>CM077084.1:153687518-154978703 GCA_039513925.1 Platanthera zijinensis | reverse complement strand
GCACACGCAGGGAGGATAAGGCATCCTAGATCTTGTGTTCCTAACAATTATAACATCTTGTTGTTTTCCTAACAACATCCTGTGATCCAGTTCTGAAATAATTTCTGGAACAATTATAACATTCATCGAAATTTTAAACAAGAACATTCAGCAAAAAAAATGGCATAAAACTACTGCCAAAGAATGAGTTTAATTTTACGCTTGGCCCAGCAGTAACAAACGTGATGGTTATGTCTTTCATGAACTCCCAATCTCACTTCAGAAATTTCATCCATTTTTATGTTCAAAACTATTTTGAGAGAGAGAGAGAGGATAACTTCTGCTTGCCTTCATCCATACCCCCCATGGGTATATATAAAATAAAAAGTAGCATGTTCGTCAATTTGGCTTAAACATGTGATTACCAAATGCGCATTAAGAACATGTGTGAAAAAAAAATCGAAACAAAGATACAAGAGCTCGCGCGTGCACGTTTTCATGTTGACATGTCTGTGCGGCATCGGTGGTAAGTACTCCCCCAATATGGGTCCATGTCCCTGATCGGTGTTGGCTCCGTGGCGGTAGTTAATTCTGTAACATCTCCTTCCTCGTCAGAAGACAGCTTGTCCTCAAGCTGAGTTAGGAAGGCGACGATCGGCTTGACAAGCTGCTCGCCAATGAACTGTTTGAGCCGTGAGACGTGGAAGACGTCGTAACGCGCGCCTCCGGCGGAAGTCAAAGTTGATAAGCAACCTCTCCAATGCGGCGGCTTGTCTGAAATGGCCCGTAAAATGCGGACTGAGCTTGTTGGAGGTGTCCGTTGGTTGCAATGAGATTTGGCAGTAGGGGAAGCGTTTAAGCCACACCCATTCGTCGACGGCGAAGGAGACATCCCGATGGTCGCGGTTGTAGGAGGTCTCCATCCGATGTTGGGCGCGAAGCAGGTGGTCATGAGATTTGGCTAGGAACCGGTCACGGGCAATGAGCTCTTGCTCGACTGCGGACAGCTTGGCCAAGTCGTGGCCATAAGCTAGTAACGGTGGTGGTTTGGGGTCGTAGATAGAGCGGAATGGGGTAGTTTGGAGGGTCGAGTGGTATGATGTGTTTTAGCAGTATTCTACCCACGGTAGCCATTTAATCCAGTCCTTGGGATGATCCCCCGTTAAGCAGCGGAGATACATTTCCATTGTACGGTTAACAACCTCTGTTTGGTTGTCCGATTGGCGATGATAGGCCGTGGAGAAGGATAGTCTCGTGTCGCTCAAGGTGAAAATATCCTTCCGAGAGCGGCTAGTAAACATGTTATTCCGGTCGGAGACGATACTTTCTGGTAGTCCATGTAGGCGGAAGATATCTGTGAAGAAGATTTGGGCCACGCGCTCGACGACAAGAGGGCGAGCTAACAGGATGAAATGGGCACCCTTGGAAAAACGATCTACGACGACCATCAACACGGATTTTCCCTTGATGCGAGGAAGACCTTCCACAAAGTCCATCAAAACGTCCGCCCAGATTTGTGTTGGTACCAGCAAAAGGCTGTAGAAGGCCGGAAGGCAAAAGGTTGGCTGTCTTCTATTGTTGGCATGTGGAGCATTGGGCGATGAAGTCTTGTACTTGGCGGCGTAATCCCTTCCAATAGAATTCGGTGCGGATGCGATGAAGTGCTTTGTGAACACCCTCATGCACGCGGTTGTGGGTGCTTCAAGGATGGGCTTGATGCGGAGCGAGGTCGGTGGAAGGTAGACCCATCCGCGGTACAGAATGAGGCCATGGTGTTCAATCCACGCAGCGGGTAGGACGCGTCTCGGACCCACTGTAGCAACTCGGTGAGGGCCAGCGAGGTTTAGATGTCTGCCCGGATGGAGTCCAAAAGAGTGGCGGCCGGACTAGAGATGGTGTAGATAGTGGCGGCGGTGTCGAAGTGGTGGCAGGAAAGAGCATTCGCGGCCCGATTTAAGGCGCTCGCCTTATATTTTACCATGAAATCGAAGCCCGACAATTTGCTCATCCAAAGTTGTTGCAACACGGTTTGTCAAGCATTGCTCTGGGAGATATTTCAAACTGTAGTGGTCAGTATATACCACAAAGGAACGACCCCATAAGTACGGTCGCCAATATTGTACGGTCTTGGCCAGGCCGATCAATTCCTGCTCGTAAGTGAGCAACTTGCAGTGATGGAGAGCGGTACGCCGACTGAAGTAAGCAATCGGGTGGCCATGTTGTTGGAGCACCGCACCGCAGCCCATAGCGAAGGCATCACACTCGATATGGAAGGGTTCCCAGAAGTCATAAAGTTGTAGCACTAGGGTGGAGTCGATGGCCGTTTGGAGGGCCGAAAAGCCGCTTGAGCGACTTCTCCCCAGGAAAGTTGTTGCGGCACTGGAGTGCGAGGAGAGGTTCTGATAAATTGTTATATGGATAGACTAACTCACCTATAAGGGGGTGAATAGGTGGTCTTTGCACTTTAATGGATTCTTTTCTAATTACAACAATTAGAATAAATTTAAAACTAATCAAGCACACACAGAAAAGCACACAACATTTATAATAGTTCCCCAAGATCTGGGTACATCCACTTACCCTCATCACTTTTCTAGAAGTATACTAAATAAGATAACCTCCTCCAATAAACTCAGTTCCTAGAGCTTACAACACAGACCCCTCAGGATCTCTCAGGCCTCCTCACTGACCCTAACTCAGGCAAACAGTCCCACCTCAGAGTTCTCCATCTTCTATAGCTCAGAGACCCAGCTGGTCTCCTACCTCAGATCTTCATAAGATCCTACCTCGAACTAAATAAGAAGTCCTACAGCTCAGGCTGGGAGCACAGCCTTATAACTCAGACTGAGAGGACAGTCCTACCTCAGGATCAACACCCCTACAGATCTGACAATAGTCTTACAACTCAGATCTTATACAAGATCCTACAGAATTAAAAGATTGTGTAAAACTACAACCGAAGGACTCAAAAGTTTGACCTTAGAAGCTGAACCTTCAGTTGTCACTGCTTGAATAAGCTTTCACTTGAAGCAGCCCTTAATTCAAAGATCTCTTCAGGAAGTGCAAATCAAGGGTTCTTCTTCTTGATCTTCTTCTTTAGGAAGAAGACCTACCAATGAGTCTAGATTGACTCAACTTGTTCTTCAGAAAACCTTCAGGAAGAACTATCTTGCAGATTTGCAGGAAGCAGTGTGTTGTATCTGGTTTTACGAATTATAGCAACGATACTGTTCCATTGACCTGGAACTGCATCTATATAATCTTTGACACACTGCAATGGTCTTAAGAAAATGTCCTGTCGAAACATGGGTAAGAATAGTATATCTTATCCCCGATTTCGGTGTTAGCGCCAAAGTTGACTTCCGCCAAGCAATCTGGGCTTCAACGGTAACATTTGAATCATGTCAGCTGTACCGCTAAGTATTCATCTCATTCTCATTGGAATTAGAATTGGTGCTGAGACCTGTGGCATTCAGTGGCTGCAATTGAATCTTCTCAACTGTACCGCTGAGACGATCCTTCATTATCAGCGATTGTATTTAAATCTTTTCAACTGTATCGCTGTGAAGATCCATCATTCTCAGCGGTATTTTCTTTGACGTTGAGATCTGTTGCTCTCAGTGGTATGGACCATAAGTTGGGAACTATAAGTTGTCATAGCTATATAGCTCAACTTTTACATTAACCATTTCTGCAGGAGCCCTGCATGCTCATAAAGTGGATATGCATCAAAGACACTACGCTCTTACCATTGGTAGTGATGCTTCTTAAAATCTTGAAAGATTGAGGGCAATCTTCCCAACAGGTTCGACTATGGAGCTGTAGCCGCTTATAAGCCTGTGATAGTAGCCCGTAAACCCTAAAAAGGCACGGAGGCCACGTTGCGATTGGGGCACTAACCAAGAGGCGACGTCATGAAGTTTCTCTGGATCTGCAGAGACGCCATGTTCATGCACCACATAGCTGATATAAGTAACGCTTGTTTGCCCAAACAAGCATTTGGCTTCCTTGAGGACGAGGTGGTGGTGACGAAGAAGAGTAAGCACTTCACGAACCATGATTTGCTATATATGAGAATACCGTCAAAAGTATGAAAACGAACTTACGAAGAAAGTATTTGAATACCTCATTCATGAGCAATTGAAAATTAGAAGGCGTGTTTGTCAAACCGAAATACATGACGAGGAACTCCAAATGCCCGTGATGAGTTCGGAACACCGTCTTTTCCATGTCTGTGGCCGCCATGCGAACTTGGTGGTAGCCCGAGTACAAGTCCATCTTGGAAAAAAATCGAGCGCCATGTATTTTGTCGAGAAGTTCTTCCACCACATGAATAGGAAATTTGTGTTTAACAGTGTTGACGTCGAGTTCGCGATAGTCGATGCATAAGCACCAGATGTCGTCCTTCTTGTGAACAAGGAGAGCCAGGGATGAAAATGGAGAGACGCTCTGGTGTATCAGCCCTTACTGGAGCATGGAGGAACACTGTCGTTCAATCTCGTCATTTTGGAGGAATGGGTAATGGTGTGGTCGCACCACGATGGGGGTAGCCCTCGGAAGGAGACATATCCCGTGGTCCTGAGAACGGTGCGACAGTAGTATGGTGGGAATGGTAAAAGTATCCCTAAATTCCTGTATGAGAAGGTGGAGGTTCAGTGATTGATCAGCATAGTCGGGCGAGCCCTGCAGAAGGAAAGAGTGTGGACTGGATGGCGGTGCAATGCCTTGCGACTCTACTCGTGTGGCACCATGATACTACTATATGGTCAAATTGTTGGAATTTCATGTGATCGAACCCAAGGTCTTGAGCTAACGATCCTCGAGAACGACATCGAAGCTTTCCAGGACGACGACTAAAAGATCAACCTCAAAGGGCCGACCATGCACCGCTAAGGGCATCTGACGATAAAGTCCCGGACACATCATGTTGTCTCTGTTCGTGATGGAGACCTGTAGGTGGTGCCGTGTTTTTATCGGTAGACGGAGGTGGGTGGTTGTGACGTGACAACTGAAGTTGTGTTACTGTCGGAATCCATAAGGGTGAGGAGAGGCGTGTCCGCAAGGGTGGTGGGAAGCTGAGTCATGTGGTCGTCGTGAGGCCCCACAATAGCATGGACAGAAAGTTCAGGAGTGTCGGTCTCCTGATCCTCATCGTCGTCATCAGATGGGTCGTCCACCTCGATCCAAAATAGGCGTTTGTAGCGATGGTCGGTCCGAAAAGCTCATCAAAGTTGAAACAGAGCCCCTTGGCCCATCGTTCGGTCATTTCCTAATGGTAGAAGCGTCAGCGGAATGGCGACTTCGGTGGCTCGCCCGTCCTGGGCAGCGGCATGGGTGGTGAGGACTGTGGAGGCCCCCTGGAGTACGTCGATCGCCCACGGAAGTGAAGATATGGCTGCTCCAAGAGTATTCGTCGCTTACACTTGCGGGTGATATTCATGGTGGTGTTGAGGTCGGGGGAGGGGAGTTTTGGAATTCCACATCGAGGCGGAGGTGCTCCTGTAGCCCTACAATAAAGATGAGAATTTGTTGACCGAGTCGAACATATGGCATGCGAGCGAGCAACAGTTGGAAACGGTCGAGGTATTCTTTGAGCGGACCCATTTGACGGAGAGCAATGAGGTCCCCGAGGGGGTTGCCTCGCAGCGAGGGCCCAAAGAGAAGCGTGCAGGTCGTCTTGAACTCGTCCCATTGCAGGTAAGGTCGCTCATGCTGTAGTTGGGAGCACCATAGTTGGGCAGTTCCGTTGAGGTGGAAGGAGGTGAGACCAAGCCGGTCCTCGTCGGTGGTGCGCTGGTTGGTGAAAAAGGGTTCGCACTTGGTGAGCCATGACAGCAGATCCTCGCGCCCATCAAACACCGGAAAATCCATCTTCACATACCGTGGAAATGTGCTTCCCTCGGGTCGGTGATTGGAGGTGCCTTCGTTATGAAAACTATCGGGCATGGAGTGATGGCTAGCTGGGCAGTCCATAGGAGCAATCCCGACGGAGAGATTGACGGTGCAGGAAGCCTGAACTTCTCCAAGGCGCGTATCGAGGCGTTTGAGACGCTCCAAAATCTGTTGAAAGAGGTCGCGGTCAGCCATCAGAGGGCAGAGTGGCGGAAACGGAAGTGGAAGAAGGCCTAGACTGTCGTTGGCGGAAGGGCGGGGCAGGAGAGGCGGAAAGGAAACTGCGGGGCGAGAGATCCGGCGGAAGGGATTGAGGCAAGCAGTGGCTCTTATACCAATATGTTACGGGTCGTGGACTGAGGTCGAATGCGCCGGCGAGCAAGAGGGAGTTCCTCAAGGATGGATCAACTAGGGTTGGCGGGGATGATGGCGTGCAGCTCTAGGCGGAAGTCCTGTGAAAAGAAATCGTAGAGAGAGGAAAGGGGGATTGAGAGGATAACTTTTGCTTGCCTTCATCCATACCCATCATAGGTATATATAAAATAAAAAGTAACATGCCCCTCACTTGGGCTTAAGTATCAAATACGCATTAAGAACATGCGTGAAAAAAAAAAGATCAAAACAAGATACAAGAGCTCACATGTGCGCGCGTCTTCATGTTGTCACGTCTGTGCGGCGTCATTGGTAAGTACGCCCCCAATGTGGGTCCATGTCCCCGATCGGTGTTAGCTCCGTGGCAGTAGTTGCTTCTGTAACACAACCATTTCTATGCCAAAAATACATTCTATGATGGCGGATTGTTCAAACTCACCAGAGCAAGAAGCCACACCAAATGGAGCCTTAGTTATAACCCTTTCCATGTTCTTAAAACAAAATAACAAATTTGTCATTTTAAAAGATAGATATGTGCAATCTGTAAACTCCCACAGAAGACTTGGGTAATTAACACTCACTGTCTGCAAGTTTGTTTCTATTCCTGTAATGAATATCAATATGATGATTATAGACCCAAGCATGAGAAAATGTGCATTGAAGATTTTTGAGTTACAAACCTACAATCAGAAATCATAACTATGAAGGATTAGTTTTAGCCACCACCATCTCACTAGACTACCAACACTACAATCACTAAAAATGCATCAGAAAAAAAAATAGAGCAAAAAATAGAGAGAATCAAACAGAGTCCTGAACACCTTCCCAGCTCAACCAGCCACCATACTTCTTCTCTTCACTTCCGAATCATCAACCATAGCAGCTCTCCAAAAAGACTCAGATCCAGTTTTTGATCAACTCAGCTTATCGTCCTGCAAAAGGCGACCATCAGAATCAGATGGTCGAAGATCCTCAATCAGCCTAACCACTTCTTCCATCCCCGGCCTCTGATGGGGATCCCGGTCGGTGCACGCCAGCGCAATTCGCAGCATCCCGACCATCTCTTCCTCAATGTTTGGAAACCTCATGAGCTCAACGTCGAAAACCTCGGCGGTCCACTCCTCCCGAACAACGGACTGCACCCACCTGGGCAGGTCGACAATCTCGTCGTGGCCCGGAGCGCGGACGGGCGACTTGCCGGTCAGTGTTTCGAGGAGCAAGACGCCGAAGCCGTAGACGTCGCTCTCGTGTGTGTGTTTCCTCGTGCCGATGAACTCCGGAGCGATATAAGCGGGGGCCGCTCTAGGCAGAGGCAGACGGAAGCTCATCAGCTGGGAGAGGCCATAGTCGGTGACCAAGGCTCGGAGGTCTGGTGTGAGAAGGATGTTTGAGGATTTTATGTTGCCATGAGAAAATTTTACACCAGCATCTGAATGGATGTGGGCTATGGCCTTTGCTGCTCCTAGCATGATCTTCAATCGGGTGTCCCAGTTTAATGGAGTTCTTCCTGAAATTCTGTTTCCTGTTTGTAGATGGATATAGAAGTTCAGTGAAAGGGGGCAGAAAAGTCACAATAACTTTTGAAAATGACTGATTTGTAATCTCTTGTATTATATGTTTGGACCCTCTATGGTTACATGTAGAACAGCAATGCCCAAGTCGGTAGCAAAATAAGTAATTTTACGATGGTGCGCAAAAGATACATCTAAGGTTTATCATAGCAAGGATTGAAAATAATATATTTACGGGACAATATATTATAATATATTGTAAGCAATATATTGTATTGTCTAATTGACAATACAAATATATTGTATTGTTATTTTGATAATAACAATATATTGACAATAATATTGTAAATTTAAAATTTTAAATATATATATAATATATATAACAAAACTACAAAAAAAGATTTATGAGCTAGAGCCTAGAGGTGCGGCTGCACCTCTCAATCTTTTTTTCAATTCATTTATAATCGCTTAATTTTAAGACAAAACATCCAAACGCCAGCGAAAGCAGCAGGAATAACGACTTACATTGATACTAGGTTTTTGATGCCCACATCGAATCATGTAGAACGGTTGTTCTCCATGAACAATCAAATATTGTCGAAGACACACCAAAGGCTACTACCATGTACTTTGGAATCGTTGGTTTTCCTAAAAAAAATTGAGATTTATGGAATTTGGCTTTGGTGTCTGTTGTCGTGACTCGGGAATGAAAAAACAATTGATGGAATGAAAAAACAATTGATGATGAAAATCAAAGTGACGAGTATGAGGAGTTGAACTTTTGAAATGATATATTATATTGTCTGTTTGTAACTTTAAATATTGAATTTTGAAACTTTTAAAATGCTATATTATATTATCTGTTTGAAACTTTTGAAAAAATTACAATATATCATATTTGCATTTCTAGCATTTACAATACAATATATTGTATTGCTAGCATTGTAAAGGGATAGAGAGCCGTTCCTATCATTATTAACATTAAAACAAAATAGCCTTAAAGCAACACATTATATTCTAAGTCAATATTGTGTGATATAGGTGACAGACATTGCTCACACATTTGTTAAGTTAGGTGTGTTTTTAATAGTTGACATTTTACTCATTGATTTGGATGTTAAACTTTTTTTAACCATGACTGCAATGAAAATAAAGAAGTTAAGGAGAACTCTTACCATGGAGAAGAGTGAAGAAGCTTCCGGCCGACGAGTATTCATACACCAAAAGCTTTTCATCCTTGGCATAATAATAGGAGCGCAGAGGCAAAATATTTGGGTGGTGCCCAATCCTTGCGATGACCTCCATCTGCTGCTCGAAATCTTTCTTCCCCGCCACCACCTCCTTCAGTCGCTTCACCACCACTGTGGTTCCATCCTCAAGAACAGCCTTATAGGCAGTCCCATAACTCCCCTTCCCAAGAACCTCAGCAGACGCCCTAAGAAGATCTTCCAAGTCAAAGTTGTAAGAACAGCTGTCAAAAAATGCCATTTTGTTCCTCTCGGTCCCTTGAACTCCGCTGCTATACTCCTCATTATGTCTATCTCCTTTTCGAGCAGTCATCGCCTTTGTATTCACTAAATCACTAGATTCTCCTCCTTCCCTCTTCAAGATGCATACCAGTAAAATGATTGTGAGAAAGAAAAGCAAGGTCAATGCCCCAGAGGCGATCGCGATAATAACACCTATGGTGAACTTTTTGCTAGGATTCTGTTGGCGATCGTTGGGAACTATTGGAAGAGGCGAAGAGGAAAATGATGGTGAGGAAGATGGGAGAAGAGCTGAGCACCGAGGCAGTGGCGAGCCGCATAATTGCTGGTTTCCGATGAATGAATCTTTGGGAAAACTCTGGAGAGAGAGAGGTATAGAGCCATTCAGATTGTTGAATCTAACATTCAGATGCCTTAGTTTTGGAAGCTTGAGATCGGGGATGGGACCGGAGAGAATGTTTTTCTCGAGATTCAGTGTGGAGAGCCGAGACAAATTCTGGATCGTTGTTGGAATTCCTCCGGTAAAGGAGTTAAATGAGAGAGCTATGGAGTTCAGCATGGGAGAGAAGGAATCGGGAAGATGTCCCGACAACTTATTATTTTGAAGGTAGAGAAATCGCAGGGAAGGAAGGGTTGCGACATCTGCTGGGAGAGTTCCATTTAGTTTGTTTGATCGAAGACTTAGGACTTGCAAAGCATCGAGCTTCCCTAAAGAGTTGGGAGGAATGCTTCCGACAAGACCGATACCGGGAAGGCGAACACCGAGAACACGCATTCTGTTTTTTGTGCACTTGACTCCTATCCATGAGGAACAAGCCGGTGTATGGAGGCTCCATGTGAGCCTTCTTCCATGGCGGACTGAAGCAGCAAAATCAAGGAGAGCTTGCTTGTCGCTGCTTAAATCAGAAGCTGCCTGATAGAAGAAGTGCAGGAGGAAGAAGACGAAGGTAAGTGATGAAAGCAAATTGCATCTGAGCTTGAATGGATCCATGGCTGATGACTTTCTGAACTTCTCTAGAACAACTTTGAATGGAGTTTGTCGAGCACCAAATCTTACTCACCTGTTTGAACACTATTTAGTACATAAGCTAGCAAATTGATGATGATCTGAACATACAACGACAGAGGAATTGGAAGAAAGCAGATCCATTTTTATAAAACCAAAAGGTAAGGATTTGAAAATGCATAAAACGGTTCAACAAAAGGATTCCTTCGGCAAGAATTTTCCAATTAGAAGGAACAGAAAAATAAATCATCAGCATGCTGCCTATAAAAAAGATAAAATAGATCCACCATTGGTTTCACATGAGTAACTGTACAAGAACAAAAAAAATGATTCTATCTGTCACCACTATGTTGCTAGAGTCATTCACTATCAGTATATATATTCTTAGTTTATCATGGCCCACATAATAATAGTTGAAACTGGAGACCAAGTTCTGTTTGTCACTATTCAAGAGCAAGAAAAATCCATTAAATCATGAAGATAATGATTGTCATTGTTACCAAGCAGAAGGAACAAGGAAGCAAAACTATTGGGGGGAGATTTGTCAACCAAATTAAAAGTATTTTGGAATAAAGGAATTGGCACAGTTAAGTTGCCTACAGTGTGTGCATTTTGAAGGTTTCAGGTTTGAGTCATGGAAAAAACTTCTCTATAAATGCATTAGTAAAAAAGTTTGGAACTTTATACAATGCATTAGCACAAGTCACATGCTTGGGATATCTCGAACAAAGTATTAGTTGTTATGTCGCTCGAAGCATTCCGGGTGGTGGTCAAAGTAAAACTACCTCCCGTTGCCCCCAGCTTGGATTTTATAGGCAAACCCTAGGTTTAATACATGTATCGGATATCCCGGTATCCGAAACGACCCGTTAAGTCTCCGAGCTCGTTATATGTCCGAATATACAGTAACATTAGCTTCTTCCATCAAAAACAATATGGATGATCAAGATCATCACTATCCTATATATAGCTTTTATTGATTGAATGACGACAATCTTCGAGAGAATGTCTAAGAAATTTCCTAAAGAAGATAGGAGAAAATATTGAGAAGTTAATTGCAAAATCGTTTATTTGATTAAAGTTAGCATAAAATATGACAAAATAACCAGCATGAATTCCAAAAAACGAAAAGAAATCAAACAAAAATATAGGGCTGGCATCTTTCCTCCCATCGACAAAGTTATAAAGAGAGGACAAAGAAAAGAAAAGGTGAAAAAGAAAAGATAAAAAAAGTAAAGGTTAGAAATAAGCAGTCAAAGCATAAAAATTGGGGGGAAATGTTAGGGCATCAGGTCCAGGTCCCATCAAATTATTGATACATATACTAAAATAATGAGTACATACATTGATGGTTCTCCAATTAAAGACATGAAAATGATCATCAAAATCCTCAAGCTTAGAGATTAACGAACTCCTACAACAGATTAATCATGCATAACCGGACATAATTGAGATAGATAATCCAAAAAACTCTTGAGAAATTTAAAGAAGAAACCAAATCGGAGTCTGTTTTTTGTCTTTTGCTCCAATGGAAAATATAAAGAAAATGAAATCGGCTTTCCACAAAACCCTAGTGGAGATAGAAGATAACGCTGGATGAAGCTTTCGACTCACATAAACAATAACAAACCAAATAAGTGAGACGAAAATCAGCATTCCACTGAGATTACGTTGAAGAGGGGGATACAGAGAAGGGAACCCAAATCTAAGATCCATTGTATCCATGAAAGAAGAAAAATTCGCTACAGCTTCAAATGAAAATCCGAGGGTTTAGAACTTACAATATGGCTTTTGGCGTCAATACGAAGGGCCTAGAGAGTGAAATGGTGGTCCAAATCCGCCATTAAAGCTCGACAGCAGAGGTGGAGGACAATTCGAAGCACAACTGACATTTCTCTCTCTCCTCTTCGCGAAGAAGGCCGATGAGAGGAATTTGATAATTTGGCCGTTCGAACTTTGGGAAATTATAGAATTACCCTTGTTGAAGATACAACGGTAAAAGCGAGAGAATTTGTTGTTATTGATTTCGGCCGTCTGATTCGGGCTGAACGGGTAAGATGGGACCACGGTTGCACTCACTTCCTTCGGCCTGTGGGACCATTCCACTAACTCTGTGCACGCGAAGATGGAGATGTACGGCGGGGATCGTCACGATTGATTCTGCTAGATAAGTTACGAAATCAATTTACGAGACTGCCCTTGCGGAGTGCGGACGTGTTTTTCTCTGTTTATTTCTGTTCATTTCTGTTCATTTCTGTTTCTTATTTATTTTCCCCGATTGCCCCTGTTTTATCCTGGACCTTACCAATGTCAGAACTAATTATTGACGTTATTAGTCGTGTTCAAAAGGTCCGAGCCCAGTGAGCCGGCCCGAGCCCAGCCTGGCGAAAGGCCGATTCGGCCCGGCCCGGAAAAAGCCCGTTCCGGGCCGAGGCCGGGCTCAGGGCCCAGATTTTGGGGGCTAGCCCGGCCCGATACCCGACTCGGGCTAGGCCGAGCAAAGCCCGAAATTCGAACCGTCCATGGCCCGGGCCCAGGCCCACAGACCGGCCCAGCCCTGCTGGCGTTCAACGGCTCTAAGAACCGTTGGAAATCCAACGGCTCTAAACCAGCAGGGTTGCTGCTGACAGCCCTGTCAGCTGTCAGCAGCAGCTGCTGCTGGTTGTTGTGGCCTAGGGCCTAGGCAACAGCCTAGGCCCTAGGCCATTTAAAAAAAAATTATTTTTTTATTTAAAAAAAACCTATAAAAACTACCCCCCACCTCCTACCCGACCCCCTCTCTCTCTCCTTCACTCTCTCTCACCTACTCTCTCTCTCTTCCACTCACTTTCTCTCTTTCTCACACTTACTCTCTCCCTCTCTTACTCTCTTACTCTCTCTTTCTCTCTCTCGCGCTGCATGGTATCTGATAGTTTTACTTTCAAGACTACCTAAACACCTAGAGGGGGGGTGAATAGGTTCTAATTCTTATTTTAAAATTAAGACAGAATATCACTTCAACGCTGTAATATAAAACAGAAAATTCTGCAGCAAACTCAGCACACACAATCACAGATTCTACAGTTACACAATTCACAGATTGCACACAGTATTTATAGTGGTTCCCCAAGGTCTGGGTACATTCACTTTCCCCCTTCACCTATCCAGCAGTATGCTAGATTCGGCCTAACTTCTTCCTTTATCTCAGATCCTCAGATCCTACAGCTCAGAATCCATAAGGATTCCTACAACTCAGAATGTTTCCACATTCCTACAACTCAGGCTAACAAGCCCTACCTCAGCCTTGCCACAAGGCTACAACTCAGAGAATATCTTCTCCTACAACTCAGGCACAAACAGCCCTACCACTCAGAGAACAAATCTCCTACACTCAGCCTTTATAAAACAGGCTTACAACTCAGATCTATGAATAGATCCTACAGAATTTGATAAGGAATTTTATAATCTCTTACTCCTGTTGAGAGAGAAGAGATAAGAACTTTCTTGATCAGCTTCTTGAAGAGGCTGATGGCTGAAATCAACTTGATCTTAGCTTTCTTTAAAGCTTCTTGAATTTAAACTTAGTTGGGTTGATTTCCTTTGAATATAACTGACTGGCAGCTTCCTCCTTAGATTCCAGAAATAGATCTGAATCTTCTTGACAGATAAGTTCAATATCTGCTTCTTGAGAGACCTGTGAATGTCTCTTTCTTAATTTCAAATAGCTGGATCTCTCTCTCTCTCCAAACCTCTTGAAGATACTTCTGAATTATTGATTGAATTCAACTTAGATAGAATCTGAATAGATAACTACTTCAGAACGTCTTCTTAGATCTTCTCACGAAGATCTTCTTCTTTGTGACTTGTACTTTCTTGATCAGAGATCAATCTCACAATAGTTGTGTTAGTTGTGTGTCAATTTATTATCTTCTTCTTCTGAATCCATCTATATATAGACTTCATCCATGGTAACCAGCTGATCCGGTTTCTAACTAACTTCTGACAAGTCTAACAGCTTAAGTAAACCTTTTGTAACTCACAGCTGTCAAGTCTTCAAATAATTGTTGAGCATTTGTCACTGTCAGCAAAGCGTCGAGATTGACTGTCATAAAGTGTCGAGACAGTCTGCCAATATGTGTCAACACATGTGACTTAAGTGTCGACACAGACTTTGGTGATGTCGACATAGCTGCCTTGATGTCGACACAGCTTCTTGACACTGCATCTAGAGAATGTGTCGACACTGATTATTTATGTCGACACAACCACTTCTTCACTCCACAGCAATCAACTATGTTGAAATTCTGCTGTGTGTCGACACAAGTCCTATGTGTCAACATAGTTGATATAGTCTCAGAATTTGTGTGTCGACACTGCCTCCAGGTGTCGACACAGTTGATGTCGACTCTGCTTCTGTGTGTCGACACTGCCTCTCGGTGTTGACACAGTTGATGTCAACTAACATATTCTGTGTGTCGACACTACCTCCCGGTGTCGACACAGTTGATGTCGACTACAAAATTCTGTATGTCGACACAGTTGCTTCAGGTGTCGACACAGCTTTTCCAAGTGTCGACACAGGCTTGCTTAAGTGTCGACACATGGATTTAGAAACTTTTTCTGCATTTTAGCCAATACTTAACCTGCACATATAAACTCAAAATAACATCAAATACAACTTGATGTATATCATTGAGCTAAGTGAGGCTTCTCCAAATCAGGTACACATTTTTCAATGTACCCAACAATCTCCCCCTATTTGGAGAAGTCATAACCCTTTAGCCAATGATATACACCACTTAGAAAATAAACATGACGATGTACATAAGCATTATATTATAGGGTACTTTATAAACAAAACACAATCATGGTTACATCACAGAATAAAGATGTAAAAGAAAATGATCACAGAACAATGTTTTGTATATTAATTCAAAAATGTTTGTTACAAGTTGTTTACATTGATTTCTTTAACAAACTAACAATTACATAGTTCTTGGACAAAAACTAGTAAAACTTAGACTAAGGCTGGGCTGGCTCTTTTATGACTATCCCTTTCTCTGGTTTAATCTGAGCCTGCACAGAAGGTTCTGTATCTTCAATGAGCTTCTTGCCTTTCAAATCAGCCTTATTTTGAGCTTCAGCCTTAATCCTTTGCCGTTCAAAGTAATGAAAAGGCTTAGGGAAATACTTGCTAGGCTCCTGTGCATCAGGAGGTAGCTTCCCAATCTTAGCCTTCCTTCTGTATTGAACTATAGCTTCTTGCCTAGCCTCACACTTCTGCCACTCCTGCTCACTATACCATTTACCCCTTTCATGAACTTGGTCTTTGACAGCTTTCTAGGCAGTTAATATGATATTTCTAAAAGTGGGGCTCTATTGCTTAAAGTAAGGTTTTAATTCTGCTTGCTCTCTGAATCTTTTCTTTGATAATTGAGCATCTTGCTGAGCTTTCAGAGCAGCTTCTGGCATATCTACCTTTTCAATAATAACATTAGTAACTGGTCGTGGAGGGCTGTACATGGACTGAACTTGTTAATGTATCATTTCAATATCTGTAGGGGGTAAATAACTTGGGCAACCTCAGGTTGATCACCTTCAAGTTGAGCTGGTTGCACACCTGACCAGCCATATTATCATCATCACATAAGGGTGGATATCCCAAAGTGGCTCTAATGCTGTTGGTTACCCATTTGGCATGATCAGAGCTAGCATATACTAACACCCTCTCTCCCTTTATGACTTCTCTGGTCATATGATCTCTTAAGTCCTCTTTTTGAAATCTAATTTGCCCATCCAAGTAATTGACTCCATCTTTAAAGAATGGCTTTAACTTTTGAAGCTTGTCATTAATTAACTTCTGAGATGAAGTGATGACAGTTTTAACTGAATCTAGGGCAACCTGTAGCTTCTTTTCATAGTCTTCCATTTCTTTAGCCCTTGCAGCAGTCATTCCAGTAACAACATTCTTTAACTCAGTGATTATCTCATTGTGAGATTCAGTCAGATTGTCATTCATTCTTATTTGATTTTCAAGGACATAGCCTTGTTTGACAGCAATCTCATCCACCTGCTTCTTTATTTCTGCTTATTGCTTTGCCAGAAATACCAGAACATTGCCCCCCTTGTGGAAGCAATCTGTCATCTCTTTTTTATTCTAGTTTACTTCAAATCTGATGGACTTTATTTCTTGGGCTAGATCAAACTGGAGTGTCTTATGACTTTCATCTACATATTTTTCCAAGGCCAGTCTTTGCTCATCCAGCTTCATTTGTAAATTCACCATAAGTTTGTTATAATCAAAATCAGAAGTAGATTGTGAAGTAGTTGTTTGGAGAGCCTTCTTATAGCTTTGACTTCTTCTCTTAAAGACCATTAGTTTTCTTTTCTTGGCCTCCCTGACTTCTTCATGCTCAGACTCTGAAGAACTGTCAATATTAACTCTCTCTTGAGGAGTGGAAGAAATTCCTTTCTCAGCTTCATGTTGCTCCTCCTCAATATTAACCTGCTCCCCCTCAATCCTTACTTGCTCTCCCTCAAATCTTAGGGTCTCCATTTTATCTGCTGCTCCTTTAAGATCAGGAAACCACTCTTCAAGAGTGAATTCTTATTGAGTGTGAGCAGGAGATAGTACTTTCTCAACAGCAATTCCAGAAATATCAAGACCAGTTTGAGAAACTATGTCTTCTGATAAATTGATTCTTTCTTCCTCCTGCACCTGTTCAGAATGTGGCTCCCCCTGCAACTGTGCAGATATAGTCTCTTCCTGGACTTGGGTAGTCTCAGTCTGATCCTGAACTTGTTCTCTAACTTGTGCTTCCTGTTCTTGTGCATCTTCATGACCATGCTCAGAAAGGTCATGTGCTGGTGTTTTTGCCGTTAGCTCTTTCCTATCCACATCAGGCATCTCCTTTGAAAGAACTCTATCCCATCTTGAGAATAACCTTATGTCCATTCTCCTCATGTGATTTATCTTTAATCCAGGAATCTGTTGTATCACCTCTGGAATTATTCCAGCTAGGTACAGACTCATGATCTTAACCAAGTTTGGCTTCTTGATTTCTTCTTTTATCTTATCAAACATTACTGCAGACCAATTGGTATGAATCTTAAAGATTATCCTTGTCAGCAGGCTGAACATATAGGCTGTTATCCTATCATGGCCACCTGGTTTACATAAGATCACTTTTCCTACTATTTCAGACAGGAATTTCCCTTGATGATTCATGCCTTTTCTGTTGATGGCTGCTCCTATTTTTAAGGTTGGATCCAATCCACACCATTGAAGCGCCTCCCTGGTCCTTGAGGCTGGGATCTCTTCCTTATTATGTATTCTAGGAAGATGGAGAATCTTGCTCAACCTCTTCTGAGACAGCTTTACTTTTTATCCATGTACAATGGATTTGATCTTCAATCCTGTTGAGTCCATTGATGCAGCAGTATAGAACTCGAATACTTCTTTCTTCCATATATTTGTAGGTTCAGAGACAAGATATTCTAATCCGTTGTCTGCAAGAACAGAAATGACCTGTGTGATCTCCGTTGCGGCATCGTCGAATGCATGCCTAACCAATTCATACCCTTCATTGATGTTGTCTTCAACCTTGGGCGCCATTGGAATGAAGAGAAAGCTTGGTTGGAGAGAAGAGAGTTTGTCGACATAAGGTTTTTGTCTCGAAATCCTGGTGAGCGTGTCGATAGAATATGTTCTTGACCTATTTATACCCTTCTAATCAAAGAAGGTCAAAAGGCGGGAAAAAATAGTCTAAATGTGTCGACACAGTTGGAATGTGTCGACACAAACTCCTAATGTCTCGACAAAAAAGTTGACCTCTATGTGTCGACACAAATTGATGATGTGTCGACACTTGACTTACGAAGACGAGGAACAGAAATTCTGTGTCGACACTTATTCGAAGTGTCGACACAAAGTCTGAATGTGAGGACACCACTTCTCTGGATGTGTCGACACAACTCTTCTGGATGTGTCGACACTGCTTGTCTAGATGTGTCGACATATAGTCCCTTAGGTGTCGACACTTTTACTCTGTGTCGACACAATTTTCCTGAATTGTCGACATAACTTCTCTGTGTCGACACTTTATTACTGAATGTGTCGACCATTTTACTTAGCCAATTTTTGGTAAACTAACCTATGGCCAGCATTGCTAATTCAATTTTAAATCTATTGAATTTAGTTTCATCCAGAGGCTTAGTAAATACATCTGTAATTTGATAATCAGTTTTAACAAATTCTAATGAGATGTCTTCTTTTTCTACATGTTCTCTAAGAAAATGGTATCTTATCTCTATATGCTTAGTCCTACTATGTGAAACAGGATTGTTTGCAATAGAAATGACACTTTTAAAATCACACAATAAAGGTGTTCTACTTACTTGAATACCATAGTCCCTTAGCTGATGCTGAATCCACAACAGCTGTGCACAGAACCTTCCTACTGCCACATATTCAGACTCAGCTGTGGATATTGCCACACTAGTCTGCTTCTTACTGCTCCAGGATATCAACCTTCCTCTCAAGAATTGGCATGTACCTGTAGTACTTTTTCTATCTTCTCTACAGCCTACAAAATCTGTATCTGAATAACCTGTTAGTAGAAAATCTCCATTCCTAGGGTACCAAAGGCCTAGATTAGGTGTGCCCTTTAGATATCTCAAAATCCTCTTGACTGTAGTATAATGTGATTCTTTAGGGCATGCTTGGTACCTAGCACAGACACATGTAGCATACATAATGTCTGGTCTACTAGCAGTGAGATATAATAGAGAACCAATTATTCCTCTATACAAAGACTCATCCACAGGATTACCTGCATCATCTTTACATATAAGCATACTTGTTCCCATAGGAGTTCTCATGGTGGAGGATGATTCCATACCATACTTCTAAATTAACTCCTTGGTGAACTTAGACTGGGATATGGACAAGCCATCTTCAGTCTGTCTTACTTGGAGTCCCAAGAAGAACTTAAGTTCCCCCATACTGCTCATTTCAAACTTCCCTTGCATAAGTTTGACAAACTTTGAAAGTGAGAGAAAGATCTACCTTGACTCTAGAGGGGGGGGGGTGAATAGAGTATTTTAAAATAATGTTTACAATTAAAAATTGTAAGGCAGTGGAAGATTTAATTTAATTATATGTGTATAGTGCTTGTAGCAAAATAAAGTTAAAGCAAGAAATAAGAATCACACAGCACACAACAATAACAAACACACAGCAACCAGAAGACACAAGGATCTATAGTGGTTCCCCAAAACTTGGGTACATCCACTCTATTACCACCCTTGGTAGGAATCCACTACAGGATGAGTTGATCAGGTGTCCTGGGCACCAATGAGCTTTTGATAAGGTGCTCAAAAACCAAATCTAGATTTTTTGATAAGGTGTCTTGCCACCACTGAGTTTTGACAAGGCTCTCAGAACCAGATTCAGAACTTTTGAAGGTGGTTTTGATAACCCTTTTACAGCAGGAAAAGAAAAAGAAAGAGATGATGATGTCTTCTCTGTCTCAAATCACTGAGAGAAGACTAGTGGATTGTTGGTATTGTCAAAGCTCCCCCTGAGATGTAGAATGGTTCAGGAGTGAGAGCTTGGCTAGGGTGATAGGCCTTCAGAAGCTTCAGATCTCCAGCAGAAGATGATTCCAGCAGATGCTGAAATATTTGGTGTCTGGAGTCCTTGATGTTGAAGCCTTTGAACACTTGAAGATTCAATAGATTTGTAAATCACAGAAGTTGAAATCTTGATCAGAGAAATTGTGTTGTTCAATCTTCTGTAATGTAATCTAATTCTTCTGTATCTCTTTGTATTGTAAATGTTGATCACTGTATCTTGTGTGTCTATCTCTAGAAGAATGAAAACTGAAGGAGTATATCATATATTCTCTTAGACGGCTGTTTAATCAGTCATAAATGACTTCCATAATAGACAAATGTATCTGGGGAAAGTCCTAAGCAATATTCCATTTAGTCTTTCCTTGAAACATGCATCAGATTGATTGAAACGGCTAGAAAATCCTTTGCAATCAATGCAGGAATTAATTCTGATTATAATCCATAACTGTCCTTGAATTTGAATTTTGAAGGCGTCGATCTCTCACAAAAATCGTCGATCTGAGCTCTACGATCGCTGAACTGAGCTCAGAGATTGGATTAACACAGCAGACAGAAAACGTCGAACTGAGCTCTAAGATCGTCGAACTGAGCTCAGCGACTGGGAAATTAACTGAAGATAGATCGTCGATCTGAGCTCGATGATCGTCGACCGGAGTTCGACGATTTAGCAGGGTCAGCTCAGAGAGCGTCGAACGGAGTTCGACGTTTTGTCGAACTGAGTTCGACGAAAATTGTCTTTATCTCAGCTCTAAGTCTTGATCTTTGAATGGTCCTGGGGGCAGCTTCAAACCTAAGTTCTAAGCCCTAGACTCATTCTAATTTGACCTTTTCAACTATACATCTAGGTCAAACCAATTTCCTAATAACATAGTGATCCTTGCCCAAATTAGTAATAGGGTGTTCCAACAATCTCCCCCTATTTGGGTTAGGATTACTATTTACAGGACTCAGTAAGAAATACAAAAGCATATACAGAAAAGAAATTTAAAACAACAAAGCAGAACATATGACATAGCAACATTCAGATAAAATATCAACAAATGTTTAAAGATAAATGTACTTCCTGCTTACAGAGATCATTTTCTTTCACTTCCTTTCTTAAATACAATTTCTCTGTTGGGATTGAGAGCCTCTTTCTTTGACCTTCTGTCATTATCTGCACCTAAGGAGGTTTAAGATCTTGGCCTGGGAACTACAGCCTCAGGATGCAGTTTCATGTAATCTTCTGGGTCAAAGAACTTCCTTGAAGAATATTTTTCCAGTTCTGCCTTTCTTTGATTTGAAAGAGTGGAGATGTTGGAAGTATCTTTACCTTATTCTCTGGCCTTTTTCAATTGATCTAGAGCAGCAAGTTCCTTCATCCTGGCAGTCCATGATAGAGGATTGTTTTCTGGATCCTCAAAGGGAATTGAAGGTTCATATCTGTTTATAGTTTCTGAAGCAGTAGATGTCCTTGTGATAACATTATCTCTGAGTTTGTAAGGGAAAGGACCTAGAGTTGAGTCCATATGTCTTTGTCCTTCCCTTTACTGCTTGGAATAAGTTCTATAATCTCTCTAACTTCCTCTGTGTTGACCTCTTCTAGACTGATAGCTTTGCTGATATTGTCCTCTGGGATGATAACTCTAGGAAGATTGGGAGGAGCTTTGCATTGAAGCAGAAGTTTGAAAGGCTGAGCCTCCACCTGATCCTGAGTCTGGAGTAGGAGGAGGAGGAGGCTGAAACTGGGAGGTTCCTTTCTCATACTTTTGCAATTTCCTTTTCTTTTTCATAGCCTTTAACTAATTTTTAGAATATTGCATCCAGGGCTCTGTAATTTGGCAGTTATGTAGAATATAATAAGGTATGCCATTAACATCTTTGGTCTTTGCAGGAAGAACTTTCATCATGGCCTTACTTCTAGCTTTCCTCTTCTTAGCAATGGTGCCAGCAGAGTCATCAGATTCAGTATAGAACTCGTCACTATCAGAACTCTGTGGTCTGTCATACAGATCATCTATTCTCTTGATGTATTCCTCTTGGAGTTTTGATTTCTCAGGAGCAACAGGAGCAGGAAGAGTTGAGACAGCAGCAGCAGTATCAACATCAGCAGACAGTATTTCAATATCAGTAGATTCAATAGATATAACAGCAGCAGCAACAGTACAAACAGAAGAAGCAACATCCTCAGCCTTAAGAGAATTGACATATGATATAATCAGGCTGGGATCACATTCTGAAATAGGCACAATGGCCTTAGTGAAGTCTTCAACTCCCTGAGTTGGTAAATATCTTCTATGAAGAATATCAAAATCACAAAACAGTGACCTGAGGTCCACTATAAACACTGGTACTGGAGCAGCAACAGGCACTTCTTCAGCTTCATAAGGCATCTCCCCCTGCCTTGATTCAATCAGGACTGGATCAATGCACTCCATTGAAGGAATTGCCTGAGGAGAGGAGATAGCAGACAGCCTGTCAGATAGCTCCTGAATAGATTTGAGGAGTGGAGCCATGGAGGTCTCCAGCAAGTGTTATAGCTTGGGGGCCAGTAACTCATAAAGCCTATCTGCCAGAGCTGAAAGATCCACTTGCTCAAGGGATACTTGAGTAGAGGTGGAGGAAGAGGTGGCTGGAGCTGATGGTGGATGGGTTGTAGGTGATGCTGTGGTGGATGGTAGAATGGATGGTTGAGAGATAGGGATGGTGGAGATGGATGGTATAGGAGTGGAGATGGATGGAGTGAAGGATGGTTGAGAGAGTATATCTTAAAGTAGTTGTTGGTAGGAGGAGGTAGAAGGGAGCTCAGGAGGAGTGGAAGGAGAATCATCCATGAAGGAATCTTCCAATATGTTGAAGGATGGAATGGTAAGAGGGGGATAATAGTGGAGTGGGTGGAATGTTCCTGCAGTGGCTGGAGGAGATAGGGGTGATGAGATGGTAATGGGGGAAGAAATGGTTATGGTTGAGGAAATTGTTGTGGTTGATGTGGAGATGGAGGTAGAAGAAAGTGGAGGAGAAGGAGGAGAGGAGGAAGGCAGTTCTTCTAGAGCCTGAGAGGAAGTGACTGCAGGAGTCCTTGTGCCTGAAGCTATGACAGTCCTGGCAGGATTTATAATCTGCTTGTCCCATTTCCCAAATAGGGCACAAGTTAATCTCTTAGATGCGTTGATGTGAATCCCATTGGAAACCAGTAATTCAGGGCACCTGTAATGCAGGAAAACCCCTAGGATCCTCCCAAAATTTACAAAACTTTTGTTAATTTTCTTTTTGATCAAATCAAAGAAGATAGTTCCCCAATTCAGATGTTTCTTGTCAACTATTGCTCCCATTAAACAGAACTGATACCTGGAGATGGTATCATGTGCTGAATGCTTGGCCAGCAGCACTTTGCCCACAACATCAACCAAAAATTGATATTCAACAGATAGATTCTTTTTCAAAAGCTTATTAGGGTTTACAGCAGAGTGACCCATTCTACTTAACATGGAATCAAAATCTTCACCAGACATATCAGGGGAATCATCTCCAGAACTTAAGTTGAATACCTCGGTCAGAAGAATAGGGGACAATAGTACCTGAGTCCCGTTGATCGTGCCGACTATAGTCTTCTCATCCGGATAGTTCGCAGTAAAAACCCATTCCTTTATTTCGTCGGCCGCTATCTTCATTCTAGTCGACATGATAACCACCAACTGTTGTTCCTTGAAGAGTTCCAGAATGTCCTTAAAAATTTGATCGCTGCCATCGAAAGAATCCATATCGATATCAAACCCAATGTCAAACTTCATCTTTGCGAGAGCCGCAACATTCACTGCCATTGAAGACCTGCAAAAAGATTACCAAACACAACCAAGTGTAGTAAAGTTTGGAGGGAAAGAGAGAAATTGCAGAGAGTATGAATGCGTAAACGAAGAACGACGACGAAGAATGATTTTTATATTAGGGTTCGACGGCGGAAAGGAAAAATCGTTGAACTCTGTTTGAAGATTTGGGAATCTAATGGAATCTGAAGAGTCTTCAATAACGTCGATCTCCGTTCGAAGATACTGGAGAGCGTTGAACTCAGTTTGACGATCGTTGACTAGAGGAAGATAGCCTAGCGCTGCCTGGAAAACGCTGAACTCCGGTCGACGCTTATTGGAAAGCGTCGATCTCCGTTCGACAATTTTTGGAAAAACGTCGAGCGCAGTTCAGAGACAAAATAGAACCTATAGACAAGAGAAAATATAAGTTTTTAGCCTAATCTTGGTCTGTTTTTAGATTTTCAAAATCTTGGAATTTATTTTAGACAGCCTCCATCTAACATTCCTAACTGATTAAGGAAGAAGGTATGTTTCTTCTCATCCAAAGGCTTGGTGAAAATATCTCCCCTTTGCAAATCAGTTGAGATATATTGTTGTTAATTTTATTCTTTTCAACATTATCTCTTAGAAAGTGATGCCTAATCTCTATATGTTTTGTCCTACTATGGAGGATTGGATTTTGTGTTATGGAGATAGCACTAGTGTTATTACAAAAGATTTTTTACCCTTCTAAGTTGTAGCCATAGTCTAGAAGCTAGTTTTGAATCCACAGAATTTGTGAGCAACAACTGCCTGCCGCCATGTATTCAGCTTCAGCAGTTGAAGTAGACACAGATGTCTGTTTCTTACAGAACCAGGAGACAAGTCTGTCACCAAGGAACTGACAGGTTCCACTGGTGCTTTTCCTGTCTACTCTGCATCCAGCATAATCAGCATCTGAAAATCTAGTTAATTTAAATCCTGAGTTTTTTGGATACTAGAGTCCTAGATTTGGACAACTTTTTACATACCTGAGAATCCTCTTTACTAAAGTTAAGTGTGACTCTCTAGGGCTTACTTGGAACCTAACACATATGCATGTAGCAAACATTATGTCAGGTATGCTAGCTGTAAGGTACAGTAAAGAGCCAATCATTGCTCTATATGTTGTCTGATCAACATGTTTTCCATGTTCATCAGCATCCAATACAACATTAGTAGGCATAAGTGTTTTCATACAAGATGCTTCAGACATACCAAATTTCTTAACCAGTTCTTTAGCATATTTGGTTTGAAAAATGAATATGCCTTCAGCATGTTGTTTGACTTACAATCCTAGAAAGAAGGAAAGCTCACCCATGCTACTCATTTCAAATTTAGAATGCATTAAGTTAGATAACTTTCTGCACAAATTTGAATCAGTAGAACCAAATATGATATCATCTACATATATTTGTACTAGTAGGGTATGGGACTTATGAGTTCTAATAAAGAGAGTTTGGTCTACTCTACCCCTTATAAAATCATTTTTCAGAAGAAAGCATGCTAAGGTCTCATACCATGCTCTAGGAGCTTGCTTGAGACCATATAATGCTTTATGCAATTTGAAAATATGGTCAGGATAAGTTGGAGAGATAAAACCTGGAGGTTGTCTAACATAGACTTCCTCTTTTATGTCTCCATTGAGAAATGCACTCTTCACATCCATTTGGTAAACCTTGAATCCTTTGTGAGCTGCATAAGCAAGGAATATTCTTATAGCCTCTAGCCTTGCCACTGGTGCAAAGGTCTGGTCATAGTCTATCCCTTCTTCTTGAGAATAACCTTAAGCAACTAGCCTGGCCTTGTTCCTTACAATAACTCCTTGATCATCACACTTGTTTCTGAATACCCACTTTGTTCCAACAATTGAGTGATCCTTAGGCCTTGGTACTAGCTCCCAAACTCTGTTCCTCTCAAATTGATGTAGTTCCTCTTGCATAGTAATGATCCAGTGTGAATCTTGTTCTGCGTCTTGAATGGATTGAGGCTCAACTTGAGATAAAAAGCAGGTGTGCATCAGGTTCTGGTTGACCTAATTTCTGGTTTGCACACCAGCTGAGATGTTTCCAATCACTTGGGAGATTGGGTGATCTCTTATTGTTACTAAATCAACAGGGGGTGTTGATTGTTCACCAACCTGTGTTGTTGTTTCCTCTTGTGGAACAACAACTGGATCTTTTAGATGTTGTACATCCTCTTCATCATCACTGCTCTCATCCTTTTGCTGGATAGGTGGGAAATCTATATCCTTTTCTTTAACCTGCAATCTGTTCATACTTTCTGAAAGAGATTGTACCTGCAATGGTTCTATGGTAGAAGCAGACTTCTCCTTATAAAACATGTTAGTCTCATCAAAAGACACATGAACAGATTCTTCTATTTTAAGAGTAGATTTATTATATACCCTATAAGCCTTGCTGATCATGGAGTATCCCGGAAACACCCCTTCATCAGCCTTAGCTTGGAATTTTGCTACATATTTCTTGTCATTATTGTGTATATAACAAATACAACAAAAATTTTAAAATAGTTTACTTTAGGTTTCTTCCCTTTGAGCAATTCATAGGGAGTCTTGCCCTTCAGTTTATGTATTAGGCTTCTATTCAACACATAGTTGGAGGTGTTCACTGCCTCAGCCCAAAAAGATAGAGGTAGGTGAGCATCTGCCAATAATGTAGTAGCAGATTCAATTAGGGTTCTATTTTTTCCTTTCAGCTACCCCATTTTATTGAGGAGTTCTAGGAGCTGAGAAAGTATGCCTGATCCCTTCACTCTGACAAAACTCTTGCATAAGAAGAGAATCAAACTCTATCCCATGATCACTTCTAATCAGGGCAATGTGAGTATTGAACTCAATCTGTATACATTTGAGAAACTCTGTCAGACACTTAAAGTTATCAGACTTCTTCCTCAGAAAGAATATCCAAGTTAATCTAGAGAAGTCATCTACAATCACCAAAGTACAAGATTTCCCTCCTAAGCTTTGTACTGTAATGGGTCTAAAAAGATCCATGTGTAACAGATACAAAATCCTAGGTGAATCACTCTTATTAAGTGACTTAAAAAACTATTTTTAGTTTGCTTGCCTAATTGACAGGCCCTGCAGAGTCCTTCCTTCTTGTAGGGGCCAGAAGGTAGTCCTCTAATAAGGTTGTCCTTGGACAACCTAGCAATAGTTCTAAGGTTTAGGTGTCCTAGTCTCTTATGCCATAGATCATTTGGTTTGCATACTGAGTTAAATAAGCAAATGTCTGTATGGGTTGAAAGAAAATCTACAAGAAAGATGTTACCTTTCCATTTACCTATTAACACAGTTGTGTTATCCTCTGACTTGATCTTGCACAGGGATTTGTTGAAGATCACCTTATATCCTTCATCACATAGTTGACTGATGCTGATCAGGTTGTGCTTCAGTCCTTCCACATATGCCACCTTCTTGAAAGTGATTGAACCTATCTGAACAGCACCATATCCTTTTGTTTGACCAAAATTTGAATCACCAAAAATTACTTTGGGTCCAAGTTTGGTTATGAAGGATGATAGGTTCTCCTTGTTCCCTGTCATGTGCTTTGAGCACCCACTATCCAGATACCATTGTTGGGCCATCTCTGGATAGGTCTTCACCTGCACATAGACAGTTTATATATTTTTGACCCAGTTTACCTTGGGCCTAGGTTGATATCCTTTAAATTCAGAAATGAAAGACATCTCTGGCTGACTCTTATATCCTTCAGGATGGTATCTCCTAGGAGGTACTATCCATTCAGTATAAGGGTTGAAGCTTTGGGATGAGGGACTTCTAGGATTGACTTGAGATTTACTTCTGAAAGATGGTTCAAAGCTCTAAGCTCCGTTCGACGATCGTTGACCTGAGTTCGATGATCTTGGGTCAGATCGTCGAGCTCTGTTCGAAGATCGACTATGCCAGAGTTCAGAGTTCAGAAGTCGTCGATCTGAGTTCGACGATCCAGCCTTGGATCGCTGATCTCTGTTCGACGATCTTCGAGCTCTGTTCGACATTTTCTGTTGAACTTGATTTTCCTTAGGTAAATCTGGATTCTTCCTAGCTACCTCTACAACACCCTTTCCTTTATCAGAAATTAATTTAATTGGGGTTGTTAATACTATAGGTTGGCTGGATGAAGCACCCAAGCCCAGTGTACTGTTGAATCTTGAGTTCACTGTGCTTGTGATGTCCATCAGTCTGATGCTTCTCCCATTAAGGGATTCTTCAAACTGCTTGGCCTTGGATAGTTCACTTTTCAGTGCAGCTATCTCCTCCCTATAGCACTCTAACTCCTCAGAGAGTTTGAGGTTATTTGATTTTAGGACACTGTAGTCAGATAATTGATTTCTGAGAGAGATTATCTCTTTCTCAGACCTTAGCAAATCTAAACACAGTGTCTTAAATTCAATTTTAAAGTCCTCAGAAGTAAAATCAAAAGAGTTTATTACCTCATCCTCTTTAGATCCAGTTTCAGCTTCAGAATCAGACTCTTGTTCTGCATCAGAGTTTTACTGGGAGGCATTGATTGCCATCATGCAGAATTCTTTTTCCTCAGCATCATCCTCATCATCACTTGAGCTTGATGAGGCTTCTGATTCTTCTTCAGTGTCACTCCATCTTTCAGCTACAAATCCTTTTCTTGTATGTTTATTTTTGTTGGATGAAGATCTGTTGCTGTTGTTCTTTCTGGAGTCCTTGTCTCTTCTTCTCTCATTTCTGTCCTTCTTGTCCTTGTTTTTATTCTCTGGACAGTCAGGCACAATGTGGCCTGACTTCTTGCATCCAAAGCAGATGATTTCTTTGCTGTTGGACTTGTCATATCTAGGCTTCTCATGCCCTTTGAATGACTTCTTTCTGAAGTCCTTCCTGGCCATCTTATAGAATCTTTTGGCCAGTAGACTTAGGAGCTCATCATTTCCTGTAGCTTTATCTTCAGGCTCCTCTTCTGTAGCTTTGAAGGCTATGATCTTCTCCTTTCTGATGATTGGAGAAGTAGCCTTTTGTTCTTTTTCCCTATTTTTGATAAGCAACTCATAAGATTTGAGCTTGCCCAGAAGAGCCTCTGTGGTAATTTCACTTAGGCTTCTGGCATCTTTAATTGGCCAGATCCTTGAATCCCAAGTGCTGGGGAAGCACATTAGAATCTTGTCATTGAGTTCAGTGAGTGTGATTTCCTTATCCAATGACTTTAGCTCACTGACTATCAGACTGAGCCTGTTGTACATGTCTGCAACTGACTGAGCTTCTCCTTTCTTGAAGTTCTCATATTGGGATATGAGATGGGATCTCCTATCCTTTCTTTCATCAGCAGATCCTTATACAATTTCTGAGAGCTTATCCCATATGTCTTTAGCTGAGCAGCATTCAGCTACCTTTTGGAATATCTCATCAGACATAGTCTGAGCAAGAATATTCATGGCCTTTGCATCTGCCACTTTCCACTTCTTTATTTCAGTATCTGTTCTTGAAGGGGGTGGAACAACACTTGTACTTGTGATCACTTGAGGTCTTGGACAAACTGTCAAAACAGAATTAAAAATGTCCTCATCAATAGAATTCATGTATAGTCTAATCCTTGCCTTCCAAAGTGCAAACTTGGAAAGATTGCACACTGGAGGTCTGGTGCTAGCATAGTCTTTGTTTTGTGCCATGGATTTTGTATGAAAATAAGTATAATATAAAGAGTAATAAATATCCTCTATAGAAGGTTTATCTTATCAAGGATCTTTTGGTTCAGGTGTTAGCCTGGCCAACCAATCTGTTAACAGTTCAGATGTTGAATAACCAACCTCGCTCTGATACCAATTGAAAGTGAGAGAAAGATCTACCTTGACTCTAGAGGGGGGGGGGGGTGAATAGAGTATTTTAAAATAATGTTTACAATTAAAAATTGTAAGGCAGTGGAAGATTTAATTTAATTATATGTGTATAGTGCTTGTAGCAAAATAAAGTTAAAGCAAGAAATAAGAATCACACAACACACAATAATAACAAACACACAGCAACCAGAAGACACAAGGATCTATAGTGGTTCTCCAAAACTTGGGTACATCCACTCTTCTACCACCCTTGGTAGGAATCCACTGCAGGATGAGTTGATTAGGTGTCCTGGGCACCAATGAGCTTTTGATAAGGTGCTCAAAAACCAGATCTAGATTTTTTGATAAGGTGTCTTGCCACCACTGAGTTTTGACAAGGCTCTCAGAACAAAATTTAGAACTTTTGAAGGGAGTTTTGATAACCCTTTTACAGTAGGAAAAGAAAAAGAAAGAGATGATGATGTCTTCTTTGTCTCAAATCACTGAGAGAAGACTAATGGATTGTTGGTGTTGTCAAAGCTCCCCCTGAGATGTAAAATGGTTCAGGAGTGAGAGCTTTGCTAGGGTGATCGTCCTTCAGAAGCTTCAGATCTCCAGCAGAAGATGATTCCAGCAGATGCTGAAATATTTGGTGTCTGGAGTCCTTGATGTTGAAGCCTTTGAACACTTGAAGATTAAGTAGATTTGTAAATCACAGAAGTTGAAATCTTGATCAGAGAAATTGTGTTGTTCAATCTTCTGTAATGTAATCTAATTCTTATGTATCTCTTTGTATTATCTGTGTTGATCACTGTATCTTGTGTGTCTATCTCTAGAAGAATGAAAACTGAAGGAGTATATCAGATATTCTCTTAGACGGCCGTTTAATCAGTCATAAATGACTTCCATAATAGACAACTGTATCTGGGGAAAGTCCTAAGCAATATTCCATTTAGTCTTTCCTTGAAACTTGCATCAGATTGATTGAAACGGCTAGAAAATCCTTTGCAATCAATGCAGGAATTAATTCTGATTATAATCCATAACTGTCCTTGAATTTGAATTCTGAAGGCATCGATCTCTCACAGAAATCGTCGATCTGAGCTCTATGATCGTTGAACTGAGCTCAGAGATTGGATTAGCACAGCAGACAAAAAACGTCGAACTGAGCTCTACAATCGTCGAACTGAGCTCAGCGACTGGGAAAGTAACTGAAGACAGATCGTCAATCTGAGCTCGAAGATCATCGACCGGAGTTCGACGACTTAGCAGGGTTGAGCTCAGAGAGCGTCGAATGGAGTTCGACGTTTCGTCGAACAGAGTTTGACGAAAATTGTCTTTGTCTCAGCTCTAAGTCTTGATCTTTGAATAGTCCTGGGGGCAGCTTCAAACCTAAGTTCTAAGCCCTAGACTCATTCTAATTTGACCTTTTAAACTATACATCTAGGTCAAACCAATTTCCTAATAACATAGTGATCCTTGCCCAAATTAGTAATAGGGTGTTCCAACAAACTTCTTGCAAAGGTTGTTCTCTGTAGACCCAAAAATTATGTCATCTACATAGATCTTAACTAAGATTATCTTACCTTTAGATTCCCTTAGGAATAGAGTTTTGTCTATTTTACCTCTTGAGAATTTGTTCTCAATAAGGAAAGTAGACAGAGTTTCATACCAAGCCCTTGGGGCTTGCTTTAACCCATATAATGCTTAACTAAGTCTATAGACATAACCAGGTTTAAGAGAATCTACAAAACCTGATGGCTGCTCTACATAGACTTCTTCTTTTAGATCACCATTCAGGAATGCTGATTTCACATCCATTTGGTATACCTTGAAACCTTGATATGCTGCATAGGCAAGGAACATCCTGATTGCTTCCAGTCTTGCTACAGGGGCAAATGTTTGATCAAAGTCTATTCCCTCTTCCTGCCTGTATCCTTTTGCAACCAATCTTGCTTTGTTCTTCACAATAACTCCACTCTCATCCAACTTGTTCCTAAAAATCCACTTTGTACCAATGATATTGTGGTCTTTTAGTTTAGGAACTAACTCCCAGACCTTGCATCTTCTAAACTGATTAAGCTCTTCTTGCATAGCATTAATCCAGTATTGGTCTTGGATAGCTTCTTCAAATTTCTTTGGCTCCAGTTGAGATAGAAAAATTGAGTGCAGGACTGTATTCAGATTTCTGCTTCTGGTTTGCACTCCATGTCTTGGATCACCAATTATTTGATTTACTGGATGATCCTTTAGATTTCTTAAAGCTGGAGGTAGACTTCCTTCTGGCTGAACACCTCCAGTTTCTTCATTATGCTGCACCTCTTGGTTGTCATCAGCTTCTAGAGAGTCTTGTACTCCCCCTGGATAGTAGCCATCATTTTCCAATTCTTCATCTGCAGCTGAGCCTTCTACAATGGAAAGCTTGTCCATTCTATTTCTTATACCTGTTGGACTGCATGAACAAATCCTTTGATGATTCCTCTTTCAGATCCACCAAAGATTACTTTAGGCCCATCCTTGATAGGTGAGTACTCCTTCAGCAGCCCCTTTGTTCCAGTCATGTGCCTAGAACATCCACTGTCCAAGTACCATATAGGGGCATGGCAACTTGGACTTTCCTGTAATTCAGAATTACCTAACCTTAGAGCCCAAGAAAGTCTTGGGTCCTTGGTTCAAGTTAACACCATTCATATCAAATCTACCAGCAGCTCTTCTAACTGGTAGAATGTTGTTATTCCTGACACTTATGTTATGCCGACAGTCTAAGGCAAAATGGCCTGTCTTGCCACAGCACCAGCATTCATACTTGTTGTATCTAGGTCTAGATACATTTTTGGCAGAAAAAATTCTGTTTTGTGCTGGTACTGCTGCAGCTACACCCACTATTTTCTTTGGAACATGGGGTTTATTGACATGGGCTGACTTATTGGCATTAACACCCTTGTTATTCAGAACATCAGTCTTATTATGACCATGAATGTTTTCAAGATCATATTTGTTAGAAGGCACTTGTACCTTTCTAAACATTACAGGAACTTTAAAATTTACTGGCTGGACTGGTGCTTTGCCTTTTCTCTTGAATTGGACAGCCCTGGTGTTACCTTTAAAGCATAATCCTGCCTTACCCTTTTGAGCCACAAACTCATCTATTAAGGGTAAGACTGATTTTGGCTTAGAGTAACTAGCCACTAGATCTTTCTCCTTTTGAAGTCTGACTTCCAGACTTTTAATTAGATCATTTTATATGTGATTGTACCCATCTGAATAACAGTTATAGTTTTCAGCTTGGCAACCTCATTCATTTTTATCCAATTCTTTCTCTAAACCAGATGCAGTCATCTTAAGATCTGCAATTTCCTTAGCCTGAGTTTTGGCCAGGTTTTTGCTTTTCTTAAGTGCCTACAATAAGTCCCCATATTCATCTATCAACTGATGAATATCTCCTTCAGATTCAGATCCATCCTCATCACTTGATGTAGATCAATCAGACTCTGAACCAGTACTGTAATCAGAAATTCTAGAATTACTTTGTACCTTACTGGGACCAGGCTGATCCAGACACTTGTTGTCTTTTGATTCAGCCATCAGTCCCATGCACTGATGGTCTTCTTGTCCATAGATGGAGTTAAGCAATTGCATAAACTCATCTTCTTCACTAGCTGCATATAGTCCAATGTATGCTTCAACTTCAGATTCTGACTCTGAGGAGGATTGATCTGTAAGACTCTTCTCCTTCTTAGCAACAAAGGATTTCTCCTTCTTGCCCTTTTATTGAGTCTTCTTTCTGTCTGCTGACTCCTTCCTCTTTTCTGGACACTCAGCCACCACATGTCCAGGCCTATTGCAGTAATAAAAAACAATTTTTAATGTTGTAGCTTTGCTGGGCTTTGACCTGCTCCTTTCCTTTCTTGAGTATTTTCTCTTTTGATAGTAGTCATCAACTGGCTGTGATGTGGAGGGCCTTGACTTCCACTGCTTCTTTTTCAAGAACCTCTGAAACTGCCTTGTAAAGGCAGTAAAATCTGCATCTGAATCACTGCTATCTGAGTTCTGATTGTCTGAATTCTCTGAGATAACTTCAGCAACTTCCTTAGGAGGTGATGAAGATATCCTTCTATTCTTTCTAGTGGATTCAACCTTGAAGGCCACAGACCTTTCTCTATGCTCTCCTTTTGTATTTCTTTCTTCCTCCTTCCTAGCCATTAGTTGCATTTTATATAATAGCAACTTTCCAAATAAGGTTGGAGGAGAAATGTCTGCTAGTTTGGCCACTTCTCTAATGACACAAATCTTGGTATTCCAATCCTTTGTCAAGGATCTTAGGAATTTGTCATTCAGCTCATATGTACTAAAGACCCTTCCATAGGACATCCGTTCATTCACTATCCTGTAGAATTTCTTGAAGCATTCAGACATGCTATCAGAATTCCCTTATCTGAAACTCTCATATTCTTGATTGAGCATAGACTTTCTGTCTTGTCTAACTTCTTCAGAACCCTCCATGTAGACAAACAAAGTATCCCACATTTCCTTGGAGGTTTTGCAGTGAATCAAATTTTGGAAATTAGAATCATCTATGACACTCACTATGATATTCTGAGCTCTTTTATCCATAGTTGCCAGTATAATCTCATCCTTCGTCATTTTAGAAAAATCTTTAGGAGTTCTTTGATTTGCATCTAGAACAGACACATTCATTGGGATATATGGACCTTCTTTTACTATGATATATATCCTTGGGTCAGAGGCCTCCATAAACAACATAACCCTTCTTTCAAGTTCTTAAAAATCTCTTTCTTGCAGATGGGTAATTTCATTGACCCTAGTTCCTTGTGATTCTCTCCAGAACCCATTTTCTTGATTCTTGATTCTGTCTTAGGGATCTAACTCAGACTGTTAAGTCCTTCTTTGAGCAACCTCCCTCTGATACCACTTGATAGTTTTACTTTCAAGACTACCTAAACACCTAGAGAGGGGGGGGGGGTGAATAGGTTCTAATTCTTGTTTTTAAATTAAGACAGAATACCACTTCAACGCTGTAATATAAAACAGAAAATTCTGCAGCAAACTCAGCACACACAATCACAGATTCTACAGCTACACAATTCACAGATTGTACACAGTATTTATAGTGGTTCCCCAAGCTCTGGGTACATCAACTTTCCCCCCTCACCTATCCAGCAGTATGCTAGATTCGGCCTAACTTCTTCCTTTATCTAAGATCCCCAGATCCTACAGCTCAGAATCTAGAAGGATTCCTACAACTCAGAATGTTTCCACATTCCTACAACTCAGGCTAACAAGCCCTACCTCAGCCTTGCCACAAGGCCTACAACTAAGAGAATACCTTCTCCTAAAACTCAGGCACAAACAACCCTACCACTCAGAGAACAAATCTCCTACACTCAGCCTTTATAAAACAGGCTTACAACTCAGATCTATGAATAGATCCTACAGAATTTAATAAGGAATTTTATAATCTCTTACCCCTATTGAGAGAGAAGGGATAAAAAATTTCTTGATCAGCTTCTTGAAGAGGCTGATGGCTGAAATCAACTTGATCTTAGCTTTCTTCAAAGCTTCTTGAATCTGAACTTAGTTGGGTTGATTTCCTTTGAATATAACTGACTGACAACTTCCTCCTTAGATTCCAGAAATAGATCTGAATCTTCTTGACAGATAAGTTCAGTATCTGCTTCTTGAGAGACTTGTAAATGTCTCCTTCTTGACTTCAAATAGATGGATCTCTCTCTCTCCGAACCTCTTGAAGATACTTCTGAATTCTTGATTGAATTCAACTTAGACAGAATCTGAATAGATAACTACTTAAGAACGTCTTCTTAGATCTTCTCACGAAGATCTTCTTCTTTGTGACTTGTACTTTCTTTATCAGAGATCAATCTCACAATAGCTGTGTTAGTTGTGTGTCAATTTATTATCTTCTTCTTCTGAATCCATCTATATATAGACTTCATCCATGGTAACCGGCTGATCCAGTTTCTAACTAACTTCTGACAAGTCTGACAGCTTCAGTAAACCTGTTGTAACTCACAACTGTCAAGTCTTCAAATAATTGTTGAGCCTTTGTCACTGTAAGCAAAGCATCGAGATTGACTGTCATAAAGTGTCGAGACAGTCTGCCAATATGTGTCACACATGTGACTTAAGTGTCGACACAGACTTTGGTGATGTCGACATAGCTGCCTTGATGTCGACACAGCTTCTTGACACTGCATCTAGAGAATGTGTCGACACTGATTATTTGTGTCGACACAACCACTTCTTCACTCCACAGCAATCAACTATGTTGAAATTCTGCTGTGTGTCGACACAAGTCCCGTGTGTCCACACAGTTGATATAGTCTCAGAATTTGTGTGTCGACACTGCCTCCAGGTGTCGACACAGTTGATGTCGACTTTGCTTCTGTGTGTCGACACTGCCTCCTGGTGTCGACACAGTTGATGTCGACTAACATATTCTGTGTGTCGACACTGCCTCCCGGTGTCGACAAAGTTGATGTCGACTACAAAATTCTGTATGTCGACACAGTTGCTTCAGGTGTCGACACATCTTTTCCAAGTGTCGACACATGCTTGCTTAAGTGTCGACACATGGACTTAAAAACTTTTTCTGCATTTTAGCCAATACTTAACCTGCACATATAAACTCAAAATAACATCAAATACACCTTGATGTATATCATTGAGCTAAGTGAGGCTTCTCCAAATCAGGTACACATTTTCCAATGTACCCAACAACATCGTCCTCCTCAACGTCGGCGTCGTCGACTCAAAATACGGCTGAAGTGGTGGAGCATAATCGGATGGCGCCCGTCTGGGAGCATTTCGATAAGGTTAAAGTCGGCGAAGAATTCAAGGCGCGGTGCAAGTTATGCACAAAGTTGCTAACTCTTACCGACAACTCAACACTATCGAGTCACATTAAGTCGTGTTTTGCGAAGCAAGCTCCCAAGTTCAATAAGGGACAAATATCAGCATCAGGACAAATTTGGATGTAAGATCAAGTAAGACAGTGAGACCTACAGGTGAAAAACGTCATCCGACGTGGGGTTGACATTTAGTCACTACGACAAAGATGAGACGACGGAGTACATACATGAAGAGCTTCAGCCCAAATATCAACAGGTAAGTAGATCTACTATTAGACACAACACACTTAAATTATATTTTGATGCAAAACAAGATTTAATAATTTTTTTTTAAACTTTCGAGGGACGTGTGAGTTTAACGAGCGACGTTTGGAGTAGTAGCGTAAAGGTAGGATTATCTTATATTTGTATCACGACTCATTGGATCGATCCCGTTTCATGGGAGTTAAATAAGCGCGTAATATGTTTTGAATTTCCGCAAGCAGGTAAGGCTATATATTCGGTAATTATTAAATGTTTGCGTGAATTTAAAATAAAAGATAAAATAATGAGTCTTTCTTTTAATAACGCTAGTAATAACAACACCACAGTAGAGTGCTTAAAACGTGAATTAAAACTAATGCTCAACGATGCATTTTTTCACACTCGATGTGTCTGCAACGTTTTAAATTTAGAGGTACAAGATAGTTTAGAAGCTATGAAACCATATGTTGAAATAATTCGGACTATACTTAGATTTATGTATTGTACCAAACAACGAAGTCAAGATTTTCGAAAATTTGTGATCGCACAAGGTCAAAAATATTTGAAACCTCAATTAGATATGCCTCTAAGATGGAACTCAACATATAAAATATTAAAAAGAGCGTTTCAACAAAAACAATTCTTATGGAATATTACAATGTGAGAAATAATCATGATTTAACTGATAACGATTGAGACATATTATTAAATTATATGAATTTATTAAAATATTTTTATAGGGCGACTGTTTTTTTATCTAGTGTGTATTATTCAACTAACTCGTTAGTAGTTGAAAATTTTGTAAATATTGCACAAAAACTTAACTATTTTAAGCAACACTCTGGATGGCTTCCTTTAATTGAAGTAATATAAGAATTTTTTTAAAAATATTATAGAGAAATGCCTCCTGCATTTTCATGTGCCTCCGCTTTAAACCCGTTATTCGCTGTAGACGGCGTACAAATTTGATAGATGAAATTAACGTTAACTGATAGATTTAACTTCAAGACAACCTAAACACCTAGAGGGGGTGGGGGGGGGGGGTTAATATGTTCTTTTCCTTGTTTTAAACTAAGGCAGAATATAGCTTCAGTTCTTTAATATAAATCTCAAATCTCTACAGCTAACACAACATATACAATCACAGAATCTAAAATAACACAAACATCACATATTGCACATAGGTTTATAGTGGTTTCCCAAGGTCTGGGTACATCCACTTTCCCCCTTCACCTATCTAGCAGTGTGCTAGATTCAGCCTAACTTCTTCCTTCTTCTCAGATCCACAGATCTTACAGCTCAGAATCCTGAAAGGTTCCTACAACTCAGAACCCTATAAGATTCCTACAACTCAGGCTAACAGCCCTACCTCAGCCTTGCCACAAGGCCTACAACTCAGAGAACAAATTCTCCCACACTCAGGCTCAATCAGCCTTACCACTCAGAGATCAAAATCTCCTACACTCAGCCTTTATAACACAGGCTTACAACTCAAATCTTTGAAAAGATCTTACAGAATTTGATAAGTAATTTGATGGACTCTTACCCTTGTTGAGAGAAAAAGGATAAGAGAATTCTTGATCAGCTTCTTGATGAGACTGATGATTGAAATCAACCTGTTCTTAGCTTTCTTCAAAGCTTCTTGAATCTGAACTTAGTAGGGTTGATCTCCTTTGAAGTTGACTGACTGGCAGCTTCCTTCTTTGATTCATGATATGGATCTGGATCTACTTAGTAGATTAGTTCAGGATCTACTTCTTAAGAGACTTGTGATTGTCTCCTTCTTGACCTCAAAATAGTTGGAGCTCTCTCTCCCCAAACCTTCTGAAGTTCCTTCTGAATTCTGAATGAATTCACCTTAGACAAAATCTTAGTGGATAATCACTTCAGATTGTCTTCTTAGATATTCTTACGAAGATCTTCTTCTATGTGACTTGCACTTTCTTGATCAACGATCAATCTCTCAATTATTGTGTTAGTTGTGTGTGTATGATCTGTTATATCTTCTTTTTTCTTCTTCTAAATCCATCTATATATATATAGACTTCATCCATGGTAACCGGCTGATCCGGTTTCTAACTAACTTCTGATAAGTCTGACAGCTTCATTAAAGTTGTTGGAAAGCACAGCTGTCAAGTCCCCAGTCAGCTCTTGAACCTTTGACTCTATCAGCAAAGCGTCGAGATTAACTATCATTATGTGTCGAGACAAACTGTCAATATGTGTCGACACATGTGACTTAAGTGTCGACACAGACTTTGGTGGAGTCGATATAGCTGCCTTGATGTCGACACTGCTTCTTGACACTGCATCTTGAGAATGTGTCGACATAGAGTATTTGTGTCGACACAAACACTTCTTTACTCCACAGCAATCAACTATGTTGAAACTCTGCTGTGTGTCGACACAAGTCCTTTGTGTCGACACAGTTGATGTAGACTAAGAATTCTGTGTGTCAACACTACCTCCAGGTGTCGATACAGTTGATGTCGACTCTATTCTGTGTGTCGACACTGCCTCCCAGTGTAGACATAATTGATGTCGACTATGCTTCTGTGTGTCGACAGAGCCTTTTCCAAGTGTCGACACAAACTTGCTGAAGTTTCGACACAGCTTCCTTTTGTGTCGACACATGGACTTTGAATTTTTTTTCCTGCATTTTAGCCAATACTTATCCTGCACATGTAAACTCAAAATAACATCAAATACACCTTGATGTATAACATTGAGCTAAGTGAGGCTTCTCCAAATCAGGTACACTTTTTCCAATGTACCCAACAATCTCCCCCTATTTGGAGAAGTCATAACCCTTTAGTCAATGATATACACCACTTATAATAATCAAATACTATGATGTATATAAACATTATATGACAGGAAAACTTATAAACAAAACAAATAATAAACTGACATCACAGAATAATTATGCAAATTAAATGGACATGGAACATTGTTTTGTTTATTATATCAAAAAGTTTCTTAACACTGTTTACATAGACTTCTTTAAAAAACTAAGAATTACATAGTTCTTGAAAAAGCTAGTAAAACTAAACTAAGGCTGGACAGACTCCTTGATGACTATTCCTTTCCCTAATTTAATCTGAGCCTGCACAGAAGGTTTTGTATCTTCAATGGGCTTCTTGCCTTTCAACTCAGCCTTCTTTTGAACTTCAACCTTAATCCTTTGCCTTTCAAAATAATGAAAAGGCTTAGAGAAATACTTGCTAGGCTCCTGAGCATCAGGAGGTAGCTTCCCACTCTTAGCCTTTCTTCTGTATTGAACTATGGCTTCCTGCCTTGCCTCATACTTCTGCCACTCCTGCTCATTATACCATTTACCCCTTTCATGAACCTGGTCTTTTACAGCTTTCCAGGCAGTTAATATGATATTTCTAGAAGTGGGGCTCCATTGCTCAAAATCAGGTTTTAACTCTGCCTGCTCTCTGAATCTCTTCTTTGATAATTGAACATCTTGCTGAGCTTTCACACCAGCTTCCGGCATATCTACCTTTTAAATAATAACATTAGTGACTTGTTGTGGAGGGCTGTACATAGACTGAACTTGTTGATGTATCATTTCAAGATTTGCAGGGGGGTAAATAACTTGGGCAACCTCAGGTTGATCACCTTCAAGTAGAGCTGGTTGCACACCTGAATCAGCCACATTATCATCATCACATAAGGGTGGATATCCCAGAGTGGCTCTAATACTGTTGGTTACCCATTTGGCATGATAAGAGCCTGCATATACTAACACCCTCTCCCCCTTTATGACTTCTCTGGCCACATGATCTCTCAAATCATCTTTTTGAAATCTGATTTGCCCATCCAGGTAATTGATACCATCTTTAAAGAATGGCTTTAACTTTTGAAGCTTGTCAGTAATTGTTTTCTCAGATAAAGTGATGACAATTTTAACTTAATCTAGGGCAACCTGTAGCTTTTTATCAAATTCCTCTTTCTCCTTATCTCTTGCCTCAGTCATTGTAGTAACTATTTTCCTTACTTCAGTGACTATCTCATTGTGAGATTCAGTCAGATTGTCATTCATTCTAATTTGATTTTCAAGGACATAGCCTTGTTTGACAGCAATATCATCCACTTATTTCTTTATTTCTGCTTGTTTCTTTGCTAAAAATACCACAACATTGCCCCCCTTGTGGAAGCAATCTGTCATCTCTTTCTTATGCTGATTTACCTCAAATCTGATGGATTTTATATCTTGTGCTAGATCAAATTGGAGGGCCTTATGGCTTTCATCCACATATTTTTCAAGAGCCAATCTTTGCTCATCAAATTTCACTTGTAAATCAACCAAAATTTGTTGTAATCAGTCTCAAGAGCTTGTTGTGAAGTAGTATCTTGCAAAGCCTTCTTATAGTTCAGGCTTCTCCTCTTAAAAACCATCAGTTTTCTTTTCTTTAAACTTGCTATCTCCTCATCCTCTGAATCAGAGGAACTATCAATATTTACTCTTTCTTTGGGACTAGGAGGTATCTCCATTTTAGTCCTATGCTCCACCTTCTCAAGGTTAACTTGCTCTCCCTCAACTGCTCCCTCTATGTCAGGAAATAATTCTTCCAGGGTGAACTCTTGTTGTGTGTGAACTGTTTTTTCTGAAGCATCAACAACAATAGATGTATTCTCCATGATCACATCTAGTGCTGGACTGTTGACATGAGGTGTTTCAAGAATAGATTGTGAACTCATTTCACTTGCCAAGTGAATGCTTTCTTCCCCTTGTCCTTGTGCAGAATGTTGCTCCCCCTGCAACTGTGCAGTAACTGTCTCCTCATGGACTTGGGCAGTTTCAGTCAGGTCCTGGACCTTTTCCCTAACTTGCTCCTCATGCACTTGTGCATTCAATGTGTCCTCCTGCACATTATCATGATCAGTAATGTCATGGACTGGTGATTTTGCTGCAGTCTCTTGGTTATCCAAATCAGGTGTGTCCTTGGAGAGAACCCTATCCCATCTGGATATTATCCTGATTTCCATCCTTTTCATATGATTTATTTTAGATCCTGGAAGATGATGCATTACCTTTGGAATTGCTGCAGCCAGGTATAAACTCATTATTCTAGCCAAATTAGGCTTTTTGATTCCTTCCTTTATCTTCTCAAACAAAACTGCAGATCAATCTGTGTTAATCATATAGATTATCCTTGTCATCAGATTGAACATAAAGGCAGAGATCCTATCATATCCTCCTGGTTTACACAAAATCACCTTCCCTACCACTTCAGATAGAAATTTTCTCTGTTGATTCATTCCTTTTCTGTTTATGGCTGCTCGAATCTTCATGGTTGGATCCAATCCACACCACTGGAGAGCCTCCCTTGTCTTTGAGCCTAGGACCTCTACTTCATCCTGAATTCTTGGAAGGTGAAGAATCTTTCTTAAACTTTTTAGAGTAAGTTTGACTCTATGACCTATGATACCACTTGATAGATTTAATCTTCAGTCTAGTTGAATCCACTGTTGCAGCAGCATAGAATTCAAACACTTCTTTCTTCCAGATCTTGGTAGGTTCAGATACAAGAAACTCCAATCCATTATCAGTAACAAGGGTGATGACCCCTTTAATCTCCGTCGCCGCATCATCAAAAGCATTGCGCACCAGCTCGTAGCCTTCGGTAATGTTATCTTAATTCTTTGGCGCCATTGGAATTGAGATAAATCTTTAATTGAGAGAAGAGAGATTGTCGACACAAGGGTTTAGTCTTGAAAATCTGGAGAGCGTGTCGACCGAATATTTTCTGGACCTATTTATACCCTTTAAACAAAGAAGGTCAAAAGGAGGGCAAAACTGACTAGAAGTGTCGACACAGTTGAAATGTGTCGATACATACTTCTAATGTCTCGACAACAATGTTGACCACTATGTGTCGACACTAATTGATGATATGTCGACACTGAACATACTTAGTAGTTCATCAGAAATTTTGTGTCGACTCTTATTGCAAGTGTCGACACAATTTCTGGAAGTGTCGACACCATTACTCTGGATGTGTCGACACCACTAACTAAAGTGTCGACACCACTTCTCTGGATGTGTCGACACAGATTTACTAAAGTGTCGACATCACTTCTCTGAATGAGTCGACACAGATTTACTTAGCCAAATCTGATAATCTATTATATGGTCAACATTCCTAATTCAATTTTAAATCTATTGAATTTAGTTTCATCTAGAGGCTTAGTAAATACATCTACAATTTGAAAATCTATCTTAACAAATTCTAGTGAGATGTCCTCTTTCTCTACATGGTCTCTAAGAAAATAGTATCTTATTTCTATATGCTTAGTCCTACTATGTGAAACAGGATTATTAGCAATAGATATAGCACTTTTAGAATCACAAAACAAAGGTGTTCTACTTGCCTGAATACCATAGTCTTCTAGCTAGTGCTGAATCCATAACAGCTATGCACAACAACTTCCTGCTGCCACATATTCAGACTTAGCTGTGGAAAATGCCACACTAGTTGCTCTTTACTACTCCAAGACACCAATCTTCGTCCTAGAAATTGACAGGTGCCTGTAGTACTTTTCCTATCTTCTTTACAACCTGCAAAGTCTGCATCTGAATAGCCTATTAGTAGAAAATCTCCATTCCTATGGTACCAAAGGCCTAGATTAGGTGTGCCCTTTAGATATCTCAAAATTCTCTTTACTGCAGTGTAATGAGATTTTTTAGGGCATGCTTGGTACCTAGCACAGACACATGTTGCATACATAATGTCTTGTCTACTAGCAGTGAGATATAGTAGAGAGACAATTATTCCTCTATACAAAGAGTCATCTACAGGTTTACCTGCATCATCTTTGCATATAGGCATATTTGTTCCCATAGGAGTTCTCATGGTGGAGGATGATTCCATACCATATTTCTTAATTAACTCCTTGGTAAACTTAGACTGAGATATGGATAAGCCATCATCAGTCTGTCTTATTTGGAGTCCCAAGAAGAACTTAAGTTCCACCATACTGCTCATTTCAAACTTCCCTTGCATAAGTTTAGCAAACTTCTTGCAAAGGTTGTTTTCTGTAGATCCAAATATTATGTCATCTACATAAATCTGGACTAAGATTATCTTACCTTTGGATTCCCTTAGGAATAAAGTTTTGTCTATTTTCCCCCTTAAGAATTTGTTCTCAATAAGGAAAGTAGACAGAGTTTCATACCAAGCCCTTGGGGCTTGCTTTAACCCATACAAAGCTTTCCTAAGTCTATAGACATAATCAAGTTTGAGAGAATCTACAAAACCTGAAGGCTGCTCTACATAGACTTCTTCTTTTAGATTTCCATTCAGAAATGCTGATTTTACATCCATTTGGAATAATTTGAATCCTTGATATGATGCATAGGCAAGGAACATTCTAATGGCTTCCAGTCTTGCTACTGGGGCAAAGGTTTGATCAAAGTCTATTCCCTCTTCCTACCTGTACCCTTTTGCAACAAGTCTTGCTTTGTTCTTCACAATAATTCCACTCTCATCCAATTTGTTCCTAAAGATCCACTTTGTTCAAATGATATTGTGGTCTTTTGGTTTAGGAACTAACTCCCAAACCTTGCACCTTCTGAACTGATTTAGCTCTTCTTGCATGGCATTAATCCAGTGTGGATCTAGGATAGCTTCTTCAAATTTCTTTGACTCTAATTGAGATAGAGAGCTTGAGTACAGCACTATGTTTAAGTTCCTGCTTCTGGTTTGCACTCCATGTCTTGGATCACCAATTATCTGATTTACTGGATGATCTTTTAAGTGTCTAACAGCTGGAGGTAGTCTTTCTTCAGGCTGAATATCTCTGTTGGTACCCTAGTTTGATTTGAGTTTAGTCTTGTCTTTTTAGTCCCTTGACCCAAGAAATATCTATGGTCAATGGTTAGTGGTCTAGCTGTAGAGTCCCCGCTTTTCCAGATGAAGAATTTGGTTAAGTAGTTTTTCGTTCGACTATGGTCGAACGCCGCTCGACTATTGTCTATCAGCTGATCGACGATCGTCTATCAGTTGGTCGATGCTCTGTCTGCGTTGATAGCTCGACTATCTGTTGATAGGTCGACTATCTGCTTGGCTTGGTAGTTCGACTATCTGTCCTGATAGTTCAACTATCTGATAGCTCGACTATCTGTTGATAGGTCGACTATCGGTTCCGCTTTGATAGTTCAACTATCTGTTGATAGGTCGACTATCTGTCGTCTTTGATAGTTCGACTATCTGTCCTGATAGCTCAACTATCTGATAGTTTGACTATCTGTTGATAGATCGACTATCTGTTTTGTTTTGATAGTTCGACTATCTGTTGATATGTCGACTATCTGTTTTCTGGGATAGGTCGACTATCTGCTTGATAGGTCGACTATCTGTTTTCCCTGGGTAGTTCGACTATCTGTTGATAGTTCGACTATCTGTTCTGCGTTGATAGTTCGACTATCTGTTGATAGGTCGACTATCGGTTTTGCTTTGATAGTTCGACTATCTGTTGATAGGTCGACTATCTGATAGCTCGACTATCTTCTGATAGTTCGACTATCTGTAGTGATAGTTCGACTATCTCCTTTGATAGTTCGACTATCTGGATCGTTCGACTATCTGCCCGATAGGTCAACGATCTCCGTGCGTCGGTCGACGATCTCCGAAGGTCGTTTGACGTTTTCTGTCTGCCTTTTTATTTTGTATTTATTTATTCTATTTAATAAATCAATATATTATCTGGCATTTTATTTCAGTTGTTTTATGATAATATTTCCAGGCAATATATGCTCCATCCCTTTTGCTTGAGTAAAATCTTTTCAGATAAAGTTGTTTGTCTTATTAGTTGACAGTGTATTTTACTTTATCCGCTGTCAGTCCTTTATAGCCGTTAGACTGAAAAGTCTTCCTTTTGCTATAAAGAGTTTGTCTCTGATGTGATTTTATTTAGTACCTTTATTATCAGATTGCTTCCTGTAGCTTCCTTGAAAAAGGTTTATCCCTTTTATAGAATATTTTGCTGCAGAGTTTGTTTGTCTTTGTGATATTTGCAGCCCAGGTTTCAAGTTTCAGAAGAAGACAAACAGTTCAAATTGAAAAGAGCCGTTGCTTGTTGCTGCTATAAAAGGAATCCTTTGGAGTAGGATTTCAGCTAGCTAACCAGTTATTCTAAGAGTTATTCAATTAGCATTCAAGCTTTCATCAAGTCCAAGTTCATTGCTCTCAGCAATCTTCATTCAACTGAGAAGTGTTAAGCTCTTCTGCTCTTCTTCAACCTGAGTTCTCCTGCCACCAGGAAGTTCAGACTCAGAGTTCTTTTGAAGAAGAAGAAGAAGATAGCTGCTAGAAGATTTTCTATTTTATTATTTTATATCTTCTTGTAGCTTTTCCTTCAGAACTTTCTGAAGTGTTTTCTGCACTGAAGCAAGACTTCACCTGGACATTCTTTGAGCCAGGGGGAGCCTTGATTCTTTTGAGCTTTCTAGCTCAGTGCAAGTCTTTGTGCTTCTCTAATCTATTGTAAAATAGAGAAGACATCTTAACCTTCTTTCCCCCTCCTGTACAGGGTTATTACTCCCTTCAAAAGTATCCCTTGGTGGCAGGGCACCTGATCAAAAACCTGTGTTCGGTTTTTAGACACCTGATCAAAAGTCTAAAGGGTTTTTAGATCTACCTGAAGCAGATCTTGTGGTGGCAGGGCACCTGATCAAAAACCTGTAGTGGATTCCTACCTTGTTGGTAGAAGAGTGGACGTACCCAAGTTGTTTGGGGAACCACTATAAATTCCTTGTGTCGTCTGGATTGCTTAATTTAATTACTTGCATTGTGGCTGTGATTAGATATAACTAGGTTTGCTAGTTGCTGATTAGGATTTCCAAGCCTTAACTGTAATTACAGTTAGCTTGAGTGTGTGCACCACACTTGTGTTAGGCTTTAGGGTTATCTCCTTATCTATAATCTTTTCATTCCGCATTTCACTCCAAGGGAGTTGGGTAGACTATTAAGTTTTGTCTAGTACAAAATTTGATAACTCTATTCACCCCCCTCTAGAGTAGTATCTATCCCTTCACTTTCAATTGGTATCAGAGGGAGGTTGACTGACTGAATAGGCTAACACCTAAGTCACAAGATCCTGATAGATACCAAAGATTATAGATATTCACTATCACTATCATGGCCCAGTCCAAGGATTATTCTAGCACCAGACCTCCAGCTTGCAACTTAGCTAAGTTTGGCATCTGGAAGGCAAGGATTAAATTATATATGAATTCTATTGATGAAAGTATCTTTGCTTCTATTTTGTCAGGACCCCCAAGAGCACCTGCTGCTGCTACTGCCTCATCATCTGATATGAGTGCAGTGCCTCCTCCAGACTACAATGATGAGTACAAGAAGGCAAAGATAGCAGATGCCAAGGCGATGAACATTCTGGCTCAGACAATGTCTGATGAGGTATTCCAGAAGGTTGCTGACTGCTCTTCAACAAAAGCTATGTGGGATACACTGAACCAGATTGTAGCTGGTTCAGCTGATGAAAGGAAGGACAGAAGGTCCAACCTTATCTCACAATATGAAAACTTCAAGAAAACTGATGCTGAATCAGTTGAAACCATGAATACAAGGCTCAGCTCAATCATCAATGAGCTGAGGACCCTTGACAAGGATATCTCATTGACAGAGGTCAATGATAAGATTCTTATGTGCTTCCCTAGCACATGGGATCTGAGGATCTGGCCCATCAAGGAAGCCAGAAGCACAAATGAGATTTCAACTGAAGCCCTTCTCGGCAAGCTCAAGTCTTTTGAGCAAGTGCTGAAGACAAGGGAAGCAGAAGCTGAAGCAAAGACCCCTACTCCAACAAGAAAAGAGCAATCTCTAGCTCTTAAGGCTGCTGATGCTTCTGAAGGCAGCCAATCCAATGAGGAGCTAATGGCATTATTTGCCAAGAGGTTTCTCAAGATGGGGAGAAAGGAATTCAGAAAGAAGTCTTCACGCTATGAAGACAAACCAAGATATGATCGTTCACCTGCTAAAGAAATTATCTGTTATGGTTGCAGGAAACCTGGACATATCTTACCAGATTGTCCAGAGGAGAAGAACAAAGATAAGAGGAAAGAAAAGGAACAGCACAGGAAGCACTCCAAGCCATCCTCCTACAAGAACAAGAAGAAGGAGAGAGGTTTCATTGCTGAAACCTGGAGTGATTCTGATGAAGAATCTTCCTCCTCTAGCTCCAGTGAGGATGAAGAAGAGAAGAAGGCAAAGGAAGTTTGCCTGATGGCAATAGATGCCTGCAGCAATCATTCAGCTGCAGAGAGTTCAGATTCAGAAGAAGAAATGCCAACAGAAGATGAGGTACTATCTTCTTATGACTTCACTTCTGAAGAATTTAAATTAGATTTTAAATCCTTATGCTTAGACTTAATTAGTTCAGAAAAAGAGATTAAAGAACTTAGAAATAAGTTAGCTGACTCAGAATTAATTGCTACAGAAAATATTAAGTTAAAGGAAGATCTCACTACTTGTAGTGAAGAAATTAAATTTCTTAAAATAGAGTTAGCTAAATCTAAGAGGTTAGAAGAATCTCTAAATGGTAGAAGCCTTAAGTTATTAGAAATAACCAGCATGACTAACACTAGGTCAGGCAATAACAAACTAGGCTTAGGAGCTTCTCCCAGTGAACCCCCAGTTATTCTTAAAAATAATCTTTCAACTCCAGTGAACTTTATCTCAGCTGATGGGATAAAGAACACTGAGCAAGTAAACCAAGTTAATAAAACTTTAAATAAAGCTAAGAGAGAGAAGAGGAAGAAATTTTTTAAAGAAATACAAAGAGCGTCGAACGCTGCTCGACGATCGGAAGCTCAATGGTCGAACGAAGCTCGACGATCTGAGCGCCCATCATCGAACGTCGATCGACGTTTTCAATATGATTTTCAAAATCATCATCAAACCCGTAGAAACCTAAATGAAAATAGAAACCCTAGGTTTGGTGACCCATCATCTGCATGGAGAATCCCACCTAGGAGATCTCACCCATTAGGTTATCACCCTCAGCCTGCATTTTCATTTATTTCTAGCTTTTCTTATGTGAAAAATAAGGGACCCAAGGTTACCTGGGTCCACAATGTCTAAATGAATTTCATGCAGGTGAAGACCTATCCTATCACTCAAAATAAGTGGTATTTGGATAGTGGATGCTCCAAGCATATGACAGGAAATAAAAATCATCTGTCAAAGTTCAAAGCTAAGCTCGGCCCAAAGGTTATCTTTGGAGATTCAAGATGTGGTCAGACAGAAGGCTATGGCAGGATCACAATTGGAACTGTTACTTTCAAGAGAGTTGCATATGTGACTGGACTGAAGCACAATTTGATCTCAGTCAGCCAGCTATGTGATGCTGACTACCAGGTTTCATTTTCTAACTCTTCTTGTAATATTATTTTAAACAATAATGTTGTTTTAGTAGGTATTAGATTAGGTAACATTTATTTAGTAGATTTCAATTCAACTCATTCTGAAATCTGTTTATTTAATGAAGTAACAATTAATAACAACTCTTTGTGGCATAAGAGGCTTAGTCATGTTAACCTTAAAAATATATCTAGGTTATCTAAACACAACCTTGTTAGAGGTTTACCTTCTTGCCCCTACAAGAAGGAGAGTCTATGCAAGGCTTGTCAGCTAGGCAAGCAAACCAAAAACTCTTTCAAATCTGTAAATAAAAGTGACTCTCCTAGAATCCTGTATCTATTACATTTGGACCTTTTTGGCCCAATAAATGTACAGAGTTTAGGAGGGAAGTATTACACCTTAGTCATTGTAGATGACTTCTCTAGGTTCAGTTGGGTTTTCTTTTTGAGAACTAAGGCTGATAACTTCAAAGCCCTTACAGACTTTCTATTATGTGTGCAGACTGAGTACTCTACTCATGTGGCCTTGATCAGAAGTGATCATGGTACTGAGTTTGAATCTCTTCTCATACAAGAATTCTGTGAGAGAGAAGGTATCAAACATAGCTTCTCAGATCCTAGAACTCCCCAACAAAATGGGGTAGTTGAAAGGAAGAACAGAACACTCATTGAAGCTGCTAGCACATTGTTGGCAGATGCTAATATGCCTCTTTCCTATTGGGCAGAAGCTGTTAGTACAGCCAATTATATCTTGAATAGAAGTCTGATACACAAGCTTAAGTGTAAAACTCCTTATGAGTTGCTTAAAGGAAAGAAATCTAAAATAAACTATTTTAGAGTTTTTGGCTGTGTAGTTTACATTCACAATAATAATAAAGAATACCTTAGAAAGTTTGAAGCAAAAGCTTCAATGGGAATTATGCTTGGATATTCCCAAGTAAGCAAAGCTTATAGGGTTTATAACAAATCATCCTGTAAAATTGAAGAATCTGTGCATATATCTTTTGATGAGTCTCAGATGTTTTATAAGGAGAAGGATAATTCTCCTTCCTCTAGTTCATTGCAGGTACCTGATGCTACTCAAGAGATTCTTCAACTATCAACTCTTCAGATCACTGAATCAGACAGTGATGAAGAAATTGCAGAAGCTGTTGTTGTTCCACCAACAGTAGATCAAATTCCTCCTGAGGAATTAATCCCAACTGTTACTGAAGATCATATCCCACCTGCTGATATTGTCACACTTAGAGATCACCCCACATCTCAAGTGATATGAGACATATCAGCTGGTGTTCAAACAAGACATCAGTTAAGACAGGATGTGATGCACGCTTGTTTCCTCTCACAGGTTGAGCCCCTCACCTTTAAAGATGCTGAGCTAGATCCCCACTTGATCATTGCTATGCAAGAGGAACTCAATCAGTTTGAGAGATGTAAAGTTTGGACTTTGGTTCCAAGACCTAAAGGCCAACTGATCATAGGCACCAAGTGGGTGTATAGAAACAAGTTGGATGCAAATGGAATTATTGTAAGGAATAAAGCTAGGCTTGTAGCTCAGGGCTACAGATAGGAGGAAGTTATAGATTATGACCAAACCTTTGCTCCTGTTGCAAGGCTAGAAGTAATAAGGATCTTCTTGGCCTATGCAGCCTACATGAAGTTTAAGGTCTTTCAGATGGATGTCAAAAGTACATCCCTAAATGATGAGCTTAAGGAAGAGGTGTTTGTTGAACAACCACCAAGGTTTGTTTCTTCAACTCAGCCCTCACATGTGTTCAAGTTGCAGAAAGCTCTATATGGACTAAAACAAGCACCCAGAGCCTGGTATGAGACTCTAGCTAGTTTCCTTTTAGAGCACAACTTTACTAGGGGAGTAGTTGATAGAACCCTTTTCGTCAAGCACCACAAGGACACAATCCTGTTAGTTCAAGTGTATGTGGATGATATTATATTTGGTTCCACTGATCCCAAACTTTGCAAAAGGTTTTCTGACCTGATGCACTCTAAGTTTGAGATGAGTAGTATGGGTGTGCTGTCTTACTTTCTTGGTCTCCAAGTTAAGCAAGATGCTGATGGTATCTTCATCTCCCAATCCAAATATGCCAAGGAATTGGTAAAGAAATTTGGGATGGCTGATGCTTCAGCAATGCCTACACCTATGGCTACTAATGTAGTTATTGATTCTGATGATCACGGCAAGCCAGTTGATCAAAAGAATTATAGGGCCATTGTTGGTTCCCTATTATACTTAACTGCAAGTAGGCCTGATATAATGTTTGCTACATGCCTTTGTGCTAGATTCCAGGTCAACCCCAAGGAATCTCATCTGATTCTTCTAAAGAGAATCCTAAGATACCTGAAGGGATGTCCAAATCTAGGACTTTGGTACCCAGCAGAATCAGAATTTGAGTTAATTGGATACTCTGACTCTGACTATGCTGGTTGCAGAGTTGACAGGAAGAGCACCTCAGGAACTTGTCAGTTCCTGGGAGAGAGATTGGTCTCTTGGTTCTGTAAGAAGCAGGCTTCTGTCTCCACTTCAACTGCAGAAGCTGAATATATAGCAGCTGCCAGTTGTTGTTCACAGATCCTGTGGATTCAAAACCAGCTTGTGGATTATGGTTACTCACACAAGAACACCAAAATCATGTGTGATAGTACCAGTGCTATCTCAATTGCACAAAATCCAGTGCACCACTCTAGAACGAAGCACATTGAGATTTGGCACCATTTCCTGAGAGATTGTGTGGAAAAGAACAAGATTTGTCTTGAGTTCATATCCACTGAGTTTCAGAGAGGTGATATATTCACCAAGCCCTTAGATGAACAGAAACATCTATTCTTTTTGGTTCAACTAGGCATGATCAATGGAAGAGACTAAGTGTGACTATATCTGCCAATGTTGAAACTTGTTTGAAGATAGTCGAACGACGTTCGAAGATAGTCGATCGGGTCAAGCCCATTGTCGACCTATGGTTGATGAAAGCTTGTCTGGTTGAAGATCGTCGACCGGCGTTCGACCATCGTCGAACAAGTCGAGCTCATCGTCGATCTCTGGATGACGACAGCTTGTTGTTTGAGAAGCCAGAAATAGTCGAACGATTGCTCGACTACTCTGCTTCTGGACCGATCGTCGAACGACCGTTCGACCATCGTGTCCAGTATCTTTTAAATAGATCGACTATCTCCGGTTTAATAAAAAGCCGATAGTCGACCTAGGTTAAAAGATCTTTGCTTTTATCGTCGACGGAGAGCGTCCTTTCGCATTCCGTCTTCCCGCTTGCTCCTCCTCTTGCGACTCTCTGCCGATTCGTCTTCTCTGTCTCTCTCGCGCCCTCTCCAGCTCCTTCAATGGCGATTTCTCCAGCATTGCTCGCAGTTGTGAAGTTCGACGCAGGATTCAGTGTCGATTTCGATGCATTCAGCTGTTGTGAATCAGGGATTGTGGAAATCCTCCAGTTATGCAGAGATCAAGGGTTAGAAAGACTAATGTCTACAAGGATTAAGTTAAATATTCCCGAGATTAAGGAATGGGCATTTACTTCGTCCTCCACCGACGAATCGATGACCGGCTCTATTGGCGGAGAAGAGGTAATCTTGACTCCCGCCGCTTTGACTGATGTTTTTGGATTGATTAATGGCGAAGAAGAATTTGAGCAAGATGCTCCAGAATTTGGAAGGATGTTGTTAGAGCTGGGACATGCCGAAGGCATTCCCTCGAAGCTGCTCAAGGTAAACTTTCCCTTCAAGATCAAATTTCTTGCTGAGATAGTTGGAAAAGTGCTTCTAGGAAAGCACTCAGCCCATGATAATATCACCAGACAACAGTTTGCACTAATGTGTGCAATTGTTAATAAGAAGCAAATAAACTGGGCTGGTGTTATGTTCGATTTGATAAGGAAGAAGAACAGTAAGAAAGAGGTTATCCTAGGCAGGGTTATTGGGATTTTTCTGAAGGAAAGATATCCCCAGCTGCTGATTTCAACTGCTATAACAATTAATGCATGTAAGAAGATGGATCCCAATCTGTTCTCCAAGTGGAAGAGGACATTTGTGAAGCCCGCTCTCACAGGGGTTGCTCCAGCGACATCCGAGAGCACACGGACTGATTCAGTCACTCCTCACCCTCTAGAAGCTGGCTCAGCTCATCTGTAAGATCCTGTTCCTCAGATCCGAGGCAACCCGGATCTTATGCCCAGAACCGCCGCCTTACGGTGACACTAACGCACGAGTTAGTCGTCACCGCAAGACGCCGATTCTGCCGGCTAGTACGATCATAACCTGTTCGGCCAATATGAGAATAATTACATAATAAATCAGAGTAAAAGCAGAAGCAAGTCCACAGCCACATCACATATATATATCAAATGAAATAAAAGCCAGTCCATAATGAGTACAGAAGTGAAAGTAAATAGGGCTTATGCCCAGTACATCATAATCTCTCTCTCACTCTCATACACAGCAGCGGAATCTATCATCTCAAATCATTGCACCTGAACATGTGCTCCAGTAGTAGTAGCCGGTATCTGCTCCTCAAGCCCTGCCTCCTCGACGTGCTGGATTACCTCTTCGAGCTCCTAAAATAGTAAGGTCAACGACCATTAGTCAAACAGACTAAGTCGTATCCTCAGCACCTCCTCCTGCAACTCCTGGGCACCGTGCGGGAGGACGAAGTGGAGGACAACAAGGGGTGGCAAAAGAGAGCAGGTGACAGGAATCTGACAGGGTATATAATCAAGAAAATAATGAAATGTAACCTCCACTTATGCGGGTACGCATAAGCAAGGGATCTTTTGCAAGGCTCCCATTGTATAGAATGTCCCATACCATTTATACAATGGGGTGTCAGAGTCACAAGCATATATATAAAGTAAAAATAACCTTAACCTATAAACATGCCCACTCAGGCTTATAGGTTAAGGGTTCGTATAGCAGGTCCTAATGTATAAGCGTCCCATACCACTTATACATTAGGTGACTTAAGTGGTTATGAAGGTTAATGTTATGCTTCTATATGGTGGGTATGATATGAACATGCAGTGCAACACACACACACGACTCCGTGATCACAGACCTTTAGTTCCCACTTTTCGAGAGCTAGCATCACTCTCAGGTACCACCGTTGTGGCTACGGCAGCAGCGGAGCGGGCGTCTCCGCCTTCTAGGCGGGTATACACACTACCAGGCCTAGACCTCTCTTGTGCGCCTCTGTACACCGTCAGTGCACTCTAGAGTCTCTGCGTACAACTTTGCTGACTACCTGTCAGTCTTGTTGGGCTGGGTGCGCGTTATTAGGAAAAGCCTTCCAGACTCCAGTATAAACATCCTACTGGTCCTTCTAACCCTCGCACCCGCCTGGTCCACCGTACTGCCGTCGGTGTGATGACTAGCCAGTACCGCATGGCCCGCCACTAGTATATGCACATGCAAGTATAGTATATTGAGCCTCCAGCTCGAAGGTCTAACCAGTCCCAAAACTCTCCAACCCGTCACGGGTGAGAGTATGCTACAAAACCTCCAACCCTGCCTGGGTGAGTATATATATAAAACCAATTTCATCCTCCAACTCTGCACGGGCGAGCAAGTAGTCAAAGACTCCAAGTCCCTCCAACCCGGCACGAGTGAGCACATGTCCAGTTCACCTAACCTAATAGACTACTCTTGTCTACAGTTTATCATACTTAAAATCTTAAGGTTAATCCCAGGACTGCCCAAGGTATTCCCGGTGAAGGGCTCTCAGGGGCATTAGGAGCTACGATGGGCTGAATCCCAGAGCTCCCTTTCTCAAGGATATTTAGTTTAGTTGTTGCCTACCCCGAACCCCTTTTTCTCTCTCCTGTTACATAGAGTGACCCAGTGATTTAAGGTATGGGTTAAGGAGTGGCGATCTTCCGTCAACCCTTTCTAGGTAAGTCTTATGTCGCTCTGTTACTCTCGTCTCTAGAATGCATCTGCCACCCAGGGTTATACTTCCGAACTTAGACCCTAACTCAGTTGTTGATTCATCCCCTGGCGGCCTATAGTCCAACCTTCTTTACTAAGCGCACCCCATGACCTATTGCCACCCTGAAATCGAACTTCTAAATTCTTGATCCAGCTGACCCCAAGTATTTATCCTAGGGTGGTATAGACTAATAAAATGAGTGTGTTGATTTTCATAATTTTCCTAGGTCATTAAGGCCTTTAATTAAATCTTTTAGAATTATTCCCTAGGTCATTTTACACATAAAGTATCATCAATTAAAATCTTCTGACTTATGGGAATTTTCCTGAATTGCATATGAGAAAAATATTACTGTCTACAAGATTTCATAATTTTCCTTTTATTATATCTATTTATCCCATAATTAATACAATTCCTACACAAGTGTCATTTTCCAAATGAAGTACAAGAAATGTATTCACCAAAATTCCCGGAAAATTACTAAGCATTCATATTACTATTCTATGACTAATGACAGAGTTTCATTTATTTCCACTGTGTAATGGTCTACCAAAATTCATTCCTAATTATTTACCAAAATGCCATTTTCCTACCTTAATAATTATCAATGTATACAAAAATTCTGAAATAAATATGCAACACTAATATTGCTATTATACATCTATAGAAATATTTTTACAATTTCCCCACATGTAATTCCATCAATTCATAAATAAATACAAAAAGGGGTAAAATAGTAATTTCAAGGTTTTTGCTCCAATAATTTCCAAACAGAGGTCTAAAATTTTCCTAAGTCAAATAAGACACCATACCTTGACTTGGCTGAATTTTAAAGTTTTCTATAGCCAAATTCTATTTTTCCCATTTATTTTCCAAAAAGGCCTATAATTTGAAAAATTCCAATAAGTGGTATTTTTGATTCCAAAAGTCCCAAAAATAATTCTAGGGGTGAAACATGCCCTAAGGAGTCACTGGAATTTATTGTATGGTTTTTGGGTGCCTCAGCTAGGCTAAATACACTATATACAATTTCTTGCTAATTGCACACCAAGGCCTAAATTAGCCAACACATGTACAAGGATTAACCCATCATGCAGGGGTCCAATTGCTCTGAAATTTCTACCAGGCACCAATGATGCCCCTAAGGATGATCCACCAGAATCTGGGGCCATTTGGAGTTAGCTAACTCCAAGAATCACCTAGTTAAGCCCTAGGGGTACTTTGGTAATTTCCTCATATTTTATTTCCCAAATCAAGCCCATTTTTGGGCAGGGCCTAAATATGCCCTAAATATACCTCTGACCAAAATTTCAGGTCAAGGGGACTTCTGGTTTGGCTTGGGCAGCCATTTGAAATTCTGCAAAATTGCTATTTGCAGCCCAAGTCAAATATTATTTCTCAAACATGCAAGTGAGATTCCTCATCATGCAGTGCATCAATTTAGCCCAAATTTTAAACATGGGTCTCATATACCCAGGAGAGGGTGCCACCAAAGTTTGGGGCCATTTGGAGTTAGGAAACTCCAAAAATCACATTTATTTACTTTTGGGTATTTTTGTAAAAACTATAGCAAAATGTTCCCCAAAAATTCTGATTTTTGGGGAGGGCCTAGATTTGACCAAATAAGCCACAAGCCCAAAATCTCAGTCCATTTGGACTTAGGGTTTGAACAGGGCATCAATTTTAGTTTCTGCCCTAGTTAGGGGGCAGTCCTAGCAAAACAGCCCTACAGGGCAGCCTACTGGTCCAAAACCTATGATTTCTGTGGCATTTTGAAGTTAACTCATCTACCTAAATATTTCATTCAGAGTCCATCCTAAGGTGGGGCCTCTAAGTACCCCAAAATCAGCATGCAAAGTCACTGTTAAAGTGTGACAGATTGATATTTTAATCATAATATAAAATACAGGATTTAATTTAAATAGCCGCACGAATCTTAAAGATAGATCGGACGGTGGCTGTGCGTCTTCTCCATGCACATGCATGCAGGCCAACCCGTGCAGGCCACCCTTGCGGGGTGGTTTCCGGCCATCGCCGGCGGCGGGGCCTCCGGCCAAGTCATCCCCCGGCCTCACGGTGGTCGGGGCTTGAACTGGCCGGCGGCTGGGCGGCGGAGAGCGGCGGACGGCGGCGGCGCAACCAAACCGAAAAAACCCTAAATCCGCCATTTTTGAAACTTTTTCCAAGCTTTAGAGGCCTGCTGTCGAGCTCGATTGAGCTCGACCTCTAACCTAGTTGATCTAGGAAACTAGTACAGTAAGAGGGGAGGGGATACGGACCCTTAATGGCGGCTGTGGGTGAGGGTGGCGGCGGCTCTCCATAGCATGGATTTTCCGGTGATCTCCTCGGTTTGCCATGGCTGCAGTGGTCTCCGGCTCTCTCTCTCTGTCTCAGGGATAGGAGTGAATGGAAATGAGAGGGGGAAGTGGTTTGGGGGCTGAGTTAAGAGGGGGGGGGGGGCGATTTCACCAAAGCTTAGGCGATTTCACCAATGTTGGGGGTCGGGTTAGTGGGTTTGGCCGGCTAGGTGGCTTGGGAGTGGGCCCCACTGGTCCATGAGGGTTGACTAGACCTTAGTGGGTCGGGTTGCCAAGTCTAGGGCCGAGTTGGGTGAGTGAAGAGAGGGAGTTGACTTCCATAAATGGGTTAGGTCATATTGGGCTTGGGTTGGGTTTGGGCTTGGCCCAAGGCTGCATGGTGGGGGTCCCACACCTCCTGATACCCATGCATGGTCAGCCAACCCATCATGGGTTGGTGGAATGAGCCCAAGTGGTCCAAACCCATTTCTTAGCATCTTCTCTCTCCTACTCCTCCTCTTTTCTCTCTCCTAAGTGTTCTCCCAAAATCACTATTGCAAGACCCTATTTTTCTCTCCCCTAGGGTTTGTAGGGTCACTTTAGGCCCACATGATGAATTTGGGTTGATTTGGGTGGACCCAACCCAGTGAATTGGGCTAGGACACCATTTTCACTATTTGGGTCCAAGGTGTTGACTTGACCCATCATGGTCAACTGGTTGACCCCATGGCCTACCTTGGGGTCCACTTAGATTGTATTTAGGGTTAGGGCATCATGAGGGGATCATGGTGTGGCTAGGGTTCCTGTTTAGGCTAGTTTGACCTAGTTTGACTTTGGCCCCATGGTGGGCCCCACATGGCTACAACCCACTACCTAGGGTGAATCTAGCTTCTAACCCTAACACCCACCCCATGCCTAACCCAATCTAAGTTAAGGGGTCTAGAAGTAACATTGGGATGTTACAAATCCTATAAACGAAAGAAATAATTTCGTCCCCGAAATTTAAGTTTGGGTCTACGGGTTCCAATTGCAGAAATTGTTAAGGAAATTTTGTAGAAAATAACATAAAAGTACCTGATGTAAATAGTTCTGGATGACGCTCCAGCATCAGATCCCTAGGTTCCCAGGTGTGCTCCTCCCGTCCATGGTTGGACCACAGCACCTTTACGAGTGGAACCTTCTTTTTCCTCAACGTTCGGACTGCTGAATCGTCGATCCGGATCGGCTCCAATCTAACTGAACGGTCAGGCCCGACCGGTCCCGCTGCAGTAGGGACATGCTGCTCAGGGCGAAGGAGAGCTCTTCGCAAAGAAGAGATATGGAACACATCGTGTAGGCTACTCAGCTCCGGAGGTAGCTGCAGCCGATAAGCCAAGGGGCCCACACGCTCCAGAATCAGGTATGGTCCCATGTACCGGGGGCTGAGCTTCTTATGTCTTCGAATCCGAGAAATACCGTGTACCGGTCGGATCTTCAGGAAAACCCTGTCCCCAACTTGGAACTCCACCTTCCGGTGTCGTGCATCATAATATTTTGCCTGTCTGCTCTGAGCCTCCAAAAGCCGATCCCTGATCAAGTGAATCTGAGCCTCCGTATCCTCTACAAAGTCTGACCCAAGGGCTCGAGTATCCACATCTTGCACCCAGGATAGCGGAGTCCGGCATTTTCTCCCATAAAGCGCCTCGTAAGGAGCCATCCCGATGCTGGCCTGGTGGTTGTTGTTGTATGAGAATTCGATCAACGGCAGTAGTCTCTCCCAGGGTTTCCCTGTATCCAGGATACATAGCCTGAGCAGGTCCTCCATAGTGCGTATCGTCCGCTCCGTCTGACCGTCGGTCTGCGGGTGGAAGGCAGTGCTAAAGGAAAGTCTGGATCCCAAGTAAGCGTGCACTGCCCTCCATTCCCTGGAGGTGAAGCGACCATCTCTATCTGAAACAATAGACCTGGGTACTCCGTGATACCGGATGAACTGTTCTACAAACAACCTCACCAACACAGCAACCGGGGCATCTTTTCTGACCGGGATAAACCGTGCTACCTTGGTCAACCTGTCCACAATGACCCAGACAGAATCGTGCCCAGAATGGGAGCGAGGGAGTCCGTGTACAAAATCCATGGAAATATCCTCGAACTTCCATTCTGGGACTGGCAGTGGCTGTAATATACCGCCTGGGCTCTTGCATTCGGCCTTCACTCGCTGGCAAGCCTCGCAGTGTGTCACAAGATATATGATCTCCCTCTTCATTCCTGGCCAGTACATGGTCCGTCGTAAGTCAGCCCACATCTTGGTGATGCCGGGATGTACTGAGTATCTGGAATAGTGCGCCTCCCTGAGAATATCCTCCCGGATCTCACCTCCTACTGGAATGTACACTCGGCCACGGAATCGAAGAAGGTCGTCCTCCAGCGTATAATCCCCATACTTGCCTTCTTCTAGAGCGTCAAAGATAGGCTCTAGATCAGTATCCAATCTCTGATGTGTAAGAATGCGCTTCTGTATATCATCATCGCTGACCAAAGAGTTCAGGTACTCTCGATAGATCACTGGCTCGGCTTCCGAAACCATGGTAATTTGCATATCCTCCATCATGCACAGCAGCTCCATAGACATCACCCGGGGCTCCGGTCCAGAAGTGCTGGCTCTCCTGCTCAAAGCATCTGCTACAGTATTCGCCTTTCCCGGGTGATAGTGCATCTTATAGTCGTAATCGCAGAGGAACTCAAGCCACCTCCTCTGTCGCAGGTTCAGAACCTTCTGCGTGTCGATGTATTTGAGATTCTTATGATCGGAGTATATATCACAATGAATCCCGTAGAGGTAATGTCTCCATGTCTTGAGGGCAAAGACTACGGCCCCGAGCTCGAGATCATGTACTGGGTAGTTATGCTCATGCTTCTTCAGCTGTCGCGAAGCATAAGCGATAACATGTCCATGTTGCATTAGGACTGCACCCATCCCCTGATAGGAGGCATCTGTATATATCTGGAATCCTTCACTCCCAGAGGGCAGTGCAAGGATGGGGGATGAAGTGAGCCGGTCTTTGAGCTCTTGAAATGCTGACTCACACTGCTCTGTCCAATCAAATGCGGCATCCTTTTTTGTCAAGGACGTGAGGGGGAGGGCTATCCTCGAGAATCCCTCCACGAACTTGCGATAATAACCTGCTAGGCCCAAGAAGCTACGGATGTCCGACGCTGTCTTTGGTCGTGGCCAATCCCGCACTGCCTCTATCTTAGCCGGATCCACTGCTAATCCAGCTCCACTGATCGTGTGTCCAAGGAAAGCCACTTCCTGAAGCCAGAACTGGCACTTAGAGAACTTCGCATACATCTGGAATTCTCTTAACTTCTGCAATACTAGCGCTAGGTGCCCTGCATGCTCCTCTCGAGACCGTGAGTAAATCAAAATATCATCAATAAAAACTATGACAAACCGATCTAGATAAGGCTCGAATACACGGTTCATGAGCGTCATGAACGCCGAGGGGGCATTCGTGAGCCCAAATGGCATCACCGTGAATTCATATAGCCCGTAGCGTGAGCTGAAAGCCGTCTTCGGTATATCTTCTTCCCTGATGCGGAGCTGATAATAACCCGAGCGCAAATCCAATTTTGAAAACCAGCAAGCTCCTTGAAGCTGATCGAAGAGCTCATCTATCCGTGGCAGTGGATATGTATTCCGAACCGTCAATCGGTTCAGTTCTCTATAATCTATACATAGTCTCAGCGAACCGTCCTTCTTCTTCACAAATAAAACGGGTGCTCCCCAAGGCGAAGAACTCGGTCGTACAAAACCCGATTCCACCAGTTCCTGTAGCTGTGTCCTGAATTCTGCCAATTCTCTAGGTGCCATCCTGTAGGGTGCCCGGGACACTGGTCTCGCCCCTGGCACCAACTGAATCCTGAAGTCCAAGTCTCGTGATGGTGGTAGTCCAGGTAACTTCTCCGGAAAGACATCAGCATAATCTCGTGCCACTGGAACATCGGCTATGGAACTCTCTACCACAGCCATCTCGAAACAAATGAGGTATACCTCTTCTCCCTGTTCATAGGCCTTAACGGCCTGTACTGAAGATAAAGAGAGTCGGGGAATGGAACGGATACCTTCAATGATGACGTAGGAGTCTCCGTGTCTGAGTGTGATCCTCTTCGAGGGGCAATCTATCTGCGCGTAGTTCCAATGAAGCCAATTCATGCCTAGGATCAGATCATAATCTGGTAGGCTCAGAACTGTTGCCGGAGCTTCAAACGCTTTGCCTCCTACCTCGACATCCATATTGCAACAGTCTATGGTTCGAAGTTCCGTACCATCAGGGAGTCGCACTCTCTTTTCCAAACCGGAAAACTTCTCCACTCCTTCTAATCCTTCAATAAACGAGTCCGACACGAAGGAGTGTGACGCACCCGTGTCGAAGAGGGTGTGAGCGGGCTTGCCGCTAATCATCACTATGCCTGGGTTTGTTTGAGTTCAAAGAATAGTATTACTTTTAATGTCTAAGGTACTCTTAAAATTTAAAATTTATAAATCCTAAAAAAAAATTTTTAAGTACCTGTAATCACCTCCTCTGGGTCCCTCTGCTCCGTGAGATCCAGCGCGTATACCTGCTCCCGGTCTCGGCCTCGGCCGTGATATCCTCGGCCTCGGCCTCGTCCTCGTCCTCGTCCTCGGCCTTGGTGAACTGGAGGGGCCACTGGAGGTGGAGGAGGAGGAAGAGGGTGGACCTGAAGCGGGCACTGCGTCCTGATGTGCCCAGGTTGGCCGCAACCAAAGCAGGTGATCTGCCTCTGACCTCGATCATCCTGTCTCATCGGTCCGGGAATCTGCATAGGTGGGGGAGCCAAAGGTGGAGGAGGCCCCTGATCCTGCCTATAGTTGGGACGACGACGTCCCCCACCTCTCCTGTATCCAATCGTCTTGCCCCTCTGAGACGATCTGCTGCTCTCCCCAAACGACTGTCCATCCAACGATCTCTTCCCTCTGCCTTGCACCAACAGCTGGTCAGCCTCCAGCTTCTTTGCCATCTCGATGATCTGCGCCATGGTACCGTGGGCAATGAACAGCAAGGGCTGCCTCAAAGAGTCGCGGAGCCCGTGATAGAATCTCTTCGCGTATTTCTGGTCGTCCCAGTCATGGAAGCCTGCAAACCTCGCCAGATGGGAGAACTCTCTCTGATATTCAATAACTGATCGGCTCCCCTGCTGGAGGCTCAGAAACCTCGCCTCCAAGGCATCTCGGTCTGTGGAAGATACAAAATGCTCCAAGAAGACGTCGCTGAACTCCTCCCAAGATATGTCCATCAGCTCCCGGTCGGCGAATGTAGAGTCCCGCACCGACTTCCACCACCTCTTTGCATGAGCGTCTAGTGCCGAGGTGGCAAGGGGAACTGCCTGTCTGACGGGGCAGCTGATGCCAGCTAGCAGCTCCTGGATGGTCTCTAACCACTCCTCTGTCTTCACAGCATCTTCTGTCCCGCGATACAGTGGCGGAGACAGACTTTTAAACGCACTCAGCCAGTTCGACCCTGGGTTGGGTAGCTGTACCGGGGCTTGCTGATCTCTGAATGCGTCCAGGATCGCCGTCAGCGTTTGTCCCATTTCTGTCTGCATGAACGGAATGGCAGCCGGAGGGGGAGGAACCGTATCCTGTGGAGGCTGCATAAAGGTAAGGTAATGTCAAAATTGGCCTAACTCATCGTTTAATGGACTGTTTTATGTGGCTTTTACACGTGGGCACACCATTGCTTCCGCTGCATAGTTTGTCCGCAAACTAATGCCCGAGCGGGGTGTTCCAGTGTGGTGGACTGTATTCTCATATTATCGTGTGTTCAAGTGATACCAGTTTGTAAGATCCTGTTCCTCAGATCCGAGGCAACCCGGATCTTATGCCCAGAACCGCCGCCTTACGGTGACACTAACGCACGAGTTAGTCATCACCGCAAGACGCCGATTCTGCCGGCTAGTACGATCATAACCTGTTCGGCCAATATGAGAATAATTACATAATAAATCAGAGTAAAAGCAGAAGCAAGTCCACAGCCACATCACATATATATATCAAATGAAATAAAAGCCAGTCCATAATGAGTACAGAAGTGAAAGTAAATAGGGCTTATGCCCAGTACATCATAATCTCTCTCTCACTCTCATACACAGCAGCGGAATCTATCATCTCAAATCATCGCACCTGAACATGTGCTCCAGTAGTAGTAGCCGGTATCTGCTCCTCAAGCCCTGCCTCCTCGACGTGCTGGATTACCTCTTCGAGCTCCTAAAATAGTAAGGTCAACGACCATTAGTCAAACAGACTAAGTCGTATCCTCAGCACCTCCTCCTGCAACTCCTGGGCACCGTGCGGGAGGACGAAGCGGAGGACAACAAGGGGTGGCAAAAGAGAGCAGGTGACAGGAATCTGACAGGGTATATAATCAAGAAAATAATGAAATGTAACCTCCACTTATGCGGGTACGCATAAGCAAGGGATCTTTTGCAAGGCTCCCATTGTATAGAATGTCCCATACCATTTATACAATGGGGTGTCAGAGTCACAAGCATATATATAAAGTAAAAATAACCTTAACCTATAAACATGCCCACTCAGGCTTATAGGTTAAGGGTTCGTATAGCAGGTCCTAATGTATAAGCGTCCCATACCACTTATACATTAGGTGACTTAAGTGGTTATGAAGGTTAATGTTATGCTTCTATATGGTGGGTATGATATGAACATGCAGTGCAACACACACACACACGACTCTGTGATCACAGACCTTTAGTTCCCACTTTTCGAGAGCTAGCATCACTCTCAGGTACCACCGTTGTGGCTACGGCAGCAGCGGAGCGGGCGTCTCCGCCTTCTAGGCGGGTATACACACTACCAGGCCTAGACCTCTCTTGTGCGCCTCTGTACACCGTCAGTGCACTCTAGAGTCTCTGCGTACAACTTTGCTGACTACCTGTCAGTCTTGTTGGGCTGGGTGCGCGTTATTAGGAAAAGCCTTCCAGACTCCAGTATAAACATCCTACTGGTCCTTCTAACCCTCGCACCCGCCTGGTCCACCGTACTGCCGTCGGTGTGACGACTAGCCAGTACCGCATGGCCCGCCACTAGTATATGCACATGCAAGTATAGTATATTGAGCCTCCAGCTCGAAGGTCTAACCAGTCCCAAAACTCTCCAACCCGTCACGGGTGAGAGTATGCTACAAAACCTCCAACCCTGCCTGGGTGAGTATATATATAAAACCAATTTCATCCTCCAACTCTGCACGGGCGAGCAAGTAGTCAAAGACTCCAAGTCCCTCCAACCCGGCACGAGTGAGCACATGTCCAGTTCACCTAACCTAATAGACTACTCTTGTCTACAGTTTATCATACTTAAAATCTTAAGGTTAATCCCAGGACTGCCCAAGGTATTCCCGGTGAAGGGCTCTCAGGGGCATTAGGAGCTACGATGGGCTGAATCCCAGAGCTCCCTTTCTCAAGGATATTTTGTTTAGTTGTTGCCTACCCCGAACCCCTTTTTCTCTCTCCTGTTACATAGAGTGACCCAGTGATTTAAGGTATGGGTTAAGGAGTGGCGATCTTCCGTCAACCCTTTCTAGGTAAGTCTTATGTCGCTCTGTTACTCTCGTCTCTAGAATGCATCTGCCACCCAGGGTTATACTTCCGAACTTAGACCCTAACTCAGTTGTTGATTCATCCCCTGGCGGCCTATAGTCCAACCTTCTTTACTAAGCGCACCCCATGACCTATTGCCACCCTGAAATTGAACTTCTAAATTCTTGATCCAGCTGACCCCAAGTATTTATCCTAGGGTGGTATAGACTAATAAAATGAGTGTGTTGATTTTCATAATTTTCCTAGGTCATTAAGGCCTTTAATTAAATCTTTTAGAATTATTCCCTATGTCATTTTACACATAAAGTATCATCAATTAAAATCTTCTGACTTATGGGAATTTTCCTGAATTGCATATGAGAAAAATATTACTGTCTACAAGATTTCATAATTTTCCTTTTATTATATCTATTTATCCCATAATTAATACAATTCCTACACAAGTGTCATTTTCCAAATGAAGTACAAGAAATGTATTCACCAAAATTCCCGGAAAATTACTAAGCATTCATATTACTATTCTATGACTAATGACAGAGTTTCATTTATTTCCACTGTGTAATGGTCTACCAAAATTCATTCCTAATTATTTACCAAAATGCCATTTTCCTACCTTAATAATTATCAATGTATACAAAAATTCTGAAATAAATATGCAACACTAATATTGCTATTATACATCTATAGAAATATTTTTACAATTTCCCCACATGTAATTCCATCAATTCATAAATAAATACAAAAAGGGGTAAAATAGTAATTTCAAGGTTTTTGCTCCAATAATTTCCAAACAGAGGTCTAAAATTTTCCTAAGTCAAATAAGACACCATACCTTGACTTGGCTGAATTTTAAAGTTTTCTATAGCCAAATTCTATTTTTCCCATTTATTTTCCAAAAAGGCCTATAATTTGAAAAATTCCAATAAGTGGTATTTTTGATTCCAAAAGTCCCAAAAATAATTCTAGGGGTGAAACATGCCCTAAGGAGTCACTGGAATTTATTGTATGGTTTTTGGGTGCCTCAGCTAGGCTAAATACACTATATACAATTTCTTGCTAATTGCACACCAAGGCCTAAATTAGCCAACACATGTACAAGGATTAACCCATCATGCAGGGGTCCAATTGCTCTGAAATTTCTACCAGGCACCAATGATGCCCCTAAGGATGATCCACCAGAATTTGGGGCCATTTGGAGTTAGCTAACTCCAAGAATCACCTAGTTAAGCCCTAGGGGTACTTTGGTAATTTCCTCATATTTTATTTCCCAAATCAAGCCCATTTTTGGGCAGGGCCTAAATATGCCCTAAATATACCTCTGACCAAAATCTCAGGTCAAGGGGACTTCTGGTTTGGCTTGGGCAGCCATTTGAAATTCTGCAAAATTGCTATTTGCAGCCCAAGTCAAATATTATTTCTCAAACATGCAAGTGAGATTCCTCATCATGCAGTGCATCAATTTAGCCCAAATTTTAACCATGGGTCTCATATACCCAGGAGAGGGTGCCACCAAAGTTTAGGGCCATTTGGAGTTAGGAAACTCCAAAAATCACATTTATTTACTTTTGGGTATTTTTGTAAACACTATAGCAAAATGTTCCCCAAAAATTCTGATTTTTGGGAAGGGCCTAGATTTGACCAAATAAGCCACAAGCCCAAAATCTCAGTCCATTTGGACTTAGGGTTTGAACAGGGCATCAATTTTAGTTTCTGCCCTAGTTAGGGGGCAGTCCTAGCAAAACAGCCCTACAGGGCAGCCTACTGGTCCAAAACCTATGATTTCTGTGGCATTTTGAAGTTAACTCATCTACCTAAATATTTCATTCAGAGTCCATCCTAAGGTGGGGCCTCTAAGTACCCCAAAATCAGCATGCAAAGTCACTGTTAAAGTGTGACAGATTGATATTTTAATCATAATATAAAAATACAGGATTTAATTTAAATAGCCGCACGAATCTTAAAGATAGATCGGACGGTGGCTGTGCGTCTTCTCCATGCACATGCATGCAGGCCAACCCGTGCAGGCCACCCTTGCGGGGTGGTTTCCGGCCATCGCCGGCGGCGGGGCCTCCGGCCAAGTCATCCCCCGGCCTCACGGTGGTCGGGGCTTGAACTGGCCGGCGGCTGGGCGGCGGAGAGCGGCGGACGGCGGCGGCGCAACCAAACCGAAAAAACCCTAAATCCGCCATTTTTGAAACTTTTTCCAAGCTTTAGAGGCCTGCTGTCGAGCTCGATTGAGCTCGACCTCTAACCTAGTTGATCTAGGAAACTAGTACAGTAAGAGGGGAGGGGATACGGACCCTTAATGGCGGCTGTGGGTGAGGGTGGCGGCGGCTCTCCATAGCATGGATTTTCCGGCTATCTCCTCGGTTTGCCATGGCTACAGTGGTCTCCGGCTCTCTCTCTCTGTCTCAGGGATAGGAGTGAATGGAAATGAGAGGGGGAAGTGGTTTGGGGGCTGAGTTAAGAGGGGGGGGGGGGGGGCGATTTCACCAAAGCTTAGGCGATTTCACCAATGTTGGGGGTCGGGTTAGTGGGTTTGGCCGGCTAGGTGGCTTGGGAGTGGGCCCCACTGGTCCATGAGGGTTGACTAGACCTTAGTGGGTCGGGTTGCCAAGTCTAGGGCCGAGTTGGGTGAGTGAAGAGAGGGAGTTGACTTCCATAAATGGGTTAGGTCATATTGGGCTTGGGTTGGGTTTGGGCTTGGCCCAAGGCTGCATGGTGGGGGTCCCACACCTCCTGATACCCATGCATGGTCAGCCAACCCATCATGGGTTGGTGGAATGAGCCCAAGTGGTCCAAACCCATTTCTTAGCATCTTCTCTCTCCTACTCCTCCTCTTTTCTCTCTCCTAAGTGTTCTCCCAAAATCACTATTGCAAGACCCTATTTTTCTCTCCCCTAGGGTTTGTAGGGTCACTTTAGGCCCACATGATGAATTTGGGTTGATTTGGGTGGACCCAACCCAGTGAATTGGGCTAGGACACCATTTTCACTATTTGGGTCCAAGGTGTTGACTTGACCCATCATGGTCAACTGGTTGACCCCATGGCCTACCTTGGGGTCCACTTAGATTGTATTTAGGGTTAGGGCATCATGAGGGGATCATGGTGTGGCTAGGGTTCCTGTTTAGGCTAGTTTGACCTAGTTTGACTTTGGCCCCATGGTGGGCCCCACATGGCTACAACCCACTACCTAGGGTCAATCTAGCTTCTAACCCTAACACCCACCCCATGCCTAACCCAATCTAAGTTAAGGGGTCTAGAAGTAACATTGGGATGTTACATCATCCTTCTCTTCCATCATCTTCTTCTGCTCTGCAGTCTACTTCAGTTGAAGTTCCATCAACTTCAGCTGAAGTACGACTTTCTGCTTCTCCTATTCGAGATACAACCACGGTTATTATTCCTTCTCCTCCTGCATCTCCTATACCATCTCATCTGGCTGGGACATCTCAACCCAGTTTTGATTTATTGGTTTCTGAAATATCCTCTCCAGTTCATTCTCCTCCTCCATCTCCACATCATTCTCCAGTTAACTCTCCAATTAACTCTCCAGTTCGATCTCCAGTCCTCACCACAATTCATCCTACCACATCAACCATTTCTGCTGCTCCTCCATCCTCTACAGTTCCATCTTTTGAGATAACTCCAGAATTCATTTCCAGCATTGTGGAGTTAATTACCCCTTCAATCAAAATCATGATTGAAGAGGCAATTGCTCCACTTGCTTCCTCCATTGCTTCTTTGGCTGATGCCATCAAAATTCTTTCAAAATCTGCTGAGCCCTCTTCATCCAGGGGCCTGGTTTCAGTTCCCACTGAAATCAGGCAGGGGGAGATATTCAATGAAGATGTCTCTGAGCAGCTCCCAGCCTCCCCTCCAGCAGCTCAACTTCCAGCATCAGAAAAAGCAGCAGAAGTTTCAGCTCCTCCTCCATCTGACAAAGAAAAAGAAATATCTGATGCGATAATGTTGTCTGAATTTGTTGTAAAAGTGTACTTGGAAGAAGCCTCAACTCCCTTAGTTGCCCTGTACCTAGAAGGAATAATCACTTCCTTTCTAGATGAGTTATGGGAGGTAGGTCATCCTGAAGAGAATCCTGAAGGTATATCTCTTGACCAGTTTGTAGATTATTCAATTAATGAAATTGTATGGGAGTACCTTGAAGGGATGTCTAGATGTTATTTAGCAAGATTTTTCTCCTAATCCTACAGATGTAATGGAAGTAGTGGCAGTGGTCCAAGAGCAAGAACCTGAACCTGCTCCAGAGGCTCTAGATGCTATTGAGCCTGAATATGTATCAGCTCCTGATGACCAAGTGGCTGTAGAGCAAGAAATGAATCCTGAAAGTCAAGTTGAAAATAAAGATGACACCCCAGTACTGAGTTTAGAAGAAGAGAAAGCAAGAGCTGCCTGGCAGCAAAGAGTACAAGATATTTTGGAAGAGAAAGAAAAAGTTTTGCAAGATGAAAAGTCTACTGTTTGGGATGATTCACCAGGACCAAATCTAGACCTCCTTCTGGTACAGGATGCCATGGAAGAAGAGAAAGAGAAAGTTGCCCTGAAAGCAAAGGAAAAGGCTGTATCAGAAGCCTATGACCCTTATGATCATCCTCCTTCATCTCATTCTGAAGATGAAGATGATTCAGATATGTCTGAGGACTCTAAGAAAAAGAAAGCTGCAAAGAGAAAAAGGAAAGCTGTTGCTCCTCCTCCTCCCAATCGAGACAATGATACTCCCTACTACATATTGAAAGGGATTGACCCTAAGTCGAAAGACTTCCAGCATTGGATGTGGTTTTCCAAGAACCAGCAAAAAGAGAGAAAGAAATCTAAGAGATATGATAGTCCTGCTCCCAGATGGACACCCAGAGGTCCTCCTCCTCCACCTCCCGGTGCAGGAGCCTCTGGCAATTTATCTGCTAATCCATCTGCTCCATCTGCAAAATCTGCTCCTTCTCAGCCTCATTCAAGGAAAAGTTCTCAAAGCCACCAAGGCAAATCATATACTGGTACTCAAAGGCATGATACTGAGGTTAAAGAGCAAGTAAAGGAGGTTGTATATCAAAAGCCAACTTTTTCACCTCCTCCATCTCCCAAGAGAAAGGTTTCTCCTGATATACCAGTTCATATTGCTAAGGATGTTGCAAAAGGTAAAAGAATCATTTTCTCTGAAAAATCAAGTAAGAAGTTTGCTGAGTTTGCTCCTCCATCATCTTTAGTTATTCAAGAAGTTAAAGATACAGCTGAAAGTTTATTAGATTTATCTGTTAAGTTTAAAGCTGTGAAGCCTATTGATACATCAACTGAAAATGTGTATGAAAGCCAAGAGTTAGATCCTGATTTCAGGATGGCTCAATTTCTAGAACTTGTTGGATCAGCCCAGATAAAGAAAGCTAAGGCTGAAGGAAAGGACTCTGCAGGACTTTCTACAATGTCAAAGTTCAGAATGAAGGAACTCGATAAAATCCAGGTTAGTCCTGATGTATTTGATCCTTCTAAATATATGGAAAAGCACCCAGAAGCAGTTGTTCCAAGGGTTGCAGAACTGAAGATTATTGGCGTGCAAGATTTGAAGATGTCTAAGAAAGAAGCCATTGATCCCTTGCGGAAAGTGTAAGACCCCCCTCCCGGAACACAACACACGGCACGAGGGGAGTCTTATGCCCGAAACAGCCGCCTTGCGGTAGCACCAACACACGGGTTAGCCTTTACCACAAGACGCCTATTCCGCCGGCTACAATCCATATCACAACAATTATGCCAACCCAACCATAACAGAAAAGTAAAAGCAGTTCAGTTCACAGCTAAGTTAAAGTCCAAAAATAGCGGAAGATAACAAGCACAACAGGCTTGTACAAATAAACAAGAGTCTAGAAATGTTTTGCCAAACGGCTACATGAAAACACTCACTACTGTCACTGACGGTGCCGATGGCACCACCACCTCAGGTCCTATCATCCGGGCCTGGCTGTCCTGCTGCATAGTCCGTTGCCGCTCTACCTGCGGGGTTTCCTCTTAAAAAGGAAGACGTAGCAACCGTTAGTCATAAGACTAAGTGGCTTCACATCCGCTCCCCCGGCGACTCCTCGGCACCGGGCGGAGAAAGGAACACAGGTACAATATATATACATAAGCAAGTAAACAAGCAGGTGACAGTAAGTATGGTGAAGTATAAACTACGCTACACAACTAGCAGTTCTACGAATATCAATAATATATAAATGACAGCAGGTATAATTAATCAGAATAGTAACTTAACTTATAAGAGTGCCCATACAAACTTATAAGTTAAGGATCGGCTTAACAGTATAATAACTCATCGTATAAGAGTGCCCATACAAACTTATACGATGAGGATCTTGTGTATGCAATGAATGACATGATATGAATGTTATGCTATGACCGACTCATGCGCACGCACATGCAAGTTGCTATGTCGACACAGACTTGAAGTTCCCACTTTTCGAGCAGGTAGCTAACCTCTCAGGCGTCGTCCGTCGTGGCCAGACGGTGACAGTGGAGCGGGCGTCTCCACTACAAGGTGGTATCACACTACCTATCCTAGGCCCCCGTACGCCTCAACGCTAAGAACACAACAGCGGAGCTCACATGCGTACTACGGCTCAGAAGGGGTCTTGGGTAAATGTGCACCAAGAACACAACCCAACCTGGCCTTTGATTTCGAACCGGATGGAACCTCGGAAACGCACGAGGTGCAAGCCCAACCGTTCTCATGGCGCGGAGGAGATCTCGGGTTATGGACACCAAGTATCTAACCCTACCGCCCAAGGTCTACCCATTGGCTCCCATCGGTGTGACGACTGGCGAACCCGTAGACCTGCCACAAACATTCTCCCAACATCGCGACACGATGAATCGTCGCACATCACATGCCCCAAAACAACTCACTCGATGCTACCCGTAGGGAGACTTCAACTCTAAGCATCGGTTGTTAATAAACCCCTTGGGCTCGGATTACAGTTACAAAATACTCTTCACATAGTGTTCATCATGTTCACGCCCACCTATTCAATGAATTCACCTCAACACTACGCATAATAGATATGTTCAACACCAAATTGTATAAGTATATCCTTTACCAATATCAACTCCTAATATCTAACCTTCCCATCCAATCCATTTCTCTACCATTACATGGTTATTCCCCAATACACAACCAAATGAGTAACCATGTTAAATTATAGCAACAACAACATTATAGATATATGGGAGCAAGATATCAAATGAGCAAATCACAATCATTGCAAGAGTGCTAACATTATAAATTAACAAGTGCATTAACATAGGATAGCCCAATACTAAAACTGGGATTCCCGGAGCTACAGGAATCCGATCACAATGCACAACCCCTCGTTGGAAAGGTATTCTCGAGGGCTACGACTTTCGTGTTGAGTCGATCGCCCAGATCTGGTCGCAACATACCAGAAATTCAACTCGAATACGTACAGGAAACAGTTTCCTGTACAGGAATTTTCCCGAACGCAGCGGGCTCGAACCAGCTTTCCCGTGGCTACAGGTATCGCATGGAAACGAGCAACCCCTCGTTGGAAAGGTAATTTCAAGGGCTACGACTTTCGTGTTGAGTCGTTCACCCAGATCTGGCCAGAACACCTCCGAAATTGGCCACGAAGGTCGCCGCGTGCAGAAATCAGATTTCTGCACGCATCTTAAGGCGAGATGAACGGCATCCGTTCATCTTCTTCCTTGCAACGACCTCGCATAAACTTCTCCAGAAATCACACCCAACCTTATTTCTCCTTTCAAAGCCAAACCCTCCACGAAAACCCTCTCATCTCCACTTTGAATGATGAGAAGGTTGAGGGAGACTAAGCCTAAAACCTAGGCATGGCTTATCCTAAGAACTCTCCTCCTCACCATCAAGACTCTATGGAGTCGATGTCTCTCCTAAAATAACTATAGATCTAGCACCAAGGGAGAGGGGAGGAAGCTCACCTCAAGTCCAGCGGTACCACCATGGCCGGCCATGAGCCTCGCACTCCTTCGCGGCGGCATTGTTTTTCCCTTGACGGTGGCGGCGTTTTGATTCCTCCAAGGATGGCTCCGGCAAGCTCTTCCTCCTCCTCCAGCCAAGAACCCTCTCAGAAATTTCGGGGCAGAAGAAAGGGGAATGAATGCTAGGGTTTCCAACTTTTTCCTTTTTATACATCGCAGACACGGGTAGGCACACGGCCGTGTTCCTACCCGTGTTCAGGTGACACGGCCGTGTGGCCTGCCGTGTCTAGGGCCGTGTTCATCCCAGAACCACTTTCTGCCGGGTCAGGGTTGCGACACACGGGTAGAGACACGGCCGTGTCCCGACCCGTGTCCTTGGCACACGGCTAGGGACACGCCCGTGTCCCAATACCCGTGTACCTCTCTGACTGGTAAGCCTATTTTTATGAGGCACACGGGTATGGACACGGCCGTGTCCATACCCGTGTCAGCCAAAAATGCCGTTTTGCCTTGTTTTCCTCATTTCCCGCATGTCCGCACCTGTTCACCCACATCCCCCATTGGGCTCACACAGCCCCCTTGACTCAAATACGCAATCAAGGGGCCTAGCGTGAATTGGGACGTTACAAATCCTATAAACAAAATAAAAGATTTCGTCCCCGAAATCAGGGTAAGGCTATGGGAGTGAAACACATAAAAGGGGACTATGCTTTCAAATAAAAATTTTACCTGGAGTAAATAATTCCGGGTAGCGCCCTTGCATCAAATCCCTTGGCTCCCATGTGAACTCCTCCTTCCCATGATTAGACCATAGCACTTTCACCAAGGGAACACTTTTGAGGCGCAAGGTTCTTGTCTCGTTATCAACGATCCGCACCGGCTCCAGTCGCACAGACCTATCAGACGCCACGGCACCATCCGCCGTGGGGATATACTGTTCAGGTCGCAACAAAGCCTTCCGAAGCGACGATACATGGAACACGTCGTGAAGGTTCTCCAGCTCCGGTGGTAACTCCAATCGATAGGCCAGAGGGCCAATCCTTTCCACTACGACATAGGGCCCGACATACCTTGGGCTGAGCTTCTTGACTCCACGTACCCGCGACACTCCGTGCATCGGTCGAATCTTCAGGAACACTTTATCACCCACTTGAAACTCTACCATACGGTGCCTTGCGTTGTAATATTTCGCCTGTCGGCTTTGAGCCTCTAGCATTCGATTCCGGATCAACCTAACCACCGCATCCGTGTCATCAATATACTCATTTCCCAATGTCTTCGGATCTTCGTCTTGCACCCAGGACAAGGGTGTTCTACACCTCCTTCCATACAAAGCTTCATGAGGTGCCATTCCAATACTGGCTTGATGACTGTTATTATAAGAGAACTCCACGAGAGGTAAGAGCCTCTCCCATGGTTCTCCTTTATCTAGCACACACAACCTCAATAGGTCCTCCAATGTTCGGATGGTTCGTTCAGATTGCCCGTCCGTTTGTGGGTGAAAGGCTGTGCTAAAGGCGAGGCGCGAGCCCAAATAAGCCTGTACAGCCCTCCATTCTCTTGAAGTAAACCGACCATCCCGGTCGGAGACGATCGTCTTTGGCACACCATGGTACCGTACAAATTGTTCCACAAAGAGACGCACTAAGACGCCCACTTGCGCCTCCTTCTTCATTGGGATAAATCGGGCTACCTTGGTCAACCGGTCAACTATCACCCACACAGAATCATTCCCCGAGCGCGAGCGAGGTAACCCGTGGACGAAGTCCATGGAGATGTCCTCAAATTTCCATTCGGGGATGGGCAACGACTGTAGCATTCCACCGGGGCTTCTGCATTCCGCCTTCACCATTTGGCAAGCCACACAATGAGTAACGAAGTACTTAACATCCCTCTTCATGCCCGGCCAACACATTGTTTTTCTCAAATCGGTGTACATCTTCGCGATCCCCGGGTGCACCGAGTACTTGGAGCAATGGGCCTCCTTTAGAATATCCTCCCGAATGTTGTCACCTTCGGGGATGTAAAGCCGGCCACGAAAATGGACGAGGCCGTCTTTTAGGGAGTATTCTTCCGTAGTCCCATCCTCCATTGACTTGAAAGCCGGGGTTAAAGCCGCATCCTTCTTTTGTTCCGTACGGATCCGGTCTCGTATGTTGCAAACTATACTCATCGCGGCCAAATATTCTGTATACTCTTCCGGTTGATTCTTAAAGACCAAAGTGATTTCCATCTCTTGCAGCGTTCGGATTAACTCCATCCTCATCAAGCGGGATTCCGTGCTCGCTTCCGGCGCTTTCCGGCTCAAGGCATCAGCTACGGAATTAACCTTCCCGGGGTGGTAGTTCAAGGTGAATTCATAGTCGCACAAGAACTCCAACCACCGCCGCTGTCTCAAGTTTAACTCCTTTTGGGTGTGAACGTACTTCAGATTTTTGTGATCCGAGTAGATCTCGCAGTGGACGCCATATAAATAATGCCTCCACATCTTCAAGGCGAATACCACCGCTCCCAACTCTAGATCATGCACCGGGTAGCTGGCTTCATGCTTCTTCAACTGTCTTGAAGCATAAGCGATCACATGCCCATTCTGCATCAACACAGCTCCCATCCCTTGATACGACGCATCCGTGTAAACTTGAAAGCCCTCCTTCCCAGATGGAAGAGCTAGGATGGGTGCAGTCGTCAATCTGTCCTTCAACTCTTGGAATGCAGCTTCGCACTGGGGTGTCCATTCAAACGACACACCCTTCTTGGTCAGCGTAGTAAGGGGAAGGGCGATCTTCGAGAAGCCTTTCACGAACTTGCGATAGTACCCGGCAAGTCCAAGAAAGCTCTGTATGTCGGCCGCTGACTTCAATGGTGACCACTCCTTCACGGCCCGCACCTTGGCCGGATCTACTGCTAGCCCCGCCCCACTAATCACATGGCCCAAGAACGCGACCTCTCGAAGCCAAAACTCGCATTTGCTGAACTTGGCAAACAATGTGTGCTCCTTTAATTTCCTCAGCACTAAAGTTAGATGTTCGGCGTGTTCTGCTTCAGTCTTGGAGTAGACTAGGATATCATCGATGAACACGATGACAAAGATGTCCAAATAAGGACTGAACACCTTGTTCATCAAGCTCATAAAGGCGGAAGGGGCGTTTGTGAGCCCAAACGGCATCACGGTGAATTCATACAAACCATATCTCGAACTGAACGCCGTCTTCTGAATGTCATCTTCTTGTATCCTCAGCTGATAATATCCCGAACGCAGATCTAACTTGGAGAACCAATACGATCCCACCAATTGATCGAATAATTCATCAATGCGCGGTAGGGGATAGGTGTTCCGCACCGTTAACCGGTTCAACTCCCGATAATCAATACATAACCGCAGGGTGCCATCCTTCTTTTTGACGAACAAAACGGGCGCTCCCCAAGGCGACGAGCTTGGGCGAACGAACCCTGCTTCCACCAATTCCTGAAGCTGGACTCTAAACTCTGCAAGTTCCTTCGGAGCCATTCGGTATGGAGCTCGCGAGACGGGCTTGGCACCCGGAATTAGCTTGATTTGGAAGTCCACTTCCCTATGCGGGGGTAGTCCCGGCAATTTCTCGGGAAATACCTCGGGAAATTCTCGCACCACCCGCACATCCTTGACCTCTAATGTCAATTTCTTCAACTCGAAGCAAATTACATAGGCCTCGTCCCCTTCCATATGAGATTTCATAACTTGGATTGAAGACAATAATTTACGGGGTGCGAATTTAATACCTTGGAAGATGACTTCCGAGTCTCCATGCCTCAACATAACTTGCTTCTCCGCACAATTGATCCTGGCGTGGTGCCAGTCCAACCACCTCATGCCCAGGATGAGATCGAACTCCGGGATTCTTAACACTGTCGCCGGAGTTTCAAAGAACTTTCCTCCAATAAGGGTGTCGAAGTCGCAACTTGCTGACGACGTCATCTCAGAGCCGTCCGGAAGGCGCACCCTTTGAGTGGTGCCCGTGAAGTGTTGCACTCCCTCCAAGTCCTTCACGAAGTCCGCCGAAATGAACGAGTGAGATGCACCCGTGTCAAATAACGTATAGGCGGGCCTCCCGCTAACCATGACAGTGCCTAGGTTCCAAAAAGGTAATCACCGTTCAAAATTGCGCGTAACATTTGTATCGTAAATCTAACAAGTCATATAATATTAATAAATTTTGCACGTACCGGTGATGACTTCCTGCGGATTTCTCTCCTGAGTCATATCCAATGCAAATACATGCTCCCGTGCATGTCCTTGATTTCTCCCTGGTGGTCCTCTTCCTCGGCCACGCATGTGCCCTCGCCCCCGTGGAGCTACTGGAGGGGGAGCAATAGGGGCACCCCCGATCAGTCGCGGGCAAACTCGACGGACATGCCCCGGTTGGTTGCACTCAAAACATATCACCTCACGTCGGCCCCCAGGTTGTTGATAATATTGCTGCTGCGGTGGTGGTGGTAAAGGTAGTGGTTGCGGAATTGGGTACTCCACCCGATAGTTCCGGTTGACCCACCGACCGCCTCTGTGGTTTCCCCTTCCTCTGCCATGATCATTCCGCCTTCTATTACTAGGGCCGACTTCAATTACTCCTTCCGCAGGTCTCTTGCCACATCCCATGTGGTCCGCCTCCAGTCTCTTTGCCATGTCAATGATTTCTGCCAGGCTTCCATCGGCTATAAACAAAAGGGCCTGCCTCAAGGGGTCCCTTAACCCTTTGTAGAAGCGCTTCGCATAGCCTCTATCGTCCAAATCATAGGAATCAGCAAACCTAGCGAGGTGTTGGAACTCCCTCTGGTACTCCGTTACCGATTTCGATCCCTGCTTCAGCTGCAGAAATTTTTCTTCAAGTCCATCCCGAGCAGAAGAAGGGATGAAGTGATCCAGAAAAGCCTCGGTGAACTCGTTCCAACTGATGTCCGTGTACAACCGCCCTTGGAAGGTGGAGCCCATGAGGGACTTCCACCACCTTTTGGCGTGTAGCTCTAGCAGCGTCACTACCAATGTCACCGCCATGCTGTTCGGACATCTTATGCCAGCCATCAATTCCTGCACGGTATCAAGCCATTCCTCGGTGCGCACCGGCGATTCTGTCCCAAGATAGGCAGGAGGGGACAGGGCACGGAAGGTGCTCACCCAGTTGGAGCCTGGCGCCTGTTGTTGCACCGGAGCTTGCTGGGCTTTAAATGCATCCAATATGGCTGACAGCGTTTGTCCCAGTTCCGACTGCTGGAATTGTGAAGGGACGGAAGGGGTAGGAGTGCCCCCAACCGGCTCCACCTGCGCTGGGACCTATACGCAAGGTACAAACTAGGGTCAGGTTGGCTAAAACTAATGTCAAAGTTGGACAACTTAGTGTGAATTACATATGGGCACACCACTGCTTCCGCTAAGTCGGTTTGTCCCCAAACCGACTAATCGAACGGGAGTGGCCCATTGTTACCTGACTGCTGTAGGTGAAGATCGGCTTAGTCTGATACCATTTGTAAGACCCCCCTTCCGGAACACAACACACGGCACGAGGGGAGTCTTATGCCCGAAACAGCCGCCTTGCGGTAGCACCAACACACGGGTTAGCCTTTACCACAAGACGCCTATTCCGCCGGCTACAATCCATATCACAACAATTATGCCAACCCAACCATAACAGAAAAGTAAAAGCAGTTCAGTTCACAGCTAAGTTAAAGTCCAAAAATAGCGGAAGATAACAAGCACAACAGGCTTGTACAAATAAACAAGAGTCTAGAAATGTTTTGCCAAACGGCTACATGAAAACACTCACTACTGTCACTGACGGTGCCGATGGCACCACCACCTCAGGTCCTATCATCCGGGCCTGGCTGTCCTGCTGCATAGTCCGTTGCCGCTCTACCTGCGGGGTTTCCTCCTAAAAAGGAAGACGTAGCAACCGTTAGTCATAAGACTAAGTGGCTTCACATCCGCTCCCCCGGCGACTCCTCGGCACCGGGCGGAGAAAGGAACACAGGTACAATATATATACATAAGCAAGTAAACAAGCAGGTGACAGTAAGTATGGTGAAGTATAAACTACGCTACACAACTAGCAGTTCTACGAATATCAATAATATATAAATGACAGCAGGTATAATTAATCAGAATAGTAACTTAACTTATAAGAGTGCCCATACAAACTTATAAGTTAAGGATCGGCTTAACAGTATAGTAACTCATCGTATAAGAGTGCCCATACAAACTTATACGATGAGGATCTTGTGTATGCAATGAATGACATGATATGAATGTTATGCTATGACCGACTCATGCGCACGCACATGCAAGTTGCTATGTCGACACAGACTTGAAGTTCCCACTTTTCGAGCAGGTAGCTAACCTCTCAGGCGTCGTCCGTCGTGGCCAGACGGCGACAGTGGAGCGGGCGTCTCCACTACTAGGTGGTATCACACTACCTATCCTAGGCCCCCGTACGCCTCAACGCTAAGAACACAACAGCGGAGCTCACATGCGTACTACGGCTCAGAAGGGGTCTTGGGTAAATGTGCACCAAGAACACAGCCCAACCTGGCCTTTGATTTCGAACCGGATGGAACCTCGGAAACGCACGAGGTGCAAGCCCAACTGTTCTCATGGCGCGGAGGAGATCTCGGGTGATGGACACCAAGTATCTAACCCTACCGCCCAAGGTCTACCCATTGGCTCCCATCGGTGTGATGACTGGCGAACCCGTAGACCTGCCACAAACATTCTCCCAACATCGCGACACGATGAATCGTCGCACATCACATGCCCCAAAACAACTCACTCGATGCTACCCGTAGGGAGACTTCAACTCTAAGCATCGGTTGTTAATAAACCCCTTGGGCTCGGATTACAGTTACAAAATACTCTTCACATAGTGTTCATCATGTTCACGCCCACCTATTCAATGAATTCACCTCAACACTACGCATAATAGATATGTTCAACACCAAATTGTATAAGTATATCCTTTACCAATATCAACTCCTAATATCTAACCTTCCCATCCAATCCATTTCTCTACCATTACATGGTTATTCCCCAATACACAACCAAATGAGTAACCATGTTAAATTATAGCAACAACAACATTATAGATATATGGGAGCAAGATATCAAATGAGCAAATCACAATCATTGCAAGAGTGCTAACATTATAAATTAACAAGTGCATTAACATAGGATAGCCCAATACTAAAACTGGGATTCCCGGAGCTACAGGAATCCGATCACAATGCACAACCCCTCGTTGGAAAGGTATTCGCGAGGGCTACGACTTTCGTGTTGAGTCGATCGCCCAGATCTGGTCGCAACATACCAGAAATTCAACTCGAATACGTACAGGAAACAGTTTCCTGTACAGGAATTTTCCCGAACGCAGCAGGCTCGAATCAGCTTTCCCGTGGCTACAGGTATCGCATGGAAACGAGCAACCCCTCGTTGGAAAGGTAATTTCAAGGGCTACGACTTTCGTGTTGAGTCGTTCACCCAGATCTGGCCAGAACACCTCCGAAATTGGCCACGAAGGTCGCCGCGTGCAGAAATCAGATTTCTGCACGCATCTTAAGGCGAGATGAACGACATCCGTTCATCTTCTTCCTTGCAACGACCTCGCATAAACTTCTCCAGAAATCACACCCAACCTTATTTCTCCTTTCAAAGCCAAACCCTCCACGAAAACCCCTCTCATCTCCACTTTGAATGATGAGAAGGTTGAGGGAGACTAAGCCTAAAACCTAGGCATGGCTTATCCTAAGAACTCTCCTCCTCACCATCAAGACTCTATGGAGTCGATGTCTCTCCTAAAATAACTATAGATCTAGCACCAAGGGAGAGGGGAGGAAGCTCACCTCAAGTCCAGCGGTACCACCATGGCCGGCCATGAGCCTCGCACTCCTTCGCGGCGGCATTGTTTTTCCCTTGACGGTGGCGGCGTTTTGATTCCTCCAAGGATGGCTCCGGCAAGCTCTTCCTCCTCCTCCAGCCAAGAACCCTCTCAGAAATTTCGGGGCAGAAGAAAGGGGAATGAATGCTAGGGTTTCCAACTTTTTCCTTTTTATACATCGTAGACACGGGTAGGCACACGGCCGTGTTCCTACCCGTGTTCAGGTGACACGGCCGTGTGGCCTGCCGTGTCTAGGGCCGTATTCATCCCAGAACCACTTTCTGCCGGGTCAGGGTTGCGGCACACGGGTAGAGACACGGCCGTGTCCCGACCCGTGTCCTTGGCACACGGCTAGGGACACGCCCGTGTCCCAATACCCGTGTACCTCTCTGACTGGTAAGCCTATTTTTATGAGGCACACGGGTATGGACACGGCCGTGTCCATACCCGTGTCAGCCAAAAATGCCGTTTTGCCTTGTTTTCCTCATTTCCCGCACGTCCGCACCTGTTCACCCACATCCCCCATTGGGCTCACCACAGCCCCCTTGACTCAAATACGCAATCAAGGGGCCTAGCGCGAATTGGGACGTTACAGAAAGTTTCTTTTGTTCCTAGCTCTTCTGATCCCAAGCCTGATTCTGTAGATTCTTAATTTTGATTGACTGCTGTTATATATATCTGACTGATTGTCAATTGCTAGTTAGTTGTTTAACTATTTCCTGTATTGATTTTATTGTTCTATAGCTAGTTCTGTGTTTTAGTTTTTGAGAGACTTAACTCAAATAGGGGGAGATTGTTGGTACCCTAGTTTGATTTGAGTTTAGTCTTGTCTTTTTAGTCCCTTGACCCAAGAAATATCTATGGTCATTGGTTAGTGGTCTAGCTGTAGAGTCCCCGCTTTTCCAGATGAAGAATTTGGTTAAGTAGTTTTTCATTCGACTATGGTCGAACGCCGCTCGACTATCGTCTATCGGCTGATCGACGATCGTCTATCAGTTGGTCGACGCTCTGTCTGCGTTGATAGCTCGACTATCTGTTGATAGGTCGACTATCTGCTTGACTTGGTAGTTCGACTATCTGTCCTGATAGTTCAACTATCTGATAGCTCGACTATCTGTTGATAGGTCGACTATCGGTTCCGCTTTGATAGTTCAACTATCTGTTGATAGGTTGACTATCTGTCGTCTTTGATAGTTCGACTATCTGTCCTGATAGCTCAACTATCTGATAGTTCGACTATCTGTTGATAGATCGACTATCTGTTTTGTTTTGATAGTTCGACTATCTGTTGATAGGTCGACTATCTGTTTTCTGGGATAGGTCGACTATCTGCTTGATAGGTCGACTATCTGTTTTCCCTGGGTAGTTCGACTATCTGTTGATAGTTCGACTATCTGTTCTGCGTTGATAGTTCGACTATCTGTTGATAGGTCGACTATCGGTTTTGCTTTGATAGTTCGACTATCTGTTGATAGGTCGACTATCTGATAGCTCGACTATCTTCTGATAGTTCGACTATCTATTGTGATAGTTCGACTATCTCCTTTGATAGTTCGACTATCTGCCCGATAGGTCGACGATCTCCGTGCGTCGGTCGACGATCTCCGAAGGTCGTTCGACGTTTTCTGTCTGCCTTTTTATTTTGTATTAATTTATTCTATTTAATAAATCAATATATTATATGGCATTTTATTTCAGTTGTTTTATGATAATATTTCCAGGCAATATATGCTCCATCCCTTTTGCTTGAGTAAAATCTTTTCAGATAAAGTTGTTTGTCTTATTAGTTGACAATATATTTTACTTTATCTGCTGTCAGTCCTTTATAGCCGTTAGACTGAAAAGTCTTCCTTTTGCTATAAAGAGTTTGTCTCTGATGTGATTTTATTTAGTACCTTTATTATCAGATTGCTTCCTGCAGCTTCCTTGAAAAAGGTTTATCCCTTTTATAGAATATTTTGCTGCAGAGTTTGTTTGTCTTTGTGATATTTGCAGCCCAGGTTTCAAGTTTCAGAAGAAGACAAACAGTTCAAATTGAAAAGAGCCGTTGCTTGTTGCTGCTATAAAAGGAATCCTTTGGAGAAGGATTTCAGCTAGCTAACCAGTTATTCTAAGAGTTATTCAATTAGCATTCAAGCTTTCATCAAGTCCAAGTTCATTGCTCTCAGCAATCTTCATTCAACTGAGAAGTGTTAAGCTCTTCTGCTCTTCTTCAACCTGAGTTCTCCTGCCCCCAGGAAGTTCAGACTCAGAGTTCTTTTGAAGAAGAAGAAGAAGATAGCTGCTAGAAGATTTTCTATTTTATTATTTTATATCTTCTTGTAGCTTTTCCTTCAGAATTTTCTGAAGTGTTTTCTGCACTGAAGCAAGACTTCACCTGGACATTCTTTGAGCCAGGGGGAGCCTTGATTCTTTTGAGCTTTCTAGCTCAGTGCAAGTCTTTGTGCTTCTCTAATCTATTGTAAAATAGAGAAGACATCTTAACCTTCTTTCCCCCTCCTGTACAGGGTTATTACTCCCTTCAAAAGTATCCCTTGGTGGCAGGGTACCTGATCAAAAACCTGTGTTCGGTTTTTAGACACCTGATCAAAAGTCTAAAGGGTTTCTAGATCTACCTGAAGCAGATCTTGTGGTGGCAGGGCACCTGATCAAAAACCTGTAGTGGATTCCTACCTTGTTGGTAGAAGAGTGGACGTACCCAAGTTGTTTGGGGAACCACTATAAATTCCTTGTGTCGTCTGGCTTGCTTAATTTAATTACTTGCATTGTGGCTGTGATTAGATATAACTAGGTTTGCTAGTTGCTGATTAGGATTTCCAAGCCTTAACTGTAATTACAGTTAGCTTGAGTGTGTGCACAATACTTGTGTTAGGCTTTAGGGTTATCTCCTTATCTATAATCTTTTCATTCCGCATTTCACTCCAAGGGAGTTGGGTAGACTATTAAGTTTTGTCTAGTATAAAATTTGATAACTCTATTCACCCCCCCTCTAGAGTAGTATCTATCCCTTCACTTTCAACCTCCAGTTTCTTCAATGTGTTGCACCTCTTGATTTTCTTCATATTCTAGAGAGTCCTGTACTCCCCCTAGACAGTAGCCATCATTTTCCATTTCTTGATCTGCAGTTGAATCTTCTGCAATGGAAAGCTTGTCAATTCTCTTATTTATACCTATTGGACTGCATGAATTACAAGGCAACTCACTGTTGATCAATCTAGTTTCATAAAAAACAACATGTACAGATTCTTCTACAACCTGTGTAATCAAGTTGTAGATCTTATAAGCCTTACTATTATTGCTGTACCCAACAAATATCTCATCTTGGGATTTGACAGCAAACTTAGTTAGATAAGACTTGCCATTGTTAAGGCTATATCATTTGCAACCAAAGATCCTAAAATAGGATAAATTTGGTTTTCTACCTTTCATAATCTCATAGGGAGTCTTTTTGTGGCACTTGGTGATAGAAGACCTGTTGATCACATGACATGCAGTGTTTACTGCCTCAGCCCAGAAATATTCTGGGAGAGAAGTGTCACTCAATAGAGTTCTACCAGCCTCAATCAATGTTCTATTCTTCCTTTCAGCAATACCATTTTGCTGTGGTGTTCTAGGTGAGGAGAACTCTTGAAAAATCCCAAATTCCTCACACAGTCTTGTCATACTTTCAGATTAAAATTCAGTGCCATGGTCACTTCTGATTTTGACCACTGTACTATCCAGTTCATTCTGAATTTGTTTGACAAAACTATGTAAAACACTTGGAGTTTCTGATTTTTTTCTCAGAAAGAACACCCAGGAATATCTAGAATAGTCATCTACCACCACAAAAGTATTGACCTTCCTACCTAGACTATGAACAGGCATAGGACCAAAAAGATCCATATGTAAGAGGTATAGAAACCTCACTGAATCCTTGTTTTTAAGGCTATGAAAGGAGGATTTTGTCTGCTTGCCCTTTTACAAGCTGAACATATCCCTTCCTTTATACACTTAACTTGAGGACCATTCCTCACTAACTCTTTGCTAAAGAGTTGGCCAATTGTTTTGTAGTTAAGATGGGCCAGCCTCTTGTGCCATTTGACACAATGAGAGGCTCTCTCATCAGCTACAAGACAAATAGGAGAACCTTTGTTCTCACACTCAAAATTAAGACAGTACACATTTCTTTTTCTATAATCTGTCAAAATGACCTTTTGATCACTTTACCTTTTGATATGACATCCATTCTTAACAAATGAAATGTCATATCCTAAATCACTCAGCTGACTTATGCTTATAAGGTTGTGTTTCAAACCCTTCACATAGGCCACTTGAGTGATAGTGATCTGATTACTAGAAATGTTACCAAACCCTTTGATGATTCCTTTTTCAGAGCCACCAAAGATTAATTTAGGCCCATTTATAATAGGTAAGTACTCCTTCAACAATCCCTTTGTTCCAGTCATGTGCCTGGAACATCCACTATCCAAGTACCATATAGGGGTATGGTGACTTGGACTCACCTGTAATAAAGAATTACCTCTCCTTAGAACCCAAGTAAGTCTTGGGTCCTTGGTTTAAGTTAGTTTCATACTTACCAAATCTTTCTGCAGCTCTTCTAATAGGTAGACTGTTGTTCTTCCTGACACTAGTGTTGTGCCAGCAATCTATGGTATAATGACCTATCTTGCCACAGCACCAGCATTCATACTTGTTGTATCTATTTTTGGATACATTCTTGATTGTCTGATTGACAGCAAATCTCTTGTATTGTGCTGTTACTGCTGCAGTTTCACCCACTGGTTTCTCACAAACATGAGGTTTATGAACATGGGCTGCCTTATTGACATAAGCACCATTGCCATTCAGAACTTCAGTCTTACAATGTCCATGAGTATTCTCAAGATCATACTTGTTATAAGGCACTTGTACCTTTCTAAAAACTATAGGGACTTTAAAATTAAGTGGCTGGACTGAGGCTTTGCCCTTTCTCTTGAATTGGACAGCCCTGGTGTTACCCTTAAAGCCTATTCCAGCCTTACCCTTTTGAGCCATAAACTCATCTATTAAGGGTAAAACTGATTTTGGCTTGGAATAACTAGCCACCAAATCTTTCTTCTTTTGAAGTCTGACTTCCAGACTTTTAATTAGATCATTTTTGTATGTGATTGTGCCCATCTGAATAATAGTTATAGTTTTCAGCTTGGCAATCTCATTCAATTTTCGATCCAACTCTTTCTCTAAACCAGATGCAACCACCTTAAGATCTACAATTTACTTAGCCTGAGTTTTGGCCAGGTTCTTGCTTTTCTTTAGTTCTTGCAACAAGTCCCCATATTCATCTATCAGCTAATAAATATCACCTTTAGACTCAGATCCATCCACATCACTTGATGCAGATGTAGCTGACTCTGTTCCAGTACTACACACTGAATTACTAGACAAACATTGTACCTTGCTAGGACCAGACTGATCCGGGCATTTGTCTTCTTCTGATACAGCCATCAGTCCAATACACTGATTGTATTCTTGTTCATAGATAGAGTTTAACAATTGCATAAACTCTTCTTCTTCATCAGCTACATAAAGACCAATATATGCCTCAGCTTCAGATTCAGACTTTGAAGTTGATTGGTCTGACAAGCTCTTCTCCTTCTTAGCAACAAAGGATTTCTCCTTCTTGCTCTTTTGCTGAGTCTTCCTTTAATCAGCAGACTCCTTTCTTTTGTCTGGACATTCAGCCACAACATGTCCAGGCTTATTATAGCAGTAGCAAACATTCTTTGATGTTGTATATTTGCAAGGCTTAGACCTGCTCCTGTCCTTCCTTGATGACTTTCTCTTTTGATAATAGTCATCAACTGGCTGTGATGTTGAGGGCCTAGATTTCCACTACTTCTTCTTCAAGAATCTCTGAAACTGCCTTGTAAAGGCAGCAAATTCTGCATCTGAATCACTGCTATCTGACTTTTGGTTGTATGAATTATCTGAGGTAATTTCAGCAACTTCCCTAGGAGGTGATGAAGACATCCTCCTATTCTTTCTAGTGGTTTCAACCTTGAAGGCCACAAAATTTTCTTTATGCTCCCCTTTAGCATTTCTTTCCTCCTCTTTTCTAGTCATTAGTTGCATTTCATAAGACAATAACTTTCCAAATAAAGTTGGAGGAGAAATATCTGCATGTTTGGCCACTTCCCTAATGGCACAAATCTTGGTGTCCCAATCCTTTGTCAAGGATCTTAGGAATTTATCATTCAGTTTATATGTACTAAAGACCCTTCCATAAGACATCAATTCATTTACAGTTCTATAGAACTTCTTATAGCACTCAGATATGCTATCTGACTTCCCTTGTCTGAAGCTTTCATACTCCTGATTTAGCATAGACTTTCTATCTTGTCGAACTTCTTCAGAACCCTCCATGTAGACTATCAAGGTGTCCCACATTTCCTTGGAGGTCTTGCAGTGAATCAAATTCTGAAAGGTTGAATCATCTATGACACTTACTATGATATTCTGGGCTCTTTTATCCATAGTTGCCAGGATGATCTCATCCTTAGTCATCTCAGAAAAATCTTTAGGAATTCTTTGATTTGCATCTAGAACAGACACATTCATTGGAATATAAGGACCTTCTTTTACTATAATATAGATCCTTGGGTCAGAAGCCTCCATAAATAACCTGATTCTTTCTTTCCATATACCAAATATCTCCTTCCTGCAGATGGGTAGTTTCATAGAACCTAGTTCCTTGTGATTTTCTCCAGAACCTATTTTCTTGATTCTTGATTCTGCCTTAGGGATCTAACTCAGACTATTAAGTCCTTCTTTGAGTAACCTCCCTCTGATATCACTTGATAGATTTAACTTCAAGACAACCTAGACACCTAGAGGGGGGGGGGGGTGAATAAATTATTTTCCTTGTTTTAAACTAAGGCAGAATATAGCTTCAGTTCTTTAATATAAATCTCAAATCTCTACAGCTAACACAGCATATACAATCACAGAATCTAAAATAACACAAGCATCACAGATTGCACATAGGTTTATAGTGGTTCCCCAAGGTCTGGGTACATCCACTTTCCCCCTTCACCTATCTAGCAGTGTGCTAGATTCAGCCTAACTTCTTCCTTGTTCTCAGATCCACAGATCTTACAGCTCAGAATCCTGAAAGGTTCCTACAACTCAGAACCCTATAAGGTTCCTACAACTCAGGCTAACAGCCCTACCTCAGCCTTGCCACAAGGCCTACAACTCAGAGAACAAATTCTCTTACACTCAGGCTCAATCAGCCTTACCACTCAGAGATCAAAATCTCCTACACTCAGCCTTTAAAACACAAGCTTACAACTCAGATCTTTGAAAAGATCCTACAGAATTTGATAAGTAATTTGATGGACTCTTACCCTTGTTGAGAGAGAAAGGATAAGAGAATTCTTGATCAGGTTCTTGATGAGACTGATGACTGAAATCAACCTGTTCTTAGCTTTCTTCAAAGCTTCTTGAATCTGAACTTAGTAGGGTTGATCTTCTTTGAAGTTGACTGACTGGCAGCTTCCTTCTTGGATTCCAGATATGGATCTGGATCTACTTAGTAGATTAGTTCAGGATCTACTTCTTAAGAGACTTGTGATTGTCTCCTTTTTGACCTCAAAATAGCTGGAGCTCTCTCTCCCCAAACCTTCTGAAGTTCCTTCTGAATTCGGAATGAATTCACCTTAGACAAAATCTTAGTGGATAATCACTTCAGATTGTCTTCTTAGATCTTCTTACGAAGATCTTCTTCTCTGTGACTTGCACTTTCTTGATCAACGATAAATCTCTCAATTGTTGTGTTAGTTGTGTGTGTATGATCTGTTATATCTTTTTTTTCTTCTAAATCCATCTATATATATAGACTTCATCCATGGTAACCGGCTGATCCGGTTTCTAACTAACTTCTGATAAGTCTGACAGCTTCATTAAAGTTGTTGGAAAGCACAGCTGTCAAGTCCCCAGTCAGCTCTTGGACCTTTGACTCTGTCAGCAAAGCGTCGAGATTAACTGTTATTATGTGTCGAGACAAACTGTCAATATGTTTCGACACATGTGACTTAAGTGTCGACACAGACTTTGGTGGAGTCGACATAACTGCCTTTATGTCGACACTGCTTCTTGACACTGCATCTTGAGAATGTGCTGACATAAAGTATTTGTGCCGACACAAACACTTCTTTACTCCACAACAATCAACTATGTTGAAACTCTGCTGTGTGTCGACACAAGTCCCGTGTGTCGACACAATTGATGTAGACTAAGAATTCTGTGTGTCGACACTGCCTCCAGGTGTCGACACAGTTGATGCCGACTCTATTCTGTATGTCGACACTTCCTCCCGGTGTCGATACAGTTGATGTCGACTATGCTTCTGTGTGTCGACACAACCTTTTCCAAGTGTCGACACAAACTTGCTGAAGTGTCGACACAGCTTCCTCTGATGTCGACACATGGACTTAGTGTTGGGTACATTGGAAAATGTGTACCTGATTTGAAGAAGCCCAACCTAGCTCAATGATATACATCATGTTGTATTTGATGTTGTTTTGAGTTGACATGTGCAGGTAAAGAATTGTTAAAGTTTACAGGAAAAAATTCTAAGTCCAAGTGTCGACACAAAGGAACATGTGTCGTCACATAGAAGAAAGTTGTCGACACAACACTGGGAAAGTGTGTCGACACAGAAGGTGTAAGTCGACACTACTCTGGGAAAAAGTGTCGACACATAACATAGTCTACAACAACACTGGGAAAAAGTGTCGACAAAGAAGAAGTAAGTCGACACAACACTGGGAAATTGTGTCGACACAGAAGAAGTAAGTCGACACAACACTGGGAAATTGTGTCGACACAGAAGAAAAACGTCGACCTCAACATTGGGAGAATGCGTCGACACTGAAGAGTATAGTCGATCTCAAGTTTGTCGACATCATCTGAATATGTCGACACAGAAGAAAATAGTCGACACCTGAAGGCTAAGTCAACACTTACTAAAGTTATGATTCTACAACAACTGTGTCGACACACAGGACTTGTGTCGACACACTGCAGAGTCAAAGACCAAGTTAGTTTCAGAAGAAGATGTGTCGACACAAAGGCAATTTAGTCGACATCACTGAAGGCAGTGTCGACACCAAAGTCAATTGTGTCGACACAAATAGACAGATGGTCTCGACACTTTCTGACAGACTGTTTCAACACTAAGGCACAGGACTTGTTTGAAGACTTGACAGCTGTGAGTTATCACCAGTTAACTGAAGTTGTCAGACTTGTCAGAAAACGGTTAGAAACCGGATCCGCCGGTTACCATGAAGAATGTCTATAAATAGACAGATTCAGAAGGAGAAAAAAAACACACAATTAAGAAGATATAGAACTGACCCTTTGAAATACATTGGATCAGAAAGTGGAGAAGGATTACATTCTACTCATTTTCAAGAAAGTGCTAGGCACTTAAGAAGATCTTCTCCGGGAGATCTAAGAAGACTATCTAAGGGTAGATCTAAGAAGAGTTCTAATCAGAATTCAGAAGAATCATTCAAAGTTCTGGATAGAGAGAGATCAAGTCAGAATTTGAAGAAGAAGAAGGAATCCACCAGTGGATTCTCAAGAAGCTGTTTGGAATCAACTCAGCTAAGTACATTTTCAAGAAGCTTTGAAGAAGGCTAAGAAACAGTTGATTGCATCAGCTGATTAAGAATTGTCATTGCCTTTTCTCTCTCAACTTGGCAAGACAATTTAAACAATCTTTTCTATATTTCTGTAGGATCTGTTTATACAGATCTGAGTTGTAAGCCTATGTTATAAAGGCTGAGTGTAGGAGTGTTGAACTCTGAGTGGTAGGGCTGATTGCCTGAGTGTAGGAGAAGGATATTCTCTGAGTTGTAGGCCTTGGGGCAAGGCTGAGGTAGGGCAGTTGTGCCTGAGTTGTAGGAACCAGTTGGGTTCTGAGTTGTAAGATCTATTGATCTGAGATAAGTGGAAGTTTGGCCGAATCTAGCATACAGCTAGATAGGTGAAGGGGGAAAGTGGATGTACCCAGACCTTGGGGAACCACTATAAAACATAGTGCAATCTGTGATGTTTTGTTTTCTGTGATTGCTGTGTTCTTATATTAGTTAATAAATTGAATTCTGTCTAGAAGTTCTAGAAAGAAAAGCAGAACCTATTCACCCCCCCTCTAGGTGTTTAGGCTGCCTTGAAAGTTAAACTATCAAGTGGTATCAGAGGGAGGTTCCTCAAAAAGGACTTAACAGTCTGAGGTAGATCTGATAGGCAGATTCAAGAATCAAGAAGATGGGTTCTGGAGAGAATCATAAGGAGCTAGGGTCAATGAAATTACCCATATGCAAGAAGGAAATCTTTGGGATCTGGAAAGAAAGAGTCAGATTGTTTATGGAAGCATCTGACCCAAGGATTTACATCACAGTACAGGAAGGCCCCTTCATACCAATGAAGATATCTGTTCTTGATGCAAATATCCAAACACCAAAGACTTATTCTGAAATGACCAAGGATGAAATCATCTTGGCAACCATGGACAAAAGGGCATAGAACATCATTGTCAGTGCCATAGATGATTCAACATTTCAGAATCTGATTCACTGCAAGACCTCCAAGGAGATGTGGGACACATTGATTGTCTACATGGAGGGATCAGAAGAAGTAAGGCTGGACAGAAAATCTATGCTAAATCAGGAGTATGAAAGTTTTAGACAAGGAAAATCTGATAGCATAACTGAGTGCTATAAGAAATTCTATAGAATTGTGAATGAGCTAATTTCCTATGGAAGAGTCTTCAGTACCTATGAACTGAATGACAAATTCTTAAGATCCTTATCAAAGGATTGGGATACAAAGATCTGTGCCATAAGAGAAGTGGCAAAATTGGCAGAGATATCTCCTCCAACTCTGTTTGGAAAGTTGCTATCCTATGAAATGCAACTTATGGTAAGGAAGGAGGAGGAAAGAAACTCAAGAGGAGAGCATAGAGAAAAGACTGTGGCATTTAATGCTGAAGCCACCAGAAAGAATAGGAGGAAATCACCATCTCCTCCTAAGGAAGTTGAAGAAGGTAGTTCTGAAAATTCAGATAAGGGTTCAGTCAGCAGTGATTCAGATGCAGACTTTGCTGCATTCACTAGGCAATTTCAAAGGTTCTTGAAAAAGAAGCAATGGAAGTCTAGGCCTTCCTCATCACAGCAAGTAGATGACTATTATCAGAAAAGAAGGTCATCTAGGAAAGAGAAAAGCAGGTCAAAGCCCAGCAAAGCCACTACTTCAAAGATTGTCTGCTATTGTTGCAATAGGCCTGGACATGTAGTGGCTGAGTGTCCTGACAAAAGGAAGGAATCTTCAGAAAAGAAGAAGACTTATCAGAAAGGCAAGAAGGAGAAATCCTTTGTAGCAAAGAAAGATAAAAGTCTGTCAGACCAGTCAACTTCAGAATCAGGATCTGAAGCTGAAGCATATATTGGATTATATGCTGCATCTGAGGAAGAGGAGTTTATGCAGTTGCTAGACTCCATCAATGAACATCAATGCATGGGGTTGATGACTAGATCAGAAGAGGACCTATGCCAGAATCAGTCTGGTCCTAATGAGGTAAACTGTCCTTCCAGTACATATGTTTGTAGTACAAGTGAAGAATCAGCTACATCTGCATCAAGTGATGAAGATGCATCTGGATCTGAAGGAGATGTCTATCAATTGATAGACAAGTATGGGGACTTATTGCAGGCCCTTAAGAAAAGCAAGAACCTGGTTAAATCACAGGCTCAGGAAATTGCTGATCTAAGGGTTGCAACAACTGAGTTAGAAAAAGTCCTTGATCAAAAGTTAGCTGAAATTGCCAAGCTGAAGAATATAACTATTATTCAGATGGGCACAATTAATTATACTAATGATCAAGTAAAGAGTCTGGAGGACAGACTTAGAATTGAAAGGGATTTAGTGGCTAGTTACTCTAAGCCAAAATCTGTCTTACCCTTGATAGATGAATTTGTCACTCAGAAGGGTAAGGCTGGATTAGGATTTAAGGGTAACTCCAGGGCTGGCAGATTCAAGAGGAAAGGCAAAGCCCCTATTCAGCCACTAAACCTTTCAGTCCCCATAAGGTTTGGTAAGGAGAAAGTGTCTTCTAACATATATGATCATGAAGACATTCAGGATCATATCAAGACAAATGTTCTGAAGAACAAGGGTGTTAAGGCAAGCAGGCCTACCTATGGTCATAAGCCCTATGGTTTTAAGAAACCAGTAGGAGAAGTTGCAACAGCACCAGCAATGAACAGAAATGCTTCTGACAAGGATGTATCTAGATCTAGATACAATAAGTTTGAATGTTGGTGCTGTGGCAAGAGGGGTCATTTTGCATTGGACTGCTGGTATAACACAAGTGTTATAAAGAATAAGAGTCTACCTGTTAGAAGAGGTTATGATAACTTTATTAAGGCTAACCTGAACCAAGGACCCAAGACTTACTTGGGTTCTAAGGGTAAGTAATTCTGTATTGCAGGTGAATCCAAGTTACCATGCCCCTATATGGTACTTGGATAGTGGTTGTTCCAGGCACATGACTGGAACAAAGGGGCTGCTGAAGGAGTATTCATCTGTCAAAGATGGACATAAAGTGATCTTTGGTGGATCTGAAAAAGGAGTCATCAAAGGATTTGATCAAATGACTCAACAGGTATAAGCAAGAAGATGGACAAGCTCTCCATTGCTGAAGCTTCAAAGGAAGAGGGAGCATTGGAAAATGAAGGCTGCTGTCCAGGGGGAGTACAAGAGATAATGGAAGCTGATGAAAACCAAGAGGAACAGCAGAATGAAGAAGCTGGAGATGCTCAACCTGAAGGGAATCTACCTCCAGCTATAAGATATCTAAGAGATCATCCTACTGATCAGATAATTGGTGATCCAAGACAAGGAGTGCAAACTAGAAGCAGAAATCAAAGCACAGTTTTGCATTCTAGTTTCTTGTCTCAAATGGAACCTAAGAAGTTTGAAGAAGCTATCCAAGACCAGCACTGGATTGATGCTATGCAAGAGGAGCTGAATCAGTTCAGAAGGTGCAAGGTCTGGGAGCTTGTTACTAAACCAAGAGGCCACAACATAATTGGGACTAAGTGGATCTATAGGAACAAGCTAGATGAAAGTGGAATAATAATAAAGAATAAAGCAAGATTGGTTGCAAAAGGATACAGGCAGGAAGAAGGGATTGACTTTGATCAAACCTTTGCTCCAGTAGCAAGGCTGGAGGCAATCAGAATGTTCCTTGCCTATGCAGCCTACCAAGACTTCAAAGTATACCAGATGGATGTAAAGTCAGCATTTCTGAATGGTGATCTTAAAGAAGAAGTATATGTAGAGCAGCCATCAGGTTTTGTAGATCCTCTTAAACCTGATTCTGTGTATAAGCTTAGGAAAGCTTTGTATGGGTTAAAACAAGCTCCAAGGGCTTGGTATGAAACCCTGTCTACCTTCCTCATTGAGAATAAATTCTCAAGAGGAAAGATAGACAAAACTCTATTCCTTAGGGAATCCAAAGGAAAGATCATCTTAGTCCAGATCTATGTTGATGACATAATCTTTGGATCTACTGAAAACAACCTTTGTAAAAAGTTTGCCAAACTTATGCAAGGGAAGTTTGAGATGAGCAGTATGGGAGAACTTAAGTTCTTCTTGGGACTCCAAGTAAGACAGACTGATGATGGATTGTCCATATCCCAGTCTAAGTTCACCAAGGAATTAATTAAAAAATATGGTATGGAGTCATCCTCCTCCATGAGAACTCCTATGGGCACAAGTATGCCAATATGCAAAGATGAGGCAGGTAAACCTGTTGATGAATCATTGTATAGAGGAATAGTTGGGTCACTACTATATCTCACTGCTAGTAGACCTGACATTATGTATGCAACATGTGTCTGTGCTAGGTACCAAGCCTGCCCTAAAGAATCTCATTATACTGCAGTAAAAAGGATTCTGAGATATCTAAAGGGCACTCCTACTCTAGGTCTTTGGTACCCTAGGAATAGAGATTTTCAACTAACAGGCTATTCAGATGCAGATTTTGCAGGATGTAGAGAGGATAGAAAGAGTACTACAGGTACTTGTCAATTCCTGGGAGGAAGACTAATATCTTGGAGTAGTAAAAAACAGACTAGTGTGGCAATTTCCACAGCTGAGTCAGAGTATATTGCTGCAGGAAGCTGCTGTGCACAGCTATTATGGATGCAGCATCAGCTTAAAGATTATGGTATTCAGGTAAGTAGAACACCCCTTTTATGTGATTCTAAGAGTGCTATTTCTATTGCTAATAATCCAGTTTCTCATAGTAGAACTAAGCATATAGAAATCAAATATCATTTTCTTAGAGAACATGTAGAAAAAGGTGACATCTCATTGGAATTTGTAAAAACAGATTATCAAATAGCAGATGTATTTACTAAGCCTTTAGATGAAACCAAATTCAATAAATTCAAAATTGAATTAGGTATGTTAACCATTGATTAATGTATTAAACAAAATCATTAACAATGCTATTGAAATGGTTTATAAGTAAGTAAAAGTAGTAACAACAATAATCAAGTGTTAAAAAGGACACATTGAAGTTACAGAAATTGGCTAAGTAAGAATGTGTCGACACATTCAGTAATAATGTGTCGACTCAGAGAAATTATGTCGACAAGTCAGAAATATTGTGTCGACACAGAGAATGTGTGTCGACACTTAAGAGTTTTATTGTCGACTTAACCAGAAATGTAATGTCGACTCAACCAGAATTATGGTGTCGACACTTACAAAATATGTGTCGACACTTGTCCTTAGTGTCGACACAGAACTTCTGTCTTTCTACTATGTATCCAAGGTGTCGACATAACCACAAATTGGTGTCGACACATAGTAGGCTGAAGAAATGTCGAGTTAATAGAAGCTTGTGTCGACACATTCCGTCTGTGTCGACACATTTAGACTGTTTTTGGCGCCTTTTGAACTTCTTTCAACAGAAGCTATAAATAGGTCAAAAGCTCTTTGTGTCGACACGCTTTCAAGGTTTTCGAGACTCAAACCCTGTGTCGACAGTCTTTCTTTCTCTCTTCTCTCAAGTTTTCTCGACACAACGATGGCGCCAAGGATTGAAGATAACATCAATGAAGGATATGAGTTAGTGCGCCAGGCCTTTGCAGAGGCGCCGCCTGATGTTCAAGGAGTTATCACCCTTCTCTCTGCATCAGGGTTAGAATTTCTCATTTCAGAACCAACTAAGATCTGGAAGAAGGAGGTGCACGAGTTCTTTACCTCTGCATCAGTCCATTCTACTGGCCTCAAGATTAAGTCCACTATTCAAGGGACGAAGGTAAAGATTACTCAAAGAAGTTTACGAAAGATCTTCCAACTGCAAGTGGTTTAGAATGAAGAGGCAGTTCCTATATCTAAGACAAGGGAAGCCCTTCAATGGTGTGGCCTGGATTCAGGATTGAAGATAGGAGCTGCATTCAACAGAAAGGGAATGAATCAGCAAGGGAAGTTCTTGTCGGAAGTTGTTGGAAAGGTAATCCTCTGCAAGATAGGTGGACATGATAGGATTTCTGCCTATATGTTCAGCCTGATGACCAGGATAGTTTTTACTATTCCTACTGATTGGTCAAGAGTACTCTTTGACAAGATCAAAGAGGGAATTAAAAAGCCTAACATGGCTAGGATCATGAGTCTATACTTCACTGGGGTGATTCCAGATGTGATGCAGCAGCTGCAAGGGAGTAAGATTAACCATATGAGAAGAATGGATATGAGACTATTCACCAGGTGGGATAGGGTGCTGTCAAAGGATGTGCCTGAAGAGAGCAGGCCAGACACCCCTGTGCAATCCTCTACACCAAATCAAGAATCTGAACAAGTACAAGAAGGGACACAGCTTGCCTCAACTGTGGTCCAGGAAGTATCAACACCTGCCCAGATGCAGGGGGAGCCAGTTTCCACTTCTGCTCCAAAGGTATCTACTCCTGCTTAGGTTTAGGGGGAGCTAATGTATTTTACTATAAAAGACATTGCTCAAATTATTATTACTGCACAGGTTCAGGGGGAGCTAGTGTCCACACCTCCTCCTGCCACTACAAATATTGAAGTGCAAGTCCAAGAAGAAGCACAGTTAAACATATCTCAAGATTTAACTGCTGCAGATATGACCACTCAACTGGAATTTACTATGCAGGAGTTATTCCCAGATGTTGATACTGCTGCTGATAAAGAAGGAGGTGGACCAGATATTGAGAAGTTCATAGGAATGGACATTGATCAGGAAGCTGCTGTGGAAACACAGGTTGAGGATGAGCCAGTGGATGTTGAAGCTGAGCAACAACTCCCTGGCACAGAAAGAATTCATGTAGATACTTCCTCTGACACAGAAACTGAAGAAGCCAGGGTGGCTAAGAAAAGAAAACTTGTTGTCTTTAAGAGAAGAAGCAAGAACTACAAGCAGGCATTGCAGACAACAACTCCACAAGTTTCTCCAGCCTTTGATTACAATAAATTTATGGTAGATCTTCAAGTAAAATTGGATGACCAAAGGATGGCTCTGGAGAAGTATGTTGATGAAAATAGCAAGTCAGTTCAGTTTGACTTAGCTCAGGACATCAAGTCCATCCAATTTCAAGTCAACTTGCATAAAACTGAAATGACAGATTGCTTCCACAAGGGTGGCAATGCTGTAGTTTATCTGGCTAAACAACAGCAGGCTATCTCTACAAAGGTGGATGATATTGCTTTGAAGCAAGGTTATGTTCTGGAAAATCAAATAAGAATGAATGACAATTTAACTGAATCTCATAATGAGATCATTCAAGAGGTGAAGAAGATTGTTCCAGGGATGCCTGCAAATAGAGCCAAAGAAATGGAAGAATTTGATAAGAATTTTCAGGCTGCTATTGCATCTGTTAAGACTACCATCACAACCTCTCAACAGGAAATATCTGAAAAGCTTCAAAAGTTAAGACCATTTTTCAAGGAGGGAGTGAATTATTTGGATGGCCAAATTCGATTCCAGAAAGAAGATCTTAGAGATCATGTATCAAGAGAAGCCATAAAGGGGGAGAGGATGCTAATTCATGCAGGCTCTGAGCATGCCAAATGGGTGACCAATAGTATAAGAGCCACATTGGGATATCCACCATTGTGTGATGATAACATGGTGGCTGAGTCAGGTCTACAAACAGGACTACTTGAAGGTGACCAACCTGAGGTTGCCCAAGTCATATACCCCCCTCCAGATTTTGATATATTGGATCAGCAAGTGCAATATATGTATAGTCCTTCAAAGGAGGTTGTAAATGTTATCTTTGGAAAGGTTGATAAGCCTGAGGTAAATTTGCAAGAACAGCAAGATGCTCTACTGTCAAAGAAAAGATTTAGAGAGCAGGCTGAGCTGAAGCCAGATTTTGAGCAGTGGAGTCCTACTTCCAGAAATATAATACTCACTGCATGGAAAGCTGTCAAAGATCAAGTTCATGAAAGGGGCAAGTGGTACAATGAGCAGGAATGGCAGAAGTATGAGGCAAGACAAGAAGCCATTGTACAATTCAGAAGGAAAGCTAAGCTGGGAAGACTTCCACCTGATGCTATGGAGCCAAGCAAATACTTCCCAAAGCCTTTTCACTATTTTGAAAGGCAAAGGCTCAAGGAAGAAGCTAAGAAGAAAGCTGATCTTAAAGGAAAAAAGATGGCTGAAGAATCAGAAGCTCCTGTGACAGCTAAAATTAAATCTGGCCAAGGGATTGTTATTAGAGAGCCTGATCAATCCTGATAATGTTTTAGTTCTTTCATAATGTTTTGTAATGATGTAATGTGATCAGTCAAAGAAAAACCATGTAATCAAACATTACCCAGTAATAAACAAAATATTGTTAAATCTGTGATAGATTGTTTTATCCATGATGTTCTTATTATTTTGTTTATAATTAAGTACCCTGTGTATTGTCATATATCATCATTTTATACTATTTATAGATGGTGTATATCATTGGCTATAAGGGTTATGACTTCTCCAAATAGGGGGAGATTGTTGGGTACATTGGAAAATGTGTACCTGATTTGAAGAAGCCCAACCTAGCTCAATGATATACATCATGTTGTATTTGATGTTGTTTTGAGTTGACATGTGCAGGTAAAGAATTGTTAAAGTTTACAGGAAAAAATTCTAAGTCCAAGTGTCGACACAAAGGAACATGTGTCGTCGCATAGAAGAAAGTTGTCGACACAACACTGGGAAAGTGTGTCGACACAGAAGGTGTAAGTCGACACTACTCTGGGAAAAAGTGTCGACACATAACATAGTCTACAACAACACTGGGAAAAAGTGTCGACAAAGAAGAAGTAAGTCGACACAACACTGGGAAATTGTGTCGACACAGAAGAAGTAAGTCGACACAACACTGGGAAATTGTGTCGACACAGAAGAAAAACGTCGACCTCAACATTGGGAGAATGCGTCGACACTGAAGAGTATAGTCGATCTCAAGTTTGTCGACATCATCTGAATATGTCGACACAGAAGAAAATAGTCGACACCTGAAGGCTAAGTCAACACTTACTAAAGTTATGATTCTACAACAACTGTGTCGACACACAGGACTTGTGTCGACACACTGCAGAGTCAAAGACCAAGTTAGTTTCAGAAGAAGATGTGTCGACACAAAGGCAATTTAGTCGACATCACTGAAGGCAGTGTCGACACCAAAGTCAATTGTGTCGACACAAATAGACAGATGGTCTCGACACTTTCTGACAGACTATTTCAACACTAAGGCACAGGACTTGTTTGAAGACTTGACAGCTGTGAGTTATCACCAGTTAACTGAAGTTGTCAGACTTGTCAGAAAACGGTTAGAAACCGGATCCGCCGGTTACCATGAAGAATGTCTATAAATAGACAGATTCAGAAGGAGAAAAAAAAACACACAATTAAGAAGATATAGAACTGACCCTTTGAAATACATTGGATCAGAAAGTGGAGAAGGATTACATTCTACTCATTTTCAAGAAAGTGCTAGGCACTTAAGAAGATCTTCTCCGGGAGATCTAAGAAGACTATCTAAGGGTAGATCTAAGAAGAGTTCTAATCAGAATTCAGAAGAATCATTCAAAGTTCTGGATAGAGAGAGATCAAGTCAGAATTTGAAGAAGAAGAAGGAATCCACCAGTGGATTCTCAAGAAGCTGTTTGGAATCAACTCAGCTAAGTACATTTTCAAGAAGCTTTGAAGAAGGCTAAGAAACAGTTGATTGCATCAGCTGATTAAGAATTGTCATTGCCTTTTCTCTCTCAACTTGGCAAGACAATTTAAACAATCTTTTCTATATTTCTGTAGGATCTGTTTATACAGATCTGAGTTGTAAGCCTATGTTATAAAGGCTGAGTGTAGGAGTGTTGAACTCTGAGTGGTAGGGCTGATTGCCTGAGTGTAGGAGAAGGATATTCTCTGAGTTGTAGGCCTTGGGGCAAGGCTGAGGTAGGGCAGTTGTGCCTGAGTTGTAGGAACCAGTTGGGTTCTGAGTTGTAAGATCTATTGATCTGAGATAAGTGGAAGTTTGGCCGAATCTAGCATACAGCTAGATAGGTGAAGGGGGAAAGTGGATGTACCCAGACCTTGGGGAACCACTATAAAACATAGTGCAATCTGTGATGTTTTGTTTTCTGTGATTGCTGTGTTCTTATATTAGTTAATAAATTGAATTCTGTCTAGAAGTTCTAGAAAGAAAAGCAGAACCTATTCACCCCCCCCTCTAGGTGTTTAGGCTGCCTTGAAAGTTAAACTATCACTTAGAAATTTTTTTCCTGCATTTTAGCCAATACTTATCCTGCACATGTAAACTCAAAATAACATCAAATACACCTTGATGTATAACATTGAGCTAAGTGAGGCTTCTCCAAATCAGGTACACATTTTCCAATGTACCCAACATTAACTTAGGCATAAAATTAAGTTTCGATGACGTTGACGACGTTGGTACTACTAAATTTAATTATGTTTTTACCGAATGTTTTAATTATTACGATAACTTATATGACTCACGACCCCGAGAAGAAATAACACAACCTAGGACAAAAGATTCTTTTATAAATAAAATTTTAAAATTAGCTTCTGCAAAAATAAACACGCACATCGAGTAGTTTAAACGAATTAGGATTGTATACGAAAACACAATTTCGTGATTTTATGAATACGGAAGAGATCAAAAACTTCGATATCTTAAAATGATGAAAAAGTAAAACTAATACCTATCATATTTTGGCTTGTATGACCCGTGATTTACTAACAATTCAAGCTAGTATAGTAGCTTCAGAGTCCGCTTTTTCTCTTAATGGCAGAAATTTGAACAAGCGGAGGAGCTGACTAAATAAAAAATCACTAAAACTATGCATCTGCTACAAGGATTATTTGGATGCTACGAAGAGGAAACAACACATTTCAGCGTTGGAGGAGAGCTCGGAGAAAATTGAAGAGGAGATGGACAACCTAAATTTATAAAAGTGTAATTTTCTTTTTTATTATTATTAAAAATAATAAATTTCATTTTTTTCCTAATTTATTTTGTAAAAGTGTAATTTTGGTTTTTTAAATTTCAATATTAATAAAAAATTTTATTTGATTTTTTATATCAAGGTTTAAGATTTTAAATAAAATGTTTTTTTTAAAATAATAAGGGCTCAAGACGGCTTGGCCCGGGGGGCCGGCTCGAGCCCCTTCCTGGGGTAAAAGCCCTTTATCGGCCAGAGCCCGGTAAAGGAAGGGTCCGGGATCAGCCCGGTTTGCAAAAGGGCCCGATCAGGCCCTGTCCGGGCCAGCCCGATCGGGCCTTCTGGACACGACTAGACGTTATTAACTAAATCAAGAACAAACGTAAGAATGTTTTTTTAATTTTTTTACATGGGAGGTGCGTGGGGCTCTATAGGAAATAATTTTTGGGACGGCTATTCCTTTCAGAGGAAGGAACGTTGGTAGTTATCTCGCCGTTCAATTGAGCTTCAAAATTTGTGCTTTTTTCTTTGCTTTTCCTTTTTTTATTTACTTTGACAAGATAATCGACATTGGATATGTAAGATAAACGGCTTAAATTTCACCCGCTCTCAGAGGAAGGAGTTCTACTCGTACACAATTATTTTTCCAACATATGAGTGCATGAGATAACACCTGCACTTCTTACACTCATCATCTCATATTTAATTGAGTAATTTTATGTGCAAATTCAATTTGGTTACGTGCAATCTACAGTTATTTACAAAACGAAAAATCTTAGATATACATATATAAAATTTATTTGCACTTATTTAAAATTGATTTACATTTAACACCACTCATTTTATTTGACCCTAACATTTTAGGGACATAGTGGGTGGGGGAATTCGAAATTTTACTTAGCCTGAGGCTCCGAGCATACTAAATTTTTTTCAACATAAATAGTTAAATGAATTAAAACATCTGACCTGTAAGATTTATAAAAATTTATATGCTTCTAGTCTGTGAAAATTTGCTATCATCTAAACATTTAAACATCCAAGTATTTTGAAATCAAAAATTACAATTTAATTAAACTAGTAATTCTTGATGGGGTGTTTCCTGAGTTTTCCAAATCTAATCAGAAGGAATTCGACCAAAACTCTCAAACACGTTGACCCGATTGAGGGACCCACGCTCGCTCAACGGGTTCGAAGGTATCCCAAAAGGGGAGCTAAAACAAGCATGCATACGTATGCAAACAGCGTGCACGTGCCGACAACGCACGCGTGGACAGTGCGCACGCGGCCAGCCCGAGTGTCACAACCCGCATTTTCTCCGCATTTAAACGATATATCAGAGTAAGAGAAAACACGCGTCATGATGTCACGCCATGCAGGGGTAACTGCAGGCGCTCAGGCTGGAAATCGAACCTAACACTATGAAATCCTCAAGTTTATTATGAGGAAAATTGTAATTTTAAGTTAAGTTTTGATGGCCGTATCCCTCGGCTCAGTGGATCAACGAGTTCACGAGTAAAAACATGAATATATGCTGCGAAAAATACTTTGTTTATATTGATTAACATCCTATATGAGCATAAACATCCAAATAGGACAACTCCTGATATGCATTTCTCTAGATTTAATATAAGTAAAGAAAGAGTTTTTTACGTAGTTAAAAAAATAGAATGACTATGACTTGAAATATGTTATGAATGAGATAGTTATAATGATACTTAAAATAACTAACATGCAATTCTAACATAAAACGTGACACGAACCCACTAAAAAGAAACATTTACGTCTGAACTAAACAACAAAACAACAACACTACCTCACAATGGTGGGGAAAAGACACTGCAACGTACAACTGCAGAACACTAGCAACCACCAAACCTAGTCGCTCAACCGACTACTGCTCCAAACCTGAGGCATTCAAAAAAAAAGAATATCTCAGCAAGAATATACAAGTGACAAATAAAAGATCAATTCCAAATGAAAGCAAAGGAGTTAAATGGTTACCAACCCAAACAAGAATAGTTGAAAAGAAAATACCAATACTCCACCATAAGGTAATAAGTACGAAAGAACTCACAAGAGTTAGATATCCCAAGCTGCACCAAGTATGATAAAGATCTATGATTAATAAAACGTTTATATGAGTATGAGTAAATATACAAAAGAGTGGAAAACTCATCATAGAATGAACATAAACACCGGCAAAATCCGGCACCTACGGTGGTGGGAACCTACCCAACACACCAACAGTAAAAACTTCACAAGGGCCCAAGGAAAGGTGGTCGTGCTTTCTGACACACCCAATGCCGGGGAATCACCGACACGTGTAGTGGTGGTCTCCTCCTCCATACACCCAGTCACAAACCCATACCGGGCAATTACTGGCACCTATAGTAGTGGTCACCTCCTCAACACACACAGTCACAAACACATACTGGGTAAACCCACCAGGGCAAAGATTCATAAGATGGCCTTAGGTTGGTGGTCCTTTATCCATTGCCAACCATGGGCCACACCAAAACATTCATAAAACACTGATAAACCAAAACACAGGATTGCTCCAATAGCAAAAAGGAAGAAAAATCCCGAAAAATCACCCTAAGGCCAAACTCGACGAATTGGACTCAATTCGGCAAGAAAATTCTAAATCCACACTGATTCGTCGAGTATACTCGACGAATATAGTAGACACTCAACGAATTATACTTAGCACAAAAATTGGTTAACTTGATATACGACGAATCAGTGAAAGTAACCCAAGTCCACGGTAAAATTCGTCGAGTATACTCGACGCCTAGCCGAGTTCACTCAACACACTCGACGCCTAAGTAGTATCACTCGACGCCTGGACTTAACTCCACGGTTTTACTCCACTCAACGCCTAGCTGAGTCCACTCAGCGCACTCGATGCCAAAGACATTAACACTCAAAGCACTCAATATCATTTGGTTTACACGACGCTCTCGATGCCAAACTTCCAATACTCGACGAATTCGTCGAGATTACACGACGCATTTTACTTACACTCAAAGATCACTCGACGCTCTCGACGCCCAGAAGATAATCGACTAATTCGTCGAGAATACTTGACGAATTTTACTTAGCCTCACCAGCACTCAACGCTCTCGACGCCAAAACCAAATCACTCATCGCCAAGCCCGATACTCAAGAATTCGTCGAGATTACTCGACGAATCAGACTTTACTCAACGCCTAGACTATACGACGATTTTGACTTAGTCCAAAACCCATACTTGACGAATTTCACTCAGGTTGACCCCACCATATTCGATGAATTTAAACTTAAGTTAACTGTCATATACGACAAATTTTACTTAGGCTAACTGTCACCTATTCGATGGGTTTACTTAGGCTAACTGTCATCTAATCGACGAGTTACTTAAGCTAACTGCCATCTAATCGGTGGGTAGCCCTTAACCAAAAATCCAAAACTACGCAATAGATCGGCCTTGTCCGAACCCTACACTACTCCTAAATGCTAAGGAAGGAAGGAAAGCAACAGAAAATACACAAAGGAAGACATATCAAGGGGAATAAATCACCACTTGCCTCAAATCGCCCGAAATCCGGACACACAAGTGCTCCTCCTCCAGGATCTGGCCGTAAGAACACCTAGGAAATGATTCCTAAAATTTTTTGGGGGCAAACAAGGGTTAAAAACAAATAACCTATCGCCCAAAAATCCATGAAACGGGAAAAAATCACCGCTCACACGTAGATCTCGATGAGAGTTTTCCGAATCTACCCTCCGACGACGATTCGTGCACCTGAGCTCCTACAATCGACGACCGAAAGCTTGCGAAGTCCGCAACTTTCCCTCTTTCATAAATCGGTCTGACAGCTAGGGAAGAAGACGATGAATAGGGTTCCGTCTAAATCGCACACTCTCTCTATATATATATCTAATATAGTATAATATTATTAATTAAACGTCCAAATGACCAAAAACTCGAATCAACTCGGATTTCCACGAAATTCACACCGAAGCTAAATATCAATGCTACGACTCCAACGACGAAATCAAAATCAAAATTTGACAAACCAAACTCGGGTAAAAACTCCCCGAAGTAAAAACACCAAATATCCCAAAAAAGCTCCACCGAGTTTCAAAACAAACTTAGCTCGCAAGGGAAAACTCAAAAACACACTATAAATTAGGCAAACTAATATTTTAAGTCAAAATCTCGGAAAACAATGAGCAAAAGGAACACTCTAGCAACGGTACCTGTCAACTACGCGTCAACGTAACGCCCTGATGTCAAAAATACGCCACTAAAGGAATTAAAATAAACATCGAAAAATCAGGGGCGTTACACCAAGCGCCCGCGCGCACGCGGTCCGCATTAGCACGTACGCTAGAAAGCACCCCTTACAAGCGCAACCTTCCTTGGCCGCTTGGACTGCCTGGGGGAAGGGGAATGCTCTTCATTTACGAAAATTGGTGATACCGGTGACCGAAATGGTGCGACGTCATTCACCCACTCAAAACTCAGTCAAACGCAATTACCACAACGTCTCTCCAAAAAAGCTATAAAAAGGCATTCATGCTTTCATTTGAAGACAAACAACTCTGGAGACTAGAGAAAACTCTGAGGTTTTCCGACGAGAATATGGGACTTAGATTGTTCCTTTGCTCGAAATTCACTCTGCTCTCTCACTAGTGCGCTCACATTTAACACTCACTTGGACGATTCGGTGAGCTCCAGAGAAGGCATAAGAGAACACTCTCAAAGACGCATCATGGAAACTCTATGGACTTAGCATTTTTCCTTTTCTTCTTTGCACTCAAAGCTTATAATAGAGAGGTGGTCTGCCACCCTCTGAGAAACTCTAAACACTTGAAATCACGCAAGAGCGTGTCCTGCCCCGAGATGTGGCTCGCCCTGACGACACTCCCGCAGATGAGCTATCTAAATAACTAAGCTCCACGCATGTCGGGCAGTGGCCAGAGTTTCTGGGAAACACTCATCTCAACCCTCGCCCAATGGAGGTGAACACGAGGTAGGACGACCAAAGGCTCACTCGCCGAGAAGTAAGTAATATGATCTAGGAAGATTATGCTCAGTGAAAGTCTTTAGTTTCAAGAGTAAATAAACACCTAGAGGTGGGGGGGGGATGAATAGATTTTTGTATCTTTTTAGACTATCTTCTTACTTAGGTGTGTTGTGACTTAGTGTTATGTTAGCTTTCAAGAATACACAATCAACTCACAGGTATTTATAGCAATTCCTCAAGGTTTGGGTACATCCACCGTCCCTCCCACCTTTCTAACACTGTGTTAGACAAGGCCAACTTCTCCAAACTCGACTCCAAGAGCTTACAACACAGATCCCTCAAGATCTCTCAGACTTCTCCAAGTCCTACCTCAGGTTCAGGGCTCAACCACTTAGAGTAAATGATGCTCCTACAACTCAGTGATCCTCAGATCACTTACCTCAGACTTTAGACAAAGTCCTATAGCCGAGGCTAGGAGGATATCCCTGTACTCAGATCCACAAGAGGATCCTACACTCAGTGAATGAACTCACCTACAGCTCAAGCACACAAGCCCTACCTCAGATCCACAGAAGGATTCTACACTAAGCCTTTATAGATCAGACTTATAACTCAGATTAGCTAAGATCCTACTGAAGAGATATTGTTTGTTATTGATGATTTGACTCCAAAGAAATGATCCCTAAGTCTTCCTCTTTCTGAACTAAGAATGCCCAGTCCTATACCTTTCACAGCACCAAGAATGGATCTTCAAGAATATTCTGCTTGTGCTGTGAAACCACTCAGGAAGAAGTATTTCTGAATATAATTGTTGAAGGTGAGACTATCAGCAGTAACCTGGTTGATCTTCAGAACAACAGTTAAAAAGTTTTTCTTCTAGCTCTATAACTCTGTCGAGAGGAAGAAGATGAAGCTCAAAACCTTTTTTCTTAAAAGTTTTTTTTCTTTTCCTCGGGACTCTGAATAAGTATTCTGCCGTCCAACGACTCTTTGAGCAGTATGGACCACTAGGTTTGGTAGCTGTAACTCTACCTTTTTACATCACAACTGTACTAAAATCAAGCAGTGCCTTTTGTCCTGTAGCAAGACCATCCAACATTATTTGAATTTCTGCTGACGTTAGCATGACTCAGCTCCAGTGGACTTAGTCAAAATTTCAGAAAATCTTCTTGGGCGTTGAGTGTAGCCTTATCACTCAGCGCACTTGTACTTAGCTGAATTCTGACTGGTGGCGTTGAGTGCATTGAGTGATCCTTTATTACTCAACGAATGTAGACAATTCTGGTCTAACATCTTAGGCGTCAAGTGAACCTTCCTCACTCGATGCATCTAGACTTAGTTGAATTACTCTGCTAGAAGGCATTGAGTGATGCTTCTTCACTCAACGCTTTATGATTTTGCTAGTTTTCTTGATGAGGTGTTGAGTGACCTATCTTCACTCAACGCTTCTGTACTTAGTAGGATTATATGTTAAGGAGGTGTAGAGTGAACTGCCTTCACTCAATGCTTTTGGAATTAAATAGATTTTTTGACAGCAACCCTGCGGATTTTACTACATGTTGACTTGTCGACGCTTCTGCTTCTTAGTGTTGAGTGAACTATCTTCACTCAAGGCTTCTAGACTTAACCAAATTTCTGCTTCGACAATACTGAGGCTTTGACTACCTAAGCATCATTCGATGCCATTAGCCTCTTGGTGTTGAGTGATGTGTAAGACCCCCTCCACTCGGTTCACGAAAACCGATACAAACAAGGGGATCCTTGATGGCGATGTTGTTGATGCGGCCGTCGATCCCCGACATAGAGAATTTGTTGATTGGGACGATCGATTCCGCAAGCTCGAAGATGGAATTCTACCGCGACATTCTTCTCCAACGCCACTACATGTTTTGCACGACGTCTGTCATTACCATCAAACAAAATTATATAATTATAAATTAAAAATTTATAATTATATATTATTAAGCAATTTATTTATTTAAGCTCGCCAACGCCGCTACATGTTTTGCACGACGTTCTCCATTACCATCAAATAAAATTATATAATTATAAATTAAAAAATTTATAATTATATATTATTAAGCAATTTATTTATTTAAGTATTTTAATTTCATGCATTTGATTAATGTATTCTTATTTCATGTTGATGGGTGCATATAACCATCACATTGTATTATTTTTATTTCATATTATGATGTGTGCATATAACCATCATATGTTTATTTTATTTTGAATGAAGGAGATTGAGTGGTGTAACCTATATAAGACCATGCTTATAAAGGATTTAGTAATGTTGAATGAAAAGAAAACCTAAGAATTCAAAGAGTGAATTTCCCCCCTCCTTTCTCCTTGCCAAGTTAGGCCCCTCCTTTCTCTTCTCTCTTGGCCATCAACCTTCTCCTCCCCTCCTCTTAGTGGATTTTCGGCCACCCGTCTCCTCCTCCTCTCCACCGCCTCCTGCCTCCCACAGGTCTCCAACTCCAACCCTTCCTTTTCCAAAGAAACCCGACCACCTCTCCTTTCCTCTCCAAAAAAATCGCTGGACACCTCTTCCATCTAGGGTTCGACCCTCCTCCTAAAACCGCCACCCTCTCTCTCTACTTCAAAAAATACGACCAACCCTCTTCTCCTCCAAAACCGAGCAGCCTCCTTTTCACCAAACCGACCACCACCCACTCCCTCTCCTTGTTCTTCCCTAAAGAATTTTGCCACCACCTTTTCTCTCTCCTATTTCAATATCTTCAACCACCAAGGTTTCCCTCTCCTAGGGTTTTGCAAAAGGAAGAATGGCTTGCGACTTCATCGTCCGAAACGGATCGGAGGATTTTGCGTGGAAATAGATTCAACCACCGTCGTGTGTGTTTCCTCCACTCATCTTGTGGACGGATTTCATGGGATTTGGGTAACGATTTCTAAATCATCTCTTGTGTGTTTCTTCTATATTATTGTGAGATTTTGGTGGAATAGAAGACTAGTTTTTAGTCCTGGTTTATATTGAAATTTGTGCTTAATTAAAATCTAATTTTCAAGCGGTTATTCTTCCGTATAGTTTCGTATAAATCGGATCGGGTAGATCTCGGGAACGCTAGTAGAAATCTGATTCATTATCCTTGATTTCTCCTCGATTTCATGTGATTTGGTCCACCTCGTTTTAAATTAATTTGGGATCGATTTTGGACTTCTTTTAAATCGCTATTTTAGTCCGAATCCTCTCGTGTTGATTTTGTGAATGCTTGCGGATTAATTTAATTTGAATTGCTAATTGTCTAGATCGGGTAGGTCCTATTCGCTTGAGCGAACATTGTCATATCGCTTTTGTTCATTCTCTAAAAAGGGGTAGCGACCCTTTGCATTGTGCATTGTTAAAGTTTTTGCCTTTAATTGTTGGAGTTATCGATAGTGTTAAGTAGAGAAACTTCCCGCTACGTATCTTGTTTAATTGTTCGCACCTAAGAGCGCGTAGTTTAATCCGTCAAAACCATTAGCCTGCATCAATTTGGTATTAGAGAGAGGTTCGTGTCAATTTCCTAATTGTCACCCTCCCCCTTTTCTTAGCACGCCAACACACACTTGTCTTGCACGATTTGTTGTAAAAAAAAATATTTTTGGTCTGCAAATAGCGGCCTAAAACTTTTATTTTTCTGCAAATAAATAAAATTTCTTTTTAATAATCTCCATATTATTTTCATCAAGAAAATCAAAAAAAATATTTTACTACCCTAGTTATTAAGCGGAAACAAATCCATTTGCTATAACTTTATTGGGTTAGAATAATTATTCATTGTATGCACACAAGATTTGAGTATGTTTTTCTGTCCCGTCACCACTAAAATGGCACATAATGTTTATGCATCCCGATTAGACTATTTGTATGCTATGATTATGGTTAATCACACCCCAGCCTTGCCTACATACCAGAGGAATACCACTCGTCCCCACACTTTTTTTGACACTAGAAGACAGACACCCACTTATGACGGTTATGGGAATTCCCAAATTTTTAGGAACTGGCTTAAGGGAATAGAAGTTTATTTTAATTATCAAAAATGGGACGACCACCACAAGGTTGTCGTAGCCCGAGAGAGCTTAGTAGGTCAAGCCCAGGTGTTTTGGCTAAACGAAGAGTGCCGTGTGGGTGGTTATCAATATGCTTGGCCGCAAATGCGTAGCCTTCTCTCTTTTTAGTTTGACCCCACCCACCTCCGTACTAATAGCACCACACCCGTTAGCAAGAATAGTTATGGCACTTGTTCCCCACCTGACCATAGGAGTGACGTATTCCCTTAGGATATATTCTTTCCCCAGGTTGGTAGAGCGACATATAACATACCTGCACCCACCTATGGAGGTGTTGGGTCCATTACCCACAATGTTCCTTAGATTGGATTTGAAGAGACATCTCCATCAATACTAAGAACATAGTTTTATTTTATGTTGTTTAAGCTCATCATGTGCAGGATGTTCCATGGAACAAGTCTAGACAGATTGTCTAAGTGATATGACAGGTGGTCATAAAGCAGAAAGGTGGACACCAAGGGAAGATGCTGGAAAGGCAAGATTTTGACTAAGTCCATAGGCGTTGAGTGAGGTAAGCTCACTCAATGCCAGAGGTAAGAAAGAATTTGTTGAGCTGAGCTCACCTTTCGCCGAGCTAAATTCAGAGTTTGAGATTCTAAGTTCGTCGAGCTCAGTTGAGAATTCATCGAACTGAGTTCATAGTTCGTCGAGCTTAGTTCACCATTCGTCGAACTCAGTTCAGCATTCGTCGAACTAAGTTCAGATTTTGTCTCAGCATAACCGTGGAGACAAGTGTTTGTCTCAGCAGAGAACAAGAAAGCGCTGAGACAAGTGTTAGTCTCAGCATAACCGCTGAGACAAGTGTTTGTCTCAACAGAGAACAAGAAAGCGCTGAGACAGTTAGGCAGGAAAATTCCTAAGGCAGAATGCGTTGAGTGAAGGTTACTCATTCAACGCTCTCAACGCCTAAGTTGCTGCAGAGGCAGAAATATGGTTAAGGAAAAAAGCATTGAGTGGAGGTTGCTCACTCAATGCTGTCAACGCCTAGTGGAGACAACACTTTGTCTAAGGAGTTTGGCGTTGAGTGATGCTCACTTACTCAACGCCAAGCAACAGAAAGCTGATAAAACAAGTTGGCGTTGAGTGAAGCTAAATCACTCAATGCCTAAAAACAGAATTATATTCTAAGTAGTTTGGCATTGAGTGAAGGTTACTCACTCAATGCCAAAAGATAGTAAATCTGTCTAAGTGTTTTGGCATTGAGTGATGCTTACTCACTCAACGCCTATGCTAATGTTGTTTGATTTTTGGCTAAGTCCACAACTGATGACGTCAGCAAGTCAACAAGTCAACATATTTCAAATTAGTGGCGGGATGGCTACAATACGTGACAAATGTTGCCGCAGACCTACTGTACGATAGTTGGCATCAAAGCAAAGTTGATACTAACCATTAATTATGTGGGGCCCAATGCTCAAGAGCCGTTGGGTCAAATTCAATAAAAGAAAAAAGCTTTTACATAGAAAAGAAATAAGGAAGTTCTTCTTCTCTGCCATTGTTATGGAGCTGAAGAACAGGAAGCTCAAGTCTACAAGATAGAGAGCAAGTTAGCTGTTGATATCAACATATTCAACAACAAGATAGCTGGTGTGATCCTCATCTGCACCAACAAGTTTCTCAGATGGATTTTCTGAGAAGAAGGTAGCAGCTTGGGCCGACCCTTGCTGTAGGTGCTTCACAGGCTCAGCCAACAAACCTAAAGAACATTCTCTTGGGGAGCTGTGAAGAAGGAGATAGGGCTGAGCAGTTGGCTTAGTTCAGAAAGGGGCAGAGAAGCTGATCTACAAGTTACTTCCAGCACAGGCCAAAGAGATCTTCATCCTTATTGCTGTGAAGAAAGGAGTTAGGCTGGGTGTAACACCCCTATCCGTCGTATAGCATATAGTAGTAGGTCCGGCCGGGGCCCGACGCCATATACTACGGACAGACCGGTTGGTTACGCGTTGAAACCAATCAACCAATCATAACGTCCTACACAACACCTAGCGGAAGCAATTATTAAGTTGCAAGAAAGGAAAGAACCCAGCCACACGCATGAATGTCCACTACACAAACCAAATAGGAATGCACAATACACGAGTACGGGCCTTAAGGCCTTACAATAGTTTGCTTTAAATAAAGTGTTTTCATACATCGGCTCGCAGGCCAGCCACACATGGTCACAATGAAACACTCAAAATTAGGCCTTCGAGGGCCGGCTCAGCAACTTGGGCTTTAGCCCGCTATTTTCCACTCGGCTCCACATCACCTGTAAGCACAAACCACCGCCCGGTGGCAAACAAAAGCAACGGTCAGCTATGCTGACCAAATTATAACGATCCCGCCCCAAAATCGGGGCGGCGATGCTCTTTCCCTGCACTTTATTAGTATAGGCAATTTATTAGCATAAACACACATCATCACAGGCGTATGCTTGCACAGCCACACACCTCGTGCACATAGGGCACATTCACGGCGAACCGGCCAACGTCACGTCAATTCAAGCCATAGACGTTCCCGTTCCACCACCGCCTCTTGGACGGCCAACCATATGAGCATCTTGTCTTCTTGGCCTTGGTCACGACAATTTAAGCCATAGACCACCGAAGACTCTCATCCATGCCAACGGTCCCACCGAACGACATAGATCGGGTACGGTTCCGCCTGACCCGTGCTCATATCGCAACGGCAATTTAAGCCATATGCGCAGGTCAAGACTCACTGAGTCCCGTTTCTGCCACAACAATCACATAACCCGGTTATGTTCACGTTGGCTCCCCGGCCATCGTGTTGGCAAAAATCGCTTTTGCCCAGTTTTCCGGGTGCACCTTGGAGTTAATCTCCAAGGCTCCCTGTTGCAATCTACCACGTAGAAAACCCGAAAAACGCCCAAACACCTGGAGTCTTCCCCGGTTCATATGCAATGCAACATCACCGATCCGACTCTACTTGTTCGGATAGGCTTCACACACAATGCCTATGTCCGTTTTCGCATATGGACTCTACACAAGGGGCACTTTACATATCTACCCCAAGGAACGCTCCAACTCTTCGCTCACTCGAGAGAGAGGGCTTCCTATGCAAAGGGAAAAAGGGCTTCACATGCCCAAGGATGAGAAATCGTTACCCTTGCGTTCTTCCGCAGCGCCATGAAAATCTACGCGGATGAAAAGCACCGCAATCTCCTTGCCTCCGCGGATCCGGACTCGGATCGAGAATCGGAGCTCCGAAGCTCCACCGGCGGCCGGAGTTGACCACTTTCTTCCTCCTCCAAGCTCTCCCTTCTCTCTAGACTTTAGAGAGAGAGAACCCAAGTGAAAATGGGGTTTGCGAACCCTATTTTCGGGTTTAAGCTGCCAGCAACCACTCCCAGCCGTCGGATCCCAAGCCAAGGAAACGAACGGCCACGATTAGGCCTCAAAATACAAAATCTGGGGCCGAACACGGGTTGCAACACGGCCGTGTGCCCGGCCATGTCACCCATTCGCCGTCTCGACCGACTCGAAAAACCAGCACACGGCTTTTGACACGGCCTCTGATACGCCCGTGTTACATGTGACACGCCTGTGTCGAGACCCATGTCACTCCCCCCGTGTGCAATCGGCCAACATTCCCAACCCGAGAACTACACGGCCACCGACACGCCCGTGTCGACACCCGTGTCACTACCCGTGTCGGATGACACACCCGTGTCGACACCCGTGTCACTACCTGTGTCGGATGACACACCCGTGTCACTACCCGTGTCAGATGACACACCCGTGTCGACACCCGTGTCACTACCCGTGTGCCAAAAATAGAACAGGACCAGAAATATACCGAGGAGGACACGACCATGTGACACGCCCATGTCACATGCTGTGCGCCTGACATGCCCTGGGACACGCCCGTGTCCAAGGCCGTGTTCCAGCCTTCTACGATCGTCGACCTCGTCTCGACGACCAGAATCATGACACACCCTGGGACACGCCCGTGTCCTAGGCCGTGTGCTTCCTACCAAGACCCAGACTAGGCTCAAAATGCTGTCCATCCCTCTTTTTAGTTTCGGGGCGTTACAACTCTCTCCCTCTTAAAAGAATTTCGCCCACGAAATTACTAAAGGAAAAGAAAACAGAAAACCAAGAGCGATACCTGAGCGAAATAACTCCGGGTACTCCTCCAGCATGGTCTGCTCCCTTTCCCAAGAGAGCTCCTCCCGACCGCAATTATCCCATCGGACCTTAACCATCCGGATCTCCTTGTTACGGAGTCTCTTGACCTCGGAGTCTTCAATACGAACGGGCTTGACCCTAGTCGTCATCCCTTCGTCCACCGGTACTTGATCAACTACGATCACCTGCGAAGGCTCTTGCACCGCCTTCCGCAATACAGAGATGTGGAACACATCATGTAGTCCACTCAACTCTACCGATAACTTCAAACGATAAGCAGCTTCGCCGACCCGCTACAGAATCTCAAAGGGTCCAAGGTATCTTGGGCTCAGCTTCTTCAAGCGTCTCACCCGCGAAACACCCTTGAATGGCTTTACTTTCAAGTACACCCAATCGCCCACCGCGAACTCCACATTCCGATGCTTGGCATTGTAGTACTTAGCTTGCCTATCCTGAGCGATCATCAAACGCTCTCGAATAATCCTCACCAAAGAAGTAGCATTTTCCACCTCCTGCTTCTTGTACAACCTTGCCTCATCCGTTTCAAGCCACAATAACGACGTGCGACACTTCCTACCATACAGGGCCTCGAAGGGTGCCATTTGTATACTCGCTTGGTAGCCATTGTTGTACGCAAACTCCACCAAATACAGGTGGTCCTCCCAATGCTTCCCGAAGTCTAGGACACACATGCGGAGCATGTCCTCCATCGTTCTATTGACTCTCTCGGTCTGCCCATCCGTTTGCGGATGGAAGGCTGTGCTGAACTTCAACTTTGTCCCCAGCATCTGCTGCACCAACCTCCAATCATTGGACGTGAAACGCCCATCGCGATCACTCACAATGCTGTGAGGCACACCATGCAGTCTAACTATATTATCCACATATAGCTTTTCCAACTTCTCCACCGAGTCATCTTTCCTATGCGGAATGAAATGCGACACTTTAGTTAACCGATCTACGATCACCCAGATGGCGTCGTTCCCTTTCTGCGACCTTGGCAACCCATGCACAAAGTCCATAGATATGTCGTCAAACTTCCACTCTGGTATAGGCAAGGACTTCAGAAATCCTCCTGGCTTTTGGCACTCTGCCTTCACCAAGGCGCATGTTTGGCACTTAGCCACAAACAACGCCACATCTTTCTTAAGCCCCGGCCACCAAAACAGCTTCTTGAGGTCACGGTACATCTTTGTGCTCCCTGGGTGGATCGAGTACTTGGTATGATGAGCCTCTTACATCAACTCCGCCCGTAGGTTACTCCGGCTTAGGACGCACAACCGATGATCCTTCCTTAGCAACCCATCTTCCACTGAAAACTGGGAATTTGACCCATCCAACGCCGCCTCCATAAGCTCCTTCATGGAGTCATCTAACTCCAATGCCTTCCGAAACCGATCAGCCAGGTCATACTGGACCTCTGTCCAGTTCAACATTGCTTTGGCACTCGTCTGCTTGTCAACGCAACAGATCTCAAGCTCCTCCAACTCCCGTATCAGCCGCTCATCATGCACCGATAACCAGTTGGCCTGGGCGGGAGCCCTGCGACTCAACGCATCAGCAACCGCATTGCCCTTCTCGGGTACATAATGAATCTTGAAGGTGTAGTCCCCCAAGAACTCCAGCCACCTCCTCTGCCTCATGTTAAGATCCTTCTGATCCAAAAGGTACTTCAGGCTCTTGTGATCGGTGTAAATATCGACCCTTACGCCGTATAGGTAGTGCCTCCACAGCTTAAGTGCAAATATCACGGCCGCCAACTCCAAGTCGTGGACCGGATAGTTCCTTTCATGCACTTTTAGCTGACGCGATCCATAAGCTATGACGCTCCCATGCTGCAACAACACGTAGCCCAAACCACTACCCGAGGCATCACTATACACCTCAAAGCCCTCGGTCTTCGGCGAACTAAGCACTGGCACCGTGGTCAACCGCCTCTTCAGCTCCTCGAAAGCTTGCACGCACTCCTGCGTCCACAAGAATCTCTGATCTTTCCTTGTCAACTTCGTGAGAGGTAGCGCTATCCGCGAGAAGTTCTCTACGAAGTGCCTGTAATATCCGGCAAGCCCGAGAAAACTACGGACTTCCGCGACAGAAGACAACGTAGGCAACTCCCGTATCGCAGCGATCTTCGCCGGATCCACCGCTATACCTTCCCCACTAACAATGTGACCAAGGAACGCTACTGAGGGTAGCTAGAACTCGCACTTGGAGAATTTTGCATACAGCTCATTCCTCCTCAAAGTCTCCAACACCAGATGCAAGTGCTTGAAGTGATCTTCTTCGCACTGCGAGTACACCAATATATCATCAATAAAGACGATCACAAATCGGTCCAGGAAATCTCGAAACGTCCTGTTCATCAAGTCCATAAACACTGATGGCGCATTCGTCAGCCCAAACGGCATGACCGTGAACTCAAAATGCCCATACCTTGTGCTGAACGCCGTCTTCGGGATATCACATTCCCTTATCCTCAACTGATAGTACCCCGACTTCAAGTCCAACTTAGAATATACCGACGATCCGACTAACTGATCAAAGAGATCATCAATCCTCGAGATCGGGTACTTGTTCTTTTCCGTCAGCTTGTTCAACTCTCTGTAGTCGATACATAACCACATACTACCATCCTTCTTCTTAACGAAGAGGACCGGTGCGCTCCAAGGCGACGAGCTTGGACGCACATAACCTTGTTCCATCAGCTCCTCTAGCTGAACTTTCAACTCTGCCATCTCCTTAGGCGCCAACCTATACGGAGCACGTGACACCGGTTTGGCCCCCGGTACGAGCTCGATGGTGAAATCAATCTCTCTCCGCGGTGGGGCCCCGGGAAGACTATCTGGGAACACATCGGGGTATTCACAAACCACGGGGATGCCATCCAACGGAGACTTTGGCTCCACATCCCCCACTATTGCGAAGAACAGCTCTGCACCAGCACGAACTGCCTTCACCACCTGAAGAGCAGACATCAGTGTCCTGCTCGACCCCTTTAACCCCTTGAATGTAGTCTCCCGCCCTACACCCAGCTTGACCTCCTTCCGATCACAGTCAATCCAAGCTTTCTGCTCTGACAGCCAATCCATTCCAAAGATCACGTCGAACTCTACTAGCGGCAGCAATGACGCTAGCAAGTCGAACTCTTGGCTCCCAATATGAACCTTTACGGCGCACACCCTGTCCGCACGCATCGAGCACCCATTCGGTAGCAGCACATCTAACTTGTTCTTCTCCATCGAAGAAGGGACTCCGATGCGCGATGTAAAGCTTTCGGACAAGAAGGAGTGTGAAGCTCCCGTATCGAACAGTGCCCGTGCCGGACTATCACTAATCACAACAAAGCCTATACAAACAATATTAGGCTAACAAGCAATAGATAATGGTATTAAAGCTAACTTGCTATAAATTAACTCATACCTGTCACCACATCCGCTTGCTTGATGGCCTCCTGCTGGCCCAAGTTATAGACTCTAGGATGAGTCGGAGCATAGTGGGACACGGTCGACTCCACCGCTTTGCCCTTCTCCTCGTAGGTTGCTCCTTGTTTCCTTTCGGACTTTGAGCGTCCACTCCAGCAATCACGGGCAAAGTGCCCCGGCTTTCCACACGTGAAACAAGCGCCCGGGGTTCGATTGGTAGTTGCCCCCGAGGCACCTGAAGCAGCTGGACCCGACGTCTTAGCTTTCTTATAGAATCTGCGGTAGCCCGACTTCGACGTAGTCGGTGCCTTGAACTCTGCTTTCTTGCTACCGGATTCCTTCTTCGCTTGGAAATTCTTCATGTCCTTCTCCAAGGACCGGGCCAAATTGACCAGGGTCATGAAACCCTGCGCCTTGGGCCCCGACAGTAGCAATCTTAGATCATCTCTTAGCCCTTCGTAGAAGCGGCTCGTCTTGCGCTCCTCGTCTGCGAAGGTAGCGCCGGCATATCTCCCCAACCGAGTAAACTCGTGGAGGTACTCATCAATGGTGTAATCCCCTTGCACCAACTTCTGAAACTCGCTTTCTAGCGCAATCCTCTGCGCCGAGGGGAGGTATTGAGCCATGAACAGTCTCGCAAACTCCTCCATCGAAACTTCGGCCAACGGCCTTCCCCGCAACTGATGTAGCTCTAGGCCTTCCCACCATAACCTTGCGTCCCTATCCAAAAGGAACGTCGCTATAGTGGTCTTCTGCCACTCTTCCGTTTCCGTCGCAGTCATCACCTTGTTGACCCTTGAGAGCCAATCCTCTGCTTGGGTCGGGGTTTCTGCCCCCGTGAATACAGGTGGGTGAAAGCCCATCACGTGCTTCAGTTGTCTTTCCGTTGCTTTTCGAGGCAACTCTGGCTCCAACACTACTTGCTCAACCCTCCTTTGCTCTGCCGTCTGAAGCGGTACTTGCTCCATAGCAGGAGCGGGCTGCTGCACCAGCCTTGCAGGCTGCGCATTGATCATTGCCATGACCGCTTCTGCCACCAACCTAATGGTCTCGGCAGACGGAGGTGTTGCAGGCGCATCACTTGGCGCACTGCTCGCCTCAGAACCTGGCCGTTCAGACGGCCCAGCACCACTTCTGGTCACCTATAATCGTGCAAAACACCGATAAGCGACCCAAAAATTACTGCAAACAGTAATTATAGGAACACGCAGGTTCCTCAAAAATGTATATTTTCATTCCTAAGTGGACATTCATGGGTTCTTTTCATGTTATAACGATGACGCACACATGTGCTCACCACCCCTTAAAGTGAATTCGTCCACGAATTCATTTAAGCTTGACCGAAACCAGAAGTCTGATACCAATTTGTAACACCCCTATCCGTCGCATAACATATAGCAGTAGGTCCGGCCGGGGCTCGACGCCATATACTACGGACAGACCGGTTGGTTACGCGTTGAAACCATTCAACCAATCATGTCGTCCTACACAACACCTAGCGGAAGCAAATTATTAAGTTGCAAAAGAAATAAGAACCCTGCTACAAAGCATGAATGTCCACTACCAACTCAGGAATGTAATCATACACAAAAGAGAACTGGCCTTAAGGCCTTACATTGCTCACTTAACAAAAATAGTGTTTTCATACTTCGGCTCGCAGGCCGGCCATACATGAAATAAGCGGAAAGCATAAAAAGGGTTAGGCCTTCGAGGGCCAGCACCGCAACAAGGGCTTTAGCCCGCTATTTCCCGCTTTGCTCCGCAGCACCTGCAAGCCACAAACCACCGCCCGGTGGCAAACAATAGCAACGGTCAGCAATGCTGACCAAATTATAACGATCCCGCCCCCAAAATCGGGGCGGCGATGCTCTTTCCCTGCACTTCATTAGTATAGGCAATATATTAATGTGAACACACATCAACACAGGCGTAGGCTCGCACGGCCACACACCCCGTGCACTCAGGGCACATTCTCGGCAAACCGGCCAACGTCACGTCAATTCAAGCCATAGACGTTCCCAATCCACCACCGCCTCTTGGACGGTCATCCATTTGAGCATTTTGCCTTCCTGGCCTTGATCACGGACAATTCAAGCCATAGACCGCCGAAGACCCTCATCCATGCCAACGGTCCTACCGAACGAAATAGACCGGGTATGGTTCCGCCTGACCCGTGCTCATATCGCAACGATAATTTAAGCCATATGCGCAGGTCAAGACTCACCGAGTCCCGTTTCTGCCACAACAATCACATAACCAGATTATGTTCACGTTGGCTCCCCGGCCACCGTGTTGGCAAAGCCCGCTTTTGCCCAGTTTTCCAGGTGCACCTTGGAGTTAATCTCCAAGGCTACCTGATGCAATCTACCACGTAGAAAACCCGAAAAACACCCAAACACCCGGAGTCTTCCCCGGTTCATATACAATGCAAGCTCACCGATCCGGCTCTACTTGTCCGGATAGGCTTCACACACAATGCCTATGCCCGTTTACGCATACGGACTCTACACAAGGGGGACTTTACATATCTACCCCAAGGAACGCTCCAACTCTTCGCTCACTCGCGAGAGAGGGCTTCCTATGCAAAGGGAAAAAGGGCTTCACATGCCCAAGGATGAGAAATCGTTACCCTTGCATTCTTCCGCGGCGCCATCAAAAACTATACGGTTGGAAAGCACCGCAACGGCGTCGCCTCCGCGGATCTGGGCTCGGATCGCGATTCGGAGCTCCGAAGCTCTTCCGGCGGCCGGATCTTGGACTCCTCCTTCCTCCTTGCTCTCCCTTCTCTCTAACTTTTAGAGAGAGATGGGCCAAAGAAAAATGGGTTTCTAAACCTTATTTCCCAGCCATAACCACCCAGGAGCAGCCCCGCACCGTCGGATCCAAAGCCAAGGAAACGAACGGCCCGGATTAAATCCAAAAATCATAAAATTTGGGCCGAACACGGGTTGGCACACGGCCGTGTGCCTGGCCGTGTAGCTCATTCGCCGTCTCGACCCAAATTGAAAACCAGCACACGACATGTGACACGGCCTGCGACACGCCCGTGTCGCCTGCGAAACTCCCGTGTCGGGACCCGTATCACGCCCCCCGTGTGCAGTAAATCAACACTTTGCAGTCAGAGGGGTACACGGCTTGGTGATACGGCATGGGACACGCCCGTGTCAAACTAGACACGCCCGTGTTCGTGCCCGTGGCACTACCCGTGCACCCAAGCGCACAGCATAGGTGTGACACGGCCTGGGACACGCCCGTGTCCTAGGCCGTGTTCCACCACACGACCATCGTCGACCTGCACTGGTCGACGACACGGCCCGAGCTTGACACGCCCGACACGGCCTCCGACACGCCCGTGTCGGGGCCCGTGTCACCAGTACCAAAAATCTGACTTGGCCCAAAAACGATCCCCGTCGCTCCTACAACAATTTGGGGTGTTACAGTACATTCCTGAAGTTAGATACAAGTAGTATCATCAGCTGAAATGATGACTGACAGTTATAAGGATAGGAATTTGTGCAAATGCTGATGGGGAGCATGTTCACTCAAGGTTACTGGACAAGCCTGAATCTTACCCAAAGTTCCCCAGCACAAAATAAATCAACATTAATGCTAAGGATCAGCTTTCCCCTATGGACATTGCAGAAGTTGAGAGGGAAATTGTAACACCCCAAAAACCATAAGTCTCAAAATGGGGTCAGGCTGGGTGACACGTCTTGGGACACGGGCGTGTCCTAGGGCATGTCCGGTACACATGGCCTGGGACACGGGCATGTCCCAGGGCGTGTCCTTTACTGTAGGCGTCGACCTGAGTTCTTGAGATAGTACGGTCGACGATCGTCGAGAGGCGACACGGCCTGGTACACGGGCATAACCCGGGGCGTGTCCTGCTCGGGGGAATAACAGGGTAGCATTGAGTGGCGAGCACGGCCTATGACACGGGCGTATCACAGGGGCGTGTTTGGAACACAGCTAAGGACACGGGTGTGTGCCTTAGCCGTGTTCTTCTCGGGTGATTTGTTCCTGTGTTGAAGGAGTGACACGGCCAGTCACACGGCCGTGTGCTTTCTGATACTTGCGTGCTAGGTGTTTGACACAGGGATGTCTAGGCCCGAGTTCTGGACTAGGTGAGTCGGTTCTGTAGCCGCTTAAGGAACACGGCCTGTGATATGGGAGTGTCATAACCCGTGTTCGGCCCAGTAAAATCAATTTAAGGGCTGATCTGAGCCGTTCATTTTCTTTAACCAAGATAAAATGGTCTAGGCTCTTCCCTAGGGTGATAAGGCCGGCCTTGAGGAGGAGAAAGCTCATTTTGAGTTGTCAAATTCTCTTCCTAAAGTAAGAGAGAGGAGAGAAAGAGAAGGAAGAAGAAGGGAAAGCCAGCTGCCGGTGGTGCTACGGTGGGTCAAATCGCGAGCCGAGTTCAGATTTGCGAAGGCAATGCTGCTACGAGAACTTTCATCCGTTTAACTTTCTCCCCATGGCTCCGAAGCATCTTCCAAGGGTAATGATTTCCTTCTTGGACAAGTGAAGTCCTTCTTTCCTGCATGTGCATAGGAATCCTCCACCAAAAAGTGGATGGCGAAGTGATTCCCTTGGGTCGGTGTTTCGTCCCTTGTTGTATTGCATTAGAACCGGAAGTGTGAGTACGGTTAGGCATGCTGTGTGAAGCACATATGGACATGTTGGTCAGGATTGGTGATGTTTGTTTGCATATCGATGTTATATGTGGTGGATACCTGTGGCTTGGTGCCGCAAGAAGTACTGGAGGAAGTCCAGAAAATTGTGAGAGTTGGGTTCAACTCTTGTGGCCGTGAGTGCCATGTGGTATGAAGTTGAGCCATTGGGCTACAATTGGAGGAAATGCCTTGGTGGCGAACGGGCAAAGTGAAGCCATACCCGCTTCAGTCTAGTCTTGAGTCTGATGATTTTGAGCAACGATAAAGGTTGTTCCGTACCCGCATTGTGGTTGTCTAACCTTGGGTGCTTAAGGCCCTGTTAGGTTCACATAGCGAGAGTTTATGGCTTGCGTGCCGATCAGACTAGGAATGGTCAAATTGGATCGTCATGTCTGGGACCTCTGAACGGTGGTTGGATCCGGTGTTTCTGGTACACCAGAATGTACCCTGAGTGCACGGAATGTCAGGCCGTCATGCCGGCATTTGTGATATGTATTGCCTTGGTGGCTGGATATATATGTATGCGATGTAAAATGCTATGCAGGGAAGGAATTCCGCTGCCCCGTGCCAGGGGCAGAGTCGTTATAATTGGTCATCTGAATGCTGACCGTTGCCCTATTTGCCACCGGTTGGTGGATTGGTTCTTGCAGGTGCAGGTGGTGCTAGTCAAAGCTGGACTTAGCGGGCTGAAGCCCAAGCTGCGCTGCTGCCCTTGAAGGCCTTGTTTTGTTTACTCTTATTCATGTGTGGCCGGCCTGCGTGCCGATGTTTGGAAACCATACCTTATGTTAAGAGAAACTTGTAAAATCCATAAGGCTTTTTACCTTGTGTATGTGGTTGTATACATTCCTATTTTAATAGAAGTGGACATTTCTGTTATTGTTGAGTTCAAGTTTTCAACCCTGAAGCTTCCTCTAGAATGCTCTGTGTTAGGGTGCGATGGTTCTTGATATTATTTAGTGACGTCTCCGCCTGTTTTTGGAATATGGTGTGGGGCCCCGGCCAGACCCTCTATTATATTCTACGTGACGGGTAGAGGTGTTACAATTTAGTATCAGCTTATTGGTCGATCTCTTACGAATTTGCGGATGAATTCTTTTGAGGGGTGGCGAGCACGTATAAGTGCTGCCGTTATAACACATAAACTGAACTCAAGAATTTCCACTTAGGAATGTAAATACACTTGTTTGTTGAACATGTGTGTTCATTTTTGTATGTTTGCCGTTTGTTTAGTCGCTAAATTGTGTTTCTACACATATAGGTGACTAGAAGTGTTACGGGTCAGTCAGAACCTCAACATTCTGTTGAAAGTGCGACACCGGCTGAGGTGCCCACACCTCCTCCATCTGATGAAACTGTCCGTTTGATTACGGAGGTAGTGATTGCAGTTATGAATGCTCAGCAAGCTGGGCTGGCTCAACCTGCAGTGGTGCCAATGCATGCTGAGATAAGGCAAGAACCAGTGGAAGTTGTAGTTGATCCGCGGCGGCAGATCAACAATTGAAGCTGTTCTTGAGCTTTTATCCTCCTCAATTTAGTGGGGCGGGTTCCCTAGCCCAAGCGGAGAATTGGCTCTCAAGGATTAAGAGACTCTTGATAGCTATCAGAGTAGAGGAGGAACATAAAGTCACACTAACAAATTTCCTGCTTGAGGGAGAGGCTCGGTTGTGGTGGGATGAGGTAGAACTGCATCACTTGGCGGGCAGGCGTTTGACGGGAGTCTCGATTGAAGAGTTCTCTCGATTATTTTTAGCAAAGCATCTCCCGATACAACAAAGAATTTCCATGGAGTTGGAGTTCCAATGTTTAACTCAAGGGTAGCATAGGGTGGATGAGTATCTACATGAGTTTACATGTTTGGGCCGGTACGCGGGCAATATCTTCGCCGAAGAGGAGCGTAAGACAAGTCATTTCTATGAGGGACTACGAGATGAGATGCAGTATTTGCTCTCGAGTTCTGTGAATCAGGTATTCCAAACATTGGTCTATACAGCTCGGTCTTTGGAAAAGGATATGAAAAGAGGACAAGCAAGGGGGACCTTGGCTGTTACAAAACTGGAGTTCAAGCCACCGCATCCGGAGAAGTCTGGGTACCGAAGGAGATGGAATAAGAAGTCCAAATTTACTGGAAAAGCTCCTTCAGCGACTGTGACGGAAGCATCTTCTGGGTATGGATCTCGCGCTTGTTTTACATGTGGGAAGTTGGGACACTTTGCACATGATTGCCGAGTTGGCCCTCTGAAGGGTGAAAAGAAGACGGGAGCGTCTTATGCGGAGAAAGGGAAGACTGGGGTGGAGTATTTTGCATCACACGCACAGCCCCGAGTCTTCAACCTTGGGAAACAGGAGGACATTAAGCAGGCCGATGTCGTCACAGGTGCGCGCAGTTTTAATTTTATTTTATGCTGTGTATTGTACGTGTTTTAATCTTGGTGTTATAGGTTTTGTCCTTATACGGGACTATCTGACACGAGCACTGTTCGATACAGGTGCTTCACATTCGTTTCTGTCAGAAGATTTCATCTTGCGAATCGGGGTGCCTATACGGACCACGATAGACAGTCTGAAGGTGTTACTACCTAACAGATGTTTGATGTGTGCGGATAAGTCTTGTTGTGTTGAGGTCAAGATAGGGAGTCGGGATTTCAAGGTGGAAACATTAGTGTTGCCGATATCAGAATTTGATATAATCTTTGGTATGGACTGGCTTTCAGAGCAGCATGCTTGTATAGATTGCACTTCAAAAGAGGTTACACTGGGGATAAATACCGAACAAGAGGCCAAGTTCAGTGGCATGCGAGGGATGAGTAGGGTATTGATATCTGCTCTCCAAGTCATTAAGACAGTTCAGAAGGGTGTAGAGTTATTCTTCACACTCATTGAGGCGATGGAGCCGAAGACCAGTGTAAGTGAGGTGCCGATTGTATCAGAATACGCTGATGTGTTTCCAAAAGACCTTCCGGGGTTACCGACCCAAAGGGAAATTGACTTCGATATCGAGCTGGTGCCAGGTGCGAAACCTGTGGCCCGCTCGCCTTATCGAGTAGTGCCAAAGGAGATGGCGGAACTAAAGGTTCAGTTGCAAGAATTGCTAGAGCAAGGCTATATACGCCCAAGTCAATCGCCTTGGTGCGCGTCGGTTCTCTTTGTGAAAAAGAAGGACGGCAGCTTGCGTCTATGCATTGACTATAGAGAACTGAACAAACTAATAGAAAAGAACAAGTATTCAATTCCACAGATTGACGACTTGTTTGATCAGTTAGTTGGCTCGACTGTATACTCCAAGTTAGATTTGAAGTCAGGCTACTATCAGTTGAGAGTTTGTGAAAGTGACATATCCAAAACAGCGTTTGGAACACGCTATGGTCACTATGAGTTCACGGTAATGCCGTTTGGGCTGTCTAATACGCCATCGGTATTAATGGGCTTGATGCATCGAACGTTTAGGGAATACTTGGATCTCTTTATGATCGTCTTTATTGACGATATCCTCATATACTCCCAATCTGAAGAAGATCATGCAAATCACTTGCGGATGGTGTTGCACATCTTGAGGAAGAATAAGCTCTATGCCAAGTTCTCTAAGTGTGAGTTTTTGCTGTCGTCAGTGGCTTTCCTTGGCCATGTGGTTAGTGGAGAGGGCATTGCGGTAGATCCTTCCAAGATAGTTGTTATACGGGAGTGGCCTATTCTTTCTTCAGTCGAAGAAGTCAAGAGTTTTCTTGGGCTTGCGGGATACTACAGGCGCTTCGTAGAGAATTTCTCGAGGATAGCTTTACCTCTTACCACACTGACGCGGAAGGATCATAAGTTCATTTGGACACCGGAGTGCGCTCGAGCTTTTGAAGAGCTAAAGATTCGTTTGACCGTGGCGCCAATCTTGACATCGCCATGTGGTCAAGACGGCTTTGAGGTCCATAGTGACGCATCAGGGAGCGGCTTAGGTTACGTTCTTTTACAATTCGGAAAAGTGATAGCTTATGGCTCACTCCAGTTGAAGGTGCATGAACGGAATTACCCCGTCCATGATTTGGAATTGGCGGCGGTGATATTTGCACTTAAACTATGGCATCATTATCTATATGGCGTGAAAGTTGATATATTCATGGACCATAAGAGCCTAAAATATCTGTTGGATCAGAAAGATCTTAATATGCGACAGAGAAGGTGGATGGAGTTTCTTGGTGACTACACCTTCCAGATTCATTATACTCCCGGTAAAGGGAATGTAGTCGCGGATGCCTTGAGCCGTCGGACTTCGGTAAGGGCAAGTTGGCTTCTAAGGCATGACGAAAGCCTAATTCGAGAAATGGAGGCATTAAATATTTCTTATGTTGAAAGGAATACCACTGTAGATGCGTGCTTAAACTGGACGGAGGTACAATATGACCTGGCGGACAGAGTTCGGCAAGCAACCGAACTTGATGAAAGTCTACAATGCTATACAGCGGAAAGTACAGACTCTAGATTTTCGTTTAATGACGGTATGTTTCTGAAGGATGGTCATTTGTGTGTCCCAGATAGGGGTAAGCTTCATGAAGAGGTGATGTATGAAGGCCACTTAACCAAATATTCGGTTCACCCTAGGAGCACGAAGATGTATAAAGATATGAAGAAGCTGTTCTGGTGGTCTCGAATGAAGAAGGACATAACACACTATGTCGCTAAGTATCAAACATGTGCTTTGGTAAAGGCGAAATGCCAAAAACCGGGTGGTTTACTGAAGTCGTTGCCTATCCCTGTATGGAAATTTGATGATATTTCCATGGATTTCGTGCATGGATTGCCGAGATCACAGTGTGGAAATGATGAGGTATGGGTGATTGTGGACCGGTTAACCAAGGTGTCGCATTTCATCCCGAACAGTAGGGACGATTCAGTCGAGAAATTGGAAAAACTATACGTGGATACTATTGTACGATTGCACGGTGTGCCCAGTAGCATCGTTAGTGATCGAGATGGGCATTTCACTTCAGGTGATTGGAGATTAGTCCACGAACTATTGGGTACGAAATTACATTTCAGCATGGCCTTCCATCCTCAAACGGATGGTCAGACCGAGAGGACCAACAGGACGTTGGAGGAGATGCTTCGAATGTGTACGATGGATTTCGGGAAGAATTGGGAAGATCATATCGGTGTGGTTTAATTCACCTACAACAACAGCTACCAAGCTAGTATCCAGATGGCACCCTTTGAAGCTTTGTACGGTAGGAAATGCCGTACACTTTTGGCTTGGGAGGAGACTGGCGAAACGAAGTTGTACCAGCGAAAAGAGTTAGATGATGCCAACTAAATTATATGGTTGATACGCGAAAGACTGATGGTGGCTCAAGACAGGAAAGCTAAGTATTACAATGCCAAGCACCGAAACGTGGAGTTTGCGGTGGGCAATTGGGTGTACTTGAAAATCAAACCATTCAAGGGTGTGTCCAGGATACGGTGTCTAAAAAAGTTGAGCCCGAGGTATCTGGGACCGTTTGAAGTGGTCGAACGTATTGGTGAAGCCGCCTATTGGTTACCACTTTCGCAAGAGCTGAGTGGTTTACATGATGTGTTTCTTGTCTCGGTGTTGCGGAAAGTGGTAAGAGAGCCAACTCAAGTGGTTGTTGCAGATCAAGTATCAGTAAACAGTGGGCTAACGACGAAGGTTAGGCCTATTTGAATCGAGGATTGAGCCGAGAAACAGTTGCGGAACAAGATAATCGGGATGGTCAAAGTCAAGTGGGATAATTGTGGCCGTGAGGAGCTAACATGGGAGCGAGAGCAGACCATACGAGTTGAGTTTCTCGAGCTTTTTGTATAAACTGTTGATCGTGCACATTCTGTTGTAACAGATCTGTTAGCGTGATAGCATTGTGATGTTTGTTCCCTTGCTGCGTACAAATTTCGGGACGAAATTTATATTAAGGGGGGAGGATTGTAACACCCCAAAAACCATAAGTCCCAAAATGTGGTCAGGCTTAGTGACACGGCCTGGGACACGGGCGTGTCCTAGGGCGTGTCCAGTTCACACGGCCTGGGACACGGGCGTGTCCTTTACTGTAGGCGTCGACTTGAGTTCTCGAGATAGTACGGTCGACGATCGTCGAGAGGCGACACGGCCTGAGACACGGGCGTGTCCTGCTCGGGGGAATAACTGCGTAGCATTGAGTGGAGAGCACGGCCTGTGACACGGGTGTGTCACAGGGGCGTGTTTGGCACATGGCTAAGGACATGGGCACGTGCCTTTGCCGTGTTCTTCTCGGGTGATTTGGTCCTGTGTTGAAGGAGTGACACGACCAGTCACACGGCCGTGTGCTTTCTGACACGGGCGTGTCAGGTGTTTGACACGGGCGTGTCTAGGCCCGTGTTTTGGACTGGGTGAGTCAGTTCTATAGCCGCTTAAGGAACACGGCCTGTGACACAGGCGTGTCATAACCCGTGTTCGGCCCAGGAAAATCAATTTAAGGGCTGATCTGAGCCGTTCATTTTCTTTGACCAAGATCCAATGGTCTAGGCTCTTCCCTAGGGTGATAAGGCCGGCCTTGAGGAGGAGAAAGCTCATTTTGAGTTGTGTCATTCTCTTCCTAAAGTAAGAGAGAGAGGAGAGCAAGTGAAGGAAGAAGAAGGGAAAGCCGACTGCCGGTGGTGCTACGGTGGGTCAAATCGCGAGCCGAGTTCGGATTTGCGAAGTCAAGGCTGCTACGAGAACTTTCATCCATTTACGTTTCTCCCCATAGCTCCGAAGTGTCTTCCAAGGGTAATGATTTGCTTCTTGGACAAGTGAAGTCCTTCTTTCCTGCATGTGCATAGGAATCCTCCACCAAAAAGGTGGATGGCGAAGTGATTCCCTTGGGTCGGTGATTCGTCCCTTGTTGTATTGCATTAGAACCGGAAGTGTGAGTACGGTTAGGCATGCTGTGTGAAGCCCATATGGATATGTTGGTCTGGATTGGTGATGTTTGTTTGCACATCGGAGAAGACTCAGTGTTATCTATGGCTGATACCTGTGGCTTGGTGCCGCAGGAAGTACTGGAGGAAGTCCAGGAAATTGTGAGAGGTTGGTTTAACTCTTGTGGCCGTGAGTGCCAAGTGGTATGAAGTTGAGCCGTTTGGCTGCAGCTGGAGGAAATGCCTTGGTGGCGAACGGGCAAAGTGAATCCATACCCGCGTTAGTCCAGTCTTGAGTCTGACGATTTTGAGCAACGGGAAAAGAGGATCCGTACCCGCATTATGGTTGTCAGACCTTGGGTGATTAAGGCCCTGTTAGGTTCACATCGCGAGAGTCGATGGCTTGCGTGCCGATCAGACTAGGAATGCTCAAATTGGACCGTCATGTCTGGGACCTCTGAACGGTAATGGGATCCGGTGTTTTCGGTACACCAGAATGTGCCCTGAGTGCATGGAATGTCAAGCTGTTGTACCGGCATTTGTGATATTTATTGCCTTGGTGGCTGAATATTTATGTATGTGATGTAAAATGCTATGCAGGGAAGGAATTCCGCTGCCTCGTGCCAGGGGCAGAGTCGTTATAATTGGTCAGCTGAATGCTGACCGTTGATCTATTTGCCACCGGTTAGTGGATTGGTTCTTGTAGGTGCAGGTGGTGCTGGTCCAAGCGGGACTTAGCGGGCTGAAGCCCAAGCTGCGCTGCTGCCCTCGAAGGCCTTGTTTTGTTTACTCTTATTTATGTGTGGCCGACCTGCGTGCCGTTGTTTGGAAACCACACCTTTTGTTAAGAGAAACTTGTAAAATCCATAAGGTTGTGTACCTTGTGTATGTGGTTGTATACATTCCTATTTTAATAGAAGTGGACATTTTTGTTGTTGTTGAGTTCAAGTTTTCAACCCTGAAGCTTCCGCTAGAATGCTCTGTGTTAGGTTGCGATGGTTCTTGGTATTATTTAGTGACGTCTCCGCCTGTTTGTGGAATATGGTGTGGTGCCCCGGTCGGACCCTCTATTATATCCTACATGACGGGTAGAGGTGTTACAGAAATTACCCAAGTGATGGCACTTGCTGGAAGAAGGCAAGCCAATCAGTTTACTAGAATAGCTGGATTACTCCAGCTATTGTTGATACAAGTAAGCTCATTCCTGTTGGAACAATAGTATAAAGAAAGACTTTGTATCAGGATGAAAGGATGACTCATGGAAAGATCATTCAAGGTTCAAGTGGTCTTAAAGTCCAGCAACTACAGGAGATCATTCAGCCTCATGAGAAGAGAAAGATGGCAGCTGTACCATTAACATCAGTTACAATCAGCAAGGGGGAGAAAAGAATCAAAACAGACAAGTTCCTCCATGTCTATTCAGAGACCAAGAAGGGATTGAACAAGTGGTGATCATGTGAGCAGATCAATGTAATGATCAAGATAGTATTAAGTGGGCAGAACATTCTTGTACTGCTAATCAGAAAGCTGAAACCAAAGGCAAGTCTGTTGCTAAAGAAGGGGAGAAGATCTGGCTCAGCAAAAAGAGACCGTGAGAGGTGCAAGAGAGTTGCTAAGCATAAACATGGATGGAGCTCGACAAAATCAGAAGAATTCGTCGAACGGAGCTCGACAAAATCTGAATAATTCGTCAAACCTAAGACTGTCAAATAGAAATCTTATGGCATTAGAACCATAACCTCCAGATAAATAGAATTTCTTTTATATTGATATTCTACTAGTGTAATATAAGTTGCTAGGAATCCCATCTGTCATAGCAGGACAATGCATATGTAGATTAAGTATCAATAAGTTTGGGAGCATAATAAAGAACTCAATTCTGAGTTTGTCCTAACTGAAATGTGTCTGTCATGCTTATCACGCCACTAGATGAAGTCAAGTTCAACACCCTCTTAGTTGAGTTAGGTATATGGAACTTAGGATAACTTCATAAGCTCCAAACTCTAGTTTGTGTTACAGGATTTACTTTTCTTGTAGGTAGATAAGTTCTTGATATGACATCAAGACTATAAAAATCATCAAATGGTATCCAGACTGGCATAGACTAGAATGTCTACCAGGAATCTGACAAAGGATGCCTCAGTTGAGGGGGAGCATGTAACGCCCCCATTCGTCGTATAGCATATGACAAAAGGTCTTGCCGGGGCCCGACACCATATACTACAGACAGGTAAGGAGATTACAAGTTGTTTCCAAATCCAAGTTCACTATGAACGCACCCTAACTCAGAGCATTCTAGCGGAAGAATTTTAGTTTATGAACCCATACTGACCAATAATGTCCACTAAACAACATGAATGATATATAAACATAACACATGTTTTGGCCGTAGCCTTATTACAACTGTTTCCTTTTTACAGCAAGTGGTTTCATACTTCAGCACGTAGGCTGGCCACACATAAAAATAGTAAACATTCTGTTGGAGTTACCATGGTGATCTAGAAGTGGTCAAACATGTAATCTCGCTGCCAACGCGATATGAGCCTGCATGGTCGCACATAAGAGCATGTGGAGAAATTGGTAGATTGACTGTGTTGGTAAGGGTTACCAATCACTTCGCAGGATGGAGTCGGGCAAACGTTGCCAAAGGAATTTCGTCGAGAGTCGTCGAGTTTGACTCGACGACTAAGGCAAATTCGTCGAGAATCGTCAAGTATGACTCGACGACTCTCGACGAGTTCGTCGAGAATGATTCGTCGAGAATCGTCGAGTATGACTCGACGACTCTCGACGAGTTCGTTGAGAATCATTCATCGCGAATTATTCGTCGAGAATCGCCGAGTGATACTCGACGACTCTCGACAAATTCGTCGAGATCAAAAGTGTTTGATTCCCGGCGATTGGTGATACTCGACGAATCTATCCCCGATTCTCGACGAATCAGCAGATGATTCTCGCCGAATATGTCTGCTGATTCTCTCCGAATCTGGATCTGATTCTCGCCAGACCTGTGCTGATTCTCGCCGAATGACTCTGAAACCCTAACTTGGGTAATCTGCGGATAGCAGTGTTCTTTGGACTATTTATGCCTTTGGTATAAATAGGGGACTTAGGGTTTTGGGATTATAACGAATCATCGGGATTTTCCTGTAGCCGGATCGAAGCCGACGGAAGAGTTACACCGATCTCCCGATCCGCCGAATCCCGACCCCGCTGGACGAAAACGTTCCGCCGACGCCTGTTCACTCCACCGTCAACCTCATCTCCGGTGACTATCGCCGGTCTTGCTTTCCCTGGCACGGACCTAGCAGTCCGTGGGAAGTGCAAAGGCGCGATTGGTCTTCCTCCCGACCCTTCGTGCGACGAAGCTCAGGGTTCTCCCGCTCGTGTGGATTTCTGCAGAGACGTGGATGTTATTTCACGTATAACTCACCACCGATGAGGACACGAAGCTTGGAGCATCTCCGTTGAGTTGTAACTCAACGCCACTAAGGTAATTTTTGCCTAGTTATTTTTTAACTTCTTGAATCAATTTTCATGGCCCGATCCCATCTCTTTTTGGTTGTCTTGATATTTTATTCCTTCCGCTGCGTGCATAAGCGTTGTGCCATCCTCATAGAGAAACCCAACAGTAGTATCAGAGGGAGGTTTCGGCCATGATTGTTGTATTGGAAGTTAGGTTATTCCAGTGCGTGTAAACCTAGGGATTTAGAAGTGTTCTAAATGTCTAGATTTATTCCTTGTACATCAATTGTTGATGGCGAAGTGATTCCCTTGGGTCGGTGATTTAGAAGTGTATTGTTTTGGATTTTGAATCCAACAATGAGAGACGAGCTTTTCTACTGCTTTAAGTTGAGTTGTCTTTGCTTTTGTCTAATGCATGTAAATCTGAAGATTTGGAAATTTCCGGATGTTCAGATTTAGCCCTTCCTTCTATCAAATGTTGATAGTGCCAGGTTGTGCACATAAGGGATGCATGTGGCTTATAGAAATATGTTTTTTGTGGATGTGCACAATGATCAAATGTTGATCATGGTTAATTGTTAACCGATAATCAAAATCCCTTAATTTAATATTAAGTGTTCGGATGCCTTCCGATGGATGACACTCTTCCTGCCTCGATCAATGAAGAGTGGGCTTGCCAACGGAAGGTGCATTAATCTATCTTGGTAAGGGTGCGAGCGGATAATTGTGATATCCCATTGTCGACATCGTGTCAAGCATAACTAGGTGACCTCAAAGGTTGAGTGCCTAGAGGCATAGGGTTGGCATGCACCATATGATGGATGCGAATAAGGGGTTATTCACCAACCATACAAGAATTGCATGAGGATGCAATTGACAAGCGTTGCCTACCTAAATAACCGCATTGTGAGAGGAAAGCCAAAGTTGACTCATTGTGTTGGTGAAATATGGATCTTGTCCACTAAGAGAGTAGCTCGCATGAACTCTCCGAATTGATACTGAGGGATATTATTTCGAATAAAATAGTGGGAGTTTTAATTGAAGTCCAAATTAAAATAAATTGTATTTGAAATTTTGGTACTGATATTATTCTGCATGAATTCTTGTAGAATTCCATGGCAAGTGGTTCACACTCCACTCTATCTCTGAGAGCCATCCTTGCGAAGGATAAGCTCAGTGGGAATAACTACATGGACTAGTACAGGAACCTGAGAATTGTTCTCTGTCAAGAGTGAAAGCTTTATGTCTTGGAAGAAGAAGCCCCCGAGGTGCCGACCGGGAATTCTTCCCGTGCTGATAAAGATACTTATAAGAAGTATACTGATGATGCCTTAGACGTCGAATGCCTTATGCTTGCCACCATGAACTCTGAGCTTTAGAAGCAACATGAGAACATGGGGTGCAAGGAGATTGACGAGCATCTCAAGAAAATGTTTCAAGGGCAAGCTCATCAAGAGAGGTTTGACATCACAAAAGCGTTGTTTCAGTGCAAGATGGGAGTTCGAGACTCAGTAGGGACTCACGTACTCAAGATGATTGGGTATATAGAGAACCTTGAAAGGCTGGGTTTTCCTCTGGGTCAATAGTTGGCCACAGATCTGATCCTGCAATCATTTCCGGACAGTTACGAGCAGTTTGTCTTGAACTACAACATGAATGAAATAGACAAGACACTGCCCGAGCTCCTAGGCATGTTGAGAAATACCGAGATCAATATGAAGAAGGCCAAGCCTGCCAGCCCCATATTGATGGTGCATAAGGGCAAGGGCAAGGCCAAGGGCTCTAAGAAGACGAAGGTGGGACCTAAGTCACATCTCGAGCCCAAGTCTTCTGCACTGATGAAAAAGAAGAGCACGGTGAAGGAAGGGAAATGCCACCACTGTGGCTAGGCTGGTCATTGGAGGAGGAACTGTCCTTCTTATATTGAGGGTTTGTAGAAAATGAAGGGAGGTATGACTTCCGCTTCGAATATTTACGTTATAGAGATAAACCTTTCTGCTCCTTAATCTTGGGTATTGGATACCGGATGTGGTTCACACATTTGTATAAATATGCAGGAACTGGGAAGGAGAAGATTGCTGAGTAAAGGGGAGGTGGACCTGCGTGTCGGCAATGGAGCAAGAGTTGCTGCTGTGGCCATAGGGTTTTACCGTCTTTCTTTGCCGAGTGGGCCTATAATAGAACTTGAAAACTGTAATTTTGTTCCGGCCATAACTAGAAACATTATATCCATTTCATGCTTAGACATGATTGGATTTTATTTTATAATTAAGAACAACTGTTGTTCTATATTTAAGAATGATGTTTTTTTTATGCTGTAGCCCAATTGTTTAATGGTCTTTATGTTTTGAACTTGGACCATCAGATCTATAATGTAGAAAATAATAAAAGACTAAGAACGAATGACTCAAACCCTACCTATCTCTAGCATTGTAGTTTGGGCCATATAAACGAGAAGAGCATATCCAAGCTCCATAAAGATGGACTTTTGGACTCATTTGATTATGAATCATTTGAGCGATGCAAATCTTGTTTGTTAGGCAAGATGACTAAAGCCCCTTTCACTGGTTATACTGAGAGGGCTGAGGATCTCTTTGGTGTTGTACATAGTGATGTATGCGGACCCATGAGCTCCATGGCTAGAGGTGGGTATTTCTACTTCGTTACATTTACTGATGATTTCAGTAGATACAGATATGTGTATCTTATGAAGTGCAAATCCGAGACCTTTGAAAAGTTCAAAGAGTTCAAGAATGAAGTAGAAAACCAGTTGGGTAAAAGGGTTAAAGCACTCCGATCTGATCGAGGTGGCGAATACCTGAGTCATGAGTTTCGTGATCATCTGAAAGAGTGTGGTATTGTATCACAGCTCACTCCACCTTGAACACCACAGCATAATGGTGTGTCTGAGAGGAGAAATCGTACTTTGTTGGACATGGTACGTTCGATGATGAGTCATGCAGACTTGCCTGTTTCCTTTTGGGGTTTTGCTTTAGAGACTGCTGTAATGACACTGAATCGCGCTCCAACGAAAACGGTTCCGAAGACACCATATGAGATATGGACTGGGAAACGTCCTAGTATGCCGTTCATTAAAATTTGGGGCTGTGAGGCATACGTGCGACGTCAAATGCCTGACAAGCTGGAACCCAAATCGGATAAATGTTATCAGGTGGGATATCCTTAAGAAACGAATGGAATTACTTTTACCTACCGTCCGAGGGCAAAGTGTTTGTCGCAAGGACTGGCGTCTTCTTGGAGAAAGAGTTCTTATCAACAAAGACTGAAAAGGTAGAACTTGAAGAAGTTCATGGACCACAAATAGTGAATGAACCGGAATTGGATTCTGAGACAGGACTACAAGATGTTGTAGCTAGAGAACCTGCTCAAGAAACACAAGTCCTGCGTAGATCTGGTAGACTTAGATTTGAGCCTGAGAGATATGGATTTCTCATGTCTCAAATAGGTAATGTGTTGCTTATGGATCATGATGATGAACCAGCAACCTACCAAGAGGCCATGAATGGACAAGACTCCGACAAATGGCTTGAGGCTATTAAATCCGAAATGGACTCCATGTATGCAAACCAAGTTTGGAACTTGGTGGAACCACCTGAAGGGGTACGACCCATATGGTGCAAATGGGTCTTCAAGAAGAAGACCGACATGGATGGGAATGTACAGACATTCAAAGGGCGACTGGTGGCTAAGGGTTTCAAGCAAATTCATAGTATTGACTATGATGAGACCTTTTCCCCTGTTGCCATGGTAAAGTCCATAAGGATACTGCTTGCTATTGCTACGTATTATGACTACGAGATCTGGCAGATGGATGTCAAAACTGCTTTCCTTAATGGAAACCTCCTTAAGGAAGTGTACATGACACAACCCGAGGGTTTTGTATCCCCAAATGAAGCCACTAAAGTATGCAAGCTGAATAGGTCCATCTATGGACTGAAGCAGGCCTCTCGAAGTTGGAATCTTCATTTTGATGAGAAAATCAAAGAGTTTGGTTTCATCAAGAATGAAGATGAGCCTTGTGTTTACAAGCGAATCAATGGGAGAATTGTTGTCTTCCTGATATTGTATGTATATGACATACTGTTGATTGGGAATGACATTCCTACCCTGAAAGTTGTTCAGAACAACTTAGGGAACTGCTTTTCTATGAAGGATTTGAGTGAAGCGACTTATATACTCGGTATTAAGATCTATAGAGATAGATCGAAGAAGTTGTTGGGTTTGACCCATAGTACATACATTGAGAAGGTGTTGAAGCGGTTCAACATGCTTGAGTCCAAGAAAGGATTTTTACCCATATCTCATGGTGTGAATCTCTCTAAGGACCAGTGTCCAAAATCTTGTGAAGATAAGGACCGCATAAAGTTGATTCCATATGTTTAGGCAATTGGATCAATCATGTATGCAATGTTATGTACTCGACCCGATGTCTCCTTTGCTTTCAGCATGACTAGAAGGTATCAGTCAGACCCCGGTGAGTGTCACTGGATTGCAGTCAAGAATATCCTGAAGTACTTGAGAAGGACAAAGGATGTGTTCTTGGTGTATGGTGGGGAGGAAGAGCTCGTTGTAAGTGGTTACACGGATGCTAGCTTCCAAACTGATAGGGACGACTTAAAGTCTAAGTCAAGTTTTGTGTTTTGCCTTAATGGAGGAGCTGTGAGATGGAAGAGTTCCAAGCAAGAAACAGTTGCTGATTCTACAACAGAGGCTGAGTATATCGCTGCAGCTAACGCAGCGAAGGCGGCTGTATGGATTAGGAAATTCATCGACGAGCTTAATGTAGTTCCTAGAATTGTTGGTCCCGTAGTTCTCTACTGTGATAACAATGGTGCAATTGCACAATCTAAGGAACCTAGATCCCATCAGCGCACCAAGCACATACTTCGGCGGTTCTATCTTATTCGTGAGATTGTCGAACGAGGAGATGTGAACATTTGCAGAGTGCCAACTGAGGAGAATATTGCGGATCCACTAACAAAGCCTCTCGCGCAGAGAAAGCATGATGGTCATACTAGATCAATGGGTATACGATACCTAAATGATCAACTATAGTGAGAGCCTTGTGGGTTGCATGTAAACATATATTCTATTGGCTGTTTATTGTTTATTCATATGATGAATTGTGTACCAATGTTTTTCTTTTACAATTAATGGCATGTTCTTTTATTATATTTTCTCTATGCGATAGTTACATGTTATCATAATAAATACCCTTAGAATGTTCGCTTCCATAGAACATCAAGTATGTGACTTGAATGTGAGAGCCTATGATTTATTTGAAGCTTCATTCTTAAAAGGTCCCTGGTCGTTGTATCATCATAGAAGCTTAGGGTGATGATGATACCTTAAGACTAGCACGTGCGTTGACTGATGACCAGTTCTCACAGGTCATGATATTGTGATATCAAGTCATCACGTGGGTACTTGTTAATGAACAAGTTGTACTGGACAGAACCAACCTGAGACTACTTTGTGGATTGTTATCTAAACGTGTCACGAGTAGGTCTCAATTGACAATGGTGTTGTGGTCCTTTGACCTGAAGTCAAAGCATTCATCAAGTGAGGAAGAGCGTGCTTTGATGCCATCTAAAGTCTTCCTTGAGAAAGGTTAATGATAAGGGTGGTTGTTGGGCATGTTACGAATCATTTGGGTGTTTGTGTGTGAGCAGATATGGGATTTGTCGTCCTATATTACAGGAGTTGCATCCATGGGCCCCTTGATGGAACTGGACTGAGAAATGCATGGCCATGCTTGGTTGAGTCAATATGTGAAATTGGACTCACCATTCTCTGGAAGTCCATTCTAGATCAAAAAACTTTGATTGAGCTATTATGAGGGTGACACGGTCCATGCCTCTAGTTCTTTTCGGATGTAAGGGACAAAGGGACAAAGACAACGCTGGGAAATTGTTCATAAAGGATTATGAGTTATGAACTCTTATTGCTTGGGGAGCAATGATGCATTGCTAGATGCCACTCATTGTTTGTGAGGTTTTTTGGTTTGATACTTTCAAGATCAAGTGGGAGGCTGTTGGAGTTACCATGGTGATCTAGAAGTGGTCAAACATGTAATCTCACTGCCAACGCGATATGAGCCTGCAGGTTCGCACATAAGAGCATGTGGAGAAATTGGTAGATTGACTGTGTTGGTAAAGGTTACCAATCACCTCGCAGGATGGAGTCGGGCAAACGTTGCCAAAGGAATTTCGCCGAGAGTCGTCTAGTTTGACTCGACGACTAAGGAAAATTCGTCGAGAATCGTCGAGTATGACTCGACGACTCTCGACGAGTTCGTCGAGAATGATTCGTCGAGAATCATCGAGTATGACTCGACGACTCTCGACGAGTTCGTCGAGAATCATTCATCGCGAATGATTCCTCGAGAATCGTCGGGTGATACTCGACGAATTCGTCGAGAATCAAAAGTGTTTGATTCCCGACGATTGGTGATACTTGATGAATCTATCCCCGATTCTCGACAAATCAGCAGATGATTCTAGCCGAATCTGTCTGCTGATTCTCGCCGAATCTGGATCTGATTCTCGCCGGACATGTGCTGATTCTCGCCGAATGACTCTGAAACCCTAACTTGGGTGGTCTGCGGATAGCGGTGTTCTTTGGACTGTTTATGCCTTTTGTATAAATAGGGGACTTAGGGTTTTGGGATTATAACGAATCATCAGGATTTTCCTGTAGCTGGATCGAAGCCGACAGAAGAGTTCCTCCGATCTCCCGATCCGCCGAATCCCGACCCCGCCGGACAGAAACGTTCCACCGACGCCTGTTCGCTCTGCCGTCAACCTCATCTCCGGCGACCGTCGCCGGTCTTGCTTTCCCTGGCACGGACCTAGCAGTCTGTGGGAAGTGCAAAGGTGCGGTTGGTCTTCCTCCCGACCCTTCGTGCGACGAAGCTTGGGGTTATCCCGCTCGTGTGGATTTTTGTAGAGATGTGGACGTTATTCCACGTTGAACTCGCCACCGACGAGGACACGAAGCTTGGAGCATCTCCGTTAAGTTGTAACTCAACGCCGCTAAGGTAATTTTTGCCTAGTTATTTGTTAAATTCTTGATTCAATTTTCATGGCCCGATCCCATCTCTTTTGGGTTGTCTTGATGTTTTATTCCTTCCGCTGCGTGCACAAGCATTGTGCCATCCTCATAGAGAAACCCAACACATTCATCTTTGGGCCTTCAAGAGCCAGCTAATTACTGCACAAGAGCTTCAGCCCGCTACTTTCAAATTGACTCTCCAGCACCTACAATAAAGGGCCCACCAAAGCGTGGAAAACAAAACAACAGTCAGCATTTTGTTGACCCATTTATAATGATCCCACCCCTTACTTGGGGCGGTATTTCTCCATCCCTGCAAACAAGGCATCATGAATATATTGGCATTTACAAAGTGCACTTTAAGCACCATTCATCACAGGCGTAGGCTCAACGACCACACGCCCCGTGCACCCAGGGCACATTTTCGGTGTCTATGGCTTCCCGCGTATCACCACCGTTAACTTTGTCGTTCAGAGGTCCTTAACTTGACGACTATATCGTTCAGAGGTGATTAACTTAACGACTTACTGCCCATTTAGAGGTACTTAACGATTCTGTCGTTCATAGGTACTTAACTTGATGGCACAGTTATTTTCCTTCATGGTACAATTTCCATTTCAGGATGGTACTCACCATTACTGGGCAATTTAAGCTTACAACATCATTTACCATTTCAGGCTGGTACACACCATTACTAGGTCTTTTCATGGAAATGCTTCCAGTACTTTGATGCAGCATCCTGCACACCTCTAGACCCTGGGCTTCACACGTACATCACACATATATCCACAGAGTCTTCTCCGACACGCAAATTAAACATCACCAATCCAGACAAACTTTTCCAGATAGGCTTCTCACAACATGCCTATTCCGTACTGTACATTTCTGGATCTAAATGTAGGAATATATGGGGATCAAACTGATCTCCCACTAGAATCTAACCTTTTTTCACCTTTTGGTGAGGGGATCCATGCAAATATGCATATTGAGGACTTCACTTGTCCGGGTGAAACTCGTTTCCCTTGTAGCTCTCTTCGGGGCCATGATGAAGCTTTTCTACGTAGATGGAAAGGAACACGTCGCTCTCCTCTTCATGGATCTAGCTTCAGGCCCTTGATTCCAGCCACCAGATCTTCTTAAGTAACTTCACGCTTCACCCAAAGCCTAACACCAGCCGAAAGTTTTCTTTTCCAGAATTAGGAAGCAAGGAAGAGAGAGAGAGAAAAGGAAATAATTACTTCCTCAATCCATCCCTCTGCAGATATGGCCTCGGGTTTTAACCCAGCCCTACGATCTCTTTACATCAAAAGAAAACAACGACTCAGGTTTGAGCCTACAAAGTCAACCACCGCTCAGTGGCCGCACACTAGCCACCTGACACGAGTCGCCACTTTGGCGACAATATAATTTGATAATTCGTCGAACGAGGTCATAACACCGCTCAGTTTTGCTCCACATTTTCGTCGAGCTCTGCTCGACAATTTCCATCCAGCTCTGCTCGACACTTAGCCTAACTTTTTGGGGTGTTACAATCCTCCTCTCCTTACTAAAATTTCATCCCAAAATTTAATATAGTGCGTAGAAACCAGTAACAAATATGTTACAACATATATTTTCTTTACAATAAATAACAGTTTATAACAAAAATATTATAACAGGTTATACAAATAACTCGGGAAATTCAGCACGCATGGTTTACTCCCACTCCCATGTTAGCTCCTCATGGCCACAGTTGTCCCACCGGACCTTGACCATCCCTATTATCTTGTTCCACAACTGCTTATCCACTTTATCCTCGATCCGAATGGGCCTAACCTTCATTGTTAGCCCAGACTCGACCGGTACGCGATCAGTCTAAATCACTTGAGTTGGATCTTTCACGGATTTTCGAAGCACTGATATGTGGAACACATCATGTAATCCACTTAATTCTGCCGAAAGAGCTAGCTGATAGACAACTTCTCCAACTCGCTCCACCACTTCAAACGGACCAAGATACCTCAGACTTAACTTTTTCAAGCACCGAATCCTAGACACATTTTTGAATGGCTTGATTTTTAAATATACCCAATCGCCCACTGCGAATTCCACATTCCGATGCTTGGCGTTGTAGTACTTTGCCTGCCTATCTTGGGCTATCAATAGCCTCTCCCGGATAGAGCGTATTATCGAGTTAGCCTCTTTGACTTCCTTATGCTTATACAACTTAGACTTGCCTGTTTCCGCCCAAGCTAACGGTGTACGACACTTCCTACCATACAAAGCTTCAAAAGGCGCCATATTTATGCTACCTTGATAGCTATTGTTGTAGGCGAACTCTACCATATAGAGATGGTCTTCCCTCCTCTTTCCGAAATCCAAGGCGCACATCTGGAGCATATCCTCCATAGTTCTGTTGGTCCTTTCTATCTGACCATCTGTTTGCGAATGAAAGCTCGTACTAAACTTTAATTTTGTCCCCAACAATTGATGAATTAACCTCCAATCATTTGAAGTGAAGCGCCCGTCTAGGTCACTTACAATGCTACAAGGTATACAGTGCAATCGTACCATTTGCTCGACATAAAGCTTAGCCAAAATTTTCACTGAATCGTCCCTCTTGTTCGGAATAAAGTGAGCCACTTTAGTCAACCGGTCCACAATCACCCAAACAGAATCGTTGCTGCGTTGAGATCTCAATAAACCGTGCACGAAATCCATCGAAATGTCATCAAACTTCCATTCCGGAATAGAAAGCGACTTCAGGAAACCTCCAGGATTCTGACATTCAGCTTTTACCAAGGCACAAGTCTGACATTTTGCCATATAATGGGCTATCTCTTTCTTCAGACCTGGCCACCAGAACTTCTTCTTCATGTCCTTATACATTTTTGTGCTCACTAGGTGGATTGAATACTTCGTGAAGTGTGCCTCATATAACAATTCTTCACGTAATTTACCCACATTCGGGACGCAAAAATGATCACCTTTCCGCAAAAGGCCGTCATCCCAAGAGAATTGAGCATTTGACCCATCCACTGCATAACATTGTAGACATTAATCAAGTTCTGTTGCTTGCCGAATCATGTCTGCAAGGTCATATTGTACCTCCGTCCAGTTTAGGCATGCACTTGCAGTAGCATTCTTGTCCACACAAGAGATGTCTAAGGCCTCCAACTCCTAGATCAGACTCTTATCATGCATTTTCAACCAATTTTCCCTTGTCGTAGTCCTACGACTCAAGGCATCTGCAACAACGTTTCCTTTCCTGGGAGTGTAATAAATATCAAAAGTATAGTCCCCGAGGAACTCCATCCACCTTTGTTGTCGTATATTGAGATCCTTCTGATCCAATTGGTACTTCAGGTTCTTATGGTACGCGAATATATCCACTTTCACGCCATATAAATAGTGACGCCACAATTTGAGTGCAAAAATCACCGCCGCCAACTCCAAGTCGTGGACGGGATAATAATTTCGCTCATGCACTTTCAAATGGCGTGAGCCATAAGCTATCACCTTACTAAATTGAATAAGAACACAACCTAAGATGCTCCCTGATGCATCACTATAAATTTCATAGCCGTCCGGACCACATGGCATCGTCAAGATTGGCGCCGTAGTCAGACGACCTTTCAGCTCCTCAAAAGCTCGTACGCACTCCTGCGCCCAAATGAATGTCTGATCTTTTCTTGTCAGTGTGGTGAGAGGCAAGGATATCCGCGATAAGTTCTCTACGAAGTGCCTATAGTAGCACGCTAGTCTAAGGAAACTCCTGACTTTGGCAACAGAAGACAACACTGGACACTCCCGTATCACAATTATCTTCGCAGGATCCACCGCAATGCCCTCTCCACTAACCACATTGCCATGAAAGGCCACTGATGACAACCAGAATTCGCACTTCGAGAACTTGGCATAGAGCTTGTTCTTTATCAGGGTGTGCAACACCATCCACAAATGGTTCACATGATCTTCTTAAGACTGAGAGTATACCAAAATGTCATCACTAAAGACGATGACAAATAAATCCAAGTATTCTCGAAACATTCGGTGCATTAGATCCATAAATACCGATTGAGCATTTGTTAGCCCAAATGACATTACCGTGAACTCATAGTGACCATAGCGTGTACTAAACACTATCTTGGGAATATCACATTCCCGAATCCTAAACTTGCAATAGCCAGACTTAAAATCCAGCTTTGAGTAGACAGTTGGTCCCACTAGCTGATCAAATAAGTCATCAATCCGTGGAATCAGATACTTGTTCTTTCCCATCAGCTTATTCAGCTCTCGATAGTCAATGCATAGTCGCAAGCTTCCGTCCTTCTTTTTCAAAAATAGGACTGGAGCGCTCCAAGGTGACATACTTGGGCGTATAAAGCCTTGTTCCAACAACTCTTGCAATTGAACCTTTAGTTCCGCCATCTCCTTTAGCGCAACATGATATGGCGAGCGGGCCATAGGTTTCGCACCTGACCCCAACTCAATCGTGAAGTCAATCTCCCTATGGGCCGGTAACCCCGAAAGATCCTTAGGAAATACATCAGCGTACTCCGATATGATTGGAACATCACTCACATTGGGCCTCAGCTAACCAGCCTCCAACAACGTGAAGAACAACTCCATACCCTTTTGAACTGCCTTGACTACTTGGATAGCAGACATCAACGTCTTGCTCGATCCTCGCATACCAGCGAATTTAGTCTCTCGTTCGGTGTTCTGCCCTAGTGCGACTTTCTTAGAGTTGCAATCTATATAGACACGCTACTCTGAGAGCCAGTCCATACAAAAGATTACATCAAACACTGATATCGGTAGTATTGATGCTTCCAATCCAAAGTCCCGACTTCCTATTCGCACCTCAACACAATAGGCTCGATCCACGCGCATCTAGCACCCGTTAGGTAGCAACACATTCACTCAATCTATCGGCGTAAACGAAGGAACTCCAATACGCCCCACAAAGTCTTCCGACAGAAAAGAATGAGAAGCACCTGTATCGAACAGTACTCTCGTCGGACACTCCAAAATCAGGATAAAGCCTGAAGCAAACCAATCATGCACAAGCAACGCACAAGGTATTAAGTATGGAAAGCTGTAAAAACTGTATCTTAACTCATACCTATTACGACACCGCTTTGTTTTATGTCCTCATGTTGGCCAAGATTATAGACTCAGGGTTGCGCTTAAGATGCAGTTAATTCCACCACTGCCTTTCCCTTCTCAGCATAAGACGCACCCGTCTTTTTATCCCCTTTTAGAAGGCCACTCCAGTAATCTCGAGCCATATGCCCCATCATGCCACATGTATTACATGTGAGCGGACCTCTCCTAGATGTTGCTCCAGACGGAGGAGAAGAAGGAGCCGACACAGAAGTTTTAGGCTTCTTTTTCCACCGTCGATACCCAAACTTTGAAGAACTAGGTACCTTGAACTCTGGCTTCTTCCCTGCCAAGTCATTCTTACGCTGCACGCACTTTATGTTCAGATCAAGGGAGCATGCTGTATTGACCAAGGTGAGAAAACCCTACGTCATCGGTTCTGAGAGAAGCAATTGCAGGTCATCTCTCAACACTTCGTAGAACCGATTTGTTTTCCGTTCCTCATCTGCAAATGTAAAGAATGCATATCTTCCCAATCTCGTAAACTCATGCAAGTAGTCATCAACAAACCTCTCTCCATGAGTTAGCCTTTGAAATTTGTTCTCCATCTCAATCCGATGTGCCGATGGAACATATCTTGCCAGAAAACACCTTGAGAACTCCTCCATTGAGATCTCGCACAACGGCCGACCAACGAAATGGTGCAGCTCCAACTTAGCCAACCAAAGTCTTGCCTCACCATCCAACAAGAAGGTAGTCACAATGACTTTTTGCCACTCTTCTATTTCAGTTGCTGTCAGGACCCTCTTTATTCATGAGATCGAATCTTTGGCTTGTGTAGGGGTTCCAGTACCCATAAACACAAGGGGATTGAAACTCATCACATGTTTCAGTTTCTTCTACGTTGCTTGCCTTGCGGCCACTGGCTCAATGACCACTTGTCTCACCGCTATGCGCTCCACTATGCCAACCGGTTCCTGTACCATCGCAGGAATAGGAGGTTGTCCCTGACCTCCTAGTTGCGCATTCATCATTGCGAACACTGTAATGCCCCGAAAATTGTAATTGAACTGGTCGCGTCCTAAGGAATTTTTGGTGCCTATTTAGGGGTATACAGCCTGGGACACGGGCGTGTCCAAGGCCGTGTCCTTCTTTGTTGGCCGGGCTGTGTCCAGTAAAGGACACGACAGGAAACACGGTTTTGGAACAGTATCGACACGGGCATGTCCCATTTGACATGGGCATGTCCTTGCCCGTGTCCACCAAGCGACGTGATGGTTAGCGCGACAGTTATCTTTGACATGCCCCAAGGTCACGGGCATGTCGGGACCCGACACGGGCGTGTCAGGTTGAGACACGGCGTGTCTCAACCCGTGTATTTTTCTGTGCTCGACGATCATGCCTGGATCGGGGTACACGTCCTAGAATATGGCCATGTGTAAGGCCATGCTCGGCACAGGATTGAGAGATTTCAGACGAATCTGAGCCGTTCGTTTTCTTTAAACAAGATCTGATGACCCAGATGTGTTCCTGCTTTAATAAGGCAGGGAATAGAGGATTAATTCCACATTATCTCTTAAGCCTTATCTTTCTAAAGAGTTAGAGAGAGGAGAGACCGGTTGGGGAAGGAAGAGGAGGAATCCGGCCGCCGACGGAGCATCGTAGCACTGAGTCGAGAACCGAGACCAGATCCGCGGAGGAAATTCATTTGCAAAGCTTTCCATCCGGATAGATTTCCATGGCACAAAAGCGAACTTCAAGGGTAACGATTCTCTATTTGAGCATGTGAAGCTCTCTTTCTTTCTGCATGGGAAACCCGCTCCCACGAGTGTGCGGTGAGTGTTCGGTGTTCCTTGGGGTAGATGTGAATAGTCCCCCTTGTGTTGCATATAGAGTATGGAATCAAAGTACGGACATAGGCATTGTGAGTGAATCCTACCCCGATGTGTTGGTTTGGATCGGTGATGTTGCATATTGTATGGATTGCCGGAGAAGACTCTGTTCTATGTGTTTTTCAGGTTTCTACACGGTAGATTGCAGCAGGGATCTTTGGGGATTAACTCCAAGGCACACCCGGAAAACTGAGCAGAAATATAGTTCTGCTAACTTAGCGGTCGGGAATCCAGCCTTGTACATACCTTGGTTATGTGATGTTTGGGAACGTATTAGGATCCGGGAGAATCTTGGCCTGCGCGGACGTCTTAAAGTGACTAGGCGGAGTGAACAACGAGCAAGTACAAGCGGACCTGGGCTACGTTGTTTGGTGCTAGAGGCCCAAAAGTGGAACTGGCCATTGGCATAGTCGGGAGTCTTAGATGGTGTTCAGAAAGACTAAAATGCTCACGATGTTGCCATCCAGAGGATGGTGGTGAAGCCATGGAATTGACTTAATTCACCGAAAATGTGCCCTGAGTGTACGAGGTGTTCGGCCGTGCGAGCCTACACCTGTGGCGAAGTATGTTTGCACTTTGTTGTTTAGTTGGGCTAATGAAATGCAGGGAAGGAGCACCGCCGTCCCGAGTAAGGGGAGGGGTCGTTATAATTTGGTCAGCTTTAGCTGACCGTTGCTTTGTTTGCCACCGTGCGGTGGAATGTTGTTTGCAGGTGCTGTGGAGCTAGTACCAAATAGCGGGCTGAAGCCTATGCTGCGGAGCTGGCCCTCGAAGGCCAAAGAGAATTGTTGTTTTACTTTTGTCATGTGTGGCCGGCCTGCGAGCCGATGTTTGTAAAACATTACTTTGTTAAGTGAACTCTTGTAAGGCCATAAGGCCAAGTACCTTCAGTGTATTTGTTATTTCATTCCTATGGTTGTAAGTGGACATTCATGATAGTTGTTATTCAATTATGGGTTCTTTCAAACTGTTTAAAAGCTTCTGCTAAAATGCACTGAGTTAGGATGAGTAGTTATAGTTGATTTTTGATATACTTATGTAACCCTTCCGACTGTCCGTGGTATATGGCGCCGAGTTCCAGCTGGACCTTCTATTATATGCCATATGAAGGATGAGGGTATTACAATTTGGTATCAGAGGCGTGTCGGTCTTCTTTATTTTAATTTGTGGGCGAATTCTTTTCAAGGGAGGTGAGCACATGTATGTGCGTCATCGTTATAACATAAAAGAACCCATGAATGTCCACTTAGGAATGAAAATACACTTGTTTGGAGGAACCTGAGTGTTCTAATGATTGCTTTTAGCAATCTGTATGTTGCCTAATCGATGGTTATGCTATATAGGTGACTAGGAGTGGTGTGGGGCAGTCGCAAGGTCAGCACTCCACGGAGAGTAGCGCACTTAACAACATGCCTGAGACCCTTCTTTCTATTGAAACTATAAGAAGGATAGTTGAAGTGGTGTTTGCTGTGACAAAAGCACAACTTGGAGGGAAAGTGCAGCCCCCTGTACCTGGGGTGGCTTCAACACTGAGTGGTGTGATGGAATAACTAGCATGTATAAGACCTTTGGATCAGTAGTTGAACATGCTTTTAGTGTAGGGTACGCACTCAGTTGAGGAGTATTTGCAGGAGTTTCTTATCATAAGACGCTACCCAGGGTGTGAGTTGGAGAACGAGCAGACTATAGCTAATAGATTCTACAACTGTCTGCGCTATGAATTACGACTGCTACTTGTAGGACAAAAGCTACTTGGATTCCGAGCGTTAGTGGAGTCGGCTAGAGCTTTGGAATCAGATCTGGCCAGAATCAACCAGACATCAGTGTTCAGGTTACCAAACTCCCCAGGTCCCGCAAAGTCTGTATACTGAAAGAGGAGTAAAGTGAGGTCTGAAGTATCTACTAGTCAAGCTCCATATTACTCTTATAAATGTGGAAGGTTTGGTCACTTTGCCCGAGATTATCGTAGAGACAATCTGAGGACAAAGAAAATTGTGAAGAGAGTCCAAGAGAAGAAAGACTCTAGTCCAAAGAAGACAGAGTTCAACATGCTGACCTCCTCAAAGTCCCGTTTCCGTAGATGGTATAAGAAGGCTAGGATTTCGGGTCTAGTTTCTTCTTTTGGTGCGTCTGGAACAACTATTGGACGAGACCCGAACGCATGCTTTTATTGTGGGAAGCTGGGACACTTTTCCCGAGAGTGTCGGAGCGGACATCTGGAGTCCGAGAAGAAGCCTAGAGCAACCTACGAGGAGAAGGGAAAGGGGTTGGAGGCAACTACATCTCAATATGCTCCATCCCGACCTAGAGTGTACAACTTGGGCCATCAAGAGGCCATGGAACATGCATACATGGTGACATGTATGGTTTAATTTTTGGTAGGTCAGCTTTAGATACTTATTGCCTTACGCAGGTTAGCCTATGATTGGTTGTGATAGGATTTGTATTGATTTTCTGAGTGCCCGGTGAAAGCACCATTCATCATGGGAACTTCCCATTCCTTTTTGTCCGAAGGATGTGTATCGCGCATCGGAGTTCCTTCTTCGATGGCAAGAGACAAATCGAAAGTACTACTACCTAACAGGTGTTCTATACATGCGAATAGAGTCTATTGTCTGGAGTTACGGATAGGGAGTTAGGAGTTTGACTTGCAAGCGTCGCTATTGCTGTTTGTAGAATTCGACGTAATCTTTGGTATGGACTGGCTCTCGGAGCAGCGTTCATACATAAATTTAAACCGTAAGGTGGTCAGTCTGGTACTAGCTATAGGTTGTAAGATGTCGGAACTGAAGTACAACTTCAAGAGCTGGTGGAACAGGGTTATGTGCATCCAAGTTTATTGCCTTGGAGCACACCGATCCTCTTGTTAAAAGGAGGATGGAAGTTTACAACTCTGTAATGATTACTAGAAGTTGATTAAGTTAACGGAAAAGAATAAGTATCCAATCCCAAGAAGTGATGATCTGTCTGATCAACTCGTTAGGTCAACTGTGTACTCAAGTTGGATCTGAAATCCGGATACTATTAATTGTCATTAAGGGAAAGTGACATTCTCAAAACGGCGTAAAACACACAATATGAGCATTATGAGTTCATCGTCATGCCGCTTGTGCTGACAAATGCGCCGTCCGTGTTTATGGATTTGATGAATAGGGCGTTCAGTGAGTACCTGAACCAGTTCGTGATAACCTTTAACGACGACATACTGGTATACTTTCAGTATGAGGGTGACCATTACAAGCATCTGAATTTTGTATTGGAGACATTGAGGAGAAATCAACTGTTTGTCAAGTGACCAAGTGCGAGTTTTGGTTACCCTCAGTAGCATTTCTTGGTAATGTCTTTAGTGGAGAAAGTATCGTGGTAGATCCGTCAAAGATATTTGCAATACGTGAGTTGCCTATGCTGTCTATGTTGGCGAAAAGTCCGAAGTTTTATAGGACTGGCCGGCTAGTACATACGCTTCATAGAGAACTTCTAGCGGATAGCATTACCCCTCACGACTTTGATGAAGAAAGATCAAAAGTTTGTTTGGTCACTGGAGTGCACGCAAGCTTTCGAAGAGCTGAAAAGTTAGTTGACCTCGGCAACTATTCCATGTTCACCGAGTGGGACCGAAGGATTTGAGATTTACAGCGATGCTTAGGGAAGTGGCTTTTGTTGTGTTCTGCTATAACATGGGAGTGCAATATCATATAGCACACGTTAGCTGGAGGTACGCAAGAGGATTTATCCGGTCCATGACTTGGAGTTAGCGGCCGTGATATTCACCCTGAAGCTATAAAGACACTACCTATACGGTGTGAAGGTCGATATATAAATCGATCACAAGAGCCTGAAGTACTTAATGGATCAAAAGGACTTAAACATGTGGCAGCGGTGGTGGATGGAGTTCCTAGGGGACTACGCCTTCGACATACATTTTGGTCCGTGATTTGGAGGCATTGGAGATCTCTTGCGTTGACAAGCAGACTAGTGCCAAGGCGAAATTGTATTGGACAGAGGTGCAGTATGACCTAGCTGATAGGATTCGGCAGGCTTTGGTTCAGGATAGCAGCATGAAGCAGATCTTAGATGAATCTTTGGATGGGTCAAATTCCCAATTTGCTGTTGAGGATGGGCTACTGAGGAGGGACGGTCGCCTATACATCCCTAGTGCGGATAATCATTGGGAGGAGTTGATATACGAGGCTCATCATACCAAGTACTCAATCTACCTAGGGAGCACGAAGATGTATATAGACATTAAGAAGTTTTTCTGGTGGCCAGGATTAAAGAAGGATGTAGCACTTTATGTGGCCAAGTGCCAAACATGTGCCTTGGTGAAGGCAGAGTGTATGAAGCCCGGAAGTTTCTTGAAGTCCTTGCCTATCCTGGAGTGGAAGTTCGACAACATTTCCATGGATTTTGTGCATGGTTTGCCAAAGTCGTAGAGGGGAAACGATGCCATCTGGGTGGTCGTTGATAGATTGACAAAAGTGTCGCACTTCATTCTGAATAGTAAGGATGATCCGGTGGAAAAGTTAGCCAAACTTTATGTGGATAATATTGCACGATTGCCTGGTGTGCCCCATAGTATAGTTAGTGACCGAGATGGACGCTTCACGTCAAATGACTGGAGGCTGGCGCATAGATTGTTAGGAACTAAACTGAGTTTCAGCACAGCCTTCCATCCGCAGATGGATGGTCAGACCGAGAGGGTCAACAGAGCGATGGAGGACATGCTTCACATGTGCGTCTTGGATTTCGGAAAGCAGTGGTAAGACCAACTGTACATGGTGGAGTTTGCATATAACAACAACTATCAAGAGAGTATTGGAATGGCACCTTTCGAGGCCTTGTATGGGATAAAGTGTCGCATGTCGTTGTCTTGGTTGGAGACAGACGAGTCTAAGTTATACAAACATCAAGCGGTGGAAGCCACCACTTCAATGATACGTACAATTCAGGAACGGTTGAAGATCACTCAGGACAAGCAGGCAAAATACTATAACGCCAAGCATAGGAATGTGAAGTTCGGTGTTGGAGACTAGGTGTATTTGAAAATCAAGCCATTCACGGGTGTATCGTGGGTTCGACGCTTGAATAAGCTGAGTTCGAGATAACTTGGACCATTTGAGATTCTAGAGCGAGTTGGCGAAGCAACGTATCGACTAAAGCTGTTAGTGGAATCGATTGGGCTACACGATGTGTTCCACATATCGGTATTGCGGAAGGCGATGCAAGAGCCTTTGCAGGTCATTGCGGTCGATCAAGCGCCTGTTGATAACGGATTGACGGCAAAGGTCAAGCCAGTACGTAGTAAAGATTTTGAAGTCAAACGACTCCGCAATAAGGAAATCCGAATGGTTAAAGTCCGTTGGGATAACTGCGGACGTGAGGAGCTTTCATGGGAGCGAGAGCAAACTATGTTGGAGGAATACCCCGAGTTATTCCACTCAGGTAACATTTAAGTTTTGTGTACCTTTACATAATTTCGGGACGAAATTCTTTTTAGGGGGGGGGGAGATTTGTAACGCCCCGAAAATTGTAATCGAACCGGTCGCATCCTAAGGAAGTTTTGGTGCCTATTTTGGGGTACACGGCCTGAGAAACGGGCGTGTCCATGGCTGTGTACTTATTTGTTGGCCGGGCTGTGTCCAGTAAAGGACACGGCAGGAAACACGGTTTTGGAACAGTATCAACACAGGCGTATCCCATTTGACACGGGCATGTCCTTTCCCGTGTCCACCAAGCGATGTGACGGTTGGCATGACAGTTATCTGTGACACGCACCAAGATCACGGGCGTGTAGGGACCCGACACAGGCATGTCATGTTGAGATACGGGCGTGTAAGGTTGAGACACGAGCGTATCTCAACCCATGTCTTTTTCTGTGCTCGACGATTGTGCCTGGATCGGGGTACACGGCCGGGAATACGGCTGTGTGTAAGGCTGCGTTCGGCCTAGGATTGAGATATTTCAGGTGAATCCGAGCCATTCGTTTTATTTAAACAAGATCTGACCGCCCAGATGTGTTACTGCTTTAATAAGGCAGGGAATAGAGGATTAATGCCTCATTATCTCTTAAGCCTTCTCTTTCTAAGGAGTTAGAGAGAGGAGAGACCAGTTAAGGAAAGAAGAGGAGGAATCCGACCGCCGGCGGAGCATCGGAGCACCGAGTCGAGAACCGAGACCGGATCCGCGGAGGAAATTCCTTTGCGAAGCTTTCCATCCAGATAGATTTCCATGGCACAAAAGCAAACTTCAAGGGTAATGATTCTCTACTTGAGCATGTGAAGCTCTCTTTCTTTCTGCGTGGGAAACCTGCTCCCGCGATTGTGCGGTGTTCCTTGGGGTAGATGTGAATAGTCCCCCTTGTGTTGCATATAGAGTCCGTAATCGAAGTGAGGACATAGGAATTATGTGTGAAACCTACCCGGACATGTTGGTCTGGATCGGTAATGTTGCATATTGTATAGATTGCCGGAGAAGACTCCGTGCTATGTGTTTTTCGGGTTTCTATACGGTAGATTGCAGTAGGGATCCTTGGGGATTAACTTCAAGGCGCACCCAAAATATTGAGCGGAAATGTAGTTCTGCTAACTTGGCGGCCGGGGAGCCAGCCTTGTACATAACTGGGTTATGTGATGTTTGGGAACGTATTAGGATCCGGGAGAAGATGGGCCCGCACATATGTCTTAAAGTGACAAGGCGGAGTGAGCAACAGGCAAGTGGAAGCGAACCTGGGCTATGCGGTTCGGTGCTAGATGCGCAAAAGTGGAACTGGCCATTGGCATAGTCGGGAGTCTTAGAAGGTAGTGAAAAAGACTAAAATGCTCACGATGTTGCCATCCTGGGGATGGTGGTGAAGCCACAGAATTGACCGGATTCATCGAAAATGTGTCCTGAGTGCACGAGGTGTTTGGCCGTGCGAGCCTACACCTGTAGCGAAGTATGTTTGCACTTTGTTGTTTAGTTGGGATAATGAAATGCAGGGAAGGAGCACCGCCGTCTCGAGTAAGGGGCGGGGTCGTTATAATTTGGTCAGCTTTAGCTGACCGTTGCTTTGTTTGCCACCGTGCAGTGGAATGTTGCTTGCAGGTGCTGCGGAGCCAGGTACCAAATAGCGGGCTGAAGCCCATGCTGTGGAGCTGGCCCTCGAAGGCCAAAGCGAATTGTTGTTTTACTTTTGTCATGTGTGTCCGGCCTGCGAGCCGATGTATGTAAAACATTACTTTGTTAAGTGAACTCTTGTAAGGCAATAAGGCCAAATACTTTAAGTGTATTTGTTATTTCATTCCTATGGTGGTAAGTGGACATTCATGATAGTTGTTATTCAATTATGGGTTCTTTCAAACTGTTTAAAAGCTTCCGCTAGAATGCTCTGAGTTAGGGTGAGTAGTTGTAGTTGATTTTTGATATTCTTATGTAACCCTTATGATTTTCTGTGGTATATGGCGTCGGGTTCCAGCTGGACTTTATGTTATATGCCATACGACGGATGAGGGTGTTACAAACACAGCTTCCGCAACCAACCGTATAGTTTCCACCGAAGGAGGAGGTGTCGACGCCTCATTAGGTGCACTACTCTCGACCGAGCGATGGGGTTCTTGCTGCCCTGCATCGCTTCGAGTCGCCTACAATGTGAAACACACAATTAGGCAACTATGAATATTGCCAAAAGCAATCACAGGAACATACCAGTTCCACAAACATGTGTATTTTCATTCCTAAGTGGACATTCGTGGGTTTCAATTATGTTATCACGGTAGCACACATACACGTTCTCACAACCCCTTAAAAGAATTTGACCACGAATGCAAATAAGAAAGACCGAGAACAGAATCTGATACCAATTTTATAACGCCCCCATCCATCGTATAACATATGACAGAAGGTTTGGCCGGGGCCCGACGCCATATACTACGGGCAGGTAAGGAGATTACAAAATGTTTCTAAATCCAAGTTCACTATGAATGCACCCTAACTCAGAGCATTCTAGCGGAAGCATTTTAGTTTATGAACCCATACCAACCAAGAATGTCCACTACACAACAGGAATGATATATAAACATACCGACGAAGCATTTTAGTTTATGAACCAAACGTAGAGTTCGTTTACAAAGTGAACTTTAAGCACCCTTTATCACAGATGTAGGCTAAACGGCCACACACCCCGTGCACTCGGGGCACATTTTCGGTGTCCACGGCTTCCCGCGTATCACCACCGTTAACTTTGTTGTTCAGAGGTCCTTAACTTGACGGCTATATCATTCAGAGGTAATTAACTTAACGAATAACTACCCATTCAGAGGTACTTAACTTAATGACTCTGTCATTCGGAGGTACTTAACTTGATAGCACAATTATTGGCCTTCACGACATAATTTCCATTTCAGGCTGGTACTCACCCTTACTGGGCAATTTAAGATCACAACATCATTTACCATTTCAGGCTGGTACACACCATTACTAGGTATTTTCCTGGAAATGCTTCCAGTACTTTGATGCAACATCATGCACACCCCTAGACCCCGGACTTCACATGTACATCACACGTATATCCACAAAGTCTTCTCCGACATGCAAATTAAGCGACACAAATCATGACCAACTTGTCTAGATGGGCTTCTCACAGCATTCCTATTCCGTACTCTACATTTCCGGGTCTAAATGCAGGAATATATGGGGATCATGCCGATCTTCCCACTAGAATCTACCCTTTTTCTCCTTTTGGTGAGGGGATCCATGCAAATATGCATATTGAGGATTCACTTGTCCGGGAGAAACTCGTTACCCTTGTAGCTCTCTTTGGGGCCATGACGAAGCTTTTTTACGCTGATGGAAAGGATCACGTCGCTATCCTCTTCGCGGATTTAGCTTCAGCCCTTGATTCCAGCCACCAGATCTTCTCCAGTAACTTTAAGCTTCACCTAAAGCCTAACAGCAGCCGAAAGTTTTCTGCTCTAGAATTGGGAAGTAAGGAAGAGAGAGAGAGAGAAAAAGAAATAATTAATTCCTCAATCCATCCCTCTACAGATATGACCACGGGTTTTACCCCAGCCCTACGATCTCTTCACATCAAAAGAAAACAACGGCTCGAGTTTGAGCTGACAAAGTCAACCACCGCTCAGTGGCCGCACACCAGCCACCTAACACGAGTCTCCACTTTGGTTACAAGATAATTCAACATTTCCTCGAACGGGGTCATAACACTGCTCAGCTCTGCTGAACGATTCGTCGAGCTCTGCTTGACGATTTGTCGAGCTCTGCTCGATAATTTCCGTCCAGCTCAGGTCGACACTTAACCTGACTTTTTAGGGTGTTATAGAGCAGGCAACTGCTGCAGTAGATCAACTATCACAACTGTTGATCAGTTTATCTTAAGGACAATGAACAGACTAAGGGGGAGATTATGAGAAGAGGAACAACCATCAGCCAGCTCAAGGGGATCCATGTGTCACTCAAGTGCCAAGGGTCTGCAGTGATGTGGTGTATTAATGATATCACCACAGGTGGATGCTGATTCTATAGATACAACATCGTCAAGTGGAACTATGTGGGCAGCAAGCTCAAATGCTGCAGTGTTGTGTTGTATTAATGTATCAACACAGAAGGTATGACTCCTAATCAAGTAGATTGATCACTAGGATAATTTCCTTAGTGTTATTAACACAGGACTTTGACTAGGATCAAGAGATAATCCCTCATGATATTTTCTACTTCCTCAATAAATATGCCTATTGAAGAAGACAGAAATAGGGAGATATGCGTAGCAATACATAAGAGGGAGATATAGAAGCAATATTTGACATGACTAGGTCATGTTGAGTAGGTTCATATTACTGGAAAAGATTCTAGTAGTATGAGAAATTCAATGACTGACCACATGTTGAGTCATTATTGTGTTAGTGCATACTTAAGGTAAGTGCTTATAGTGGTGCACCATTTAAATATTAAGTGGTATAAAGGAGAGATCATATTATTTGAGCAATTGCTCAAGTAGTATGAGGATGCATTGACTTAGCTTATTAAGTTAATACAATTAATTAGAGCACATTGTATTAATATAACATAAGATAGCAGGTGTGTAGAAATGTCTACAGCTGCATGAAATTATTCTGCCTATTATGGTAATGCCTCTTAGTATTGCTGGGTGTTTTGCCCTCTTCAAATAGGGGGAGATTGTTGGGTCCATTGCCTATAATGTTCCTTAGATTGGATTTGAAGTGGCATCTCCATCAACACTAAGAGCATAGTTGTATTTGATGTTGTTTAAGCTCATCATGTGCAGGATGTTCCATGGAACAAGTCTAGACAGATTGTCTAAGTGATATGATAGGTGGTCCTAAGGCAGAAAGCTGGACACCAAGAGAAGATGTTGGAAAGGCAAGATTTTGACTAAGTCCACAAGCGTTGAGTTAGGTAAGCTCACTCAATGTCAGAGGTAAGAAAGAATTCGTTGAGCTGAGCTTACCAATCGTCGAGCTAAATTAAGAGTTTAAGATTTTGAGTTCGTCGAGCTCAGTTGAGAATTCGTCGAACTGAGTTCAGATTTCATCGAGCTCAGTTCACCATTCGTCGAACTCAGTTTAGCATTCGTCAAACTAAGTTTAGGATTTTGTCTCAGCATAACTGCTGAGACAAGTATTAGTCTCAGCATAACTGCTGAGACAAGTGTTTGTCTCAGCAGAGAATAAGAAAGCGCTGAGACAAGTGTTAGTCTCAGCATAACCGCTGAGACAAGTGTTAGTCTCAGTATAACCACTGAGACAAGTGTTTGTCTCAGCAGAGAATAAGAAAGTGCCGAGACAGTTAGGCAGGAAAATGCCTAAGGCAGAAAACGTTGAGTGAAGGTTACTCACTCAACACTCTCAACACCTAAGATGCTATAGAGGAAGAAATATGGTTAAGGCAAAAAGCGTTGAGTGGAAGTTACTCACTCAACGCTGTCAACCCCTAGTGGAGACATAACTTTATCTAAGGAGTTTGGCGTTGAGTGATGCTCACTCACTCAACGCCAAGCAGCAGAAAGCTGATAAAGCAAGTTGGCGTTGAGTGAAGCTGAATCACTCAACGCTAGAAATAGAATTATATTCTAAGTAGTTTAGCGTTGAGTGAAGGTTACTCACTCAACGCCAAGAGACAGTAAATCTGTCTAAGTATTTTGGCATTGAGTGATGCTTACTGACTCAACGCCTATGCTAATGTTGTTTGATTTTTGCCTAAGTCCAAATCTGATGACGTCAGCAAGTCAACATATTTCAAATTAGTGACAGGATGGCTACAGTACGCGACAAATGTTGCCGCAGACCAACTGTACGATAGTTGGCGTCAAAGCAAAGTTGTTGCTAACCATTAATTATATGGGGCCCACTACTCAAGAGCTATTGGGTCAAATTCAATAAAAGAAAAAGGCTTTTACAGAGAAAAGCAACATGGTAATTCTTCTTCTCTGCCATTGTTGTGGAGCTGAAGAACAAGAAGCTCAAGTCTACAAGAAAGAGAGCAAGTTAGCTGTTGATATCAACATCTTCAACAACAAGATAGCTGGTGTGATCCTCATCTACACCAACAAGTTGCTCAAAAGGATTCTCCGAGAAGAAGGTAGCAGCTTGGGCTGACCCCTGCTGTAGGTGCTTCACAGGCTCAGCCAATAAACCTAAAGAACATTCTCTTGGGGAGCTGTGAAGAAGGAGATAGGGATGAGCAGTTAGCTCAGTTCAAAAAGGGGCATAGAAGCTGATCTACAAGTTACTTCTAGCACAGGACAAAAAGATCTTCATACTTGTTGTTGTGAAGAAAGGAGTTGGGCTGGGATTCTCCCAGCTGAGGTTGCAGCAAGATCTTCTATAGTTATTTCTCTAGCTCTAGATGGATAAAATCTCTGGTGCTGAGAAGAGGAAGTTAGGTCTAAGTATTTACTTAGTCCAGATAAGTAGACTCAGGAAATATATTTCTTGGAGTCAAGATAGGGCTGAGTGTATCTCAGTCCAGGTAGATTGGCATAGTGAAATTTCACTTGTGGCCAATCATCACATCAACCCACATCTGTCCTATAAGATCCAAGTATGGATTTGAGCTATAGGGCTTAATTTCCTGAGGTAGGAGAGTGCTTCTCTCTGAGGTAGGATCCAAGTGTGGATCTGAGATAGGTGACAAACTTGTCACTAAGCTGTAGGTTCCTGGAAGGGCACTGAGTTAGGTACCTGTCTGGTACTGAGCTGTAGGAGTGTTGCTGTACTCTGAGAGTAGGGCCTTATGCCTGAAGTTGTAGGGCTGAGAATCCTGAGCTGTAGGCCTTAGAGATAAGGCTGAGGTAGGTGGCTTGAGGGTCACTGAGTGTAGGAGCACCTTAGAGCTCTGAAGTAGGATCCCTTATGGATCTGAGGTAGGGCTATCCTCCCAACCTTAGTGTAGGGCTTAACAGCCTGAGGTAGGTGGTCTGCTGACCATTGAGTTGTATGCCCTTGTAGCTTAGAAGTAAGTCTTGGAGGAGACTTAGAGATCCGAGGGATCTGAGGTGTAAGCTCTTTTGAGCAAGTTTTGGAGAAGTGCCTAGTCCAACAAGATAGTTGGATAGGTGATGGGTTGTAAATATACCTATATTTTCGTATTTTATTTAAGTTATTTTTGCTTATTTTTATATTTTTTAGTTTGTTTTATTTAATAAATTGTTTCTTTTTTGTAATTTTTATTTCTAACTTAGCATTTTTGTTTTTTTGAATTTTTCCAGAAAATTATTTCTTTCGGCCTATCACGCCCGTGACCATGCCCGACACGGGCGTGTCAGGCTCTCATCGCCAGTAGGTAGCCGACACTCAATGATTCAACCAAGCCCGACACGCCCAACGTCACGCCCGTGTCAAAACTCGTCACGCCCGTGTCGATGTCGACACTCAACTCTTCGTCAACTGTCAACGCTGCTGACATCGGGATGCCAGCTGTCCGGGTCACGCCCACCTACACCCCCGTGACAATCCTGTCACGCCCGTGACCGCCACGTCGACCGCCCCGAAGTCAAAGCTCGCGTCAAATCCCCAGATCCAGCTCCCTGTCACGCCCTAGTCACGCCCGTGACCTGGGGCGTGACCGCCACGTTTTCAGCCGAAGTCAAAGCTCCAGTCAAATCACCCGATCAGCTCATGAATAGTAGTGACACGCCCCCTTGTCACGCCCGTGACCTAGGGCGTGTCACTCCCGAATTTTTGCCTATAAATACAAGCTTCCAGGAAGCTTATTTTGTCTCCATTTTTGGCCAAATTACTTAGGGGAGGTGCTGCCCATTTGGATTCCATGCTTATGTAAGGGAATTATTTTACCCCCCCTCTCTTTCTCTTAGTTTGTATTAGGATGTTTGCTTTATTTTACTTTGTAATAGCCTTTTTATTTATAAAATGTTAGTTTTTCTCTCTTCGCATGGCTTGGAATTCAATTAAGCGCCCTAACTTAAGTAATTTTTCGTTCCCTTTTTTGTTCTTTTCATGTTTTATCTTTTAAAGTTTTATAACTTAGTTTAGTTTAGGATTTTATTGCATTTACTCGCCGTTACGCTGCCCATTTTATTTTCATTTTCCGCACCCGTTTAGCTTTAGCTTTCTCTTCTTTTCACTATTTTCATTCTTAAGGGTTTATAAAAACACCTAAAAAGTGTTCATTTTGATTTTATTTAACTTAGGCTCTTTAGGATTGTAAACCTTTTCGTCTTTTTTTAGTTTTATTTTCACTTTTTAGGAGCTTTTATAAAAACTTAAGAATGAAAAAGTCGTTGTTATAATTTTTCGTCAACTTCGTTTTAGCTTTTTAATTTCAAAACTTTTTAGTCCCTTTAATTTTTATTTGCACTTTTTATGCATTTCTACCGCATTCTAGCGGTAGAAATGCAGTTGTTTTAATTTTTCGCTCACTTCCATTTTGAGTTTATTTGCAAAACTTTTAGTCCGTTTAATTTTTATTTTCTCTTTTTATGCATTTCTACCGCATTCTAGCGGTAGAAATGCAGTTGTTTTAATTTTTCAGTCAGTTTGTTTTTCTTATTTTTGCAAGTGTGCGTGCGTGTATGAGTTAGATTTAATACCTTTATTTCAATTTCTGTAGAGTGTGTGCGTATGCATTTATTTCCGCCTACTCGTTAAGGGTTAAATGACACTCAGCTTTTATTTCCCGCCCACTCGTTTGAGTGGGACTTGTCTTTTTACTGCTTTCATTTTCTTCCTACTCACTTGAGTAGGAAAACTTTGTGCGAGTGTGTGTGTTTTACATTTCTGTAGAGTGCGTGTGTGTGTTTTACTTTCAAGTAGAGTGTGTGCGTGTATGAGTATAAATTTACCCCCGCCCACTCGCTCGAGCCGGGATTTGCAATTTACTGCTTTCTTCCTGCTTTCTTCCTGCTTTCTTTACAGCTTTCTTTATTGCTTTCTAGTATAAGTGTCCCCATTCCGATGAGTGGCTAACCGCCCTTAGCCCTCAATATCGAAGAGCATTGGGACAGATAAAGTAGCTTTAAATAATTAAAGGTCAATGTTTTCTATTTAATTAAATTTCTTAAGGTTTGCCCCGGGTTAACGACGCGTAGGACCGCATATCGATGTGCGGGCTCTATTTCCGTTATCCATACGCAACGCCGAGAGGCCGCACGTATGGACCGATCACCCTTGGGTAAAGAGAGCTTCGCGCTAACCCTCGAGAGAGGAGGCGCGTGACTCTACCAGATTGAGTTCCCCACCCAATAGCGGGGTTCTTAGCGTAATGCGGGCGTTAAGAGGAATCCTTCGTCGGTCTAGCGATCGGTCGAATAGTCTTAGCGTTCAGGTGAGCGATATCCCTAGACCAAGGTGAGCTCATATCTAAGGAACCTCCACGGCCGAGTCTCCGCCTTAATTAATTTGAAATTAGGATCTCTTTTTATTAAAAGTTATTTTAGTTCAAATTCTCTTTTGATATCATCGCGTCGAGTTCTTCGTCGGCCTTTTGCACTTTATTTCCTGCTTTCATTTTTTGTATTGTATTTATTTTTATGTTCGCCATTTCATTTTTTTATATAATCAAACTAAAATATTATCGGTAGAATAATAGGCTTTTAGGGAAAGAGTAGATATAGCTAAGCCGGCCCCGAGAATAATACGACCCCGATATTCCACACCGGAATATCCTGTACTACACGCGATAGGTGCACTTGCCTCCCTCTCGTTAAAACTCGGTTTCTAACAAAAATAAAACGCTCTTCTTTTTTTATAAATAAAAACCTCCACTTTCACACATAAATAAGACCCGGCGTTTTAACCATCAATAGGTGGGAGGGAAAGTGGTTACCCAATTAGGGAACCTCTATAAATATTTATGTGCTTTGCTGTTTTGTTTGTTCTTCTTTATATTGTAGGTACTAAAGACAAGCTCTAGATCACTTTGTAAGAAAAAACAGCAATAAGACTTAAAAAAATTTCAATAACCTATTCACCCCCCCTCTAGGTGATTTAGCTATACTTGAATTAAAGACTTTCAGGAGGAAAGGAAAAGGTGAGGTCCCCTATCCCAAGTTCTGTACAAGTGATTGCTAGGACTTCCATGAGCCCGCGGGGTGAGAGTAGTCCTATCTGTAGGGGCAGACAGACGATTACGACATGTGAGTCTAGTGGCGTATCTTATCTTGGTTCTATTGTCCGTCCTATTCCGAATATGCCCGTATTCCGTTTTGAGTCTCCCCCTGAGCTACATGATCTAATCGCTGACTCTCCTGATGAGTCTGAGGTAGTGTCTAGGACTGAGCCCGCCACTGAGGGAGAGGCTGATTTCAATGACAATTTTAGTGACGTTGAGGAGCTTGGTTATCCTAGTGACCTGGATGAGGATTTCTCCTCTAAGTTATCACCCCCTCGGATTCTCCCACTTCCCTTTGATTATATTTCTGAGCCGTCTCCCTTGATTATCATGGAGTCTTCTGATGACAATGAGTTGGAAGGCATTTCGGCTGAGTCGATAGAGTCACCTTGTGATGAAAGTTTACCTAAAAGTAATTTAGGTGATGACCTGCTAGGACACGAGATGGTTCCTTCTAGTCCGAGACATTTTAAGGTGCCAATTTATTTAGTTTCCCTGTTGGACTTATCTAGTCGGATATGTGTGAGCGAGTTATTAGTTGTCGTGTTTGGTCTTTCCACCACCATTCGTAGATCTGACTACGCTTTTTCATGGATAGACCATTCATCTGATCGCATGACGTTGGGCAAAACCTCATTTAGGACCGCTTGTGATTCCTTGGCTATTGTGCCTTTGGATGTGTTGTCTCCTAAACATACTTATATACCACACCCGGTTGCATACATTTATCCACCGCCTTTTGATGACCCTCATGTTCACACATTAGTGACTATAGTTGGGCTCATTGAGTTGTATCCCATGCACATCCTTTCACATCCGGGAGCGTCCAACTCTATTGTTTATGATGAGCGATTCTCCTTGGCATATCTTCATGCCAAGCATGAGTGTATTAATGTTAGAATTAAAACTGCGGATTTGGAGCCCATTGAAATCATTTTTGATTATAAGGCTCCCGTGCCACCTGACTTAACCCCCTTATCCTCCGCATTTGGGCCAAGTCATGTAGCACATGGGTTCACTTGTCACGGTCGTAAGTTACTTAGGCACACTTTTAAAATTAGTCAATCAATTTGAGTCTTATTATTTATATGCTAGTTTGTATCCGAGAGTCTCCCACCGTTTTGTGGATGATTTGGTTTTGGATTGTCTCAACCCTGAATGGATGCCCCTAGACACCTTAAAAATATTAATGAACTGGCAAGCCAAGCCTATGCGAATCTTAAAAGAGTTAGGTGGCATGACATTTCTTTTAGAATTTTCCACTGATTGGGGCATAACTTCTATTTTCATCATTTTATATTTCTGCTTACATGTATTTAGGATGTTTGCGTTTCATTTTAATTTATGTCGCACGCATTTACGCTCCCTTCCAAGACCGTCCTATGCTAGAGTTAGTGATTTGGGTTTAGTTTGGTCAATCCCTGAGCGGATGACTTCTGGCTCCGTTAAAAATTTAATACGTAGGAATGCCGACCCATCCATGGATATGAAAAACTTTAGATTTCATGCTTTTCTTTCAAATTTTTATAAAGCATAGGGTGTTTCACTTTATTTCAAGTTTCCAGACTTTTTACTGTACGTCTCTTTTCCACCTGAGTGGCTTTCTTCGTCATTACTATCTCCCACTACATGTTCTCTTTGGTTGGGGAGTGTTAGTTCGACCATATCTATTTTCCACGTGGATTCCTTGGTTCTTGAACAAGATGGTAAGATTCAAGTTATTTTTCTTTTGCTTGACACCCTTTCGAGTTTCTTCGAAAGTCTTGCAGTTTTTTTGTCTGACAGGTACTCATTGCTATGGGATGTTCATGCTACTACGACATGTATATCGGGGCCAGATTTGCCCCATGTTGCTGCTGCTTTCGACTGTTCTCCCTGACATAGAGAATATGTTGATTGAGATGATCGATGCCGCAAGCTCGAAGATGGAATTCTACCATGACGTTATTCGCCAACGCCACTACATGTTTTGCACGACGTCTGCCATTACCATCAAATAAAATTATATAATTATAAATTATAAATTTATAATTATATATTATTAGGTAATTTATTTATTTAAGCTCGCCAACGCCGCTACATGTTTTGCACGACGTCCGCCATTACCATCAAATAAAATTATATAATTATAAATTAAAAAAATTACAATTATATATTATTAAGCAATTTATTTATTTAAGCATTTTAATTTCATGCATTTGATTAATGTATTCTTATTTCATGTTTATGGGTGCATATAACTATCACATTGTATTGTTTTTATTTCATGTTAAGATGAGTGCATATAACCATCATATATTTATTTTATTTTGAATGGAGGAGATTGAGTGGTGTAGCCTATATAAGGTCATGCTTATGAAGGATTTAGTAATGTTGAATGAAAAGAAAACCTAAGAATTCAAAGAGTGAATTTCCCACTCCTTTCTCCTTGCCAAGTTAGGCCCCTCCTTTCTCTTCTCTCTTGGCCGCTGGCCTCCTCCTCCCCTCCTCTTGGTGGATTTTCGGCCACCCTTCTCCTCCTCCTCTCCACCTCCTCCTCCCTCCCCAAGGTCTTTAACTCCAGCCCTTCCTTTTCCAAAGAAACCCGACCACCTCTCCTTTCCTCTCCAAAAAAACCGCCGACCACCTCTTCCATCTAGGGTTCGGCCCTCCTCCTAAAACCTCCAGCCTCTCTCTCTCCTTCACAAAATCCAACCAACCCTCTTCTCCTCCAAAACCGAGCAGCCCTCCTTTTCACCAAACCGACCACCACCCACTCCCTCTCCTTGTTCTTCCCTAAAGAATTTTGCCACCACCTTTTCTCTCTCTTATTCCAATATCTTTGGCCACCAAGGTTTCCCTCTCCTAGGGTTTTGCAAAAGGAAGAATGGCTTGCGACTTCATCGTCCGACGCGGATCGGAGGATTTTGTGTGGAAATAGATTCAACCACCGTCATGTGTGTTTTCTCCACTCATCTTATGGACAGATTTCTGTGGATTTGGGTAACGATTTCTAAATCAACTCTTGTGTGTTTCTTCTATATTATTGTGAGATTTTGGTAGAATAGAAGGCTAGTTTTTAGTCCTGATTTATATTGAAATTACTGCTTAATTAAAATCTGATTTTCAAGCGGTTATTCTTTCGAATAGTTTCATATAAATCGGATCGGGTAGATCTCGGGAACGCTAGTAGAAATCAGATTCATTATCCTTGATTTCTCCTCGAGTTCATGTGATTTGGTCCACCTCATTTTAAATTAATTTGGGATCGATTTTGGACTTCTTTTAAATCGCTATTTTAATCCGGATCCTCTCGTGTTGGTTTTATGAATGCTTGCGGATTAATTTAATTTGAATTGCTAATTATCTGGATCTGGTAGGTCCTATTCGCTTGAGCGAACATTGGCATATAGCTTTTGTTCAATCTCTAAAAAGGGGTAGTGACCCTTTGCGTTTTGCATTGTTAAAGTTTGTTCCTTTAATTGCCGGAGTTATCGATAGTGTTATGTAGAGAAATCGCCCGCTACATATCTTATTTAATTATTCGCACCTAAGAGCGCGTAGTTTAATCCCTCGGAACCATTAGCATGCATCAATCCTACCGCACATCGCCACCAACATACGACACTGAAGGAGCAATAAAGGCACACCCATCGCCATCATCTCCCTTCAGTTTCCTCCTGTCGCATACTGGCGATGATGTTAAGCAAACAAAAATACATACCCAAGTAAGGGGAAGTAGTTTCCCAGCGAAAGGCACAACTAACGGGTGCACCTTATTATGGAAAGTGGAATGCATAGTCTTATAACGGAAGATTACCCTTCACAAAAAACTCCGTACTAGAAACCTGAGCAAGCCCGCTCCTTCCGGGTGATATCCTTTATCCGCACATGTCACCTGTGCAAATGACAAATCATTAGAACCACGTATATAATCCAATCCCTAATAGCATCAAGTGTAGTAGTATTTTAAGGGAGGTAGATATGAAATTTTTATTTTGGGTCGAGGCTATCTTCCCATGACCACCGCCTACGTACTATGTATCACTCTATATATGGTCTCAGACCCACGTAGTTCTATAGTTTCGCACGGGTTGTCTTCCCAGACCGTTCACCATGCGGGTTGCCTCAGAGTGAAACTTGTCAGCCATCCAATATTTTCTCATGGATTTTATCTCAAAGGCACAAACACATTCTATAATGAACTAAATCTCGAGTCACATTTTTCGAAGGAACAAAACATTCAAAAATGAATCACATTTCGAGGCACAACTTATTCTTGTAAGAATAATAGCTCGGAGGCACAACTTGTTCCCGTAGGAACAATATCTCAGATAACTTATTCCCGTAGGAATAATAACTCGGAGGCATAATTTATTCCCACAGGAATAGTATCTTGGAGGCACATTTCATTCCCATAGGAATAGTATCTCAGAGGAATAACGTATTCCTGTAGGAATAATAACTCTGAGGCACAATTTATTCCCGCAGGAATAGTATCTCAGAGGCACATTTCGTTCCTGTAGGAACAATATCTCATAGGCAGAACTTATTCCCATAGGAATAAAAACTCGAAGGCATATCTTATTCTCGTAGGAATAGTATCTCAGAGGCACAAATCATTCCTGTAGAAACAATATCTTAGGGGAACAACTTAATCTTGTAGGAATAAAAACTTGGAGGCACAACTTATTCGTGTAGGAATAATAACTTGGAGACATAACTTATTCCATAGGAATAACTTCTCGGATGCACAATTATTCTATAGGAATAACATCTCAGATGCACAACTTATTCCCATATGATTAGTATCTCGGAGACACTTCTCATTCCCGTGAGAACAATATCTCAGGGGCACATTTTCCGAATGCTCAATCTACCATAGCGTATGAATGATAAACATTATGTCGTTTAAAGCTTCGCAAGCCAAAACCAACCAACGTCTAGATAACTAGGGATTGAGTCAAAGGTTGGAGCCTCATCTTGCTCAACAACCTTATAACCTAGAATTATAGCTATGTTACTCTAACAAGCCCCAGCCCCTGGCTCGACTCATCATAAGTCGCGACCTCTTGGGTTACACACCAATTTTACTCACCAATATGGCTATATGGATTCATACTCATTCAGAATAAAATCTTGTGCTTTAAATCGATAATTCGGTAAACACCGAACAATTTGTCAAGTGATTAAGGAGTCAACCTCAGCAACATGCTCAACTTTACTAAGAGAGTCGATTGGGTCCCGTACTATTTAAATTTGACTTTGATAGAATTTCTCGTCACCAAGTCAACAACAAAAAAGAGTGAAACCAATTAAAGAGCCTTACCCCAAAACTCATATGACAAGAGTGGCGTTCTAGTTTGGCTTTTTTTAAGGGCAATACTCAAATAAAAGCCTAAACCTCGATCTGTTCGCTCTGCTTGAAGAGTGGCAGGTAGTTCGATAATTAAAGGCTGTACAAATGTAAAAGCCTAAACCTTGATCTGTCCTCTCTACTCGAAAAGTGGCAGCTAGTTCGGTAATTAAAGACTGTACTGAAATAAAAGCCTAAATCTCGATCTGTCCGCTCTACTCGAAAGTGGCGGCCAGTTCAACAATTAAAGGTTGCAGTGAAATAAAAGCCTAAACCTCGATCTGTCCGCTCTGCTCGATGAGTGGCGGCCAGTTCGAAAATTAAAGGCTGTACTGAAATAAAAGCCTAAACCTCGATTTGCCCGTTCTGCTCGAAGAGTGGCAGCCAGTTCTGCAATTAAAGGCTGTACTAAAATAAAATCCTAAACCTCGATCTGTTCGCTCTACTCGAAGAGTGGCAGCCAGTTCGATAATTAAAGGCTAAACTGAAATAAAAGCCCAAACCTTGATCTATCCGCTCTGCTCGAAGAGTGGCGACCCATTCAACAATTAAAGGTTGTAATGAAATAAAAGCCTAAACCTCGATAAGCCCGCTCTACTCGAAGAGTGGCAGCCAGTTCAATAATTAAAGGCTATACTGAAATAAAATTCTAAATCTTGATTTGTCCGCTCTGCTCGAAGAGAGGCGGCTAGTTCGACAATGAAAGGTTGTACTGAAATAAAATCCTAAACCTCGATCTGTTTGCTCTGATCGAAGAGTTGCGGCCGGTTCGACAATTAAAGGCTGTACTGAAATAAAAGCCTAAACCTCGATCTGTCCACTCTGCTCGAAGAGTGGCAGACAGTTCGCCAATTAAAAGTTGTACTGAAATTAAGTCTAAACCTCGATCTGTCCGCTCTGCTCAAAGAGTGGCAGCCAATTCGTCAATTAAAGGCTGTAGTGAAATAAAACCCTAACCCTCGATATGTCTACTCTGCTGAGTGGCGGCCAGTTCGATAATTAAAGGCTGTACTGAAATAAAAGCATAAACCTCGATCTGTCTGCTCTGCTCGAAGAGTGGCGGCCAGTTCGGCAATTAAAGGCTGTATTGAAATAAAAGCCTAAGCCTCGATCTGTCCACTCTGCTCGAAGAGTGGCGGCCAGTTCGGCAATTAAAGGCTGTACTGAAATAAAAGCCTAATCCTCGATCTGTCCGCTTTGCTCGAAGAGTGGTGGCTAGTTCGACAATTAAAGGCTGTACTGAAATAAAAGCCTAAACCTTAATCTTTCTGCTCTGCTCGAGGAGTGGCGGTCAGTCCGACAATTAAAGGCTGTACTGAAATAAAAGCCTAAACCTTGATCTGTCCGCTCTTCTCGAAGAGTGGTGGCCAGTTCGGCAATTAAAGACCGTACTAAAATAAAAGCCTAAACCTCGATCTGTCCGCTCTGCTCGAAGAGTTTCAGCCAGTTCGGCAATTTAAGGCTGTACTAAAATAAAAACATAAACCTCGATCTGTCTGCTCTGCTATAAGAGTGGAGGCCAGTTCGACAATTAAATGCTGTACTGAAATAAAAGCCTAAACCTCGATCTATCCGCTCTGTTCGAAGAGTGGCGGCCAGTTCGACAATTAAATGCTGTACTGAAATAAAAGCCTAAACAACGATATGTCCGCTCTGCTCAAACTATTTTATTTCCTTGATAGCGGTCATAACCTTTGTCTTGCCAAACATATATTTATGATAATGGAATTTTTGACCCAACTTACTAGAGCAAATAAGAACTGCCAAATACTGCCCAAATTTTCGTTGCAAGCACTACTCCTTACATGGTTGTTATATATAACTTTGTATATATACTTTTGTATATAACCGTATATATATATATAAATATAACTTTTATAACTGTATATATATGTATATATATAACTATTATATATACATTATTCAGGTGGCGCATGAGGCGGAGCTAGAAAACTCGCAACCTTCCACTATCATCGTCTGGACGGCTGGATCGACACTCTACCACCTCCGGCCAACTCGCCGGAGGAGGGCACACCTTCCTATGGTGGTTCGACGGCCTTGTACCGCCATTGGCCTCCGGGATAAAGTATTGCAATCAAAATAAAGGCGGCGTGCGCACCGTCAGAGATTACTTTTTCGGTGGTGCCGCCGCCTAGAACCACCCTAGAGTGGGTCGCCACTCCCTCTCCGTCCAAGTGTGACCCTTTTTAGGGACCTAAAGCCTTGGGAGCTTCCCATGCAATAGCGAGGGGTTGAGGGAGACAAGAGTGGCGGTGGGCTGAGCTTGTCTTCTCTGGCTCAGGTGAGGCTCCTGGTGGGGAAAACTTATTTGGAAAATGCTTGGTAGGAGCTCCTGGCCATTGTCCTTCTCAGCTGAAGCCAAAGGGGCTTCTTATAAGGGAGGCTGTGACCTCCCCTACCTCCTCTCTCTCCTAGTTAGGGGAGGTGACGGGTGGGTTAATCCCAACCCTTAGCTTATTAACAAAAGGGGCAGCTGACAGTAGATTAGATGGGAAGTACAGTATACTGCTAGCCAATCAAGGCTTAACACACAGATTATGTTCTTTCTCTTTGGCTAAATGAAAAGAAGAAGAGCTAGCTTTTGGTTTAATTTAACCATGGTTGATTAGGTGGACACCTGGTGGTCTATTAATGGCTGGAGGGGTGTACCTTGTTGGGTACAGTGGACACAATGTACTTGATTTGAAGAAGCCCTTTCAACTCAATGATATACACAAATATGTATTTTATGTATATTTTAGTTCATGCTTGCAGGTTTCCTATGTCTTATTGATTTGATAGGTGGTCCAAGTTATATTGATAGGTGGACTCTAAGAAGCTGACTAAAAAGTGAAGAAAATTGTCTAAGTACAAAAGCGTCGAGTGAAGTCAGCAAAGTGTTGAGTGAATTCAGCACAGTCAGCATCTAGCAACTTGTAGTGCATAAAATTGGCTAGTACAAAAGTATCGACACATTTCAACTATGTCGACACCTTTGCAGAAGTTGTGTCGAGACAAGTCTGTTATCTCGACACTTTGAAGTCTAAGTCAGCAGTGTCGAGACATGTCAGCTAACTCAACACATTGAAGATTCAATACAGCAGTATCGCAAGTCAGCTATCTCGACACCTTGAAGACTAAGTCAGCAGTGTCGAGACAAGTCAGCTATCTCGACAACTTGAAGACAATGTCAGCAGTGTTGAGACAAGTCAAATTTTTGGACACTTTAAAGCTTAAGACAATAGCGTCGAGACAATACAAATATCTCGACACATAAGAGACTGAAGTGTAGACTTAAATAAGTGTTGACACCAGCAGACTGGAGTGTCGAGACAATTCAAGTGTCTCGACATAGTGAAGAATTAAATAAAGTATAAGAGTGTCGATACCCAGCAGACAATTATGTCAAGACAATTCAACTATCTTGACATAGTGCAGATTTACAGATGTCGACACAGATGACAGTTGTGTCGAGACAAGTCAACTGTCTCGACACTTTCAAGTTCAGCCTAAAAATTCTTCTAAGTAAAATTGTGTCGAGACTGCAAAGATGTCTCAACACCTTCTAAAAACACTTAAGTAATTTAGTGTCGAGACACTTTGGACATCTCAACACTTATGTTTCTGAAGATGTGCAGAGTCAACACAAAAGTGTTTGGACAAGTCAGAAATGTCATATCAGCTACAGTAATGTGGTATCACAACAGAAATAGTTTAAAGGAGAATTTGAAGTATGATGCCACATGCTGATGTCATCAATCAGAATCTAATAATCCACAAAGGCTATAGATAGAGGGGTTGTCTTCACAGAAGGAATTTTAACAGATCAGAAATTCTCATTCTAATTTCTTCTAAGTCAGGGTAGGATGACAATTCTAAGGAAGAGGAGGAAGATGAAAGTCTTCAAGAAGACCTTCAGATCCTTTCATTAAGTGATCAAAAATTCAAGTGGATCTGTTCTACAAATTCTTCAAGGAAATCAAGTCGATCATCAAGAATTTTGCAGATCCAGAGAAGTATCTCTTCAACCAGATTATTCATCAAGATTTAATTAAGTACAACTGAATTGAAGAATCTTAATTCATTCAGATAATTTAGATTACAATTTAGTTTTCTGATTATATTTACCTCTTAATCTTTGTAAGATCACTGTGAGATCTGAGTGAGTAGGAGAGATAATCTCTGAGTTGTAAGCCTAATTTATAAAGGCGGAGGTAGGGTTCTTGAGGGACCTGAGGTAGGTGATTTGAGTGGGATCACTGTGGTGTAATCCTGTGTTATAAAGGCTGAGGTAGGATTCTTGAGGGACTTGAGGTAGGAGATTGGGTGAATCTCTGAGGTAGGACCTGTTGGTCTGAGTGTGGATTTCTTACAAAAACTAAGCCTATAAGATCTTTGGATCTGAGTTGAAGAGGAGAAGATATAACCTTATCTAGCACATTGCTAGTGAGGAAGAAGGGGGAAAGTGGATGTAGCCTAGATAGGGGAACCACTATAAATTCTCTGTGTGCTGTGATTTTCTTGTGCTTGTGCTATGTTCTGAGATTTGAATGTGCTGTGTTCTGTGGTTTAATTGTGTTGAGTTATTGTGAAGCTTATTTCTCAAGAACATTATCTGCTGAACATAATGTCTATTGAACTGTTAATCTAAGTGACAAAGAATTTAAAAGACATATATTCACCCTCCTCTAGGTGATAATCTACCCATAAGATTATCTTTCAAGTGGTATCAGAGCCAGGTTATTCAAGAAAGACTCAACAATCAGAAAAAGATCCAAAGGGTAGTTTAAAAATATCAGATCTAATAGCTTCTTAATCTCACAGAGAACTCAGCTATATAAAACTACCAATTTGTACGGGATAACTTTGTAATATGGAAGCAGAGAGATTGTTTATGGAGGCTTCAGATCCAAGAATCTTTATCACTATACAAGAAGGACCATATATTCCAATGAAGATATCTGTCCTAGATGCTAATGTTAAAACTCTTAATAAACCTCTGAAATGACAAAGGATGAGGTGGTTCTTGCCACCATGGATAAAATAGCTCAAAACATAATTATCAGTGCAATAGATAATTAACCTTTTCAGAATCTTGTGCACTGTAAAACATCTAAGGAGATACAGGACACTCACATAGTCTACATGGAAGGCACAAAAGAAGTAAGAGATGGCAGAAATTCTCTACTAAATAAGTAGTATGAGGCATTCAGACAAGGAAAGATTGATTCTATAGAACTATGTTATGAAAAGTTCTTTAGAATAATAAATGACTTAAAGAATTATGGTAGAGAATTCTCAAATTATGAGCTTAATGACAAATTTCTGAGATCCCTAAAAAAATAATGGGACATCAAGATTTATGCTGTAAGAGAAATGAGGAATCTGAGAATCATGTTACCCCAAAAATTATATGAGAAGCTATTGTCACATGAGATTTAGCTAAATTCTAGAAAAGCTGAAGCTGAATCTGCCAGAAGTTCAACTCAGACTAAATCTGTGGCCTTCAAAGCAGAAACATCAAAGAAGTCTAGAAGAGAAATCCCATCATCACTAAGAAGGGATAAAGATATAGATAGCACTGAGACCTATTCTTCATCAGAAGAATTATCAGATGATGAATTGACACTATTTACCAGGAAATTCAAGAAAATGATGAGAAGAAGGAAGCAATGGAATAAGAAGAAATCTACTAGACCAAGTTTCAGTAAAAGCAAAGACAAACATAGAGACAAATCTATGGTCAGGTATGATTCTTATAAGAATAAACAAATTTAAGACCGACATTATCTGCTATTGCTGTAACAGGCCTGGGCATGTCATTGCTGACTGTGTAGTAAAAAAAAGGAGAACAAAAAGTCAAAAGAAAAGAAGTTCTATAAAAACAAAAAATCAGATAAGGCTCTGATGGCAAAGAAGCTAAAGAACTTATCTGATAGTGATACTGATTCAACAGAATCAGAAGAAGAAAATGCTGGACTGTTCTCATATGAAGAAGAATTCATCAGAGAGGTCATATACAAGGGAAATAACTCCACAACTTCATCACACTATGGTGATTCTAAAGATGATATGGAGGTTAATTTGATGGCACTATCTGATAATCCAAATACAGAAATTGCAGAATGTCAGGATACTCAGGTAATCTTTGACAATTCCTGTTGTTCTACAAATTCTGTTCATGAGACTATTGATGAGCTAGACTCATATGAATCAAAGTTTGATTCACCTAAGTCTAACCCTGAGACTGAACTGCAGCAGCTCACAATCAAATTTAGAAAATTGTTGGAAGCTCTTGTAAATAACAAGAAGCTTGTCAAAGAACAAGCTATAGAGATTGCATCACTAAAAGGTCTTGAGTATCATCATAAAATGGATACTCAGAAGATAGGTCTTCAAAGCTCAAAGTTAGCAAAGATGACTAAGATCATTGATGATCAAATTATGTTGATAAAATAAAAAGTTGCAATCATTCAGGAGTTAGAACTCAAACTCTTGAATGAGAAAAGACTAGTATAGCTATTTTATAAACCTAAAACTATGCTGCCCATTATAGATACCTTCTCAGGAACACCTGGAAGTGGGCTTGGTTATGTTAAACCTAAGAGAAGAAGTGGAAAAAAGCTGACAGGACAAAAGGGTCCAGTCATTCCATAACCTGTGTTTCACACTAAGGTAAAAGAAACCCAGAAGTCTGGACCAGTTGGACCAAAATCATATGTGAATAGAAAAGCTATTCCAAATGTGCTTGCTCAAAGGAGGGCTGTTATAACTGAGAGACAAAACAACCATTTTGCTCCCAGTCAAAATACAAATGTCAAGTTTGCTGATTCCTGTCCTAAGGAATGTCAGCACAAAGTTTCTTTGGTTTCTCCAAAGAGGAGGTACAATAGATATGAATGCTGGTGTTGTAGAAAGGTAGGATACTTTGCCTTGGATTGTTGGTTCAATAACACTGTGTTGGAACACCCTATTACTAATTTGGGCAAGGATCACTATGTTTCTCTTAGGAAACCAGGTTGACCTAGTTGTATAGTGTAAAGGTCAACATTAGAATGAGTCTAGGGCTTAGAACTTAGGTTTGAAGCTGCCCCCAAGGACCATTCAAGCTCAGGATTTCAAGCTAAGTAAAGAGATAAAAATAGTCGAACGACGGTCGACTATCGTCGAGCTCAGGTCGACGATCGTCGAGCTTAGATCGACTACTTATGTCCTCAGCCTTCTGCTTCTTGCTGGCTTCGGTCGACTATCGTCGAGCTTCAGTCCGACGATCGTCGAGCTTTGGTCGACGATCTCTGGCTGTGCTTGGGTCGACTATTTCTGGGAAAGTTTAGGTCGACGATCTCTGTTTGCCTCAGATCGACGTTTTCTGTCAGAATGATCTATTCCTTCTCTGAGCTCTGGTTGACGATCTTGGAGCTCAGATCGACGTTTATTTTGAGAGATCGACGTTCTTAAGGATTCAAACGCTACCGGTCTTTGGAATGTTTTTTTCTCAGCATTTAATTTCAAGAAGATTTGCCAGCCGTTTTCATTTACTCTGGAACAAGTTTCAAGGAATTATTCAGGAATGTTTCATTGGACTTTCCTATAGAAGACAAATCCTTTATGGAAGGCATTTAATGTCTGATAACGACTATCTTGGAAGAATTATATTCAGAGAACAAGGTCGTCTTCTCCAACAACTACTACTCTCCAAGAGAATTAATCCAGAGTCAATACATGATAGAATAAAGAGACACACACTGTTACAGAAGAACAAGAAGAATTAAGCTGTGAAAGATAATCATCCTCTTGCTTACAGAAAAGTGATCAAAGCCTCATCTCAAAGAACTCCAGACACCTCATCTTTCAGCCTCTTTGCTGAAACAATTCTTTGCTGGAGATCTAAAGATCTGAAGACCTATCACCCTAGAGCAAAGCTTCCATTCCTGATTCATTCAACATCTCAGGGGGAGCCTTGACAACAAAAGATCCACTAGTCTTCTCTCATTTGATTTGAGAACAGAGAAGACAACCTCACCTCTTTACCTTTTTCTTTTTCCTGCTGTAAAGGGTTCTTGAACTCCCTTCAAAAGTTCTGTCTGGTTCTGAGAGCCTTGTCAAAACTCAGTGGTGGCAAGACACCTTATCAAAAAATCCAGTTTTGGTTTTTGAGCACCTTATCAAAAGCTCATTGGTGTCAGGACACCTGATCAACTCATCCTGAGTGGATTCCTACCAAGGGTGGTAGAAGAGTGGATGTACCCAGGTTTTTGGGGAACCACTATATTTCCTTGTGTCTTCTGGTTTATTTGTGTGATTTGTTTGCTGTGCTTTTTTACTTCTTGGTTTTTAACATCTTACTAGCACTTTACACTATATCATAAATTGAATTTTATATGTGCTGTTTATTTCAACTGTGAAAAATTATTTTAAAATACTCTATTCACCCCCCCTCTAGAGTTGAGATAGATCTTACCCTCACTTTCAATTGGTATCATTGGGAGGTTGGACGCTCATACAGGCTAACACCTGAACCAAAAGATCCTTGATAAGATCAATCTTTTAAGAGGACTATTTTCTATACATCTATCTATTTATTTAAAGACATGACACAGAACAAAGATTATGCAAGCACCAGACCACCAGTGTGCAACCTTTCCAAGTTTGCACTCTGGAAGGCAAGGATTAGATTATACATGAATTCTATTGATGAAGATATTTTCAATTCTGTCTTGACAGTTTGTCCAAGTCCACCAGCAAGCTCAAGCACAAATGCTGTTCCACCTCCCTCAGGAATAGATGCAGACATAAAGAAATGGAAAACTGCAGATGCAAAGGCCATGAACATCTTAGCTCAGACAATGTCTGATGAGATATTTCAGAAAGTAGCTGACTGCAACTCAGCCAAAGGAATTTGGGACAAGCTCTCTGAAATTGTCTCAGGGTCTGCTGATGAAAGAAAAGATAGAAGATCTCATCTGATAAGCCAATATGAGAACTTCAAAAAGGGAGAAGCTGAATCAGTGGCTGACATGTACAATAGACAGTCTAATTGTCAATGAGTTAAAAACCCTGGACAAAGAAATCTCACTGACTGAGCTGAATGACAAAATCCTGATGTGCTTCCCCAGCACTTGGGATTCAAGAATCTGGCCAATCAAAGATGCCAGAAGTCTAAATGAGATTACCACTGAAGCTCTCCTGGGCAAGCTCAAATCCTATGAGCTGCTCATTAAAAATAGAGAAGAAGAACAAAAGGCTACTTCTCCAGCCACAAGGAAAGAAAAGACCATAGCCTTCAAAGCTGCATAAGAGGAGCCTGAAGATAAAGCTACAGGAAATGATGAGCTCATAAGTCTACTGGCCAAAAGATTCTACAAGATGGCCAGAAAAGACTTCAGAAAGAGACCATACAAGGGTCATGATAAACCAAGGTATGATAAATCAAATAACAATAAAGAAATTATATTCTTTGGTTGCAGGAAACCAGGACACATTGTGCCTGACTGTCCAGAAAATAAGAATAAGGACAAGAAGGAAAGAAGAGAAAGAAGAAAAGAAAAGGATTACAAGAAGAACAGCTCACACAAAGCCTCCTCCAGCAAGAACAAACATACAAGGAAGGGCTTTGTTGCTGAGACATGGAGTGAGACTGAAGAGGAATCTGAAGCCTCATCCAGTTCCAGTGATGATGAGGATGATGCAGATGAAAAAGAATTTTGCATGATGGCTATCAATGCCTCACAGCAAAACTCTGATGAAGAATCAGAATCAGATTCAGAAACTCAACCAGATGAAGATCAGGTAATCAACTCTTTTAATTTTAATTCTGAGGACTTCAAAAATGAATTTAAGACACTGTGCCTAGATTTATTAAAATCTGAGAAGGAGATAATCTCTCTCAGGAATCAATTATCTGAGCATAGTGTCCTAAACTCAAAGAACCTCAAACTCTCTGAGGAGTTAGAATGCTGTAGGGAGGAGATAGCTTCACTGAAAAGTGAACTATCAAAGGCCAAAAAGTTTGAAGAATCCCTAAATGGGAGAAGTATCAGACTGATGGACATCACAAGCACAGTGAACTCTAGATTTAATAGCACACTGGGCTTGGGTGCTTCATCCAGCCAACCTATAATATTATCTACTCCAATCAAATTTGTCTCTGACAAAGGAAAGGGAGTAATAGAGGTAGCTAGGAAGAATGCAGATCTGTCAGAGAAAAATTCAGTTCAACAGATGGCGTCGAGCAGAGCTCGACGATCGTCGAACAGAGCTCGACGATCTAACCACAGATCGTCGACCTCAGCTCGATGATATCCAAACTCTGAACTTCAGTATAATCGATCTTCGAACAGAGATCGACGATCTGACCCAAGATCGTCGACCTCAGTTCGACGATCGTCGAACAGAAATCAGGACTGTGAACATTCCTTCAATGGCACATCTAGATTCAATCCTAGAAGTCCCACATCCCAAGGCTTTAATCCCTATACTGAATGGATAGTACCTCCTAGGAGATACCATCCTGAAGGTTATAAGGATCAACCTGGGATGTCTTTTATTTCAGAATTCAAGGGATATCAACCTAGGCCATAGGTTAACTGGGTCAAAAACAAATAAGCTGTTTCTTGTGCAGGTGAAGACCTATCCAGCATCAAACCATCAATGGTATCTGGATAGTGGGTGCTCAAAGCACATGACAGGGGACAAGGACAACTTCACTTCCTTCAAAGCCAAGCTTGGACCCAAAGTAATTTTTGGAGACTCAAGCTTTGGTACTACAAAAGGATATGGTGCAGTCCAAATTGGCTTAGTCACTTTCAAGAAGGTGGCATATGTTGAAGGACTCAAGCACAACTTGATAAGTATCAGTCAACTGTGTGATGAAGGATATCAAGTGACATTCAACAAAGCCATATGCAAGGTCAAGTCAGAGGACAACACAACTGTGTTGACAGGTAACAGAAGAGGTAACATTTACTTAGTGGATTTTCATTCACCTGTAGTAGATATTTGCCTGTTCAATTGCATTTCAAAATCTAATATTTTATGGCATAAGAGACTAGGGCATATTAACCTTAGAACCATTGCTAGGCTATCCAAAGACAACCTTGTTAGAGGACTACCTTCTGGTCCCTACAAGAAGGAAGGACTTTGCAAGGCTTGTCAATTAGGCAAGCAAACTAAAAGTAGTTTTAAATCAATTAATAAGAGTGATTCACCTAGGATTTTGTACCTGTTGCACATGGATCTTTTTGGACCCATATCTGTACAAAGCCTAGGAGGGAAATCCTATACTTTAGTGGTTGTAGATGACTTCTCAAGATTCACTTGGGTATTCTTTTTGAGGAAGAAGTCTGATAACTTCAAGTGTTTGACAGATTTTCTCAAATGCATTCAGATTGAGTTCAACACTCACATTGCCCTAATCAGAAGTGATCATGGGACAGAGTTTGATTCTCTTCTCATGCAAGAGTTCTGTCAAAGTGAAGGGATCAGGCACACTTTCTCAGCTCCTAGAACTCCTCAACAAAATGGGGTAGCTGAAAGGAAAAATAGAACACTCATTGAATCTGCAACTACATTATTGGCAGATGCTCACCTACCTCTATCCTTTTGGGCTGAGGCAGTGAACACCTCCAACTATGTGTTGAACAGAAGCCTGATACACAAACTGAAGGGCAAGACTCCCTGTGAATTGATCAAAGGGAAGAAACCTAAAATAGGCTATTTTAAAGTTTTTGGTTGCACTTGTTTTATTCATAATAATGACAAGAAATATCTAGCAAAATTCCAAGCTAAAGCTGATGAAGGAGTGTTTCTGGGATACTCCATGATCAGCAAGGCCTATAGGGTCTATAATAAATCTTCCTATAAAATTGAAGAATCTGTTCATATTATTTTTGATGAAGCTAACATGTCTTTCAAGGAGAAGAATGCTTCTACCATAGAACCTTTGCAGGTACATTCTCTAGCTGAAGACTTGAACAAATTGCAAGTTGCTGAAAAGAATGAAAGCAGTGATGATGAAGAAGAAGTTCAACATCTGGAAGAAAATCACCTTGAAGAGCCAGTTGTTGTTCCACAAGAGGAAACAACAATACAGGTTGGTGAACCATCAACACCCCCTATTGATCTAGTAACAACAAGAAACCATCCAATCTCTCAAGTAATTGGAGACATCTCAGCTGGTGTGCAAACTAAAAATCAGGTCAACCAGAACCTGATGCACACTTGCTTCCTCTCTCAAATTGAGCCTCAATCCATTCAAGATGCAGAGCAAGATCCACACTGGATCATTGCAATGCAAGAGGAGTTGCATCAATTTGAAAGGAACAAGGTTTGGGAACTAGTGCCTAAGCCAAAGGATCATCCCATTGTTGGAACAAAGTGGGTATTCAGGAACAAGCTGGATGATCAAGGAGTTATAGTCAGAAACAAGGCAAGTCTAGTTGCTCAAGGGTACTCTCAACAAGAAGGAATAGACTATGATCAGACCTTTGCACCAGTTGCAAGGTTAGAAGCCATCAGAATATTCCTAGCCTATGCTGCTCAAAAAGGTTTCAAAGTGTACCAAATGGATGTAAAGAGTGCATTTCTCAATGGGGACATCAAAGAGGAAGTCTATGTTAGAAAACCTCCAGGTTTTATCTCTCTAACTCACCCTGATTATGTTTACAAATTGCATAAAGCATTATATGGTCTCAAGCAAGCTCCTAGAGCATGGTATGAGACACTAGCATGCTTTCTTCTGGAAAATGATTTTGTTAGGGGGAGGGTAGACCAAACTCTTTTTATTAGAACCCATAAGTCACATACCCTACTAGTGCAAATTTATGTAGATGACATTATATTTGGTTCTACTGATTCAAACTTGTGCAAAAAGTTTTCCAAGCTTATGCATTCTAAATTTGAAATGAGTAGCATGGGTGAGCTGTCCTTCTTCTTAGGACTGCAAGTCAAGCAACATGCTGAAGGCATATTTATTTCTCAAACCAAGTATGCAAAAGAATTGGTTAAGAAATTTGGTATGTCTGATGCATCATGTATGAAAACACCCATGCCCTCAAATGCTGTAATAGATGCTGATGAATATGGGAAACCTGTTGATCAGACAACATATAAAGCAATAATTGGCTCTTTATTGTACCTTACAGCTAGTAGGCCTGATATAATGTTTGCTACATGTATTTGTGCTAGATTCCAAGTTAGCCCTAGAGAGTCACACTTAATCTTAGTTAAGAGGATTCTTAGGTATGTTAAAAGCTGTCCAAATCTAGGTCTCTGGTATCCAAAAGATTCAGCATTTGATTTAATTGGATTTTCAGATGCTGATTATGCTGGATGTAGAATAGACAGGAAAAGCACCAGTGGAACATGTCAGTTTCTTGGTGACAGACTTGTCTCCTGGTTTTGTAAGAAGCAAACATCTGTGTCAACTTCAACTGCTGAAGCTGAGTATATGGCTGCAGGCAGTTGTTGCTCACAAATATTGTGGATACAAAATCAGCTCCTAGACTATGGTTACAACTTAGAGAAGTCAAAAATTTTCTGTGATAATACTAGTGCTATCTCTATAGCACAAAATCCAGTCCTCCATAGTAGGACAAAACACATAGAAATTAGGCATCACTTTCTGAGAGATAATGTAGAGAAAAATAAAATTGAACTTCAATATATCCCAGCTGATTTGCAAAGGGGAGATATTTTCACCAAGCCTTTGGATGAAAAGAAACACAGCTTCTTCCTAAATCAGTTAGGCATGTTAGATGGAGGAAGCCTAAACTAAAGTACAAGTTTTTGAAAAGCTAAAACAGACCAAGACTAGGCTAAAAATCAATTCTTTTTGTGTCTGTAGAACAAGTTTTTGTCTCTGAACTGCGCTCGACGTTTTCCCAGAAATCGTCGAACGAAGATCGACGATTTTCCAAAAATCGTCGACCAAAGATCGACGTTCCCGAAGTCATCGATCTGAGTTCAGAGTCTTCGTTAGATCTAGGCTTTTTCTCCTTCTGTTTAGAGGCCGTCTAGCGGAGCTCGACGCGTTTCAACATCGTCGAACGGAGATCGACGATATTGACGTCTCTTCAGATTCCTTCTGCAGCCCAAATCGTCGAGCTGAGTTCGACGCTTCTTCGAACTGAGCTCCATGATTTTCCGTTTCGCCGTCGAACCCTAATATAAAATCATTTCTTCAGCCGTCGTTCTCCTTTTGCGCTTTCATACTCTGTAACCTTCTTCATTTTCCCTCCAAATCCTCTACACTTGGTCGTGTTTGGTTTTCTGTTGCAGGTGCAAATGGCGGAATCCAGTGCTGCTATCTCTAAGATGAAATTTGATACATGATTCGATATAGACATGAACTCGTTTGATGGAAGCGACCAGCGCTTCAAGGACATTCTGAATCTATTCATAGAACAACAGTTGACTCAAATAATGACTACACGGATGAAAATTGCTTCAGAAGAGATCAAAGAATGGTGGTTTACAGCGACAGACGAGACTGAGAACTCTGTCGTCGGCATCATTAAAGGAACTCAGGTACATCTATCACCGGCTCTCTTAACAGATATCTTTCAACTTAGTACTGGAGAAGATTCTATTGAATTATCTGGAGAAGATTATGATTCAATGCTTGATCGAATGGGTCACAATGCTGTCAACCCTAACAAACTTTTAAAGAAGAATCTGTCTCTGGAATATCAATTCCTGGCTGATGTAGTTGGGAAAGTGCTGTTGGCCAAGCACTCAGCTCATGACACCATCTCTAGATATCAACTTTGCTTGATGGGAGCTTTAGTCGATAAGAAACACCTTGATTAGGGATCCATCTTCTTTAACTTAATTAAGAAAAAGATCAATAAGACTGCCGTGAGTTTTGGGAGAATCTTAGGGGTCTATCTGCACTACAGATGCCCTGAACTGTTAACCTCCTCTGGGATGTTCATCAATGCATCCAAGAGCCTCTCCTGTGCCCTATTCAGCAAATGGGACAGGCAAATCATCAACCCTACAAGAGCTAGTGCACCACTTCCTTCAGGCACAAGGACTGCTTTAGTCACTCCACCAGCAGAAGTGTTGCCTGCCTCTCTTTCTCCTCCAGCTGTATCTACCCCAGCCATTTCCTCCTCACCACCAGTCACAATCATAACCACAACATCCCCAATTACAATTTCCGCACCAGTTTCATCCCCTCCTGTATCCACCTCAGAGGAATTCCATCCTCTCTTCTCTTATTCAACCTTCACCCTACCATCTTTTTCCCTTGCAGATGATTCCTTCATGGATGATTCACCCTCCACTCCTCCTGAGCCACCCTCTACCTCATCCTTTCAACAAATGCTTCATGACATTCTCTCCCAACCATCCTTCACACCCTCTCTCTTTTCACCTATCTCCACCTCAACCTTTTCTATCTCCACAATTCCATCCTCAGAGCCCTCCATTCCTACCTCCACACCTTCAGCTCCAGCCAACATCCCTCCATCTACCTTTACTCCTACCTCTGCTCAAGCCCCACTTGAGCATGTAGATCTTCCAAGATTGGCGGATAGACTTTATGAGTTGTTAGCTCCCAGGCTGACATCTCTGTTGGAGACCTCCCTGGCTCCACTCCTGAAACAAGTTCAGGAGCTGTCCACCAAGCTTTCTTCCCTTTCCTTCTCCGAGGCAATCCCTTCTACTGGGTGCCTTGGTTCAGCTCTCCTTAAACCAAGGCAGGGGGAGATGCTTTATGAAGAAGTGGATGTGCCAGTGGATGCTCCTGTTTTTGCTCCAGCTCCAGCTCCTGCCAGTGGATGTGCTTTTGCACTAAATCTTCAGAGCCTGCTATCTCAATTTGATACAGTTCATTTCAGATTTCTACCAGTACCTCTCACTGAAGATCTGTCTAAGGCCATTGTGCCTGTATCTGTTTGTGATCCCAGCCTCATTGAATCCTATATCAATTCCTGGAAGGCTGTGAATATTCCTGATGCTGCTACTAAGGCCATTGTGCCTCATGTTGTTGAAACTGCTGCTGCTGCTGCTGAAGATATAGAAATGATTCCAGCAACTGCTGATGAAGAACTTGCTTCCTACCTAGAAGATCCCACACCTGCTGCTATGCCTGCTCCTGCCCAAGTGTCTGCTGCTGCTGTTGCTCCTGTTCTGACCTCTGATCAGTTAAAGCTACAAGAAAAGTACTTGAAAAGCATTGATGATCTGTATGACAGACCACAAAGCTCAGATAGTGACCAATTCCAGACTGAATCAGATGACTCTGCCCATACCATTGCCAAGAAGAGGAAAGCTAGAAGCAAAGCCATGATGTCAGTTCCTCCAGCTACAGCAAAAGACTCCAATGATATTCCCTACTACATTCTGCATGATTGCCCCATTTCTGAGCCATGGATGCAATACTCCAAGAATCAACAGAAAGCTATGAAGAAGAGAAGGAAGCTTGATAAATATGAAAAAGGATCTTCACAATATCAGCCTCCTCCTCCTCCTCCAGATTCTGGATCAGGCTCAGCCCCTCAAGCTCCAGCTTCAAGGCAAAGCTCCTCCCAATCTTTTCCAAAATACTATCAAAGGGGACAACATCAAAGAGGATATCAACCCAGAAGGGGTCATTATAGAGGAAATCAGAGAGGACAAAGATCTTATCAAAGGGAAGGACAAGGCCACTCTGACTCTTCTTCAGGTCCTTTCCCTTACAGGCTGAAAGACAAAATTGTTTCTAGGACTCTTCCTGCTTCTGAATCTCTCAACAGGTATGAACCTCCTGTTCCTTTTGAGGATCCTGAGAACAATCCTTTATCTTGGACAGCAAGAATGAAAGAACTAGCTGCTCTTGATTAATTAAAGAAAGCCAGAGAGCAAGGCATGGACATCTCCAATATAACAACTTTATCAGATCAAAGGAAGAAAGAATTGGAAAGATATGCTTCTAGAAAGTTTTTCAACCCAGAAGACTACATGAAGCTGCACCCAGAGGCTGTAGTTCCAAGGCCAAGATCTCAAACTTCTCTAGGTGCAGAGGATGACAGAAGATCAAAGAAAGAAAGTCAGAATCCTAACAGAGAAATTTTGTTTAAAAAGGGAACTGAAGAGAAGTGAACTGTGTAAGCTGAACATCATTCTCCCTTGGATATTTGCTGTCTTTTTATCTGTGATCTGCATTGCTGCTATATATCTCCTCTGCAGTATTGATTTAGCTTTTGTGTTGATGTATGCTTATTTATTTCCTATTTTTGTCTGTAAATAGTAATCCTAACCCAAATAGGGGGAGATTGTTGGAACACCCTATTACTAATTTGGGCAAGGATCACTATGTTTCTCTTAGGAAACCAGGTTGACCTAGTTGTATAGTGTAAAGGTCAACATTAGAATGAGTCTAGGGCTTAGAACTTAGGTTTGAAGCTGCCCCCAAGGACCATTCAAGCTCAGGATTTCAAGCTAAGTAAAGAGATAAAAATAGTCGAACGACGGTCGACTATCGTCGAGCTCAGGACGACGATCGTCGAGCTTAGATCGACTACATATGTCCTCAGCCTTCTGCTTCTTGCTGGCTTCGGTCGACTATCGTCGAGCTTCAGTCCGACGATCGTCGAGCTTTGGTCGACGATCTCTGGCTGTGCTTGGGTCGACTATTTCTGGGAAAGTTTAGGTCGACGATCTCTGTTTGCCTCAGATCGACGTTTTCTGTCAGAATGATCTATTCCTTCTCTGAGCTCTGGTCGACGATCTTGGAGCTCAGATCGACGTTTATTTTGAGAGATCGACGTTCTTAAGGATTCAAACGCTGCCGGTCTTTGGAATGTTTTTTTCTCAACATTTGATTTCAAGAAGATTTGCCAGCCGTTTTCATTTACTCTGGAACAAGTTTTAAGGAATTATTCAGGAATGTTTCATTGGACATTCCTATAGAAGACAAATCCTTTATGGAAGGCATTTAATGTCTGATAACGGCTATCTTGGAAGAATTATATTCAGAGAACAAGGTCGTCTTCTCCAACAACTACTACTCTCCAAGAGAATTAATCCAGAGTCAATACACGATAGAATAAAGAGACACACACTGTTACAGAAGAACAAGAAGAATTAAGCTGTGAAAGATAATCATCCTCTTGCTTACAGAAAAGTGATCAAAGCCTCATCTCAAAGAACTCCAGACACCTCATCTTTCAGCCTCTTTGCTGAAACAATTCTTTGCTGGAGATCTAAAGATCTGAAGACCTATCACCCTAGAGCAAAGCTTCCATTCCTGATTCATTCAACATCTCAGGGGGAGCCTTGACAACAAAAGATCCACTAGTCTTCTCTCATTTGATTTGAGAACAGAGAAGACAACCTCACCTCTTTACCTTTTTCTTTTTCCTGCTGTAAAGGGTTCTTGAACTCCCTTCAAAAGTTCTGTCTGGTTCTGAGAGCCTTGTCAAAACTCAGTGGTGGCAAGACACCTTATCAAAAAATCCAGTTTTGGTTTTTGAGCACCTTATCAAAAGCTCATTGGTGTCAGGACACCTGATCAACTCATCCTGAGTGGATTCCTACCAAGGGTGGTAGAAGAGTGGATGTACCCAGGTTTTTGGGGAACCACTATATTTCCTTGTGTCTTCTGGTTTATTTGTGTGATTTGTTTGCTGTGCTTTTTACTTCTTGGTTTTTAACTTCTTACTAGCACTTTACACTATATCATAAATTGAATTTTATATGTGCTGTTTATTTCAACTGTGAAAAATTATTTTAAAATACTCTATTCACCCCCCCTCTAGAGTTGAGATAGATCTTACCCTCACTTTCACACTGTGTCTCATGCTCAGAAAATATACCCAATTAAGAAGTTCACAGGTGGACTCAATGGAGCCACAACTAATAAGAGCCTAGGACCCATGACAATTTAGGTTCCTAAGGAAAAATAAATTCTTATTTTGCAGGAATGTCCAAGCACCAGAGATAGACCCATCTGGTACTTGGATAGTGGGTATTCCAGACACATAACTGGAACAAGGAGCAATTTAAGGGAATTTATCCCTATGGAGAATGGACCAAAGGTGATCTTTGGTGGAGCTGATAAAGGAATTACCGAAGGTTATCGTAAGGTCTCAAATGGCTTAGTCACTTTCACTAAAGTAGCTTATATGGAAGGGTTACAACACAACTTTATAAGCATAAGCCTTTGTGACCTTGGCTATGAAATTTCATTCCACAAGGATGAGTGCCTAATAAAGAAGTCAAGTGACCAAGAGGTCATCTTGACAGGCACTAGATGTGGGAATGCGTATTGTTTGAATTTTCTTTGTTTAAAGTCAGACTCACCCTTTTGTCTAGTTGAAAATGAAAAAGTCTCACATTGTGTCAAATGGCATAAGAGGCTTGATCATTTGAACTACAAGGCCATAGGTAAACTTTTCAGTAAAGAGATAGTTAGGAATGGTCCTAACACTAAATGCTTTAAGGAGAGCATTTGCTCTGCATGCCAAAAAGGCAAGTAGACCAAAGCTTCATTCAAAAGTATTGAAACCAAAGACTCAATGAGGTGCTTATACCTCTTGCATATGGACTTGTTTGGCCTTATGCTATTTCATAGTCTAGGAAGGATAGTCTATAATTTTGTGATTGTTGATGATTATTCCAGTTTTACTTGGGTTTTCTTTCTAAGGAAAAAGTTTGAAACTTCTGATGTCTTCAAGACATTTGTCAAACAAATACAGAATGAATTAAACAGTTCTGTTGTCAGAATACGAAGTTATCATGACACTACATTTCAATCTGAATGCATGACAAAGTTTTGGGAAGAAATTAGGACTCAACAAGAGTTTTCCACTCCAAGAACACCCCAGAAAAATGGAATTGCTGAGAGAAAGCACAGAACTCTCATTGAAGCTGGAAGAATCTTGCTGAGTGATTCTTCTCTCCCAGAATATTTTTTGGCTGAAGCAATTCACATAGCATGTCATGTTCTTAATAGAGCTTCAATCAACAAAAGGTTGAATAAGACTCCTTATGAACTAATGAAGGGCAGAAAACCAAACTTGGCCTATTTTAGAATCTTTGGATGTAGATGTTTTGTCCTAAATAATGGGAAAACATACATAACTAAATTTGCTGAGAAGTCCTATAAAGGCATATTTATTGGTTATAGTAACCACAATAAGGCCCATAGGGTCTATAAATTGAGGGATCAAGTTGTGGAGGAGTCTGTTCATGTTGTATTTGATGAAAGTTCTATGTTGTACAATGATAAGCCAGGTACATCAAGCACAACAGGAGAAGGCTTGAAGCTAAAGGAGCTATCTATAGAAGATTCAGTTCTAGCAAGCCAAAATATACAAGATGGAGTCAACATTGTTGAAGAAGTGCTTGCACAGGAACAACCAAAAGAAGAAACTCAACAACAAAATATAGCTAGTCCAAGAGATGTAGTCACATTACCTGTAGCTGTCAGACATCAAAGGGATCATCCAAGGGAATTGATCATTAAAGATGCAACTTAGGTATAACCATAAGAAGTAGACATCACAGCACTGTGATGTACTCAAGTTTTCTATCTCAAACAGAACCAAAGAAATTTAAAGAAGCCAATGTAGATCCATTTTGGATAGGTGCAATGCAGGAAGAATTGAACCAGTTCAAGAGATGTAAAGTCTAGAAGCTGGTTCCCATACCAAATGACTATAACATCATAGGAACTAAATGGATATATAGGAACAAATTGGATGAGAATGGTGTTATAGTCAGAAATAAAGCTAGACTGGTTGCAAAGGGATATAGACAAGAAGAGAGTATAGATTTTGATCAAACCTTTGCACCAGTGTCTAGATTTGAGGCTATTAGACTCTTCCTGGCATATGCAGCCTATAAAGGATTCAAAGTTTACCAAATAGATATGAAGTCAGCCTTCCTAAATGGTAACCTTAAAGAAAGGGTCTATGTTTAACAACAATCAGGTTTTGTTGACTCTATTAAACCTACTCATGTTTATATTTTATTAAGAGCTCTATATGGGTTAAAACAAGCCCCAAGGACTTAGTATGAGACTCTATTTAAGTTCCTTCTAGAGAATAAATTCTCAAGTGGGAAAATAGACAAAACACTATTCCTAAGGGAAGTCAAAGGCAAGACCATCTTAGTACAAATATATGTAGATAATATTATATTTGGTTATACTGATGAGTCTCTTTGCACTAAGTTTGCCAAACTTATGCAAGGTAAGTTTGAGATGAGTAGCATGGGTGAACTCAAGTTTTTCTTGGGGCTCCAAGTTAAGCAAACTATAGATGGAATTTCATTAGTCAGTCTAAGTTCACCAAGGAGTTAATCAAGAAGTATGGCATGGAAACAACCACTTCAATGAGAACTCCTATGGGGTCCAGTATGTCTTTAGACAAGGATGGTGCTAGTAAGCTAGTTGATATCACCTTGTATAGGGGCATAGTTGGATCACTGCTCTATCTAACAGCCAGCAGACCATATATAATGTATCCTACTTGTGTCTGTTCTAGGTATCAACTATGCCCTAAAGAATCTCACTTTACAGCAGTTAAAAGAATATTGAGATATCTAAAGGGCACACCTAATCTTGTCCTATGGTATCCCAGGAATAGTGATTTTGAAGTGACAGACTCTTCAGATGCTGATTATGCAGGATGTAAGGAAGACAAAAAAAACACATCAAGTTCATGTCAATTTCTTGGGAGAAGGCTAGTATTGTGGAGAAGTAAAAAGCAAACAAGTGTAGCAATATCCGCTGCTGAATCTGAGTAAATTTTAGCTAGAAGTTGCTGTGCACAATTGCTTTGGATCTAGCATAAATTATAAGATTACAACATAAAGCTAAGTAAAATTCCTTTATTTTGTGATTCTACTAGTGCTATTTCTATTGCAAACAACCTTGTGTCATATAGTAGAACAAAATATATTGAAATTATATATCAATTTATTAGGGAGCATGTAGAAAATGAAGATATTAGTTTAGAATTTGTTCCAACAAATAAACAAATTGCTGATATTTTTACTAAGCCCCTAGAAGAAGAGAAATTTTTTTCTTTAAGTTTGAACTTGGAATGTTGAATCTTGAGTAATTGATGTACACATAAAAAATAGATATAAAATTAGAATAAAGTAATTAGTTAGTAATCAAGTTTACTTATTTAGAGATCAAGGATAGACCTCAAAAATGTCAAGTATCTTTAACTTAGAGAACAAAATTTTGTTTAAGTTAAATGTTGTGTCGAGACACCAGAGAATGTGTCGAGACATCTAAGAAAGTGTCGAGACACCAGAAAGTGTGTCGACACTATAAATAGTAATGGGTCGAGACACCAGAAAGTGTGTCGACACAGCATAACTGCAAAGTGTTGAGACACTAAAGTAAGTGTCGAGACATAAGGGTGTCGAGACCCAAAGGTATATGTGGAGACACATTATCCTTATGTCGACTTGTGTCGACACATCTCGATAAATAATTTTTCCCTGTGTCGTGACTAGGTATTTACCTTAAAAATTTGGAAAAGTCTAAATGCAGCGCGCCCTTTGGTCTTTAGGAATGATTAGACTATAAATATGGTGTGAAAGTTGGAGTTGACTACGCTTTCTTGATTTCTTTAGCTTTTGATTCCTGAGTATCGAGACCTAAGACCCAGATCAGTCGACACTCGTCAATACTTTCACTCCTTTCCAATGGCTCCTAAGATTGACGATAACATCTTTGAGGGGTATGAGCTTATTTGTCATGGATTCAACTCAACGGATGAAGAAATTAGAATTGTGATAACCCTAGTCAATGAAACAAGTCTGAAATATTTGCTCTCTGAACCGTCAAAAATCTGGAAATGAGAAGTTTTAGAATTCTTCTACAATACTCATCTGGATTCAAACTTAGACAAGATCAAATCTTAAGTGAATGGAGCAAAAGTTAAAATCACAACTAAGAGATTGGCTAAGGTTTTTCAAATACCAAGAATTGATCAGGATGATGACCATGATGCTTCCAGGACTGCAGATTCCTTGAAGTGGTGTGGATTGGCTCGAACCACAAAGATTGGAAGCACCTTGAATAGGAAGGGTATGAATACATAAGGAAAATTCCCGTCTGAAATAGTAGGTAAGGTGCTGCTGTGCAAGAAAGTGGTACATGAAAGGATCTCAAAATTTAGGTTTGAGCTGATGACCAGAATTATTTTCAAAATCAAGACTAACTGGAGTAGAGTAGTCTTTGATAAAATTACAGAAAGTATCAAGATGCCTAATATGGATAGAATTTTAAGTCTACACTTGGTGCAAGCCATTCCTGACAAAATCAATCTGAAAATTGGATCAAAAATTAATCATATGTGAAGAATGGATATGAGAATTTTAGTAAGATGGGATTGAGTTCTATCCAAGGAATCACCTGTAGTGGAGATGGAGAAGGATAAAAAGAAGAAGATTGTACTTGTGGAAGAAGACTCTTCTAGTGAATATGAAGAACAGGAAAGTTCTACCTCAGCAAAATAGGATGATACAATAGCTGAAAAATATCTAAGGCCCTCACCTGGAATAGCTGATCAGGTGCAGGGGGAGATAATCCCAGATAGGAATCCCATTTAGGGGGAGAACCTTAATTATCTGCCAGATATTGAAATGGATACAATAAATACAATAATAATGGAAGTAGTACAAGAACTGGACAATGTGATGAAGCAAGCAGAGGTTTTTGAACATGGAATGACTGACAGAGAGATTGAGGATGCAATCCCCAAGGAGACTGAAGAAGAAATCCTTCTGAATAAAGAAATAAATATCCAGGGGGAGATGACTGAACTTCCAAAAGAACCTATTCCTGATGCTGAAGCTCAATAAGATGAGGTAAACATGGATAACACCAACATTGGTGAAGAAGTTGCAATGGTCGAGGGGGAGTTAGAGTTAGTAATTAAGGCCCTAACTACTAACAAACCTAAAAAGCCTACATCTGTTGAGGTGGTTTGTTCCTCAGAATCTAAGGAGGAAGAAGCATCTCAGTTAAAGAAAAGGAAGTTGTTTGAACTAAAGAAGAAAAGTAGAAGCCATAATAAGATTATTCAGTTTGGACCAACATCTACTCCTACAATGGATTCAAGCTCACTTCTAGTTCAACTACAAATAATGCTTGATCAATAAAGAAATCAACTAGAAAATTATGTTGATGAAAATAACAAGGAGTTGCAGTTTCAGCTGGCCCAAGAAATCAAGTCAATTAGATTTGAGGTAAATCTATTGAAGAAAGACATGACTGATTTCTTTCAGAGAGGAGCAAATGATATGGTATACATTGCTAAACAACAAGAGGAATTAAAGAAAAATGAAGATGAAATAGTTGTTAAACAAGGCTATGTCCTTGAGAATAAAAAACGAATGAATGCGAATATGATAGTTATGCATGATACTACATTGGCAGAGATAGCTAAGTAGACTACTGCTTTGGAGACCAAGATAACCTCTACCTCCAAGGATGTTACATCTCAGCTATCGACACATGTAAACTCTATGATTAAGGAAATGAAGGCTTCTCACAAAGAATTGGATGAACATCTGCCCAAGGTCAAGAATTTTGTATCCTCAGGAATCAACTATATAGATGGACAAGTAAGATTTCACAAGAATGACTTAAGAGATCATGTTGAAAGAGAAGTCATAAAGGGGGAGAGAGTAATGATAAAGGCAAGCTCTGAGTATGCTACTTGGATCTCAAATATCATCAGAGACACTCTTGGCTATCCTCCCATTTGGTATGATGGAGACCAAACTGCTGTGTCTGGTTGCCAACCAACTCCTTTTAAGGCTATTCAAACTGCTGTCCTGTCCATGTACAGTCCTCCACCACAAATTCAAAATATTGTATGTGAAGAGGTGGAGATGACTGCTTCTGTATTGTTAAAGGAAAAAGAAGCTAAATTATCAAAGAAAAGATTCAGGAAACAGGCTGAAGCAAAGCCTGATTTTGAGCAATGGAGTCTAACTTCTAGATCCATTATTCTCACAGCATGGAAAGAAGTCAATAACAATGCAGCTGATAGGGGAAAATGGTATTCAGAGCAAGAGTGGGTCAAACACACAAAGCAACAGGAGATCCTCTATAAATTCAGAAAAGATCTGAACGCAGGGAAGACCCCAGCTAACTCTATTGAACCCATCAAATATTTTACCAAGCCCTATCACTATTTTGAGAGGCAGAGGCTCAAGCAAGAAGAAATTCCTAAAGCTAAGGATGCCAATGGAAAGGAAAAAGTGGCTGATGATAAAGTGCCTAAAGTCAAAGCTAAAATTCAATTTGGAAAAGGCATTATCACCAAGGAGCCAAAAGATTCTTAGTTTATTTTTCTTTTCTAAAAAAACTATGTAATTTTGTTTTAAGAACTTTGTAACAAAACTGAAAGATGTAATCTTTGAGTAAATTTGAATGAAAAATTTGGTTGCACCTCGTGATATCTGTGTTATTATTGTTGTATTCCTTTTTATTTTGTTCAGCATTTTTCTTATACATCATAATTAATATATTTTGGTATTGTGGTGTATATAATTGAATTGGGGTTATGACTTTTCCAAATACGGGGAGATAGTTGGGTACATTGGACACAATGTTCTTGATTTGAAGAAGCCCTTTCAACTCAATGATATACACAAATATGTATTTGATGTATATTTTAGTTCATGCTTGCAGGTTACCTATGTCATATTGATTTGATAGGTCGTCCAAGTTATATTGACAGATGGACTCTAAGAAGCTGACTACGAAGTGAAGAAATTTGCCTAAGTACAAAAGCATCGAGTGAAGTTAGCAAAGTGCTGAGTGAAGTCAGCACAATCAACATCTAGCAACTTGCAGTGCACAAAATTGGCTAGTACAAAAGTGTCGTCACACTTTAATTATGTCGACAGCTTAGCAGAAGTTGTGTCGATACAAGTCTGTTATCTCGACCCTTTTAAGTCTAAGTCAGCAGTGTCGAGACAAGTTAGCTAACTCAACACATTGAGTATTCAATACAGTAATATCGAGACAAGTAAGCTATCTTGACACCTTAAAGACTAAGTCAGCAGTGTCGAGACAAGTCAAATATCTCGACACTTTAGAGCTTAAGACAGTAGTGTCGAGACAATACAATTATCTCGACACATAGGAGACTGAAGTGTAGAATTAAACAAGTGTCGACACCAGCAGACTGGAGTGTCAAGACAATTCAAGTGTCTCGACACAGTGAAGAATTAAAGCAAGTAAAAGAGTGTCGATACCCAATAAACAGTTATGTTGACACAATTCAACTATCTCGACACAGTGCAGATTTATAGATGTCGACACAGATGACAATTGTGTCGAGACAAGTCAACTATCTCGACACTTTCAAGTTTAGCCTAAAAATTATTTAAAGTAAAATTGTGTCGAGACTGCAAAGATGTCTCAATGCCTTCTAAGAACACTAAAGTAATTTAGTGTCGAGACTCTTTGGACATCTCGACACTTATGTTTCTGAAGATGTACAGAGTCAACACAGAAGTGTCAGGACAAGTCAAAAATGTTACATCAGCTACAGTAATATGGTATCACAACAGAAACAGTTTAAAGGAGAATTGAAGTATGATGTCACATGCTGATGTCATCAATCAGAATCCAGCAATCCACAAAGGCTATAAATAGAGGGGTTGTCTTCACAGAAGGAATTTTCAACATATCAGAAATTCTCATTCTAATTTCTTCCAAGTCAGGGGAGGACGACAATTCCAAGGAAGAGGAGGAAGATGAAAGTCTTCAAGAAGATCTTCAGACCCTTTCATTAAGTGATCAGAAGATTCAAGTGGATTTGTTCTATAAATTCTTTAAGAAATCAAGTCGATCATCAAGAAGTTTGCCGATCCAGAGAAGAATCTCTTCAGCCAGATTATTCATCAACATTTAATTAAGTTTAGCTGAATTAAAGAATCTGAATTCATTCAGATAAGTTAGATTACAGTTTGGTTTTCTGATTATATTTACCTCTTAATCTTTGTAAGATTTCTGTGAGATCTGAGTGAGTAGGAGAGATAATCTCAGAGTTATAAGCCTAATTTATAAAGGTTGAGGTAGGGTTCTTGAGGGACCTGAGGTGGGTGATTTGAGTGGAATCACTGAGGTTTAAGCCTATATTATAAAGACTGAGTGAGGGTTCTTGAGGGACCTTAGGTAGGAGATTGGGTGAATATCTGAGGTAGGACCTGTTGGTCCGAGTGTAGGTTTCTTAACAGAAACTAAACTTGTAAGATCTTTGGATCTGAGTTGAATAGGAGGATATATAACCTTAACCAACACATTGCTAGTGAGGAAGAAGTGGGAAAGTGGATGTACCTTAGATAAGAGTACCACTATAAATTCTCTATGTGATGTGATTTGCTTGTGCTTGTGTTTTGAGATTTAAATGTGCTGTGTTCTGTGGTTTAATTGTGTTGAGTTATTGTGAAGCTTATTTCTTAAGAACATTATATGCTGAACATAATATCTGCTAAACAGCTAATCTAAGTTACAAAGGATTTTAAAAGGCACCCATTCATTCCCTCTAGGTGATTATCTACCCATTGGATTATCTTTCATACATGGTCGCCAAGAGGCATGGAGAAGGGGGATTGTGGTTTTGGGTAAGTGAGCGAGGAGAATTAAAATATTTGAACAAATCATTTCTTATAGGAGGGTTAACCCAAGTCAACTCCAAGTGGGTCCCCCACGTATGTCAAAGTTATTATGGGTTCTAGTCGCCGCGTGTCGAGTCAACGATGTGGCGACGAAGTTGAAACCAAACGTTCACGCATTTGCCGAGTCATATATTTTTACGAGCAATATATATATATATATATGTATATATATATTTATATTTATCAAACGACGTTGGAATTTAGTGAGACGAGTCTCGTTTTGCTCGCATTGACTGTACGAGCCAAACATAATTGGCAGAAGTCAATTTGGAGTTTGTTGGCTCAATATTTTAACACGACGCCATTGGGACGTGCAACACTACTTTAAATAGTCATTTTATACTAACGACCTCAGACCGAGATGAAATGAGCTCCGACACGCTCGTACTAACAATACGAGTCCAATGCAACTAACGGAAGCCAATTTGGTGTACGTATGCTCCATATTTTAGCACGTTATCCTCAATCATGTACGTAAGTCAGGTCATAGTTTGCCAAGACCTGGTCAAAACCCCTTCCTAGGTTCAATTGAACCGTCTAGCCACCTTTTTGGAAGCGGGATGTCACAAATCCAATAAAACAAAGAAATATTTTCGTCCCTGAAAATTTGATTGGGTCATAGGGTTCTCGTATTGAGATAAACTATAAGCATTTTGTACCTGATAAGTCTCTCACCTAGATATATATATCGACGAGTATATTAGTAAACCCTTCAAATGTATACACATCTTCAGTGTATATATCCTGAAGGCGAAGGGAACTCGACACCTCCCAGGAGCCTGACTCAACTGAAGGTGGAGAAAACTCACCATCACCCAAGAGCCCAACTCAACTGGAGGTGGAGAAAACTCAACACCTCCTAGGAGCACTGCTCAACTGGAGGTGGATAAAACTCGACACCTCCCAGGAGCACTGCTCAACTTGAGGTAGAGAAAACTCAACACCTCCCAGGAGCCCCGCTCAACTAGAGATAGATAAAACTCAACACCTCCCAGGTGCCCCAATCAACTAAAGATGGAGAAAACTCAACACCTCCCAGGAGCCTAGCTCAACTGGAGGTGGAGAAAACTCGATACCTCCCAGGAGCCCGTCTCAACTAGAGGTGGAGAAAACTCAACACCTCCTAGGAGCCAAGCTCAACTAGAGGTGGAGACAAATTAATACCTCCTAGGAGACCAACTCAACTGGAGGTGGAGATAACTCAACACCTCCCTTGAGCCCAGCTCAAACTGGAGGTGGAGACAACTCAACACCTCCCAGGAACCCCGCTCAACTAGAGGTGGAGAAAACTCAACACCTCCTAGGAGCCTAGCTCAACTAGAGGTGGAGAAAACTCGACACCTCCCAGGAGCCCTGCTCAACTAGAGGTGGAGAAAACTCAACACTTCCCAGGAGCCTAGCTCAACTGGAGGTGGAGATAACTCAACACCTTCAAGGAGCCCAGCTCAACTGGAGGTGGAGACAACTAAACACCTCCCAGGAGCCCAACTCAAATAGAGGTGGAGACAACTCAACACCTCCTAGGAGCCCAACTCAACTGGAGGTTGAGATAACTAAACACCTCCCAGGAGCCCAACTCAACTAGAGGTGGAGACAACTCAACACCTCCCAGGAGCGCAGCTCAACTGGAGGTGGAGATAACTCAACACCTCCTAGGAACCCAGCTCAACTGGAGGTGGAGACAACTCAACACCTCCCAGGAGCCCAACTAAACTAGAGGTGGAGACAACTTAACTTGAAGGTTGTATGTTAGTGGAACAAGTAACAATATGTATGTTTAACGCAAATGATGCTTATAAAGCCACACACTATGAGTTCTCATGACTCGTCACAACTTCCTATGTCGATATAGTTTGGACAACTTCTTTTTCAGCAGGGTAGCGAGCCCCGTGGCCTTACCTATGCGGCTATTGGTGACAGTGGCCAGTCCTGCCACTTCTAGGGTGATCATACTAGATAGCCCAAGCCCTTACATACAGCCCTGTGTACTCTTGGATGTGAGCGACATCTAGCAATTCAACATTTTGGCAGACCAGCGGAGGAAATCCAGCGAGGAAAAAACTTAACGGTCGGTCACCCGTGGTACTCATCTCCCTATCGCCTTGAGTCATCGAACTTCCCGCACCGGTACGAACGGTCTGCAGAAGTGACTGACCCGTCACAATCCACCGCAACAATTTACAATCAAACAAATACGATAGTTTGTTAGCATGCACTAGGTTTTCAGTTGATTGTCCTACTATGCTTTACATAATTCGGGCGAACGACACTTGGCTCGACTTTTAACAAGGAGCATGGGAGCACTTATTTGGGCCTAAATTAGGAGGAACATCTCGACTCCCATTATCCCAAACTAAGGCTCAACCTATTAAATCTCTGCCTGTCAGGGATGGACCCGTGCTTAGATTAGTAAATTACAGAAATGAAAGTGCGGTAATAGAAATTGCTGTTAGTATAATCCGCATAATTGAAATGCTATAAAGAAATAGGACCAGTAGAACACTGAAATAGTATCAAAAGGAATGAATTGAAAAAGACTTGACCATTGCGAGGCTAGAATGATATTTTAAATAAACAAACTGAACTGAAAGTAAATATCCAGGACCAGTATGCAACTAGAATACTGAAAAGAAGGTAATGAACTGAATAAAAGAACTGGACCAGTATGAGACTGGAATAAAACATAAAGAAAAGGTTAGTAGTCCAATCAATCCATTCAGGAGGCTTCAGTTCCATCTCCATTCTAAGGAGATTTAGTTCTGTCCCATCTCCAATCTCAGGAGGTTTAGTTCAGTTCCATCTCCATTCTCAGGAGGTTTAGTTCAGTTCCATCTCCGTTCTCAGGAGGAAACTTTTGATAATTCCACAACTAGTTCATTATGTTTTATCGTATTATCAATACTTATTTCTTGTACCGCCAAAGCCAGACTCATTCGAGTCACTTTTGTTACATTTCATGTGAGCAAGAAAACTTCAATTTGATGAATTTTTTTGGGAAATCATGAGATTTTGCATTTGTTAATCCATACTCCTAACGTAATCATATCTAGGATGTTAAAGTTACGATAATTATTGATTATGACAAGATTAGCGCAAAATCTCTTATCAATATAATTACTCGATCTGTACGCAAAATTCCATTTTACCTCAAATAGAATTTTGAAAATGAGAGTATAATCCAATAAAACAAAGTGGCTTAAACCCGGAGTCCATAGCTTGAATCAGCCATTTGTAGAGTAATTCGAGCATATTTGCAGGTATGTATAGTAATCATAAAGGTCCATCGCCGTTTCCGCTGTAGTGATTTATCCCAAACCATGCTACAACTTTCAGTGGGGCAAGAGAAGTTTTTGTGATTATTAGTGGTCGAAAGGAACGTGTACGCTCTGATCCCATTGTAAGACCACCCTCCCCTTGGTTCACGAAAACTGCTACAAACATGGGGATCATACCGCACACCGCCGCCGATATACGACCCCGAAGGAGCAACATAAGTACACCCATCACCATCATCTCCCTTTAGTTTCCTCCTATCGTATAGTAGCGATGATGTTAAGCGAACAACAATACATACCCAAGTAAGGGGAAGTAGTTTCCCGGCGAAAGGCACCACTAATGGGTGCACCTTATTACAGAAAGCAGAATACATAGTCTTATAGCGGAATATTACCCTTCACAAAAAATCCGAACTCGAAACCTGAGCAAGCCCGCTCCTTCCGGGTGATATCCTTTATCCGCACATGTCACCTATGCAAATGACATATCATTAGAACCACGTAAATAATCCAATCCCTAATAGCATCAAGTGTAGTAGTATTTTATGAGAGGTAGATATGAAATTTCTATTTTGGGTCGAGGCAATCTTCCCATGACCACCGCATACGTACTCCGTATCACCCTACATACGGTCTCAGACCCACGTAGTTCTATAGTTTTGCACGGGTTGTCTTCCCAGATCGTCCACCATGCGGGTTGCCTCGGAGTGAAACTTGTCAGCCATTCGAAATTTTCTCATGGTATATCTCAAAGGCAGAAACATATTCTAGAATGAACTACATATCGAGGCATATTTTTCGAAGGCACAAAATCATTCCAGAATGATTCAAATTTCGAGGCACAACTTATTCTCGTAAGAATAATAGCTCGGAGGCACATCTTGTTCCCGTAGGAATAATATCTCAGAGGAATAACTTTTTCCCGTAGGAATAATAACTCAGAGGCACAATTTATTCCCACAGGAATAGTATCTCGGAGGCACATTTTGTTCTCGTAGGAACAATATCTCAAAGGAATAACTTATTCCTATAGGAACAATATCTCAAAGGAATAACTTATTCCTGTAGGAATAATAACTCTGAGGTACAATTTATTCCCGCAGGAATAGTATCTCGGAGGCACATTTCGTTCCCGTAGGAATAATATCTCAGAGGCACAACTTATTCCCATAGGAATAATAACTCGAAGGCACATCTTATTCCCGTAGGAATAATATCTCGGAGGCACAAATAATTCCCGTAGAAACAATATCTTAGGGGCACAACTTGTTCCTGTAGGAATAAAAACTTGGAGGCACAACTTATTCTTGAAGGAATAATAACATGTAGGCACAACTTATTTTGTAGGAAAAACATCTCGGATGCACAACTTATTCTGTAGGAATAACATCTCGGATGTACAACTTATTCCCATAGGAATAGTAGCTCGGAGACACTTCTCATTCCCGTGAGAACAATATCTCAGGGGCACATTTTCCGAATGCTTAATCTACCATAGCGTATGAACGATAAACATTATGTCGTTCAAAGCTTCGCAAGCTAAAACCAACCAACATCTAGATAACCAGGGACTGAGTCAAAGGCTGGAGCCTCATCCTGCTCAACAACCATATAACCCATAATTATAGATATGTGACTCTAATAAGCCCAAGCCCCTGGCTTGACTCATCATAAGTTGCGACCTCTTTTGGTTACACACCAATTTGACTCACCAATATGGCTATATGTATTCATACTCATTTAGAAGAAAATCTTGTGCTTTAAATCGATAATTCGGAAAACACCGAACAATTTTTCAAGTAATTAAGGTATCAACCTCAGCCACATACTCTACTTTACTAAGAGAGTCGATTGGGTCCCGTACTATTTTAATTTGACTTTGATGGAATTTATTGTCACCAAGTCAACTATAAAAAAGAGTGAAACCAATTAAAGAGCCTTACCCCCAAACTCATCTGCACTGCTCTACTGACAAGTGTGGCGGTCTAGTTCGACAATATTTAAGGGCAATACTGAAATAAAAGCCTAAACCTCGATCTGTCCGCTCTGATCGAAAAGTGGCGGGCAATTCAGTAATTAAAGGCTGTAAAAATTTAAAAGCCTAAATCTTGATCTGTCCGCTCTGTTCGAAAAGTGGCGGCCAGTTCGGTAGTTAAAGACTGTACTAAAATAAAAGCCTAAATCTTGATATGTCTGCTCTGCTCGAAGAGTGGCGACCAGTTCGGCTATTAAAGGCTGTACTGAAATAAAATCCTAAACCTCGAACTGCTCGCTCTGCTCGAAGAGTGGCGACCAGTTCAACAATTAAAGGCTGCACAAAAATAAAAGCCTAAACCTCGATCTGTCTGCTCTACTCTAAGATTGGCGGTAAATTCGACAATTAAAGGCTGTACTGAAATAAAAGCCTAAACCTCGATATGTCTGCTCTGCTCGAAGAGTGGCGGCCAGTTCGGCAATTAAAGGCTGTACTGAAATAAAAGCCTAAATCTCGATCTGTCCGCTCTGCTTGAAGAGTGGCAGTCAGTTCAGCAATTAAAGGCTGTATTGAAATGAAAGCCTAAACCTCGATATGCCCGCTCTGCTCGAAGTGTGGTTGCCTGTTCGGCAATTAAAGGCTGTACTGAAATAAAATCCTAAACCTCGATCTGTCCGCTCTGCTCGAAGAGTGCGCCCAGTTCGACAATTAAAAGCTGTACTGAAAGAAAAGCCTAAACCTCGATCTGTCCGCTCTGCTCGAAGTGTGGCTGTCAGTTCGACAATAAAAGGCTGTATTGAAATAAAAGCCTAAACCTCTATCTATCCGCTCTGCTCGAATAGTGGTGGCCTGTTCGGCAATTAAAGGCTATACTGAATTAAAAGCCTAAACCTCGATTTGTCCGCTCTGCTCGAAGAGTGGCGGCCAGTTTGGAAATTAAAGGCTATACTGAAATAAAAGCCTTAACCACGATATGCCCGTTCTACTCGAAGAGTGGCGGCCAGTTCAGCAATTAAAGGCTGTACTAAAATAAAAGCCTAAACCTCGATCTGTCCGCTCTGCTCGAAGAGTGGCGGCCAGTTCGGAAATTAAAGGTTGTACTAAAATAAAATCCTAAACCTCGATTTGTCCGCTTTGCTCGAAGAGTGGCGGCCAGTTCGAGAATTAAAGGCTGTACTAAAATAAAATCTTAATCCTCGATCTGTTCGCTCTGCTCGAAGAGTGGCAGCCAGTTCTGCAATTAAAGGCTGTAATGAAATTAAAGCTTAAACCTCGATCTGTCAGCTCTGCTCGAAGTGTGGCGGTCAGTTCGGTAATTAAAGGCTGTACTGAAATAAAAGCCTAAACCTCGATTTGTCTGCTCTGCTCGAAGAGTGGAGGCCAGTTCGGCAATTAAAGGCTATTCTGAAATAAAAGCCTAAACCTCGATCTCTCCGCTCTGCTCGAAGAGTGGAAGTGATGTAGGGATACCGGGGGATATCCGAAGATCAATGGATTAAGCCTATTATCCTTCACGTTCGACTCGTTATGGTTAAATCTTATTTTAGCAACTTCGCCCTACGCAATACCACACAAATAAATCTATCAATTAACGCTAGCCAACGGGTAGCCAAACCGGTAGGGATCAAATAAGGGCTATGAGGCCAATATTTGATCGAGCTAAATGGACGAATATTGCGTCCGGCCGAGCGGCGTTGTACCAAAAGAGATCTACCGATTAAGCTTCGATTCGGATTAGGTAGATCTCTCCCAACGAAAATAAAACGAGGGTTCGCCAAACCCGTAGGATCAAATAACATAACAAGAGAAAAGCAATACAATAGGAAATCAACCACGATGGGTTTCAACGATTCAACGTAACGCTACGGATTATTCCACCACAAGAATATAAAAGAAGGAAATCACAAGGGAAATAGAAACGTTTCGTTACCCCAATCGGAATAGATGATTCCAATTATTTCTCCACTTGGATCGTCTCTCAACGGATCCGCTGGAGTTGCGCCGGAAGGAAATGATAATCTTGCTCGCCTTCGTCGCTTCACGCCGGTGGAGGCAAACCACAAAGGAGGAAACACCTTTGATCCTGGCTGATGTTTACACCAAGGGGTTGGGGCCTTTGAGGGTAGTCGGATGTTGGATTGGGGAAAAGGGGGATGGACGGGTTTGGGGTATGGAGGTTGGCGGCTATAGTGGTGGCCGAGCCTAATGAAGAGGAGGAGATGGAGGTTGGCGGCTATGGTGGTGGCCGAATTTGTGGAAGCAAGAAGAGGGTCGAATTTCCTTGGAGATAAAGGGAGAGGAGGAGGAGGAGGAAGAGAAGCCGAGCAAGAGGAAGGAGGAGGAGGACCGGCGGCCAAGAGGAAGAGGGGAGGGGAGAGTTCGGCCAAGGAGAAAGAAGGAGGGAAAATTTCCAAGGGGGGAAAATTTTAGGGTTTCAATTTTTTCATCTTCAATGCCTAAAATGAGAACAAACATGCCTTTATATAGGCTACACCACTCCATCTCCTCCATACAAATGAAAACACTCATGATGGCTAATAACACCCATCATGACATGAAATAACTATAGTCCGTACATGAAATAAAATAGCTATGATGGTTATACGTCTCCATCTACATGAAATTAATACATGAAATAAAAATATTAATCTCGTGATAAAATAGATAATAAACTATATTAATTCTCCATATTAATTTATTAATAATAATTATTAATAAACTAAAAATGGGCTTGCGCCGCGGGCGGATATTCTGGCGCCGTTCCACATGATCGTCACAGCGCCGCCAGACTTTATTTGGAGGCAGAGAAATGGAATCCGTAAGCGCGCCATCATCGTCTTCACCTTGTTGAGGGCCGTCGTCGCCATCAATCCTCCCCCTCTTAAAATTACTCATCACCGATGAGTACCGGTGCGGGGAGGCATCAACCTTTAGAACCATGAAGCGGCACACGTCACCACCTGGAGAGCAAAGCACATCCACCTGGAGTATCCTGTCATGCAATAAAATGTCCCTAGGGAACCTTGGAAAAGCATTAGGCAATAAAGGAAAACAAGCTTTAACATCATCAACCAACGTACCTCCAGAGGAGACCGGTGAAGAAAACAATCCAAGTAAAAACTCACTACCCATACCCAAAGAGAACAAAGTGGACCCACACGGAGAGATATGAAATTCAAGTGGCGGAGAATCGTATAGCGTTAAATCAAAAACATCAAAAACAAGGGAAAAATCCCAATCAGTGAAAGATTCCAAATGATATGCGTATTCTCCGAACGTTATTAAAATCCATACAGGGTCCAACTTACCAACTCGCCAATTTTCTAAAGTGCCCGAAGGCATCCGTTCAGGGACGAGAAACACCAAAACAAAATCATCACTCTTAAAGTAAGACACTCTTTTTTGTAAGCTAGCAATAAAATGATATGAGATAATTTGTATAGCTAGCGCATTACGATCGTGCGTACATAAGAAGAAATCATAACTAGCATAATCCGGAGTGAGATTCGGCAACAAACTAGCGGGTAACTCATGAAATGTTACCACAGTGAAAAATTCATTTAAATAGTACCGAGAGAAATGGTTACGGTGTGGTGTGAAACCATGTGCAACGTGACTGACCCCATATGCAAAACATAAAGGATTTAAGTCCGGGGGAATGGGGGCCTTAAAAGCAAAGATGATTTTTAGAGGCATAAACTTCGCAGCTCTAATGTGATACTTAAAATGATAACGCTTGGCACAAAGATATGCCAAGGTAAGCCGCTCTTCACTAATACAAGTAGACTTATATTTAAATTTTAGAACGTCATGAATACAAACTAACGGAAAACACTCATCACCAAATATTGACGTGGACGCTTGCAGACATGAAGGGAAGTGCGAGTGACCTAACTCAAAGTACCCATATTCCATCACGGATGTGTGCATGATAGGGTCAACAAATGGAGGAGGATAAATGCGTGCGATCGGGCTTGGCAGATAAGTGTGTCGAGGCGACATCACTTCATAAGGCACTATAGCCAAGGGATCACTAGCAGTCCGACTCGAAATCCCAAAACACGGATTTGACGTCCAGAAAGGAACATCCGGTTGCAAACCATTAAAATCATAGGAAAACTCAAACAGGGGGTTCACCCATACGGAAAACTCATCCGACGTGTCTTCCAATTCATGAGGTAATTCGTGTAATTCCAACTCGGTGATCGGGTCAGAAGAAAGAGTTGGTAGCACGACAGACGGGAGAGAGTTAAGTTCATATTCCATATCAGGCAACGAGGTTAGCATCAGGGAATGCTTATCCGGTTCCACTCCAATAACGTCTTCTAGAAATAAAACTCTCTTGGTAGGACATTCTTCCAAACATAATTCTTCCCATGAGGTAGGGACATCGTCAACAATAGGGGATAGACAAATCGAATCCAAGGGAGTATTATAATTAGCTTGAATCCCAAGCGGCGATGATATCGTCAAAGAACTAACTCCCGGATGTATCACACTAAGATTATCCCAGACTGAACAACCATCCCAAGGTGACTCGTCCAATATCGTAGGAACAACTAATAAGCCAGGGTCAACCAATATAACATCGGGTCCAAGCAAGTCATCATCTAACTCAGTAACCTGTAAGCTCTCTACATCGGACGACTCTACTGTCTCAGCCAACATAACTACTAACTCAAGATCATCAGCAGACTGTAACTCTTCTGTCTCAGACAAAATATCAATCGACTTAGGATCATCAAAAGGTTCCACAACGGTTAGAGGGGATGACTGTGAAATGTCGTCGAAGGGAAGTGGGGGTGGTTCCTCAAATGAGAAATCCTCATCCAAGTCACTTGGGTAACCAATCTCCTCATCGTCACTCAAATTGTCATCAATAATAACCTCGTCCTTAGTGACGGGTACACTTGTAATCACAACCTCAGAATTCAAGAGAGAATCAACGACTAACTTGGGTAAGTTAGGAGGAGACTCACACGCTAGCGTACGATGGTACGGAGAGGCGTATTCATCCTTCAATATGGCCTTCATGCTATCCCAACTTAGACGTGATCTACCATACTTAACTATTAATTGAATCTCTTCCACTATCCAAAATAGTTTAGCTTTTCCTATCAACTTAAGTCTAGCTATTCGCACCATATCCGCGTTGTTCAAATCGTACCACTCAAAGTAATACTCCATATCCTTAACCCAATCTAAGAAAACACGTAGACCTCCTAAACCGTCATAAGTGGGGGTCATACTAATTGTGGGAGGATAGATGTGGGAACGAGTAGCATGGACATCGTAAGCCATCCTAGCGCGAACCGGAGGTGAAAATTCACCCGGAAAGTGCATGTGCTAGGGAAATAAGATCTGGACCACTTAACTCTATCAAAGACGGAATTGTTCCCGCTTAACCACTAAGGTTTTAAACATTTTAAAATAGGGTTTTTGCTGGAAAAATATAAGGATTATTAAAAAAATTTTCTGGAATTTTTTATTAAGAAAATAAAAATCTAGGCCGCTATTGGCACACCAAATACTAAATTTTCAAATTAATTAATAAAAACAAATTATTAATGGAAAAATAATTTTTTTTTGTTTTATTACTGAAAATTATATGAAGAATTTCCAGAAATTTTTAATTTTTAATTTTGAAAAAATATTTGGGCAATTAAAGTCGTTATTTGCAATCCACTTTGGAGGTAACTTGTTTTAGTGAATTTTCGTTGAAATAAAAAAGGTGCGTGCAAACGTGCCACATACAAGGGGGAGGAGTGCCAATTAGGAAATTGACGTGAACCTCCCTCTGATACCAAATTGATGTAGGGATACCGGGGGATATCCGAAGATCAATGGATTAAGCCTATTATCCTTCACGTTCGACTCGTTATGGTTAAATCTTATTTTAGCAACTTCGCCCTACGCAATACCACACAAATAAATCTATCAATTAACGCTAGCCAACGGGTAGCCAAACCGGTAGGGATCAAATAAGGGCTATGAGGCCAATATTTGATCGAGCTAAATGGACGAATATTGCGTCCGGCCGAGCGGCGTTGTACCAAAAGAGATCTACCGATTAAGCTTCGATTCGGATTAGGTAGATCTCTCCCAACGAAAATAAAACGAGGGTTCGCCAAACCCGTAGGATCAAATAACATAACAAGAGAAAAGCAATACAATAGGAAATCAACCACGATGGGTTTCAGCGATTCAACGTAACGCTACGGATTATTCCACCACAAGAATATTCAAGAAGGAAATCACAAGGGAAATAGAAACGTTTCGTTACCCCAATCGGAATAGATGATTCCAATTATTTCTCCACTTGGATCGTCTCTCAACGGATCCGCTGGAGTTGCGCCGGAAGGAAATGATAATCTTGCTCGCCTTCGTCGCTTCACGCCGGTGGAGGCAAACCACAAAGGAGGAAACACCTTTGATCCTGGCCGATGTTTACACCAAGGGGTTGGGGCCTTTGAGGGTAGTCGGATGTTGGATTGGGGAAAAGGGGGATGGACGGGTTTGGGGTATGGAGGTTGGCGGCTATAGTGGTGGCCGAGCCTAATGAAGAGGAGGAGATGGAGGTTGGCGGCTATGGTGGTGGCCGAATTTGTGGAAGCAAGAAGAGGGTCAGATTTCCTTGGAGATAAAGGGAGAGGAGGAGGAGGAGGAAGAGAAGCCGAGCAAGAGGAAGGAGGAGGAGGACCGGCGGCCAAGAGGAAGAGGGGAGGGGAGAGTTCGGCCAAGGAGAAAGAAGGAGGGAAAATTTCCAAGGGGGGAAAATTTTAGGGTTTCAATTTTTTCATCTTCAATGCCTAAAATGAGAACAAACATGCCTTTATATAGGCTACACCACTCCATCTCCTCCATACAAATGAAAACACTCATGATGGCTAATAACACCCATCATGACATGAAATAACTATAGTCCGTACATGAAATAAAATAGCTATGATGGTTATACGTCTCCATCTACATGAAATTAATACATGAAATAAAAATATTAATCTCGCGATAAAATAGATAATAAACTATATTAATTCTCCATATTAATTTATTAATAATAATTATTAATAAACTAAAAATGGGCTTGCGCCGCGGGCGGATATTCTGGCGCCGTTCCACATGATCGTCACAGCGCCGCCAGACTTTATTTGGAGGCAGAGAAATGGAATCCGTAAGCGCGCCATCATCGTCTTCACCTTGTTGAGGGCCGTCGTCGCCATCAGGAAGCCAGTTCGACAATTAAAGGCTGTACTGAAATAAAACCCTAAACCTCTATCTATCCACTCTGTTCGAAGAGTGACGACTAGTTCGATATTTAAAAACTGTACTGAAATAAAAGCCTAAACCTCGATCTATACGCTCTGCTCGAAGAGTGGCGGCCACTTCGACAATTAAAGGCTGTATTGAAATAAAAGCCTAAACCTTGATCTGTCCGATCTGCTCGAACTATTTTATTTCCTTGATAGCGGTCATAACCTTTGTCTTGCCAAATATATATTTATGAAAATGGCATTTTGACCCAACTTACTAGTGCAAATAAGCACTGCCAAATACTGCCCAAATTTTCATAGCAAGCACTACTCCTTACATGGTTGTTATATATAACTTTGTTTATATACTTTTGTATATAACCATATATATATATAAATATAAATTTTATAACTGTATGTATATTTATATATATAACTATTATATATACATTATTCATGCGGCGGGTGAGGCGGAGCCAGAAAACTCGCAACCTTCCACTGCCACCGTCTGGCCGGCTGGATCGGCGCTCCACCGCCTCCGACAAACTCTCTGGAGGAGGGCGCACCTCCCAACAGTGGTCCGACGACCTTGCACCGCCGGAGGCCTCCGGGAGAAAGTATTGTAATCAAAACAGAGGCGGTGTGCACACCATCGGAGATTACTTTTTCGGCGGTGCCACCGCCTGGAACCACCCCAGAGTGGGTCACCGCTCCCTCCCCGGCTAGGTGTGGCCCTTTTTAGAGCTCTAAGGCATTGGGAGCTTCCCATACAATAGCGGGAGGTGGAGGTATGTCTGAGAATGAAGGCAGCACATTTATTATCCTTCCTTTATCTAGTTTGCTTAAGGCATATTTATAATTTGTTGCATCTTTGACTTTTTGGGTCTTTACCTGTTTATTTTGCCAGGTGTGTCTGAACTGATGTCAGGAGAGGAAAAACATTATCTTCTTCCTGTTTTCTGCTCTGTAAGATTAAAATGGTGTAGCTTGATCAGCTTTCTTCTTCCCTTTTATCTTGCTTTGTCTTGCAAGTGATTCTCTGGAGGTTCCTGCACAATAAAGTATAGTTCTTGTGTTTGTTTTTTGTTTTGTTTTCACATTTAGTATCAGAGGGCGAGCCGGCTTGCACCATCAGAAGATCCTTTCTCCGATCTTGTGGTTTTAGTTTTTTTTAACCTTATCATATGTCCACTTCACACACCAGTCAAACTTTTGCCTATACTCAAACTGGCATACCCGTATTTGAGGGTGATGCGTATGATTTTTGGAGTAAACAAATGCGCATTTTCTTCCTCTCATAGGGCCTGTGGGATCTGGTTCAAAATGGGTATTCCCAGCCTTCGGAGAGTACTTCTTCAACCAAGAGCACTTCAGACAAGGCCGTGACAGAGGATTTGGCCGCCACTCAGCTGACATTGGACAATCAGAAGCGAGATGCTAAATGTAACGACCCGGGATTTGGCACATAGACCCTTATGGCATCGCTATCGGGCTGCAGCCCAAGCACCCAAACCCCTCTCCCTCCACAAGCGGGTTGTTGGTGGCCACAGCCTCCCTTTGATGAGCGAACTCGACAGTTAAGTTGGGCCGTACGGGGACTTCCCAGGAGGTCACCCATCCCAGTACTACTCTCGCCCAAGCACGCTTAACTATGGAGTTCCTTCAACTCTCATCACCAATTGAGCGGCTCAATTTGTAATGAGAGATGAAGGAACTCCATAGTTAAGCGTGCTTTGGCGAGAGTAGTACTGGGCTGGGTGACCTCCTGGGAAGTCCCCGTACGACCCAACTTAATAGTCGAGTTCGCTCATCAAAGGGAGGCTTTGACCACCAACAACCCGCCTGTGGAGGGAGAGGGGTTGGGGTGCTTTGGTTGTAGCCCGGTAGCGATGCCACGGGGGGCTATGGGCCAAATCCCGGGTCGTTACAATAAAAGTGCACTTTTTATGTAACGACCCTAGCGCGTACGTAACAACGTTACGTCTGCGCTCTCCAGGCATCGCTACCAGGCTGTAGCCATAGCACCCCAACCCCTCTCCAGCCCACTTGCGGGTTTTTGGTGGCCACAGCTTCCCTTTGATGAGTGAACTCCATAGTTAAGTTGGGTCGTAAGGGGACTTCCCAGAGCTCAATTGGTGATGAAAAGTGAAGGAACTCCATAGTTTAGCGTGCTTGGGCGAGAGTAGTACTGGTATGGGCGACCTCCTGGGAAGTCCCCGTTGTGCGGGCTTGACTATCGAGTTTCACTCATCAAAGGGGGGCTACGACCACCAACAACCCGCCAGTGGGCTGGAGAGGGGTTGGGGTGCTTGGGCTGCAGCCCGGTAGCGATGCCTGGAGAGCGGAGCCGTAACGCTGTTACGTACACGCTAGGATCGTTACACTAAAGCACTGCTCTGTATTCAGCAGGGGGTTGGACGGACCATCCTCCCTCTCATCATCGACGCCACCACATCTCAAGAGGCCTGAGAAATTCTAAAACTTGAATACCGGGGAAGTGAACGTGTCATCTCCATCAGACTCACCCTGCTATGGCAAGATTTTGATAATCTCATCATGCACACTGGGGAGTATGTGTAGAGCTACTTCTCCCATACTACATCAGTTGTTAATCAAATCTGAACCAATGATGATGACTTACCTGAGAAACGAATTGTCTCTAAGATCCTTAGCAGTCTTACTATGAAGTTTGATCATGTTGTTGCAACAATAGAAGAGGAAAAGGATATTACCAGATTGTCCACTGTTGAGTTAATGAGCTCCCTGTTGGGTCATGAAGAACGAATGAAGCGTAAAGAAGTGAAAATTGAGCAAGCCTTTCAAAGTCAGCTCCAACTTTCACCTCCAAGAACCGACACCTCCTCCTCTTCTCAGAAACACAGAAGTGCCCCTGACAGGGCCAATGCTCCCTATTGCAAGTTGTGTAACAAATCTACTCATCATACTAAAGATTGTCAGTCACGGTGCAAAAAGTGTAAGAGGAACAATCATCTATAGCGGGACTGTTGGTATAAAGACGGCAAGCCGCAAGAGGAGGCCAATTTCACACAGCAACATGAGTCTTTATTTTACTAATCCCTTTAACCTGAAGCACCCAATCATGAAATTTGGTTTCTTGACAGTGGTTGCTCGAACCATATGTCAAACAACAAACACTCTTTTGTTCACTTAAGTGATCATGATAGATCAGAAGTTATCATGGGAGATGGACACATCAAAACCATAGAGGGCAGAGGAACTGTTGTTGTTACTCTATGCAATGGTGTGGTAAACCACATCCATGATGTTTAGTATGTCCCCGACCTATCCCAAAACCTCTTGAGTGTTGGTCAACTTCTGCATAAAGGGTACAAATTCATCTTTGAGGGAACTGAATGCATCATTTGGGATACCCAGAAAGAGCAACTGATTACAGTGGTCAAAATGTCTAAGAATAGAATTTTTCCTATTTCAATGCCCCTGGGCTCCCAGAACTCCTCATCTGAAGCTTCTAATTTAATTGCCTATACAGCTACCAGCCATGTTGACTCGATGCTCTGGCATTTCAGGTGTGATCACCTAAATTTTGGCGACCTAGTTAAACTAAAGACCCTGGTGCATGGTGTCAAAGGGACAATTTCCTAGGATGGAGTATGTGTTGTGTGTGCTGAAAATAAAATCCACAGGACTTCATTTCCTCAACAAACAACTTGGAGATCTACCCGACCACTTGAGTTGGTTCATGCAGACATCTGGGGACCTGCTACCACTCATACCTGGTCTGGGAATCGGTTTTATCTCCTGCTTATCGATGATTTGAGCCGCATGTGCTGGATTTTCCTCTTGCCCCAGAAATCTGATGCTTTTCACACATTTTTGCCACTTCAAAGCTCTTGTAGAAAATGAAATAGACCACAAAATTAAATGTCTCAGAATTAATAGGGGGGGGGGAGAGTTCCTGAGCACAGAGTTTAATCAGTTCTGTGAGTCAAGAGGGATAAAGAGACATCTCACGGTTCCCTATTTCCCCTAACAAAATGGAGTTGTGGAGCACAAAAATAGAACAGTTGTAGAAATGGTAAAGAGTTTGTTACAATAAAAGGGACTTCCAAAACAATTTTGGGGGGAAGCCATGCATACTACTGTTAATATAATTAACATGGCACCTACCAAAGCGCTCACAAATTCAACTCCTTATGAAACCTGGTATAAGATAAAACCATCTATCCACCATTTCAAAATCTTTGGCTCAATTGCGTATGCCCTGACAACAAGAGAACATAGAGATAAACTGGAGAAAAAGGGGGAGAAGTGTATCATGGTAGGATACAACCAAGAGTCAAAGGGTTATAGACTCTACAATCCTATCACACAAAAGCTTATTATCAGCAGGGACACAATTTTTGATGAGGATAAATCATGGGACTGGAATGCAGTTGAGGATCAGACTCCATTGTTCCTGGATTTTGTGGAGGATGCTGCTGGAGATCCACCTTCTGATTCCCCCAGTCAGCCGCCCAATCCACCTTAAGTTTAAGAGTATTCATCTGACGGTAGGTATGGATCATCATCTCCTAAGAAATTTCGAAGTCTCGCAGATGTCTATGAATCGTGCAATGTTGCCCTCATCTGTCAAGAGCCAACTTCATTTGCTGAAGCTATTTCTCAGCCTCAATGGGCTGAAGCAATGAAATCAGAAATTCATATGATATCCAAAAATAATACCTGGATGTTGGTGAACAAACCTCCTCAGCATAGCATCATTGGATTGAAGTGGATTTTCAAACTCAAACTCAATGAGGATGGAAAGGTTAAAAAACACAAAGCACGACTCATAGCCAGAGGTTTTTCCCAAAAGCCAGGGAGAGATTTTACAGAGACATTCACACCAGTTGCGAGAATGGAAACCATTCACATCTTGTTGGCATTTGCTGCACAAAAATAACTTCAAATTCATCAACTTGAAATAAAATCTGCATTCTTAAATGGGGACCTGAATGAGGATATATATGTGCAGCAGCCAGAAGGTTTTGTGGTGCAAGGAGAAGAAGAGAAAGTGTACAAACTGTTGGAACACCCTTTTTATATTTGGGTCAGGATAACTATGCTAAGGATGTTGACCTAATTGTATAGCATAGGTCATTGAGTGTGAGTTTAGAACTTAGGTTATTTGAGATTTAGTTCTGCTCAGCTCGACGGAGAGTCGACCCCAGCTCGACGTAGAGTCGTCCTCAGCTCGACGCATAGTCGACCGCTGCTCGACGCACAGTCGATCGCAGCTCGACGCAGCGTCGTTCTCAGTTCGACGTAACGTCGAGTTCTGCTCGACGTTTTGGCGTGTATCTCTCTGCTTCAATTTTACTCTCTGATCGACGGTCAGTCGAGCTCAGATCGACGCTTCAGGATGAGTTCGACGTTTTAAGTTCTCCCGTCTGTCGACATTTGAAATTCAAATGAGAGATTTTTCAAGCAGTTATTGCAAGAGATCCCCTGGCCGTTTCAAGACTTAATTGCTCCATATCTCAAGGAATTTTCAATGGAAATCAATTAAGGCTTTCCTTCTAGGCATGGACAGTTATGGAATACATTAAATGCCCTGCCAACGGCTATCAATCAAAAAGAAGTAATAATCCCATTACTTAGAGATCTATTCGAGAGAGACAAGGAGAACAAGAAGAACATTCATTCTGATAACACAGAGAACATCTATCTTCATCTCTCGCTCAAGAAATTGGTCTGCAGAGAATTTACAGAGAAGAACTACACTCAGAGAAACATCTTGATCAACATTCTCTGAAACCTCTTCTGCCTCTGCATTCAACTCTTCTCAATTTGCTTTCTACCTTCAGACATCAAACACTCAGTTTCTGAGTCATCTATTGCTGAAAAAGGACAAGCAGTGAAGAGCCTGTCACCCTTGTGCAAAGCTTCTTCTACCTGAACTTCTATATCTCAGGGGGAGCTTTGACAACATCTACATCCACTAGCTTCTCTCTGATTGTTGACAGAGAAGCAAACTCAACCCTTCTTACCTTACCTCTTCTGTACAGGGTTTTAACTCCCTTCAAAAGTTACCTTTTGGTTAGCTGAGACCTTGTCAAAATCAGTGGTGGCAAGACACCTTATCAAAAAATCTGGTGGTGCCCAGGACACCTGATCAAGCATCCTGCAGTGGATTCCTATCAAGGGGTGATAGAAGAGTGGACTACCCAAGTTTGGGGAACCACTATAAATTTCCTTGTGTCTTCTGTGGATTGCTTTTCTTCTTGCTTGTGTGCTGTGTGATTTTACTTTAAATATATTTATCTGTTTGCATCACTCACTACCTACACTAAGTAAATCTAAAGGTTTTAAATATATCAATTTATTTGAACTTACTCTATTCACCCCCCCTCTAGAGGCTGTTAGATCTTATCACCTAACTTTCAATTGGTATCAGAGGCAGGTTGGTCTTTACTTCAGGCTAACACCTGGACCACAAAGATCTTTGATAAGATCAAACCCTATAGAGTGGTTACTTTATTTTGTTTTGTTATAAATTGTTTTTATAAAACTCATGGCACAAAACAAGGAGTATGCAAGCACAAGACCTCCAGTGTGCAATCTTTCTAAGTTTGGACTCTGGAAAGCAAGGATAAAACTTTACATGAATTCTTTTGATGAAGATATCTTTAATTGTGTCTTAACAGAATGTCCAAGACCTCCTACTTCAACAAGTACTTCAGCTGTTCCACCTCCTGCAGGAACAGACACTGATATAAAGAAGTGGAAAGTTGCTGATGCAAAAGCAATGAACATATTGGCACAAACTATGTCTGATGACATATTCCAAAAAGTTGCTGAATGCAATTCTGCCAAGGAAATCTGGGACAAATTAACTGAAATAGTCTCAGGTTCAGCTGATGAAAGAAAGGATAGAAGAGCTCAACTGATAACACAGTATGAGAACTTCAAAATGGCTCCAGCTGAATCTGTGGCTGACATGTACAACAGATTCAGTCTCATTGTCAGTGAGTTGAAAACTCTGGACAAGGATATATCTCTCACTGAGATAAATGATAAAATTCTCATGTGCCTACCTAGCACTTGGGATTCAAGAATCTGGCCAATCAAAGATGGCAGAAGTCAAATTGAGCTATCCACTGAAGCTCTCTTAGGCAAGCTCAAGTCCTATGAGCAATTTGTCAAGACAAGAGAAGGGGAGCAAAACACATCTTCTCCTGCACCCAAAGTGGAGAAGACAATAGCTCTCAAAGCTTCAGAGGAAGTACCTAAAGAGAAGGAGATAGTCAATGAAGAACTTCTAAGCCTACTAGCCAAAAGATTCAACAAGATGGCTAGGAAGAATTTCAGAAAATGGTCTTCTAAGGACCAAGACAAGCCAAGGTATGATAGATCTAATAATAAAGAAATTATTTGCTATGGCTGCAGGAAACCAGGACACATTGCACCAAACTGTCCTGAGAATCAAGGCAAAGACAAGAAAGATAAGAGAGAAAGAAAAGACAAGAAAAGAGAGAAAGATTCAAAGAAATATTATGAGAAATCCTCTTCCAGCAACACCAAAAATACAAGGAAAGGATTTGTTGCAGAAACTTGGAGTGATACTGAAGATTCTGAAGAATCATCCAGCACAAGTGATGATGAGGATGATGCCACAGAAAAAGGATTCTGCATGATGGCAATCAATGCATCACAAAGCAGCTCAGATTCAGAGCATGAATCTGAATATGTGACTGATCAGGAATTGAGTGAAGATCAGGTACTTGACTCATTTGATTTTTCTTCTGATGATTTCAAGTTTAGATTTAAATCAATGTGCATAGACTTGCTGACAGCAGAGAAGACAAATGATTCTCTTAGAAGTCAACTGTCTGATTACAGCACATTAAGTGCAAATAATCTCAAGCTCTCTGATGAGTTAGAGTGCTGTAGGGAGGAGATAGCTTCACTAAAGAGTGAGCTATCCAAGGCTAAACAGCTAGAGGAAACTCTCAATGGGAGGAGCCTCAAGCTAATAGACATCACAAGCACAGTGAACTCAAGAATGAGTGGTTCACTAGGTTTGGGTGCCTCTCCAAGCCAACCTATAGTGCTAACAACTCCCATAAAATTTACCAGTAACAAGGGTAAAGGAATTATGGTAGTAGCCAGAAAAAATTCTGATCTACCTAAGCAACTTCAAGTTCAACAGAAAACGTCGAACAGAGCTCGACGTCCTTCGACCAGAGCTCGACGCCGTTCTAACAAGAATCAGCAACACCTTGCTGAAGCTTCGAACTCAGGTCGACACACGTCGAACTCAGGTCGACTTGCTGTTGTCCCTGAAAGTAGGCCTGTTCAAGCGTCGAATGGAGCTCGACGTCCTGAAACTTCAGCGTCGAACTTAGGTCGACGTGCGTCGAACAGAGCTCAGAGTTCTGGGTTGTCTGCACAGGATAAATCTAAATTGAATATCAAGTATCCTACATCTCAGCCTAACCCTTATGCTGAATGGGTGATTCCTCCTAGGAGATATCATCCTGAAGGCTATAAGAGTCAGCCTGAAATGTCATTCATTTCTGATTTCATTGGTTATCAACCTCAACCCAAGGTGAACTGGGTGAAAAACAACTAAGCTGTTACATGTGCAGATGAAGAGCTATCCAGTGGTGAACCAGCATTGGTACCTGGATAGTGGTTGCTCCAAACATATGACAGGAACCAAAAGCAATCTTTCATCCTTCAAAGCAAAGCTTGGACCAAGAGTAATCTTTGGTGACTCCAATTTTGGACAAACCAAGGGATATGGTCAAGTCAAAATAGGCTCAATCACTTTCAAGAAGGTAGCCTATGTGGAAGGACTGAAGCACAACTTAATCAGCATCAGTCAACTTTGTGATGCTGGTTATCAGGAGAAGAATTCTTCTACCATAGATCACTTACAGGTACAATCATTAGCTGAAAATATTAATCAGTTAACCATCATGGATGAGGGAAATCTATCTTCAACAACTCAACAAGAAGCTGCTAGCAATAAGAGTGAAGATACAGATCAAATTTCAGAACCAAATGGAGAGCCAGTTGTTGTTCCACAAGAGGAAACAACAACACAGGTTGGTGAACAATCAACACCCACTGTTGATTTAGTAACAATAAGAGATCATCCAATCTCCCAAGTGATTGGAGAAATTTCAGAAGGTGTGCAAACCAGAAATCAGATAAATCAACATCTGATGCACACCTGTTTTCTCTCCCAAATAGAGCCTCAAACTATTCAAGATGCAGAGCAAGATCCAAACTGGATCATTGCAATGCAAGAGGAACTAAACCAGTTTGAAAGGAACAAAGTATGGGAATTGGTTCCAAAACCAAGAAACCATCAAATTGTTGGAACTAAGTGGGTTTTCAGGAATAAGCTAGATGATCAAGGGATCATTGTGAGAAACAAGGCAAGGCTTGTTGCTCAAGGCTATTGTCAAGAAGAAGGGATTGATTATGACCAAACCTTTGCACCAGTTGCAAGGTTGGAGGCCATAAGAATTTTCCTTGCTTATGCTGCACACAAGAAGTTCAAAGTTTTCCAAATGGATGTTAAAAGTGCATTTCTCAATGGAGACATCAAGGAAGAAGTCTATGTCAAGCAACCTCCAGGTTTTATCTCTTCAACCCTTCCTGAACATGTTTTCAAATTACATAAGGCTTTATATGGCCTCAAGCAAGCTCCAAGAGCATGGTATGAGACCTTAGCCTCCTTTTTGCTTGAGAATGATTTTAAAAGGGGTAGAGTAGACCAAACTCTTTTTATTAGAACCCATAAGTCCCATATCCTACTAGTACAAATATATGTAGATGATATAATATTTGGGTCTACTGATACAAGCTTATGCAAAAAGTTCTCACAACTTATGCACTCAAAGTTTGAAATGAGTAGCATGGGTGAGCTTTCCTTTTTCTTAGGATTGCAAATCAAACAACATGCTGATGGCATATTCATCTCTCAAACCAAGTATGCAAAAGAATTGGTTAAGAAATTTGGTATGTCAGATGCATCTTCTATGAAAACACCTATGCCTACTAATGCTGTCTTAGATGCTGATGAATCTGGTAAACCAGTTGATCAGACTAATTTTAGAGCAATCATTGGCTCTCTTTTATATCTTACAGCTAGCAGACCAGATATTATGTTTGCTACATGTGTATGTGCTAGGTTCCAAGTGAGCCCTAGAGAGTCACACCTCACATTAGTTAAGAGAATTCTTAGATATGTAAAAAGTTGTCCAAATCTAGGTCTCTGGTATCCACATGATTCAGGATTTGATCTCACTGGATTTTCAGATGCTGATTATGCTGGATGTAGAGTAGACAGGAAAAGCACCAGTGGAACTTGTCAATTCCTGGGTGATAGACTTGTCTCCTGGTTTTGCAAAAAGCAAACATCTGTGTCTACATCAACTGCTGAAGCTGAATACATGGCTGCAGGAAGTTGCTGCTCACAGATATTGTGGATTCAAAACCAGCTCCTAGACTATGGTTACAACTTAGAGAAGTCAAAAATTCTTTGTGATAATACTAGTGCAATTTATATTGCTCAAAATCCAGTTCTCCATAGTAGGACAAAGCACATAGAGATCAGACATCATTTCTTAAGGGATAATGTAGAAAAGAATAAAATAGCACTAGAGTATATTTCTACTGATTTACAAAGGGGAGATATTTTCACCAAACCTTTGGATGAAAAGAAACACTTCTTCTTCCTTAATCAGTTGGGAATGATAGATGGAGATAGCATAAATTAATTTACAAGATTTTGAAACCATAAAAATAACAAAATCTAGGCAAATGTATCTCTTCCTTAAGGATCTAGAGGCTGTTAGATCTAGAGGTTCTGTCTGAACTCTGCTCGACGCTCGACGCTTTTCACTTGAAAACGTCGACCGGAGATCGACTGACCGTCGACCGCTAAATAGCGTCGACCGTCGACCTCATCTTTTGCGTCGACCAGAGATCGACTCTGTCTAGAGTTTGTTAAGTTTCTGTTTCGGTCGACGACGTTAATTGACGTCGACCAGAGCTCGACGTTCAGCATCCCTAATAGCGTCGACCGTCGACCTTCAAAACGTCGAACGTCGAACTCAGCTGAACGCCATCGAGTCTCTTCGTTTCCCCTAGAGCCTCTTAGCGTCGAACTAAGCTCGACGTTATTTCCTTTTCTGCGTCGAACCCTAGTATAAAATCATCTTCTCGGCGTCGATGTCCTTTGCGCTTTCGTATTTCCTGCAACTACATTCTCCCTCCAAAGCTTTTACACTTGTTCTTGAGAGGTATTCTGCAGATAATGGCGATTCCAGCAAACATATTGACGGCAATGAAGTTCGATTATGGTTTCGACATCGACTTGGATTCCTTTGAAGGTTCCTCACAGAATTTTCTGGATATCCTGGAGCTATTTAAAGAACAGAAACTAGTGAAGTTTATGTCAACAAGAATGCCCATGGCAGAGACTGAAATTAAAGAGTGGATATATACAGCAGCTAATACAGATGAGAGCACTATTACTGGTTCTATTTCTGGAACTCAGGTATCAATATCTCCTGCTACTTTTACTGAAGCTTTTGAATTAGAGAATGGAAATGACAGCTTGGAATTGTCAAATGAGGAGTATGCTGCAATGCTAGACAGAATGGGTCATTCTTCTGAGAATGCCTCCAAATTGCTGAAAGTGGATCTTGCCATTGAATTTAGGCTTTTAGCTGATGTGGTAGGCAAGGTCATCTGTGCTAAGAGGACAGCACATGATGCTATTACCAGGCAACAATTCTGTATCATGGCTGCCCTCCTAGATAAAAAGCACCTAAATTGGGGAGAATTACTGTTTGATTTAGTGAAGAAAAAGGTCAATAAGACCTATGTTCATTTTGGAAGGACTTTGGGATTGTTGCTTCATCATGTCTGCCCACAGCTTCTGGTAACCTCCAAGCACATTAATGCTTCAAAGAGGTTGACCTGTGCCCTGATTGGAAAATGGGACAGGAAGATTGTAAATCCCAAGGCTGCTGCAGCAATGAAATCCTCTACTGAAACAAGGGCTGTTGTGGCCACTCACCCTCAGTCAACTGACCTAGTAGAAGAAGCCAGGCCATCAATCACCATCTCTCCTTCATTCAGCTTTCCAACCACCTTCACTCCATCAACTTCTCAGCTCTCATCCCCTTTGCAAACATCATCCATTGACACTATTGCATCTTCTCTTCGTCCATCCATTACCACCACTTCTGAAGTATTTGATCCTCTTCATTACTTCCCTCCAATGGACATTGAGATCAATCAAGATGATTCCTTCTTGGATGATCCACATGATAACATTGCTGAGCCCTCATTCTCAGACCTCATCATGTCCTCCATTATTGAACCCTCCATTCCTCTTCCTTCTATACCATCATCTTCTCCTGCTGCATCTGTTTCTCTCCCCTCTACCTCTGCTCAACAGTCTGAGCAAGTAGATCTGCTTCCCTTGGCTAATAAGCTCTATGAGCTCTTGGCTCCAAGGTTGTCCTCCTTATTGGATGCTTCCCTAGCTCCAATAATCAGATCTTTGGACTCTATTTCTTCAAAGCTCTCTTCCCTCTCTCCTGCTGTGGCTGGCCCTTCTTCTAGGGGCCTAGAATCAGTTGCTACTGAATCTAGGCAGGGGGAGATTTTGGTAGAAGAAGAGCTGCCTTCTGTTGATTGTGAAGAGATGCTTGTTTCAGATGTTCAGATTGCAGATAGAGAATTCAGTCCACCTCCAGTTGAAGATTCTATTGTGACAGTACCAGCATCATTTTTCAGAAGATCCTTCAGCTCTCACAAGTTACTGCTTGCTGAAGATCTGTCCAGGGCCATCATTCCCTTTGCTGCTGCTGTTGTTGGTTGTGATAAGATGATTCTTGAAGATGATGCAGTGGTAGCTGATGCTCCTGCAAATGAGTCTGTTGCTCATATTTGTTCTGATTCTGTTGATATTATTGATGATGATCAGTCTGTTGATAACATGACTGTTGATAAGGTTCTTAACACTTCTGATGCAGTGGAAGCCCTTGCTCCTGCTGAAGTTGTTGTTTCTGAGGCAGTGGTAGCTGTTGCTCCTGCCAGTTCTTTTGTTTCTTCTGTTTCTGATGCAGTGGTAGCCTCAGCTCCTGCTAGTGAAAGTTATCCAGCCATTTCTGTTGAGGCTGTGATTTCTGAAGTCTTGAGTGACTTAGCTGATTCAGTGCCTGCTGCTCCTGAAACCATTTCTTTCTCTGCAGTGCTAGATAAGTCATCTACACTGGCAGATGCTCCTCCTTCTGTTTCAGAAAGTGCATCAAAAGATGATTATTATGATCCCTATGATCATATCCAAAGCAGCTCCTCTGATGAGTTTGCAACTAGCTCTGATGACTCTTCTGCAACTATTGCTAAAAAGAGGAAAGCTAGAAGCAAAGCTCTAAAGAGAGTTCCAATGGAAAGGGCTACTGACCATGACATCCCTTATTACATACAGCACAAATGCAAGATTACTGAGCCATGGATGCAGTTCTCTAAAAATCAGCTCAAGGCAATGAGAAAGAAAAAGAAGTTCAAGAAAGGAGATTCCAAGTCTTTTGACTTTCCTCCTCCTCCACCTCCTCCTTCTCCAGGTGCAGGAGGCAGTGCTAACCCCGTAAGCAAACCTCCAACATCCTCCTTCTAAGGCAAGACTTATCAGTCAAGGAGAGGACAAGGAGGTGGCCAATCTAGAGGTTATCAATCAAGAGGAAATCAATCCAAAGGATCTTCTAGAGGTAATCAAGCTAGAGGTCAAGCCAGACCCCAACCTTATCAAAGGGAAGGAAAGACCATTGCTTCAACCACTGGTCCCTTTCCCTTTAAGCTCAATGAGGGTGTAAGGCAGAAACCTATTCCTTCAGATCAAAGTAATAAGTATGAGCCTCCTATTCCATATGATGATCCAGTTAACAACCCTACTGCATGGAAGGCTAGGATGACTGAGCTTGCTGCCCTAGACCTAATTAAGAAGAACAAAGAAAGGGGACTGGACACATCCAACATAAGCACAATGTCAGACCAAAGAAGACAGGAATTAGACAAATATCATTCTAGCAAATTCTTTGATGCTGATAGATACATGGAGTTACATCCTGCTGCTGTTCCTCCCTCTGGAAAGAGCATAACTTCATTGGGGACTTCTGAAGATTACAGATCAAAGAAAGACATTGCCAACCCTCAAAGGGAAATCAAATTCAAGAAAGGCTTTGAAGAAGAGCCTAAGAAGAAGTAAATGTAAGATGGCTTATCTTCTATGCTACTGCCATAAACATTTTTGATAGTTGCTTATCTGCTCCTGCTTCCATCTGTGTTCTTGATTTTCAGTATTTCAAATGTCTGTATGCATTTTTAATTTCCTTAAATTCATGTGAATAGTAATCCTAATCTAAATAGGGGGAGATTGTTGGAACACCCTTTTTATTTTTGGGTCAGGATAACTATGCTAAGGATGTTGACCTAATTGTATAGCATAGGTCATTGAGTGTGAGTTTAGAACTTACGTTATTTGAGATTTAGTTCTGCTCAGCTCGACGGAGAGTCGACCCCAGCTCGACGTAGAGTCGTCCTCAGCTCGACGCATAGTCGACCGCTGCTCGACGCACAGTCGATCGCAGCTCGACGCAGCGTCGTTCTCAGTTCGACGTAACGTCGAGTTCTGCTCGACGTTTTGGCGTGTATCTCTCTGCTTCAATTTTACTCTCTGATCGACGGTCAGTCGAGCTCAGATCGACGCTTCAGGATGAGTTCGACGTTTTAAGTTCTCCCGTCTGTCGACATTTGAAATTCAAATGAGAGATTTTTCAAGCAGTTATTGCAAGAGATCCTCTGGCCGTTTCAAGACTTAATTGCTCCATATCTCAAGGAATTTTCAATGGAAATCAATTAAGGCTTTCCTTCTAGGCATGGACAGTTATGGAATACATTAAATGCCCTGCCAACGGCTATCAATCAAAAAGAAGTAATAATCCCATTACTTAGAGATCTATTCGAGAGAGACAAGGAGAACAAGAAGAACATTCATTCTGATAACACAGAGAACATCTATCTTCATCTCTCGCTCAAGAAATTGGTCTGCCGAGAATTTACAGAGAAGAACTACACTCAGAGAAACATCTTGATCAACATTCTCTGAAACCTCTTCTGCCTCTGCATTCAACTCTTCTCAATTTGCTTTCTACCTTCAGACATCAAACACTCAGTTTCTGAGTCATCTATTGCTGAAAAAGGACAAGCAGTGAAGAGCCTGTCACCCTTGTGCAAAGCTTCTTCTACCTGAACTTCTATATCTCAGGGGGAGCTTTGACAACATCTACATCCACTAGCTTCTCTCTGATTGTTGACAGAGAAGCAAACTCAACCCTTCTTACCTTACCTCTTCTGTACAGGGTTTTAACTCCCTTCAAAAGTTACCTTTTGGTTAGCTGAGACCTTGTCAAAATCAGTGGTGGCAAGACACCTTATCAAAAAATCTGGTGGTGCCCAGGACACCTGATCAAGCATCCTGCAGTGGATTCCTATCAAGGGGTGATAGAAGAGTGGACTACCCAAGTTTGGGGAACCACTATAAATTTCCTTGTGTCTTCTGTGGATTGCTTTTCTTCTTGCTTGTGTGCTGTGTGATTTTACTTTAAATATATTTATCTGTTTGCATCACTCACTACCTACACTAAGTAAATCTAAAGGTTTTAAATATATCAATTTATTTGAACTTACTCTATTCACCCCCCCTCTAGAGGCTGTTAGATCTTATCACCTAACTTTCACAAACTCAAAAAGGCTTTATATGGACTGCGACAGGCTCTAAGAGCATGGAATGACAGAATTGACCAATTTCTAAGTCTCAATGGATATGCCAGGAGTCCATATGAAGCCTCCCTCTATTACAAACACCTTCCAAACAACTCATTCCTAATAGTATGCATCTATGTGGATGACCTCCTGGTCATAGGATCAAATTCTCAGCTTACAGAGGAGTTTAAGCATCTCATGAAAAGAGAATTTGAGATGAGTGACATGGGACCTATGAAGTATTTTCTAGGCTTACAGATAGATCAAATTCCAGGAGCTATTTTTGTACATCAAAGCAACTATCTGCAGGTTTTACTAAAATGGTTTGGTATGCAGGATTGCAAGCCAACTGCAACTCCAATGGCGACTAATGAAAGATTACTTAAAGAAGATGGGGAAGAAAAAATAAGTGAAGAGACCTATCGAAGTATTGTGGGCTCACTTATATATCTGACCAATAGTAGACCTGACATTGAACATTCAGTTGGAATGGTGTCAAGATTTGTGAGTGCACCAAGCTGTTCTCACATGAAGGCCATAAAGAGGATCTTTCGATACTTATGGGGCACTTGTAATTATGGACTGATGTATACTCAGAGAGAGAATGAAGAAGAAGTATTAATTGGTTTCTCTGATAGTGATTGGGCCGACAGTATTGATGATCGAAAGAGTACCAGTGGGTTCGTCTTCCAGGTTGGAGGGAAATCCGTTTCCTGGAACTCTAAGAAGCAGCAAAGAACCGCCCTCTCATCGGCGGAGGCCAAGTATATTGCTATAGGGGAAGCAACAAAGGAGGGAGTATGGTTAAAGCGGCTTCTGGAAGAATTAATGAGAAAGAAGCAGGAACCAACTCTGCTGATGGTCGACAGTACGTCAGCCATGTCCATTTGCATGAATCCTGTATATCATAACTGCACAAAACATATACATATCAAGCATCATTTTGTACGGGAATTGGTGGAAGAAAAGGAAATAGCTCTGATGTATTGCAACACCAAAGATCAATTGGCAGATGGAATGACAAAAGCTTTAACGGTGGAGAAGTTCCAGGCGTTCTGTGAGAGACTTGGAGTCATCAGTGGCAAAGAAGCCCTAATCAAGAGGGGGAATGTTAGAGAATGAATGCAGCACATTTATTCTCCTTCCTTTATCTAGTTTGCTTAGGGCATATTTGTAATTTGCTGCATCTTTGACTTTTTTGGTCTTTCCCTGTTTATTTTGCCGGGTGTGTCCGGACTGGTGTCAGGAGAGGAAAAACATTATCTTCTTCCTGTTTTCTGCTCTGCAAGATTAAAATTGTGTAGCTTGATCCGCTTTCTTCTTCCCTTTGATCTTGCTTTGTCTTGCAGGTGATTCTTTGGAGGTTCCTGCACAACAAAGTAAACTTCTTGTGTTTGTTTTTTTTTGTTTTCGCAAGGGAGATAGGATTGGCGGTGGGCCAAGCTTGTCTTCTCTGGCTCTGGTGAGGCTCTAGGTGGGGAAAAATTATTTGGAAAATGGTTGGTAGGAGCTCCCGACCATTGTCCTCCTCAGCTGAAGCCAAAGGGGCTTCTTATTGGGGAGGTTGTGACCTCCCCTACCTCCTCTCTCTCCTAGTGAGGGGAGGTGACGGGTGGGTTAATCCCAACCCTTAGCTTGTTAAGACAAGGGTGATGTAGGCCCGCTCTTTCGAGCGTTTTGGTGGCCGACAAATTAACGCGACGCTCTCGAATAATTCTCACGTTACACTCTAGCATTTAACGTCGCAGCGGTTTAATTAATATAATTACTAAACAACAATTACGGAGGGTTCGCAAAGCCCTTTAAGATAGTACCAAGGCGATAGGCCAAGGTCCTCTCAAGCAAAAAGAACCCACACGGTTCGATCTAGCGTGTTGTACCAAAAGAGAAACCACCGAAAACAAAAGATTCGGGCAAGGGTGGTTCTCTCCCAACAAAATACAAATGAGGGCCGCCACGCCTCACGAACTTAAACGAAAATACGATAAACAAGATAATAACTAAAATAATATAAACTACGAAAAAATCAAGCGTTACACAAAATGCGCAATTTGCCAAATCCACAAGATTTATCTAAGGAAGAGAAACACGTTAAGTAGAGATTTTCGTTACCCAACCGGATTGGATGAATCTGGTTACGCTCAACTAGAATCGTTCCTCAATGGCACCACCAGAGATACGCTGGAGGGAGAGAAATTCGTCGCCTTCTTCGTGTCACGCTGTATTTGGAAAAGTCCCGGCGGAATCTTCTAAATATGGAAACAAATATCTCCAAATAAGGCAGGAGAGAGAAAAGGTGGTGGATTGAAAAATATTTAAGGAATGAAATATTTCTAGTATGGTAGGCTAAGAGCTTAATTTGGAAAGTCATATTTGGATTTAGGACGGGGATGAGGAAGGGGTCGGGCTTGTTGGTGTTGGTGGTTGGCAGCTAATATTTTGTGGTGGAGGGAGGGGCTCGGGTGGTTGGAGTTTGGTGGTGGCCGATTTTGTGAGAGAGGAGGTGGCGGCTTGGAGGTTGGAGGAGGGGTCGGGTTTGCAAGGGAGTAGAGGAAAGGAAGAAGGAGGGAGGCCGAGATTGAGAGGGGAGGAGAGGTGGCCGACGACCAAAGAGGAAGAAAAAGGAGGAGGGCCGAAACTTGCCTTGGAGAGGAGGGGGATTTCAATTCTTGAAATTGGTTTTCTTTTCATTCATTCACTAATTAAAACATGAAGGATACATGCCTATATATAGGCTACACCACTCAATATCCCTCCAAACAAACTTCAAAATTCAAAATTCAAATTGAACATATGATGGTTATATACACCCATCATAGTTCATGAAATGAAATAATTAAAATACTACATGATGGTTATACGCACCCATCATTACACATGAAATGGAAATTAAAAACATGAAATTAAATAACATTGCAAAAATAAAACAAAGCATAAAAATTAATTAATAATTAATAATTATTTATTAATAATAATTATTAATTATTATTAATATGTTGGCTTGCGTTCAGGACGGGTATTATGACGATGCTCCACATGAACATCCGTAAGCACGCCATCGCCGTCTTTTAAATGTTGTGGGCCGTCGTCTCCATCAATCAGGTCACCATCATCATCAGAGGGAGGACGCTCCTTGGCGACATATCGTGGGGATTCGGCTCCATCAATCGGGTCACCATCATCATCAGAGGGAGGACGCTCCTTGGCGACATATCGTGGGGAGTCAGCTCCATCAATCCTCCCCCTCTTAAAACGACTCATCACTGATGAGTATGCTTGCGAGTACTCGTCTGGGAGGTCATCGGCGGGGAAGAAGAACCTGTATGACACAAGGTGGTCTTGGAAGGACCTCAAATATGCATTAGCCAAAAAAGGAAAAAGAATTTCAACAACATCCACCAACATACCTCCGATGGAGACCGAGAAGGAGAACGATCCTAGAAAACTATCACCACCCAACCCAATAGAAAACATAGTGGAAAATATATACGGAGAGGTAGATATTTTAAGTGGCATTAAAGCATAAAGCGTAAAATATGTAACGATGAAAATAGGAGCTATGCCCCAATCAGTGGAAAATTTTAATAGAAACGTCATGTCACCATATTTCCGTAAAATCCGTAAAAAGTAGACTAGTCGATTCGTTAATATTTCTAAGGTGCCCGAGGGCATCCGTTCGGGGGTGAGACAAACCAAAACCAAATCTTTCATATAGCGGTGGAAGATTATTTGATACAACATAGCAAGTAATTTAATGGACACATTTAGAAGGATCAAGAAATGAAAAATGCGCCTAATTAAATTAAAATCATGAGGGGAGAACCCATGTGCAACATGAATGGAATTAATAGTAGAAAATAACGGAATTAAGTCAGGTGGCATGGGCTCTTTAAGTTCAAAAATCAAATCAGTGGAGCCTAATGTTATCGTTTTAAATTTGGTATTAAAATTAGATTTAAAAATATCATAGTAATAGGCTTTCAGAAAATGCTCGTCACCAACTACGTTCACCCACATCTTTATAAGTAAGTCTAACGGGAAGGCAGGAATAATAAACTTCTCTAAATATAGAGGGCTAAAAATGATGAACTCATCTACTCGAGCTAAGGGTACCGAAGGGAGAGTCGACAGGGTTGACTCCGTAGGGGGAACCAAGTCACACTGAACGTCAAAACATGGATTAAGCGTCCAGGAGAACGCCTCCGGTTGAAAGCCATTAAAATCAAAAGTAAACTCGAATTGTGGATTCATCCTCACTAAAAACTCATCCTCAGTTAACTTTTCACCATAGAATGAATCCACAAAATCAGCCGACATGTCTTCTAACGCATTAGATATTTTATTCAATTTAGCTTCAGTGATCGTCCTTAAGGTAGGCAAATTTATATCCGATAAAACTTCTAAACTACCTTGGGCCTAAGGAAAAGGAGCTGCCATCAAAGAAAAATCTATCGGGCCCTCAGTGCTACCGTCATCCAAAGATAATATTTCCTCGCGGGGTAAATCTACTACAACTTCACATTCTATGTCAACCAATTCTTCCCATGAGGTGGGGACATCGTCTAAGTCAGCAATAGGGGATGGGAAAATCGAATCTAGGGGAGTATAAAAATTAGCAAAGCTAGCACCTCCCAGACTACTCAAGTAATTGAAGAAGTCAAAAAGGGGGAGATAACGTCAAAGGACTAACTCCCGGATGTATAACACTAAGCTTATCCCAAACTGAACATCCATCCCAAGGTGACTCTTCCAATACCGTAGAAATATCTAATAAGCCTGGGTCAACCTTAATAATGTCGGGTCCTAGCAAGTCATCACCTAATTCAGTAACAGGTACGCTCTCAGCTTCGGATGACTACCAACTCTGCTGGAACGTCTTCTGAATCAGGATCATCAGAAGACTCCATGACTATAATATCGTCGAAGGGGATTGGAGATGATTCCTCAGGGGAGAAATCCTCATCCAAATCACTGGGATATCCAGTATCCTCATCGTCACTAAAAGCGTCAGTGAAACTTGCCTCGTCCTCAGTGACAGGTTCAGTCCTAATCACATCCTCAGGTTCAACAGGAGAGTCAGACACTATCGTAAGTGAAGGAAGACTCTCACCTAGCTGATTAACTTCATCATCCAGAGATTCTATATCCACATAGGAATCCTCAGAGGTATCAGTCACTATATCAGAGGGCTTAGATGTCAAGGCTAACGAAGCAAACACCCTGATAGTAACCTATTTCGAGTTCAAATTTTGGGGTCCAAATGGCTTATGTTCCCTATAGGTGGGAAAAGACACACTTTGGGTATTACTACCTCTCTGGGGATATGATCTATCCTGAGGCGTAGGGTCACTCCTATAAGTAGATACGGGTCTAGTGCCGTAACTATTCGTACTAATAATTAGATGGATAAATTCCAGAAATTTTAAATTTTAAATTTTAAGAAAATTAAAATTTTCTTAAGGTCGCTATTTGCAGACCAATAGTTAAAAATTTGATTTTTTATGAATGATATTGCGACGTGTGAGTGCGTGTTAACGTGCTACAAGAAGGGGGAGTGGTGGATTGCCAATTAGGAAATTGACGAGAACCTCCCTCTGATACCAAATTGATGTAGGCCCGCTCTTTCGAGCGTTTTGGTGGCCGACAAATTAACGCGACGCTCTCGAATAATTCTCATGTTACACTCTAGCATTTAACGTCGCAGCGTTTTAATTAATATAATTACTAAACAACAATTATGGAGGGTTCGTAAAGCCCTTCAAGATAGTACCAAGACGATAGGCCAAGGTCCTCTCAAGCGAAAAGAACCCACACGATTCGATCGAGCGTGTTGTACCAAAAGAGAAACCACCGAAAACAAAAGATTCGGACAAGGGTGGTTCTCTCCCAACAAAATACAAACGAGGGCCGCCATGCCTCACAAACTTAAATGAAAATACGATAAACAAGAAAATAACTAAAATAAAATAAACCACGAAAAAATCAAGCGTTACACAAAATGCGCAATTTACCAAAGCCACAAGATTTATCTTAAGGAAGAGAAACACGTTAAGTAGAGATTTTCGTTACCCAACCGGATTGGATGAATCCGGTTACGCTCAACTAGAATCGTTCCTCAACGGCACCACTAGAGATACGCTGGAGGGAGAGAAATTCGTCGCCTTCTTCGTGTCATGCTGTATTTGGAAAAGTCCCGGCGGAATCTTCTAAATATGGAAGCAAATATCTCCAAATAAGGCAGGAGAGAGAAAAGGTGGTGGATTGAGAAATATTTAAGGAATGAAATATTTCTAGTATGGTAGGCTAAGAGCTTAATTTGGAAAGTGATATTTGGATTTAGGACGGGGATGAGGAAGGGGTCGGGCTTGTTGGTGTTGGTGGTTGGCGGCAAATATTTTGTGGTGGAGGGAGGGGCTCGGGTGGTTGGAGTTTGGTGGTGGACGATTTTGTGACAGAGGAGGTGGCGGCTTGGAGGTTGGAGGAGGGGTCGGGTTTGCAAGGGAGTAGAGGAAATGAAGAAGGAGGGAGGCCGAGATTGAGAGGGGAGGAGAGGTGGCCGGCGGCCAAAGAGGAAGAAAAAGGAGGAGGGCTGAAACTTGCCTTGGAGAGGAGGGGGATTTCAATTCTTGAAATTGGTTTTCTTTTCATTCATTCACTAATTAAAACATGAAGGATACATGCCTATATATAGGCTACACCACTCAATCTCCCTCCAAACAAACTTCAAAATTCAAAATTCAAATTGAACATATGATGGTTATATGCACCCATCATAGTTCATGAAATGAAATAATTAAAATACTACATGATGGTTATACGCACCCATCATTACACATGGAATGGAAATTAAAAACATGAAATTAAATAACATTGCAAAAATAAAACAAAGCATAAAAATTAATTAATAATTAATAATTATTTATTAATAATAATAATTAATTATTATTAATATGTTGGCTTGCGTTCAGGACGGGTATTATGACGATGCTCCACATGAACATCCGTAAGCACGCCATCGCCGTCTTTAAAATGTTGCGGGCCGTCGTCTCCATCAATCGGGTCACCATCATCATTAGAGGGAGGACGCTCCTTGGCGACATATCGTGGGGAGTCGGCTCCATCAATCGGGTCACCATCATCATCAGAGGGAGGACGCTCCTTAGCGACATATCGTGGGGAGTCAGCTCCATCAAAGGGGCAGTTGGCAGTAGATTAAAGGGGAAGTACAGTATACTGCTAGCCAATCAAGGCTTAGCACATGGATTATGTGCTTTCTCTTTGGCTAAATGAAAAGAGGAAGAGTAAGCTTTTTGTTTTATTTAACCATGGTGGATTAGAGGGACACATGGTGGTCCATTAATGGCTGGAGGGGTGTACCTGGTGGCCAAGAAGCATGGAGAAGGGGGATTGTAGTTTTGGGTAAGTGAGTGAGGAGAATTAAAATATTCGAACAAATCATTTCTTATAGGAGGGTTAACCCAAGTCAACTCCAAGTGGGTCCCCCACGTATGTCAAAGTTATTATGGGTTCGAGTCACCGCGTGTCGAGTCAACGATGTGGCAACGAAGTTGAAATCAAACGTTCATGCATTTTGTTGTGTCGTATAATTTTACGAGCAATATATATATATATATATATATATATATATATATATATATATATATATATATATATCAAATGATGTTGGAATTTAGCTTGACGAGTCTTGTTTTTCTCGCATTGACTGTACGACCATAGCTTTATTTACAGAAGTCCATTTGGAGTTTGTAGGCTCAATATTTTAACACGGCGTTGTTGTTACGCGCAACACTACTTAAAATAGTCGTTTTCTCCTAACAACCTCAGACCGAGATGAAATGAGTTCCGTCGCGCTTGTACTAATTATACGAGTCCAGTGCAACTAACGGAAGTCAATTTGAAATATGTATGCTCAATATTCTAGGCACAAGACTAGGAACACAAGGGACAGACCCAAGGTCTAAGCGTGGAGGTCCCACCGCATATCGGGAAGACTAACAAACTCTTCCCCTCCCAAGCCAAAGACTGAGCTAAGACACCTTCAGAGGGCACTTTAGCTGACCGGAATATCTAAGGAGGATCACAAGACCAACTCTCTCCTCTCCAGACGTGTCCCCTTAGATCTATGTAAAATGTTCCTCATCCGCCCTACCAATGGCGTAATCTCACTGAACAGTTCTACTTTACGCAGCTCACATTGGGCCTCCAACAACGTGAGTCCATTGTTCTAAAAGACCATTAATTGACCCTCATGGGCTTCCCGGTAACCTTACCTCGAGGTCCCCACAGGGAGAGCGGTTCACAAGAACCCCGCTCGCCTAAGATGAAAAAGAAAAATAATATACACAAGGCATCACATACATTTAAAATTTATAGGAATATAAATTCCATACTTCGGCACAGAGACCGACAACATAAGCAAAAATAGGCCATCGAGGGCCGACACAAACTTGGGTTAAACTCGCTACTCCCCGCTTAGTACTGCAACACCTATACGCCAATGTCTCGAATGGCAGCAACAAGCCAAACATTGGTCGAATAAAAGCGAACCGATCATATAGCACCCACCCCTTATTCTAGGCTATAGTGCTTTTTTCCTATAAATAAATAATACACAACTTCCTCGCAGTCTTCTCCGGGAACCCCATAACATCACCAATCCGGCTTACACATCCAGATGGGCTTCACACAACATGCCTAAACCCATACTCACGCTTCCGGGTGCTAATGGGGGTAATAGCGGGGATGTGAACATCAACTCGTCAGAGAGCACCCTTCCCCCACTTATCGATGGAGAGGAGCTTCCATGCAAATATGGAAAATAAGGGCTTCACCTGTCCAAGAAGAAATTTCGTTACCCTTGACGCGTGTTTTGATGACGGTGCCGGGAGAGGAGCTTCAGGCTGTTCTTGCTGAAAGCGGTGCTGGGAGAGGAGCTCTGGGCTGTTCTTGCTGAAGACAGTGCCAGGAGAGGAGCTCTGGGATGTTCTTGCTGAAGGCGGTGCTGGGAGAGGAGCTCCGAGCTGTTCTTGCTGAAGGCAGTGCCAGGAGAGAATATCCAGGCGGTTGCGATGGGGAAGTAGAGCAAGGGCTCGGGCCTTGCTTTGCCCTAGGCGGCGGCGACGAGGATGGAGAGAAAGGGCTCAGGCTTGGGAGCTGGTTCTGCTCGTTCCCGATGGCTGCGATGGGAAGGAGCAAAAGCTCTGGATCGGGAGCTTGTTCTGCTCTAGGCGGCGCCGGGAGAGATACCCCCGACCGATCTCCCTCCAGGCGACGGTGGTGGGAGAAAGAGAGCTGCTGCTCCTTTGTTGCTTTTTTTTGCTGCCCTATCTTCTCCTCCTCCTTTTTTTATTTCCTCTTCCCATTTTTTATTTCCCCCCACCCCTTGCCCTCGACTCCCCTCTCTCCATATATATATAAATAAATATATATATAATAAATGTATAAATTAAAATAAATATATATATAATAAATATATATATTATAAATAAATGTATATTTAGTAAATATATATATTATAACATGAAACGTAAAATCTCCATACGCATACACGAGCACCCGCACGTCTTCGGACAGGGCTGCACCAAAATGCCGCTCAAAGCTCGCCCCAAGTCCGCCATATGGGGAGGATTCCGCTCTGCCGAATATGGGGTTGTACACAATCCCCGCTCTTTTCGAGGTTGGCACAAGCTCAGAAAGAAATGTCCAACCCCAAGTATCCGGCATGTGGGAGCCGACCCAAAAAAAGTGTTGAGAAATCTAGCTTTAGTATTTTAACCATATATAACAATTCCCATAATGTAGCAGGACGGAAAAAATCTATTTTTGCACAAATTGCTAAGGGACTTGCTCCTAATCCCATATTAGACGTAAATAAAAAAAAATCGTATTTGTTTAGCGGCTTGTGCAAACTAATCACTATTAATAGTAAGATGTAAACATAAATTGACTATGTTTGATTTAACTGTCTCTCATCAAAAAAGCACAACATGATCTTGATCGTATATTTTGAGCTAGACTATTTTTATTCAATATTCTCATTTTAGAGTGGACAAAAGACTCAACTATCAAATGTATTGAACGCGCACCATTGAATGACCCCATAAAATCGCATTGGTATATCATAATGAATGATGAGTTGTAAATGAATCAAGAGTAGATGACATTCTTATTATTGATATGCTAGCAGAAGGCCAATTAACTCTAATATAATATAAGTTTTTTCTTGCAGGTACTCTTGATGGAGCTGCAAATGTTTTAGCAATTTCATATTGATGATTTATCATTTCACCAACTATTGTTTGATCAAGACGCATAGCACTATGATAAAGTATAGAAGAAGCAGTACTAGTAACATCGTCATGATCATGTAAATAATGTTTACTCATATCGAAAATTTTAACCAATATAGAATTATTGATTTGATCATTATTATGAGTTATAAAGGGTTTGATAATATTCTTTATAATCAGTAGATAATTCCCCATGATATTATGAAACATCAAAGCCATACCTCTTTGTATTCTCTTGTACACGCAGATCTAATCATTTCCCCCCAGGTGTGCCTACCTCCCTGCCCAGCTAATGAGAGCCTGAGTAGAGAGTCTACCTGGGGCTGAGCAACACTCAGGGTGTCCCTTACCCCCACAGGCTAGCCTTCAGACCTGCCAGCTAGTGAGAGCCTGCGCAGCGGGTCTACCTGGGGCCAAGCCAGGCTCGAGGTAGTGCAAGTTTTTCTGAACTGAACTACCACCAAGAACCTTTCCAAGAACCAATCCTTTCCCCCCAGGTGTGCCTACAACCTTGCCTAGCTAATGAGAGCCTGAGTAGCGAGTCTACCTAGGGCTGAGCAGCACTCAGGGTCCCTTACCCCCACAGGCGAGCCTACGGACCTGCCAACTAGTGAGACCCTGCGCAGCGGGTCTACCTGGGGCCAAGCCTCGCTCGGGGTAGTGAAATAGTCTCCAAGAACCAAACCTCCAAGAACCAATCCTTTCCCCCCAGGTGTGCCTACCACCCTGCCTAGATAATGAGAGTCTGAGCAGCGAGTCTACCCGTGGCCGAGCAGCACTCGGGATCCCTTACCCCCACAGGCGAGCCTACGGACCTGCCAGCTAGTGAGAGCCTGTGCAGCGCGTATACCTGAGGTCGAACCAGGCTCGGGGTAGTGCAATAGTCTCCAAGAACCAAACCTTTCCCCCCAGGTGTGCCTACTACCCTACCCAGCTAATGAGAGCCTGAGCAGCGAGTCTACCTGGAGCTGAGTAGCACTCGGGGTCCCTTACCTCCATAGGCGAGCCTACAGACCTGCCAGCTTATGAGAGCATGCACAACGGGTCTACCTGGTGCCGAGCCTCGCTCGGGGTAGTGCAATAGTCTCCAAGAACTAAACCTCCAAGAACCAATCCTTTCCCCCCAGGTGTGCCTACCGCCCTGCCCATCTAATGAGAGCCTAAGCAGCGAGTCTACCCGTGGCCGAGCAGCATTTGGGGTGTCCCTTACCCCACAAGTGAGCCTTCAGACTTGCCAGCTAGTGAGAGCCTGCGCAGCGGTTCTACCTTGGGCCGAGCCAGGCTCGGGGTAGTGCAAGTTTTTCTGAATTGAAGTTCCACCAAGAACCTTTCCAAGAACCAATCCTTTCCCCCCCAAGTGTGCCTACATCCCTTCTTAGCTAATGAGAGCCTGAGCAGCGAGTCTACCCGGGACCGAGCAGCACTCGGGGTGTCCCTTACCCCCACAGGAGAGCCTTCAAATATGCCAGCTAGTGAGAGCCTGTGCAGCGGGTCTACCTAGGCTTGGGGTAGTGCAAGACATCCAATTGATTTTCTATTTAGGTACTGGTGCATTCATTTGTTTAGTTTGTCTAGTTTTCTCCTACAGTGCATGGATGCAGGCCATGGATGCACATAATGAATCCGAAAAAATGATATTTGTGCATTGATAGACTAAACAGTGACTTACTGAACGTTTTATTTCAGAATCTATAGGCAATTTGTTTAAACTAATTTGTCAAATTTTCATACGATTTTCCAACACGGAGTGATTGTGTTATTCTTAGCTATTCAAGGATCATTATCAGCAATATGTATTTGAAGGAATTTCTTTTATGACCAAGATTATTGTTAGGTTACGAAAGTCCGGCCTAGTAGAAGCTTTGATGACCAACTGTTTGATTTATACATTTTGGAGCCAACTGTTCCATCATAGTTTAAATGTGTTTGTAGCTAAATTTTGCATTAATTTTAATATAGTTGAAACTTTCATTAAACATGACATATGTTCAATAAGTCAGTTGTCTATTCGATTTCCAACGAAAGTTTCTTGAAGATACAGTTGGCCAACCTATGTGAATGCTATGTTGTGAGCAAATTCTGACGTGGATGTGCTTGTATTCTTTTCAAATAACAGCTATTATTGGAGATCGTTTCTGTTAATTTTTGTGTGACTTATTTATTCTAGAATTGTTATTTTGTAATTTTTTGGTGAAATTTACTGGGAAGTTTGAGACGATGGGCAGCAAGTCCTTAGATGAAATCGAAGATGATATATAGGACTAAGAAAATATATTGTCTTTTCATTGAAAAATAGTTGAATTTGACTAGCAATATTGATGGGTATGATTTGATTAAAAGCTTGATTAGGATGTAAAATTTTATGGAAATTGTTTTTGTTTGTGGCGACACTTGGTTTGGAATTGGAAGGCTAGCTTTATCAAGACGACAGGTGGACATATTTTGGAAAGAGGCAAAGATCAAAGATCCTTTTCTGAGAGATAATCGGCATGAAACAAAAAAAATCCTGTCTATGAATGAGGTTGAAATAACTCATTCAGTTTCGACCCTCCTACTAACTTAAATGATTCTTCACTGTCGAAGCCTTAAAATAGATTGTCCAAAAATCCTAAAATTCAAAGATGGGACGACTCCCAGTACAAGGACCTTACACACAAAGAGCCCACGCATGACCCTGGCTGTCACCTTGTTCCTCTTCTAAAGCCATGACGTTTGCCCGAGTTCTTCCGTGTTGGCCACTCTCCACGCTCACCGCACCAAAAGTGTTGAAGCCAAAATTTGACCTCTGTGGAGTTCGGGGTCCCAAAAGAGGGGTGACCGTGCACCTACTACCCTCATGCGAACGATCTAGCCACAAGACTAGGAACACAAGGGACAGACCCAAGGTCACAGCGTTGAGGTACCACCGCATACCCGAAAGACTAACAAACTCTTCCCTTCCCAAGCAAAAGACTGAGCTAAGACACCTTCAGAGGGCACTTTTAGCCGACCAGAATATCTAAGGAGGATCTCATGACCAACTCTCTCCTATCCAGACGTGTCCCCTTGGGTCTATGTAAAATTTTCCTCATCCGCCCTACCAATGGTGTAATCTCGCCGAATAGTTCTTGTTGGAACACCCTATTACTAATTTGGGTAAGGATCACTATGGTTGTCTTAGGAAACCAGGTTGACCTAGTTGTATAGTTGTAAAGGTCAACATTAGAATGAGTCTAAAGCTTAGAACGTAGGTTTGAAGCTGCCCAGGACCTCTCCAATGTCAAGGATATAGAGCCAAGTCTAAGGCAATTCTCGTCGAGCTGAGGTCGACGAAACGTCGAACTCAGTTCGACGCTCTCTGAGCTCAACTTGAGAAATCGTCGAACTCCGGTCGACTATCTTCGAGCTCAGATCGACGATCTCTCTTCAGTTATTCTTCAGGTCGCTGAGCTCGGTTCGACAATCTTCGAGCTCAGTTCGACGTTTTCTGTCTGCTTTATCTCATTTTATCTCTGAGCTCAATTCGACAATCGTAAAGCTCAGATCGACGATTCTTCTGAGAGATCGACGCTTTTAAGGATTCAAATGCTGTTATTCTTTGGAATGTTTTTGAATATTATCAGCATTTATGATAAGAAGATCTGCCAGCCGTGTGTCTTTATTCTGGAGCAAGTTTCAAGGTATTATTCAGAGAATGTTTGCTATGACTTTCCTCTAGAAGACAAAACTCCTTATGGAAGACATTTATGACTGCCAACGGCTACTTTGGACAAAGAATTTTTCAGAGAATAAGATCTTCCTTTTTCAAAGAACATATGAGATACAGAACATAATAGAAAAAGAACAACAGAAGAGTGTACACAACTTGAATTTTCTTGCTTACTGAAAAGTGTTCACAACTTCATCTCAAGAACTCCAGACACCTCATCTCTCAGTCTTCTTGCTGAAACAATCTTTTGCTAGAGATCAAAATTCTGAAGACCTATCACCCTAGAGCAAAGCTTCCCTTCCTGAACCAGTCTACATCTCAGGGGGAGCTTTGACAAAAGATCCACTAAGTCTTCTCTCATTTGATTTGAGAACAGAGAAGACAACTTCATTTCCTTTTTCCTTTTTACTTTCCTGCTGTAAAAGGGCTCTTGAACTCCCTTCAAAAGTTCTGTCTGGTTCTGAGAACCTTGTCAAAACTCAGTGGTGGCAAGCCACCTTATCAAAAAATCCAGTTTTGGTTTTTGAGCACCTTAACAAAAGCTCATTGGTGTCAGGACATCTGATCAACTCATCCTGAGTGGATTCCTACCAAGGGTGGTAGAAGAGTGGATGTACCCAGGTTTTGGGGAACCACTATATTTCCTTGTGTCTTCTGGATTGTTTGTTTGATTGTTGCTGTGTGCTGTGCTCTTAGTTTCTTGCTTCTTTAATTATTTTCTAGCACTCTACACTATAGTATAAATTAAATTTTATATGTGTTGATATTTTCAAAACTGTGAAACTTATTTGAATAAACTCTATTCACCCCCCCTCTAGAGTTGAGATAGATCTTACCCTCACTTTTAATTGGTATCAGAGGGAGGTTGGTTGCTCATACAGGCTAACACCTGAACCAAGTGATCCTTGGTAAAATCTATCTTTTAAGAGGGTTATTTCTTCTTATATATATATTACTCTAAGACATGGCACAGAACAAGGATTATGCAAGCACCAGACCTCCAGTGTGCAATCTATCTAAGTTTGCACTTTGGAAGGCAAGGATTAAATTATACATGAACTCTATTGATGAAGATATTTTCAATTCTGTCTTGACAGTTTGTCCAAGTCCACCAGCAAGCTCAAGCACAAATGCTATTCCACCTCCCTCAGGAACAGATGCAGACATAAAGAAATGGAAAACTGCAGATGCAAAGGCCATGAACATCTTAGCTCAGACAATGTCTGATGAGATATTTCAGAAAGTAGCTGACTGCAACTCAGCCAAAGGAATTTGGGACAAGCTCTCTGAAATTGTCTCAGGGTCTGCTGATGAAAGGAAAGACAGGAGATCTCACCTCATAACCCAATATGAGAATTTCAAGAAAGGAGAGACTGAGTCAGTGGCAGATATGTACAACAGATTGAGTCTGATTGTCAATGAGCTAAGGACCTTGGATAAAGAAATCTCATTGACTGAGCTTAATGACAAGATCCTAATGTGCTTCCCCAGTACTTGGGATTCAAGAATCTGGCCAATCAAAGATGCCAGAAGCCTAAATGAGATCACTACTGAAACTCTCCTAGGCAAGCTCAAATCTTATGAGCTGCTTATCAAGAACAGAGAGGAAGAACAGAAGGCTGCTTCACCAGCCTCAAGGAAAGAGAAGTCAATAGCTTTCAAAGCTATTGAAGATCTGCCTGAAGAAAAACTCACAGGCAATGAGGAATTGGTTAGCCTACTGGCCAAAAGATTTTACAAGCTGGTCAGAAAGGACTTCAGAAAAAGGCCATACAAAGGTAATGACAAACCAAGGTATGATAAGTCAAATAATAATAACAAAGAAATCATATGCTTTGGTTGCAGGAAACCAGGCCACATTGTGCCTGACTGTCCAGAGAACAAGAACAAGGACAGAAAGGATAGAAGAGAAAGAAGAAAAGAAAAGGATTTCAAAAAGAACAGCTCAGACAAAGCCTCCTCTAGCAGGAACAAAAATACAAGGAAGGGGTTTATTGCTGAGACATGGAGTGAGACAGAAGAAGATTCTGAAACTTCATCTAGCTCCAGTGATGATGAAGATGATGCTGATGAGAAAGAATTCTGCATGATGGCTATCAATGCCTCACAGCAAAACTCTGATGAAGAATCAGATTCAGATTCAGAAAATCAACCAGAGGAAGATCAGGTAATTAGCTCTTTTGATTTTAATTCTGAGGACTTCAAAAATGAATTTAAGACATTGTGCTTGGATTTACTAAGATCTGAAAAAGAGATAATCTCTCTCAGAAATAAATTATCTGAATACAATGTCCTAAACTCAAATAACCTCAAACTCTCTGAGGAGTTAGAATGCTGTAGGGAGGAGATAGCTTCACTGAAAAGTGAACTGTCAAGAGCTAAAAAGTTTGAAGAATCCCTAAATGGGAGAAGTATCAGACTGATGGACATTACAAGCACAGTGAACTCTAGATTCAACAGTACACTGGGCTTGGGTGCCTCATCCAGCCAACCAATAATATTAACAACTCCAATCAAATTTGTCTCTGACAAAGGAAAGGGAGTAATAGAGGTAGCTAGGAAGAATGCAGATCTGTCTGAGAAAAATTCAGTTCAACAGATTGCGTTGAGCAGAGCTCGACGATCGTCGAACAGAGCTCGACGATCTAACCACAGATCGTCGAACTCAGCTCGACGATATCCAAACTCTGAACTTCAGAATAATCGATCTTCGAACAGAGATCGACGATCTGACCCAAGATCGTCGACTTCAGCTCGACGATCATCGAACAGAGATCAGGACTGTGAACATTCCTTCAATGGCACATCTAGATTCAATCCTAGTGGTCCCACATCCCAAGGCTTTAACCCCTATACTGAATGGATAGTACCTCCTAGGAGATACCATCCTGAAGGCTATAAGAGTCAACCTGGGATGTCTTTTATTTCTGAATTCAAAGGATATCAGCCTAGGCCCAAGGTTAACTGGGTCAAAAACAATTAAGCTGCTCATGTGCAGGTGAAGACCTATCCAGTATCTAACCAACAATGGTATCTGGATAGTGGGTGCTCAAAGCACATGACAGGGAACAGGGAGAACCTATCATCCTTCATAACCAAACTTGGACCCAAGGTGATTTTTGGTGATTCAAATTTTGGTCAAACCAAAGGATATGGTGCTGCTCAGATAGGCTCAGTCACTTTTAAGAAGGTGGCATATGTAGAAGGACTGAAGCACAATCTGATTAGTATCAGTCAACTATGTGATGAGGGATACAAGGTGACTTTCAACAAATCCCTGTGCAAGATCAAGTCAGAGAATAACACAACTGTGTTAACAGGTAAAAGGACAGGTAACATTTACTTAGTAGACTTTCTTTCATCTAAAGTAGATATCTGCTTATTCAATTCCATATCTAAGCCTAATATTTTGTGGCATAAGAGACTAGGACATCTAAACCTTAGAACCATTGCTAGGCTCTCCAAGGACAACCTAGTTAGAGGACTACCTTCTGGCCCCTACAAGAAGGAAGGACTCTGCAAGGCTTGTCAATTAGGCAAGCAAACTAAAAGTAGCTTTAAGTCACTTAATAAGAGTGATTCACCTAGGATTTTGTATTTGTTGCACATGGATCTTTTTGGACCCATATCAGTACAAAGCCTAGGAGGGAAGTCCTATACTCTAGTGGTTGTAGATGACTTCTCAAGATTCACTTGGGTATTCTTTCTGAGGAAGAAGTCTGATAACTTCAAGTGTTTGACAGATTTTCTCAAATGCATTCAGATTGAGTTCAACACTCACATTGCCCTGATCAGAAGTGATCATGGGATAGAGTTTGATTCTCTTCTCATGCAAGAGTTCTGTCAAAGTGAAGGGATCAGGCATACTTTCTCAGCTCCTAGAACTCCTCAACAAAATGGGGTAGCTGAAAGGAAAAATAGAACCCTAATTGAATCTACTACTACATTGTTGACAGATGCTCACTTACCTCTATCCTTTTGGGCTGAGGCAGTGAACACCTCCAACTATGTATTAAATAGAAGCCTGATACACAAACTAAAGGGCAAGACTCCCTATGAATTGCTCAAAGGGAAGAAACCTAAAGTAAATTATTTTAAAATTTTTGGCTGTATTTGTTATATTCATAATAATGACAAGAAACATCTAGCAAAATTCCAAGCCAAAGCTGATGAAGGGGTGTTTCTGGGATACTCCATGATCAGCAAGGCCTATAGGGTATATAATAAATCATCTTGTAAAATTGAAGAATCTGTTCTTATTACCTTTGATGAGACTAACATGTGTTATAAGGAGAAGTCTACTTCTACCAAAGAACCCTTGCAGGTACAATCTATATCAGAAAGTATGGACAGATTATAGGTTAAAGAAGAGGACACAACCTCTCAACCTATTCAGCAAAAGAATGAAAGCAGTGATGATGAAGAAGTGCAACATCTTGAAGAAAATCATCCTGAAGAGCCAGTTGTTATTCCACTAGAGGAGACAACAACACAGGCTGGTGAACAATCAACACCCCCTGTTGATTTAGTAACAACAAGAGATCATCCAATCACCCAAGTAATTGGAGAGATCTCAGCTGGTGTGCAAACCAGAAATCAGGTCAACCAGAACCTGATGCACACTTGCTTCCTATCTCAAGTTGAACCTCAATCCATTCAAGATGCAGAGCAAGATCCACACTGGATCATTGCAATGCAAGAGGAGCTACATCAATTTGAAAGGAACAAGGTCTGGGAACTAGTGCCTAAGCCAAAGGATCATTCCATTGTTGGAACAAAGTGGGTTTTCAGAAACAAGCTGGATGACTAAGGAATTATTGTCAGAAACAAGGCAAGGCTAGTTGCTCAAGGCTACTCTCAACAAGAAGGAATAGACTATGACCAGACCTTTGCACCAGTTGTAAGGTTAGAGGCCATCAGAATATTTCTAGCTTATGCTGCTCACAAAGGCTTCAAGGTCTATCAGATGGATGTGAAGAGTGCATTTCTCAATGGGGACATCAAAGAGGAAGTCTATGTTAGACAACCTCCAGGTTTTATCTCTCTAACTCACCCTGATTATGTTTTCAAATTGTATAAAGCATTATATGGTCTCAAGCAAGCTCCTAGAGCATGGTATGAGACCCTAACATGCTTTCTTCTAGAGAATGATTTTGTTAAAGGGAGAGTAGACCAAACTCTTTTTATTAGAACCCATAAGTCCCATACCCTACTAGTACAAATTTATGTAGATGATATCATATTTGGATCTACTGATTCAAACTTGTGCAGAAAGTTTTCCAACCTAATGCATTCCAAATTTGAAATGAGTAGCATGGGTGAGCTCTCCTTCTTCTTAGGATTGCAAGTAAAACAGCATGCTGAGGGCATATTTATTTCCCAAACCAAGTATGCTAAAGAATTGGTTAAGAGATTTGGTATGTCTGAGGCATCTTGTATGAAAACACCCATGCCTACCAATGCTGTATTGGATGCTGATGAACATGGGAAACCAGTTGATCAGACAACATATAGAGCAATGATTGGCTCTCTATTGTACCTTACAGCCAGTAGGCCAGATATAATGTTTGCTACATGCATATGTGCTAGATTCCAAGTTAGCCCTAGAGAGTCACACCTAACTCTAGTTAAAAGGATTCTTAGGTATGTAAAAAGTTGTCCAAATCTAGGACTCCGGTATCCAAAAGACTCAGGATTTGAATTAACTGGATTCTCAGATGCTGATTATGCTGGATGCAGAATAGACAGGAAAAGCACCAGTGGAACATGTCAGTTTCTTGGTGACAGACTTGTCTCCTGGTTTTGTAAGAAGCAAACATCTGTGTCAACTTCAACTGCTGAAGCTGAGTATATGGCTGCAGGCAGTTGTTGCTCACAAATATTGTGGATATAAAATCAGCTTCTAGACTATGGTTACAACTTAGAGAAGTCAAAAATTTTCTGTGATAATACTAGTGCTATCTCTATAGCACAAAATCCAGTCCTCCATAGTAGGACAAAACACATAGAAATTAGGCATCACTTTCTGAGAGATAATGTAGAGAAAAATAAAATTGAACTTCAATATATACCTACTGATTTGCAAAGGGGAGATATTTTCACCAAACCTTTGGATGAAAAGAAACACAGTTTCTTCCTAAATCAGTTAGGCATGTTAGATGGAGGAAGCCTAAATTAAATTACAAGTTTTTGAAAAGCTAAAACAGACCAAGACTAGGCTAAAAATCAATTCTTTTTATGTCTGTAGAATAAGTTTTGTCTCTGAACTGCGCTCGACATTTTTCCAGAAATCGTCGAACGGAGATCGACGATTTTCCAAAAAACGTCGACCAGAGATCGACGTTCCCAACGTCGTCAATCTGAGTTCAGAGCCCTCGCTAGATCTAGGCTTTCTCTCCTTCTGTTCAGAGGCCGTCGAGTGGAGCTCGACGCTTTTCAACATCGTTGAACGGAGATCGACGATATTGACGTCTCTTCAGATTCCTTCTGCAGCCCAAATCGTCGAGCTGAGTTCGACGCTTCTTCGAACTGAGCTTCACGATTTTCCGTTTCGCCGTCGAACCCTAATATAAAATAATTTCTTCAGCCGTCGTTCTCCTTTTGCGCTTTCATACTCTGCAACTTTCTTCATTTTCCCTCCAAATCCACTACACTTGGTCGCGTTTGGTTTTCTGTTGCAGGTGCAAATGGCGGAATCCAGTGCTGCTATCTCTAAGATGAAATTTGATACAGGATTCGATATAGACATGAACTCATTTGATGGAAGCGACCAGCGCTTCAAGGACATTCTAAATCTATTCATAGAACAACAGTTGACTCAAATAATGACTACACGGATGAAAATTGCTTCAGAAGAAATCAAAGAGTGGTGGTTTACAGCGACAGACGAGACTGAGAACTCTGTCGTCGGCATCATTAAAGGGACTCAGGTACATCTATCACCGGCTCTCTTAACAGATGTCTTTCAACTTAGTACTGGAGAAGATTCTATTGAATTATCTGGAGAAGACTATGATTCAATGCTTAATCGAATGGGTCACAATGCTGTCAACCCTAACAAACTTTTAAAGAAAAATCTGTCTCTGGAATATCAATTCCTGGCTGATGTAGTTGGGAAAGTGCTGTTGGCCAAGCACTCGGCTCATGAAACCATCTCTAGATATCAACTTTGCTTGATGGGAGCTTTAGTCGATAAGAAACACCTTGATTGGGGATCCATCTTCTTCAACTTAATTAAGAAGAAGATCAATAAGACTGCAGTGAGTTTAGGGAGAATCTTAGGGGTCTATCTGCACTACAGATGCCCTGAACTGTTAACCTCCTCTGGGATGTTCATCAATGCATCCAAGAGGCTCTCCTGTGCCCTATTCAGCAAATGGGACAGGCAAATCATCAACCTTACAAGAGCTACTGCACCACTTCCTTCAGGCACAAGGACTGCTTCAGTCACTCCACCAGCAGAAGTGTTGCCTGCCTCTCTTCCTCCTCCAGCTGTATCTACCCCACCCATTTCCTCCTCACCACCAGTCACAACCATAACCATATCATCCCCAATTACAATTTCCTCACCAGTTTCATCCCCTCCTGTATCCACCTCAGAGGAATTCCATCCTCTCTTCTCTTACTCAACCTTCACCCTACCATCCTTTTCCCTTGTAGATGATTCCCTCATGGATGATTCTCCCTCCACTCCTCCTGAGCCACTGATGGTGATTTTCTAGAAGTTAAATTACGTCCAAACTAGAATCTCGATTAGGCAAGTGTACCTATCGAAATGCAGTATAGGAAGTGTCGTATTGCGATTCGGGGCCTGTTGAGTACTTGTACTCACAAGGAAGAGCTATTATTTTATCTAACGGAAAAGTGGGTTTGATTATACTAGATAATAAAAATAAAGCTGAAGCTAAAGAGAAATTCAAATATGAGAAAGCTAGCACTTGATCTAGAATCCCCTTTGACTAAAATAAATCTTTTTGGTAAATAATGAAATGCGAATTCTTAATTATACTCACTCGACCGTGGAGGTTCCTTAAATATAGAAGCGTCTCTCTCGAGCTCATGCTTCTAACTAACCTTAGGTTGATCGATTAAGACCTCTCGGCCAGTCGAAACCCCTAAGCTTGCTTTATGCGGTGAACCCCACTATTGGATTTGACTCCAATCCGGAAGATTTACGTCATCCTCTCTCGAGGAGTGCGTTCAACTCCTTTTATCTTTGAGTGATCTCCTCGTATCCGCAACCTCTCGGTCATTTAGGATACAGATCTTAGATCGAAGATCATATCCGCGTAATATGAATTCGACGAAATGAAAATCAAAGATAAATCGTAGCGAGAATAATTAAGAACAAGACATTTAATAAGAAGAAGAAAGATCTATTTTATTCTAAGGTTCATCATGATCAAGTGCTAAAAGAAGATTAGCTACTCATCATGATTGGGAAAATACAAAATAAAGTAGGAAAAGACATGATTGAAATGGAAATAACTAAAATTAAAGTTACAACAAAGGTAAATCTAGCTTAGAAATGAGAAAATACAGCAAAATAAACAGAACATTACAAGACTCCAACTCCCAAAATTCTTCTCCTCAGCATCTGAAGCTGTCTGGAATTTATAGAAAAATTTCTGTTTGGTCACGCCCCTAGGTCACGCCCGTGACCTAGGGCGTGTCAGGCTCGGAACCGTCGTCTTGAAAGCCCGGGAACGTTGGAGGAGAAACCGCCAAAATTGGTTAACTGACGGGTCACGCCCCTAGGTCACGCCCGTGACCTAGGGCGTGTCACGGCTGTTTCTGGAAACGGCGGGAAGCTGAAATGGCGGGAGTAAAAGTTGTCTTCAAGAAGGTGTCACGCCCCCTAGTCACGCCCGTGACTAGGGGCGTGTCAAGCAGGAACGTAAATCTGGCGGCAATGGCTGGAACGGCGTGTTAATGATTGGAAACTTCTTCGACACGCCCTGGGTCACGCCCGTGACCCAGGCGTGTAATTTTAATCCGACGTGGCACGGGCAGCTGTGATGTCGCAGGCCGTCACGCCCCGTATAAGGAGTACACGGGCGTGTCTTCATCTGACACGGGCGTGTCTGGGCCGGTCGACGATCTTTTGGCGCGGTCGACGAGCTCTGGCTGCAGGCTTGGTTATAACGTGTCACGCCCCTGTGTCACGCCCAGGTAGGGCGTGTCACAGGGCGTGTCTAAGCAGAAAAAATGAAAATTCTTCTTTTTGCTCCAAATTACCTGTAGATCAGCCCTGCAAGATTAAAAATGATTTTATTAGATCAAAGAGATATAAATTATAAAAACAAGTTAAAATAAACTTAATATTATAAAATTAATATAAAATATCTGACTATTGATATATATAAATAAATAAAAATATAGAAATAATTAGAGTTATCAAATACCCCCATACTTATCCGTTTGCTAGTCCCGAGCAAACAACTTCCTATAGGGAGTAGACAAATTTTAAATGCTAGAAAAGAAAATTGAACCTAAGGAGTAAAATGCGAAGTCTTATGCCTATGTTTGTAGATATTTTTGTAGAAAGACTTACTCAGCATACAAATTAGGTTTTTATTTTTCTTAAAATGCGTTTTCACTATTATTTTTACTTTTAAGATGAAAATCCGGTAAATCTTGAAATTATCTTTAGGGAGAGTGTAGCGTGCGTACTAAGATAACATTGCACAAACTAAGATTAAGATACCCTCCAAAGAAATCCATCAATGTCGATGGCCATAGGCTTGCCCTTTCACACTCTCGCCACGGCACTAGTCTAACTTATAAACATAAATCAATAGGGCTTAATTAGGTTGAAATGTAGGCTTAGGTTTTTGGTGAAGGTGATCAAAGATAAACACGATGGCTAGTCACACCAAAACCTAGAGAAGCTTGTACATAAAGATTTGCTATGACTTTAAAGAATGTAGCCAAATTCCTAAATTCCTTTGTTTCTTTTCTTATTTTTTTTAACTCTCTCATCATATTGATTTTTTTCTTCCTCTTCATTTTTTAATGATAATTTTTCTTTATTTTGAAGAGGAGAATAAATCAACTTTTTTTTTATAAGAAAAGAGCCACCAAAAAATGAAAAGGCTCCTAATTACTCACAAAATATTTGTTCTTTCAAGCTCGGGTTTAGGTGTGTAATTAGGATGCTTTTTAGGATTTGGTAAATCGTTTGGTGGAGCTAAAACAAAACGAAAAGGTAATAGGCTCAAATTGGCTAAGCAACGTTAAAATTTTAGGTGCGGGTACAAAAGCTCAAACTTGCCAAAAGAAGTGCCTAAATCATATTTATGCTAATGAGTTTAACTTATGCAAAGTCTTGAAAATAGTTAGAGGGCAAGTTCTAGACATCGAAAAAGAATAACTCTCTCTTGATCCGCAAAATATCTCTCTAGCAAACTTCTACTTACTCACCTAAGTTATTTTAAAGTTTTACCGGTTTTCAAAATTAAAGTAAAATAAGTTGTTTCTACGCATTTAGAAAAATGAAAATCTAATTATATGCTGAATATTTAGATCTACTAAAAATTCTACTTACACGTGCACTTAACTAGAAACACAGCATGACCAACAGTTCTACTCCAAAATTCAAAATTCAATTAAAACATCAAAATTCTCTAAACACTATAAAAAAATTGAATTACTAGGAATTTTGCATGTGAATAAATATAGAAATAAAGACTTCTCTATTTTAATTTTTTTTGATTTTTTCATTTTTTTTCATTCATTTTTTTTTAATTTTTATATTTTGGAAAAACAAAATTTGAAGATGAAATAAAATTTTTTTTTTTTAAAAATTTTTTTGTTTTTGTTTTTTGTTTTTAAAATTTTTTTTTTTTGAAACATTTTTATATGTTTTGCTTGAGAAATATCCCTCCCCCCATACTTAAACTATACATTGTCCCCAATGTAAAAATTAAGAAAATACAAGAAGAGAAAACTTCCCTGAGAAGCGCAAACCAGCATCAAAAGATACCGACTTGAAGAAATACGAAGATTCGACGTTCGTCTCCACCTGATCGTCATGCAGCGATGTCCTTCAAGCCTGTTAAAAAAAAAACTTAAAAAGAAAATTAGAAAATAATAAAAAAGAAAAGATAACCGTGGGGTGCCTCCCACGAGCGCTTTGTTTATGGTCGGTGAGCTCGACCATAGTGGCGCGCGCTTATTATGGGTTTGACAACATTATGTTGTCTAATTTTTCGTTAATATTATCACCGGCAAAAAATAATTTTAGCCGGTGCCCATTTACTTTAAAGTTACCTTTTTCCGGGTGTGAAATAAGAACCGTCCCGTAAGGCCAAACCTCCTTTACGACAAAGGGGCCGGACCAGCGGGACTTAAGTTTACCCGGAAATAAGCGTAAGCGCGAGTTATATAAAAGGACTTGGTCTCCCAGTTTAAAGTCCTTTGGGTGCTTAATTTTCTTGTCATGATAAAATTTGGTGCGCTCTTTATAGAGTTTATTACTCTCATAAGCGAGGGAGCGCCACTCATCGAGCTCGTTAAGTTGGAATTTACGGAGCTCGGAGGACAAATTTTCATCAAGATTTAAAAATTTAAGTGCCCAAAAGGCACGATGTTCAAGCTCAACCGGTAAATGGCATGCTTTCCCATAGACCAATCGATACGGCGTACAACCGATAGCGGTCTTGTACGCGGTCCGATAAGCCCATAGAGCATCATCAAGGTTGACCGACCAATCCTTTCTATTAGTAGAAACCGTTTTTTCTAAAATACGTTTAATTTCTCGGTTAACTACTTCTACCTGACCACTAGTTTGAGGGTGATAGGGGGTGGCTAACCTATGTGTAACGCCGTATTTAGATAATACTTTAGTGAATTGTGCGTTACAAAAGTGAGTGCCCCTATCACTAACTATAGCCCGCGGTGCTCCAAATCGTGAAAATAATTGTTTAAGAAATCGGGTCACGACTCGGGCGTCATTGGTGGGGAGAGCTTGCGCTTCCGCCCACCGTGACACATAGTCAACCGCTACCAGAATATATTTATTTCCAAAAGAAGTTGGTAGCGGGCCGACAAAGTCGATTCCCCATAAATCAAAAACTTCAATTTCTATAAATAAATTTAAGGGCATTTCATCTCGGCGGGAAATATTACCTGAGCGTTGGCATTGTTCACAACGACTTACATGTGCGTGAGCGTCCTTGAAGATGCTCGGCCAATAGAAGCCTGCTTCAAGTACTTTCCGAGCCGTCCGATTAGCTTTATAATGCCCACCGGCGGGTCCCTCGTGATAATGTTTTAAAATTTCTGCGCCCTCCTCATGAGAAACACACCTCCGCACTACTTGGTCCGCGCAAACTCGGAAGAGAAATGGATCCTCCCAAAAATAATTTTTCAAATCAGAAAAGAATTTCTTCTTTTCTTGATAAGAAAAACCATTTGGGAGGAATCTTGCAACAAGAAAATTTGCAAAATCGGCGAACCAAGGAGTGGGAAGAGTGATTACCTTATGCATAGCGAGGAGGCGCTCTTTAGGAAATGTGTCATCGATGTCCTCCTCTTTGAGCTCCTCTGAATTGGGGTTCTCCAACCGAGAAAGATGATCCGCCGCAAGATTTTCCGCTCCTCTTTTATCCCGAATCTCCAAGTCAAATTCTTGGAGAAGCAATACCCACCTAATTAATCGAGGCTTTGCATCTGTTTTGGTTAGTAAATAACGCAAAGCGGAATGATCGGTAAAAACAATAACTTTGGATAAAGTAAGGTAAGAACGAAATTTATCAAAAGCAAAAATTACGGCAAGAAGTTCTTTTTCGGTGGTTGTATAATTTTCTTGTGCGGTGGTTAGTGTTTTGCTCGCATAATATATCGGATGAAAATTTTTATTGATGCGTTGTCCTAAGACCGCACCAACGGCAAAACTACTAGCATCGCACATAATTTCAAAAGGAAGTTCCCAATTGGGAGCTATTACGATTGGTGCGTTTATCAATTTTTCTTTAATAAGAGAAAAAGCGCGCAAACAATTTTCATCAAAAATAAAAGGCGCGTCTTTTTCTAATAAGTGTGTAAGGGGCTTAGTGATTTTAGAAAAATCTTTAATAAACCGGCGATAGAAACCGGCGTGCCCCAAAAAACTACGAACGGCCTTAACATTTGAGGGTGGAGGTAATTTTTCTATAGTTTCAATTTTTGCTTTATCTACCTCTATACCCTTGCTAGAAATTTTATGGCCTAAAACCAAACCTTCCCGCACCATAAAATGGCACTTTTCCCAGTTCAAGACTAGGTTCGTGTCCTCGCATCTTTGGAGTACACGGGAAAGATTTGCTAAACATAAATCAAAAGAGTCTCCAAAGACGGAGAAATCGTCCATGAAGACCTCCATGATATCCTCCACTAATTCATCAAAGATCGCTAGCATACACCTTTGGAAGGTTGCCGGCGCATTGCATAAACCAAAAGGCATCCTTCGATAGGCGAAGGTGCCAAACGGACAAGTGAAGGTTGTTTTCTCTTGGTCTTCGGGCGCAATTGGGATTTGGAAATATCCCGAGAGACCATCAAGAAAACAATAAAACGAGTGCCCGGATAACCGTTCAAGGATTTGGTCAATGAACGGTAAAGGAAAATGATCCTTTCGGGTTGCATCATTTAATTTACGGTAGTCGATGCAAACCCGCCATCCGGTAACGGTTCGAGTAGGAATTAATTCATTTTTATCATTAGGAACTACCGTTAAGCCTCCTTTCTTAGGCACCACTTGGACCGGGCTAACCCAAGAGCTATCCGAAATCGGATAGATGATGCCCGCATCTAATAATTTAATCACCTCGGCCTTGACTACCTCCTTCATGTTAGGATTTAGCCGGCGTTGAGGTTGAATTGTTTTGTGGGTATGTTCTTCTAATAAAATTTTATGGGTGCAAAAGGAGGGATTAATTCCCCTCAAATCCGTGATCTTCCACGCAATTGCGCGGCGATGACGTTTTAAAATATTAGATAATTTAAATTTTTCATCATCGGTCAAGTAGGCCGACATAATTACGGGAAGTTTAGAATCCTCCGCTAAAAATAAATATTCTAAATGATCAGGCAATTGTTTTAATTCTAGCGTGGGAGGTTCATCATAAGAAGTTTTCAAACGATCACTACTAATTTCCAAAATTTCAAAAGTAGGTGTGCGAGTGATCAAATCCTTATCACTATTTTCATAAGTAATTAAATCTAAATTTTCAAAATAAGTGTTATGATCAATAGACGATAAAGAATGTTCAGAAAAAGGAATGAAATCTTCTTCGGGAGAAGCCTCTAAATAATAACATGAGTCGTCATTGGAGAGCGAATTTTTCATAGATGCGTCAATAGTAAAGGTAACTTCTTCATCCCCGACTCTAAGGAGAAGTTTACCGTTACTAATGTCTATAACGGCGCGCGAGGTGGCAAGAAATGGGTGACCGAGAATGAGTGGTACCTCGGTGTCCTCTTCGATGTCAGAGATGACAAAATCTACCGGAAAGATAAATTTGTCAACTTTGACAAGCACATCCTCAATAATACCCATCGGATATCTTATAGACCGATCCGCCAATTGAATGCTCATTCTTGTGGGTTTAGGTTCTCCTAAACCCAATTTTTTAACTAAAGAATAAGGCATTAAATTTATTGAGGCACCTAAATCGGCTAACGCACGTTTTACCAATAAATCGCCAAATGAACAAGGTATAGAGAAACTACCCGGATCAGGTAATTTCTTAGGCAATTTATTAAGTAAAACCGCCGAGCACTCCGTGTTCAATTGAACCGTGCAGATATCCTCAAGTTTCTTTTTATTTGATAAAAGATCCTTGAGGTACTTAGCATATTTTGGCGTTTGTGCTATCACTTCGCATAACGGTAAATTTATTTGGATTTGTTTAAACATGTCTAAAAATTTACCGTGATGCTCATCTATCCGGTCTTTTTGCATTCTAGACGGATAGGGAAGAGGTGGTTGATAAGGTTTTGGTTTAATATAACTAGAAGGCTTAATCGGAGGAGAAGATGAAGAAATCATTACCTCCGTATCAACTGGAATTGGAGAAGTTTCAACTGGAATTGTAGAAGTGGTTACCTCCTTCCCGCTCTGTGGAGAGATAGATTGGAGACCGTATCAATTTCATACATCCCGGCCGGTTTAGGTGATTTAGACCGAGGTGTACTCCATTGATAGGTATTCAAAGCCATACCTTCTATAAGCTCTTGGGCGGCCGCCGGTGTTTTGTTATTAAGCGTTCCACCGGCGGCGGCATCGATATGTTGCCTAGTTTGAGAATTTAGGCCGTTATAGAAGGTTTGGATTTGTAACCAATCCGGAATTGCATGATGAGGACATCGACGAAGCAATTCCTTGAAACGCTCCCAAGTATCATATAACGTTTCCGAATCAAGTTGGGAGAAATAAGTAATATCATTGCGCAATTTAGCCGTTTTAGCCGGCGGAAAGTATTTCGTAAGAAATCTTTCCGTCATTTCAGCCCATGTTGTGATTGATCCTCTTGGTAAAGAACTCAACCATTGCTTGGCTTTAGTGCGCAATGTAAATGGAAATAACCTTAGCCGGATGGCATCATCGGATACACCATGAATTTTAAAAGTATCGCATATTTCTAAGAAATTAGAAATATGCGCGTTTGGATCTTCATCTTGAAGCCCATCAAATTGTACATATTGTTGTACCATTTGGATGATGCTTGGCTTCAACTCAAAATTATTGGGAGCAATAGCGGGGCGAACAATACTAGATTGAGCCTCGTCCAAATTTGGACGGGCATAATAAGACATAGTTTGTTGTTCGACCGCATTTGGCTCACCCATATTGGAAGAAGAAGAAGAAGGAGATCTAGGAGAATGAGAAGAAGAACTTAATGAAGAAGGAGGAGAAGAAGATGGTGACGGAGAGAGAACTAAAGACGGATTAGGAGTGTCTCCTAAGGATTCCGTATCTTGGAAATTCGGAACTCGAAATTGTAAGCGGTGCCGAAGGGTTCGCTCAATTTCCGGATCCAAATCAAAAAGAGGTGACGGATTCCCTCGGGTCATACACAAGACCAAAACAAAAGATAAAAGTTTTAAGGTTTAAAAATTTATAAGATAAAATTTCCCGGACTTCCCAAGGGCTACCCAGTGACGGGTTCGCAAGGTACTAGGCGGTATTGCGGGATGAAAACCCGACACGGCCCTTTCGCAAGAAATTTTTAAATATAAAAATTTAAAGATAAAACTTTTTGAAAGGAAAGGTTTTTTTTTTTTTGAAATAAAAGAAAAAGAAAAATGATAAAACTAATAGATCCTTGCTTTCGAAATATCAACAAAGAAAAGTCCCCGGCAACGGCGCCAAAAACTTGATGGTGATTTTCTAGAAGTTAAATTACGTCCAAACTAGAATCTCGATTAGGCAAGTGTACCTATCGAAATGCAGTATAGGAAGTGTCGTATTGCGATTCGGGGCCTGTTGAGTACTTGTACTCACAAGGAAGAGCTATTATTTTATCTAACGGAAAAGTGGGTTTGATTATACTAGATAATAAAAATAAAGCTGAAGCTAAAGAGAAATTCAAATATGAGAAAGCTAGCACTTGATCTAGAATCCCCTTTGACTAAAATAAATCTTTTTGGTAAATAATGAAATGCGAATTCTTAATTATACTCACTCGACCGTGGAGGTTCCTTAAATATAGAAGCGTCTCTCTCGAGCTCATGCTTCTAACTAACCTTAGGTTGATCGATTAAGACCTCTCGGCCAGTCGAAACCCCTAAGCTTGCTTTATGCGGTGAACCCCACTATTGGATTTGACTCCAATCCGGAAGATTTACGTCGTCCTCTCTCGAGGAGTGCGTTCAACTCCTTTTATCTTTGAGTGATCTCCTCGTATCCGCAACCTCTCGGTCATTTAGGATACGGATCTTAGATCGAAGATCATATCCGCGTAATATGAATTCGACGAAATGAAAATCAAAGATAAATCGTAGCGAGAATAATTAAGAACAAGACATTTAATAAGAAGAAGAAAGATCTATTTTATTCTAAGGTTCATCATGATCAAGTGCTAAAAGAAGATTAGCTACTCATCATGATTGGGAAAATACAAAATAAAGTAGGAAAAGACATGATTGAAATGGAAATAACTAAAATTAAAGTTACAACAAAGGTAAATCTAGCTTAGAAATGAGAAAATACAGCAAAATAAACAGAACATTACAAGACTCCAACTCCCAAAATTCTTCTCCTCAGCATCTGAAGCTCTCTGGAATTTATAGAAAAATTTCTGTTTGGTCACGCCCCTAGGTCACGCCCGTGACCTAGGGCGTGTCAGGCTCGGAACCGTCGTCTTGAAAGCCCGGGAACGTTGGAGGAGAAACCGCCAAAATTAGTTAACTGACGGGTCACGCCCCTAGGTCACGCCCGTGACCTAGGGCGTGTCACGGCTGTTTCTGGAAACGGCGGGAAGCTGAAACGGCGGGAGTGAAAGTTGTCTTCAAGAAGGTGTCACGCCCCCTAGTCACGCCCGTGACTAGGGGCGTGTCAAGCAGGAACGTAAATCTGGCGGCAACGGCTGGAACGGCGTGTTAATGATTGGAAACTTCTTCGACACGCCCTGGGTCACGCCCGTGACCCAGGCGTGTAATTTTAATCTGACGTGGCACGGGCAGCTGTGATGTCGCAGGCCGTCACGCCCCGTGTAAGGAGTACACGGGCGTGTCTTCATCTGACACGGGCGTGTCTGGGCCGGTCGACGATCTTTTGGCGCGGTCGACGAGCTCTGGCTGCAGGCTTGGTTATAACGTGTCACGCCCCTGTGTCACGCCCAGGTAGGGCGTGTCACAGGGCGTGTCTAAGCAGAAAAAATGAAAATTCTTCTTTTTGCTCCAAATTACCTGTAGATCAGCCCTACAAGATTAAAAATGACTTTATTAGATCAAAGAGATATAAATTATAAAAACAAGTTAAAATAAACTTAATATTATAAAATTAATATAAAATATCTGACTATTGATATATATAAATAAATAAAAATATAGAAATAATTAGAGTTATCAGCCACCCTCTACCTCCTCTTTTTAACAAATGCTTCATGACATTCTCTCCCAACCATCCTTCACACCCTCTCTTTCTTCACCTATCTCCACCTCAACCTTTTCTATCTCCACAATTCCATCCTCAGAGCCATCCATTCCTACTCCACCTACCTCCACACCTTCAGCTCCAGCCAACATCCCTACATCTACCTTTACTCCTACCTCTGCTCAAGCCCCACTTGAGCATGTAGATCTTCCAAGGTTGGCAGACAGACTTTATGAGTTGCTAGCTCCCAGGCTGACATCTCTGTTGGAGACTTCCCTGGCTCCACTCCTGAAACAAGTTCAGGAGTTGTCTACCAAGCTTTCCTCCTTTTCCTCCTCCCAGGCAATCCCTTCTACTGGGTGCCTTGGTTTAGCTCTCCTTGAACCAAGGCAGGGGGAGATGCTTTATGAAGAAGTGGATGTGCCAGTGGATGCTCCTGTTTTTGCTCAAGCTCCAGCTCCTGCTCACTCAGAAAGAAGTGGATGTGCTTTTGCACTAAATCTTGCACTAAATCTTCAGAGCCTGCTATCTCAATTTGATACAGTTCATTTCAGCTTTCTGCCAGTACCTCTCACTGAAGATCTGTCTAAGGCCATTGTGCCTGTATCTGTTTGTGATCCCAGCCACATTGAATCCTATATCAATTCCTGGAAGGCTGTGGATATTCCTGATGCTGCTACTAAGGCCATTGTGCCTCCTGTTGTTGAAACTACTGCTGCTGCTGCTGAAGATATAGAGATGATTCCAGCAACTGCTGATGAAGAACTTGCTTCCTACCTAGAAGATCCCACACCTGCTGCTATGCCTGCTCCTGCCCAAGTGTCTGCTGCTGCTGTTGCTCCTGCTCTGACTTCTGATCAGTTAAAGCTACAAGAAAAGTACATAAAAAGCATTGACGATCTGTATGACAGACCACAAAGCTCAGATAGTGACCAATTCCAGACTGAATCAGATGACTCTGCCAATACCATTGCCAAGAAGAGAAAAGCTAGAAGCAAAGCCATGATGTCAGTTCCTCCAGCTAAAGCAAAAGACTCCAATGATATTCCATACTACATTCTGCATGATTGCCCCATTTCTGAGCCATGGATGCAATACTCCAAGAATCAACTGAAAGCTAGGAATAAGAGAAGGAAGCTTGATAAATATGAAAAAGGATCTTCACAATATCAGCCTCCTCCTCCTCCTCCTCCAGATTCTGGATCAGGCTCAGCCCCTCAAGCTCCAGCTTCAAGGCAAAGCTCCTCCCAATCTTATCCAAGATACTATCAAAGGGGACAACATCAAAGAGGATATCAATCCAGAAGGGGTCATTATAGAGGAAATCAGAGAGGACAAAGATCTTATCAAAGGGAAGGACAAGGCCACACTGACTCTTCTTCAGGTCCTTTCCCTTATAGGCTGAAAGACACAGTTGTCTCCAGGACTCCTCCTGCTTCTGAATCTCTCAACAGGTATGAACCTCCTGTTCCTTTTGAGGATCCTGAGAACAATCCTCTATCCTGGACAACAAGAATGAAAGAGCTAGCTGCTCTTCATCAACTAAAGAAAGCCAGAGAGCAAGGCATGGACATCTCCAATATAATAACTTTATCAGATCAAAGGAAGAAAGAATTGGAAAGATATGCTTCTAGAAAGTTTTTCAACCCAGAAGACTACATGAAGCTGCACCAAGAGGCTGTAGTTCCAAGGCCAAGATCTCAAACTTCTCTAGGTGCAGAGGATGACAGAAGATCAAAGAAAGAAAGCCAGAATCCTAACAGAGAAATTTTGTTTAAAAAGGGAACTGAGAAGAAGTAAATTGTGTAAGCTGAACTTTCATCCTCATCTGGATAATTGCTGCTATTTTACCTGTGATCTGCTTGCTGCTATATCTTTGCTTGGTTAGCTCTTGTTTTTGTATGAATGCTTATTCATTTCCTAATGTTATTTGTAAATAGTAATCCTAACCCAAATAGGGGGAGATTGTTGGAACACCCTATTACTAATTTGGGCAAGGATCACTATGGTTGTCTTAGGAAACCAGGTTGACCTAGTTGTATAGTTGTAAAGGTCAACATTAGAATGAGTCTAGGGCTTAGAACTTAGGTTTGAAGCTGCCTAGGACCTCTCCAATGTCAAGGATATAGAGCCAAGTCTAAGGCAATTCTCGTCGAGCTGAGGTCGACGAAACGTCGATCTCGGTTCGACGCTCTCTGAGCTCAACTTGAGAAATCGTCGAACTCCGGTCGACTATCTTCGAGCTCAGATCGACGATCTCTCTTCAGTTATTCTTCAGGTCGCTGAGCTCGGTTCGACGATCTTCGAGCTTAGTTCGACGTTTTCTGTCTGCTTTATCTCATTTTATCTCTGAGCTCAGTTCGACAATCGTAAAGCTCAGAACGACGATTCTTCTGAGAGATCGACGCTTTTAAGGATTCAAATGCTGTTATTCTTTGGAATGTTTTTGAATATTATTAGCATTTATGATAAGAAGATTTGCCAGCCGTGTGTCTTTATTCTGGAGCAAGTTTCAAGGTATTATTCAGAGAATGTTTGCTATGACTTTCCTCTAGAAGACAAAACTCCTTATGGAAGACATTTATGACTGCCAACGGCTACTTTGGACAAAGAATTTTTCAGAGAATAAGATCTTCCTTTTTCAAAGAACATATGAGATACAGAACATAATAGAAAAAGAACAACAGAAGTGTGTACACAACTTGAATTTTCTTGCTTACTGAAAAGTGTTCACAACTTCATCTCAAGAACTCCAGACACCTCATCTCTCAGTCTTCTTGCTGAAACAATCTTTTGCTGGAGATCAAAATTCTGAAGACCTATCACCCAAGAACAAAGCTTCCCTTCCTGAACCAGTCTACATCTCAAGGGGAGCTTTGACAAAAGATCCACTAAGTCTTCTCTCATTTGATTTGAGAACAGAGAAGACAACTTCATTTCCTTTTTCCTTTTTACTTTCCTGCTGTAAAAGGGCTCTTGAACTCCCTTCAAAAGTTCTGTCTGGTTCTGAGAACCTTGTCAAAACTCAGTGGTGGCAAGACACCTTATCAAAAAATCCAGTTTTGGTTTTTGAGCACCTTAACAAAAGCTCATTGGTGTCAGGACACCTGATCAACTCATCCTGAGTGGATTCCTACCAAGGGTGGTAGAAGAGTGGATGTACCCAGGTTTTGGGGAACCACTATATTTCCTTATGTCTTCTGGATTGTTTGTTTGATTGTTGCTGTGTGCTGTGCTCTTAGTTTCTTGCTTCTTTAATTATTTTCTAACACTCTACACTATAGTATAAATTAAATTTTATATGTGTTGATATTTTCAAAACTGTGAAACTTATTTGAATAAACTCTATTCACCCCCCTCTAGAGTTGAGATAGATCTTACCCTCACTTTCAGTTCTACTTTACGCAGCTCCAATTGGGCTGCCCACAACGTGACTCCATTGTTCTGAAAGACCATTAACTGACCCTTAAGGGATTCCCAGTAACCTTACCTCAAGGTCCCCACGGGGAGAGCGGTTCACGAGAACACCACTCGCCTAAGATGAAAAAGACAAATAATATACACAAGGCATCACAGAAATTTAAAATTTATAGGAATAAAAATTCCATACTTCGGCACGTAGGCTGGCAGCATAAGCAAAAATAGGCTTTCAAGGGCCGACACAAACTTGGGCTTAAGCCGGCTACTCTCCGCTTGGTACTGCAACACCTGTACACCAACGTCTTTAATGGCGGCAATAAGCCAAACATTGGTCGACTAAAAGCGAACCGATCATATAGCACCCACCCCTTATTTGGGGCTATGATGCTTATTTCCTGTAAATAAATAATACACAACTTCCTCGGAGTCTTCTCCGGGAACCCCAGAACATTACCAATCCAGCTTACACATCCGGATGGGCTTCACACAGCATGCCTAAACCCGTACTCACGCTTTCGGATGCTAATGCAGTTAATAGCAGGGATGTGAACATCAACCCGTCAGAGAGCACCCTTACCCCACCCATCGGTGGAGAGGAGCTTCCATGCAAATATGGAAAATAAGGGCTTCACCTGCCCAAGAAGAAATTTCGTTACCCTTGACGCATGTTTTGACGGCGGTGCCGGGAGAGGAGCTCCAGGCTGTTCTTGCTGAAGGCGGTGCCGGGAGAGGAGCTCCAGGCTATTCTTGCTAAAGACAGTGTCGGGAGAGGAGCTCTGGGCTGTTCTTGCTAAAGGCGGTGCCGGGAGAGGAGCTCCGAGCTGTTCTTGCTGAAGGCGGTGCCGGGAGAGTAGCTCCGGGCGGCTGCGACAGGGAAGTAGAGCAAGGGCTCGGGCCTTGCTTTGCCCTAAGCGGCGACGATGAGGATGGAGAGCAAGGGCTCAGGCTCGGGAGCTGGTTCTTCTCGATCCTGGCGGCTGCGACGGGAAGGAGCAAAATCTTGGGATCGGGAGCTGGTTCTGCTCCAGGCAGCGCCGGGAGAAATACCCCTTGCCGATCTCCCTCCAGGCGGCGACGACGGGAGGAAGAGAGCTGTTGCTCCTTTGTTGTTTTTTTTTTTCTGCCCTATCTTCTCCTCCTCCTTTTTTTATTTCCTCTTCCCCTTTTTTATTTCCCCCCCACCCCTTGCCCCCGACTCCCCTCTTTCCATATATATATATATATATATAATAAATGTATAAATTATAAATATATATATGTAATGAATATATATATTATAAATAAATATATATTTAGTAAATATATATATTATAACATGAAACGTAAAATCTCCATATGCATACACGAGCACCCGCACGTCAACGATCGGGGCTGCACCAAAATGCCGCTCAAAGCTCTCCCCAAGTCCGCCACTTGGGGAGGATCCCGCTCGGCCGGATACGGGGTTGTACAGACTCCACTACTCAAAATCTGGCCTAGACTCCATCTCTTCTTGTTGATTCTTACTTCTTTCTCTTCTTCTGCAATAGATTTCAGTTTAACCCTTACAATCTGATCAACAATGGGACTGAATGTAGGAATTTCTGGAGATGTTTAAGGTTTAGCCTACTAAGCACCACTTTGTTCAGCATATTGGCTACCACTCTGATCAACACCATATTGAGCAACATAGAGATATTCAGGGATTGGTGTGTAAGACCCCCCTCCCAGAACGCAAGAAACGGTTGAGGGGAGTCTTATGCCCAAAATAGCTGCCTTGCAGTAGCGTCAACATACGGGTTAACCTGTACTACAAGATGCCTATCCTGCCATCTAAAACCTATATCATCCATGCTAACCCAACAAAAAGAAAAGTACATAAGTCAAAATTCACACAAGTACATAGTCCATGTGAAAAATGAGCGAGAAAACAGCCAAGGGGTAAATTAACCGCAAATTTTATTGCTCCAAGAGATAATTATTACATAGGTATGCCCCACTATTTATAGAAAATGGGGGAGAAGAGAGAATACAACAAACAATGTGGGACTAAATACAAGCAATAGAGGAAAGCCTCTAGACCACCAGAATGCTGGTGCAGACTGCCAGACCGTAACTGCGGGTTGCCACCAAACTGCAGTTGCGGCTAATCAGACCGCTACTGTGGCAAGACATTAGACCGCAGTTGCGGCAAGTCACCAGACCACTACTGTATGTAGCCAATAGACCGCTGGGACAAACCGCCAGACTGTAACTGTGGGTTTCCTCCATACAACAGTTGCGGCTAACTATCAGACTGCAGCCACAACTAACAAACAAACCACAGTTGTGGCTAACTATCAGACCACATCTGCTTAGACAAGCCACCAGACAACCAGACTGCCTGGACAAACTTCCAGACCGCCCGAATAACAAGCCATCCGACTGGAAATACAAATTGCCAAACTTTAACACTCCCCCTCAAGCTGGAGCGTATATGTCAACCATGCCTAGCTTGCTACAAACATCTGAAGCAAAAATTGTTTCGTGAAGTTGTTTACCAGTTCTTTATTAGAAGTGACGAAGGGAGTACATATCTGATTTTTCAACACCTCTTCCCTAATGAAATGTTAATCAACCTTAATCCACTTTTTCCTCTCATGAAAGATAAGATTCTTTGATATATAAATGATGAATTTGTTATCACAGAATATAGGAAGAGGATGATCATAAACTTCTCCCAAGTCCAGCATAAGCGCTCGTAACCATTTCAACTCACAGGTAGTTGAAGCTATGCTCCTATACTCTACTTCAGCACTTGACCTTGAAACCACTGCCTACTTCTTGCTTTTTTAGCTAACAAGGTTTCCTCCTACAAAGGTGCAAAAACCGGATGTACACTTTCTATCTTCTTTGTTATCAGCATAACTAGCATCAGAATATTCTTCAATCTTTGGATGATTATTCTTCTGAAACAACAAGCCTTTCCTTGAAACTCTTTCACATACTCCAGAATTTTTATGGCAGACCGAAGATGAGACTCTCTAGGATTTTGCATAAACTGACTGACTTTTCCAACTGCATAATAGATATCTGGTCTAGTAACAATCAGATATATGAGTTTGACTATAAGACGTATGTACACAGTAAAATCTAGAAGAAGAGGAGAATCATCAGTCCACCCCTTATCATCTCCAACCACCATCGGGAAACGAGTAGGTTTCGTGCCAAGAAGTCCAGTCTCCTTTAAGAGATCTAGCGCATACTTTCGCTGTGAAAGAACCACCGAGATCCTCTTTCATGAAATCTCAATGCCCAGAAAGCACTTCGGAGGTCCCATCTCCTTAGTAACAAAATGTTGTCGAAGATGTCATTTGGCTAGATCAATGCCTTCTTTATTATCACCAGTCAGAAAAATATCATCAACATAGACAACAAGAACCACAAAGCCTTTAGTAGTCTTGCGTATAAACAAGGAATGATCAGCAGAGCTTTGACTGAACCCAATAAGAGAAACAACTCCACTAAACTTTTCAAACCAAGCTTGTGGACTCTGCTTTAAACTATAAATTGCCTTCCAAAGCTTGCATACCTGAGACTCCCCCTGAATAACATACTTTAAAACCCCAGGTTCAGGAAACCCTTTTCTGGAAGCTACTGCCCAGCGGTAGAGCTATCGCTGGTGGTAGTTCGGTGTTCTAAGCGGACTCGACACTCTCGAATCTCTTGGCGTCTCAGCACATGCTAACGCTGGGCAATAATGAATACCGTTCGACAATAGACCACTCGACGCTCTGCAGTAGCGGTAGTGCGGGGCGGTAGCTTGATGATTTACTTGACAGAGTTCTCGGGTTGCTACCGTGCAACATTAAACTTATCGCAGACGGTAGTGTAGTTTTTGTTGTTTCCTTCCAAACATGCAAACTGCTGCGCGACGATAGCTTTCTACCGCGTGGCGGTAGCATAGCAGTTATGATGAGTCCACGTGTCACCACCCAAGTGAAGTTCTGAGCGGTGGCGTCCTCGAGAAGCCAAATTATTGGGCTACCGTGCGACAGTAACTTCCTACCGCGCGGCGGTAGCTCTCATAAACTAAATTCTTGGAGGAATCATGACCGTCCACTGGTTTTATTTGGAGATCTGACAGCTAGTGCGTGCCTCTGCGAGTATATGGTCAGGAGTTAGGTCTTCCCAACTCATTTCTTCATTGGATTTCTCTTTCTAAGTACTAGAGAGAAGGGAGAGTGAAGAAGGAAGAGATCCCGCCGCCATTGGAGTTTTGAAGCTCCAATTCGCAAGCTGAGTCCGGATTTGAGGAGGCAAGGTCATTGTGGTCGCTTCCATCCATATAGATCTTGGGCATGACACCGAAGAAATCGCAAAGGCTAACGATTCTCTACTTGGACAGGTGAAGTCCTCTTCCTTTTGCATAGGAAACCCTCTCCCGCGAGTGTGCGGTTAGTGTGAGGTATTCCTTTTGGTAGATATGGATTATTCCTGTAGTTTTGCATATAGAGTTCAGAATCAAAGTACAGACATAGGCATGGTGTATGAAGACTATCCAGATGGGTTGGTCTGGGTTGGTGATGTTTTCATTATGCATGTATTACCGAAGAAGACTCCATGCCATTTTTTTTTCGATTTCTATGTGGTAGATTGCAACAGGGAGCCTTGGGGACTAGCCCCAAGGAGCTCCCAGAAAACTGGGCAGAAATGCATTTCTTCCAGGTATTGCGCGACGTTAATGATACCGCCGATGGTAGCTCTGTGATAGAGCTATTTTGAGGTTTGTCTCAGAGAGACCTGGGGCCAATATGTGGGGATGAGAGCTCTGGGAGCCCAGCTTGGTGGCCTGAGAGCCAACCATGTGCATAACCGGGTTATGAATTATTGTATTATCGATATATCGGGAATCGAGGAGGCTGACTTGCGTCGATGACCTAAATTGACATGGTGTTGTGAGCAACGGGTTGACCTGAACCGTACCCGCTCTATGTAGTTCGGTTAAAGAGACCTAATGTACGTGGCACTTATCGGGGGAATAGAGGGAGAGTCTTAGGCTTCGGCCGGAAAGACTTAAATGCTCACGATGGTTGCTGTCCTGGGGGCGGTGGTGAAGCCTCGGAATGGACCGGATTCACCGAGAATGTGCCTTAAGAGCACGGGGTGTGTGGCCGTGCGTGCCTATGACTGTGGTGAAGTGTGCTTAAATTGTACTTTCAATATTGTGATTGGTTATACTAATGAAATGCAGGGAAGAAGCACTGCCTCCCCGAGTAAGGGGTGGGGTCATTATAATTTGGTCAGCTTTAGCTTACCGTTGTCTTGTTTTACCATCATACGGTGGATTTTTCTTATGCAGGATAAGGTGAGCCTAGTGGAAAGTACTGGGCTAAAGCCCTTAATGTTGTGCTGGCCCTTGAAGGCCAAAGTGAAGTGTTTTCTTTTATATGTTCATATGTGGCCGACCTGCGTACCGAAGTATGTAAAACACTTATTATTTATGTAAATGGTTGTAAGGCCATAAGGCCGAGACTTTTGTGTATGTTCTTTCATTCCTACTGGTGTTGTAGTGGACATTCATGTTATGTTTATGGGTTCTAACTATTTTTAAAGTTTTCGCTAGAATGCTCTGAGTTAGGATTCGAACTCCTATGGTAGTATTTTGATATTAATACGTAACTCCGCTGACTGTCAATGATATATGGCGTGGAGCCCCGGCCGGACCTTCTGTTATATTCCATGTGATGGATGAGGGTGTTACAATTTGGTATTAGACTACGGTATCGGTCTTACTTAGGAGAATTCGTGGATTAATTCTTTCTAAGGGGTGGTGAGCACTGCCATGTGCGTCATCATTATAACATGAAAAGAACCCATGAATGTCCACTTAGGAATGAAAATACACTTGTTTGAGGAACCTGAGTGTTCCAATGATTGTGTTTAGGCAATCTGTTTATCGCTTAATTGTGTGTTCTTATAAATATAGGTGACAAGGAGTGGTGCAGGACAATCAGAACGTCTGCACTCTGCGGAAAGCAATGCACCTAATGACATGTCTGTAACCCCTCCTTTAGCTGAGACGATAAGACTGGTGGCTGAGGCGGTGTTCGCGATGTTAAACGCCCAGACAGGTGGGCAAGCTCAACCTCCTGCCCCTATTTTGGGTGTAGGTGCTGCTTCATGCGACAGAATCTGGAGCAGTGTAACAAGTGGATGTAGAGCCTTTGGTGCCAAGAAGAGGGATAGAGAAGCAGCTCAAGCATGTGATGAGCTTCAACCCTCTAGTGTTTTCAGGGGATGGAACCCCAACACAGGCCAAAGATTGGCTCTCTCAGGTTAAGAGAGTCTTGATGACAACTGAAATGGAGGAATGATAGAAGACCACCATAACCACTTTCCCGTTAGATGGTAAGGCGAGACTATGGTGGGAAGAATTTGAGCTGCATCACTTGGTTGGGAGACAACTCACCGATGTCTCGATAGAGGAGTTCTTCAGGTTATTCCTGGCTAGATACCTCCCCTATGCTCAGAGGATTGACATGGAAAATTAGTTCCAGAGACTGTCGCAGGGAGTTAGTAGCATGGATGAGTATCTCCATGAGTTCACAAGGTTGGGTCGTTACGCTGGCTCTATGTTTGCAAACGAGGAGTGTAAGATCAATCGGTTCTATGAGGGTCTGCATGATGACCTAAGGCTACTGCTCTCTGGGCCTATGATGCATGGTTTTCTAACTCTGGTCAATACCGCCCGATCTTGAGAAAGATATGAAGAGAGTTCAAGAGAAGAAGGACTCAAGATGGAAGAAGTCGGAGTTCAAAGTGCTGAGCTTTTCAAAGTCATGTTTCCGTAAGTGGAACAAGAAGGCTAGGACATCGGGTCCAACCCCTTCTTTGGGTGTGTCTGGGGAAACTACAGGCCGAGCCCAAGGCGCTTGTTATAACAGTGGAAAGTCGTGACATTTTACCTGAGATTGTTAGAGCGGATGTCCAAAGTCTGAGAAGAAGCCTGAAGAAACTTATGCGGAGAAGGGAAAGCTGGTGAAGTCAACCAAATCCCACTATGCTCCAGCCCAGCCTATAGTGTACAAACTTTGCCAATAGGAGGCCATAAAGCAGGCTGATGTGGTGATATATATGATTTAATTAAGCTTTATATACTTGTTGCCTTATGTGTGTTAGCTTATGGCTTGTTGTGCTAGGCTTTGTTTTGATCCTTAATTGTCTGGCGAGAGCACTGTTCGATACGGGAGCTTCTCATTCCTTTTTGTCTGAAGAATTTGTATCGCGCATTAGAGTACCTTCTTCGATGACAAGGGACAAATTGGATGTGCTGCTGCCTAACAGGTGTTCTATGCGCGCGGATAGAGTTTGTTGCGTGAAGATATAGAGTGGGAGCTAAAAGTTTGACTTGCAAGTGCTGCTACTACCGATAGTGGAGTTCGATGTGATCTTTGGTATGGAATGGCTCTCGGAGTAGCGTGCGTACATTGATTACAACCATAAGGTGGTCAGACTGGGACTGGATACAGATCGTTAGACGATGTTCTCTGGCATGAGGGGATCGAGCAAGACTTTGATGTCTGCTCTCCAAGTGGTTAAGGCAGTTCGTAGTGGTGCAGAATTATTTTTCATGCTAGTGGAGACTTCGAAGCCCAAACCAGGTTTGGATAGAATCCCAGTTGTATCAGAGTTTCCTGATGTTTTTCTGAGAATCTCCCAAGAGCTCCACCTCAACAAGAGATTGACTTCATTATGTAGCTATTGCCAGGTGCCAAGCCCGTGTCACGCTCCCCATACCGCTTAGCGCTAAGGAGATGACGAAATTTAGGGTACAGCTTCAAGAGCTGTTAGATCAAGGGTATGTGCTTCCAAGTTTGTCGCCTTGGAGCGCGCCAGTCCTTTTTATTAATAAGAAGGACGAGAGTTTACGGCTGTATAGTTACTACCGAGAGTTGAATAAGCTGATAGAGAAGAATAAATATTCGATCCCGAGAATTGATGATCTGTTCAATCAGCTGGTTGGGTTGATTGTGTACTCGATGCTAGATTTGAAATCCGGGTACTATCAGCTGAGGATAAGGGAAAGTGACTTTCCCAAAATGGCTTTCAGCACACATTATGGTCATTATGAGTTCACCGTCATGCTGTTTGGGTTGACGAATGTGCCATCTGTGTTTATGGATTTGATGAACAGGACATTCAGAGAGTACTTAGACAAGTTCGTGATAGTCTTCATCGATTATATATTGCTGTACTCACAGTGTGAGGATGATCATTTCAAGCATCTACAAATGGTATTGGAGATGTGAGGAGGAACCAACTGTATGTCAAGTAATCCAAATGCGAGTTTTGGCTGTCCTCGGTAGCGTTCCTTGGTCATGTAGTTAGTCGAGAAGGTATTGCAGTGGATCCGGCTAAGATATTTGCGATACAGGAGTGGCCTGTGTTGTCTTCTATGGCGGAAGTCTGGAGTTTTTTTGGGCATACTGGCTATTATAGGCGCTTCGTGGAGAACTTCTCGCGAATAGCATTGCACCTCACTACTCTGACAAGGAAGGATCATAAATTTGTATGGTCGCTAGAGTGCGTATAAGCTTTGGAGGAACTAAAGTGTCGTTTAACCATAACACCTATCTTATGTTCCCCTTGTGGTTCGGAGGGCTATGAAATTTACAGTGATGCCTCTGGGAGTAGATTAGGCCGCGTTCTACTCCAACACGGGAAGGTGATATCCTACGGATCGCTCTAGTTAAAGGTGCATGAGTGGAATTACCCAATCCATGATTTTGAATTGGCGGACGTGGTATTCGCTCTCAAGCTTTGGAGGCATTATCTGTATGGGGTAAAGGTTAATATTTATTCAGATCACAAGAGCCTGAAGTATCTGATAGATCAGAAGGACTTGAAAATGCGTCAACAAAGGTGGATGGAGTTCCTTGGGGACTACACCTACGAGATAAATTATATTCCCGGGAAGGGGAACATTGTGGCAGATGCTTTAAGCCGTAGGACTCCTACGCGGGCTAACTGGTTACAGATGCACGACAAGCGGCTTATTCAGGACTTAGAGGTCTTGGAGATCGCTTGTGTTGACAAGGGATCTAGTACAAACTCATGTTTGAGTTAGACGGAGGTTCAATAAGACCTCGCGGATAGGATTCAACAGGCCTTGGAGTTGGAAGTGAGCTTGAAATGTCACTGGGCAGAAGCCGTTTATGGTTCTAATGACCAGTTCTCTATCGACGATGGACTTTTGTGGAAAGGTAGTCGATTGTGCGTTCCCAATGTGGGGAAGTTACAAGAAGAATTGATGTACGAGGCACATTTTACAAAATACTTGATTCACCCAGGGAGCACCAAGATATTCAAGGACATGAAGGAACTGTTCTGATGGCCAGATCTGAAGAAATACATAGCGTTATATGTGGCGAAGTGTCGGACTTGTGCCTTGGTGAAGGATGAATGTCAGAAGCCTGGCAGATTCCTGAAATCCCTGCCTATACCGGTGTGGAAGTTTGACGAAATCTCCAGGTATTTCATGCACGGGTTGCCGAGATCGCACAAGGGGAACGATGCTATTTGGGTAGTCATTGATCGCTTAACGAAGGTGTCACATTTCATACCCAATAGGAAGGATGATTCAGTGGAGAAGCTGACGAAGCTTTATGTGGATAGCATAGTTCGTTTGCACGACGTACCCCGGAGTATCGTTAGTGACTGAGATGGTAGGTTCACATCTAATGATTGGAGGCTCATTCATCAGTTGTTGGGTACCAAGTTGCATTTCACGGCATTTCATCCAAAGACAGGTGGGAAAACTAAAAGGGTGAATATGTCGTTGGAAGATATGATTCACATGTGTGCTTTAGGATCTATTTGTTTGGGCATTTTGCTGTTCCGTTTTAGGCAAACGCCACCGGAAGGAGGGTAAACAAATGAACCTCCGGCAGCATTTGCTCTGTTTCCACCCGCCCGCCTTGAGAAATGACCCAAAAATCTCAGTTTGGAGAAACCACCTCCCCCCTCCGGTTCGAACACTCTGTTTCCACCCGCCGGATCAACTTGCCACCGCCGAACCAAATTGAGCCTTAGATTTTGGGAAAAGGTTGGTGGACCATCTTTTTATGATTAAGTTCGCGTATCATAACAGATACCAAGCCAGCATTTAGGTGGCCCCTTTTGAGGCTTTGTACGGAAGGAGGTATCGTACGTCGTTGGCTTGGGTAGAAACGGGAGAATCGAAGCTGTATAAGTGAAGGGACGTTGAAGATGCTACTTCAATGATAAAGTTGATTTGAGAATTGTAACTTATTGCTCAAGATAGGCATGCCAAGTACTACAATTCCAAGCATCAGAACGTGGAGTTTGCGGTGGGCGATTGGGTATACCTCAAGATAAAACCGTTTAAAGGCGTATAAAGGATTCGAAGCTTAAAGAAGCTTAGTCCGAGGTATGTTGGGCCTTTTGAGAACTTGGAGCGGGTTGGTGAAGTCGCATATCGTTTGGCTCTCTTGGTGGAGTTGAGCGGATTGCACGATGTATTTCACATCTCAGTGCTATAGAATTCCATTCAAGAACCTACTCAAGTGGTAGCTGCGAATCAAGTACCGGTCCATAGCGGGTTGGCGATGAGGGTCAAGCCCATTGGGATCGAGGATGTGGAAGTCAAGCAGCTGCGGAATAAATCTATAAAAATGGTCAAGGTCCTTTGGGACAATTGTGGCCGAGAAGAGTTGTCTTGGGAGCATGAGCAAACTATGAGGGAGGAGTTTCCCGAGCTTTTTACCTAAGGTAACCTGGTGAATTGTTTACTTTTTCTATTTTCCTGTAACTTTAAATTTCGGGACAAAATTTCTTTAAGTAGGGGAGAATTGTAACGCCGTAGGTTCAGAAAACCCTTTTCTGGAAGGTACCGCCCGAAGGTAGAGCTACCACTGATGGTAGATCAGTGTTCTTAGTGTCTCTACCCATGCTAGCGCCGGGCGATAATGAATACCCCACGACGGTTGACCACTCGAATCTTGTTTCGAGGCACTCAATGCTCCCTATGTTCTCGAGAAGCGCTAGCGCTCAGCGGTAGCGGTAGCGCCGGGCGGTAGCTTGACGATTTACTTGGCAAAGTTCTCGGGTTGCTATCGCATGGCGTTAACCTTACCGCAGGCGGTAACATAGTTTTTGTTGTTTCGTTCCAAACGTGCAAACTACCGCACGACGATAGCTTTCTACCACATGGCGGTAACATAACAGTTATGACGAGTCCACGTGTCACCGCCCAATTGGAGTTCTGAGCGGTGGCATCCTCGAGAAGCCGAACGATTGGGCTACCATGCGATGGTAACTTCCTACCGTGCGGCAGTAGCTCTCATAAACTGTATTCTTGGATGAATCATGACCGTACGATGGTTTTATTTAGAGGTCCAACGACTGGTGCGTGCCTTTGCGGGTATATGGCAGGGAGTTAAGTTTTCCCAACTCATTTATTGATTGGCTTTCTCTTTCTAAGTACTAGAGAGAAGGGAAAGTGAAGTAGGAAGAAGAAGGAAGAGATCCCACCGCCATTGGTGTTCCGAAGCTCCAATTTGAAAGCCAAGTCTGTATTTGGGGAGGCAAGGTCATTTCGGTCGCATCCATCCATCTAGATCTTGGGCATGGCACCGAAGAAATTGCAAAGGGTAACGATTCTCTACTTAAACATGTGAAGTCCTCTTCCTTTTACATAAGAAACCCTCTCCCGCGAGTGTGCGGTGAGCGTGAGATATTCCTTCGGGTAGATATGGATTATCCCCGCAGTTTTGTATATAGAGTTCAGAATCGAAGTGCGGACATAGGCATGGTGTGTGAAGCCCATCCGGATGGGTTGGTATGGGTTTGTGATGTTTTAATTATGCATGTATTGCTGGAGAAGACTCCATGCCGTTTGTTTTTCGGGTTTCTACATGGTAGATTGCAACAGGGAGCCTTGGGGACTAACCCCAAGGATCACCCAGAAAACTGGGAAAAAACGCATTTCTGCTAGGTACCACGCGACCTTAATGATACCGCCGGCAGTAGCTCTGTGAGAGAGCTGTTGTGAGGCCTGTCTCGTGGAGACCTGGGACAAGTATGAGGCTGAGAGCTCTGGTAGCCCAGCTTGGTGGCCTGAGAGCCAACTGATGCAGGCCCAAGGTTTCGACGGATCAAACACGCGTTCTTAGGTTTAACAATTAAATTAAATATGCAGCGGGTAATATTTTCTCTAAATTAGAAGTGATGCTAACGATGATTCCTACAATATAGCAACGCACAACGCAAAGGGACGCTACCCCATTTATAGATTGAACAAATGACTATATACCAATGTTCGCTCAAGCAAAAAGGATCCACCCGATCCGGACAACTAGCAATTTCAAATAAAGTTATTCGCTAGCAAATCAAAACCCAACAAGAGATATTCCGGACTAATATAGCGATTTAAAAAATGAAGTCTAAATAGTCCCAAAAAAATTAATTAATATGATGGATTACCAAATTACTTGAACTCAAGGGGAAATCAAGGGTGATGACCCGATTTCTTCTGGTGTTCATGAAATCTACCCTCTCTAGATTATATGAGAATATTCAGAATAACAATTCTTAAAAATAAGATTTTAATTACGCACAACATTTAATATAAATCAGGACCTATTAGTAGCCTTCTAATTCCACCAAAACCTCACAAAATAATTTAGAAGAATTCACACAAGAGGTGTAGGAATTGTTACCTAATCCCCAAAAAGTCCATCCACAATATTGAGTGGAGGAAAACACTCATGACGGTGGATGATTTCTATTCTCCACGTGAACCCACAGACCCGCATCGGTTGATGAAGATGCAAGACATTCTTTCTTTTGCAAGAAACCCTAGGAGAGGGAGTAACCTTGAAGAAACCAATATATATATGGGGAGGAGAGAGAAAAGGTGGTAGGGAATATTTTTCTCAAGTGATAGAGGGTGGCGGATAGGGAAAACCCTAAGTTGGCCGAAATTTCAAGAGGGGTGTAGGAGGGCTCGGGTTTGGGGTAAGGTAAAGGTGGTGGTCGGTTTATTATGTTGAGAGGGGGGAGGCTCGGGTTGGTGGAAGAGTTGGTGGCTCAGGTTTGGTGGTGGAGTTGGTGGCCGAGAGAGGGAAGAAGAGGAGGAGAGGTAACCGAGAAAAGAGAGGGAGAGAGGTAGGTGGCCAGCGGCCAAGGAAGAGGGAGACAAAGAGGTGGCCAAATTTTAAGAGGAGAGGAGAGGAGGAAGGAAATCTTAATCAAGAATTAGTTTTTTCTTATTTCATCAATTCTACCAAAATCCTTCATAAGCATGGCTATTTATGGCCTACACCACTCAATCAATCCATCATTCAAAATTCAAAATTCAAAAAGAAACTATGATGGTTATAGACACCCATCATAATTCATGAAATGAAAGTACAATAATACAATGCATGGAAATTAAAATGCTTAAAGTAAAATTGCATTGAATAGAAATTGCTAGAAATAATAATTGATAAAATACTATTATATAAAATATATAATTTTAACTATATATTTTATAATTATAAATTTTATTTAATGGCAGACGTCGAGCAAAACATGCAGCGGCGGCGGCGTTGGCAACTTGGTAGAATCCCATCCTCGAGCTTGCAGCAACGACCATCCCAATCCACGAACTCTCTATGACGGCGATCCACGACCGTATTAGCATTGTTGTCATCACCAACCTTGTGCATAATCGGGTTATGAATTATTGTATGATTGATACATCGGGAATCGGGGAGTCTGACCCGCGCTGATGACTTAAATTGACATGGTGATGTGAGCAACGGGTTGAGCTGAACCGTACCCTCTCTATATGGTCCTGTTAAAAAGACCTAATGTACGTGGAACTTACTGGGGGCATAGAGGGCAAGTCTTAGGCTTTAGCCAGAAAGAATTAAATGCTCACGATGGTTGCCATCCTGGGGGCAGTGGGGAAGCCTCGGAATGGACCGGATTCACTGAGAATGTGCCCTCAAAGCACGGGGTGTGTGTGGTCGTGTGTGCCTACGCCTGTGGTGAAGTGTGCTTAAATTGTACTTTCAATATCGTGATTGGTTATACTAATGAAATGCAAGGAAGGAGCACCGCCTCCCCGAGTAAGGGGTGGGGTCATTATAATTTGGCCAGCTTTAGCTGACTGTTGTCTTGACCACTGTATGGTGGATTGTTCTTATGCAGGAACAGGTGAGCCTAGTGGCAAGTAGCGGGCTAAAGCCCTTGATATTGTGCTGGCCCTTGAAGGCCAAAGCGAAGTGTTTTATTTTCTATGTTCATGTGTGGCCAGCCTATATGCTGAAGTATGTAAAACACTTATTTTCTATGTAAACGGTTGTAAGGAAAAAAGGCCGAGACTTTTGTGTATGTTCTTTCATTCCTACTGTGGCTATAGTGGACATTCATGTTATGTTTATGGTTTCTTATAACTATTTTTAAAGTTTCCCCTAAAATGCTATGAGTTAGGATTTGAACTCCTATGTTAGTTTTTTTTGTATTAATACATAACTCTGCTGACTGTCTGTGGAATTGGCGTGGGGCCCTGGCCGGACCTTCTGTTATATTCCATGTGATGGATGGGGGTGTTACACATAACCAGGAGGTTGCTCCATGTAAACCACTTCTTGCAAATCACCATAAAGGAAGGCAATCTTCACATCTAATTGAGACATCTCCCAGTCTTGATTAACAACCACAGAGAAGAGAACACGTATAGTGCTGATGCGAGCAATATGAGAAAAAGTATCAAAGAAATCTACCCCATATGTCTGAGTAAAGCCTTTCGCCACAAGCCTCACCTTATAGCGATCAACCGAAACATCTGGAAGATACTTAACAACAAAGACCCACCGACAGCTAACCATGTCAATGCCCAGAGGTGGGGGAACAAGAGTCCAAGTACCTCACTCAGTTTATGTGTTCATTTCTTCATCTATAGCGGATTTTCACTGAGGAATGACAAGAGCTTCTTGATACGTAGCCAGTATAATAGTAGAAGAGATAGCAACAGCAAAATGCCAGCTATCCAGGGAAAGCTGAGCATAGGAGACAACCACACCAATAGGATGCTTAGTGCATTGTCGAATGCCCTTCCACAGGGCAATGGGTGTAAGACCCCCTTTTTTTTTCTTTTTTAACCACCGGGGTCTTAGCCAGAATTTTCGCTTTGCGGTGGCACTGACTCATGGGAAGGCCGCCACTATAAAACGCCAATTCTGCCAACCCTTTTCGATCACAAAGAGAGAGAAGTAAGTATTACACTGAATGTAAATAGGTCCACAGAAACATATATGAATAAAATCACAACAAGTCAATCAATATATAATAATAGAAAGTACTGCAAAAGAGCAGTTCAGATGAAATAAAGAAACGGGCTCGAGCCCGGTACATCAGAGTCCTCTCTATAAATCACTCATCGCGGAAGCTATAAAAATACTAAACACTCACGGAGCTTATCACAGGTGCTCCGGTGCTAGACTGGCCCACCTCCATGCGCACCGTACTCCGCTGGTGCTGGTCCCTAGGCTGCTGGTCCCTGTCTCCCATCCGGAGCTCCTGTAATGTTGTGGTTCGAAAACCATTAGTCATAAAGACCAAGCCCTATCATCCCCTACCCCTCCCCCCACGGCTCCTAAGCACCGAGCAGAGAGGAGGGAAAGGAAGCTACAATGGTGAAGAATAATCAAGCGGATGATAGTGGAACTAGTCTAGCAACTGTTCATGGTGTATAAACAACTAATTAAAATAGAGTACATCTAGCAGTTCTACGGTAGTGAGTAATGTTGGAGTTACCATGGTGATCTAAAAGTGGTCAAACATGTTATCTCACTGCCAACGCGATATGAGCCTGCAGGGTCGTACATAAAAGAATGTGGAGAAGTTAGAAGATTGGCTGTGTTGGTAAGGGTTACCAATCACCATACAGAATGGGGGTCAGGCAAGCGTTGCCAAGGAGATTTGTCGAGAATCGTCGAGTATGACTCGCCGACTCTCGACTAGTTCGTCGAGAATGATTCGTCGGGAATCATCGAGTATGACTCGCCGACTCTCGATGAGTTCATCGAGAATCATTCGTCGCGAATGATTCATAGAGAATCGTCGAGTAAAACTCACCGACTCTCGATGAATTCGTCGAGAATCGAATTGTTTGATTCCCGACGATTGGTGATACTCGACGATTCCTTCCTCGATTCTCGAAGATTCTGCAGATGATTCTCGTCGATTCTGTCTGCTGATTCTCGCCGAATCTGGATCTCATTCTCGCCGAACCTGGAGCTCATTCTCGGCGAATGATTCTGGATACCTATGTTGTGTGGTCTACGGATAGAGATTCTCTTAGGTCTGTTTATACCTTTGGTATAAATAAGGACTTAGGGTTTTGGGATGAATACGCGTGAGTTTTCCTGTGTCCGATTCTAACCCGACGGAAGCGTTCCGCCAGTCCGCCGATCCGCCGATTCCCGAATCCCGCCGGACGGAAGCGTTTCGCCGCATCGTTCGCTCCGCCGACCACCTCCTCTCCAGCGACAGTCGCCGGTGTTGCTATTCCTAGCGCGGACCTAGCAGTCCGTGGAAGTGCAAGGTGCAGTTGATCTCCTTCCTGATCTTTCATACGACGAGGCTCGGTGTTCTCCTGCTTGTGTGGATTTCTGCAGAGACGTAGACGTCATTCTATGTAGAACTCGCCACCGACAAGGACTCATATCTTGGAGCATCTCTGTTGAGTTTTGACTCAACACCGGAAAGATAACTTTGACCTAGTTATTTCTTTACTTCTTGTTTCAATATTCATGGCCCGATCCCAATCTTTTTTGGGTTGTTCTTGATTTTATTATTCCCGCTGCGTGCACAAGTGTTGTGCCATCCTCATAGAGAAACCCAATAGTGGTATCAGAGGGAGGTTTAGGCCATGATTATTGTATTGGAAGTTATGTTATTCCAATACGTGTAAACCTATAGATTTAGAAGTGATCTAAATTTCTAGATTTAATCCTGGAACATCAATTGTTGATGACTTTCCAAGGGAAATCCGTAGGCCCATAACCCACAGGTTAGGGGCTCTGCCCCTTGGAACCCCACCAGGAACGTCTGGGATTTCGTGGTAATTTCTAATTGTTAGAAATTGTTGTCTCCTTAGCAGTAACCGTCCCTCGGGTGGTTAATGAACCCGTGTATTGTTTTGGATTTTGAATCCAACAATGAGAGACGAGCTTGTCTACTACTTTAAGTTTAGTTGCCTTTGCCATTGTCCAATGCATGTAAATCTGAAGATTTGGAAGAGTCCGGATGTTCAGATTTAGCCCTTCCTTCTATCAAATGTTTATAGTGCCATGCTGTGCACAAAAGGGATGCATGTGGATTTTTGAAAAGTGTTTTTCTTTGGATGTGCACATTGATCAAATGTTGATAGAATTTGTTGTCTCCTTAGCAGTAACCTATAATCAAAAATTCCCTACATCAAATATTAAGTGTTTGGATGCCTTCCGATGGATGACACTCTTCCTGCCTCGATCGATAAAGTGTGGGCTTGACAAAGCAAGGTGCATTAATCTATCTTGGTAAGGGTGCGAGCCGATAATTGTGATATCCCACTGTCGACATCGGGTCCAACTTAACTAGGTGACCTCAAAGGTTGAGTGCATAGAGGCATACGGTTTGCATGCACCATATGATGGATACGAATAAGGAGTTATTCACCAACCATACAAGAATTGCATGAGGATGCAATTGGCAAGCGTTGCCTACCTAAATAACCACATCGTGAGAGAAAAGCCAAAGCTGACTCATTGTGTTGGTGAAATACGGATCTTGTCCACTAAGAGAGTAGCTCGCATGAACTCTCCGAATTGATAGTGAGGGCCATCATTTTGAATAAAATAGTGGGAGTTTTAATTGAAGTCCAAATTAAAAATAAATTGTATTTTGAAATTTTGGTACTGATATTATTCTGCATGAATTCTTGTAGAATTCCATGGCAAGTGGTTCACACTCCACTCTGTCTCTGAGAGCCATCCTTGAGAAGGATAAGCTCAATGGGACTAACTATATGGACTGGTACAGGAACCTGAGAATTGTTCTCAGGCAAGAGCGAAAGCTCTATGTCTTGGAAGAAGAAGCCCCCGAGGTGCCGACCAGAATTCTTCCCGTGCTGATAAGGATACTTATAAGAAGTATACTGATGACGCCTTAGACATCAAATGCCTTATGCTTGCCACCATGAACTATGAGCTTCAGAGGAAACATGAGAACATGGGGTGCAAGGAGATTGACGAGCATCTCAAGAAAATGTTTCAAGGGCAGGCTCGTCAAGAGAGGTTCGATGTCATAAAAGCGTTATTTCAGTGCAAGTTGGGAGTTCAAGACTCAGTAGGGACTCACGTACTCAAGATGATTAGGTATATAGAGAACCTTGAAAGGCTGGGTTTTCCTCTAGGTCAAGAGTTGGCCACAGATCTGATCCTGCAATCGTTGTCGGACAGTTATGAGCAGTTTGTCTTGAACTACAACCTAAATGAAATAGACAAGACACTGCCCGAGCTCCTAGGCATGTTGAGAACTGCCGAGATCAATATGAAGAAGGCCAAGCCTGCCAACCCCATACTGATGGTGCATAAGGGCAAGGTCAAGGCCAAAAGCTCTAAGAAGACGAAGGTGGGACCTAAGTCATATCTTGAGCCCAAGTCTTCTGCACTGAAGAAAAAGAAGAGCACGGTGAAGGAAGGGAAATGCCACCACTGTGGCAAGGCTGGTCATTGGAGGAGGAACTGTCCTTCTTACATTGAGGGTCTGTAGAAAATGAAGGGAGGTGTGACTTCCGCTTCAAATATTTACGTTATAGAGAAAAACCTTTCTTCTTCTTCATCTTGGGTATTGGATACCAGATGTGGTTCACACATTTGTACAAATGTGCAGGAACTTGAAAGGAGAAGATTGCTGAGTAAAGGGGAGGTGGACCTGTGCGTCGGCAATGGAGCAAGAGTTGCTGCTGTAGCCGTAGGGGTTTACCGTCTTTCTTTGCCCATTGAGCTTGTAATAGAACTAGATAATTGATGAGTATAAAAATATACAATTTTATTTCATATTAAATATACATATTTATAAATAAAAACCTTAGTTTTTATTATATAAAACTAACTAATTTTATTATATTGTATTTTTCTGTTTTAAAATTAAATTCTAAGTTTTTTTCTGAAATTTTGTATTTTTTTCTTAGGTCACGCCCCTAGGTCACGCCCGTGACCTAGGGCGTGACAGCTCTTTTTAATCCCGTTTTTCTGCTATTTTTCTGGACAGATCAAACCCAGGAAATTGATGGTCACGCCTGCTGAACACGCCCGTGCCAAAGGCGACACGCCCGTGACCTAACCAAATTCTATACAAAAGTCCAGCAAGCTGCCGCGCTGTCGCCACGCCCCGTGCCGCCTGTTGAAGTACATGCATGACACGCCCGTGACCCGTTTCGACACGCCCGTGACCAGTTCAAGTCTATCCAAATCTCCAGCTGGCTTGCCACCTGTCCCGACAGCCTGTATGTCACGCCCGTGACCCTGTCACGCCCTACCCGACACGCCCGTGTCAGGGGGCGTGTCACCTGAAAATTTTTTCTATAAATAGGCCGGCAGGGATTTGTAAATTCAATTGAACTCCAGCAGATTCCTTAAGAACTGTTAGGACTCCCCAGCTCTCTGACAAGGAACTGGTAGTAGCTTTCAAGTATTCTAAAGTTCTGTAAGTTGTAATTTTTCAGCTTTATTTTCAGCTTTTTAGAAAGTTGTAATATTTTCGGACTTTATAAAATAGACTCTTTCAATTTCAATTCTGAGTACTTTACTGCTTTCTTTTACTTTATTTTCTTTATACTATCCCGAATGAAAGGCGAAGCTCTGCTTATGTCCTGGATTAAGATAGTGTAAAACTGCTTTCAAATCTATTTTCAAAACCCTATTCTTTCATACTATTCCGAATGAAAGGCGAGGCGAAAGCCTAAGTCCTGAATTCAGATAGTGCGGAAGCGCTGCAAAATTTTACTACCCTATCTCAACAACAAAGGTGAAGCGAAAGCTTAAATCCTGGATTGAGATAGATAGGTAGATATTATTTTCTGTACTTTATACCGCCCCCATCCTGAGAAGAGGCTAAGAACCCTTAGCACTTGGTCAAGATGAGCTCTGGGCTGGATACTATTTTCAACTATTTCAACTCTACTTTCTAGTTATCCTAACTAGGGTTTTCTTAATTGATCATATACCAGGTGACGAGACACTACGTTTACGTTAACCCGTTTAAACGCAAGCCTTCCCGGTCGTACTTTTGAGTCAGTGATGCTACCAAAGGAACCCTCTCGTTAAGTTAGATAATTAAGAAATAAAGTTGTTCTTTAATAGGCGAATTAATATCCACTCAAATTGATTCTGAAATCAAGGACTAAATTCTAAGTCCCTATCTTAAGAAAATCACGTATATATATTTTTCTATCTTTAGTTTTTAAACATAAACCCAACTCCGTTCTTTCGATAAAATAATAGTCAGTTCTAAAAAGTAGAATAATTAACACCGATCCCAGGAAAAATACGACCTTGATATTTTCTACAAAATACTATACTCCTATGCGATAGGTACTCTTGCCTTAATCCACAGGATATAAGTAAGTAAACAAAGAGATAGACTTATATACGTAAAAGATTATATAAAACCACATCTATCTTCTTTAAAACAAACTTTACTTATCAAGCTTTTTGGCGCCGTTGCTGGGGATTAGTTTATTTGTGTTAATATTTGAAAATAAAAGAACACTATTAATTTTATCTTTTCTTTTTCTTGTTATTTAAAAACCTTAGTTTTTATAAAAATAAAACAAAAATAAAATTCCCTGAATTTAAAACTTTGTTTTTATAAAACCTAATTTTTTATTAACAAGTTTATTAACCACTAACAAATTCTAACAGAAAAACCTAACCAACTAATTTAACGTATTTTATATAAAACTTGAAAAAAAAAATAGTTTATAATAAAAAACCTGCTTTTATTATAAAACTGCTTTTATAAAAAAACTTGTTTTATATAAAAAACCTGTTTTTAGTTATTTTCCGTTGTACGTCTTTTTGTGTGTTTGTATTTGTATTTTTTTAACTTAGTTTTTTTTACTTAGTTTTTTTATTTTTTTACAAAAGTCTTTTTTAGTGTATGACCCGCGGAACTCCATCTGATTTAACTCTTGGACTTGATCCTGAAATCGAACGCACCTTTCGCAGGCGCCTCCGATCTCTGAATCAAGAGCTCATATTAAATCTGGAAGAGTCTGTAGGCACCGCACACGTTCAAGAAATGGCAGCAGAGCAACAACAAATGCCAGAGGTGGTCCCCCAAAGGACCATGTCTTATTATGCACGACCTAATTTAGATGACACCGGGTCTAGTATCGTTCGTCCACCAATTGCTAATAATAACTTCGAGATTAAATCGAGTATAATCCAAATGATTCAAAATTCTGTTCAATTCGATGGATTGCCCGACGAAGATCCAAACACGCACTTATGCAATTTCTTAGAAATCTGCGACACATTTAAGATAAATGGCGTCACTGATGATGCCATCCGTCTTCGCTTATTTCCTTTTTCTTTACGAACGAAAGCCAAACAGTGGCTAGGTTCTCTCCCCAGAGGATCTATTACCACTTGGGCTGAAATGACCGAAAAATTCCTTACAAAGTATTTTCCACCTGCAAAAACCGCACGTCTGCGTGCGGATATTTCTTCCTTTGTGCAAGGCGAGTCCGAGTCTCTTTATGAGACTTGGGAACGTTTTAAGGAATATTTACGTCGGTGTCCACATCACGCACTGCCAACTTGGCTCCAGGTACAAATATTTTATAATGGTTTGAATATTCAAACCAGGCAAGCCATTGATGCTGCCGCTGGGGGCACGCTCAATAACAAAACCCCCGAGGCCGCTCAAACCCTCTTTGAGGAAATGGCCATGAACGCGTACTAGTGGAATGTGCCAAGGTCACACCCTAAACAAGCTGGGATTTATGAGCTCGACACTTCTTCTACTTTAGCACTCCAAGTAGAAAATTTAACTAAACAATTGGCTGGAATATCTGCTTCCTCCGACACTACTTGGAATTCGAATAATAATATAATTGAAGAAATCGATTATATGGGGAACTCTTATAGACCTTCCTATAATCCTAATATGAACTTAAATAATAATTCTTATAATCCAGGATATAGGAACCATCCTAATTTTTCGTGGAGCAACCCCAATAATGCTCAACGCCCACCGACTGCAAATCCAATTGGATTTGCACCGCAACCCCCACAACCACAAACACCACCACCACCACCGAACCAATTTAGGCCAACCCCGATAGAAGACATATTTACGAAATATGTCAGTATTAATGAGTCCAATATCCGGAACCTGACCGGATCAATTAAAAATTTAGAAACACAAATTGGACAAATATCAAAAATGCTATCGGAACGCCAACCTGGTAATTTGCCAGGAAATACGGAACCAAATCCGCGGGATACTGGCCATTCCAGTAACCCAAGTTGACAAGCCGTTCAACTACGAAGTGGCAGGGAGCTACCACCACCCGTTAGGATAGAAAAAGAAGCTAAGGTTAGCCTTCCTACACCACTTCCCGTTACGACTCTGCCTCCTCAACCCCCGCGAATTTCTTCCACACATGTTGTTTTACCTTATCCATCCAAACTAAAAGATGAGCGAGAAGATGAACAATATAAAATTTTTCTAAAAATGCTAAAACAAATTCAAATCAATATACCTTTCTGCGAGGCAATTGTACAAATGCCTAAATACGCAAAATATTTAAAAGCGTTATTTTCAAATAAAAAGAAACTCGAAGATATTTCGAGAGTTTTTCTTAACGCCGAATGTTCAGCCATTTTATTACATAAATTACCCCCAAAATTAAACGATCCGGGATGATTTTCTATCCCGTGTCTTTTCGGTAATCTATTAATAAAAGATGCGTTAGCAGATTTAGGTGCTAGCATAAATTTAATGCCCTACTCGCTCTTTCTAAAACTAGGATTAGGTAACCCCAGCCCAACTAAAATGAGCATCCAATTAGCAGATCGTTCTATTAAATATCCAGTAGGAATAGTAGAGGATGTTCTGGTCAAAATAGACAAGTTTATCTTCCCGGTAGACTTTGTTATTCTTGACATAGAGGAAGACGCCGATGTTCCCATAATTCTCGGTCGTCCTTTTCTCGCAACCTCTCGCGCGATAATAGACGTAAGTAACGGTAGACTTCTCTTACGAGTAGGAGATGACGAAGTTACTATCGATATAGATCCCTTTATGAAAAATTCTTTAATAAATGACGATTCCTGCTATCTTGCGGAAGCCTCTTTTGAGGAAAATGGTTTTCCCTATTCTGATTTATTTTCAATAACTGTAGAAGAATCGGACTTGGCAGACTTACCCATTTCAAATGAAATGCCTACCGATGACCCTTTAGAACCTTTTATATCTTTAACTTCTACAACTTTAAAAACTCCAACTTCATATGAAAAACCACCAACCCTCGAGCTGAAAACACTTCCTGCACATTTAAAATACGTTTTCCTTGAAACCGAATCTAAACTCCCTGTTATCATTTCTGCCGAATTAAATGATAAGAAAACGTCTGAATTAATAGAAGTGTTAAAACAACATCGCCGTGCATTAGCATGGCAAATTTCTGATATCCAAGGACTCAACCCATCTTTTTGTACGCATAAAATATTTTTGGAAGATAACCCTCGTAAATCTATCCAGCCCCAACGACGTTTAAATCCTAATATGAAGGATGTCGTAAAAGCTGAAGTAATGAAATTATTAGACGCAGGAATTATCTATCCAATCTCAGATAGCACATGGGTTAGTCCCGTACAAGTCGTCCCTAAGAAGGGCGGTATAACGGTAGTGCCAAACGCTAATAATGAACTAATTCCAACACGTACTGTTACGGGTTGGAGGATGTGCATCGATTATCGAAAATTAAATGATGCCACCCGTAAAGATCACTTTCCACTACCGTTTATAGATCAAATATTAGAGCGACTCTCGGGTCACTCATATTATTGTTTTCTTGATGGTTATTCAGGGTATTTACAAATTCCCATAGCCCCTGAAGACCAAGAGAAAACTACGTTCACTTGCCCCTTTGGTACTTTCGCCTATAGGCGAATGCCATTTGGACTTTGTAATGCGCCAGCTACATTTCAAAGATGTATGCTAGCTATTTTTGGCAAGTTAGTAGAGGACGTTATGGAAGTATTTATGGATGATTTCTCCGTATTTGGAGACTCATTCCATACGTGTTTAGATAACCTCGCTCGTGTTCTTCAACGCTGTGAAGACACGAATTTAGTGTTGAACTAGGAGAAATGCCATTTTATGGTCCGCGAAGGTTTAGTTCTCGGTCATAAAATTTCTTCCCAGGGAATCGAGGTCGATAAGGCCAAAATAGAAATAATTGAAAAACTTCCTCCTCCAACAAATGTAAAATCTATTCGAAGTTTCTTAGGCCATGCAGGTTTCTATAGACGGTTCATTCAAAATTTCTCTAAAATAACAAAACCGTTAACTCATTTATTAGAAAAAGAAGCCCCATTTATATTCGATAGTGAATGCTTAGTAGCATTCAATATTATTAAAGATAAACTTATCAACTCTCCTATTTTAGTTGCCCCAGACTGGTCCTTTCCTTTTGAGATCATGTGTGATGCGAGTGATTATGCGGTAGGAGCTGTCTTAGGACAACGAGTAGACAAATATTTTCATCCTATCTATTATGCAAGTAAAACTCTCACATCCACACAAACCAATTACACGACCACGGAAAAAGAACTACTGGCAATTGTATTTGCATTTGATAAGTTTAGATCTTATATTACACTATCGAAAGTTATAGTTTTTACGGATCATTCTGCTTTAAAATATTTACTAACAAAAGCAGATGCCAAACCCCGTTTATTACGTTGGATTCTCTTATTACAAGAATTTGATTTAGAGATCCGAGATAAGAAAGGCGCAGAGAATTTAGCAGCCGATCATCTTTCTCGACTAGAGAATGCTGCAACAGATACACTCGTGGAAGCCGACATCGAAGATAAATTCCCTGAAGAAAGTCTCCTCGCCCTCGAAAAGGTAACAAACTCTTCTACTCCTTGGTTCGCAGACTTGGCTAACTATTTAGTAGCCCGAGTCCTTCCAAAAGCTTTTTCATTTCAAGAAAAGAAGAAATTCTTTTCTGACTTGAAAAACTACTTTTGGGAAGACCCGTATTTATTCCGAGTCTGTGCCGACCAAGTAATTCGAAGATGTATTTCGAACGAGGAAGGACTAAAAATACTACGACACTGCCACGAAGGACCAACCGGCGGACATTATCAATCCAACCGGACTGCACGTAAAGCCCTTGAAGCAGGTTTCTTTTGGCCTACTTTATTCAAGGACGCTCAAAAATTGGTAAGCGTTTGCAACCGCTGCCAACGGTCTGGTAACATTTCCCGTCGGGACGAAATGCCCCAAAACTTTTACTTAGAATGTGAAATTTTTGATCTGTGGGGCATAGATTTTGTAGGCCCTTTACCTCCTTCATTTAAAAATCGTTATATCTTAGTAGCGGTCGATTACGTTTCACGATGGGCTGAAGCGCAAGCTTTACCCACCGCTGACTCGAGAGTCGTCGTTAAATTTCTGAAAACCTTATTTTCACGTTTTGGCACGCCTAGGGCAATAGTTAGCGACCGAGGTACTCATTTTTGTAACACCCAGATGGCTAAAGTGTTAGCCAAATATGGAGTTACTCATAAACTCGCTACCGCTTATCACCCCCAAACAAGCGGCCAAGTGGAGGTAGTCAATAGAGAACTAAAGCGCATATTAGAAAAAACTGTAGATACCAATCGAAAAGATTGGTCCCTCAAATTAGATGATGCACTTTGGGCCTACCGTACAGCATTCAAAACTGCGATCGGTTGTACACCTTATCGTTTAGTATATGGAAAAGCATGTCACCTACCTGTAGAATTAGAACATCGCGCATACTGGGCGCTCAAATTTCTTAACTTAGATACAAACTTAGCCGCCGAACAATGTAAATTTCAACTCAATGAACTTGAGGAATGGCGTGCAAACGCCTATGAAAATAATAAATTTTATAAAGAGCGATCTAAGTTTTATCATGATAGGAAAATTAAATTTCCAAAATCTTTTTCACCAGGTGATCTTGTCCTACTATATAACTCACGCCTTAAATTATTTCCAGGAAAATTAAAATCCCGATGGACCGGACCCTATACTGTTAAACAAACCTGGCCATATGGGACCGTTCTTATTTCTCACCCTGAACTAGGAACTTTCAAAGTAAACGGGCACCGTTTAAAACTATATTTTACTAGGGACCCTTTTCAAAAAGAACCTGAAACCCTAACACTACTCCATAACCTCGAAATATAAATTCCTTTGTATATTTCCATCTTTTATGCTTTTGTATATTCTGTACATATTTTTCACTTCATACATATGCCTAACATAAGTATGGGGGTTCTTTTTAGCTGCAAGTTATTTTCACTTTTATGATATTTCTTATATGTTTTCAATAAAAGTATTGTTTATTTTAGTACTCACCAAAACAATTCTAAATTTTCAAAACCATACTATGTAAATATATTCCAAAAATCTGAGTTGATCGAAAATGCAAATTATTCAATTTTCAATTTTACTACTCCTTCTCATAACTAGATAGATATAAATATCCGGAATAAATTTGTAAAATCTTATCTTGTAAATTTCATTACAATCAGAGTTATTATTTTAGCAAGCCTGCTTTCAATATCAAAAGAAATACATATATATACAATAGAAGCAAACATATCATGTTCACCAAACAATTGTAGACTGTAATTATCCTTACTCCATTCTTAACGAAATATAAGAAATACAAACTATTATAGTTGCTCTCAAAATTTTTTTTCAACTCTTGAATATTTATTTATTTTTTACTTGGCATGTTTTCTTACGCAAGCAAGTATCTAGGAGTATGTGCTCCTAGTAAAAGAAAAGATCTTATGTCAATGGGAATAAGATTTCATTCCGTACACATAGGCATCCAATAAATATGAAAAGATTATATGGAAAGGAGTATGTGCTCCTCTAAATATACATTGGATTCAATTAAAAACTCAAGTATGCTTTGTAATTTTTTGCCACTTCGGAATTACATTCCTTAGTAGTTATAACAACACATAACTTAGATAAAAAGATGATAGAATACAAAAATCTATCACTTCTACAAAAACCTATTGTATAGGTAAAAATTCCACCCTTCCAAAGTTGATATTCTATTTTTGTTTAAAATTTTGAGAGAGCATAAATAATAGAATGCATATTTCCAAAATATCTCGTATAAAGACATAGTAATCATAAAGCCAATCTATCCTTGTTATATCTGATTTTAATATATGCTTACTATTTGTTTTCAAAAACTTTTATGGCTATAAATTCTAACTCTGGTATCAATGATATGTACGATAACATTCAAAATCTTTATTCACCGGATGTTTATACCTATTTTATCTTGAAGAATTAAATTGATAGTAAATAGAAAATTTATTAACTTTGTAAAAATACTCAACTCTATTATTGCTCTGGAATAGCAAAATCTAAGTATGGGGGTATTTGATGAGTATAAAAATATACAATTTTATTTCATATTAAATATACATATTTATAAATAAAAACCTTAGTTTTTATTATATAAAACTAACTAATTTTATTATATTGTATTTTTCTGTTTTAAAATTAAATTCTAAGTTTTTTTCTGAAATTTTGTATTTTTTTCTTAGGTCACGCCCCTAGGTCACGCCCGTGACCTAGGGCGTGACAGCTCTTTTTAATCCTGTTTTTCTACTATTTTTCTGGACAGATCAAACCCAGGAAATTGATGGTCACGCCTGCTGAACACGCCCGTGCCAAAGGCGACACACCCGTGACCTAACCAAATTCTATCCAGAAGTCCAGCAAGCTGCCGCGCTGTCGCCACGCCCCGTGCCGCCTGTTGAAGTACATGCATGACACGCCCGTGACCCGTTTCGACACGCCCGTGACCAGTTCAAGTCTATCCAAATCTCCAGCTGGCTTGCCACCTGTCCCGACAGCCTGTATGTCACGCCCGTGACCCTGTCACGCCCTACCCGACACGCCCGTGTCAGGGGGCGTGTCACCTGAAATTTTTTTCTATAAATAGGCCGGCAGGGATTTGTAAATTCAATTGAACTCCAGCAGATTCCTTAAGAACTGTTAGGACTCCCCAGCTCTCTGACAAGGAACTGGTAGTAGCTTTCAAGTATTCTAAAGTTCTGTAAGTTGTAATTTTTCAGCTTTATTTTCAGCTTTTTAGAAAGTTGTAATATTTTCGGACTTTATAAAATAGACTCTTTCAATTTCAATTCTGAGTACTTTACTGCTTTCTTTTACTTTATTTTCTTTATACTATCCCGAATGAAAGGCGAAGCTCTGCTTATGTCCTGGATTAAGATAGTGTAAAACTGCTTTCAAATCTATTTTCAAAACCCTATTCTTTCATACTATTCCGAATGAAAGGCGAGGCGAAAGCCTAAGTCCTGAATTCAGATAGTGCGGAAGCGCTGCAAAATTTTACTACCCTATCTCAACAACAAAGGTGAAGCGAAAGCTTAAATCCTGGATTGAGATAGATAGGTAGATATTATTTTCTGTACTTTATACCGCCCCCATCCTGAGAAGAGGCTAAGAACCCTTAGCACTTGGTCAAGATGAGCTCTGGGCTGGATACTATTTTCAACTATTTCAACTCTACTTTCTAGTTATCCTAACTAGGGTTTTCTTAATTGATCATATACCAGGTGACGAGACACTACGTTTACGTTAACCCGTTTAAACGCAAGCCTTCCCGGTCATACTTTCGAGTTAGTGATGCTACCAAAGGAACCCTCTCGTTAAGTTAGATAATTAAGAAATAAAGTTGTTCTTTAATAGGCGAATTAATATCCACTCAAATTGATTCTGAAATCAAGGACTAAATTCTAAGTCCCTATCTTAAGAAAATCACGTATATATATTTTTCTATCTTTAGTTTTTAAACATAAACCCAACTCCGTTCTTTCGATAAAATAATAGTCAGTTCTAAAAAGTAGAATAATTAACACCGATCCCAGGAAAAATACGACCTTGATATTTTCTACAAAATACTATACTCCTATGCGATAGGTACTCTTGCCTTAATCCACAGGATATAAGTAAGTAAACAAAGAGATAGACTTATATACGTAAAAGATTATATAAAACCACATCTATCTTCTTTAAAACAAACTTTACTTATCAAGCTTTTTGGCGCCGTTGCCGGGGATTAGTTTATTTGTGTTAATATTTGAAAATAAAAGAACACTATTAATTTTATCTTTTCTTTTTCTTGTTATTTAAAAACCTTAGTTTTTATAAAAATAAAACAAAAATAAAATTCCCTGAATTTAAAACTTTGTTTTTATAAAACCTAATTTTTTATTAACAAGTTTATTAACCACTAACAAATTCTAATAGAAAAACCTAACCAACTAATTTAACGTATTTTATATAAAACTTGAAAAAAAAAATAGTTTATAATAAAAAACCTGCTTTTATTATAAAACTGCTTTTATAAAAAAACTTGTTTTATATAAAAAACCTGTTTTTAGTTATTTTCCGTTGTACGTCTTTTTGTGTGTTTGTATTTGTATTTTTTTAACTTAGTTTTTTTTACTTAGTTTTTTTATTTTTTTACAAAAGTCTTTTTTAGTGTATGACCCGCGGAACTCCATCTGATTTAACTCTTGGACTTGATCCTGAAATCGAACGCACCTTTCGCAGGCGCCTCCGATCTCTGAATCAAGAGCTCGTATTAAATCTGGAAGAGTCTGTAGGCACCGCACACGTTCAAGAAATGGCAGCAGAGCAACAATAAATGCCAGAGGTGGTCCCCCAAAGGACCATGTCTTATTATGCACGACCTAATTTAGATGACACCGGGTCTAGTATCGTTCGTCCACCAATTGCTAATAATAACTTCGAGATTAAATCGAGTATAATCCAAATGATTCAAAATTCTGTTCAATTCGATGGATTGCCCGACGAAGATCCAAACACGCACTTCGAGCTTGGACATGATTGGATTTTCTTTTATAATTAAGAACAACTGTTGTTCTTTATTTAAGAATGATGTTTGTTATGTTGTAGCCCAATTGTTTAATGGTCTTTATGTTTTGAACTTGGACCATCTGATCTACAATGTAGAAAATAATAAAAGACTAAGAACAAATGACTCAAACCCTACATATCTCTGGCATTGTCGTTTGGGCCATATAAACGAGAAGCGCATATCCAAGCTCAATAAAGATGGACTTTTGGACTCATTTGATTATGAATCATTTGAGTGATGCGAATCTTGTTTGTTAGGCAAGATGACTAAAGCCCCTTTCTTTGGTAATACTGAGAGGGCTGAGGATCACTTGGGTATTGTATATAGTGATGTATGCGGACCCATGTGCTCCATGGCTAGAGGTGGGTATTTCTACTTCGTTACATTTACTGATGATTTCAGTATATACAGATATGTGTATCTTATGAAGTGCAAATCCGAGACCTTTGAAAAGTTCAAAGAGTTCAAGAATGAAGTAGAAAACCAGTTGGGTAAAAGGGTTAAAGCACTCCGATCTGATCGAGGTGGCGAATACCCGAGTCATGAGTTCCGTGATCATCTGAAAAAGTGTGGTATTGTATCACAGCTCACTCCACCTAGAACACCACAACATAATGGTGTGTTTGAGAGGAGAAATCATACTCTGTTAGACATGGTACGTTTGATGATGAGTCATGCAGACTTGCCTGTTTCTTTTTGGGGTTTTGCTTTAGAGACTGCTGCAATGACACTGAATCGCGCTCCAACGAAAACGGTTCTGAAGACACCATATGAGATATGGACTGGGAAGCGTCCTAGTATGTCGTTCATTAAAATTTGGGGCTGTGAGGCATACGTGCGACGTCAAATGCCTAACAAGCTGGAACCCAAATCGGATAAATGTTATCTGGTGGGATATCCTAAGGAAACGAAAGGGTATTACTTTTATCTATCGTCCGAGGGCAAAGTGTTTGTCGTAAGGACTGGCGTCTTCTTGGAGAGAGAATTCTTATCAAGAAAGACTGAAAAGGTAGAACTTGAAGAAGTTTAAGAACCACAAGTAGTGAATGAATCGAAATTGGATTCTGAGATAGGACTACAAGATGTTGTAGCTAGAGAACCTGCTCAAGAAACACGAGTCCTACGTAGATCTGGTAGACCTAGATTTGAGCCTGAGAGATATGGATTTCTCATGTCTCAAATAGGTAATGTGTTGCTTATGGATCATGATGATGAACCAGCAACCTACCAAGAGGCTATGAATGGACCAGACTCCGACAAATTGCTTGAGGCTATGAAATCCGAAATGGACTCCATGTATGCAAACTAAGTTTGGAACTTGGTTGAACCACCTGAAGGGGTACGACCCATAGGGTGCCAATGGGTCTTCAAGAAGAAGACCGACATGGATTGGAATGTACAGACATTCAAAGGGCGACTGGTGGCTAAGGGTTTCAAGCAAATTCATGGTATTGACTATGATGAAACCTTTTCCCCTATTGCCATGGTAAAGTCCATAAGGATATTGCTTGCTATTGCTGCGTATTATGACTACGAGATCTGGCAGATGGATGTCAAAACGACTTTCCTTAATGGAAACCTCCTTGAGGAAGTGTACATGACACAACCCGAGGGTTTTGTATCCCCAAATGAAGCCACTAAAGTATGCAAGCTGAATAGGTCCATTTATGGACTGAAGCAGGCCTTTCGAAGTTGGAATCTTCGTTTTGATGAGAAAATCAAAGAGTTTGGTTTCATCAAGAATGGAGATGAGCCTTGTGTTTACAAGCGAATCAGTGGGAGCATTGTTGTCTTCCTGATATTGTATGTAGATGACATACTATTGATTGGGAATGACATTCCTGTTGGAGTTACCATGGTGATCTAGAAGTGGTCAAACATGTAATCTCACTGCCAACACGACATTAGCCTGCAAAGTCGCACATAAGAGCATGTGGAGAAGTTGGAAGATTGACTGTAATGGTAAGGGTTACCAATCACCACACAGAATGGGGTCGGGCAAAAGTTGCCAAAGGAATTTCGTCGAGAGTCGTCGAGTATGACTCGCCGACTAAGGCAAAGTCATCGAGAGTCGACGAGAGTCATCGAGTATGACTCGCCGACTAAGGCAAAGTCATCGAGAGTCGACGGGAGTTGTCGAGTATGTCTCGCCGACTAAGGCAAAGTCGTCGAGAATGAATCTGCTGATTCGTCGAGAATCGAGGATAGAGTAGTCGAGACTGTCTGCTGATTCTCGCCGAATCTGACTGCTGATTCTCGCTGAATCTGTCTGTTGATTCTCACCAAATCTGTCTTCTGGATCTTGCCGATATATTCTCGCCGAACCTGTGCTAATTCTCGGCGAATGATTTTGAAACCCTATTTTGGGTGGTCTGCGAATAGCGATACTCTTAGGTCTGTTTATTCCTTTTGTATAAATTGAGACTTAGGGTTTTGGGAAGAATAAGATCGGGATTTTTCTCGTGTGGCTGGATCGAACCCGACGGAAGCGTTCCGCCGCTCGCTCCGCCGATTCTCGAACCCCGCCGACGGAAGAGTTCCGCTTCCACCGCCTCGTTCGCTCCGCCAATCACCTTCTCTCCCGCGACAGAAGCCGGTATTGCTATTCCTGGCGTGGACCAAGCAGTTCGTGGAAGTGCAAGGTGCAGTTAATCTCCTTCCCGACCCTTCGTGCAACGAAGCTCGGTGTTCTCTTGCTCGTGTGGATTTCTGCAGAGACGTAGACGTTATTCTACGTAGAACTCGCCACCGACAATGACTCAAAGCTTGTAGCATCTCTGTTGAGTTTTGACTCAACACCGGAAAGGTAACTTTTACCTAGTTGTTTGTTAACTTCTTGATTCAACATTGATGGCCCGATCCCAATTTCTTTGGGTTGTTCTTGATTTTTATTACTTCCGCTGCATGCACAAGCGTTTTGCTTTAGAGACTGCTGCTATGACACTGAATCGCGCTCCAAATAATACGGTTCTAAAGACACCATATGAGATATGGACTGGGAAGCGTCCTAGTATGTCGTTCATTAAAATTTGGGGCTGTGAGGCATACGTGCGACGTCAAATGCCTGACAAGCTGGAACCCAAATTGGATAAATAATATCTGGTGGGATATCCTAAGGAAACGAAAGGGTATTACTTTTACCTACCGTCCGAGGGCAAAGTGTTTGTCGCAAGGACTGGCGTCTTCTTGGAAAGAGAATTCTTATCAAGAAAGACTGAAAAGGTAGAACTTGAAGAAGTTCAAGAACAATAGGTAGTGAATGAACCGGAATTGGATTCTGAGAAAGGACTACAAGATGTTGTAGCTAGAGAACCTGCTCAAGAAACACAAGTCCTACGTAGATCTGGTAGACCGAGATTTGAGCCTGACAGATATGGATTTCTCATGTATCAAATAGGTAATGTGTTGCTTATGGATCATGATGATGAACCAGCAACCTACCAAGAGGCTATGAATGGATAGGACTCCGACAAATGGCTTGAGGCTATGAAATCCGAAATGGACTCCATGTATGCAAACTAAGTTTGGAACTTGGTGGAACCACCTGAAGGGGTACGACCCATAGGGTGCAAATGGGTCTTCAAGAAGAAGACCGACATGGATGGGAATGTACAGACATTCAAAGGGCGACTGGTGGCTAAGGGTTTCAAGCAAATTCATGGTATTGACTATGATGAGACCTTTTCCCCTGTTGCCATGGTAAAGTCCATAAGGATATTGCTTGCTATTGCTGCGTAATATGACTACGAGATCTGGCAGATGGATGTCAAAAAGGCTTTCCTTAATGGAAACCTCCTTAAGGAAGTGTACATGACACAACCCGATGGTTTTGTATCCCCAAATGAAGCCACTAAAGTATGCAAGCTGAATAGGTCCATTTATGGACTGAAGCAGGCCTCTCAAAGTTAGAATCTTCATTTTGATGAGAAAATCAAAGAGTTTGGTTTCATCAAGAATGAAGATGAGCGTTGTGTTTATAAGAGAATTAGTGGGAGCATTGTTGTCTTCCTAATATTGTATGTAGAAGAAATACTGTTGATTGGGAATGACATTCCTGCCCTGAAAGATGTTAAGAACAACCTAGGGAACTACTTTTCTATGAAGGACTTGGGTGAAACGACTTATATACTTGGTATTAAGATCTATAGAGATAGATCGAAGAAGTTGTTGGGTTTGACCCAGAGTACATACATCGAGAAGGTGTTGAAGCGGTTCAACATGCTTGAGTCCAAGAATGGATTTTTACCCATGTCTCATGGTGTGAATCTCTCTAAGGACCAGTGTCCAAAATCTTGTGAAGATAAGGACCACACGAAATTGATTCCATATGCTTCGGCAATTGGATCAATCATGTATGCAATGTTATGTACTCGACCCGATGTCTCCTTTTCTTTGAGCATGACTAGCAGGTATCAGTCAGACCCCGATGAGTGTCACTGGATTGCAGTCAAGAATATCCTGAAGTACTTGAGAAGGATAAAGGATGTGTTCTTGGTGTATGGTGGAGAGGAAGAGCTCGTTGTAAATGGTTACACGGATGCTAGCTTCCAAACTGATTTGGGCGATTTAAAGTCTCAGTCAGGGTTTGTGTTTTTCCTTAATGGAGGAGCTGTGAGCTGGAAGAGTTCCAAGCAAGAGACAGTTGCTGATTCTACAACAGAGGCCGAGTGTATCGCTGCAGCTAATGCAGCGAAGAAGGCTGTATGGATTAGGAAATTCATCGGTGAGCTTAATGTAGTTCCTAGCATTGTTGGTCCCGTAGTTCTCTACTGTGATAACAATGGTGCAATTGCACAATCTAAGGAACCTAGATCTCATCAGCGCTCCAAGCACATACTTCGGCGGTTCCATCTTTTTCGTGAGACTGTCGAACGAGGAGATGTGAACATTTGCAGAGTTCCGACTGAGGAGAATATTGCGGATCCACTTATAAAGCCTCTCGCGTAGAGAAAGCATGATGGTCATACTAGATCAATGGGTATACGATACCTAAATGATCAACTCTAGTGAGAGTCTTGTTGGGTGCATGTAAACATATATTCTGTTCTCTGTTTATTGTTTATTCATATGATGAATCTTGTACCTAGATTTTTCTTTTTACAATTAATGACATGTTCTTTTATTATGGTTTCTCTATGCGATAGTTAAATGTTAACATAATAAATACCCTTAGAATGTTTGCTTTCATAGGACATCAAGTACGTGACTTGAATGTGAGAGCCTATGATTTATTTGAAGCTTCATTCTTAAAAGGTCCTGTGTCGTTATATCATCATAGAAACTAAGGGTGATGATGATACATTAAGACTAGCACGTGTGTTGACTAATGACCAGTTCTCATAGGTCATGATATTGTGATATCAAGTCATCACGTGGGTACTTATTAATGAATAAGTTGTACTGGATAGACCCAACCTGAGACTACTCTGTGAATTATTATCTTAACGTATCACGAGTAGGTGTCAATTGACAATGGTGTTGTGGTCCTTTGACCTGAAGTCACAACATTCATCAAGTGAGGAAGAGCGCGCTTTGATGCCATCTAAAGTCTTCCTTGAGAAAGGTTGATGATAAGGGTGGATGTTGGGCACATTACAAATCATTTTGGTGTTTGTGTGTGAGCAGATATGAGATTTATCCTCCTATATGACAGGAGTTGCATCAATGGGCCCCTTAATGGAACTGGACTGAGAAATGCATGACCATGCTTGGTTGAGTCAATATGTGATATTGGACTCACCATTCTCTGGAAGTCCGTTCTAGATCAAGAAACTTGGATTGAGCTATTATGAGGGTGACACAGTCCATGCCTCTAGTTCTTTCCGGATGTAAGGGACAAAGGGACAAAGACAACGCTGGGACATTGTTCATAAAGGCTTATGAGTTATGAACTCTTATTGCTTGGGGAGCAATGATGCATTGCTAGATGCCGCTCATTGTTTGTGAGGTTTTTTGTTTGATACTTTCAAGATCAAGTGGGAGACTGTTAGAGTTACCATGGTGATCTAGAAGTGGTCAAACATGTAATCTCACTGCCAACGCGATATGAGCCTGCTGGGTCGCACATAAGAGCATGTGGAGAAGTTGGAAGATTGACTGTGTTGGTAAGGGTTACCAATCACCACAAAGAATGGGGTCGGGCAAACGTTGCAAAAGGAATTTCGTCAAGAGTCGTCGAGTATGACTCTCCGACTAAGGCAAAGTCGTCGAGAGTCGACGGGAGTCGTCGAGTATGACTCGCCGACTAAGGCAAAATCGTCGAGAGTCGACGAGAGTCGTCGTGTATGTCTCACCGACTAAGGCAAAGTCATCGAGAATCAATCTACTGATTCGTCGAGAATTGAGGACAGAGTCGTCCAGACTGTCTGCAGATTCTCGCCGAATCTGGCTGCTGATTCTCACCGAATCTGTCTGTTGATTCTCGCCAAATCTGTCTTCTGGATCCTGCCGACTGATTCTCGCCGAACCTGTGCTAATTCTCGGCGAATGATTCTGAAACCCTATTTTGGGTGGTCTGCGGATAGCGATACTCTTAGGTCTATTTATGACTTTGGTATAAATTGAGACTTAGGGTTTTGGGAAGAATAAGATCGGGCTTTTTCTCGTGTGGCTGGATCGAACCTGACGGAAGCGTTCCACCGCTCGCTCCGCCAATTCCCGAACCCCGCCGACTGAAGAGTTCCGCTTCCGCTGCCTCGTTCGCTCCGCCGATCACCTTCTCTCCGGCGACAGTCGCCGGTGTTGCAATTCCTGGCGCGGACCTAGCAGTCCGTGGAAGTGCAAGGTGCGGTTGATCTCTTTCCCGACCCTTCGTGCGACGAAGCTCGGTGTTCTCCTGCTCGTGTGGATTTCTACAGAGACGTAGACGTTATTCTACGTAGAACTCGCCACCGACAAGGACTCAAAGCTTGGAGCATCTCTGTTGAGTTTTGACTAACCACCGGAAAGGTAACTTTTACCTAGTTGTTTGTTAACTTCTTGATTCAACATTCATGGCCCGATCCCAATCTCTTTGGGTTGTTCTTGATTTTTATTACTTCCACTGCGTGCACAAGCGTTATGTCATCCTCATGGAGAAACCCAACAATTCCTACCCTGAAAGTTGTTAAGAATAACCTAGGGAACTGCTTTTCTATAAAGAACTTGGGTGAAACGACTTATATACTCGGTATTAAGATCATTAGAGATAGTTCGAAGAAGTTGCTGGGTTTGACCCAGGGTACATACATTGAGAAGGTGTTGAAGCGGTTCAATATGCTTGAGTCCAAGAAAGGATTTTTACCCATGTCTCATAGTGTGAATCTCTCTAAGGACCAGTGTCCAAAATCTTGTGAAGATAAGGACCGCATGAAGTTAATTCCATATGCTTCGGCAATTGGATCAATCATGTATGCAATGTTATGTACTCGACCTGATGTCTGCTTTGCTTTGAGCATGACTAGCAGGTATCAGTCAGACCCCGGTGAGTGTCACTGGATTGCAGTCAAGAATATCCTGAAGTACTTGAGAAGGACAAAGGATGTGTTCTTGGTGTATGGTGGAGTGGAAGAGCTCGTTGTAAATGGTTACACGGATGCTAGCTTCCAAACTGATAGGGATGACTCAAAGTCTCAGTCAGGTTTTGTGCTTTGCCTTAATGGAGGAGCTGTGAGTTGGTAGAGTTCCAAGCAAGAGACAATTGCTGATTCTACAACAGAGGCCGAGTATATCGCTGTAGCTAATGCAGCGAAGGAGGCTGTATGGATTAGGAAATTCATCGGCGAGCTTGATGTAGTTCCTAGCATTGTTGGTCCCGTAGTTCTCTATTGTGATAACAATGGTGCAATTGCACAATCTAAGGAACCTGGATCCCATCAGCGCTCCAAGCACATACTTCGACGGTTCCATCTTATTCGTGAGATTGTCGAACGAGGAGATGTGAACATTTGTAGAGTGCCGACTGAGGATAATATTGCGGATCCACTAACAAAGCCTCTCGCGCAGAGAAAACATGATGGTCATACTAGATCAATGGGTATACGATACCTAAATGATCAGCTCTAGTGAGAGTCTTGTGGATTGCATGTAAACATATATTCTGTTGGCTGTTTGTTGTTTATTCATATGATGAATTATGTACCGAAATTTAATTTTACAATTAATGGCAAGTTCTTTTATTATGATTTCTCTATGCGATAGTTAAATGTTAACATAATAAATACCCTTAGAATGTTTGCTTCCATAGGACATCAAGTACGTGACTTGAATGTGAGAGCCTATGATTTATTTGAAGCATCATTCTTAAAAGCTCTTTGGTCGTTGTATCATCATAGAAACTAAGGGTGATGATGATACATTAATACTAGCACGTGTGTTGACTGATGACCAGTTCTCATAGGTCATGATATTGTGATATCAAGTCATCACGTGGGTACTTATTAATGAACAAGTTGTACTGGAAAGACCAAACCTGAGACTACTCTGTGGATTGTTATCTAAACGTGTCACGAGTAGGTCTCAATTGACAATGGTGTTGTGATCCTTTGACCTGAAGTCACAACATTCATCAAGTGAGGAAGAGCGTGCTTTGATGCCATCTAAAGTCTTCCTTGAGAAAGGTTGATGATAAGGGTTATTGTTGGGCACGTTACGAATTTTTTGGGTGTTTGTGTGTGAGCAGATATGCGATTTGTCCTCCTATGTGATTGGAGTTGCATCCATGGGCCCCTTGATGGAACTGGACTGAGAAATGCATGGCCATGCTTGGTTGAGTCAATATGTGATATTGGACTCACCATTCTCTGGAAGTCCGTTCTAGATCAAGAAACTTGGATTGAGCTAATATGAGGGTGACACGCTCCATGCCTTTAGTTCTTTCCGGATGTAAGGGACAAAGGGACAAAGACAACGCTGGAACATTGTTCATATAGGATTATGAGTTATGAACTCTTATTGCTTGGGTAGCAATGATGCATTACTAGATGCCGCTCATTGTTTGTGAGGTTTTTGGTTTGATACTTTCAAGATCAAGTGGGAGACTGTTGGAGTTACCATGGTGATCTAGAAGTGGTAGAACATGTAATCTCACTGCCAACGCGATATGAGCCTGCAGGGTCGCACATAAGAGCATGTGGAGAAGTTGGAAGATTGACTGTGTTGGTAAGGGTTACCAATCATCAAACAGAATGGGGGTCATGCAAACATTACCAAGGAGATTCGTCAAGAATCGTCGAGTATGACTCGCCGACTCTCGACGAGTTTGTCAAGAATGATTCGTCGGGAATCGTCGAGTATGACTCGCCGACTCTCGACGAGTTCGTCGAGAATCATTCGTCACGAATGATTCGTCGAGAATCATCGAGTATGACTCGCCGACTCTCGACGAATTCATCGAGAATCGAATTGTTTGATTCCCGGCGATTGGTGATACTCGACGATTCCTTCCTCAATTCTCGACAAATCTGCAAATGATTCTCGTCCATTCTATCTGCTGATTCTCGCCGAATCTGGATCTCATTCTCGCCGAACCTGGAGCTCATTCTCGGCGAATGATTTTGGATACCTATGCTGTGTGGTATGCGGATAGCGATTCTCTTAGGTCTTTTTATACCTTTGGTATAAATAAGGACTTAGGGTTTTGGGATGAATACGCGTGAGTTCTCCTGTGGCCGATTCTAACCCGACGGAAGCATTCCGTCGGTCTGCCGATCCACCGATTCCCGAATCCCACCGGACGGAAGCGTTCCGCCGCATTGTTCGCTCCGTCGACCACTTCCTCTCCGGCGACAGTCGCCGGTGTTGCTATTTCTGGCACGGACCTAGCATTCTGTGGAAGTGCAAGGTGCAATTGATCTATTTCCCGATCTTTCATGTGACGAGGCTTTGTGTTCTCCTGCTCGTGTGGATTTTTGCAGATACGTAGACATTATTCTACGTAGAACTCGCCACCGATAAGGACTCATATCGTGGAGCATCTCTGTTGAGTTTTGACTCAACACCGGAAAGGTAACCTTTGACCTAGTTATTTCTTTACTTCTTGATTCAACATTCATGGCCCGATCCAAATCTCTTTTGGGTTGTTCTTGATTTTATTACTTTCGCTGCGTGCACAAGTGTTGTGCCATCCTCATAGAGAAACCCAACAAGTAATAAAGTAGACATGTAGTAAGTAGCAAATTTATTAGGAGACAAACAGAAAGCAAGTAAGTAAATAAGTAAGTAACCTTAACTTATATGAATGCCCATACAAACTTATAAGTTAATGGGTCTTCTGCAAGGCTCCCATCGTATAAAAAGTCCCATACCGATTTATACGTTGGGGGTGTCAGTTGTATGCAAATATGAGTGTAGTGATATGTTATGTCATGATTCATGCAAGTGACACTCACGCACACGACTCTATGCACACAGACCTTTAGTTCCCCTTGTTCGGGCAGCTAGTTTCACTCCCAGGAACCTCCGTAGTGGAAAACGGAGACAGTTGGTCGGGCCCCCCACTCCTAGGCGAGTATCCACACTACCGGACCTAGCCCTTCTGTACGCCCCTAGAAGAACACAACCTAGAGTATCCGCGTACTAGTGCTTGCTATATCCACCAGACTTTCTTTGGCTAAGTGTCCCACACCGCCGAGTCAACGTACCAATGTCGGTGTTAATGATAAACAAATACCGAAGACCCACCACCTTATTCTGTACTCAAACCCTCGAGCCCTCGACTCCCCGGACTGTCCCGTCCGTGCATCTACCTTTAGAGCTTTCGTCTTAATGTCAACCAAACCAACTTATTCTACCTCCCTATCTACCAGGGTGTGTGAATGTGCAACCCTAGATATTCTAGTTGCTCTTTTAGTTTATTTTTTCTATGGTTTACGTTAGCCCAAGACTGCCCCCGGTATTCCCTGTGAAGGGCTCTCAAAGGGCACTAGGAACTATGATGGTAGCTGAAGCCCATCATTCCCTTTCGTAAGGCACTTACTTTTATTGGTTATTACCTATTACCCGATCCCATTCAAATTACTTTGGATCTAACCTAGTGTATTGAGACTCTTCCTCTCCAACCGGGGTGGACGATCTTTCATCGTTCCCGAACACCACTTAACACTAGCCAATCTCACACTTTACTAATCCTGACTTTCAATAATGAACTTAATTTAACTTACCCTATCCAAACCAGCAAACCACCAAAATTCCATCTCCCCAAGTTCATTACCCACTCTAGTTCAGTTTTTGCGGTTTTACTATATGCAGACCATCCTAATCTATATGAGGTATACAAGGGGAGGTACTCCAAATTGTCTTCCAAATCTCCTATAAAATTTACTAGAGGTCTATCATGACATAATTATCCTAAATACAAAAATTTAAAATTTTACTAATTAATCTGATATTTATTTAATTTTCCCGAAAGATTGGCCATAGGAAATTTTAAACATGAACTACATGATTTTCTCAAGTAATGGCCACCCAAAAATTATGATCACTAAATAACAGCAAGGTATCATCAAATACTAATTTTCATTATTTTACAGAAAGTATTTAGTCTCTAATTAATTTATCCATTGTAATCTAATTAATCATATGTAAAGAAGAAAGTACTGAAATTACTCATCAAAAAATTATAGAAAAATAACTGAATATTGATATGGTAAAGAAAAGGTCATTGTGCAAAGATCATTATTTTACAGGCTTGCTAGACATCAAAATAAATATAATTAATTTTTCGTGGGAAACAACACTTAATGAAGCAAGCCTTAGAATTAAACTTCTAAGAATCCCATAAAAATATATAGAGCTTTAAAATATAGTAAAAAGTCCTCTGCCAAAAGTTCATCAATTTTCAGAAAGTATTTTCTCCATAATAAATTTCTAAGCAAATAATAGCAACTACTAAATTGTTAATGAAGTATCCAAAATAATGATCCTAAATTCATAATAAAATCTTTAGAGCTTGTACTAATTAAAAAATTATTATACCCAAATCCCATCACTGTTAAGTAAGTTTTAGTGACATTTTCTATCTCTACAAGTTTTGTGCCCTAAACTAGGGTTAGGGTTTTGAGGGACTTATTTACTTTAAAATCCATTTAAATTTCTACAAGAGGGTTCTAGCTACCCTAGAATTCTATCTACAAAGTTTCAGATCATAACCAGGTCATTTTATCACTTGTCCTTAACAAATCACCAAGAACCATCCTTAGGGTTTGACCTTGGGTCCTAGGGCAAATTTACACCAATCCACCTCAAAATCCATGAGAGGGTGCTAGGCATCATGCCTAGTCAGTGGACAAAATCTCAGCCTCTGTTGAGGTGATCTGGCCACTCCAATTTCAAGGTGCACTTTAGACCTAAAAACCCCTCAATAGGGCAAGGCTTAGGTTTGTCCATTTCCAATCTAAAAAATCTCCAAATGAGATGAAAACTTATATAAAGCCTCATGATGAACCCAGGGACCACTCACCAAAATTTGGGAGGGTTTGGGAGTCATTAAGCCATCTAATTAATTTACCTTAAGATTATTAAATTTTTCTAAAAACTATAAAACAACATTCTCCAAAAATTCCCATTTTTGGACAGGCACAAGGTATAGCAAGGGTAGACTCCCTGCCCAAATTTCAGATCATTTGGTCAAGGGATGAAGGGTGGGCATATCTTTTAGTTTCTGCCTAGCTCTAGGTATAGATCCCACCAAAAGAGGTTCCCTGGTCAAACCAGTTGACCAAATTGACCCAAATTAATTTTAAAATAAAGTAGACCCATAGGGATACAAATTTTATGTTGACCATTTCTTCATATAAAGCCTCTAGGTATTTTTCATAAATTTTCTAATGTGGCTGTTATTTGAATACAAAAAATTCATATAAAAGAAAAGATTAAATAATCAGCACAGATCTTGAAGCAGATCCAACAGTGCTGGGTCATCTTCTTCGTCCAGCCAAGGGATGGGATTAGCCCGACCTGGAGTGCATTCCATCCGCTGCCACCAGCCATCCATCCTCCTCCCTGGCCGGCCACCGCCACCACCACCTCCGTTGAGGTGGTGGCCATCGCCGGGCGGCGGTGCGGTCGCCGGAGAGGCGGAATCCGGCCAACCCGAGCAAAACATTTTGCGGGAAAACGGGAAGAGGAGCTATTCCGATCGGGCTCCGTTGAGCCCGATTCTTAATCCTAAAGAAGGCTAAGATCTACCCGTAGAGAGAGAGGAGGGGAGGACCTTGTTCGCGGGCTGGAGGCATGCGGATCGACGAAATGCCATTTGCGCGGTGGTGGCGTCGCCAGAATTCTTCTACAGCACAGAACAAGCTCCAAATCTGTCAGGTAAGGGTGGAAACTTCATCTCTGAGTCTAGGGAGCCTTTTTAAACCAGTAAAAGGAGGGAGGGGAAAGGTCTAACTGCTGGTGGCCATTAATGGCCCATCATAGCTTGGCTCGGCCATGGTGGTGGGGGCTAGAAACAGCTCTGTAACAGCTGGAGGAGGGCTGGAAACTCCTACTCTCCCCATGAGGACTTGAATCCAGCCGTTTAAATAGGAGGGGAAAAAGCCACGGCATAAAGTGCCATCGATGGCTGTGATCGTCGGTTTCCGGCCATGGCCGTGGCTCCTCGCTTTCAAAACCGACAGCCACATGGCATAACCGGTCAACCCTTTTTTTTAAAATAAGACTTAATTGGGTCTTATTAAAAGAAATGACCTAATGATGCATTCAGGCCCCCCATCTAGACCGGCCCGGTTAAGCTGAACCATCACACAGCCAAAAATCCTGCCAGAAAATTCTAAATAAAATGGTGTTGAGTGAGCTTAGCTCACTCAACGCCATCCAAGCTACGGCGTTGAGTGAGCTCTGCTCACTCAACGCCATCCATGCTGCGGCATTGAGTGAGCTCTGCTTACTCAAAGCAATCCAGGATACGACGTTGAGTGAGCTCTGCTCACTCAATGCCATCCAGAAGGGCCCTCCCAGACTGTGGCATTGAGTGAGCTCAGCTCACTCAACGCTATCCAGATTATGCCATTGAGTGAGCTCTACTCACTCAACGCCATCCAGTCTACTCAAGGTGGCGTTGAGTGTACTCTATGCAATCAAAGCCGTCTAGCTTATGGCGTTGAGTGAGGTAAGCTCACTCAACGCCATCCAAACTACGACGTTGAGTGAGCTCAGCTCACTCAACGCCATTCCAGGCCTCAACAGACGGAGTTTAGTGCAGTCCGTGCACTCAATGCTATCTAGTTTATGGCGTTGAGTGAGCTAAGCTCACTCAATGCCATCCAGTCTATGGCATTAAGTGAGCTAAACTCACTCAATGCTATCCAGACAACACCAGATGGCGTTGAGTGCAGTTTGTGCACTCAACGCCGTCTAGCTAATGGCGTTGTGTGAGCTAAGCTCACTCAACGCCATCCAGACTACAGCGTTGAGTGAGCTCAGCTCACTCAACGCCATTCCAAGGTCACATGCGTGATGGGTTGGTTACGGGCGTGCCAGGCCTATGTTGAAATTTCTGAGCTCTCCGATCGTCTTTCTGAGGTCGACGATCGTCGAAGGGGTCATACCCTAAGTCACGGGCGTGACGGGTCGGTCACGGGCGTGACCACCCCTTGACTCGAAATCTTGGTTGATAAACTTCAATTCTTGGTTTTCCTAGGGTTCTGTTATTACAAAACCACTTCCAGGGGTCTAGTTGGAATCTGGATGTTACAAATTCCAATAAACAAAACAAAGATTTCGTCCCCGAAATCAAGGTTAAGCCTACGGGGGCTCCTATTAGGAGAAAAAAAACTTGTAACATCCCATGAGAGTTGAAAGATTTACATCTCTTCGCCACATTTGCTATGTTAGGTTTGGAGGTGATAGTCAAATCTAAGACCGATTCGTCCAATTGACAAGGTATATACCCTAATAAACAAAAGATTATCCCCTATTCTTTAAATTTCAGTCCTATTGGTTTAAAACAGGAAAGCAAATTGATTGTCTAGAGGGGTTGTGAGGTATACCTGACTGAAAAGCTCCGGATACTTTTGTCGCATCAAGTCTTGTGGCTCCCATGTATGCTCCTCCTGCCCATGATTATTCCACAGGACGTTGACTAACGGAACCTTCTTACGATGCAAGACCCACATTGCCGTGTCATCGATCCTGATAGGCTCCAAGTTGACTGACCGATCCGAGGCCACCGGGCCGTCTGCTGTGTAAATCAGCTGCTCTGGCCGTAGTAGAGCCCTCCGAAGTGAGGAGGCGTGGAAGGCATCATGCAATCCCGCTAACTCTGGCGGTAGCTCTAGTCTATAAGCCAAGGGGCCGATCCACTCCAGGATCCTGTAAGGCCCCATATATCTCGGACTAAGCTTCTTCCGCCCGCGAACCCGCGAGACTCCGTGCATCGGCCGTATCTTCAAGAAAACTCGGTCTCCTACCTGGAACTCCACTTGATGATGCCTCGCATCGTAATATTTGGCCTGCCTGTTATGGGCTTCCAGCATCCTGTCCCGGATAAATCTTATCTGAGCATCTGTATCCCCCACAAACTCCGAGCCCAGTGCCTGCGGATCCTAATCCTGAACCCATGATAGTGGGGTCCTGCACCTCCTTCCATACAATGCCTCGTATGGAGCCATGCCTATGCTGGACTGATGGGCGTTGTTGTATGAAAACTTGACCAATGGCATCAATCTCTCCCAAGGCTCGCCGCAGTCCAAAATACACAGGCGCAAAAGATCTTCAAATGTACGGTTGGTGCGCTCCGTCTGCCTGTCGGTTTGAGGGTGAAAAGCTGTGCTGAATGTCAACCGAGAACCCAGATGGGCCTGGACTGACCTCCACTCCCTGGATGTAAACCGCCCATCCCGATTCGAAACGATAGTCTTGGGCACCCCGTGATAACGCACAAACTGCTCAATGAACCTCCGTACTAATACACTAACTGGAGTGTCCTTTGCCACTGGAATGAATCGGGCCACCTTTGTTAGCCTGTCAACTATCACCTAGATCGAGTCATTCCCCGCACGGGATCGAGGTAGCCCATGTATGAATTCCATGGCAATATCCTCAAATTTCCACTCCGGCATCGGAAGTGGCTACAGCAAGCCTGCCGGGTTCCTACACTCTGCCTTTACGAGTTGGCAGGCCTCTCAATGCGTCACAAAGTACGTAATGTCCTTCTTCATACCTGGCTAGTACATTGTCCTCTTCAAATTATTTACCATCTTGGTGATCCCTGGGTGTACCGAGTATCGGCTATAGTGAGCTTCCGTCATAATGTCCTCCCGGATCTGGCCTCCTGCTGGTATATAGACTCTGCCTCTAAAACACAGGAGCTCGTCCCTTAAAGAGTAATCTCCTACCGTGCCTTCCTCCAAGGCCCTGAATATTAGCTCAGCTCTCACATCCAGCTTCTGCCCATCTCTGATGCGGTCCCAAATATCATCAGTAGTAACCATCGACCCCAGGTACTCCATGTATAAATCCGGGTCATCCTCGGACACTAGTGATATCTGCATCTCCTCGAATGATTTAACCAACTCCAAGGCCATTAGCTGCGGGCCTACTCCTGACGTACTCGCTCTCCGACTCAAAGCGTCTACGACCACATTTTCCTTCCCTGGATGGTAGTGCATAGTATACTGGTAGTCCGACAGAAACTCCACCCAGCGTCTCTGCCTGATGTTTAACTCCTTCTGTGTATCTACGTATTTCAAGTTCTTGTGGTCTAAGAAGATATCGCAATGTACTCCGTAGAGATAGTGTCGCCAGATCTTGAGAGCAAAAATGACTGCCCCCATCTCCAAATCGTGCACGGGGTAGTTCTACTCATGTTGTTTCAACTAACGGGAGGCGTAAGCTATTACATGCCCATTCTGCATCAGAACGGCACCCATCCCCTGATAGGAAGCATCTGTGTACACCTGGAATCCTTCCTTCACTGACGGAAGAGCAAGGATGGGAGCCGAGGTAAGACGATCCTTCAGCTCCCGAAAAGCAGATTCGCATCGTGGTGTCCAAATAAAATGGGACTCCTTCTTCATCAGAGACGTAAGAGGGAGGGCAATCTGAGAGAACCCCTTTACGAACTTTCGGTAATAACTGGCAAGTCCTAAGAAACTTCGAACATCCGATGTTGACTTTAGTGGTGGCCAATCCCATACTACCTGGACCATCGCTGGATCCACTGCCAGACCTTCTCCACTGATGACATGGCCTAAAAAGGCCACCTCCTTTAGCCAGAACTTGCACTTGCTGTATTTGGCATACATCTTATGCTCCCGCAGCTTCTCCAAAGTCAAGGCCAGATGTCTCGCGTGCTCCTCCTCCGTCCTTGAATAAATAAGGATGTCGTCGATGAATATGATAATGAAGACATCCAGATACTCTTCGAACACCCGGTTCATCAAGGTCATGAATACGGAGGGTGCATTCGTGAGCCCGAAAGGCATCACGGTAAACTCGTACAAACCATATCTGCTGCTGAAGGCCGTCTTCGGGATGTCCTCCTCCCAAATGCGAAGCTGGTAGTATACCGACCTCAGATCCATCTTTGAGAACCAATGGGCTCCCTCCAGCTGGTCAAATAGCTCGTCTATCCTTGTCAAGGAATAAGTATTCCGGACCATCAACCTGTTCAGGGCCCGGTAATCTATACACAGCCGAAGGGTTCTGTCCTTCTTCTTAACGAATAATACCGGAGCTCCCCATGGTGAAGAGCTAGTCCAAACGTATCCGGCCTCCACTAACTCTTGAAGCTAGCTTCAAAATTTTACCAACTCATTTGGGGCCATTCGATAGGGATCTCTGGATACTGGTTTATCCCCTGGTACGAGATTAATCTTGAAATCCTTCTCTCGGTGCGGGGTAGCCCTTGTAGCTTCTCCGGAAATACGTCGGCAAAGTCTCGCACTACTAGAATATCTAAAATGGAGTCCTTGGCCACGACCGCCTCAAAAAGGACCTGATAAACCTCTTCCCCCTGCAGATGAGCCTTAATAGCCTGCACAGGTGATAATAATATGCGGGGTGCTGGTATAATACCTTCGATAACAATAAAGGAGTCCCCGTGCCTCATGATGATCCTCTTCGCCACGCAGTAAATCTGGGCATGGTTCCAGCACAGCCAAGTCATGCCCAGGATCAAATCGTAATCTGGCATCTTCAGAATCGTCGTTGGTGCCTCAAACGCCTTCCTGTCGATCTCTGCTTCCATATTACAATGAGCAGAGGTCTTTAGCTCTGATCCATTGGGTAGGCGCACCCTCATCATCTTTCCAGTGAATGGCTCCACGCCTGCCAATCCTTTCACGAAATCTTCTGACACAAACGAGTGCGAAGCACCGGTGTCGAAGAGCGTGTGAGCGGGCTTGCCGCTAATGAAAACTATGCCTAAGGTATCCCCTGCTGTGATGTAGGGTTCGTCGCAGGCTTCAAGGAAAAAAAGGATTCAATTGGTTAGGGAACGTATGAATGGAATATAAGAAAGGGGTAGGATGGACTTTCATATGTGATTTCCCTTATGGGCACACAACTGCTTCCGCTGTTAGTTTGTCTGCAAACTAAGCTCGTACGGGGGTGGCCCAAGGTTTTGTGGACTACTTCTCTTTCGATCGAGGTCTCCTCTGATACCACTTGTAAGATCCCTTTTTTTTCTTTTTTAACCACCGGGGTCTTAGCCCAGAATTGCCGCTTTGCGGTGGAACCGACTCACGGGAAGGCCGCCACTACAAAACGCCAATTCTGCCGGCCCTTTTCGATCACAAAGAGAGAGAAGTAAGTATTACACTAAATGTAAACAGGTCCACAGAAACACATATGAATAAAATCACAACAAGTCCATCAATATATAATAATAGAAAGTACTGCAAAAGAGCAGTTCAGATGAAATAAAGAAACGGGCTCGAGCCCGATACATCAGAGTCCTCACTACAAATCACTCATCGTGGAAGCTATACAAATACTAAACACTCACGGAGCTGGTCACATGTGCTCCGGTGTTAGACTGGCCCACCTCCATGCACACCGTACTCCGCTTGTGCTGGTCCCTGGGCTGCTGGTCCTTGTCTCCCATCCAGAGCTCCTGTAATGTTGTGGTTCGAAAACCATAAGTCATAAAGACTAAGCCCTATCATACCCTACCCCTCCCCCACGGCTCCTAAGCATCGAGCAGAGAGGAGGAAAAGGAAGCTACAATGGTGGAGAATAATCAAACGGATGATAGTAGAACTAGTCTAGCAACTGTTCATGGTGTATAAACAACTAATTAAAATAGAGTACATCTAGCAGTTCTATGGTAGTGAGTAATAAAGTAGACATGTAGTAAGAAGCAAATTTATAAGGAGACAAATAGAAAGCAAGTAAGTAAATAAGTAAGTAACCTTTACTTATATGAATGCCCATACAAACTTATAAGTTAAGGGGTCTTCTGCAAGGCTCCCATCGTATAAAAAGTCCCATACCGATTTATACGTTGGGGTGTCGGTTGTATGCAAATATGAGTGTAGTGATATGTTATGCCATGATTCATGCAAGTGCAACTCACACACACGACTCTATGCGCACATAGCTTTAGTTTCCCCTGTTCGGGCAGCTATCTTCACTCCCAGGAACCTCCATAGTGGCAAACGGAGACAGTGGGTCCGGCCCCCCACTCCTAGGCGGGTATCCACACTACCGGGCCTAGCCCTTCCATACGCCCCTAGAAGAACACAACCTAGAGTATCCGCGTACTAGTGCTGGCTATATCCACCAGACTTTCTTTGTCTAAGTGTCCCACACCGCCGAGTCAACATACCGATGTCGGTGTGAACGACAATCAAATACCGAAGACCCACAACCTTATTCTGTACTCAAACCCTCGAGCCCTCGGCTCCCCGGGCTGTCCCGTCCGTGTATCTACCTTCAGAGCTACCGTCTGAATGGCAACCAAACCGACTTATTCTACCTCCCTAGCTACCGGGGTGTGTGAATGTGCAACCCTAGATATTCTAGTAGCTCTTTTAGTTTATTTTTCCTACGGTTTATGTTAGCCCAGGACTGCCCCCGGTATTCCTTGTGAAGGGCTCTCAAAGGGAACTGAGAACTATGATGGTAGCTGAAGCCCATCGTTCCCTTTCACAAGGCACTTACTTTTATTGGTTATTACCCATTACCCGATCCCATTCAAATTACTTTGGATCTAACCTAGTGTATTGAGACTCTTCCTCTCCAACCGGGGTGGACGATCTTTCGTCGTTCCCGAACACCTCTTAACACTAGCCAATCTCAAACTCTACTCATCCTGACTTCCAATAATGAACTTAATTTAACTTACCCTATCCAAACCAACAAACCACCAAAATTCCATCTCCCCAAGTTCATTACCCACTCTAGTTCAATTTCTGCGGTTTTACTATATGCAGACCATCCTAAGCTATATGAGGTAAACAAAGGGAGGTACTCCAAATTGTCTTCCAAATCTCCTATCAAATTTACTGGAGGTTTATCATGACATAATTAGCCTAAATCCAGAAATTTATAATTTTACTAACTAATCTGATATTTATTTAATTTTCCCGAAAGATTGGCCATGGGTAATTTTAAACATGAACTACATGATTTTCTCAAGTAATGGCCACCCAAAAATTATGATCACTAAATAACAGCATAGTATCATCAAATACTAATTTTCATGATTTTACAGAAAGTATTTAGCCTCTAATTAATTTATCCATTGTAATCCCATTAATCATATGTAAAGAAGAAAGTACTGAATTACTGATCAAAAAATTATAAAAAAATAACTGAATACTGATATGGTAGAGAAAAGGTCATTGTGCAAAGATCATAATTTTACAGGCTTGCTAGACACCAAAATAGATCTAATTAAGTTTTCGTGGGAAACAACACTTAATGAAGCAAGCCTTAGAATTAAACTTCTAAAAGTCCCATAAAAATTTATAGAGCTTTAAAATATAGTACAAAGTCCTCTGCCAAAAGTTCATCAATTTTCAGAAAGTATTTTCTCCATAATAAATTTCTAACCAAATAATAGCAACTACTAAATTGTTAATGAAGTATCAGAAATAATGACACTAAAATCATAATAAAATCTCCAGAGCTTGTACTTACCTTAAAAACTACTCTACTCAAATCCCATCACTGTTCAGTGAGTTTTAGTGACATTTTCTATCTCTACAATTTTTGTGCCCTAAACTAGGATTAGGGTTTTGAGAGACTTATTTACTTTAAAATCCATTTAGATTTCGACAAGAGGGTTCTAGTTACCCTAGAATTATATCTACCAAGTTTCAGATCATAACCAGGTCATTTGATCACTTGTCCTTCACAAATCACCAAGAACCATCCTTAGGGTTTGACCTTGGATCCTAGGGCAAATTTACACCAATCCACCTCAAAATCCATGAGAGGGTGCTAGGCATCATGCCTAGTCAGTGGCCAAAATCTCAGCCTCTGTTGAGGTGATCTGTCCACTCCAATCTCAAGGTGCACTTTAGACCTAAAAACCCCTTAATAGGGCATGGCTTAGGTTTGTCCATTTGCAATCTAAAACATCTTCAAATGAGATGAAAACTTATACAGAGCCTCATGATGAACCCAGGGACCACTCACCAAAATTTTAGAGGGTTTGGGAGTCATTAAGCCATCAAATTAATTTACCTTATGATTATTAAATTTTTCTAAAAACTATAAGAAAACATTCTCCAAAAATTCCTATTTTTGGATAGGCCCTAAGTTTATCAAGGGTAGACTCCCTGCCCAAATTTCAGATCATTTGGTCAAGGGATGAAGGGTGGGCACATATTTTAGTCTCTACCAAGCTCTAGGTATAGATCCCACCAAAAGAGGTGCCCTGGTCAAACTAGTTGACCAAATTAACCCAAATCAATTTTAAAATAAAGTGGACCAATAGGGCTACAATTTCATGTATACCATTTCTTCATATAAAGCCTCTAGGTATTTTTCATAAATTTTCTAATGTGGCTGTTATTTGAATACAGAAAATTCATATAAAAGAAAAGATTAAATAATCAGCACAGATCTTGAAGAAGATCCAACAGTGCTGGGCCATCTTCTTCCTCCAGCCAAGGGCTAGGATTAGCCCGACCTGGAGTGCATTCCAGCCGCTGCCGCCGGCCATCCAGCCTCCTCCCTGGCCGGCCACCGCCACCACCACCTCCGTTTAGGTGGTGGCCATCGCCGGGCGGCGGCGCGGCCGCCGGAGAGGCGGAATCCAGCGAACCCAAGCACAAAATTTTGCGGGAAAACGGGAAGAGGAGCTCTTATGATCGGGCTCCGTTGAGCCCGATTCTTAATCCTAAAGAAGGCTAAGATCTACCTATAGAGAGAGAGGAGGGGAGGACCTTGTTTGCGGGCTGGAGTCGTGCGGATCGACGGAATGCCATTGGCGCGGTGGTGGCATCGCCAGAATTCTTCTACAGCACTGAACAAGCTCCAAATCTGTCGGGTAAGGGTGGAAACTTCATCTCTGAGTCTAGGGAGCCTTTTTAAACAAGTAAAAGGAGGGAGGGGAAAGGTCTAACTGCTGGTGGCCATTAATGGCCCATTATAGCTTGGCTCGACCATGGTGGTGGGGGCTAGAAATGGCTCTGTAATAGCTGCAGGAGGGTTGTAAACTCCTCCTCTCCCCATGAGGACTTGAATCCAGCTGTTTAAAGAGGAGGAGAAAAAGCCACGACATTAAGTGCTATCGATGGCTGTGATCGTCGGTTTCCGTCCATGGCCGTGGCTCCTCCTTGCTTTCAAAATCGACAGTCACGTGGCATAACCGGTCAACCCTTTTTTTAAAAATAAGACTTAATTGGGTCTTATTACAAGAAATGGCATAATGATGCATTCGGGCCCACCATCTAGACCGGCCCGGTTCAGCTGAACCTGCACACAGCAAAAAATCCTGCAAGAAAATTCTAAGTAAAATGGCGTTGAGTGAGCTCAGCTCACTCAACGCCATCCAAGTTACATCATTGAGTGAGCTCTGCTCACTCAACGCCATCCATTCTACGGCATTGAGTGAGCTTTGCTCACTCAACGCCATCCCAGATACGGCTATGAGTGAGCTCTGCTCACTCAATGCCATCCAGAATGGCCCTCCCAGACTATGGTGTTGAGTGAGCTCAGCTCACTCAACGCTATCCAGATTATGGCGTTGAGTGAGCTCTGCTCACTCAACACCATCCTGCCTACTCAAGGTGGCGTTGAGTGTAGTCTATGCACTCAACACCGACTAGCTTATGGCATTGAGTGAGGTAAGCTCACTCAATGCCATCTAAACTACGGCGTTGAGTGAGCTCAGCTCACTTAACGCCATTCCAGGCCTCAACAGACGGCTTTGAGTGCAGTCCGTGCACTCAACGTTGTCTAGTTTATGGCATTGAGTGAGCTAAGCTCACTCAATACCATCCAGTCTACGGCGTTGAGTGAGCTAAGCTCACTCAATGCCATCAAGACAACACCACATGGCGTTGAGTGCAGTCTGTGCACTCAACGCCGTCTAGCTTATGACGTTGAGTGAGCTAAGCTCACTCAACGCGATCCAGACTACGGCGTTGAGTGAGCTCCTCTCACTCAACGCCATTCCAAGGTCACAGGCGTGACGGGTTGTTCACGGGCGTGCCAGGCCCATGTTGAAATTTCTGAGCTCGCTGATCGTATTTTTGAGGTCGACGATCGTCGAAGGGGTCACGCCCTAAGTCACGGGCGTGACTGGTCGGTAACGGGTGTGACCACCCCTTGACTCGAAATCTTGGTCGATAAACTTCAATTCCTGGTTTTCCTAGGGTTCTATTATGACAAAACCACTTCTAGGGGTCTAGTTGGAAATGGGATGTTACAATGGGAAGATCAAGATCACTCTTGTCCAAAGGAGGAAATTCACTGCCAGAAGAATGAAGAGGACCGACAATAGGTACAGAAGGCTCCAAGGGCAAAGAATCTATTTCGAGAGAAAGAGACGGCGCAATATGAATAGTTATGGAAAGAGATGGTTTTGACAGAGGTGCTGAGATAATAGGCATTGAAGAAGAAGTATCATAAGGTAAGAGATAAGAAGTTGGAGAAAAATACAGTGTATCTTAAAAGAAGGTAACATTAACAGACACATACTGTTTGCGTAGAATAGGATCATAACAACGATATACCTTTTGAGTCGGAAAATAATCAAGGAATATGCATTTAATAGAATGGGGAGAAAGTTTGTCATGACTAGGAGAAGGTATGTGAAGAAACGCCATACATACAAAAATTTTAAGAGATAAAGGAAATGGCTCGGCCCCGGGATACAAAATAGAAAATGGAGTCTTTCCCTGAAGAACAGATGAGGGTATCCGATTAATAAGATAGCAAGAGAGAAGAACAACATGACCCCAATAGGACCAAGAAACATTCATTTATAACAGAAGATTGCGAGTAACATCCAAGAGATGACGATTCTTGCGTTCAGCAACGTCATTCTGTTGAGAGGTATAGGGGAAAGAAGTTTTATGAAGCAAACCATGGTTCGCACAAAAATCAGAAAATTGTCGACTGATATATTCCTTGGCATTAACAGTACTAAGAACTTGAATAGACACCTTATACTGTGTTAAGATCTAATTATAAAAGGTGATAAACACAATATAAAATTCAGAACGATCTTTCAGGAGATACAACCGAGTATATCGTGATAAATCATCAAAGAAAGTAACAAAGCATAAGCTACCTCTACCTACAGTACAGTAGGAGAAGGACCCTAGATGTAAGAGGGAACTAGTTCAAAAGGACGCGAAGAACTACGTCCCATTCGTGCTGGGAAAGAAGAGCAATGATGTTTGCCAAGCTGACAAGCTTGACAATTCAAAGGAAAATCCTTTGAAGGAAGGTCTAGGAAAAGTTTATGAATGAGTCAAGAAGGAGGATGACCAAGACGACGATGCCATTACTGAAGAGATGAAGAAGCAGAAAGAGCAACATAGTGTTCAAGAAAGAAGAGGCCACTAATGACAGTCCAAGTAGCACTTATAGCTTTGGAGAAAGAATCAGATAAAGAACTAGTGGTTCCCGTAAAAGTAACCATGCAATTTAACTGAGTGAAAAGAGCATGAAAAGAGAGTAAATTCCACAAGAAAGTAGGGACATAGAGAGTGTCCTCAAGTAGCAAATATGGAGAGAGACATACAGTGCCAACACCATGCATAGGAGCAGAAGTCCCATCTACAATAACAACATGAGACAACCGATTCTATTCAAGCAAAGAGGAGAACAAACGAGAGTTGTCAGTCATATGACAAGTTGAACCAGAGTCAATAAGCCACTTATCAGAGGATGCCACAAGAGCAAGAGCTGTAGAGGAGAGAAGAGAAACCATCTCAAAGAAAATAGAAACCAGAAGGAATAAAAACTAACCGCATGGTTAGAAACAAGCCGTCAAAAGAAGACAAACCGAATAGGATGACAAACAAGTCGCAGAAAAACAGCGAACCAAAGAAGGAGAGAGGCAGAGAATCAAACCGCATGGTTTGAAAAGAAGCCGGAGAGAACCGGACACCAAGAGGAGCAAACAAAGAAGAGACCACACAAGAAGAGAAATCAACCCGCACGAGGAATGAGAAGTCGCAGCGACCAAGCAGCGAACAAACTGCGCGGGAAGACCACACAGTCACGGTGATACCACACCATCGACAAGAAAAGAGGCCGCGACCAAGATGTGGAGCCCACAACGGTTAGAGAAGCAACATCGATAAGAAAAGAAGTTGTTGGAACACCCTATTACTGATTTGGGTAAGGATCACTATGTCCTTAGGAATATGTCTTGACCTCATTGTATAGATTTAAAGGTCAAACTAGAATAGTTCTAGGAATTAGAACTTAGGTTTGAAAGCTTCCCCCAAGACCTCCTAGTTAAGATTTCAAGTGCAGTGAGACTAAGGCAATTATCATCGAGCTTAGATCGACGAGGCGTCGAACTCAGTTTGACTATCTCTGAGCTCAGTTCAACAAGTCGTCGAACTCGGTTCGACGATCTCCGAGATCAGATCGACGTTTCTGTCTCTAGCCAAATTCCAGATCTCTGAGCTTAGATCAACGATAGTCGAGCTCAGATCGACGATCTCTGTTTCAAGTCAAGTTCCAGTCTCTGAGCTCAGGTCGACGGTAGTCGATCTCTGATCGACGATTTTCTTGAGAGATCGATGATTTCAGGATTTCAAATTCAGTCAGTTATGGAATTCAAATTTATTCATATCCACCAGTTAATGCGAAGAAATTTTTAGCCGTTTTAATAAATCTGGAGCAAGTTTCAAGGAGACTAAAGGAGAATGTCACTTAGGACTTTCCTCCAGAGACAGATATCAATTAAGGAAGTCATTTATGACTGGCTAAAGACTATCTAGAAGATTGGATTTCAGTATATCATTTTCAGACAATAGAGACAGAGATGATCAATACAGAATAACAGACAACAAGAGAAAAACTAAGAATAATCATCTGAGATCTGTGAGACACACAAGAACTACAGGATTACAGCATCTCATTTCTGATTCAAGTTTTTCAAGGCTTCATCAATCAAGACTCCAGACACAACACATTTCAGTCTTTGTTGAAATCATTCTTTGCTGGAGATCTCAATTATTCTGAAGGCCTATCACCCTGTGCAAAGCTTCTCTTCCTGAACAACTGCAAATCTCAGGGGGAGCTTTGACAACATCAATCCACTAGTCTTCTCTTTGACTGTTGAACAGAGAAGAACAACTTCACCTCTTTTATTTTTCTTTGGTGTAAAAGGGTTACTCAAAACTCCCTTCAAAAGTTTTGTGTTTGGTTTCTGAGACCTTGTCAAAACTCAATGGTGGCAAGACACCTGATCAAAAAATCTGGTTTGGTTTTTGAGCACCTTATCAAAAGCTCATTAGTGCCCATGACACCTGATCAACTATTCCTGCAGTGGATTCCTACCTAGGGTGGTAGAAGAGTGGATGTACCAAGATTGATTGGGGAACCACTATAGATCCTTGTGTCTTCTGGTTGCTGTGTTTTATTTGCTGTGTGCTATGTTTTTGTTTCTTTCTTAGTTTTATTTACTGCAAGCACAATACACTTATAAACAAATCAAGTCTTCCACTGCCAATTAATTTTTAATTTTCAAAATTATTTTAAAATACTCTATTCACCTCCCCATCTAGAGTTAAGGTAGATCTTATGTTCACTTTCAATTGGTATCAGAGGGAGGTTGGTTATTCAACAACCAGATCTTCACTAGGTTGGTTGTTCCTACAGGCTAACACCTGAACCAAAAGATCTCTGATAAGATCAATCTTTAATAGAGGGTTATTATTTCTATTATAATTATTTTCATATAAAATCATGGCACAAAACAAAGATTATGCTAGCACAAGACCTCTATTGTGCAATCTTTCTAAGTTTGCACTTTGGAAGGCAAGGATTAGATTATATATGAATTCTATTGATGAGGAAATGTAAAATTCTGTTTTGACAGTGTGTCCAAGACCTCCAGCAACTACAAGTACAGATGCTGTTCCACCCCCTTCAGGAACAGATGTAGAAATCAAAAAGTGGAAAGTTGCTGATGCTCAGGCAATGAACATATTGGCTCAGACTATGTCTGATAACATATTTCAAAAAGTGGCTGAATGCAACTCAGCAAAATAAATATGGGACAAGCTATTTGAGCTTGTGTCAGGATCTACTGATGAAAGAAAGGACAGAAGATCCCATCTCATAACCCAGTATGAGAATTTCAAGAAGGGAGAAACTGAGTCAGTTGCTGACATGTATAACAGACTCAGTCTAATTGTCAGTGAACTGAAGACTTTGGACAAGGAGATCTCATTGACTGAACTCAATGATAAGATCCTAATGTGCTTTCCCAGCACTTAGGACTCAAGGATCTGTCCAGTCAAGGATGCCAGAAGCCTAAATGAGATCACCACTGAGGCTCTATTGGGCAAGCTCAAGTCTTATGAGCTGCTCATCAAAAATAGAGAGGAAGAGCAAAAGGCAGCTTCTCCAGCAACAAGGAAGGAGAAGACAATTGCTTTCAAAGACTCAGAAAATCAGCCTAAAGACAAGGTCACAGGCAATGAAGAGCTGATGAGCCTACTGGCCAAAAGATTTTACAAGATGGCTAGAAAAGATTTCAGGAAAAGGTCATCCTGAGGCCATGAAAAGCCACGGTATGACAAGTCCAGTAACAAATAAATTATTTATTTTGGATGCAGGAAACCAGGCCATATTGTGCCTAACTGTCCAGAGAATCAAAATAAGGACAAGAAGGATAAGAAAGATAGGAGAAGAGATAAAGACTCTAGGAGAAACAACAATGACAAATCCTACTCCAGCAAGAAAAAATACACTAGGAAAGGATTTGTAGCTAAAACTTGGAGTGAAACTGAAGAAGAATCAGAGGCATCATCAAGCTCAAGTGATGATGAAGATGATGCTCAAGAGAAGGAGTTCTGCATGATGGCTATCAATGCCTCTCAACATAATTCTGATGCAGAACAAGAGTCAGAATCTGAATCTGAACATGAAGCTGAAGAAGATCAGGTAATAGATTCTTTTGATTTCAATTCAGAGGACTTTAGATCTAAATTTAAGGTACTTTTTTAGACCTGCTAAAGTCTGAGAAAGAGATTATCTCTCTCAGAAATCAATTGTCTAAACATAGATACTTAAAATCAGATAACCTCAAACTCTCTGAGGAGTCGGAATGCTGTAGGGAGGAGATAGCTTCACTGAAAAGTGAACTATCTCAGGCAAAGAAGTTTGAAGAATCCCTCAATGGGAGAAGCATCAGACTGATGGACATCACAAGCACAGTGAACCCAAGACTTAACAGTATACTGGGCTTGGGTGCTTCATCCAGCCAACCTATAGTGTTAAAAACCCCAATAAAGTTTATCTCAGATAAAGGAAAGGGAGTTGTAGAGGTAGCTAGGAAGAATCCTGATTTACCTAAGAAAAACAAAGTTCAACGGAAAACGTCGAACAGAGCTCGATGATCGCGGAATGGAACTCAGCAATCTCAAGCTGAATCATCGAACTCAGGTCGACGATCGCTGAACTCTGAAATCTGGCAAAGTCGATCTTCGAACGGAGCTCGACGATCTGACCCAAGATCGTCGAACTCAGCTCAGAGATCATCAAACAGAGATCAGAGCTTTGAACAAGGTTTTAAGCGTAAATCAAACATCAATCCTAGTGGTCCCACATCCCAAGGCTTCAACCCTTATGCTGAATGGATAATACCTCTAAGGAGATATCATCCTGAAGACTATAAGAGTCAACTAGGGATGTCATTTATTTCAGATTTTAAAGGTTATCAACCTAGGCCCAAGGTAAACTGGGTCAAAAACAAATAAATTATTTTATGTGCAGGTGAAGACCTATCCAATAATGAACCAGCAATGGTATTTGGATAGTGGGTGCTCAAAGTACATGATAGGAAGCAAGGATAATTTAACATCCTTCAAAGCCAAGCTTGGACCCAAAGTAATATTTGGAGACTCAAACTTTGGACAGACCAAGGGATATGGTGCAGTCCAAATAGGGTCAGTCACATTCAAGAAGGTGGCCTATGTGGAAGGACTGAAGCAAAATTTAATCAGCATCAGTCAATTGTATGATGAAGGCTACCAAGTGACATTCAACAAATCCTAATGAAAAATTAGATCAGAGGACAACACAACTGTGTTGACAGGTAAAAGGAAAGGTAACATCTATCTTATAGATTTTCCTTCAACTAAGGTAGATATTTGCTTGTTCAACTGTGTTAGTAAACCAAATGAACTATGACATAAGAGATTAGGACATATAAACCTTAGAACCATTGCTAGGCTATCCAAGGAAAACCTTGTTAGAGGACTACCTTCTGGCCCCTACAAGAAGGAAGGACTCTGCAGGGCTTGTCAATTAGGCAAGCAAACTAAAAATAGTTTCAAGTCACTTAATAAGAGTGGTTCACCTAGGATCTTGTATCTATTACACATGGATCTTTTTGGACCCATTACAGTACAAAGCCTAGGAGGGAAATCTTACACTTTAGTAGTTGTAGATGACTTCTCTAGATTCACATGGGTGTTCTTTTTGAGGAAAAAGTCTGATAACTTTAAGTGTTTGACAGAGTTTCTCAAATGCATACAGATTGAGTTCAATACTCACATAGCCCTGATCAGAAGTGATCATGGGACAGAGTTTGATTCTCTTCTTATGCAAGAGTTCTGTCAGAGTGAAGGGATCAGACACACTTTGTTAGCTCCTAGAACTCCTCAACAAAATGGGGTAGCTGAAAGGAAAAATAGAACCCTTATTGAATCTGCTACTACATTATTGACAGATGCTCACCTTCCTTTATCCTTTTGGGCAGTGGCTGTAAGCACCTCAAACTATGTGCTGAATAGAAGTTTGATACATAAGCTGAAGGGCAAGACTCCCTATGAATTACTCAAAGGTAAGAAACCTAAAGTAGATTATTTAAAGATTTTTGGTTGTATTTGTTACATACACAATAATGACAAGAAATATATAGCAAAATTTCAAGCCAAAGCTGATGAAGGAGTGTTTCTAGGATACTCCATGATCAGTAAAGCTTATAGGGTATATAACAAATCTTCTCTTAAAATTGGAGAATCTATACATGTATCTTTTGATGAAACTAACATATCTTATAAGGAGAAGAATTATTCTACCATAGAACCTTTGCAGGTACATTCTCTTTCAGAAAATTTGGACAGGTTACACATTATAGAAAAGGATACAACACCTTCACCTATCCAACAAAAAGGTGAAAGCAGTGAAGATGAAGAGGACACTGAACATCTTGATGAGAACCACATTGAAGAGCAAGTTGTTGTTCCACAAGAGGAAACAACAACACAGGTTATTGAACAATCAACACCCCCTGTTGATTTAGTAACATCAAGAGATCATCCAATCTCCCAAGTGATTGAAGACATCTCAGCTGGTGTGCAAACCAGAAATTAGGTCAACCAAAATCTGATGCACACCTGCTTTCTTTCTCAAATTGAGCCTCAATTCATACAAGATGCAGAACAAGATCCACACTGGATCATTGCAATGCAAGAGGAGTTACATTAATTTGAAAGGAACAAAGTTTGGGAGCTAGTGCCAAGGCCAAAGGATCACTCCATTGTTGGAACAAAATGGGTGTTCAAGAACAAACTGGATGATCAAGGAATTATTGTAAGGAACAAGGCAAGGCTAGTTACACAAGGATACTCACAATAAGAAGGAATAGATTATGACCAGACCTTTGCACCAGTTGCAAGGTTGGAGGCCATAAGAATATTTCTAGCTTATACAGCTCACAAGGGATTCAAGATCTATCAAATGGATGTATAGAGTGCATTTTCTATTGAGATATCAAGGAAGAAGTCCATGTTAGACAACCCCCAGGTTTTATCTCTCCAACTCATCCTGATTATGTTTTTAAATTGCATAAAGCATTATATGGTCTCAAGCAAGCTCCTAGAGCATGGTATGAGACCTTAGCATGCTTTCTTTTGAAAAATGATTTTATAAGGGGTAGATTAGACCAAACTCTTTTTATTAGAACCCATAAGTCCAATACTCTACTAGTGCAAATTTATATAGATGACATTATCTTCGGATCTACTGATTCAAATTTGTGCAAAAGGTTTTACAACCTAATGCATTCTAAATTTGAAATGAGTAGCATGGGTGAGCTTTCGTTTTTTCTAGGATTGCAAGTCAAACAACATGCTGATGGCATATTCATCTCTCAAACCAAGTATGCAAAAGAGTTGGTTAAGAAATTTGGTATGTCTGAAGCATCCTGCATGAAAGCACCTATGCCTATTAATGCTGTATTAGATGCTGATGAACATGGGAAACCTGTTGATCAGACAACATATAGAGCAATGATTGACTCTTTATTGTATCTTACAGCTAGTAGACCTGACATAATGTTTGGTACATGCATCTGCGCTAGATTCCAAGTAAGCCCTAGAGAGTCACACCTAACATTAGTAAAAAGGATTCTTAGGTATGCGAAAAGTTGTACAAATCTAGGTCTCTGGTATCCAAAAGATTCAGGATTTGAATTAACTGGATTTTCAGATGCTGATTATGCTGGATGTAGAGTAGATAGGAAAAGCACCAGTGGAACTTGTCAGTTTCTTGGTGACAGACTTGTCTCCTGGTTTTGTAAGAAAGAAACATTTGTGTCCACATCAACTGCTGAAGCTAAATACATGGCAGCAAGTAGTTGTTGCTCACAGATATTGTGGATTCAAAATCAGCTCCTAGACTATGGTTACAACTTAGATAAGTCCAAAATATTTTGTGATAACACCAGTGCTATTTCTATAACACAAAATCCAGCCCTCCATAGTAGGACAAAACATATAGAGATTAGGCATCACTTTTTAAGAGATAATGTTGTGAAAAATAAAATTGAACTTTAATATATCCGATCTGATTTGCAAAGGGGAGATATTTTCACCAAACCCTTGGATGAAAAGAAACACACCTTCTTCCTGAATCAGTTAGGAATGTTAGATGGAGGAAGTTTAAATTAAGATCCAAGATTTTAAAACCTTAAATTGACCAAGACTAGGCTAAAAACTTGATTTTTCTAGTGTCTACAGGTTCTTTTTGAACTCTGACCTCCGATCGACGTTTTTCCCTAAGATCGTCGAATAGAGATAGACGTTCTCATGAGATCGTCAAACAGAGCTCAGCATTTTCTAGATAGTGCTAGGCTATCTCTTTCCGGTCAGAGATCGTCGAACGCAGCTCGACGCTCTCCAATATCGTCGAACGGAGATCGACGATGTTGAAGACCTTTCAGATTCCTTTAGAAGCCCAGATCGTCGAACTGAATTCAACGACATTTCCTTTTCTGCGTCGAACCCTAATATAAAATTCATTTTTCGGCCGTCATTCTCTTTTGCGCATTCATACTTTCTACAGAGCTTTCTTACCCTCCAAACCCTTCTATACTTGGTCGTGTTTGTTTGTTTTTGCAGGAAAACATGGCCGTCTCTGTTGCAGTCTTAGCAGCAATGAAGTTTGACACCGGCTTCGACATCGACATGGATTCATTCGAAGGCAGTGATCAAATCTTCAAGGATATTCTGGAACTGTTCAAGGAACAACATTTGGTTCCTATCATGTCTATAAGGAAGAAATTGGCTGCAGATGAGATTAAGGAATGGGTGTTTATAGCACACAACCTGGATCAAAACACAGTGATTGGAACAATATCAGGAACACAGGTATCCCTAACTCCTGCACTTATATCAGAAGTTTTCCAATTGAGTACTGGGCATGATTAAGTAGAATTGTCTGGAGAGGAATTTTCCTCTATGTTGGATAGAATGGGTCACTCAGCAGCAAACCCTAATAAGTTGCTTAAGAAAAATCTGTCAGTGGAGTACATATTTTTAGCTGATGTTGTGGGAAAGGTACTGTTAGCAAAGCATTCTGCTCATGATACTATCTCTAGGTATTAATTCTGTTTGATGGGTGCCTTAGTTGATAAGAAACATTTGAATTGGGGAGAAATATTCTTTGATTTAATTAAGAAGAAGATTAACACGAATTTTGTTAATTTTGGGAGGATATTAGGCCTGTTTCTGCATAACAGATGCCCCCAACTGCTTGTTTCCAGTGGTATGCACATCAATGCCTCCAAGAGACCCTCTTGTGCTCTCTTTGGAAAGTGGGACAGGCAAATTGCCAAACCCAGCAGGGGTCTAACAGTTACCTCAACTTCAGGCACAAGGACTGTACAAGTCACTTCCCCTCAGGCATCTGCCCCTGGAAGAATTGCCTGCCACCTCCTCAACTCCACCATCTCCACCTATTGTTTCTTCATCCATCCCTACATCCACCATCACCATTTCAATTTCATCGCCCCTCACTATTTCATCTCCCAACTCAACTCCATCTCCATCTATCTCTTCACCACCACCAACAACTCATCTAGAGCAATTCCATCCTCTACATTATTATCCCCCTCTTGACATTGATTCATCTATCCATCTTCCATCATTCAATCTGTTAGATGATTCCTTCATGGATGATTCTTATTCATCACCTCTTGAGCCCCCATCATCTTCTACTTCTTACCAATAATTGCTTCAAGATATTCTTGCTCAGCCATCCTTCACCCCATCCATTTCCATTCCAGTGACATCCCTCACCACCATTCCAATTTCTCAACCATCCATCCCACTGCCATCCACATCATCTCTCAACATACCTGCAACTCCACCAACTCCATCAACTTTTCTAACATTCTCTTCTACCTCTACTCAAGCATCCCTTGAGCAAGTAGATCTTCCAGCCCTTGCAGATAAGCTTTATGAGATGTTAGCTCCCAGGCTAGCACTCGTGCTGGAGACCTCCATGGATCCACTTCTTAACTCTATCAATGAATTATCTGCCAGGCTTTCTTCTTTCCATCCTCCTCAGGCAATCCCTTCTATGGGGTGCCTTGATCAAGTTTCAACTGAATCCAGGCAGGGGGAGATGCCACATGAAGAAGAGATATTGCCTACTCCATATGAAGAAGTGCCAGTTGCTCCAGCCCCAGCTCTAGTTATATCCTTTAGTTCAGTTGACTTTAGGTCACTGCTTTCAGAATTTGATGCTCTCCATAGCAGATATCTTCCAACTCAAGAAGTTGAGGATCTTACTAAGGCCATTGTGCCTATTTCTAGTTATGATCCCAGCTTGATATCTTCATATATCAATTCTATCAAGGGTGTGGAAATTGTTACTTCTGCTGATACTGTGTGTGTTGATGCTACTGCTGATGAAGTTAGTTTTGATATTGCTAATGATATGATGATGACAGAGGCTAATGATTCATAGCCTGCTATTATTATTGTTGAGCCTGCTGTTCCAGCTTTTGTTTCAGAATCTACTACTACTGTTATTACTGTTTCTGATGTTCCTGCTGCTCTAGCTGTTAGTGTTATTGTCTCTATTGTTAGTACTATTTCTGTTGCTACTTCTGTTTCTGCCAGTGTTGCTACTTTTGCTTTTACTCCAGCTTCTGTCACTGCTTCTGTTACTGCTGTTGCTTCAACTGAACAATCTAAACAACAGAAAGAATATATTAAAAGGATTGATGAGATGTATGACAATCCTCAAAGCTCAGACAGTGATAAATTTAGAACTGATTCTGATGACTCCTCTGCAACCATTGTAAGGAAGAGGAAAGCAAGAAGCAAAGCCTTCAAGAGAGTCCCTCCAGAGAAAGTGAAAATTGATAATGATATTCCTTATTATATTCTGCATGATTGTCCTATCATTGAACCCTGGATGTAGTTTTCTAAGAATCAATTGAAGGCTATGAAGAAGTCGAGGAAGTATGACAAAGGCACATCTCACCATAATCCTCCTCCTCCTCCTCCCTCACCAGATGCAGGAACTGGTGGAAGTTCTGCTTCACAAACCTCTCATGTTGCAACTCAAAGTTCCTCTCAGACTCAAGATAGATCACAATCCAGAGGATATCAACAAAGAGGCTACCAATCCAGAAGAGGCCAATATAGAGGAAATCATAGAGGATACATAGTTTATTCCAGAGGACAATCAAGACAACATCCTTATCACAGGGAAGGACAAGGCCCCATTGATTCAACTTATGGTCCTTTCCCTTATAAGCTTAAAGATATTGTTACTTCAAGAGCTCATCCTGCTGATACAATCAATAGATATGAACCTCCTGTTCCCTTTGAAGATCCAGAGAACAATCCTCTTTCTTGGACAGCAAGGATGAAAGAATTAGCTGCTTTAGATCAAATAAAGAAGGCAAGAAAACAAGGGAGAGATACCTCAAACATCACTACTTTATCTGAGAAAAGAAAAAAAGAATTTGAGAGATACTCCTCCAGAAAATTATTTGATCCATGGAGTTACTTGAAGCTGCACCCAGAGGCTGTTGTTCCCAGACCCAAATCTCAAACCTCCCTAGGTGCTGCTGATGACAGAAGATCCAAGAGGGAAGCTCAAGATCCCAACAAAGAAATCTTATTCAAAAAGAGAGAAGAAAAGGACTGATTGTGTAAGCTGAATAATATCTCTCTCTCTGACAATCTGCTGTGATTATATTTGCTTCTGCAATGCCGCACTTCATTATTCTGCAATGTTGTATTTGCTTTTGTTTCTGCTTGTATGCTTTTTAATTCCTATGTCATGTAAATAGTAATCCTAACCCAAATAGGGGGAGATTGTTGGAATACCCTATTACTGATTTGGGTAAGGATCACTATATCCTTAGGAATATGTCTTGACCTCATTCTATAGATTTAAAGGTCAAACTAGAATAGGTCTTGGGCTTAGAACTTAGGTTTGAAAGCTTCCCCCAAGACCTCCTAGTTCAGATTTCAAGTACAGTGAGACTTAGGCAATTATCGTCGAGCTCAGATCGACGAGGCGTCGAACTCAGTTCGACTATCTCTGAGCTTAGTTCAATGAGTCGTCAAACTCGATTCGATGATCTCCGAGCTCAGATCGACGTTTCTGTCTCTAGCAAAATTCCAGATCTCTGAGCTTAGATCGACGATAGTCGAGCACAGATCGACGATCTCTGTTTCAAGTCAAGTTCCAGTCTCTGAGCTCAGGTCGACGGTAGTCGAGCTCAGATTGACGATTTTCTTGAGAGATCGACGATTTAAGGATTTTAAATTCAGTCAGTTATGGAATTCAAATTTATTCATATCCAACAGTTAATGCAAAAGATTTTTTAGCCGTTTTAATTAATCCGGAGCATGTTTCAAGGAGACTAAAGTAGAATGTCACTTAGGACTTTCCTCCAGAGAAAGATATCAATTAAGGATGTCATTTATGACTGGCTAATGGCTATCTAGAAGATTGGATTTCAGTGTATCATTTTCAGGCAATAGAGACAGAGATGATAAATACAGAGTAACAGACAACAAGAGAAAAACTAAGAATAATCATCTGAGATCTGTGAGACACACAAGAACTACAGGATTACAACATCTCATTTCTGATTCAAGTTTTTCAAGGCTTCATCAATCAAGACTCCAGAAACAACACATTTCAGTCTTTGTTGAAATCATCCTTTGCTGGAGATCTCAATTATTCTGAAGGCCTATCACCCTGTGCAAAGCTTCTCTTCCTAAACAACTCCAAATCTAAGGGGGAGCTTTGACAACATCAATCCACTAGTCTTCTCTTTGACTGTTGAACAGAGAAGAACAACATCACCTATTTTATTTTTCTTTGGTGTAAAAGGGTTACTCAAAACTCCCTTCAAAAGTTTTGTGTTTGGTTTCTGAGACCTTGTCAAAACTCAGTGGTGGCAAGACACCTGATCAAAAAATCTGGTTTGGTTTTAGAGAACCTTATCAAAAGCTCATTGGTGCCCAGGACACCTGATCAACTATTCCTGCAGTGGATTCCCACCTAGGGTGGTAGAAGAGTGGATGTACCCAGGTTGATTGGGGAACCACTATAGATCTTTGTGTCTTCTGGTTGCTGTGTGCTATGTTTTTTTTTTCTTGCTTACTTAGTTTTATTTACTGCAAGCACAATACACTTATAAATAAATCAAGTCTTCCACTGCCAATTAATTTTTAATTTGCAAAATTATTTTAAAATACTCTATTCACCCCCCTCTAGAGTAAAGGTAGATCTTACCCTCACTTTCAGAAGTCGCAAAGAAGAAGAAGGAGAAAGAAAGAAAGAAGATAATGAGTCCGCACAGTCACGGTGACAACACACTAGCAGCATAGAAGATGTCGCGACCATAAACTGGAACCCATGACAGAGAAAAGAAGAAGCAGCTAACAACTGATAAACCACAACGAAATGTGACTAAGAAAAGGAAGCAGTGCAAACAGAACACATGCAAAGAAGAAAGAGCAGGAGAGCGACAAGCAAGGGAGGGTAGTATAGGAAGTGAACAGGAAGAAGCCAGCTCGGGAAGCAAACCAGAAGATGCCAGTGTGGTTTAACAAACAAACCACAATCTGATTGGAGCAAATGATCGATTCCCTCTAATACCATGTGAAAAATAAGCGAGAAATGACCAAGAGGTAAATAAACCATAAATTTTATTGCTCCAAAAAGATAATTATTACATATATATGCCCCCTTATTTATTGAAAATGGGGAGAAGAGATAATAAAAATAAATAATATGGGACTAAATACAAGCCGCGTGGCCTATACGGTTTGACAAGGTCAAAATGCACACTATACAAAACAACTGAGATCACCTAGAAGAAATAAAGGAAAGCCTCCAGACCGCTAGGGAAGACCACCAGGCCGCTGGTGCAGGCCGCAAGACCGTAACTGCGGGTTGCCACCCAATCGCAGTTGCGGCTAATCAGACCGCTGCTATGGCAAGCCATCAGAATGCAGTTGCGGCAAGTAACCAGACCACTATTGTATGTAGCCATCAGACTGCCGGGACAAACCTCCAGACCGCAACTGCGGGTTACCTCCAGACTGCAGTTGTGACTAACTATCAGACTACTACCACGACTAACAACCAAACCGTAGTTGTGGCTAACTATCAGAATGCATTTGCTTAGACAAGACACCAGACAACCAGACTGCCTGGACGAACTGCCAGAATGCCCGAACAACTACCCGCCTGACTAGAAATACAAACCGCCAAACTTTAACAGTCCAAACAAAGTACATCAAAAATAAGAAGCAACAATGGCTTATATAATATTAGAGTACACAAAAATTGCCCAAAGGGGCTACAATCATGTGTCTCTCAAAAACTCACATTCGTAACTAACGATAGTGAAAGTAACATCATATCAGGCCCTGCCACCCTGGCCTGGCTGCCCTCCTATAAAACCTGCTGCTGCTACGACTCCATCTATTGGATGTCCTACTAAAATGTTAGTCCTAACAACCGTTAGTCATAAAGACTAAGTGAATATCTCATCCTCTCACCTCGGCGGCTCTTAGGCACCGAGAAGGGAAAAGAAGAAGGTACAATATATAAGCAGTAATAATAAGCATGTGGTATATCTCTACATCATGAGTAATAATAACAACAAAGTAAAACATTATATAACATCATTATCAACATTCTAGTCTAGCAATTTTACACAAGCAATATGTTGGTGTTACCTTTGTGATTTGAAAGTGATCAAGCATGTGGCCTAATAGACAACTCAGTATGAGCCTATTAGGGTCGCACATAAGATTATAGAGAAATTAGGAGATTGGATTTGTATGGTTTGGCTCATATGATGAGTTGAAAACACTTAGCTCAATCAGTCTAAAAACATCGAGTACGTTGAGACCACTCAACACCTTCGTCGAGTTAAGTGTTAACTCGGTGAATGGTGGAGTTGAGTGTGTTGAGTGTATTCAATGATTCGTTGAGTCAAGGTGTTGATTCAAAGAGTATGACACTTAAGCGTTGAGTGTTGTTGGGTCCATTGATCCCAATGTCCTGAATTTGAAGAAGGACCAGCAAAATAATGTATACACATGTTGTGATCTAACTTGTGTTCAAGGTGAATGATTGCAGTTTTTCCTGATAAGCTATGATGGGACAAGTAGCCTAAGTGGCTAAGACAGGTAAGTTCTTACCTAAGTGGTGGAAATATAGATAACTGTCTAAGTCAACAGGCATTGAGTGAAGATCAGTCACTCAACACCAGATGACTTATAGCACTGAGTGAAGCCTATACAGTCAAAGCCAACGCAGTGGCAAGCTGAGAAAATGGATAAGTCAACAGGAGTTGAGTGAAGTCAACTCACTCAACGCCATACAAAAAAAACTGTGAGATAGGATAAAGCAGTAAAAGCCTAAAGTTGGAATGAGCTGAAATGTGGCTAAGTCCACAGGCATTGAGTGAAGTCAACTCACTAAATTCCATGCTACTAAAGAGAAAGTTGGCTAAGTGTTTTGGCGTTGAGTGATGAAGACACACTCAACGCTATTCATCAAAAAGGTTGTAAGTCGAAATGGTTGAACTAAGTTCAAAATTCGTCGAACTGAGTTCAGAGTTTGTCGAACTCAGCTCACCTTTCGTCGAGCTAAGTTCAGAGCTTGAGTTCTAAGTTCGTCGAGCTCAATTGAGATTTCGTCGAACTGAGTTCTAAGTTTGTTGAGCTCAGCTCACCTTTCGTCAAGCTAAGTTCAGAGCTTGAGTTCTGAGTTTGTCGAGCTCTGTTGAGATTTCATCGAACAGTGTTCAAAGTTCATCGAGCTCTGCTCACCTTTCATCAAGCTAAGTTTAGAGCTTGATTTCTGAGTTCATTGAGCTCATTTGAGATTTCATCGAACTGAGTTCAAAGTTTGTCGAGCTCAGTTCACCATTAGTCGAACTCAGTTAAAAGTAAGATAGTCCAAGCCCAGTGGTTTTAAACACAGAAAATTGGCTAAGGAAAAAAGCGGTTAGTGAGGCATGCTCACTCAACGCTCTCAACGCCTTTATGCAGAAATGAGTTAAAAGTAAATGGAGTTGAGTGAGGCATGCCCACTCAACGCTCTTAATGCTTCAGTTGCTGAAGAAGCAAATATATGGCTAAGGCAGATGGCGTTGAGTGAGGGTTGTTCACTCAATGTTCTCAATGCCTAGAAACAGATTTATATTATAAATAGTTTGGCATTGAGTGAATGCTACTCACTCAACGCCAAGAGACAGTTAATCTGTCCAAGTGTTTTGGCATTGAGTGATGCTTACTCACTAACCGCCTATGCTTATGTTGCTTGTTTTTTGACTAAGTCCACAGCTAGTGACATCAGCAAGTCAACAAGTCAAAATATTTCAAATAAGTGCCGGGATGGCTACAGTACATGACAAAGGTTGCCGCAGACCTACTGTACGACAGTTGGTGTTAAAGAAAAATTGCAGCCAACATTAAAAGTGTGGGACCCAAAACTAAAAGAGCCATTGGGTCTCAATAAATAAAAGGAAGTGCTCTGTATAGAAAAAGAGTTAGTGACAGTTGTTCTTCTTCTCCGGCATTACTGTGGAGCAAAAGAATAGGAAGCTCAAGTTAGAAAGACAAAGAGCAAGTTAGCTGTTGAGATCAACATCTTCAACGGCAAGTTTGTTGGTGCCATCTTCATCTACACCAGCAAGCAAGCTCAGGGTGATTTTCTGAGAAAGAGATAGCAACAAGAGCCAATCCTAGCTGCATGAGCTTCATAGATCCCACCAATACATTTTATAAGAACATACACTTGAGGAGCTGTGAAGAAGAAGTTGGAGCGTAACAGTTAGCTCTGTTCAGAAAGGAGCAGTGAAACAGATCTTCTAGTTTCTTCCAGCATAAGACAAAGCTTCTACAATATTATTGCTATGAAGAAGAGAGAGTTGAATCTTTGGTTCAGTTCTGAAAGAGGCAGAATAGTATTCTGCAAGTTTCTTCCAGCTAAAGTGCATAAAATTGTGGCTGTGAAGTAGTTGGGACAGAGGTGCACTCAGTCCAGTAAAGTTGACACAGGAAAACTCTCCTAGTGTCATAGTGGGGGGGGGGGGGGGCTGAGTCTAACTCACCAAAGGCATATTGTCATAGAGGAATTCCTCTTGTGATCCATCAAGAACCACATCAACCCATTTCCATCTTGTAGGATCCTTTTGGATCTGAGCTGTAGGAGTGCTTCAATACTCTGAGAGTAAGGCCTAGTTCCTGAAATTGTAGGGATGAAAAGATTGAGTTGTAGGCCTTAGATATAAGGCTGAGGTAGGTGGTTTGAGGACAACTGAGCTGTAGGAGCACTGCAGGACTCTGAGATAGGAACCTTTGTGGTTGTGAGGTGGGGTTCTGAAGAGAACATGCGTGTAAGGTTGAGGGCCTGAGGTGCAAGCTCTTTGGAGCATTTTGGAGAAGTGCCTAGTCCAATAAGACAGTTGGATAGGTGGGAGGGAAAGTGGATGTACCCAGTTAGGGAACCACTATAAATATCTGTGTGCTTTGCTGTGTTGTTTTCTTTGTGCAGGGTAAATAATCTTGAAAGCAGAAATTAACAGACCACTCAAGCAGCAAACTAAAAGAAAAGAAAAGAACTAATAAAGAGACCGATAACCTATTCACCCCCTCTAGGTGATTTAGCTATCCTTGAAATTAAAGACTTTTAAGTGTGTTGACTATACTCGACGATTCGTTGAGTCAAGGAGTTGTTTCGACGAGTCTGAATCTCAGGCGTTGAGTTCACTCAACGCCTTCGTCGAGTAAAGGGTTTACTTAACGAATCTGGCACTTAGGCATTGAGTGTATTGTGTTCACTCAACGCCATTCGACGAATATGGCTTTTGGAATTGAGTACATTGAGTGCACTCAATGCCATTCGACGATTTTTCGAGTATGGCGTAGAAAGCATTGAGAGCGTTGAGTCCACTCAACACCTTTGCAGAGTCAAGCATTGATTCAACTGAGGATGACATTGAGTTTATCGTGTATCCTATGGATACTCGATGATTCGTCGAGTATGTGATGATACTCGACGATTTGTCAAGACAAGCGCTGTCTGGCCGAAATCCTGGATTCTAAGTCTGGGTCTGATAATAGCGACGAGAACTATTTTGTTTATTCCTTTGGTATAAATAGAAGTTTTTAGTGTTTCTTCTCACATGATATACTGTTCATTATGTCTGAGCACACGAGCCGTACTGTGCGAAAAGACGGAATCCCTGAAAGCCTGATAGAAGCCATTCCGCCTTTGCCGTCGCTATTCCCGATCCCGGCGAGTGTCATCACCGCCTCTCCTACAATAGATCTAGCAGTTTGTGGATATGCTGAGTGTCCTTTATCGACCTAATGCTTGTTCGACAAGTGGCTGCGGGTTCTCCCGATCGTGTGGATTTCCTATAGAGGCGCGAATGTACTTTCTATGCTCAGGACTCGAGCCGCTAAGTGGTTGAATGATTTTTCTTGAGCATTTAGGTTGAGTACCGATTTAATCCCACAAAAGTAATTTTATTTATAGCTTGCTTTACTTCTTGATTCATGAATATTGCAAGATCTGAATACTTTTGGGTTTTCTTGTTCTTTTTTTTTCCGCTGCACACATAAATATTGTGTCATCTAGTTAAACCCAACAGTGGTATCAGAGGGAGGTTGCCGGAAATATTCAACATTTCAGAAGTTACTAAATCCATGGCGTGTCAATTTTGAAATTTTAGAAGTGTTCTAAAATGCCTAAATCTATTCTTGGAACTCCACCAAGAACGCATGTGATTTCTTTGTTACTGCTCCTTAACAGTAACCGTCCCTATTGCTGGTTTGTGAAACAAAATATGTATTATATTTTGAATCTCACACAAGAGAGGCGAGCTTGTCTACTGTGTAAGTGGAGTTTGTGTTACTCATGTCCAGTGCATGTAAATATGAAGATTTAGAAGTGATCTAGATATTCGGACTTAGCCCAGTTCATCAAGTGTTGATGATGATTCTTGGGCACATCTGGGATGAATTTGGATTATGATTGATGTTTTGTTGTTTGTAGATGTGCCCATTAGTTAAGTGTTAACCATGATTAAACAATTAATCAAGTATCAAAATCCCTTAAGCAATATTAAGTATTCGGATGCCTTCTGATGGATGACACTCTTCCTGCCTCGATCGATGAAGTGTGGGCTTGCCAAAAAAGGTGCATCAATCTATCTTGGTAAGGGTGTGAGCGGATAATTGTGATATCCCACTATTGACATCGGGTTAAGCTTAACTGGGTGACCTCAAAGGTTGAGTGTCGAAAGGCATATGGTTGGCATGCACCATAAGATGGATGCGAATAAAGAGTTATTCACCAGTCATATAAGAGTTGCATTGTGCTGCAATTGATAAGAGTTGTCTACCTAAATAACTACATTGTGAGAGAAAAGATAAAGATGACTCATAATGTTAGTGAAATATGGATCTTTTCCACTAAGAGGGTTACTTGTATAAACTTTTCGAATTGATATTGAGGGTTATCAGTTTGATAAAAATAGTGAGAGTTATTTTGATTAAATTCCTAATTGAAATATAAATTATTTTTTAAAATGCAGTACTAATTTGCTTTGCTTGATCCTTGTAGATTTTCCATGGCAAGTGGTTCATATTCCACCCTGTCCCTCCGAGCGATCCTTAAAAAGGAAAAGCTGAGCGGGACGAATTATTTGGACTTGTATAGGAGCTTGGGAATTGTTCTCAGGCAAGAGCACAAGCTCTATGTTTTGGAAGAGGTAACCCCTGATGAGTGTTGGGTCCATTGCCCACAATGTTCCCTAAATTGGATTTAAAGAGGCATCTCCATCAACACTAAGAGCATAGTTGTATTTGATGATGTTTAAGCTCATCATGTGTAGGATGTTCCATGGAACAAGTCTAGACAGATTGTCTAAGTGATGTGACAGGTGGTCACAAAGTGAAGATGCTGGAAAGGCAGGAATTTTCTTAAGTCCACAGGCGTTCAGTGAGGTAAGCTCACTCAACACCAGAAGTCAAGGAGCAATTGAAAATGCAACCAAGTACATAGACGTTGAGTGGAGCAAGCTCACTAACCGCCAGAGGTAAGAAAGAATGTTGGCAAGCTAAAAATGTGTCTATGTCCACTGGCGTTGAGTGGAGTTGACTCACTCAACGCCATATAGCTACAGAAAGAAATATGGCTAAGTAGTTTGGCATTGAGTGATGAAGACACACACAACGCCATTCAGCAAAAAAAAACTGTGAGTTGAACTGAGTTCAGAGTTCGTCGTACTGAGTACAGAGTTCGATGAGCTGAGCTCAGTGTTCATCGAACTAAACTCAGAGTTTGAGATTCTGAGTTCGTCGAACACAGTTCAGAATTTGTCGAACTGAGATCAGAGTTCATCGAGCTGAGCTCACCGTTCGTCGAACTCAGTTCAGTATTCGTCGAACTCAGTTTAGAGTTGTGTAGGGCAGGCTAAGACAATCAAAGCCTAAGGTTTAAGAGGTAGAAAAGTTGCTAAGTCCACAGGCATTGAGTGAAGGTCATTCACTCAACGCTATAGCCTCATAAGTTTTGAGTAACACTCAGTCAATTAAAGCCAGCATTTTTAAATACATAAATTTTACTAAATGTGTTGAGTGTAGCTCACTCACTCAATGCCAGATAACATAAGTGTCTGTTAAGTAGTTTGGTGTAGAATGGAGCTTACTCACTCAACGCCTAGTAGCAGAAAATTGGCTAAGGCAAAAAGCGTTGAGTGATGAAGACACACTCAACGCTCTCAACGATTAAGATACAGAAAGCTTTTCTAAGGCAAAAAGCGTTGAGTGATGAATACACACTCAATGCTCTCAATGCTAGAGAAGCATGAAGATTTTGCTAAGGCTAAAAGCATTGAGTGAGACTTGTTCACTCAACGCTATCAACGCCTAGATAGACAGAATTCGGTCCAAGTGTTTTGGCATTGAGTGATGCTTACTCACTCAACGTCTTTACTAATGTTTCTTGATTTTTGGCTAAGTCCACAACTGGTGACGTCAGCAATTCAACAAGTCAACATATTTAATATTAGTGGTGGGATGGCTGCAATAAGCGACAAATGTTGCCGCAGACCTACTAAACGATAGTTGGCGTTAAAGCAAGGTTGCTGCTAGCCATTAAAGGTGTGGGGCCCACTTCCCAAGAGCCGTTGGGTCATAATCAATAAAAGGGAAAGACTTTACAGAAAAAAAGAGCTTTTGAGAGGAGCCATCAGGTCATTCTTCTTCACCGCCATTGTTGCTGTGCTGAAGAACCGGAAGCTCAAGTCAACAAGACGAAGAGCAAGTTAGCTGTTGTCATCATCATCGACCTCAGCAGTTCAGAGTATTTCTCTAAGGAAAGAGGAAGCAGCCTAGGGCCGACCCTTGCTGCAAGTTCTTCACAATTCTAGCTAGACAAGCAACATCCTGAAGATCTTAATCTGGAAGCTGTGAAGAGAAGAAGTTTGAAGAAATTGAGATCTGAAAGAAGGCTCAGGTGTCACAACCCGCATTTTCACCGCATATAAAAACATATCAGAGTAAGGGAAAATGCGCATCATGATGCCACGTCAGCAGGGGATAACTGCGGATGCTCAGGCAGACACCTACTTAATCATGAAGAAAAATTATTTAAGTTATTTTTAAGGAAAAAATTAGTTAAGTGCAATAATTAGCCGTATCCCTTGGCTTAATGGCTCATTTAGTCCACGAATCAAAATATAGTTATACGTTGCGGAAAAATACTTATTTAGATTGACTCCAACATCCTACATGAGTATAAACGTCCCTGAAGGACAACTCATGCTAAGCAAGACTCTAAATTTATAATAGTAGTAAGGATAACTTTTACGGTCGCTAAATATAATAAGTTAGAGTTTTTAAATTATGCAGTGCATGAAGTAATAGTAATAGATTTTATTCTTAAAAATACCTAACATGAATTCCTAGCATAAATCCTCCCAGAGAGCAAGTAATCCACATTCACATAGAGAGAAATAAGTAGCTAGCAAGTATCAAACAAATCACAAAACTGTGGGTGCCAACAACTGACATGAACCCACTTAAGTAAAGTAAGTCTGAACTAGTAACTAAATAAATAACAGTCTACCTCGTTGAGACGAGGTAACAACCACAACCAACACTGTCGCCCAGAAACACCAAAACTAGCTCTGCTACCTGCTACTGCTCTGAACCTGGGGCATTCCAAAGACAGAACACCTCAGCAAGAAAGTACAAATGGTGGCAGAGAATAAATAAGCCAAAATAAACAAAGATCAAGGGGTACTAACCCAAGACCAACAGTACTAAAATAAAGCATCGAATACGAAAAGAAAGAAATACTTACGTGAATTGTGACGTACTCCAACAAATACATCAGATTTCCCAAGACAAAAGGGAACAAAAATAAGTAAAAACATAAGGAAAAAAATTAAATACCTTTACTAAGCACCTATGGTCGACTCTACCCCAAAAACACGGGCGAGGTGGTCACTCAACTGGACATACCCCTCACAAATAATTTATCCGCTTAACTGCGAGGGAGTCTCATACTCTCCACCATACACCGCAGATGCCGAAAAAACTGGTAGACTTCCACAAGGTACAATAAAAGAGTCAGACAATGCGGAGGTGGTTTTATCCACTAACTCCCGTAATTTTAGAAATCCAAAGAAACCACAACACATATATATCTCGAGATTTGGCTCGTCGGATTCTACTTGACATTACGAGATACATGACATGGTTGATCAATCCTTAAGAATGATTTACAATCCTAAATAACTCTAATCTGTTCAATAACAGAATCTAAGGCGTTTAAAGCCATCAATAAGACACTTCAAGAATGATCAAACATAACCGGACAAAAATCGAGTTCACCATGACAAAACGTTACAACCTCATGTGATCATTGAGAAGGTTAATCTTAACTATAATTTGGAATAATAAGCGTAGAAAATTTTAAGTAACATGAAAACATAACCATTACCATCAAATCAGACAAGGTGAAACGAGGGGAAACCACCACTTGCCTTGGTTTTACCGGAAAAATCCTCTGAATCACTCCACGTTGTAGATCGGGGCAAAAGAACACGGGAGGAGTTGGAATCTAAACAAAAAAGGTTGAAAACGGGGTTAGGGCCAAAAAAACCTAACGATAAAACCAAGGAAAGGGGAAAATTTTACCACGATAGCGTAGCTCTCGGTGAGAGCTTTCCGGATCTATATTCGGATGAAGATTTCGAGCACCGGAGCACCGTCGACGGCCACAGAAAGGTTCACGAAGTATTTTCTCTCTAACGCTCACGCCGCTTTGGTTTGGGAGGAAAAATAATCGGAGAAGATGAAGTTCTGTTCAAACCTAAGTCCAAGAATATATATATATATATATGTATGTAAAAGTACTTCTAATTTTTTTTGTCTAAATACAAGAAAACGTGTGATTTATGAGTAGCTATGGGAAAACAGAAAATAGTGATCTAAGATGTCTCAAAATCGAAAAGTGCCCAACATAAAAGTTGTAGATCTCGTCGAGACGAACAAATTTTTTTTTTTACCATTTTTTCATACGACACCGTTTTGACCATAAAAACGATGTCTGAACACAGATGGTACAGAATAACTCGAGATGGAGAGGTTGGCTCTCGAGAATGACAGTGGTTCTCAAGAACAAAAGCTATTGTTCTCGAGAGGAACATCATTTCTAGAGATGGAGAGGCTAAGGCTCTCGAGAACAACATTGGTTCTCGAGAATAAAGGCTTAGGACTTGAGAGAATCAATCAAACAGGCTACCTATGTGCAGTCTCGGGAGAATCAAAAATAAGGTCTAAGATAGCTCCAAATCAAAAAGTGGTCAACATAAAAGCTGTATATATCGTCGATTCAAACAAATTTCATATACCAGTTTTTGATATGACGCCGTTTTAACTCTCAAAAATGCGCCCTAACGCAGACTATACAGGACTACTCGAGAGGAAAGGGGGCTTCTCGAGAAATAGAGCAAAGTTCTCGAGAGAAACTCATAGTTCTCAAGAGAAACATCATATTTCTGGAGAACAAAATAGCAGGACTCGAGAGAAATAAGTATTTCTCGAGAATAAGACCATAATTCTCGAGAATAAACAGTAGTTCTCGAGAACAACAAGGGTTCTCAGGTAGAAATCAATAATGCAGCTTATTTACGAGCAGTTTTGGGAAAATATAAAATAGGAATCTAAGATGGCTTCAAATAAAAAAGTGGTCAACATGAAAGTTGTAGATATCGTCGAGACAAACAAATTTCATGTTTACCATTTTTTGATACGATGCCGTTTTAATACTCAAAATGGCGCCCGAACACAGGCCAAAACGGACCTCTCGAGAACAGCAAAGGACTTCTCGAGAACAACAAAGGACTTCTCGAGAAAAGCATCGGATGTCTCGAGAACTAGGACAGACTTCTCGAGAACTAGGATAGACTTCTCGAGAACTAGAGCAGACTTCTCGAAAACATTAAGTCGAGACTTCTCGAGAACAACTGGGAGTTCTCGAGAACGAAAGGGTGGATCTCGAGTACAAGTAGGACAAATTGCAGAAGTTCCGATTTGAATAATATTTTGGAATGAATCGCTGACTCTACGAATTAGCAGTGTATACCACCTTAGAATCCGATGTATCATTCTAGAGATATTAATTCATGTGCCGAGACTCCAAAAATGCTCGGATTTCGACGAAACTTGACAAGCAAGTCCAAAATTATTTAACTTAAATTTCAAAATGCAAAAATTTTCCCAATTACAATAAGAATTCGGCCGACTCGACCGCACGGACACGAAAATGCCTTAACAACATTGCACTGTCATCTCTACGTTAAAAGTAACGCCATAATGTCGTAAATATGACGTTTCCCATTTAAATAAAATCATCGAAAAATCGGGGGCGTTACAGTCACTCCCCCTAAAAAAAAGTTTCGTCTCGAAACTTAACACAACTCCAAAACCAAATCAAGACGATAAATAAAACATAACTGCAAACATAACGACATACCTGAAACTAAGAGAAGAGGTGCGGATGATATTCTCTCATTGCTGATTCCAATTCCCACGTCGCGCTTTCGACGTCTTGATTTCTCCAAAGAATCTTGACCATGGGGATGGTCTTTCTTCGCAACACACGCTCTTGAGAATCAAGAATACGAATAGGTTCTTCCACATACGTAAGGTTGGGCTGAATCTGGGGCATAGAGTCGAGGACTTGACGATCATTACGAACACACTCCGCAACTGGCTCACATGGAACACATTATGGACACCAGGGAAGGTCGCAGGCAAATCCAGCCAATAAGCTGACACTCCGATGGGTTCTAGAATCTGGAAAGGTCCCACATACCGGGGGTCTAACTTGTGGTTCCTTCCAAACCTTTTAATGCCAGACATCGGAGAAACCTTCAGAAAAAACAAGTCTCCAACGGTAAACTCCAGATCAACCCTTCATTGATTGACATACTTCTCATAGCGCTCTTGAGCCACATGGAGCTTTTCTCGAATATGAGTCACGGCACAATTCATCTCCTCAAGGGCTTCCGGACCAAGCAACGGTCTCTCACCAACTTCAGCCCAAAATAACGGAGTTCTACAACGCCTCCCATATAAGGCCTCAAACGGGGCCATCTGCAAACTCTCTTGATAACTATTATTGTAAGCAAAATCCATTAGCCTCAGATGATCATCCCACGCTCCACCGTGGTCCAAAATGTAACATCTAATCATGTCCTCCACAATCCGATTTACTCTTTCTGTTTGCCCATTTGTCTGCGTATGGTAGGCGGTGGAATACCTCAAGTCGGTACCCAATCCCTCTTGCAAGCTCTTCCAAAAGCGAGATGTAAATCTGGAGTCCCGATCTGATACAATGCTAATAGACACTCCATGTAACCTGATGACCTCTTCAAGATATAGCTCATCTATCTTCTTCATCGAATACCCAATCTTAAACGGAACAAAGTGAGCACACTTTGTCTATTTGTCGACTATCACCCAAACAGAGTCATGCCCACGAGGAGATTTTGGTAGACCGGTGATAAAATCCATTGAAATACTCTCCCATTTCCAACTTGGAATATCAAGCGGTGTCAATTTACCACCAGGCCTTCTATGATCAGCCTTGACACGCTGACACGTAGAACATTCTGATACAAACTTTGCGATATCGCTCTTCATCCCTGACCACCAAACAATTTATTTTAGATCCTTATACATCTTAGTGGAACTAGGGTGATAGACTACACTGGAACCATGAGCTTCAGCACAGATCTTAGCTCAAACATTGCCAAAGGCGGGGACGAAAAATATACCCCGATACCTCAAGGTATCCAACTCATCCAAGGAGAAATTTGGTAGCTCTCCCTTCACAGTTATATTTCGGAGGTGCAACAAATCAGGATCATCCATCTAGTGTGCTCGAGTAAGGGAAATCCAAAAAGGTTCTTCTGCTTCCAAACTAGTAGGCATAGTATGACTCCCAAACTCAATATCCATCACCAAGAATTCTTCTACTAAGGACTGTACCGATAGATTAAAAATTTTAGCGGTCTTTTTACTCAAAGCATCGGCTACTACATTATCCTTTCCTGGATGATAAAGAATTTCCACTTCATAATCTGCCACATTTCTAACCACAGACGCTGGTGCAGATTTAGTTCCTTCTGAGTGAAGACGTACTTCAAACTCTTATGGTCTTTATAGATCTTGCACATCGTGCCATAAAATAAGTGTCGCCACAGCTTCAGCGCATAAATTATGGCAGCAAACTCCAAATCATGCATAGGATAATTTCTCTCGTGAGTCTTTAGTTGCCTCGATCTATACGTGATCACCTTACCATCTTGCATTAAAACACAACCAAGTCCGATGTGTGATGCATCGACATACACAACATACTCAACTCCTTCAGTAGGTAAGGTTAAAATTGGTGCAGTACACAGTCTCTTCTTCAACTCTTGGAAAGCCTCTTCACATTTACCACTCCAAATGAATGCAGTGTTCTTATGAGTAAGTCTAGTTAGAGGAGCAGACAACACCGAAAATCCTTCCACAAATCTTCTATAATAGCCAGCCAGGCCTAAGAAGCTCCTAATCTCCTTGGGTATAGAAGGTCTCTCCCATTCCATCACAGCAAAAATCTTGGTCGGGTCTACGGAAATACCATCCTTGCTTACCACATGACCCAGAAAGGACACCTGAGGTAGCCAAAACTCACATTTGCTCAACTTCCCATATAGCTTATGCTCCCTCAGGGTCGACAAAACCAAACGCAAATGCTGAGTATGCTCCTCAACATTGCGGGAATATACCAAGACATTATCTATGAAAACAATAACAAATCGGTCCAAGAAATCCTTAAACACCCTATTCATCAAATCCATGAAAGCAGAGGGTGCATTGATTAAACCGAAAGACATCACCAAAAACTCATAATGTCCATGCCGCGAACGGAATGCAGTTCGGGGAATATCTGCCTCACGAATCCTCAACTGGTGGAAGCCTGAGCGAAGATCGATCTTTGAAAATACCAAGCTACCACGCAATTGATTGAACAGATCATCAATCCTTGGCATGGGATATCTATTCTTAACGGTCACCTTATTCAATTCCCTATAATCGATGCAAAGCCTCATCTATCCATCCTTCTTCTTTACGAACAAAACCGGAGCACCCGACGAAGAAGAACTTGGTCTAATAAAACCACACCTCAGCAACTCATCGAGTTGAGTACGCAACTCATCCAACCAACACGGAGCCATACGGTATGGTGCCTTGGCAATAGGACGAGTACCTGGCTCGAGATCTATCACAAACTCTATCTCCCTTTCAGGAGGAAGTCCTGGAAGACTATCAGGAAAGACATCTAGAAACTCTCGCACCACCGAGACATCCTAAAGATGTGGTGTAACAAAAGCTATTTCCAGAGTAAAAATAGAAACTAAAAATGCCTCGCAACCAGACTCTATAGCACGACAAGCACGTACCGCAGAAATGACAGGGGAAACTCTGTCCTGAAATCCATAGACGCTCATAGGTTGGCCGTCGTCCATCTTGAAATCCAGTCGCTTAGCCTTGCACTGGATGACCGCATCATACTTGGATAGCCAGTCCATGCCAAAAATCACGTCGAAGTCAGCCAGATCTAAAATCATCAAATCACCGAAGGCTAGAAAATTGCCAAGATAAATAGGGCATCTCAGAACTCCTTGGCTAGATATCACCGAATCACCGGAGGGAAGCTTGACATTGAAGGAGTCTCCTAATTTATCCACATTAAGGCGATGTTTATCAACAAATCTCTGGGCCACAAAGGAATGGGTGGCACCCGAATCGAAAAGAAAGCGCGCCCACCTATTCCGCACCTTAAACTCCCTTAAAATCGTAGCATACATAACTAAACGAACGATAACTAGGGCAACAACGATAAGTACAAGGATGAAATAAACTAGGGCTAACCTGAAATAACTTGCGTAGAGGTTTGAGCTTCCTCGCTGGTCACTACGTTCAGATTTCCTTTCCCTCTATCTTGGTTTGGTGGATGCAGCAGAGCTCGAAGAGGAGTAGTCTGCAGTGGGGACTGACCCTAGGGGCACGAAGAATTCAGATGCCCCTTCTGCCCGCACTGGAAGCAAGCCTTATCCTTTGTCCAGCAATGACTCACGTCATGCTCCTTCCTAGAACAGAATGAGCACACCAAATCTCCCTTGGGTGCACCCTGGATGGCATGCACCTGCTGCTGCTTCAGGGTGGCAGTCCTCTTGAAATACCTTTCGTAAGGGTGGCCAGGTCGACAAAAGAAGCTACAAATTTCTCCACTTTTCTTCTTCGAAGAAGGGCCTGATGCCCTAGTGCTACCATCCTCAACGCCCTTCCTCTTCTCTTTCCTTACCGCAACACCTCGGTTCTTGGCGTTTTCAATCGCCACCACTTTCAGTGTGGCTTCCACTGCCACAACATAACTGTTAGCTCCAAAAGGGCATGCCCACTGCTGGACATCGCTTCTTAGTCCTCGTAGGAAACATTGGGTAAGGGTCGCCAGTCCTCGTAAGAATTACATTGGGACTAAAATAACATACAGAAAACATTTCTCCTATGCAAGAAGGTCTGTGTGGTATCCAGTGTGCTGATCAAGAGGGCAGACCAATGTGATGATCAAGATAAGTGGTTTGACCACTCTTGTGCTGTAGATCAGAAAGTTGAAGCTAAAGGCAAGCCTGGTGATAAAGAAAAGGAGAATATCTACCTCAGTAAGAAGAGACTGTGAAAGGTGAAAGGGAGTTGTTATGCACAGTTGCTATAAATCCAGCATCAGCTCCATGGCATCAGAACCATAACCTCCCGATAAGTGGAACCTCTTTATATTGATATTCTACTAGTGTAATCTAAGTTGCTAGGAATCCTGTCTATCATAGCAGGACTATGCATATGAAGATTAAGTATCAATAAGTTTGGGAGCATAAGGAAGAACTCAATCCTAAGTTTGTCCTCACTAATAAGTGGCTGACATGTTTATCATGCCACTAGATGAAGTCAAGTTCAACACCCTCTAGGTTGAGTTGGGTATGTTGAACTTAGGATAGCTTCAGCTGCTCCAAATTCTATTTTTTGTTGTAGGATTTACTTTTCTTGCAGGTAGATAAGTCCTTGATGTGATATCAAGACCATAAAGACCATTAAGTGGTATCAAGACTTAAATAGACTCACGTATCTATTAGAGATGATGATAGTGATGCTCCTGTTGAGGGGGTGCATGTCCAACACTTGCTGAAATAGGATCAACCTACTATTGAGAAGGAGCAGGCAGCTGCTATAGTAGATCAGCATTCACAACTGCTGATCAGTTTGTCCTAAGGACAATGCACAAACTAAGAGGGAGATTATGTATGAAATAGTTATAATCTTCTTTGAGTCTGAGAAGGACTACTGCTGCTGAGAAGACAGTCCTATTGCAAAAGAAGAGGAATAGCCAACACAAGTGGAACTATGTTAGTAGCTAGCTCAAATACTGCAGTGTTTTTCCTCCAGAAATCCGACTCCGCCGACTTCTCCTCCTCCGTCGGGTTTGGGAAGTAACAACTCAACAAGAAATGGAAGTGATGGCTAGAGTTTCTCACTTCTTCCCTTTTTATACGAAAGATTAGGGTTTGAGACATGCCGCCATGTGTCATCCTAACATTGGACCGCCTGTTATTACTTAGATTAAGTATTATTGAAAAGACCGGTCCAAATGAGCCATAGCGCTATACCGAAAACTCGGTTTAGCTCTTAAGTATAAATCAACAACACAAGTTGTGCCAAAAATATGTTAAGTCAAATTCATCGTGCATACTATACACACTCAACGAATCATCAAAATTCGTCGTGATTTCTTAACACCTCATTGAGTCCTGTACTTTTCCAAGTCAAAGCATTGAGTTCGTCGAGTATCACTCGATGCTTCGTCGGATGGCATCAGGATCACTCAATGCCTCGTTGATTCTAGTATTTTTCCAAATCAAAGCGTTGAGTTCGTCGAGTATCACTCGACGCTTCTTCGAATAGAATCAAGTTCACTCAGGGCACTCGACGCTTCCCGAACCCAAATTTATTCTAAGTGAAATTCGTATTATCTACTCGATGCTTCATTGAATGGAGTCAGATCACTCAAAGCTTTTCGACGAATTCTTCTGGACAAAATATTCTAAGTCTAATTAATCTTATATACTTGATGAATTCTTCGGATATCCGTGACGATATTCGACGAATAGTATTGGTCTCAATTTGCAAGTCATACTCGACGAATTCGTCGGATATCCATGACGATATCCGACGAATTTTACTTGTCAAATCCGGCATAACCCGAGCCTGAGTCAGTCTCTTAACTCAAAACGTGTGCGAGGGGTTTAGTGCGAAATGGGACGTTACAAGTCCTATAAACAAAATAAAATATTTCGTCCCCGAAATCAGGCAAAGTCTATGGGTGAGGTAAAGCATGAAAAATATAAGTATGCTTATAAAGGTACCTTGGGGAAATAACTCTGGGTAGCACTTTTGGATCAAGTCCACCGGCTCCCAAGTGTTTTCCTCTTTCCCATGATTACACCAAAGGACTTTCACCAAAGGAACGCTTTTTCGACGCAGGCTTCTTGTCTCGGTGTCCACTATCCATACCTCCTCTAGTCGGACAGATCTATCAGTTGGCACTACTCCACTTATAGCGGGGACATGATGATTAGGCCATAGTAGTGCTTTACAAAGAGACGACAAATGGAATACGTCATGCAAATTTTCCAGCTCTGGTGGTAGCTACAGTTGATAGGCCAACGAGCCAATCCTCTCGAATATAACATAAGGCCCCACATATATTGGGCTGAGCTTCTTTCTCCTGCCACACACACGTAACACTCCATGAATCAGTCGGATCTTTAAGAACACCTTGTCACCCCCTTGAAAGTCCACCATCCTATGTTTCCTGTTATAATACTTTGCCTGCCGATTCTGAGCCTCAAGCATACGATATCATATCAATCTAACCATAACATCAGTGTCATCTATATACTCAATTCCCAAAATCTTCGGGTCTTCAACCTGCACCCATGATAAAGGTGTTCTACACCTCCTTCCATAAAGCACTTCATGGGGTGCCACCCCGATGCTAGCTTTATGACTGTTGTTGTATGAAAATTTCACTAGTGGTAAGAGCCTTTCCCACAACTCCCCTCTATCCAATACAGACAACCTCAATAGATCTTCCATAGTTCTGATGGTCCTCTCAGACTGACCATCTGTCTGAGGACGAAAGGCGCTAAAGGTAAGAAGAGAACGAAAATACGCTTGAACCGCCTTCCATTCCTTGGAGGTAAAGTGAAAAAGATTAGTTGTCTACCAAAATCACCTAGAGGGGGGGGGGGGTGAATAGGTGAGTCATGCGTCTTTTTGCGGAATAAAAAAATTAATGATCTAGCACATAAATCTACCAAGAAATCACAGACGACAAAAGATTTATAGTGGTTTCCTAGCCTTGGGTACATCCACATTCCCTCACTGATCTAGTAAAGCACTAGACTCGGCTACTCCACTATCTCAGATTGCAAACCAATCCTACGCCTCGGAACAAAGTTCCTACAAACTCGATCCAAACAGATTTACACTCGGAAGATAAAACTTCCTACAACTCGGAGAGAAATCTCCTACAAGAATTAAATTGAGAGTAATGAAAATACAAACAATAATCCTCAGATCTTGAATCTGTCGACCTAGATCTTCTTTCTTTAAACTGCAGCTTTATCAGAAAAGTTCAAGATGAACTCGGCAAGAATTAGATCTGAAAATTTCCTTTGACTTCACCCTATCTAAGAGGTGATGAAGAACGAACAATAATCTCGATTTGGAAGTCAATCTTGATCTGAATCTTTTGATCGAAAACATTAGCACTTGCACGAAGAAAATCGGCGGCGACGACTTTCGTTTTTGGAGGGAGAACGAGATTCAGAAAATACTTAGAATAATAATTTTCGGCTTGCTTAGGGTTAGTCGGTTTGACAAGAAATTATATAAGATGTCCCTAACGGTCATAATTATCCTTAATGACGTACACGTGGACCAATCACGTCATGTCATTTGAAAATCCCGTCAAATATGGACTTAGCAAAATTTCTGCAAACCTGAACTGCATTTCTCGAGTGAAGTAGAACTACTCGAGTAGTGAAGCTTTTAAGTTACTCGAGAGGAATGAAACATTACTCGAGTACAAGACTGGCTCTCGATAAATCTACTCGAGAAGAAGTTTAACAAAAATACTCGAGACGGATAAAATCATTACACGAGAGGAATGGAGTTACTCGAGAACTGGGAATCCACTCGAGAAGTAGAATAAGACTTCTCGAGAACAAAGACTTAGAAAATTTTCTTGGTCTAGAAGATTGTTACTCGAGAACTAGAACTGATTACTCGAGACATAATATCAACTACTCGAGTACTAGATGATTACTCGAGTACTATACTTAGAAATTTTCTGGGTTAAAATCCTGAACACTCGAGAGGTAGAGACAAAGTCTACTCGAGTGCTAGACCTGGTTACTCGAGAACTAGAATAGTACTGCTCGAGAACTAATTCCTGTACTAGAGTACTAAGTTGACTTCTCGAGTGTTTCTACTTCTTCTACTCGAGTACTAAGCTGACTTCTCGAGTAAAAGACTTAGAAAATCAACCCTGACTGAACATGCTTCCCAAATAGGAGCATCTAGCATGACAGGCTTCCCCTTAGAATTTGCATAAAGCCTGTCCATAAAGCCCACTGACTTGGACATACCTTTCTACAGGTTCAAATGATATTGAATCTTGAGCATACATTTCTCTTTAAGTTTCCTCTGAAGAGCCTAACAGCTGATGATACCACTTAAGAGACTTTTCAGCTAAGCATCATGTGCTCCTTCCTTGATGCTCTCAGTAGAGCTACTTGTTCTTTCCTCAGAGATGAGTATTGCCTACTTATCCTTCTTCAGAATTTCACTCAACATTCTCTTCTTCTTGGGCAGTAAGAGGAATATTCTAGATTGTAAATATACATTACCAATTGTTGATCTTAGGTTTTTCCCTCACTGGAGTATGAACTATAAGATTAATTTCTTGTTCTAGTCCATGTTTTGGAACCTCTCCTGTCCAAGGACCATAAATGGGTATGGCCATTTGGATTAACCTGCAAAATAGATTTTACCTTACCTTAGGACCCCAAAATGAATTTGGTACTAGGTTCTGATTATTCTGAAATCTAACTTGTCTACCTGCAGTATTTCTGACAGGTAGGCTAACTCCCTCTTTAGATATAGAAGGATTGTGCCAGCAATCTAGTGAAAAATGCCCCACCTTACCACAACACCAACACTCATGGATATTATATCTTCTTTTCTGAGCAAGTCTTGTAGTGTGGTTAACTACTGACTGAATAGAAGGAAGAGGAGCAGCAACTTTCTTCAGGTTCCTTTCAGCAAGGATATGACTGAAGGTTACTCTTCCAACAGGCTTCCTTTGCTTTCCCTGAATGGTATTTACAACTATCTTCTTTGCAGATGACATGCTATTTATATCATCAGAACAAGCCAAGTTAGGCTTTCTGGTATACTGACCCTTAGTCTGAGTCCTTGCTGGATGGGCTTGAGTGAAAGCCACTACCTTATCCTTCTGAGTTAGGGTTGAGGCACCAAATATAAATGGTCCAAAATTGGCCATTTGTACATCTTCATGGGGAGCCTTAAAGGCACTCATTCCCATGCCCTTTCTTTTCCCATTGTAAGATACACTGTATTCTTACAAGAAGAATTCCCATTCTTATAGTGACCATACACGTAGTCCTGGTCATACCTGTTAGAAGGGAGGATTGCCTTATGAAGGGGGTACTGTGGCATAATAGGATCTTCGCCTCTCCTCTAAGATTGTATAACTTTAAAAATCCACTCAGATTCAGATTTTTTGTTGATAGCATCTATCTTAGAGAAATTAGCCACTATCCTCTTCTCCCTTTTAAGTTTCTCTTCAAGAACCTTGATAATATAGTCCTTATATTTAATGGAATCACCATGGATATCTACTATGGTCTTCAGATGACCAACTTCCGTCATCTTCAGATATAGAAAAGATGAAGTCACATCTTGCTAGGAAGCAATCAGCTGTAGGGAGGCAATTTCCTCTGCTTGCTTCTTAACAGGCAACTTGCTTTCCTTGAAAGCTTTCAGAAGTGCAGCATGATTCTCAATCAATTGATTAATATCATATTATGATAGAGGAATCTCATCATAACTTGATGAGGAAGCATCAGAGTTTAAGTCGGGCTCATGACCTAAGAACTAAGAAGAACTAGACAGAGATTGTACCTGATCTGGACCAGGCTGAACCTGGCAGGATTCTTCTTCCTCTGGAGTAGCAATCAGCCCATAGCACTTGCATTCACCTTCCTCATCATCATCCACCTATGAGTCACTATCTGAGTGTGATAGAGGGGACATGATCTCTATTCTTATATCTGCATGGACATCATCATCTACAAGAGCTACTAACATCCCAATGTGGTCCTTACTCTCACTACAGAATTGAAACTTCATTGAGCTCCACTCCATATGGTTCTCTTTTGAACCCCCCAATGCAAACCTTTTAGCTATCCTTTGAGGTCTACTCAGACTGTTAAGTCCTTTTTGAGTAACCTCCCTCTGATAACACTTGAAAGTCTTTATTTCAAGGATAGCTAAATCACCTAGAGGGGGTAAATAGGTTATTGGTCTCTTTTTGAGTTTCTTATATATTTCTTCTTTAAGAGCTTTGGCTATTAGTTGTTTTATTCTTTCAAGATATACACAACCTACACAAAGAAACAATTCAACAAGCACACACAGATTTATAGTGGTTCCCCTAATAAAGATACATCCACTTTCCCTCCTACCTATCCAACTATCTTGTTGGACTAGGCACTTCTCCAAAACTTGCTCCAAAGAGCTTACACCTCAGATCTCTCAGGATCTCTAAGTATCCTCCAAGACTTATTTCTCAGGCCCAAGGCCCAACAACTCAGTGATCTTAAGATCACAAACCTCAGGCTGTTAAGCCCTACACTCAGGCTGGGAGGATAGCCTTAACTAAGATCCACAAAGGATCCAACACTCAGAGAGCAACACTCTCCTACCTAAGGCTATTAAGCCCTACAACTCAGATCCACACTTGGATCCTATAAGATGAAGGTGGATTGGTGGTTACTCTTTACATAAGAGATGTTTCTCTTTGTGAAGCTTCTTGACTGAGATAAACTCAGCCCAACAATGACTATAGGAATTTATTTCCTGAGTCTACCTTTACTGAACTAATAATTTCTTAGTCCTAACTACTTCCACAACAACAAGTATATATTTACTTGAGCTGGAAGTTACTTGCAGAATAATGTTTTGTCTCTTTATAAACTGAGCCTGAAGCTCAGCCCTAACTACTACTTCACAGCACCAGTGATTTTTCCTGTTGGAACTGTGAAGTTACTGCAGCTAATTGGTACAACCTGAGCTGAGAAAATATCAGCTCTAACTTTGTAGACAAAGATAGCTCTGCCTCTCCTTCTTTTCTCGGGCTGAGGTGATTCAGCCCTAACTTTTACTCCTGAGGAATAGTCCCCTGATGTAACGCCCCTGATTTTTCGATGATTTTATTTAAATGGGAAATGTCATATTTACGACGTCGTGGCGTTACTTTTAACGTCAAGTTGACGACGCAATATTATTAAGACATTTTCGTATCCGTGCGGTCGAGTCGGCCGAATTCTTGTTGTAATTGGGAAAATTTTTGCATTTTGAAATTTAAGTTAAATAATCTTGGACTTGCTTGTCAAGTTTCGTCGCAATCCAAGCATTTTTGGAGTCTCGGCGCGTGATTTAATATCTCGAGAATGGTACATCGATTCTAAGGTGGTCTACACTGCTAATTCGTAGAGTCAGCGATTCATTCCAAAATATTATTCAAATCGGAACTTATGCAATTTGTCCTGCTTGTACTCGAGATCCCCCCTTTCGTTCTCGAGAACTACCAGTTGTTCTCGAGAAGTCTCGACTTAATGTTTTCGAGAAGTCTTCTCTAGTTCTCAAGAAGTCCATTCTAGTTCTCGAGAAGTCTGTCCTAGTTCTCGAGAATTCCTATGCTGTTCTCGAGAAGTCCTTTGCTGTTCTCGACAGGTCCATTTCGGCCTGCGTTCGGGCGCCGTTTTGAGTGTTAAAACTGCGTCATATCAAAAAATGGTAAACGTAAAATTTGTTCGTCTCGACAATATCTACAACTTTTATGTTGACAACGTTTTGATTTGAAGCCATCTTAGTCTCCTATTTTTAATTTTCCTAAAATTGCTTGTAAATAAGCTGAATTATTGATTTTTACCTGAGAACCCTTGTTGTTCTCGAGAACTACTGTTTATTTTTTAGAATTATGGTCTTATTATCGAGAAATACTTATTTCTCTCGAGTCCTGCTATTTTGTTCTCGAGAAATGATGTTCCTCTCGAGAACCATAGATTTTGTTCTCGAGAGCCAACCTCACCCTCTCGAGTAGGTCTGTTTCCTCTCGAGTGATTCAGTACCGTCTGTGTTCGGACACCGTTTTTACGGTCAAAAAGATGTCGTATGAAAGAATGGCCAACATGAAATTTGTTCGTCTAAACGAGATCTACAACTTTCATGTTGTGCACTTTTCATTTGGAGCCATCTTAGATCACTATTTTCTGTTTTCCCGTAGCTACTCATAAATCACACGTTTTCTTGTATTTAGACAAAAAAATTTATAAGTACTTTTACATATATATATATATATATATATATATATATATATATATATATATATATATATATATATATATTCTTGGACTTAGGTTTGAACAGAACTTCATCTTATCCGATTCTTTTTCCTCCCGAACCAGAGCGGCGTGAGCGTGAGAGAGAAAATACTTCGTGAACCTTCCGGTGGCTGCCGACGGTGCTACGATGCTCGAAATCTTCATCCGAATATAGATTCGGAAAGCTCTCACCGAGAGCTACGCTATCGTGGTAAATTTTTCCCCTTTTCTTGAGTTTTCTCGTTAGGTTGTTTCGGCTCTAACCCCCTTTTTGGTCATTTTTGTTTAGATTCCAACTCCTCTCGTGTTCTTTTGCCCCGATCTACAATGTGGAGTGATTTAGAGGATTTTTCCGGTAAAACCAAGGCAAGTGGTGGTTTCCCCTCGTTTCTCCTTGTTCGATTTGATGGTATCGGCTATATTTTCATGTTCCTTAAAATTTTCTATGCTTATTCTTCCAAATTATAGCTATGATTAACCTTCTCAATGATCACATGAGGTTTTAACGTTTTGTCATGGTGAACTCAATTTTTGTCCGTTTATGTTTGATCATTCTTGAAGTGCCTTATTGATGGCTTTAAACACCTTAGATTCCATTATTGAACGGATTAGAGTTATTTAGGATTGTAAATTGTTCTTAAGGGTTGATCAACCATGTCATGTATCTAGTAATGTAGAGTAGAATCCGACGAGACAAATCTCGAGATATATATGTGTTGTGGTTTCTTTGGATTCCTAAAATTGCGGGAGTTAGTGGATAAAACCACCTCCGCATTATCTGACTCCTTTATTGTACCTTGTGAAAGTCTACCGGGTTTTTGGGCATCTGCGGTGTATGGTGGAGAGTATGAGACTCCCTTGCAGTTAAGCGGATAAATTATTCGTGAGGGGTGTGTCCAGTTGAGTGACCACCTCGCCCGTGTTTTTGGGGGAGACTCGACCATAGGTGCTTATTAAAGGCAGTTAAATTTCTTCCTTATGTTTTTACTTATTTTTGTTCCCTTTTTGTCTTGGGAAATCTGATGTATTTGTTGGAGTACGTCACGATTCACGTAAGTATTTCTTTCTTTCCTATTCGATGCTTTATTTCAGTACTGTTAGTCTTGGGTTGGTACCCCTTGATCTTTGTTTATTTTGGCTTATTTATTCTCTGCCACCATTTGTACTTTCTTGTTGAGGTGTTCTGTCTTTTGAATGCCCCAGGTTCAGAGCAGTAGCAGGTAGCAGAGCTAGTTTTGGTGTTTCTGGGCGGCAGTGTTGGGCGTGGTTGTTACCTCGTCTCATCGAGGTAGACTGTTGTTTATTTAGTTACTGGTTCAGACTTACTTTACTGTAAGTGGGTTCGTGTTAGTTGTTAGCGCCCATAGTTTTGTTATTTGTTTGATACTTGCTAGCTGCTTATTTCTCTCTATGTGGATGTGGATTACTTGCTCTCTGGGAGGATTTATGCTAGGAATGCATGTTAGGTATTTTTAAGAATAAAACCTATTACTATTACATCATGCACTGTATAATTTAAAAACTCTAACTTGTTATATTTAGCGACCATAAAAGTTATCCTTACTACTATTATAAATTTAGAGTCTTGCATAGCATGAGTTGTCCTTTAGGGACGTTTATACTCATGTAGGATGTTGGAGTCAATCTAAATAAGAATTTTTCCGCAGCGTATAACTATATTTTGATTTGTGGACTAAATGAGCCATTAAGCCGAAGGATACGGCTAATTATTGCACTTAACTAATTTTTTCCTTAAAAATAACTTAAATTTTTTTTCTTCATGATTAAGTAGGTGTCTGACTGAGCGTACGCAGTTATCCCCTGCTGACGTGGCATCATGATGCGCATTTTCCCTTACTCTGATATGTTTTTATATGCGGTGAAAATACGGGTTGTGACTGTTGGTATCAGAGGGAGGTTGCTTGACAATTGGTCTTGCAACCTTCCCTTGTAAGAAGGTCTGGCAACCGCTTATGACAGTTGGTGTCTGACTGAGCGTACACAGTTATCCCCTACTGACGTGGCATCATGACGCGCATTTTCCCTTACTTTGATATGTTTTTATATGTGGTGAAAATATGGGTTGTGACAGTTGGTATCAGAGGGAGGTTGCTTGACAATTGGTCTGGCAACCTTCCCTTATAAATATTCAAGCGGAGGAATATCCCAGGGAAGTAAAGAAGGAGGGACTGGCATTTAAGGCCGCAAGGGAGAGAAAAGTTGCTGAATATTCTGAGTAAGATGAGGAGGAGAGCCTCTATGTTATGGAGTTCAAAAAATTCATGAAGAATCCCAAGAAGCAGGGACAGTTCAAGAAATACCTGAAGAGAGGAGTTGGAGAAGGAAGAAATTTGAACAAGCCATCAAAAGAGACAGAAAGCGGTGATGAGAAGTCCCAGTCGGAGTGTTATCACTGCCACAAACCTGGGCACCTAAAGAGAGAATGCCCAAGACTTCAGAAGGAGGAAAAAGAAAAGCAAAGCCAGCACAAAGAGAAGAAGAAGGTGTTGAAGGCGCTCATCTGGGATGAGGATGGATCAGACGAGTCAAGCACCACAGACTCTGGCAGTGAAGACGAGGCAAATCTATGCCTCATGGGGAAGAATCAAGATCAATCTGATGATGATTCCAATGTCCAGAGCAACACTGAGGTAACCCCACCCACTTATACTGAACTTCTAGAAATTTACGAATACTTAGTTGATAAATTAGAAAGTGTTATTTCTGAGAAAAATTCCTTGAGAGCCGAGAATAAGAAAATCAAAAAGGACTTAGAAAAATTAAAAAATGAAGTCATTAGAAGTGGCAATGAAAAGATCGAGTGTCTAGAGTGCTCTCACTTGATGACAACGATCGAAGAACAAAAGGCAAGTCTCTCCAAGTCGTCGGTGAGAACGAATAGTCTCATAAATGAAAAGAATCTCTTGGAGAAAAGACTTCAATTGTCACTTGCCATGGTAGAGAAAGGCAAGAAACAATTTGTCAATCGGTGTGTGATGCTTCTGAGTGAAAACTCCGCCCTAAAGGCGAGGATCCATGATCTTAACGGTGCCATCCAAAAGTTTGGAATAGGCCAAAAGTCTTTAAATATGTTGTTAGGTGCACAGTGTCATGGATTTGGGAAGTTTGGACTTGGATATTTGAGTCCAACATCACCACCGAGCGAAAATTACCATCACTCTGAGCCTAAGTCCAATTTTAAGAAATCTAAAGATAAGGTTAAGAGTTCTGGAGGGCTATCCCCATCCTCAAGCAAGAGCTCGAGCAAATCGATAAAGGCAGCATTTACTGCTTACACTTTGTGTGCAAACTGTCATTAGTTTGGTCACACATCCGGCTCGTGTCTGAGGAAAGGTGCCAATAAAAATATGCAAGTCTGGCTACCAAAGTCTTCTACCTATCATATGGGTGGGACAACTTGGGTAACCATATCTTTACCCTCAACTTCTTTTTAAGTATGTTGGCAGGCTAAGGACACGAAGAAAGTGTGGTACTTGGACTCTGGCTGCTCAAAGCACTTGATGGGAGATAAAGACAAGTTCCTTAGCCTGTAGAAGAAGAAGGGTGGCATGGTGACCTTTGGGGACAACAACAAAGGATGGATACTTGGAAGCGGCACAATAGGTAACAAGGCATTTTCTATTTCTAATGTTCTGTTTGTAGATGGACTTAAGCATAATCTTATCTCTATTAGCCAATTGTGTGATAAAGGTCAAAATGTCATATTTGAGTCATCTACAATCACTTGCAAAATTATTGATGCCAAAACTTCTAGTATATTACTTATAGCGTACAGAAAACATAATGTGTACACTGTTAGTTTTGATGATATTTCTGCATCTAATTTGAAATGCCTAGTTACTAAGAATGAGGAATTAGACCTTTGGCATAAGAGACTAGGACATACTGGTAGCAAGCTTTTTTTAAAACTATCGAAAAAGAAACATGTTAGGGGACTTCCCAACTTAAGCGGTAGTTTAAATGTCTTATGCGGTCTGTGTTAAAAAGGCAAATTTGTTAAAACCTCTTTCAAAAACAAAACTGAAGTTTCCTCGTCTAGGCCACTCGAACTTATTCGCATGGATTTTTTTGAACCCCTTAGTACGTGCAGTCTAGGTGGAAAACGATACACCTTCGTTATCATAGATGACTATTCACGTTATTGCTGGACGATCTTTCTAGCAAATAAATCTGACACCCTTAGCGAATTCTCAAATCTTTGCACGCGAATTCAAAATGAGAAGGAGCTGAAAATAAAATGTATTAGATCAAATCTTGGAGGAGATTTTGAGAATGAGGACTTTTCAAACCTGTGTGACACCTTAAGAATTAAGCACGAATTCTCTACCCCTCGCACTCCTCAATAGAACGGGGTTATAGAAATAAGGAACCGTACTCTTCAAGAATTAGCCCGCACAATGCTCGCCGAGTTCGGCTTACCATAATCTTTTTGTGCTGAAGCGGTTTACACTACAAGCTACGTGATGAACCGAGTCATGCTTCACCCACTTTTAAAGCGAACTCCATACGAGCTGTATTTTGAAAGGAAACCTTTAGTATCATACTTTAGGGTCTTTGATTGTCCGTGCTATATTATTAACACTAAGGATCATCTAAGGAAATTTGACAAAAAATCTGATCTAGGTACCTTCTTAGGATACTCGAGCAAGAGTCGGGCCTATAGGATCTATAATAAGAGGACCTTAGTGGTTGAAGAATCAGCTCATGTGCATTTTGATGAAAAATCCCCAATTAATGAGCCTAAGGTGATTAAAGATGAGGTTGAAGAGAATGTACCGATTAGGGAAGTAGGTGAGGAGAGAATCGTGGAGAGTGAAACTCAAATTCTTGAACAAGGATATAGGCCTCCTAAGAACTTAATTTTTTCAATGCAACATCCTCGTGATCTAGTCATAGGAGAGCCATCTCATGAAGTTAGAGCTCGGTCCGTACTTCATGAGTAATTCTCAAACGTAAGTTTCCTATCTGATATTGAACCGAAGAACGTTTTAGAAGCCTTAAAAGATGAATCATGGTTCTTGGTGATGAATGAAGAGCTGAGCCAATTCGAGCGAAGTAAGGTATGGGTGTGAGTCGAACGTCCGGATAACCATCCAGTCATAGGCTTAAAATGGGTTTTTAAAAATAAACTTGATGGTGAGACTAGGATAACAAGAAATAAAGCGAGGTTGGTGGCTCAAGGGTGTTATCGAATAGAGGGTGTGGATTTTGAGGAGGCATTTGCACCAGTTGCACGTCTTGAGTCCATTCGTATGTTCTTAGCGTTTGCTAGCTATAGACAGATTCGATTATATCAAATGGACGTTAAGAGCGCATTTCTGAATGGGTATATTATGGAAGAGGTGTATGTCGTGCAAACACCCGGTTTCATGAATGCCGCCTATCAAAACCACGTATACAAGTTGGTTAAGGACTTGTACAGACTGAAGCGGGCACCTCGCGCTTGGTACGATAGGCTCACTACTTTTCTCTTAGATCATGGTTTTAGGATGGGTAGAGCGGACACAACCTTATTTGTAAAGACCAAGAATTCAGATTTAATTATACTATAAATCTCTGTGGATGATATCATTTTTGGGGCCACGAATGAAAAGATGTGTGAAGAAATTGTCACCCTAATGAAATCTGAATTCGAAATGAGCCTAGTTGGAGAACTTACCTATTTCTTAAGATTTAAAATTTCTCAACGCAAAGAATGGATTTTTATAAGTCAATCAAAATATATCAAAGATATGCTCGCGCGTTTTGAGCATGAGAATTTGAAACAGGTCAAAACTCCTATGAGTGCCACTCTTAAATTGGGAAAAGACGAAATTGGCACTTACGTCGATCAAACTACGTTTAGAGGTATGATAGGATCACTATTATATTTGAGTGCCTCTATGCCCGATATCACATTCGCGGTGTGTATTTGCAATAGATATCAAGCCGACCCTAAGGAGTAAGACTTGAAAGCCGTAAAGCACATCTTTAGGTATCTGATTGGCACGCAAACCCTCGGACTCTGGTACCCACACACCACTTATTTCACACTTCACGAGTACTTAGACTCAGACTATGTCTAATTTTCACTTGATCGCAAGAGCATAAGTGGTACAAGCCATTTCCTAGGCCTGGCACTAGTGTCTTGGTCAAGCCTCAAACAGAACTCGATTGCACTCTCCACCGCTGAAGCTGAGTATATCACCTTAGGAAGCTGTTACGCTCAAGAACTATGGATGTCTCAAATGTTAGAAGACTTTGGCCTTACTTGTAGAAATGTTACACTTAGGTGCGACAACAAGAGTGCCATATACTTGACATATAATCCAGTGCACCATTCTAGATCAAAACATATTGACGTGCGTCACCACTTCTTTTGAGATCATATAAAAAAGGAGAATGTGAGTGTAAGCATCTTTGGCACCGATGACCAACTAGCGGACATATTCACTAAACCAGTCCCTGATGCATGTTTCTCACTACTTCAACTCGAGCTTGGTGTTCTGGATCTCTCATCCTAGTTATCGTTATTTGTGTTTAACGATTTTTTTGTGTGTCATTTTTTTCTATGTTCCATTTTCTTCGCGTCTTTGCTTATGCATTGTTTTAACTTTAGTTTCCTCGTTATTTTTTCTTTAACAAAAAAACAAATATATATATATATAAACAAAAAAACTGATGTTTATTTATAATGTTAAGGGCTCACATATCTGTGACTTAGACCATAATGTGTGCATACAATGTTTGATTTCAGACTCTTAATCTATGCAAACATTTCCTCCGATCGTAGTGGGCTGAATCTATTGGTGCTTATCTATTGAGTGCGACAAGATGGGGTCGTGTCTGTTTTCTATGCCTCTAGGTATGCGTGAGGACTTAGATAAGGGAATTACTTCACATTATACACACATCCCTAATCGGTGCACTCAAGATGGAAAAATGCTATGCGTACATGCTATAAATCGTGACACTATATTCTAACACGCTAGAAATACGTTGAATAATCAATGTCACGATACACTTGTGCTTATACTAGGTGTGAAACTTTGGGCCAAAACTCTAGTACAAATTCGTATGTATACAAGTTAAAGTGTATCTATCTAGGTGGATAGATTTTGATTGACTCGGGGCTCCGTGAATTTTAAAAAAACAATGATAAAAGTGATAGATCTACGCTAACAAAATAAAACTATGCAAGCATCACATCTCTTATCACGGTCCTCCCAAGCACTACTCATTCCTCCTGATAAATCTTCATGAGCATTGTGAGGATGAGCACCTTGGTTAAAGAGTCACTTTGATCTTGTGCATCGACTCTATCTTTAGCTTAATGCCCCTAGTTTTTCCTATGTTTGACATTGAATGACATGTGAGGTGATTATTCACCTTATTTCTCTTTTGTTAGGTTCCTAGACGATCGAGATAACCATGGACAGTATGTTATTTTTCCCTTGGTGTTATCTCGCTTTTTATGCTTCAAGAACACATGTCATTGCCTTGTCTAAGACTTCTGCACATAAGAATTGGACTGCAACTACACTATCTCTTTTTTGCACAATACGTACTAGCACACGATTTACACTTAAGACGTTTTCAATGTTTGTCTCACTTGATTACTTCCTTACTCTTATAGCATTGTAGACATACTCGTTCTGTGCTTATTTTAGTCTATGTTGTCCAATTCATATTAAATCTGAAAATTGATTTTCTCTAACTATGCACTTTGCTCCATTGTGTGACCCATGTGCTTACAATTCTCTGATATGTACTTTTTGAGTCACATCTATGACTGTCATGTTTATCTTTACCTTATGTGTGCACTATCTGATGTTTGTCTAACGCTCATCACATTTACTATTTTTCATCCCGCATGTCTGATTGGCGTTGCCTGCCCTTTTGATATTATCAAAGGGGGAGAATAAATTGTTCATGAGTATGAGTCACGGGTTAGGAGAGGTCACATGTAGGGGGAGCATGTTAACAATGTGTGCATATAGATAGGGGGAGCATGTCAAACATGTAGATAGGGGGAGCGTGCGTGTAGGGGAGCAACATAGAAACCTACAACCTGATGTTAGCCTATAACTCATTTTCTTTATATGCACTCTATCTCATTGTTATTTCTCATGAATGGAAGTTGATATTATCAAAAGGGTGAGTTTGTTGGAATTGATGTTTCACATTCCCTGTGTTTGAGAATATTAACTCCTAGGTTATATTTGATCACGTCTTCCATTGATAGAGTGTGCAGGTTGACAGGTGCAAGCGAATAAGAAGAAGATTCCCTTGGACACTAACGTCGAGTGGTAGAAGTTACCGCCGAGCGGTAGCCGTGAATTAATTGAACAGAGCTCTCGGGAAACTACCGCTCCGCGCTAGTCCTACCACCCGCACTATCGCAATGGATTATTTTGACAAAGCTCTCGGGAAATTACCACCAAGCAGTAGTGCTACCATGCAGCGCTATCCTTTTGATGAATGAAGGTTTTAATCGAGTAAACCAATCTACCGCTAGGCGATAGGTGTTACCGCGTCGCGCTAGCCTCTCGACGAATGCATGATTTCTCGAGAAACGACCTACCGCCAAGAGATACTCATTACCTCACCGTGCTAGTCTCTCGACGAGTATCGAGATGAATTTCTCGAGTAACCAAATTACCGTAGGAAATAGCAGTTACCGAGTGCGCTAACCTCTCGACAAATATTGAGAAGGATTTCTCGAGAAACAAAACTACCGCAGGTGATAGTGGTTACCGCGCTGCGCTAGCCTCTCGACGTGTATCAGCATGAATGTTCAGAATAATCGTTTCCTATATTACCACGTGGTGGTAGTTGTAACCGCGCGACGCTAGCAACGATAAAATGGCAAATATTCATTTTGAATATTATTCAAGGTTTTTATGACAGCTGGCACAACAAGCGCGCAAACCTACCACTGGGCGCCTCCTTGCGCTCCATTCCAAAAGTCTCCGTCAAAGAAGAACAAAGTCGTCTCCCTCCTGTTCATGAACGAAGAACTCCGGCGATCCAAGATCTACATCGAATATAAAGTGCTGACCGATTGCTAGCAAATGAAGATCTTAAGTACCGGGCGTGGATCGCTCAACAGAGAAATTGTCTAGAGGGAGAACTTTAATTTTTAGATTATTTATATCCTTTATTCTTGTAATCTTTCCTTTTTCTAAATCTTGTGGTGAGGAAAATTGACCGGTAAGGGTCGTCGGAATACGGGTAGCATTCCGCAGAATATCGTCATGGGGATAAAGACGTCTAAATCGGAGGATCTATCGGGGCTCTAAGACCCTTCCTTGTGAGGAGGTGAAGAGTCGGCTCGAAGACCTTTCTTAGAGGGAAAGGGAGATAGCTAACTGGTCCGTGGAGTGAAATATTTAAAATTCCAGTTAACGCTAGTGGCAAACCTTAGATGGGGGGCAGGGGGGTGAATAAGGTTTTATGCGTTAATTGGAATTTTAAAATATTTCGACTCAGGAAATCAAGTTCTGGAATCTACCGTAGGGGTGTTAGGTAGCTAACGCGCGACTATAAGTCTATGAGCTCGTTTCATGAGCGAATTTGCTTATACAACACACACAAGAAATTAAACTAACACTCAAAGCAGTATCGTAGAAGCCATAATACAGACAATATATTTCATTGCAAGTGTTAACAGCATATGGTTTTACAACTACAAAACGTTGATCTCCATGACGCCGGAGATCAAAGGTAGTGAGAAATAATGATCTTGTGTTTTCTATACCGACCCGCTCCACGGACCGGTTGGCTATCTCCCTTTCCTTCCAAGAAAGGTCTTCGAGCCAGCTCTTCACCTTCTTACAAGGAAGGGTCTTAAAGCCCCGCTAGATCCTCCGATCTAGACGTCCTCATTCCCCGAACGATTTTCTTCGAAATCCTACCCGGATTCTGACGACCCTTACCGGTCGATTTTCCTCACCCCAAAATTTAGAAAAAGGAAAGATTACAAGAATAAAGGATGTAAATAATCTAAAAATTGAAGTTCTCCCTCTTGACGATTTCTCCGGTTAGCAATCCACGCCCAGTGCTTAAGATCTTCGTTTGCTAGCAATCGGTCGGCACTTCGTATTTAATGTAGATCTTGTATCGCCAGAGTTCATCATTCACGAATGAGAGGGAGATGACTTTCTCCTTCTTTGACGGAGACTTTTGGAACAGAGCTCAAGGAGGCAGCCGAACCTTAGAATTCACGAACTCCCGCCGCTCTTCAGTCTTAGATCTATAGGGCACAGAAAGTAAGGCAGACTTTTATACGTCTTCATGAAAGTAGGATATCGCCGGCGGTAAGGCTAGCGCCCGGTGGTAGGTTCACACGCTTGTTGTGCCAGCTGTCGTCTAAATCTGGAATAATATTCAAAACGAATATTTGTCATTTTATCATTACTAGCGCCGCGCGGTTACAGCTACCTCTGCGCGGTTATAGCTACCTCTGCGTGGTAATATAGGACACGACAATTTTGAACAGTCGTGTCGATACATGTCAAGAGGCGAGCTTGGTTCGGTAACCGCGATCACCTGCGGTAGTTTTGTTTCTCGAGAAATCCTTCTCATCATTCGTCGAGAGGTTAGCGCGGGGCGGTATGTAATGCCCCAAAAACACTATTGGTATGGGAAGTGTGTTTATGGGTTTTGGAGCTCTGGGTTTTACCCAGCTGGAGGTTACGGGAGTGTAAGGGGTGCCGACACGGGCGTGTCAAAGTTGACACGGGCATGTCAACATGTCGTGTCCTTCTCTAGAAACTGGACTGTGTCGAGAGGCGTGTCCATGGCTCGGGACACGGGTATATCGTGGTTGACATGGCGGTGTCACTCCTAACACGGGCGTGTCAGGAACCGTGCCCACTAAGGGTCGTGTCGATTCTAGAGAGCGGTTATGGAACACGCCCACCGACACAGGGGTGCCAGTTTGGGTGACACGGGCGTGTCAACTTGGACACGGGCGTGTCTCAACCCGTGTCCTGCTCTGGATCGACGATTTTGTGTGCAACCAGGGCACACGTTCAGGCACACGGCTGTGTGCAAAGCCGTGTTCGGCCATCTGAAATGATTTTCAGAGTTAATCTGGGCCGTTCGTTTTTATTAAATACGATCCAATGACCCTGGCTTGCCTCCTGATGGTTTATGGACGGGAATGGGGGTGTTATTCCTCATTTCATCTTTGGCTTTCTCTTTCTAAGGAGAAGAGAGAGGGGAGAGAAAGAGGAGGTAGGAGAAGAGGAATCTAGCCGCCGGTGGTGCTACGGTGGTCCGAATCGCGTGCCGAATTTAGATTCGCGGAGGCAAGAGCATTGCGGTCCTTTCCAACCGTGTACTTTCCTCCATGGCGCCAAAAAGTGCTACAAGGGTAACGATTTTCCACTCGGACATGTGAAGTCTTTCTTTCCTGCATTTGCGTAGGAATCCTCCACCAAAAAGGTGGAACGCGAAGTGATTCCCGTTGGATCGATAGTTCATCCCTTGCTTTGTAGCATTAGAACCGGAAGTGAGTAGTACGGTTAGGCATTCTGTGTGAAGCCCATCCGGAAGTGAGTAGTACGGATTGGTGATGCCTTGTTTTCAAATCAAAGAAGATTCTGTGTTCATTGAATGTTTGTATGGAGTCCCTTGATGAATACCTGTGGCTTGGTGCAGCAGGAAGTACTGGAGGAAGTCCAGGAAAATGTGAGAGTTGATACTTAGTGTTCAACTCGTGTGGTCATGAGTACCATGTTGTTGGGCTGTTGTGCTACAACTAAAAGCCTTGGTGGTGAACGGGCAAGGAGGTGTTGTACCTGCGTCGGTTCGGTGTGATGACTGACGATGATGAGCAACGAGCTAGGCGGATCTGTACCCGCATTATGGTTGTCTAACCTTGGGTGCTTAAGTCCCTGTTAGGATCTCATAGCGAGAGTCTTAGGCCTGCGCGTCGTAATGACTAGGAATGCTCATTCAGGACCGTAAGGGAGAGAGACCTTGAAACGGTGGTGGGACACTGGATTTTCCGGTACACTAATCAGGTGCCCTTAGTGCATGGAGCGTCAGGCCGTCGTGCCGACGTTTGTGTTATGTTTTGGTTAGTGCAGCTGTGCACAACCGTGGTGGATTGCAGTATACATATGCTGGTTAATTAAATGCTTTCAAGGGAAGGAATTTCGCTGCCCCGTACTAGAGGAAGGGTCGTTATAATTGGTCCGCTGAATGCTGACTGTTTCCTTGTTTGCCGCCGCTTGTTGGATTGTTTCTTACAGGTGGAGCTGGCCCAAGCGGGAAATAGCGGGCTGAAGCCCTGGTTGCACTACTGCCCTTGAAGGCTTTACTTTGCTTTACTCTTGTTCATGTGTGGCTGGACTGCGAGCTGATGTTTGTATACCACACTCCTGTTAAGAGAAACTTGTAAGGCCATAAGACCATGTACCTTGTGTATTGGGCTGTATACATTCCTAATTGTTAGTAGTGGACATTTCAGTTGTTGTTCTTGAGTTTAAAGTTTTCAACCATGAAGCTTCTGCTAGAATGCTCTGTGTTAGGAATCATTGGTAGTTTTGATATTATAAAGTGACCTCTCCGCCTATTCGTAGAATATTGTGTGGGGCCCCGACCGGACCTTCTACTATATCCCATGTAACGGGTAGGGATGTTACAATTTGGTATCAGCTTGGAGGTCTTTCTCTTCCGAATTCGTGGGCGAATTCTTTTGAGAGATGGAGAGCACGTGTAAGTGCTGTCATAATAACACAAAATGAACTCAAGAATGTCCACTTAGGAATAAAAATACACTTGTTTGCGTAATTTGCGTATTCCTTTTTGTTTGTTTGCCATTTTGTTTAGTCGCTAAGTTGTGTTTCTTACACATATAGCTGACTAGAAGTCATACAGGACAGTCAGAACCCCAACGTTCCGATGAGAGTGTGACACCAGTTGAGGTGCCCACACCTCCTCCTTCTGCTAAAACTGTTCATATGATTACGGAGACGGTACTTGCTGTGATGAATGCTCAGCAGGCTGGACAGGCGAGGCCTGTAGTGGTGCCAAATTAGGCTTGGCTAAGGCAAGAACCGATAGAAGTTGTGGTTGATCTCCGAGCAGCAGATCAACAACCGAAGCGGTTCATGAGCTTCAATCCTCCAACGTTTGATAGGACCGGTTTGCTGGCTCAGGCATAGGATTGGCTCTCAAGGATAAGAACGATCTTGACAGCAATCAGGGTTGAGGAGGAGCAGAAGGTAACGTTAACCACCTTCCTGCTAGAGGGAGAGGCTCGACTTTGGTGGGATGAGGTCGAACTGCATCACTTGAACGGCAGGCAGTTAACTGAGGTCACGATGGTGGAGTTCTCTCGGTTGTTCTTGGCAAAGCATTTGTCGACGCCACAAACGATTGGTATGGAAATGGAGTTTCAATGGCTGATGCAAGGAGAAAAGATCCTGGATGACTATCTCCATGAGTTTACTAGACTGGGACGTTATACAGGATCTATATTTGCCGAAGAGGAGCATAAGACCAGTAGATTCTATGAAGGACTGCGGGATGAGCTAAGGTTTTTGCTCTCGAGTTCTGTGAGCCAAGGATTTCAAGCGTTGGTCTGTATGGCTAGGTCTTTGGAGAAGGACTTGAAGAGGACACAGGGCAAGAGGAACTTGGCAGTGACAAAGCCAGAGTTCAAGATGCCGCGTCCGGAGATGTCTGGGTTCCGTAAGAGATGGGGAAAGCAGTCCAAATCTGCTGGACAAGCCCCTTCAGATGTTATGACAGAGGAATCTTCTGGGTATGGTTCTCGAGCTTGTTACACATGTGGAAAGCTGGGGCACTTTGCTTGTGACTGTCGCTCTGACCCTCCAAAGGGAGAAAAGAAGGCGGGAGCATCGTATGCGGAGAAAGGGAAGACAGTGATGGAGTCTTCTGCATCACAGGTGCAGCCCCAGGTCTTCAATCTCGGGAACAGGAGGCTATCAAACAAGCTGCGTCATCACAGGTACGGGTAGTTTGTAGTTTTACTTTGTTCCTTGTGCTGTGCTTGTTTTAATTTTGGTAATATAGGTTTTGTCCTTATACGGGACAATCCGGCAAGAGCTCTGTTCGATACAGGTCCCTCGCATTCGTTTCTGTCTGAAGACTTTTTCTTACGGATTGGGGTACCTGCACAGACCATGACATACAATATTAAGGTGATCCTACCTAACGGATGTGTGTTGTGCGCAGATAAGTCATGTAGTGTTGAAATAAAGATAGAAAGTTAGGATTTCTTGGTGAATGCATCAGTGCTACCGATATCTGAGTTCGACATTATCTTTGGTATGGACTTGCTTTCAGAGCAGCATGCCAGTATAAATTGCACTTCCAAAGAGGTTACACTGGGTCAAGATACCGAACAAGAGACTAAGTTCAATGGCATGCGAGGGACGAGTAGGATACTGTTATCTGCCCTCCAAGTCGTTAAGGCAGTTCGAAAGGGTGCAAAGTTATTCTTCACACTTATAGAGGCTGTGGAGCCTAAGGCCAGTATTAGTGAGGTGCCGATTATATCAGAGTTTGCTGATGTGTTTTTGAAAAGTCTTCCAGGGTTACCACCCCAAAGGGAGATCGACTTCGCTATCGAGTTGGTACCAGGTGCGAAAACTGTGGCCCGCTAGCCATATCGTGTAGCACTAAAGGAAATGGCGGAGTTGAAGGTTCAGTTACAGGAACTACTAGAGCAAGGCTACATATGACCAAGTCAATCACCTAGGTGCTCTCTAATTCTCTTTGTGATGAAGAAGGACGGTAGCTTGTGTCTATGTATAGACTACAGAGAACTAATCAAGCTAACGGAAAAGAACAAATATCCGATTCCACGGATTGATGTTTGTTTGACCAATTAGTTGGCTCGACTCTATACTCCAAGTTGGATTTGAAGTCAGGTTATTATCAGTTGAGAGTTCGTGAAAGTGACATACCCAAAACAGCGTTCAGAACACGTTATGGTCCCTATGAGTTCACGGTAATGCCATTTGGGCTGTCCAATGCTCCATCGGTATTCATGAATTTAATGCATCAGGTGTTTAGGGAATACTTGGATCTGTTTGTAATCGTCTTTATCAATGATATCCTCGTATACTCCCAAACTAAAGAAGATCATGCAAATTATTTGTGGTTGGTGCTGCACACCCTGAGGAAGAACAAGCTCTATGCCAAGTTCTCTAAGTGTAAATTTTTACTGTCGTCAGTGGCTTTTCTTGGCCATGTGGTTAGTAGAGAGGGCATTGTGGTGGATCCAGCTAAGATTGCTGTTATATGGGAGTGCCCTGTTCTTACTACTATGGCGGAGGTCAGGAGTTTTCTTGGACTGGCGGGATACTACATGCGCTTCGTAGAGAATTTCTCGCGGATAGACTTTCCCCTCACCACATTGACGAGGAAGGATAAAAAGTTTGTTTGGACGCCCGTATGTGCACGAGCTTTTGAGGAGCTAAAAAGTTGGTTGACCACAGAGCCAATCTTGACATCGCCATGTGGTTTGGATGTCTTTGAAGTGTATAGTGATGCATTAGGGAGCAGCTTAGGCTATGTTCTTCTACAGTTTGGTAAGGTGATAGCATATGGCTTACGCCAGTTGAAGGTGCACGAACGGAATTACCCCATCCATGATTTGGAGTTAGCGGCGGTAATATTCACACTTAAACTGTGGTGTCATTATCTATATAGCGTGAAAGTGGATATATTCACGGACCATAAGAGCCTGAAGTATCTGCTGGATCAGAAGGGTCTCAACATGCGATAGAGAAGGAGGATGGAGTTTCTTAGAGACTACACCTTTCATATTCACTACACTCCCGGTAAGTGGAATGTCGTCGCTGATGCCTTGAGTTGTAGGACTCCGGCAAGGGCTAATTGGTTGCTAAGGCATGATGAAAGCCTAATTCGAGAACTCGAAGTCTTAGACATTTCTTGTGTTGACAAGGATTCCACTACAAAGGCGTGTTTGAACTGGACAGAGGTACAGTGTGACCTTACGGATAGAGTTCGGCAGGCAATAGAACTTGATGAAAGTTTACAACGGTGTGTAGCAGAGAGTTCAGATTCTCAGTTTTTTAAGGACAGACTTTTGCAGAGAGACGGACGTTTGTGCGTCCCAAGTAAGGGTAAAATTCGTGAAGAATTGAAGTATGAAGCCCACTTCACAAAATATTCAATTCACCCTGGGAGCACGAAGATGTATAAGGATATGAAGAAAATGTTCTGGTGGCCTTGAATGAAGAAGGATATATCACATTATGTTGCAAAATGCCAGACATGTGCCTCGGTTAAGGCTGAATGCCAAAGGCCAGGTGGTCTTCTGAAGTCGTTACCTATTCCTATATGGAAATTTGATGACATCTCGATGGATTTCGTGCATGGACTGCCGAGATCGCAATGCAGTAATGATGCAGTTTGGGTGATTGTGGACCTGGTTAACTAAGGTGTCACACTTCATCCCGAACCGGAGGGACGAATTAGTTGACAAGTTGGAAAAATTGTATGTGGATAACATTGTACGATTGCACGGTGTGCCCCGTAGCATCATTAGTGATCGTGATGGGCATTTCACTTCGGGAGATTGGAGGCTAATTCACCAACTGTTGGGTATGAAATTGCATTTTAGTACGACCTTTCATCCTCAAACGGATAGTCAGACCAAAAGGTCCAACAGGACGTTGGAGGATATGCTCCGAATGTGTGCACTAGATTTCGGGAAGAGTTGGGAAGATCATATATATATGATCGAGTTCGCCTAGAACAATAACTATCAAGCTAGTATTCAGATGGCGCCCTTTGAGGCCTTATATGGTAGGAAGCGTTGTACCCCTTTGGCTTGGGCGGAGACTGGCGAATCGAAGTTGTACAAGCGAAAAGAAATGGATGATGCTAACTCTACTATTCGGTTGATTCTAGAAAGATTTTTGGTGGCTCAAGACAGGCAAGAAAAGTAATACAATGCTAAGCACCGAAACGTAGAGTTTGCGGTGGGTGATTGGGTATACCTGAAAATTAAACCCTTCAAGGGCGTGTCCAGGATACGGCGTCTGAAAAAGCTGAGCCCAAGGTATTTGGGACCGTTTGAAGTGGTAGAATGTGTTGGTGAGGTTGCTTATCGGTTAATGATTTCAACAGAACTGATTGGTTTGCATGACGTGTTTCATGTCTCGGTATTAAGGAAAGTAGTGAAAGAGCCATCTCAGTTGGTTGATGCGGATCGAGTATCTGTCGATGGTGGGCTGACGACGAAGGTTAGGCCTATTCGTATCGAAGATACGGCAGTTAAACAACTAAAAAATAAAGCTGTCGGGATGGTCAAGGTCCTATGGGACAACTGTGGCCGAGAGGAGTTGTCATGGGAGCAGGAACAAGCCATGCGTACTGAATTTCCCGAGCTATTTTTGTAGTATTGTTGTAACCATGTGTATGGACAATAGTATATATTTGCATTGTATATAAGTTTGTTTTTTTGCTTAGTGAATTTCAGGACGAAATTCAAATAAGAGGGGGAGATTTGTAATGCCACAAAAACACTATAGGTATGGGTAGTGTTTTTATGGGTTTTGGAGCCCTGTGTTTTACCCGACTAGAGGTCACGGGCCTGTAAGGGGTGCCGATACGGGCGTGTAAAAGGTGATACGGGTGTGCCAATATGTCGTGTCCTTCTCTAGAAACTGGGCTGTGTAGAGAGGCGTGTACACGGCTTGGGATATGGGCATGTCATTGTCGACACGGCCGTGTCACTCCTAACACGGGTGTGTCATGTCTTGTGTCCACTAAGGGTCGTGTCAGTTCCAGAGAGCGGTTATGGAACACGCCCACCGACACGGGCATTCCAGTTTGTGCGACATGGGAATGTCAAATTGGACACGAGTGTGTCTCAACCCGTGTCCTGCTCTGGATCGACGATTTCGGGTGCAAGAAGGGCACACGGCCGTGTGCAAAGCTGTGTTAGGCCATCTAAAACTATTTTCAGAGTTGATCTGGGCCATTCGTTTTTATTAAATATGATCCAACGGCCCTGGCTTGCCTCCTGATGGTTTATGGACGGGAATGGGGGAGTTATTCCTCATTTCATCTTTTGCTTTCACTTTCAAAGGAGAAGAGAGAGGGGAGAGCAAGAGGAGGTAGGAGAAGAGGAATCCGGCCGCTGGTGGTGCTACGGTGGTTCGAATCGCGTGCCGAATTCAGATTCGCGGAGGCAAGAGCGTTGCGGTCCTTTCCAACCGTGTACTTTCCTCCATGGCACAAAAACATGCTGCAAGGGTAACGATTTTCCACTCGGACATGTGAAGTCCTTCTTTCCTGCATTTGCATAGGAATCCTCCACCAAAAAGGTGGAACGCAAAGTTATTCTCGTGGGATCGGTGGTTCATCCCTTGCTTTATTGCATTAGAACCGGAAGTGAGTAGTACGGTTATGCATTCTGTGTAAAGCCCATCCGGAAGTGAGTAGTACGGATTGGTGATGCTTTGTTTGCAAATTGGAGAGGACTCCATTTTCATTGAATGTTTGTATGGAGTACCTTGATTTATACCATTGGCTTGGTGCAGCAGGAAGTACTGGAGGAAGTCCAGGAAAACGTGAGATTTGATACTTGGTGTTCAACTCGTGTGGTCATGAGTACCATGTTGTTGGGCCGTTGTGCTACAACTAAAAGACTTGGTGGCAAACGGGCAAGGAGATGTTGTACCCGCGTCGGTCTGGTGTGATGACTGACGATGATGAGCAGCGGGCAAGGCAGATCTGTACCCGTATTATGGTTGTCTAACCTTGGGTGCTTAAGTCCCTGTTAGGATCTCATAGCGAGAGTCTTAGGCCTGCGCGCCGTAATGACTAGGAATGCTTATTCTGGACCGTAAGGGAGAGAGAACTTGAAATGGTGGTGGGACCCTAGATTTTTCCGGTACACCAATAAGGTGCCCTGAGTGCACGGAGCGTCTGGCAGTCGTGCCGACGTTTGTGTTATGTTTTTGTTAGTGTGGTTGTGCACAACTGTGGTGGATTGTAGTATACATATGCTTGTTAATAAAATGCTTTGTAGGGAAGGAATTCTACTGCCCCGTGCCAGGGGCAGGGTCGTTATAATTTGTCAGCTGAATGCTGACCATTGCCTTGTTTGCCGCCGCTTGGTGGATTGTTTCTTGCAGGTGGTGCTGGCCCAAGAGGGAAATAGCGGGCTGAAGCCCTGGTTGCGCTACTACCCTTGAAGGATTTACTTTGCTTTACTCTTGTTCATGTGTGGCCGGCCTGCGAGCTGATTTTTATAATCCACACTCATTTTAAGAGAAACTTGTAAGGCCATAAGGCCATGTACCTTGTGTATTGGGTTGTATACATTCGTAATTGTTAGTAGTGGACAATTCTGTTTTTGTTCTTGAGTTTAAAGATATCAACCATGAAGCTTCCGCTAGAATGCTCTGTGTTAGGAATCGTTGGTAGTTTTGATATTATAAAGTGACCTCTCCGCCTGTTCGTTGAATATGGTGTGGGGCCCCGACCGGACCTTCTACTATATCCTATGTAGCGGTTAGGGATGTTACACGGTAACTGCTATCGCCTGAAGTAATTTGGTTACTCGAGAAATTTGTCTCGATACTCGTCGAGAGACTAGCGCGAAGCGATAATGACTTTTGCCTGGCGGTAGGTCGTTACTCGAGAAATCATGCATTTGTCGAGAGGCTAGGGCGGTGCGGTAACACCTATCGCCTGGCGGTAGATCAGTTTACTAGAGAAAAACATTCATTTTCTGAAAGGATAGCGCGACACGGTAGCACTACCGCTTGGCAGTAATTTCTCGAGATCTTGGTCAAAATAATCTGTTGGAACCCCAGTTTGGATTTGGGCTAGGTTCAATATTAGGTTTGTTGACCCAACATGTATAGCTTAGGGTCATCTGTTAGTTCTAAGGTTAAGGTTAGTCTGATTTGGTTAGAATACTTTGATCCAGCCTTCATAAGATTTCAGAGACTCAGACTTAGAAGAAATACAGCTTTAAAGAGTGCAGAAAATTAGTTCAATGTTCTTCGAACTCAGCTTGACGAACTCAGAGTTTCAAATCTGAGCTGAGCTCGACGAAATCCGAGCTAAGGTCGACGATCCTTCTTCTTCTACTCAGATTCTCTGATCGACGAAAGTCTATCTCAGCTTGACAAACTTGGAACTCAGTATTGACCGTTATTGTCCAGAACGATGATCTTTGAGCTCAGTTCGACGAAGAAGATTTCTCAGCTCGACGAACTTGGAGTTCAGGTCGACGAAATCTGTCCTGAGTTTGACAAATTCCTTTTCAAAATCAGCTTATCATATTTTCTATCAGCATGACTTCAAATTATATTATTCTAAGACAGTAATTCTCTGATAATTAATGCTCATATTCTCAATAATATAGCCGTTTCATGGTAGCATTAATTATGGCTTTCACAGAGGTAATTACTTGGCTTATTTACAAGGACAGTTTAGGAAACACATTAAAGACAAATTCCAGACGTTCTACTCCAAGAATTTCAGCAGTAAATCAAGGATATTATTCAAAATCCAAAGGCTGAAATCTACTCAGAATATAAAAGACCTTTTTCTCTTCAGACAAAAATACTCAACTACTGATACACGATACAAAGAAGAGACTATTGCAATTGTGCATACTGGAAATTGAAGAAGAATAACTTACACACATCTTCAGTCTTCTTCAGTTTCTGCTTCAGGACTTTTCAAGAGACAACAATCAATATCTATCTAAAAGATCCTTATGATCAATAATCCAACTTTAAAGCCTACACCCTATGCAAAGCTACAATCTTCCTGAATAAATATTCATCTCAGGGGGAGCTTTGACATAACAGCAATCCACTAGTCTTCTTAGTGTTATTGAGAAAGAGAAGACAACATAATTTTTTCTTTACCTCATTATATAAAGGGTTTTTATAACTCCCTTCAAAAGTTACTTTTGGTTGTCAAGTCTCCTTATCAAAAAATTTGGGTTGGTTTTTGGGCACCTGTTCAAAAGTTAAAAGGGTCGTGAGATCTCCCTTGAAATAGATCTTGTGGTGACAGGGCACCTGAGCAAAAACCTGTGGTGGTAGGGCACCTGAACAAAAACTTGTTAGTGGATTCCTACCAGGGTGGTAGAAGAGTGGATGTACCCATTTTAGGGAACCACTATAATTTCCTTATGTCGTCTGGTCGTTCTATTTCTTGTTTTGCTGTGCTGTGATAATTTTGTTATTACTTCTCTTTATATACATAAATATCACTTACTTTAATTCCACAATAAAAACTAATCAAAGTTTTAAAACACTCTATTCACCCCCCTCTAGAGTTAAGACAGATCTATCCCCTCTCTTTCAAATAGTATTAGAGGGGTGTTCATCTGGTTTCACAGGCTAATACCTGAATTAAAAGATCCTTTGATAGATCTTAATACCTCTAGTTTCTCATTTTTTTATCATGGCACAAAATAAGGAATATTCAAGAACCAGGCCTCCAGTATGCGACCTTAATAAGTTTGTAGTCTGGAAGGTAAGGATTAGATTATATATGAATTCAATTGATAAAGATATATATAATTCCATTTTGATAGGTCCTCCACTTCTAGTGGCTACTACTTCAAGTTCAAGTGCAGTTCCACCACATGAGTAGACTAATGGATAGAAGAAAGCAAAAATTGCTAATGATAAGGCTATGAACATTCTGGCACAAACAATGTCAGATTACATCTTCCAGAAGGTTGTTGAATGCACATCAACAAAAGCCATTTGGGATTCCCTAAACCAAATGGTAGCAGGATCAGCTGATGAGAGAAAAGATAGAAGATCAAATCTCATTTACCAATATGAGAACTTCAAGAAAGAGGAGTCAGAGTTAGTGGCTGATATGTACAACAGACTCAGTTTAATCATCAATGAGCTGATAACACTAGACAAGGACATATCCCTGACTGAGATCAATAACAAGATCCTTATGTGCTTCCCCAGCACATGTGATTCTAGGATCTGGCCAATCAAGGAGGCCAGAATCCTAAATGAAATCTCTACTAAGTCTTTGCTAGGCAAGCTCAAGTCCTATGAGCAGCTTGCCAAGACCAGGGAAGAAGCTGAACATAAGTCTTCTACCTCAGGAAGGAAGGAGCAAAGCATTGCCTTCAAGGCATCTGAAGAATCAGAAGCTCCATCAGCAAATGATGACCTCCTAAGCCTATTGGCCAAAAGGTTTTACAAGATGGCCTGAAAATATTTTAGGAGGAAATCATCCAGACAAGAAGACAGACCAAGGTATAACAAGACTCCTACTAAGGAAATTGTTTTATATTATTGCAGGAAGCCTGGACATATTCTACCTGAGTGTCCAGAGGCTCAAAAGAAGGATAAAAGAAAAGAGAAGGAATACATGAAGCATTAAAGCAATCCCTCCTCTAACAAGCATAAGAGGAAGGAAAAAGGCATTGTTGCAGAAACTTGGAGTGAGACAGAAGAGGAAACCTCATCTTCAAGCTCCAGTGAAGATGAAGAAGAGGCTAAAGCAAAAGAAATTTGTTTGATGGCTATCAATGTATCCGACAATCCTTCAAAAGCTGAAGATTTAGAAAATGAAGATTCTGAATCAGAAGAGGATCATGTAATATCCTCATTTGATTTTAATTCAGATCATTTTAAAACTGAATTTAAGTTATTATGTAATGACCTAATTAAATCTGAGAAGGAAATCACACTTCTTAGAGAAAAATTAACTGAACATGATAACCTGATTTCTGGAAATATAAAGCTAAAAGATGAACTAGTTATAGCATCAGAACAAATCATATCATTAAAACTAAATTAAGGGATACTAAGCAATTTGAAGAATCCCTGAATGGGATAAACATCAAATTGATGAACATCACAAGCAGTGTTAATGCCAGGCTAAATGGCAAACTGGGCTTAGGTGCTTCATCAAGGCAACCTCACCTTATTCAGAAAAATATTCTCTCAACTGCCATAAAATTTATATCAGAAAAGGGAAAAGAAAAACTAGATGAGAATAATGAACAAGTTGAAATAATTCAGAAACTCAAAAGAAAGAGAAAGAAAAATAAGAACTATAAAAAACTATGCTCAACAGCTTTCGTCGAACTCAGATCGACGAAATGCATACAGTCCGTCGAACTCGAATCGATGAACTCTGAACGCAAATTTTTCTTATAATCATTCTTCGAACTACGATCGAGGAAACCAATATGGTTCTTCGAGCTATGATCGGCAATATTGGGGCACATAAAATGAATACCTTCATTCTCTGAGTGGAGTTCGACGAACTCATCCCTATTCTTCGAATGCAGATCAACGAACTTATCAAGATTCATCGATCCCAGTTCATTTTAACAGAAACTTAAATTATTCAAGAACAAGTAATCAACCAAGATTATTTGTTAACCAATTTACTCAGTGGATAATTCCACCAAGGAAATTTCACCCTCTAGGATATAAGAGTCAACCTGAATGTTCCTTTATTTCTAGCTTTGAATTTGAAAAGAATCAAGGACCCAAGGTTACCTGGGTCAAGAACACCTAATTTTTTTTATGTAGGTGAAAGACTATCCTACCATAGAGGAACAGTGGTACTTGGATAGTGGATGTTCAAAGAACATGAAGGCAGCAAGGATAACTTAACCAACAATAGTCTAAGCATGGACCAAAGGTGATTTTTGGAGACTCCAACTATGGACAAACAGAGGGCTATGTGAATGTCAACATTGGAGCTGTCACCTTCAGGAAGGTAGCATATGTGAGTGGTCTAACACATAACCTGATATCCATTAGCAAGTTATGTGATGAAGGTATTCAGGTATCTTTTAACCAATCTACCTATTTTATTACTTCTATAGATAACAAAAATGTTTTAACTAGACTTAGACAAGGGAACATTTATATAGTTAATTTTAAGTCAGCTAGTTCAGAAATTTGCCTGTTCAATCAAATTAGTAATAATAATGAATTATGACATAAAAGATTAGGACATGTTAATCTAAAAAATATTGCTAAACTCTCTAGGGATAACCTTATTAAAGGATTGCCTTTTGACCCCTACAAGAAGGAAAGCCTCTGCAGGGCTTGTCAATTAGGCAAGTAAACCAAAAATAGTTTTAAATCTATTAATGAGAGTGATTCACCCAGGATTCTGTACTTGCTACATTTGCATCTATTTGGACCCATTACTGTACAGTGCTTGGGAGGGAAATTTTATACCTTAGTTATTGTAGATGACTTCTCTAGGTTTACTTGGGTGTTCTTCTTGAGAAATAAGTCAGATAACTTTAAAGTTCTTACAGACTTTCTTCAGAGCATTAAGATTAAGTACTCTACTCCAGTTGCATTGATCAGAAGTGATTATGGTACTGAGTTTGAGTCTCTTATTATGCAAGAATTCTGTGAGATGGAAGGTATAAGGCATTGCTTCTCTGATCCTAGAACTCCTCAACAAAATGGGGTAGTAGTAAGGAAAAACAGAACCCTCATTGAAGCTGCAGGAACATTACTTGCGATGCTTACTTGCCCCTATCCTTTTGGGCAGAGGCTGTAAGGACAAAAAATTATGTCATAAATAGGAGTTTAATATATAAACTTAAGGGTAAGACTCCCTATGAATTTCTTAAAGGGAAGCAACCTAAAATAGATTACTTTAGAATTTTTGGTTGTAGATCTTACATTCATAATAATAACAAGAAACATCTTAAAAAGTTTGAAGCCAAAGTTTTAGTGAGAATTTTTCTTGGATATTCCCAAGTCAGCAAGGTCTATAGGGTTTTTAATAAATCTACCTTTAAAGTGGAAGAATCTGTACATATTACATTTGATGAAGCTAACATATATTATAAGGAGAATGATTCTTCTACCAAAGATTTATTGCAGGTACCCCAACTGTGTGAGAAATTGGATGATTTAAACCTCACCAATGAGGTTATATCGCATCCTTCTCCACATGTTGATGTAGATAGTGAAGAAGATTCAGTGAAATGATTGCTGAACCACCAAAAACAAAAATAATTCCACAAGAGAAATTAATTCCCAATGTTATTGCTGAACCAACCCCTCTAACTAATTTTATCACACTTAGAGATCACCTTGTATCTCAAGTGATTGGAGACATATTGGTTGGTGTGCAAACGAGGCATCAACTCAACCAAGATTTGATGCATCCATGCTTCATATCTCAACTTGAGACCCAATCCATAAAAGATGCAGAGCAAGATCCCCACTGGATTATTGCAATGCAAAAGGAGCTCAATCAGTTTGAGAGATGTAGAGTTTGGGATTTAGTTCCTAGACCCAAAGACTTCTAAGTCATTGGAACTAAATGGGTATTCAGAAATAAATTGGATGCACAAGGAGCTATCATAAGGAATAAAGCAAGGCTGGTAGCACGAGGATACAGATAGGAAGAAGGAATTGACTATGATCAAACCTTTGCACCTATTGCAAGACTTGAAGCTATCAAAATTTTTCTTGCCTATGCAGCCTGCAAAAATTTCAAAGTCTACCTAATGGACGTCAAGAGTGCTTTCTTGAATGGTGAACTTAAAGAGGAAGTGTATGTTGAACAACCACCAGGTTTTATTTCTCCAACTCATCCCTCCTTTGTTTTCAAATTGCATAAAGCTCTCTGTTGTTTAAAGCAAGCTTCAAGAGCTTGGTATGAGACCCTAGCTAGCTTTCTTTTAAAGCATAAGTTCACTAGGGGCATTGTAGATAGAACTTTGTTTACTAGGCATCATAATAATAACATATTATTAGTACAAATATATGTAGATGACATCATTTTTGGCTCTACTGATTCCAAAATATGGAAAAGGTTTTCTGACCTGATGCATTCCAAGTTTGAAATGAGTAGCATGGGTGAGCTTTCTTACTTCCTTGGTCTCCAAGTGAAGCAATCACCTGATGGAATTTTCATCTCCCAATCCAAATATGCTAAGGAGTTAATTAAAAGATTTGGGATTACTGATGCCTCAGCTAAGAAAACACCCATTGCTTCAAGTGTTATGATTGACTCTGATGAACATGGTAAGCCAGTTGATCAGAAAATATATAGGGCTATTGTTGGGTCCTTATTGTATCTTACAGCTAGTAGGCCAGATATAATGTTTGCTATATGTCTTTTTGCTAGGTTTCAAGTGAACCCTAAAGAATCTCACCATATTTTACTTAAAAGAATTTTGAGTTATATAAAGGGTTGCCCAAATCTAGGACTCTTTTATCCAACTGAGGCAGAATTTGAATTAACTGGATTCTCAGATGCTGACTTTGCTGGATGTAGAGTTGACAGGAAAAGCTCATCAGGAACATGCCAGTTCCTTGGTGATAGGCTTGTGTCTTAGTTTTGTAGGAAACAAACATCTGTGTCCACTTCATCTGTAGAAGCTGAATACATTGAAGCTGGCAGTTGTTGTTCACAAATATTTTGGATTCAAAACCAACTCTTGGATTATGGTTACAATCTAAATAATTCAACTATATTTTGTGATTGTACCAGCGTAACACCCCAAACCCAAAATCTGAGTTCAGGTTGGGCAACACGGCCTGGGATACAGGCGTGTCCCACAGCGTGTCCTGCTCTATTTGCTCGATTGTGTTTTTGGTCTCGAGTGCGTCTCGAGTGAGGCACACGGCCTGGGACACGAGCATGTCCCAAGACGTGTCCTTCACTTTGTGTTGCGAGTTCTCGACGAAATGTGTCGACAATCTTCGAGAGGCGACACGGCCAGGGACACGGGCGTGTCCAAGGCCGTGTCCTGCTCGGGTTAGTAGCCAGGCTGTGTCGGGTGAGGAACACGGTCTAGATCCCAGGTGTATTTTTTGTGACACGGGCATGTTTAAGTTGACACGGGCGTATTGGGAACCCGTGTCCCTTTCAAGATTTGTTGGTCCTGTGTCGATTGAGGGACACACCCCTCAACACGGGCATGTACTAATTGACACGGGTGTGTCATGAGCTTGACACGGGCGTGCCTAAGCCCGTGTACTGGTATGGTTTGAGTCAGTTGTGTGCCGCTTAATGTACACGGCCTGTGACACGGGTGTGTCACAAGTCGTGTCAGCCCAGGGAAGATGCTTTTTAGAGCGAATCGTGGCTCCAAAGTGATCGTCAAGGGTAATGATCTCCTTCTTGGACAAGTGATGTCCTCCTTTATGCATGTGCATGGAATCCTCCACCAAGAGGTGGAAAGTTAAGCGATTCCAGCAGGTTGATAGTTGATATCCCCGATTGAGTCTGCATTTAGATACGAAAATGAGTAGTACGGAATAGGCATGATGTGTGAAGCCCATCTGGACGGTTAGTCTAGATTGATGATGTTTATATTGCGAACCGGAGAAGACTCTGTGTATGTAATGAGTAGGTTATGGAGTTTGTGAGGATGCTTGTAAGCTGTATACATTCCTGGTGTTATATATAAATTTGTTATTTATATATTTAATGAACATTCATTGGATGAGTTCTTGCAAGTTATAAACTTCTGCTAGAATGCTCTAAGTTAAGATGCGAGTAGAAAGTATTTTAATATTCACACGTGGTTCCGCCGTTTATCTATGAAATATAGTGTTGGGCCTCGGCCGGACCCTTTATTATATTCCATGTGACGGATGGAGGCATGACAAAGTGGTATCAGAGGTTAGGGTTTTTGTAGGGATAACATAAATGAATTCAAGAATATCCACTAGGAATGCAATACATGTGTTTGAGGAGTGTGAGCGTGTATACTAGGCATGTTTACCGTTTTGGAATGGACGTTAATGATGGTTTGTTCACGTATAGGTGACAAGGTATGGAGCTGGGCAGTCTGAACCCCAGCATTCAGATGAGAGTGCGACACCAGCTGAGGTGCCCACACCTCCTCCTTTTGCGGAAACTGCACACTTAGTTGTGGAGGCGCTATTTGCCATGTTTCATGCATAGCCTAATGGGTAGGCAAGGCCTGCAGTGGAGCCAGTCCGGGTTGGTGCGAGGCAAGAGCATGTTGAGGCTCTGATTGATGAGAAAGCGGCTGATGAGCAATTGAAACGGTTTATGGAGTTTCATCCACCTACGTTCGATGGGGCGGGTTCCCAAACGCAAGCTGAGGATTGGCTAGCAAGAGTGAAGAGGATCCTGACAGCGATCAGGACTGACGAGGGGCAGAAAGTTATTTTATCCACTTTCCTGTTGGAAGGAAAGATGAGGCTTTGGTGGGATGAAGTCGAGTTGCACCAATTGGCAGGCAGAAGCCTTGGAGAGATATCGATGGAGGAATTCTCCAAATTATTTTGGGCAAAGTATTTGCCAGTATCGCGGCAAATAGTAATGGAGAATGAAATCCAACGTTTGGTGTTGGGTGAGAGTACTGTTGATAATTACCTTCTTGAGTTTACCGGGCTGGGGCGCTATGCGGGGTCTACTTTTGCGGAAGAAGCGCAAAAGATAAATATGTTCTATGAGGGACTTCGTGATGAGCTGAGGTTAGCGCTCCTGAGTTCGATGAACCAAGGCTTCCAAGAGTTAGTAGATACAGCCTGTGCACTGGAGAAGGATTTGAAATGGGTACTGGACAAGAAGAACTTGGCGGTGGAAAAGACAGAGTTCAAAGTTCCGCAGTCGGAACAATCAGAATTGAGGAAACGAGATAAGAAGAGGTACATGCCTGCTGAACAAACTTCTTCGGATGTTGCTTCGGGAGCAACGTATGGGCAAGGACGTGTGGAGACACGTACATGTTTTAATTGTGGGAAGTAGGTACATGTCGCACGCAATTGTTGGAGTGGCTCGTCAAAGGGTGAGAAAAATACCGGTGCGTCCTACGAGGAAAAGGGCAAGGCAGTGGCAGAGTCATCTGCGTCCCGAGCGCAACCTCGAATATACACTCTTGAATTGCAGGAGCCTCAAAGCTCATATCGTGAAGTATAGCAGCCTCGCGTGTATAATTTAGAGTTACAGGAGGTCGTCAAGCGGATTATGAGGGACGCGGACGAGCGAAAATAATGTAAAGAGTGTACTTTAATGTTGTCATGATGTAATGTTGTATGTCTGTTTATAAAAACTTGTGTTTGTGCGATGTCGTGGGGAGAGACAAGCTACGACCTCTAAGCTCTTAACCCGGATCATTTTTGTTAAAGGTACAACAAAGGAATGGTTGTGTTGGTGTCTACAGTTGCGCTAAATTTCAGGACGAAATTTCTGTAAGGGGGGAGGGTTGTAACACCCCAAACCCCAAATCTGAGTTCAGGTTGGGCAACACGGCCTGGGACACGAGCGTGTCCCAGGGCATGTCCTGATCTGTTTGCTCGAGTGTGTTTTTGGTCTCAAGTGTATCTCGAGTGAGGCATACGGCTTGAGACACGGGCATATCCCAAGCCGTGTACTTCACTGTGTGTCGCGAGTTCTCGATGAAATGCAATCGACGATCTTCGAGAGGCGACACGGCCAGGGACATGGGCTTGTCCAAGGCCATGTCCTGCTCGGGTTAGTAGACGGGATATGTTGGGTGAGGAACACGACCTGTATCCGAAGCATGTTCTGGGTGACACGGGCATGTCAAAGTTGACACGGGCATGTTGGGAACCCATGTCCTTTTCAGGATTTGTTGGTCCTGCGTCGATTGAGGGACACACCCCTCAGCATGGGCGTGTACTTATTGACACAGGTGTGTCTGGAGCATGACACAGGCATATCTAAGCCCGTGTCCTAGTATGGTTTGAGTTGGTTGAGTGCCACTTAAGGTACACAGCCTGTGACACGAGCGTGTCATAAGGCGTGTCAGCCCAGGGAAGATGCTTTTCAGAGCGAATCGTGGGAGTTCATTTCCTTCAAATTGCATCTAATGGTCCAGGACTCCTTCTGCTGTTATAAGACCAAGGATTGAGAATTATCTCTCATTCTATCTTTGGTCATTCTCTTTCTAAAGAAATAGAGAGAGGGGAGAGAAAGGAAGGAAAAAGGAGAAGGATTTCGGTCGCTGGTGGAGCTTCGGAGTTCCAAGTCGCGAGACGAGTACAGTTCCGTGAAGGTAAGGACATTGCGGTGCTTTTCATCTGGGTAGATTTCCATGGCTCCAAAGCGATCGTCAAGGGTAACGATCTCCTTCTTGGACAAGTGAAGTCCTCCTTTATGCATGTGCATGGAATCCTCCACCAAGAGGTGGAAAGCGTGAGCGATTCTAGCGGATTGATAGTTGATATCCCCGGTTGAGATTGCATCTAGATCCGAAAATGAGTAGTACGGAATAGGCATGCTGTGTGAAGCCCATCTGGACGGTTAGTCTGGATTGGTGATGTTTATATTGCGAACTGGAGAAGACTCCGTGTATGTAATGAGTAGGTTACAGAGTTTGTGAGGATGCTTGTGAGCTTGTATACATTTCTGGTGTTATATATAAATGTGTTATTTATATATTTAGTGGACATTCATTGGATGAGTTCTTGCAAGTTATAAACTTCTGCTAGAATGCTCTGAGTTAAGATCCGAGTAGAAAGTATTTTTATATTCAGACGTGATTCCGCCGTTTGTCTGTGAAATATGGCGTGGGGCCCCGGCCGGACCCTCTGTTATATTCCATGTGATGGAAGGAGGCATTACAACCAGTGCAATTTCCATTACACAAAATCCAGTGCATCATAGTAGGACCAAGCATATAGGAATTATGTATCATTTCATTAGAGATTGTGTGGACAAAAAGAAAATTAACCTTATCTTTATCTCTACTGATTTATAAAGAGCAGACATCTTCACCAAACCATTGGATGAGAAGAAACATCTGTTCTTCTTAAATCAGTTAGGTATGAATAATGGGGAAGGCTTTATTTGATTTCGCCGTTTGTGACCTGAACAGATGACAGAGGTAGTCATAGTTCTAGGTCTAAACGGAATAGAGCCAGATATGCTTACAGAATGGTCTCTTCCACCGTGACTATTGGAAGGGCGGAAGGAATGCAGATGGCAGGCGTCATGAAGCCTGGGAGGAGGTGCCTTCTTTTCAGTCAGCCCCCTCCCGAGGACCCCATGAGTCCTAACAACATTATTTTTATCCCCCCTGTCCAGAGTCCTAGGGAGGTGAGAGGCGCAATGTGAGCTGATGTTGGTAGATTCATGAGGAGTTGGTGCTGTTGCTGAGAATACAAAGGGCTTGGTGGAAGCCTGAGGTATTTTCTTCTGGGTGGCCATGACAGCCCTTGCATTTTGGGTGCCTCCACATGAGGGCACATTAACCTTGTAGTGACCACAATTATTCCTGTGGTCATACCTGAAGGCATGATGAGTACCCTTCCTACTCGGGGTGGGGGGTCTGAACACAGTTTCCCCATTTCTCCATGATTTGACGATTTGGGAGATCCACCCATTTTCTGCTTTTCTTTTGATAGCATCTATCTTGGAAAAATTGGAAACAATCCTCTTCTCAGTCTCTAGACGACTCTCTAGATCCGAGATCTTTGAGTCCTTTACCTTGATGGATTCCAATTGGTGATTCATCAAGGTCTTCAGCTGAGCAATCTCCTTAGCTTGCTCCTCCATAAGTAAGTAGCTCTTCTGAAGAGCACTCTCAAGGGAATCAGGATTTTCAATCTTTTGATGGAAGCTATCCCTATCCCTTGCATCTCTGGAAGGAGTACCCTCTGAATTGTTCCTGTCTTCAGGAACTTCAACAGGAGAGGGGCATGAGGAAGAAGTTACCTGTTCCTGTCTTTGCTGTTCAGGGTTACCGTTGATATCGGCAGATGCTGTTGAGTCACCTTCATCAGAACAGCATTCATCAACTTCTTCTTCAGTCTCTGATAGGGACACAGGAGCCCTGATACTGACAGATTGATCAAGCCCTTCATCGTCAGAAGTGATGACCCCTACATAGGCTTCATCCTCTAGTTGACAACTGGTCCCTGTTTTCTCTGATCCCTCCATGAGGTCTGAGATGGTTTGCCACATGGACATGACAGTCCTACACTTGCCCATTTTTGAGTGAGATGGTCCAGACCAGACATTGATGATGATCTGACGAATCAGCTGGTCCAGGTTGAACAGAGAGAGTTCGGTCTCAGACATTTCTTTGGGATTTTTGGGGACTTGGAGATCCTTCCCAGAGCTGGAAGCCTTCATGGGAATGAAGGGACCCTCTTCCAAAATGAGTGACGCTCGAGGGTCTATAGCCTCCAGATGAAGCAACACTCTCATCTTCCATACAGGATAGTACTCCTTTGTACATGAGGGGAGTCTTAGAGGAGGGACATCATAACCCAACTCCATGTTTAATTATGATCTCCTTGTTGACACTGGTGGCAGGATTCTACTCAAGGTGTGAACCTTTTTGATGAGCAACCTCCCTCTGATACCACTTGAAAGTTCACCTAGTGTCAGCTACCTTCACCTATGGGGGGGGGGGAATAGGTGTCTTTGCAGCGTATTTGCGGAATTAAGATTTACCTGCACAAGAAAACAAAACAACCAAGCACAGAAAATACACAGGCAATTTATAGTGGTTCCCCGATTTGGGTACGTCCACTTTCCCCCTTCGACCTATCTCCCAACAAGGGACGACTCGGTCACTTCACCAACAGGATTGAAATCCAATCCTTGTACTAACGGAAGGAACCCTTCCACACGTAGGAGTCCACACTCCCACAACCAGGGTTGCACCCAACCCTTACAACTAAAGACCAATCGGTCCGTTACAAAGAAATTGAAAATGCTTGTAAGAAATACAAACGACGTTTGGAGAGTAAGGTGTCCCTCTTCGTTCGACGACGTGTTCTTGAAGTCAACGAAGAGTCCACAACCCTAGATCTCTCTTGGAAAGAATCTTCCCGAAACCGGCGGCGGCTTAAAGCGGCGGCAAGGTTCTTGGAATCAGCGGCGGCGACGGAGAGCAGCAGCAGTGCCAACTTGATTCAAACTTCGTAGCGAAGGAAGCAAGGTCTTCCAACGGTCACACTAGGATCGATCGTCTCGATCGATTCGGAAGGGGAAGGATTTTCCCGATCAACGAATCAAGAGACAAGGGATCTCTGGTTAGACGCGTGAGACGCTATGCTAGCCTAAGCTTCGGTCGCCGGAGATCTGGAAGAACCTGAGATCAGCAGCGGCGACAAGTGCACGAGCGGCGGAGAGATCGGCAGAGCGTTAGGGCTTGTCGGCGGCTCGTGCTTTTTGAAATCTCCTGTCTTCTATTCTTTACTGTTCATACATACGGAGTATATATACATTAGGTCAAGTATATGACCGTTGTGGGTCCCACCGATAAGAAGACTTGAGCCCGGTTCGAAACAGTTTAAATAATTTGAACCGGTCCAGAGAACAACAGGAAATCGCCTAAGTCAAATTCGTCGAGAATCGTAGGTGATTCTCGACGAATCGGCGAGAATCACTTATGATTCTCGCCGACTTCTACTTAGCCGAATTCTGGCTGTGCAGATACCGAAGCCGGGGAGAACCGGTGGGAATCACTTTTGATTCTCACCGAATCGTCGAGAATGCAAGGTCATTCTCGACGAATCGGCGAGAATCATAAGTGATTCTCGACGATTCTGCCTTAGAAAATTTCCCTGTCTGTGTCAAGATAGCCGGCCCAACCCGGCGAGAATCATTTAGTGATTCTCGATGACTCGTCGAGAATCACTCATGATTCTCGACGAATCGGCGAGAATCACTTAGTGATTCTCGACGATTTTCACTTAGACGAATTTCGTCTTTCCGCTCGAGAGCTGGTCTTTGGCCCATCCTTGCTCCTTGTCTGCTCTTACTTTATCATAGCCCTGTACTTGAAATTAAGTACACCCCAATAGAGAGAGCACACGTAGGCCAACACACTGATCTGCTCAACGAGGGATTACGTTGCACAGACCCGTGTATATTGACCCACTGCACCCTGACATTGGTGTGTACTTAGCATAGAATATCTGCAAGTACAACTAGAAAATAATTCATCAAATACATTGTGGATTCATCTTAGCTTGACAGGTGGCTTCCTCAAATCCAGGTAATTGTGGATACAGTACCCAACAATCTCCCCCTATTTGACGAAGCCAAAATCCTACTAGCTAAGATGAATACCCCACCCAAAGAATAATTAAAACTTTAAGAAAATAAGAACAGACAAAATAATACTTGAGTCAAAACATGTCATCACATATATATATATATATATAAAACCACAATACTTGTTCGTAAGAATCTATGAAAACATAGATGTGCAGTGAGGGACAAAAAGGTCCTAAACCTATGTTTCCTTAGCAAGATCATCCTTGAGCTTCTGAGCCAGGAATTTCTTGCTCTGTCTTTCGAAATATTCCTTTGGCTTAGGATGATATCTGGGAGGAGGAACTTTATCTGTCACTGTATTATTTCTGAAAAATATGTTGCGTTTGGCTTCAAATTCTTTGTGCCTCTCCCATTCGTATTGACTGTATACCTCACTTCGATTTATGTGCCCCTTCTGCTGTAACAAGAATGTGTCCAAGATGATACTTTTTGATACAGGACTCCATTTTTCATTTCTCACATCCTCCTCCGTCAATCGGATCCTCTTTTCAGCTTGTGTTTCCCTTGAAGTTCCTTCTTGAATTTGCCTTTTTCCTTTTGCTTTAGCTAAGGCATCTTGATCAAACCAAGTTCGTCGTTCAGCCCTTTCAGCAGCTTTCTTCATCTCAGCTTCGCTTAACAGAACAGCCTCTGCACTTGCCCCTTCGTCATCCACAGTATTGTGCTCAGTGGTTTCATGTACAGGATTAACCTCAGGATTATTGCCTAATGCTTGATTGAGCAACCACTGGCAACTGTCATATACATAAACATTAGACTGATCGAAGTTTTCAATGATGATGTGCTGAAGCCCTGCCATTTTATCAGTATATTCTTTCTCCCCCTTTTTGGCTTCGAGGGCAATGGAGTTTGCATATGAGTGCAGGGACTCATCTATATGCTTTAGAGATTTAGAAAACTCAGTCAGCAGGTCTTGTTGATTTTTATTAAGGAGCACCATGTGGGCATCAAATTTTTGTATGTTAGTCGCCACAACATGTGCATTATGATTTACCACGCCCAGGTCATCAGTATTCTTTTTCAGTCCTTTCATGAGAAGAGTTACAGCTGTGCCTGCCTCTGTATACTTTTCATCAAATTTCTTCTCCATCTCATCTAGTTTATGGTTGATCTGAACTATGTTCTTGAGCATGAGATCCTCAGATTCCTTCAGTCTTTTTAGCACCGTTTTGTGGGATTTCTTAAACGTACTCTTGAGCTCATCCAGTATCCCTTGGACAACATTAACAGTGAGATTTGCCAGGTTTGCTTGGAGGGAAGGAGCTGCAGGCAGATCCTGGTCGGGCTCCCCAGCAGATGTACTGGGAGAGCTGGACACTAGAATAGAGTCTACCGGGGGGACAGCGGGTTGCTGAGAGGGCTCCCCCTGTATTCCTGGATCCGACCTCTCAGGAGCGTGTTCCTCTGATGAACCAGCAGCATCCTCCTGAGGGTCCACCACTTTCCTCTGCTCAATTACTTCTTCCTCCACCTCAGTCTCCATGTGCTCAGCCTGATCTGCAGAATTATGCATGTCGTCTTCCACTGCATCCACCTCCTCTTCATCAGCCACCTCATCGCCCAGGTAATTTATATCTTCCTCACCGTCCTCTTCCTCTTCCACATTTGCCACTTCCTCTTCACGGTCTTCTTGCACGGCCTCCACAGCATCTTTTGCTATCTGAGAAATATCTGATATGGTGTTTGCAGAAGAGAGTACAGGCTCCCCCTCAGTTCCTGCAATCAGTGCATCAGGAACTTCACTGGTGGCTGCCACGAAATCTGCTGAAGTTCTGTTGTCCTCGACAGGAGATTCTTCTTGTTCAACTACCACTGCAGCTTGCCCTATGAGTCGCTCCCATCTGTCAAAGATGCTGGAGTCCATTTTCTTCAAATAATGCAAAGGAACTCCTTTGCTCATGTCGAACCTATCTCCGTTCAACTGATTGAGAAATAGGCTGATGATTCGTCCAAAGCTTGGAGATCTGAGGGTGTCCTTAATCTTCTCAAAAAGCATGGCCCCCCAGTTGAATCTCTTTCGGCAGACTATCACCACAAGAATCTTGAACATGTCGGCTGAGATGTGGTCGTGTGAGCCTGCTTTGCATATCAGTACTTTCCCAATGATGTCGGACAAGAGTTTCCCCTCCTCATTCATTTCTTTTCTCTTTATCGATCTGGTGCCCCTAGCTAACCCACAGAATAATAGGGTCCTGGCTCTATCATGTTCCTCCAGATAATCCTCGTGCTCAGAACTGGAAAGCTGCAAGCATTGAGTCAGTTTCCTGGCAGACATCTTGATCCTTGCACCTGCAACCTTACTCTTGATGATAGAGTCTTCATTCCGAAGTTTGGCGGTTGCGAAGAACTCCATCACTTCTTTATCCAGAATTTTGCAGGGGTGCTCCAGTACAAACGTGAGTCCAGCCTCCTCCAGCATGATGATGATGTTTTTGAACTCATCCGAGGCATGTGAGAACCCGGTTCGAACTAACTCACAGCCAGTGACCAGCCCGGCGGTGGTCCTTGGAGCCATAGCAAACTAGGAAGAAAGGGAATACCAATTTCCAAGTCTAAGGATCGTCGAAACTAAGAGGTTGAGAGTAATATCTATACTAATGCTCAAAGCACGGTTAGGGATAAGAGAGGCATTACCTTAGGAGGAGACGCAGTAAAGGTTCCGGCACCACGTTGCGTGAGGTGCGGCGAGCCGATCCGAGGCTAAGCGTGGGCGTGTCTCCGGCTGCAAGAGGGAGTCTTCCGGAGGGTTGTTAGGTCACGATGAAGCCGAAGTCGAAGATGAAGACGAAGAATCGGAAAGAAGCTTGGAATTGGGAAGTGATGAGCTTCGGCGAGTATTGGCTAGTATTGCGAAGTGCTGGGACAATGTTTCGGGAGAGCTTTGAAACCAGTAGCGGGAGGTGACTTGGACAGGGTATTGGCGACAATCGGAAGTAGAAGGGACGACGGGAAGTCGAAGGGTCGGCGGGATTTACTGGGTCGGCGGGATTTACTGGGTCGGCGGGATTCGCTGGGTCGGCGGGATTTAAGCTATAACCGGGTTTATACATATGGAAGAGCTTCGGTTCGATGAGAATTGCCGGAATTTCAATTTTATTTGTCCGGGGTTGTCAATGATTCGAAAAGATCACTTAAGCCACGTGTGGTGTAACCTACCACACCGCTTAGGAGGCACATCAACTCTGAGATTCCTAACTCACTAACATTGGCTAGTAGGTTTCATAAGTTATGTCGAGATTGACAAATGCAATATTCATGATGTTAGTTGTCATTCTCAGTGTCTTCTAATGTCGTGTCAGCTTTAATTTTCAGCTTGTAATGTATGACTTCTCGAATTTATCAGAGAATTTACTGACACATCATTAATAACATATCTAAGGCATATTTTTACCGTTTTGATCTGTCCTTAGAAGAACACACTTAGATGTGAGAATGTATATATATATATACATAAGTAGATGTTGATATAATATGACTCAGTTATTTAGTCTGATCAATGATACCTGGAATTGTTATATTCATCATTTAGCCCCTCTGATTAGAGCATACCAGGTGTTCAATTTGAGGATAGTACTTCTTGCGTTCCAGATACTTGTTCTAGATTATTCTCGGAACATCTTCTGTCTAGCTCCCATCATGACTCGGAAGTCTAGACTACCCTGCACCAAAGAATATTACCTTACCTTAGGAGCCCAATATGTATTGGGTCCTAGGTTCCTGTCAGCATAATAATTTGAATGCCTCCCCTCAGGAATCCTGGTGGGAAGACTAACATTGCCTCGAGGATGTGTAAGTCCCCTTGCCATTGATACAGATTGGTTGTGCCAACAGTCTATGGCAAAATGACCCACTTTGCCACAACACCAACACTCATGAATGTTGAATCGCCGTTTGTGACCTGAACAGATGATAGAGGTAGTCATAGTTCTAGGTCTAAACGGAATAGAGCCAGACATGCTTACAGAATGGTCTCTTCCACCGTGACTATTGGAAGGGCGGAAGGAATGCATATGGCAGGCGTCATGAAGCCTGGGAGGAGGTGCCTTCTTTTCAGTCAGCCCCCTCCCGAGGACCCCATTAGTCCTAACAACATTATTTCTATCCCCCCTGTCCAGAGTCCTAGGGAGGTGAGAGGCGCAATGTGAGCTGATGCTGGTAGATTCATGAGGAGTTGGTGCTGTTGCTGAGAATACAAAGGGCTTGGTGGAAGCCTGAGGTATTTTCTTCTGGGTGGCCATGACAGCCCTTGCATTTTGGGTGCCTCCACATGAGGGCACATTAACCTTGCAGTGACCACGATTATTCCTGTGGTCATACCTGAAAGCATGATGAGTACCCTTCCTACTCGGGGTGGGGGGTCTGAACACAGTTTCCCCATTTCTCCATGATTTGACGATTTGGGAGATCCACCCATTTTCTGCTTTTCTTTTGATAGCATCTATCTTGGAAAAATTGGAAACAATCCTCTTCTCAGTCTCTAGACGACTCTCTAGATCCGAGATCTTGGAGTCCTTTACCTTGATGGATTCCAATTGGTGATTCATCAAGGTCTTCAGCTGAGCAATCTCCTTAGCTTGCTCCTCCACAAGTAAGTAGCTCTTCTGAAGAGCACTCTCAAGGGAATCAGGATTTTCAATCTTTTGATGGAAGCTATCCCTATCCCTTGCATCTCTGGAAGGAGTACCCTCTGAACTATTCCTATCTTCAGGAACTTCAACAGGAGAGGGGCATGAGGAAGAAGTTACCTGTTCCGGGCTTTGCTATTCAGGGTTACCGTTGATATCGGCAGATGCTGTTGAGTCACCTTCATCAGAACAACATTCATCAACTTCTTCTTCAGTCTCTGATAGGGACACAGGAGCCCTGATACTGACAGATTGATCAAGCCCTTCATCGTCAGAAGTGATGACCCCTACATAGGCTTCATCCTCTAGTTGACAACTGGTCCCTGTTTTCTCTGATCCCTCCATGAGGTCTGAGATGGTTTGCCACATGGACATGGCAGTCCTACACTTGCCCATTTTTGAGTGAGATGGTCCAGACCAGACATTGATGATGATCTGACGAATCACCTGGTCCAGGTTGAACAGAGAGAGTTCGGTCTCAGACATTTCTTTGGGATTTTTGGGGACTTGGAGATCCTTCCCAGAGCTGGAAGCCTTCATGGGAATGAAGGGACCCTCTTCCAAAATGAGTGATGCTCGAGGGTCTATAGCCTCTAGATGAAGCAACACTCTCATCTTCCATACAGGATAGTACTCCTTTGTACATGAGGGGAGTCTTAGAGGAGGGACATCATAACCCAACTCCATGTTTAATTCTGATCTCCTTGTTGACACTGGTGGCAGAATTCTACTCAAGGTGTGAACCTTTTTGATGAGCAACCTCCCTCTGATACCACTTGAAAGTTCACCTAGTGTCAGCTACCTTCACCTATGGGGGGGGGGGGGGGAATAGGTGTCTTTGCAGCGTATTTGCGGAATTAAGATTTACCTGCACAAGAAAACAAAACAACCAAGCACAGAAAATACACAGGCAATTTATAGTGGTTCCCCGATTTGGGTACGTCCACTTTCCCCCTTCGACCTATCTCCCAACAAGGGACGACACGGTCACTTCACCAACAGGATTGAAATCCAATCCTTGTACTAACGGAAGGAACCCTTCCACACGTAGGAGTCCACACTCCCACAACCAGGGTTTCACCCAACCCTTACAACTAAAGACCAATCGGTCCGTTACAAAGAAATTGAAAATGCTTGTAAGAAATACAAACGACGTTTGGAGAGTAAGGTGTCCCTCTTCGTTCGACGACGTGTTCTTGAAGTCAACGAAGAGTCCACAACCCTAGATCTCTCTTGGAAAGAATCTTCCCGAAACCGGCGGCAGCTTAAAGCGGAGGCAAGGTTCTTGGAATCAGCGGCGGCGACGGAGAGCAGCAGTAGTGCCAACTTGATTCAAACTTTGTAACGAAGGAAGCAAGGTATTCCAACGGTCACACTAGGATCGATCGTCTCGATCGATTCGGAAGGGGAAGGATTTTCCCGATCAACGAATCAAGAGACAAGGGATCTCTGGTTAGACGCGTGAGACGCTATGCTAGCCTAAGCTTCGGTCGCCGGAGATCTGGAAGAACCTGAGATCAGCAGCGGCGACAAGTGCACGAGCGGCGGAGAGATCGGCGGAGCGTTAGGGCTTGTCGGCGGCTCGTGCTTTTTGAAATCTCCTGTCTTCTATTCTTTACTGTTCATACATACGGAGTATATATACATTAGGTCAAGTATATGACCGTTGTGGGTCCCACCGATAAGAAGACTTGAGCCTGGTTCAAAACAGTTTAAATAATTTGAACCGGTCCAGAGAACAACAGGAAATTGCTTAAGTCAAATTCGTCGAGAATCGTAGGTGATTCTCGATGAATCGGCGAGAATCACTTATGATTCTCGCCGACTTCTACTTAGCCGAATTCTGGCTGTGCAGATACAGAAGCCGGGGAGAACCGGTGGGAATCACTTTTGATTCTCACCGAATCGTCGAGAATACAAGGTCATTCTCGACGAATCGGCGAGAATCATAGGTGATTCTCGACGATTCTGCCTTAGAAAATTTCCCTATCTGTGTCAAGATAGCCGGCCCAACCCGGCGAGAATCATTTAGTGATTCTCGATGACTCGTCGAGAATCACTCATGATTCTCGACGAATCGGCGAGAATCACTTAGTGATTCTCGACGATTTTCACTTAGACGAATTTCGTCTTTCCGCTCGAGAGCTGGTCTTTGGCCCATCCTTGCTCCTTGTCTGCTCTTGCTTTATCATAGCCCTATACTTGAAATTAAGTACACCCCAATAGAGAGAGCACACGTAGGCCAACACACTAATCTGCTCAACGAGGGATTACGTTGCACAGACCCGTGTATATTGACCCACTGCACCCTGACATTGGTGTGTACTTAGCATAGAATATCTGCAAGTACAACTAGAAAATAATTCATCAAATACATTGTGGATTCATCTTAGCTTGACAGGTGGCTTCCTCAAATCCAGGTAATTGTGGATACAGTACCCAACATCTACTGATTTATAAAGAGCAGACATCTTCACCAAACCATTGGATGAGAAGAAACATCTGTTCTTCTTAAATCAGTTAGGTATGAATAATGGGGAAGGCTTTATTTGATTTCTGTCTAAGGTCAAAGAATTGGTAACATTTCGTTGAATGAAGATCGATGATCTGTGAACTCTTCTTAAGAGTTTTCGTCGACCTGAGATCGACGAAATCTCTGTGTGAAGTCATTTTCGTCGAACGGAGATCGACGATCTTACTTCAGAAAATATTTTCGTCGACCTGAGAATGATGAACAATTTTCCCCTCTTCAACCTGGGATCGATGATATCATTTCTCCATGAAAGTTTTTTGTCGACCTGAGTTCGAAGATCTTATCTTTTCGCAGGATGAAGTTCGCCGCTTCATATTCTGAAAACTTTATATCTAGGTTTTCATCAAACTCAATCCCGTGCTTTCCAGTTCTCTTGCACTTGGTCTCTCTCTCGTTTTTGCAGGAAAACAATGGCGATTTTGGCGACTACTCTCTCCAGCATGAAATATGACACAGGATTCGACATTGACTTTGATTCCTTCAGCCATTCTAATCAGGTCTTCAAAGATATTCTGAAACTCTTTGAAGATCAGCAACTCAATAAATTGATGACTACAAGGATCAAACTGCCAGCAACAGAGATATGAGAATGGGTATATACCTCAACTTCCCAAGATGCAACAACCATGATTGGCACCATCACAGTTCAATAGGTTTCTCTAACTCCTGTTATAATTTATGAAAATTTTGAATTGGTTAATGGAGAAGACGACATAGAACTAGATAGTTCTGAGTATGATGATATGTTGATTAAAATTGGTCACTCTGAAGGAAACCATAACAAGTTGATGAAGAAAAATTTATCTGTAGATTATAAATTTCTGGCTGATGTTGTTGGGAAAGTTTTGATAGGAAAGCACACTGTCCATGATTATATTACCATGCACCAATTCTTGGTGATGTGTGCCTTAGTTAATACGAAATCAGTAAATTGGGGTGTGTTGTTATTTGAGTTGATCAAGAAGAAAAATTCCAAGAAGGAAGTTTGTTTTGGGAGGATTTTGGGAATCTTCCTCCAGGCCAAGGCTCCTGAACTATTGGTCTCCCAGACCATGTTCATCAATACCTCCAAGAGGCTAACTTCTACCTTATTTGGTAGATGGGAGAGGACCATCCCTAAGCCATCCAGGGCTTTATCCTCTTCCAGAGATTCAGAGAACACTATAGCAGTAACAGCCTCTCCCATACCTAAAGTAGAAGTTCCTGCACCTCCTCCATCTCCACCTCATTCCATATTTACTTAATCAATTCCCCTCCAACGTCTTTCCTCTTCCTCTCAAATCCCTCCTGCCTCACAAACACAACCTCAGTCTCCACCTCTTCAGTCTCCACCTCCTCAATCTCCTCTACCACTTCACCTTGATGACATACCACAACATACTATTCTTTCATTCCCAAATTTTAATCTTTTACCATCACCATCTCCACCTCACTCTCCTCAACAACAATTATCTCCATATCAAGATTAAATTATGACTGATTTCATTCCTCTTCCTCCTTTTTTCCATCTACCTCCTCCATCCATCCATCTGTATCTACTCAGACACCACCTGAGTTTATACAATTGGATTTTCCCTCCTTTTCAATCATCTTGAAGCATATCACTCCAATCATCAGGCAACTCATAGCAGAGGAAATTGCACCTTTTGCTGCCTCCATATCCTCTCTTGTTTCTCATTTTGCTCCATCATTTGTCCCTTCTTCTTCCAGGGGCCTGAGTTCAGTGCCTTCTAAATACAAGCAGGGGGAGATGTTCCATGAAGAAGCTCCAGCTCCAGCAGCAGCAGCAGTTTCTCTAGCAGCAGAAGCAGTTATAGTAGCAGTTGATTCTAAAATGGTTTGTACAGATGCAGAGGCAGTACTAGAAAAAAGCACGGATGGTGATTTCATCATAAATCCCACAGTTGATTTAGCCTCTTTGCTACATTCGTTTGATACAACATATATAAATTCTTTACCAGTACTTCAACAAGATCATTCTAAAGCTATTGCTTGTTTTACTGCTCCATTAAGTCCTGAAGTTATGAAACAAAAAAAAGGCATGTTTTGCAGTTCCTATAATTATAGAGCCCTCAGTGGTTATAGAGATTGTTGAACTAGTTTTTGATCTTGAATCAATCAAGCCTTCAACTAACTATCCTGTTGTGGCTGTTTGGGATGAAATTCCTATGCCAGACTTGGATGAGATTCTATTTGCAGACATATATGATTCTCAAGAAAATTCAACAGATACAGTTCCAGCAGCTGCCATTCCAATCCCAATTTATCTTCTGAGCCTCAGACTAAGAAGCACATTTTTGATGAACAACTAAAAGAGATTGATGATCTATATGCTCATCCTGCTGAAACATCTGATGATGATGAGGATTATGATTCAGATTATTTAGATGATCTCAGTTCCAAGAAGAGGAAATCTAAGAAGAGAAAGGCTCCTCCCAAGTCTATTCCTAAGCCAAATCCTTCTGCTAACACACCATATTATATTCTACATAATATAAAGCTCACTCCAGAATCTCCTAACTGGATGAGATATTCTAAAAATGAGTTAAAGGAAAGGAAGAAAAAGAAAAGATACAGTTCTCCACCAAGGCAGACCCAGAGAGGACCTCCTCCTCCTCCTCCTACTGCTGCAGGTGCCTCAGGAAATGGTTCTCAGTCCCAAAGGCCAGCTTCCTACCGGTCCTCTACACTAGTTGGGAAGTACAGCTAGTGCAAACCTCCAAGGTCATATTATCAAAGCAAACATTGGCAGAGATCTAGTACAAGTAGCTTTCAACAGAAATCAATTCAGTATAGAATTCCTCCACAGAAAACTTCTCAGAGTGCTGAACAAATTTCCAATCTAGAGAGATCTCCTTCTCCCTCATATGAACCTGAGCTGGATCCAATTTACAGGATGGCCAGACTAAAGGAGACTTTTGGTCTATCTCAAATCAATAAAGCCAGATAAGAAGGAGAAGATATATCTAAATATACAACAATGTCTTCTTACAAATAGGAAGAGTTCAACAGGTTTCGGGTTAATAGAAACTTATTTGATCCTAATGCGTACATGCAGATCCATCCAGAAGCATTAGTGCCTAGAGCTGCATCTGTAAAAATTCTTGGGGCTCAAGACATGAAAATGACTCAAAGGGAAGCTGAAGATCAACCAGGATAATTGCTTTTGTTAAATCATCTTCTGCTCCTCCCTCTGATGGTTCTTAAACTTTTTTTTGTTTTGTTATTTACCTGTGAATTATATGTGTAATGAACTTTGCTATATCATATCTGCTCAATAGTTTAAATTCTGTCAGATATTTATATTGCTTTGTGTTTTCATGCTTTCTTTATTTGGTTTAGTGACCTCACCAAAATAGGGGGAGATTATTGGAACCCAGTTTGGATTTGGGCTAGGTTCACTATTAGGTTTGTTTACCCAACATGTATAGCCTAGGGTCATCTGTTAGTTCTAAGGTTAAAGTTAGTCTGATTAGGTTAGACTACTTTGATCCAGCCTTCAAAAGATTTCAGAGACTCAGAATTAGATGAAATACAGTTTTAAAGAGTTCAGAAAATCAGTTCAAAGTTCTTCAAACTCAGTTTGACGAACTCAGAGTTTCAACTCTGAGCTGAGCTCGACGAAATCCGAGCTCAAGTCGATGATTCTTCTACTTCTAGTTAGATTCTCTGATCTACGAAAGTGTATCTCAGCTCGAAGAACTTGGAACTCAGTATTGACCATTATTGTCCAGAACGATGATCTCTGAGCTCAGCTCGATGAAGAGGATTTCTCAGCTCGAAGAACTTGGAGTTCAGGTCGATGAAATCTGTCCTGAGTTTGACAAATTCCTTTTCAAAATCAGTTTATCATATTTTCTATCAGCATGACTTCAAATTATATTATTCTAAGGCAGTAATTCTCTGATAATTAATGCTCGTATTCACAAGAATATAGCCGTTTCATGGTATCATTAATTATGGCTTTCAAGAGTTAATTACTTGGCTTATTTACTGGGACAGTTGAGGAAACACATTAAAGACAAATTCTAGCCGTTCTGCTCCCAGGATTTTAGCAGTAAATCAAGGATATTATTCAAAATTCAAAGGCTGAAATCTACTCAGATATAAAAGACTTTTTTCTCTTTAGACAAAAATACTGAACTACTGATACACGACAGAGAGAAGAGACTTTTGCTATTGTGCATATAAGAAATTGAAGAAGAACATCTTACACACATCTTAAGTCTACTTAAGTTTATGCTTCAGGAATTTTCAAGCGACAACAATCAATATCTGTCTAAAAGATCCTGAAGATCAACAATCCAACTTGAAGGCCTACACCCTGTGCAAAGCTTTTAACTTTCTGAATAAATCTTCATCTTAAGGGGAGCTTTGATATCATAGAAATCCACTAGTCTTCTCCGTGTTATTGTGAAAGAGAAGACAACATAATTTTTTCTTTACCTCACTATATAAAGGGTTTTTATAACTCCCTTCAAAAGTTATATTTGGTTTTCAAGTCTCCTTATCAAAATACTTGGGTTGGTTTTGGGGCACCTGATAAAAAGCTCAAAGGGTTGTGAGATCTCCCTTGAAATAGATCTTGTGGAGACAGGGCACCTGAGTAAAAACCTGTGGTGGCAGGGCACCTGAACAAAAACCTGTTAGTGGATTCCTACCAGGTTGGTAGAAGAGTGGATGTACCCAGTTTTTGGGAACCACTATAATTTCCTTGTGTCGTCTGGCTGTTCTAATTCATGTTTTGCTGTGCTGTGATAATTTTGTTTTTACTTCTCTTTATATACATAAATATCACTTACTTTAATTCCGCAATAAAAACTAATCAAAGTTTTTAAAACACTCTATTAACCCACCCCTCTATACTTAAGAAAGATCTATCCCCTCGCTTTCATAATCCATTATGATTGCACGGGCGGTAGGACTACCGTGGAGTGGTAGTTTCCTGAGAGCTATGTCCAATTAATTCAAGGCTACCGCTTTACACTAACTTATAATGCTCGGTGTTAGTGTCCATGAGAATCTTCTTCTTCTTCGCTTGCACCTGTCAATTTACATAGTCTATCAATAGAAGACGTGATCAAATACAACATGGGAGTTGATATTCTCAAACATAGGGAATGTGAAACATCAGTTCCAACAGAGGGGAGTCTTATGCCCAGAACAGCCGCCTTGCGGTAGCATCAGCACAGGGGCTAACCTATACCACAAGATGCCTATCTTATCTGCTAAAGCCAATATCATCCATGCCAACCAAACATAAAGAAAAGTACAGAAGTCAAAATCCACACAAGTACATAGTCCAAACAAAGTACATCAATAATAAAAAGCAACAGAGACTTCTATAATATCAGAGCACAAAAAAATTGCCCAAAGGGTCTACAATCATGAGTCTCTCAAAAACTCATATCCGTAACTAACGCCAGCGAAGGTAACGTCGTATCAAGCCCTGTCACCCTAGCCTATCTTCCCTCCTGCGAAACCTGTTGCTGCTACGGCCCCATCCACTGGATGTACTCCTAAAATGATAGTCGTAGCAACCGTTAGTCATAAAGACTAAGTGGCTATCTCATCCTCTCACCTCGGCGACTCTTAGGCACCGGGCAGAGAAAAGAAGAACGTATATATATATATATATATATATATATATATATATATATATATATATATATATATATATATATAAGCAGTAATAACAAGGATGTTGTATATCTCTACATCATGAGTAGTAATAGCAACAGTGTACAACATTATATAACATAATTATTAACATTCTACTATAGTAGTTCTACACAAACAATATTCATCCATCAAGGTATATAGATCGACAATAGGAAAGTAACTTAACTTATAAATGTTAATCCAGAGATCGGTGATCCCTCCCATGGTGGCTAGCTCGCAAGTCGCATACTGCTCTGTCTCATTCGGGGGGTTCGCGACCTATTTTCCAGCTAATCGCACGGATAGACTTCTTTGTCCGCGCGGCTAGGCTAGCCACCCGGTAGTCTCTAGCTCTGCGATGGCACGGACTGGTTCCCCGTCCGCACCATCAGTTCGCATGGTAAGCCGGGCGGGTAGCGGTCTCTTCTCCAGCTAGCTACCAGTTCGCGGACTCTCCTTCAGGTCGCCGCAAGAAAGGATTTGCCAAGTATCTTCTTCAGTCCACCTGCGAAAGGCGGCCTCACATCCCAGTCAGCGACAAACTTTTTAACAGAACGCTTGGTAGTGGACTGCATAAGCATGTGGCAGACTCCACCTAAGTCCGCTAGCAGTAGTTGGACTCAATCCTAGCTCACCCAAAGGTGGAGGACTCAGTCTCTGTCCGCCAGCAAATGATGGACAAACCCTACAGTAGGCGACCTTCCTCCAGGTTGCCAGCAGTAGGCGACCTCCCTCCAGGTCGTCCAACAAAAGGCAACCTGCCTCAAAGCCACCTCGGATAGGGCGACCTGCCTCCTCAGCCCGCCTTGCAAGTGCGACCTGCTCCTTCTATTCGGCAGAAGGTTGAGAACTCGGCCTCAGTCTGCCTAAGGGAGGTCGACTTGCTCCACCCTCCAACACTCTTCATTAGGCCGCATAGCACAGAGCGGGTTCAATGTCAACCCACCAGTAGGTGGCAGACTCGCCTCATCCAGCAACAGGGCCGGACTCCCTGTCCTCCATGTACCAGGAGAACTCTTTGCTCAGTCCTCCAAAAGCACCGCCTGTCAAACATCGGCTTCTCCTAGTAGTCAAAGAACTCCTCTTTAGTCCGTAGCATGTCGCAGACTCAATCGCGGCTCGCCCGCATCATCGGGGTGATGTCATCAAGCCCAATTCTGTAAGATTCCTCCTCGAGCCTATAAATATCCCCCATACCTCTCATTTGAGGAGGACCCCGGGAAGACAAGCATCGGGGAGCAACATTGGCAGCAAACCCTGCGGATACGAATTTCTGTCCGCCAACCCTTCTCGCGGACTGACCGCTTGTCTCTGCGGCCTCAGTGGCTAAGCCTTGCGGTTCAGTCCCTGATCTTGGTTCAAGCATTCTGTCCCAGCGAACTCAGTTGTCTTCCCTGCCTGATTGCGTAGTTCGCTTAGCCTTAGGTAGGGAGCTGTGGGATCAGCAGTCCGCGCGGTCTGCCAACCTATCTGATCAGTCCGCGCAGCCTCTAACATTTTGTATCTACTATCCACCAGCTTCCCCTTGTACCCTTTATATTTTTCCATGTAAAGGAGCAAACTTAAGCTATAATAATGATTCATAATCAAATGAAAGCCCATCGCAGGAGTGGCATTTAAGCCGCCGTGGGCGAACTCTGTTGTTGCCGCTGCAAGCAGCCCCTCTATTCTTCCCTTCTCCCATCTCTCTGACTTAACCGCCAATTCCTAACCGTAAAAGTAACTGGCAGCTCGATAGTTCCTCATCATCCTCAAATTATCCCTACAACCCGGATCGAATGTGCTCCACTCTTGAGCATGCAGAGGCATTTTATGCAGCCTCATTTCTTACCTTCTCTTCATCCTCTCGTGAGATTTCGAACACCGTGTTAGAAGCGAACTAAAACAAGCCGGAAATGGTATAACTGAAATTTTATTATCAGAAAAAGGTATATATTACAAAGGTATGGCCTCCCTTATATAGAATGGAGGAGAGAAGAGAGAATACAAATAAGAGATGTGGGACTAAAAACACGCGGACTGTACAAACACAAACCGCACAAGCCGCGCGGTTAGACAGAAGGGCTAACCGCTCGGCCACTGCCAGAGAGAGAGACAAGCCGCCATGTGAGACCATTAGACCGCCTGGTCTCCAACTCTCCAGTGACAAACCGCTAGACTGCTTGGACCTCAGACCTCAACACAGCAACCAAACCGCTGAAGGCAAACCGCCAGACCGCTCGGTCAATAACCTGCAAAGCCAGACCGACAGACCGCCCGGTCTCCAACTTCAACACTCCCCCTCAAGCTGGAGCATATATGTCGATCATGCCCAGCTTGTCACATATATGAAGAAACGAGGCGGATACTGGCTTGGTGAAGATGTTAGCCAGCTCTTTTTCAGACGTGATGAAGGGGGTACAAATTTGTTCCTTCAGAATCTCTTCACGAATGAAATGACAGTCGACCTCAATGTGCTTGGTTCTCTCATGGAAGACTGGATTTTTGGAGATGTATATAGCAGCCTTGTTGTCACAGAACATAGGTAGAGGATGGTTGTAGACCTCTCCTAAATCCAACATGAGAGCTCGTAGCCATTTTAGCTCACAAGTGGTCGATGCCATACTCCGATACTCTGCTTCAGCACTGGACCTGGAGACAACAGACTGCTTCTTGCTCTTCCAGATTACCAGATTGACCCCAACAAAAGTACAGAAACTGGAGGTAGACTTGCGGTCCCCTTTGTCATCAGCGTAACTCGCATATGAGTATGCTTCAACCCTCAGATGATCATTCTTCTGAAAGAGCAATCCTTTCCCAGGGGCTGCTTTGACGTACTCCAAGATCCGCAAGGCGGACTATAGATGGCACTCCCTAGGAGCTTGCTTGAATTGACTCACCTTGCCCACAGCATAGGAAATGTCGGGTCTAGTCACAGTGAGGTATATGAGCTTACCAACCAGACGCCTATACCGCGAAGCATCTAAAAGAAGAGGCGAATCATCTGTCCAGGTTTTATCTTCTCCAACAGCCATGGGACATCAGACAGGTTTGGCCCCAGTCAATCCTGTTTCTTTTAAAATATCAAGGGCATACTTATGCTGAAAGAGGACTAAAGAGTTGGGCTTCCGAGAGATTTCGATCCCCAAAAAGTACTTCGGAGAACCCATATCTTTCGTGACCAGATGTTGGCGAAGATGCCGTTTTGTCAAGGCTACTCCTTCCTGGTCATCGCCAGTGAGAAGAATATCATCAACATATACTGCAAGAACCACCAGTCCCGAAGAGGTTTTGCGAATAAATAGAGAGTGATCAGCAACACTGCGAGCAAAACCAATAGCCGCCATGATGCCGCTGAACTTGTCAAACCAAGCTCGAGGCTCTGCTTGAGGCCATAGATTGCCTTCTGTAGCCGGCATACTCGTGTCTCCCCCTGAGCAACATACCCAGGAGGTTGCTCCATGTAGACGGCCTCCTGAAGATCACCATAAAGGAAGGCATTCTTGATATCCAGCTGGGAAAGTGGCCAGTCTTTGTTGACCGCCACAGAGAGAAGTACCCGTATAGTGCTGAGACGAGCCATGAGAGAGAAGGTGTCAAAGTAATCAACCCCATAGGTCTGAGTAAATCCCTTAGCCACCAGGCGAGCTTTATAACGGTCCACAGTGCCATCTAGGCCAAATTTGACCACAAAGACCCAGCGATAGCCAACAACATCTGTATCGAAGGGAGGAGGGACAAGAGTCCAGGTACCCCGCTCTGTTAGGTTCGCCATTTCCTCATCCATGGCCATCTTCCAGTGAGGAATAGCAAGGGCCTCCTGGTAGGAACGAGGTGTGGTTGTGGCAGAGATAGCCAGCGCAAAGGCCCTGTGAGAAGAGGTAAGATGATCATATGAAACAACAGCAGCAAGGGGGTGTAGGGTACACGTCCGCACCCCTTTGCGAAGAGCTACAGGAAGATCCAGGTCGGCGGGCTCCTCGGCATCTAGAGCATCCGTGGCAGAGAGAGCTGGCCCGGGAGGAGAGAGCGACGACAGCAGAGATGAGGGAGATGGAGGCGGAGAGAGAGACGGAGGGAGAGGAGTGGGCGGAGACGGAGGAGGGGCGGATATCACAGTAGGAGACGAGGGGACGAACGGAATAACAGGAGAATCAGAGGTGGGGGGAAGAGAAGAGGAGTCATCCGAGAAGTAGGAGGCATTATCGAAGAAGGTAACGTCAGCGGAGACTAACTGCTTACGAAGAATAGGGTCAAAGCAGCAGTAGCCTTTCCGAGTGGCGGAGTACCCCAGAAAGACACATTTGGTGGAGCGAGGGGAGAGCTTATCACGGGTGGCAGATGGGGCATGCACAAAAGCAGTGCACCCAAAGATTCGGAGAGGGAGAGGAAAAGGCTCCTTGCCTGGATAAAGGATGGAAAAAGGGGGTTTTACCTTGAGAACGGAGGAGGGAATGCGATTGATGAGATAGCAGGCAAGAAGAACAGCATAGCCCCAATATGAGCGAGGGACATGCATTTGAGTCATCAATGTGCAAGCGACATCGAGGAGGTGACGGTTTTTGCGTTCCGCCACCCCATTTTGTTGGGATGTATAGACACAGCTTGTCTGATGAATAACACCATGTTGCACACAGAAGGAGGTAAAAGCATGACTTAAGTACTCTTTTGCATTATCAGAGCGAAAAGTTTTAATACAAACACCAAACTGATTTTTGATTAAATGATAATAGGAGGTCCATACATTAAAAAGTTCAGAGCGATCTCGTAAGAGATACACCCAAGTACATCTAGAAAAATCATCAATAAAGGTTACAAAATAAGAACTACCCTGACCAATAGTAAGGGTAGGAGCAGGTCCCAAAATATCGGAGGGGACTAGATCAAACGGACGAGTAGAGCCCCGACCTTGCTTCGGCGGGAAGGAGGAATGGTGATGCTTGCCAAGTTGACATGCTTCGCAGTTGAGAGGAGTATTGGAGGGAGGGAGGTGGGGTAGAAGCTGATGTAGAAGCCGTGGTGGAGGATGACCGAGACGGAGATGCCACTGGAGAAGATCCGTACAAGAAGAAGAAAAGGCAGACAAAGCGGAAACATTGTCGAGGAAGTAGAGGCCGCCGCTCTCAGTCATAGTAGCAATCGTCCGCTGGGAGCTCAGATCCTGAAGAGAACAAGAAGATAGAGTAAACGTTACAGAACATTGAAGCTGCTTGCATAAAGAAGTAACCGACAATAGATTGCACGGAAACTTGGGCACATAGAGAGTGTCCTCTAGCCGAAGGGACGGAGTAACATGAACCACTCCTGACCCATGAACCGGGGAGGGAGAACCGTCTGCAATGAGGACCAGGGGCAACCGATCATGAGGTTCAAGGAGAGAGAAGCACTGAGGATTGCCCGTCATATGATTAGTTGCACCGGAGTCGATAAGCCATTTACCTTGAGTGACCACATGGGCACTACCTGAAGATATGACCACGGAAGCAGACGGCTTGGAAGAGGAGGCGGAAGAGTCACCCGAGGGACGAAGATGGGGATGCTTTGTCCAGCAGCGGTCAAGAGTATGTCCGGTGCGGCCGTAGTGAGAGCAGAGGTAGCGGGAAGAAGGACGTCCGCCAGACTGATGACTGCGGCTACCAGAGCCACTCCGCTGAGTTTGATGAGCATAGTTATCCGGTGGAGAAGGAGCGGGCAGAAGCGGGCGCTGAAGGAGAGAGGTGACAGCGGCGATGCGAGCAGCGGTGGCATCTAAAGTAGGAGATTCCGCCTCACCCAGAATTTGTTGGCGGATCATGTCATAAGTGTCAGGAAGACGGAGCAGATAACACACAACCAGAAGCTCCTGGAAGTGCTTGTGTTGTTGAGCCAGATCCGTAGAAAAGGGGCGATTCTGAAGAATCTCAGCCCCAAGAGCTTGAACTTGTTGGTAGGCAGCAGCGGGAGGCAATGTAGGCCGGGCAAAGAGGTCCGCATACAACGTATAGATGCGGGACATCTGAGCCCCTTTGGAGTACAGAGCAGCAAGATGAAGCCAAGTGGCCTTCACCGTCTCATCATGACGGATGACGGGAAGGCACTCATCAGATAGACTGTTAGCAATCCAAGTACACACAAGCACGTCACTCGCATCCCAGTCATCAAAGAGAGGTGAAGTGGTAGGAGGAGGGTCATCAACGAGATGGTGGCGTTTGCGTTGCAAGCGAAGGATAAAGGTGAAAGAGACGCTCCAATCCGGGTAGTTGGAGCCGACAAGCTTGGAAACGGTGCCAAGGTTCCCAGAAGGAGTAGGAGGTAGAGGCGGAGCCGGATTGATAACAGGGGTAGCGGCAGGAGTGGTGGCAGTGGAAGCATCAGAAAGAGCCATAAGAGCAAACAACAGGAAGCCGCGCGGTTAGGAAACAAGCCGCGCGGATAGGCAGAAGAAGAACTGCAGCGGTCAGGATGTCAAACACCAGCGGCCAGAAAGACCACGACCAAGCCGCAGTATCAAGCAGAAGGGTAGAAGTCGAGCGACAAGCAGACAGTCCACTCGAACAGAAGTACAAGAGAAGGCAAGGCACACGGCAATAGGTCGCGGCAAACAAGGCGATAGATCGCAGCGAACAAGGCAACAGGTCGCAATGATCAGAGCAAGAGCAAACAGGAGGAGGCAAGGCACACGGCGATAGGTCACGGCGAACAAGGCGACAGATCGCAGCGAACAAGGCAACAGGTCGCGCACACAGAGGGCAACGACAAGGAGAGAAGGAGACCGCGCGGATAGGGCGCAAGCCGGAGAAGCAAGTCGTGCGGACAGAGAGGGTTCACAGAATCAGGAGGAAAGGATCGATTCCTCTGTTACCATGTTATAAGTTAACTAAAACAAGCCGGAAATGGTATAACTGAAATTTTATTATCAGAAAAAGGTATATATTACAAAGGTATGGCCTCCCTTATATAGAATGGAGGAGAGAAGAGAGAATACAAATAAGAGATGTGGGACTAAAAACACGCGGACTGTACAAACACAAACCGCACAAGCCGCGCGGTTAGACAGAAGGGCTAACCGCTCGGCCACTGCCAGAGAGAGACAAGCCGCCATGTGAGACCATTAGACCGCCTGGTCTCCAAGTCGCCAGTGACAAACCGCTAGACCGCTTGGACCTCAGACCTTAACACAGCAACCAAACCGCTGAAGGCAAACCGCCAGACCGCTCGGTCAATAACCCGTAAAGCCAGACCGACAGACCGCCCGGTCTCCAACTTCAACACACCGTTATCTGGTGGTGCCATTTTTCGCATCAATAGTTAACACGTGACCTTAATATTTTGAATAGACGGTGAAAACCAACGGTTAGCCATGTCAGATCATCAACTTGTCGAGAACCTTTCTCCTTCAAGTCCTGGTAAAGATCATCTCTTGGAAGCCTTGGAGCAATCGCGTCAAGAAACTGCCCAGCAGTTCCATGCAATCAACCGTACTCTAGCTACAATCACGCAGCAATTAGAGGTGCAATCTGTAGCAGCACCAGTTCCTCTAATTAATCTAACACTAGCATTGAAAAATCCACAAACTTATCCTCTGACCTATCCGTCGGTCTATCCTCCTATTTATCCAACAACCAATCAGCCAGGGAAGGTAGCAGCTCCATTGCGATCTCAAAATGATGAGTTTATAGCTCGTCAAAACTTCTTTCGGGAAGCTGCCCGAGGAAGTCCAACACAATTTTTGAATTTTTAGGGAAGTCATCCAAACCCCTCAGCTCCCACAATTGCTCCTCCGCAGCAGCTTTTCCTTTCTATCCTCCTGCTCATTTTTCAACTGCATCTTATCCTCCATTTTTCCTTTTCCTTATGTTCTAGGAGAACAGGGAGAGCCATCTCCATTTACAGATTGTATCTGACAAGAACCCACTCCAGCTCATTATAGAGAGCCGCGATTACTAACTTACACTAGGGAGTCCGACCCAGTTGCACACTTACAAGCTTTTTAGTCAGCCGTTGCCCTCAAGACTCTTACCAATGCTACCAGGTGCAAGCTCTTCTTAACGATCTTTGATGGACAAGAAAGAGTTTGGTTCTACGGACTTCACCCTCAGTCCGTTGCATCCTTTGCTGATCTGTGAAGAGAGCTTCTACTCAGGTTTTCTACCTCTGCAAAGAGGAGAGCGGGCCAGAAGCCCTATTTGAGATCTGGCAGCGAGAAAATGAGACTTGGGCTCATTTTGTCGATCATTTTCAAAGAGAGATTCTAGAAATTGAAAACATTGATCAAGAGATGTATCGAGTCGCTCTGATAAGTGGTTTAAGAGAAGGGCCACTTAAGTTCGAAGCTAACATCCGAGTGTCGAGGATATATCAGAAGATGATCAGTCTTGCCAACTTATACATAAGAGGTGAAAAGAGTAATCCCAACTACATATCTAGGCTTGTAATAGGGAAATATCATATGGACAACCTCCAAAGTCTCTTCACAAGGATTTTCAACCTCGAACAAGAAAGGGATGAAATTTTTGACGTCATCAATGCTTCTTCCCAGACCAAGATCACTTCCAAAGTCAAAGATCACAATTGTAAATTCCCCCCGCTTATCCGACACAAGCTCTGCTAGCAGCTTCAGCTTACCAGCAATAGGGTGGCAACTTGCCAGAACTTGAGCTAGACACAGTTATGCTGGAAGTAGTCCAAGTGATGAAAGGCAAGACCGGTTATAAGAGACCTTACCAACCCGCTGATCAAAGATTTAAGGACTTGGATCCCTATTACGAATTCCATAAAGAGAAAGGGCATCCAACTAAAAACTGCCCAGTGCTTCATCAACTAGTGGAGAAGATGCCGAGGCAGGGAAAATTGTGTGACTTATTCAAGAAGAATGACCACTCTGATCCGTCAACTTCAAAAGGAAAAGAAGTAGCAGACATTCCTTTCGGCTTAAAGGGAGTGAGCCAAATAACCAATAATCTTAATCTCATTGATGGTGAGACAACTGATGCAAATGATGTAGGCGCCCTTGTAAATCTACTCTGAGATGAAGATGGAGATGACAAAGTTCCAAAAGCTCTTCGCGATCATGCCCGATCGGTTTTGTTCTCCATACTGAACATTTCTCTTACATATGTTCTTAACATTTTCTAAGTTATCTTTCATTCATTTCAATAAATTTTTACGTCAGAGATCTCATACTGACACATTTCCCTTTTTGGAGTGCTTCCTCCTCTATTTTCTCTTTGCCAAGGGGATCGCTGATGAGTCCGATATTTATAGAGTTTTTCGGACTCATCTTGGCTGGTTTTCTCACTCATAAACTACATTTCAACCGGTTATCAGTTATATTTGCATCGTTCGGTCATTGACAACATTGTGCATTGTTTTGGCCCATGGGCGTGCAATTGCGCATTCTTTTGTTGGGCATATGCACATGGTGTTCCCCATGGCTCTTTCTATTTGCAGTTGATTGCATTTTGGTGCTGGTAGCTTGTGCTCCAACTTAGTTTCTTTGCTATGCAGGTGGTCGTGATGTCCAAGTTTCATTTTTTAGTTCCTATGTAAAATATACGGTCATGCGAATTTGTTCTCGGACTGTCACATGGAAATCATGCGTTATACACAACAATTCTGGGACGTCTGTGGCTACCCGTGCGTTTTGTTCCCGCACGGTTTTAGCCAAACCGTACTCGAAGGAAACACACGGTTTTCCTGTAGCTTTCTTGTTTGTTCCATTCTGTGGTTAATCGTGCGATTTGTTCACGCACGGGCGGCAGCGCCCGTGCACGAGTAAAACGCACGGTTCCCCTATATTGTCCTGAATTCCTGCTTTCTGTCGTTACCTGTAAGATTTCCTTCACCCACAGGAGAAAGCGTCCGTGCGCGAGTAAAACGCATGGGTCAACGCTTCTCCTTCCACTGGCTTTCTTTGAAAGTTAATAATGCACAGAAGTGCGCAAAACCGTGCGTGCCTATTTTTCTTACCTGCTTCTATTTAATGCACATATTTCTTCTTCCTTGACATCCAGTTCCGAACCAGTCCGCTCCAGCCCGCCATTCCTGCTCCTTTGAGCGGGAAAACTTCCCTCCAGCCACCTTTTTCTCTCTCCTCCTTGAAGAGTTGATCCGACCACCATTCCTCTTCCAAAAGCTTGCAATAACTTCATCTCCGGCCACCACTGTTTTCTCCAATCTCCAAGCTCCGTTTCATGCTCATACTGCATCCGTGGAGTTCTTCGGATAGAACCAGGCCAGCGATTATTCATGATGAAGACGGGATATTGGAAGGAAGTGGCATCCCTTTTGGACCCCGGACGTCATCCGTAGACCGAGCTCGGACAAGGCCCAACAACCCTTGAATCCGACCGTAAATCTCGGAGAGTCTTCGTGCATTTGTTTGTTTCTCTTCCCCTTCACTTGTAGTATTTCCTTTTCTGCATATTTTGAGTGTTGAAATGTTGTGTAAGAATATTGTTAACTTGAATATTTCATCATGTCTATGTCTTGATTTATTTTAGTTCTTGATAGCGTGTTGAGCTCTATTTTCTCTTGTTTAAGTTGTGATTGTGCCATTCTAGCGATTTCTAGAAGCGTGCGTTGCGAAGAGGTGATTTTGACCCTCATTAGCTCATCCATATTCCATTTTACTCTCTTGAGTAATCACCCAAAGAGACGCGGTGATGACGACCTGCATTTGGATCATTAGTGTTAATCTTAGGAAACCCCAAATCAAAACCCCCCTTTATTACGTTTACGCTTGCAATCACTTTTTCAAATAGATAAATCACATTCCCTACTTGCACTCCTCGAGAGATCAATATCCGGGGATTAAACTCCTCAACTTTATTACTTGACTACGATCGGTACACTTGCCGACGCATCAAGTTTTTTGTGCCGTTGCCGGGGAGTGCAACCATTGTGTGTATTTTTCTTTTGAAAATGTGTGTAAGTGTTTTTTTTTGGTATTTTTGAAAGGTTTTTTTGTGTTGTATGACAGATCCCAACTCCGGTGATAAGTTTGAAGATCTTGTGTTGGAGCCTGAAATCGCACGTGCGAGGCGAGCTCGCCTGCGTGCTGCTGCTGCTGAAGAGAGGATGGAGGATCTTAGCCTAGGAGGAAATGGCCATGGTGAAAGGGTTGTTGAGGGCCAAGAGGTGGTTCAACAACACGTTAGGACAATGCGTGATTTCACAACACCTACTGCAGGAAGTGTTTACCCTAGCTTTGGACCTGCCATCGTAAACAAACACTTTGAGATTAAACCAGCCATCCTGAATATAATCAAGAATAATACTCAGTTCTTGGGCTTGCCGAGTGAGGATCCGCAGCTCCATATTTCCGAGTTCTCGGAAATTTGCGACACATTCCGATATGCCGGTATCTCTGATGACGCGGTGAAGTTGAGGTTATTCCCTTTTTCGTTGAGGGACAAAGCCAAAGCCTGGCTTCATACTATTGTCCCAGTGACCGTTACTACATGGGAGGCCCTAACCTCCAAGTTCTTGGCTAAGTTCCACCCTGTTGACAAGATTGTGAATTCTCGGAGGGATATTGCAACCTTCCAGCAGCTAGATCAAGTGACGTTATTTGAGGCGCGGGAGATATTCTCCGACCTGTAGCGTCAATGCCCCCAACATAGCTGTAAGCCGTGGAATCTAGTTGAAATATTTTATCTTGTTATTGAGCCTAATTTTATGGCCATGATCGACGCGGCGTCTAGAGGTACAATAATGAACTTACCTCCTGATTAGGCATTGAGGCTGCTTCGTGACACTACCTCCCATTGCACATACTGGACTGCCAGAAGAAATGCCCTTAGAGGGGCGAGGAATTTGTTTGAAGTAAATGCAATGGTGCAACAAGCTGAAGCGGGCCATCATAATTTGTATGGAAGGACTATGCTGACCAGATCGACCCCTCCTCCAGCTCGGTATATTGACATATCGTGCCAGGGTTGTGGTACCGGCCATCATGCGTTCGAGTGCACTGCTGGAGAGACCTTTGCTGAGCCGTCAGGTATAATTTCTGACGAAAATGTAAATTTTATAAATAGTAAAAACCGCACTGTTCCTTATAATAACATGTATAACCCCAACGCGAGAAATCACTCTAATTTCTCGTGGAATCAAAATGCTCTCGGTCAAAGGTGGCAGGGAGGCCAACATCAATTTGTTGCTCAAGCCTCTAGTATCCAGCCGTGACTACCGCATATGGGTTATAATCAGAACGTGCAAGGGACGCGCAAGAGTGCGCTGGAATAAATGATGTCGAAGTTTGTTGAGATGGCCCAATCTAATATGGCCACTCAAACTGCGTCCATGAGGAGCTTGGAGACACAGCTGGGGCAATTGGCCCAAGTGTTCTCCCAACATACTTGCGGCACCCTCCCAAGTGATATGGAGAAAAATCCTCGTGAGCAAGGGAAGAGTGTTGGGGATGCGGAAGAGTGCGAGAAAAATGAAGTGGCCGCTAAATGTGAGATTAATGCTGTAGAGATGATAGCCTTATGCGATTCTGGATCCTCCTGCAACATTCTTGCTTTGAAAGATGTTGAAAAATTGAATTTAAATGTCGAATCTGATGTCCGAAAATCTCTAGTGCTAGCAGATGGATTGGTAGTTAAGACCGATGGTGAGATTAAAGATGTGGAAGTGATTCTGAATGGGGCGGCTGTGGTCACTGACTTTCAGGTGTTAGGACCCATGGGTAATACGTCAAAACCCATCTTAGGGGTCCCATTCCTAAAAGCCAGTGAAACTAAACTGCAATTTAATGCGTATGGTGTCACCTTGGCTTGCAAGGCCAATTTGCCTCTACCACCTTTACCTTCCTCTATAATTTCAGATGAACCGGGAGAACTTATGAAATTGACTGTTGTGTTATCTAATGATGTATCTAGTGCTGCTAAGATAGATCTTCTACTAAAGGAGCAAAATCAAGTTAAGAACGTGATGGAACCACTGACGGTAGTTGAAGGAGAGATAGAGACTGAGTCACTTGATGTGAAACCAAATTCTGTTGAGGAGAAATATGAGTTTAACACGCCTATAGAAAGCGTGCAGAAAACTGATTTAAAAACTTCTATTTGTTCTAACAAAGTTTGTAAGACTATTAAACATGTAACTTGGGCTGATCTTTCACCAGCTGCGGGTGAGGAAAGGATGCCCCAGATGCGAAAGATAAACTTGCTGCTGAATTGGTGGGTGTGATCATACCACCCTGGCGATCCCCTTTTGTGGATCTGAAACGAAAGGAGCTGCTCCTACGCAAGGTGCATAATTTTGCCCACTCACGTGATAAGGATGAGGTTAGGGGCAGGGGAGACTTGCCTTCCATGGGACCTAAAGCCTTCGCCTCGCCCTCATCTCACATGACTGGGGGGATTTATCACAAGTCAGCGTTCAGCTGGGGAGTGAAGGATCTCCAAGGTTTTCCTTTGCTGCTTTTTCCAGTCTAATTTTCTTCTTACTGTTGTGTGTATCTGTAGACCTATATCATTATGTTTTGAACTTATTCCCTAAACAATATTTATATAACTGCTAATACAGGTATTTCGTCCACCTTAAGGACGGTAAAGAAATGGGCTTATGGGAGTCTGCCCAATTTTGCTGTTTTTAGTTTATTCAAATATGCTACTGTGATTATATGTTTTGCATTTGCGTTGTTGGAAATGTTTTCTTGTGCAAGTTGAATTCATGGGCCATGGACTTTCTACTGAAATTAATGCCAATCTTCCGGTATGCTCATTGGCTGAGCATGGGGTAACCTCTTCCCTCAACTTGTATTTCTCTATTTTTATTGCAAATCTTGGATAGTTTGTTTACTTTAAGTCTTGTGGGGGAGAGTTTTGCGTGTTACCTATGCACATGCTTAATTAGCACTTTCATACCAAAAGTATATTATCATTTTCTGCTTTTATATTATCATGTCTGCATTGTGCTCCCACACCAACATGAGCGCAATCTTAAGCACGCGCTCGGCTCAAGTCAAATTTATTTATTCTGTGTCAACTTTAAAATTGTGGTGCTAGCTTAGGATTTTAGGATAGAGTAGTGTGAAACTTGTGCAGTTCTCCTAATCAAGTGCTCCTGTGTGTAGAAATATTATAGATTTAATTTTTCTTTATGCTCGTAGATTTATAATTTTCTGCATTTATAAATATTGTTTGTACTACTCAAGGTTATTGAATCAGGAGTAATTGAATGGTAGTCTAGGAATGTGTGTAGCCTCCACTAGCCTCGTATTGCTCGAGTCGGAAAGAAGGATCACCTTTCTCGGTGGCTAAGAACTTTCCCCAAGTTACTCTCGAAGCATTGGTGCATGGTTAGTCTAGCGTGAGCGTGATGTAGGCCATCTTTTTGGCCTGGTTGAGCCTTGAACCCATCCTAACGATATTCCTTATTAGCCTATTTTGAGCCTACCCCTCCTATTGATTTAGCCCCACTTCACGATCACTAAAGCCTTAAAGCTTTACCCAGTTGCACACCCCAATTTCGTTGTAGTAGTATGATACTTCTTCCATTGGTGTTGTGGCTGTTGAATTATTATGCTGTTGTGCGGTGAAGTTTTTTTTGAAAATTTGGCTGAAGGTACATTGTAAAAAATAAAAATCTGAATTTTTTTTTTATATATATGTGTTGATGATGTAATAGAAGAAAGTGAAAATGCAGAGTTTGTTTATGGTATTGTTGTGGTGTTAGGCGATGCACACATCCATTTTGTCAAGTTCAAGTCTGGTGGTGTGGTGCACCTGCATGTTTGGTTGACGAGGGGATCTATTTTGTATAAACTCTTTTGGGGATGTGCATAGCCATTGTTCTTATTCCTTTTACATCCTTACCTATGTATATACCCAAGCCCCATTATTTTCCTATAGTCCTGCGGATTCACGCTTGAGTCATACTAGCACTGTGGATAGAGTATGAACGGGCAAGCGTGTGGTCCCCAACATGGATGGATTTCTTTTGAGGTGATCCTGAGCCCCAGTCTTTGGCAATGCTCAACTGAGTGGCCTGCCTACTTTCTTCCTACGCATGACCGAACGATTCTCCAGAATTCTATTTTTGAGTAGTTACAATACTTATTTACACCTATCGAAATTTATAAAATTCGTAGCATAATTAAAAATTATATCTATTATATTGTTTTATGCCCATGCTGTTTTCGATTTCTTGCATTACTGTATTTAGAAATTACTAAGCCAACTAGCTGTTTTCTAGTTCACGGAGAGATGATTTGCTCGGGACGAGCAAATGTTTAAGTCTGGTGGTGTGATGAGTCCGATATTTATAGGGTTTTTCGGACTCATCTGGGATGGTTTTCTCACTCGTGCACTGCATTTCAACCGGTTATCGGTTATATTTGCATTGTTCGGTTAGTGACCATATTGTACACTGTTTTGGCCCATGGGTGTGCAATTGCGCATTCTGTTGTTGGGGGTATACACATGGTGTTCCCCATGGCTCTTTCTATTTGCTGTTGATTGCATTTTGGTGTTGGGAGCTTGTGATCGAGCTTGGTTTCTTTGTTATGCAGGTGGTCACGATGTCCATGTTTCATTTTTGACTTCCTGTTAAAACGCACGGTCGTGAGAATTTGTTCTCGCATGGTCTCATGGAAATCATGCATTATACACATCAATTCTGGAGACATCTGTGGCTACCGGTGCGTTTTGTTCCCGTACGGTTTTAGCCAAACCGTGCACAAAGGAAACACACGGTTTTCTTGTAGCTTTCTTGCTTGTTCCATTCTATGGTGAATCGTGTAATTTGTTCACGCACGGGCGACAATGCCCGTGCACGAGTAAAACACACAGTTCCCCTATATTGTCCTGAATTCCTGCTTTCTGTCATTACTCGTATGATTTCCTTCACGCACGGGCGGAAGCGTCTGTGCACGAGTAAAATGCACGGGTCAACGCTTCTCCTTCCGCAAGCTTTCTCTGAAAGTTAATAACGCACTATTAATGCACGGTCGTGCACCAAACCGTGCGTGCCTATTTTTCTGACCTGCTTCTATTTAAAGTACAGATTTCTTCTTCCTTTACATTCGGTTCCGAACCAGTCCGCTCCAGCCCGCCATTCCTGCTCCTTTGAGCGGGAAAACTTCCCTCCAGCTAAATTTTTCTCTCTCCTCCTTAGAGAGTTGATCCGGCCACCGTTCCTCTTCCAAAAGCTTGTAATAGCTTCATCTCCGGCCACTACTATCTTCTCCAAGCTCCATGCTCTGTTTCAAGATCATAAGTTGTTGCATCCATGGTGTTCTCCGGATAGAACAAGCCTGCGATTATTCACGAAGAAGACGAGATATTCGAAGGAAGTTACAACCCTTCTAGACCCCGGACGTCATCCGTAGACCGAGCTCGGACAAGGCCCAAAAACCCTTAAATCCGGCCTTGAATCTCAGAGAGTCTTCATGCGTTTGGTTGTTTCTCTTTCCCTTCACTTGTAGTATGTCCTTTTTCTGCATATTTTGAGTGTTGGAATGTTGTGTAAGTATATTGTTAGCTTGAATATTTCAGCATGTCTAAATGTTGATTTATTTTAGTTCTTGATAGCGTGTTGAGCTCTACTTTCTCTTGTTCAAGTTGTGATTGTGCCATTCTAGCGATTGCTAGAAGCATGCATTGCGAAGAGGTTATTGCGACCCTGATTAGCTCATCCATCTTCCGTTTTACTCTCTTGAGTAATCACCCAAAGAGACGCGGTGATGGCGACCCGCATTAGGATCATTAGTGTTAATCTTAGGAAACCCAAAATAAAAACCCCCTTTATTATGTTTATGCTTGCAATCACTTTTTCAAATAGATAAATCATATTCCCTACTTGTACTCCTCGAGAGATCGATAATCGGGGATTAAACTCCTCAACTTTATTACTTGACTACGATCGGTACACTTGTCGTCGCATCAATCACTGAACTGACGAGATATTGCCGAGTCTTGTTTGACCCCGCATAGGGTGGTCCCTGGCGTAATGTCGCCATGACCACATATAGCGGGGAGTGTTCGCATATATGTAGTGGGGTCTGTCCAATCTGTGCGGGCGGACTTCAGGGCTTCGGATCCTAGCCGGTATCTAACACAAAGCGTGCATCAAGGGAGGTCCCATGTGTTAGCTCTACTATTCTACGCTAAGGATACATTATAGCTAAGATGATTGTTGCTTGGCAAGCAATGGATTTCAAGTGTGGCCTTATCTCTATGATCATTTCACGCTGTAATGGTCGAACAATATGAGGTACTCTCAAGGTGTTCCTTCCGGGGACCCACAACATCGTTTATATTTTAGGGCGAGCAATGATGTATACCACTTGGTGCACCTGGCCTAACTGATCAGCATAGCTTGTAGCCCTAAGGCATGAGAGTAGTGTGTCCATCGTTCCTTCTTAGGATCTTGTTTTTCTTTTTTGTGCCCTTCCAAGGGAGCGTGGTTAGTCCGCTTTTTGCAAAACTGCTTTCCTTCAGGTTAATAGGTTAAATTCAATCTCTCCAAAGAATTTATGGCGTTATACTTTTTGCTTATGCTCTCTTTATATACTCGGCCTCCATAAAGCTCTATCTTTTGGAAGTACATCCGCTATGCATTTTAATATTCTTGGCACCGATTATTCAATAAAAGAATTTTGTTCTCTTGGTCGACAAGCCATGTTATTGAAATCTAATCAAAGTGGTTTTACCTGGCTGATCCGGATTTCATATTATGGATATCATATCTGATTGTGCAAGAAGATTATGGTTATGGCTTGATCTCTACTCAATTCTATACATTCTTTTACTCAGTGATAGCTGAGTTTGTTGGGTATTCTTCCTGCTATCCGATTACATCTTCCTTACCACCTAAACATTTATCAGGTACCCAAGCTTTGCATTTCCTCCATATCTGCTTCTTACACGTCTTTTTGCATAGATTAACAAATGCTTGCAAGTTCCCCTCAGGTACTTACAAATCATTTTCTCCTTCATATCTGCTTCTTTTTCTTCTTTTTACAGAGATTAGCAGATATTTTCAAGTTCCCCTAAGGTACTTGCAAATCATTTTCTCATTCATATCCGCTTCTTACTCTTCTTTTTGAGAAGATTAGCAGATGCTTGAAAGTTCCCCTCAGGTACTTGCAAATCATTTTCTCCTTCATATCTACTTCTTACTCTTCTTTTTGCAGAGATTATCAGATGCTTGTTAGTTCCCCTCAGGTACTTCCAAATCATTTTCTCCTTCATATCTGCTTCTTACTCTTCTTTTTTCAGAGATTAACAGATATTTGCAAGTTCCCCTCAGGTACTTGCAAATCATTTTTTCTTTCATATTTGCTTATTACCCTTCTTAATCGCAGAGATTAGCAGCTGCTTGCAAGCTCCCTTCAGGTACTTGCAAGCTATTATTCTTCTATACCTCCTCTCACCTTTGTTTTCCAGAGCTTAGTAGAAGGCATTCACAAGTCTTCTTCACTTTGCAAGAACAATTCAGGTACGTACAAGATGTGTCTTTTTTCACTTACAATATCTTCCTTTGTAGGAAAATAAGTTTATAGACTTTTCTGAGGAGAGACATCAGGTTCTATATCTATCCCTCTATCTTTTGTTTTCCTACTTGGGGCAGATCGCAATTTCAGAGGTTACCTCTACTTTTTCAAAGTTTCATGCAAACATAAAAAGTGCGAGGATTATGTTAACCCAGAAATCGGCGATCCCTCCTAAGGTGGCTAGATCGCAAGTCGTGGACTTCTCTGTCTTATTTGGTGGTTTCGCGGCCTATTTTCCAGCTAACCGTGCGGATAGACTTCTCTGTCTGCACGGCTAGGCTATCTTCCCGGTAGTTACCAACTCTGCGATGGCTAGGAATTCTTCCCAGTTTGCACCATAAGGTTGTGCGATTAGCAGGTAGGGTAACGGTCTCTTCCCCAGCCCGCAACCAGTTCGCAGACACTCCTTCAGGAAGTCATAAGCAAGGATTTGCCAAGTCTCTTCTTTAGACTTCCTGCAAAATGCGGCCTCGTATCCCTGTTCGTGATAACATTGTTAGCAGACCGCTTGGTAGTGGACTGCCTAAGTATGGGGCGGACTCCAACTCAGTCCGCTAGCAGTAGGAAGACTCAATCCTAGCTAGCCCAAAGGTGCCGGACTCAGTCTCAGACCGCCAATAAATGATGGACTAACCCGCCAGTAGGTGACCTGCATCCAGGTCACACAGTAGAAGGCGACCTGCCTCTAGGTAGCCCAGTAGTAGATGGCCTACCTCCAAGTCACCCAGCAGAAGGCATCCTTCCTCCAAGTCGCCCAGGAGAGGGCGACCTGCCTCCTCATCCCGCCTAGCAGGTGCAACCCACTCCTTCTATTCGGTAGAAAGTGGCAGACTCGGCCTTAGTCTGCCTAAGGGAGGTGGACTTTCTCTGCCCTCTAGCACTCTTCATCAGGCCGCACAGCATAGAGCGGACTCAACATCAAGCCGCCAGTAGGTGGCGGACTCGTCTCATCTAACAATAGAGGCAGACTCCCTGTATGCCATGTACTAGGCGAACTCTTTGCGCAGTCAGCCAGAAGCACCGCCTTTCCAACATCGACTTCACCCAGCAGTAAGCAAACTTCTCTTCAGTCCGCAGCATATCGCAGACTCAATCGCAGCTCGCCCGCATCATCAGGGTGACATCATCAAGCCTAGTTATGGAAGATTCCTCCTCGAGCCTATAAATGGCCCTCCATACCTCTCATTTGAGAAGGACCCCAGGAATACAAGAATCAGGGAGCAACATTGGCAGCAAACCCTGCGGATATGAATTACTTTTCGCCAACCCTTCTCACGGATTGACTGCCTGTCCGCGCAGCCTCAGCGGATAAGCCTTGCAGTTCAGTTCCTGAGCATGGAAAAAGCAGCCTGTCCCAGTGACCTCAGTGGTCTTCTCTGCCTGATTGTGCAGTCCTCAGGTAGAGAGCTGCGGGATCAGCAGTACGCGCGGTCTGCCGACCTATCTGATAAGTCTGTGCGGCCTCTAACATTTTCTATCTTCTACCCGCCAGCTTCCCCTTGTACCCTATATATTTTTCCGTGTAAAGGAGCAAACTTAAGCTGTAATATTGATTCATAATCAAAGGAAATCCCGTCGCAGGAGTGGCATTTAAGCCGCGGCGGGCGAACTCTGTTGTTGCCGCTGCAAGCGGCCCCTCTCTTCTTCCCTTCTCCCTTCTCTCTGCTGTAACCGCAAATTCCTAACCATTAATGTAACTGACTGCTCGACAATTCCTCATCAACCTCCCATTATCCCTACAACCCGGATCGAACGTGCTCCACTCTCGAGCGTGTAGAGGCATTTTTTGCATCCTCATTTCTTCCCTTCTCCTCATCCTCTCATGAGATTTCGAACACCGTTATCTGGTGGAGCCATTTTCCTCATCAATAATAAAAATTCCCATATAGATTTATAAGTTAAGGATCGGCTTAACAATAAAGTAACTTATCATATAAGAGTGCCCATACATACTTATATGATAAGGATCTTGTATATGTAATGCAATTCAATGTTATGAACACAATGCAATGACTAACTCACACACACACACACTGCTATGTTGACACAAGCTTGTAGTTCCCACTTTTTAAGCAGGTAGCTAACCTCTCAGGCGCCATCCATCGTGGCCAGACAGTGACAGTGAAACGGGCTTTCCACAACTAGGCTGGTCTCCACACTACCTAGCCTAGGCCTCGGTACTCCTCAATTCTAAGAATATAATAATGGAACTCCCTATGTACTATGACTCAGAAGGGTTCTCAGATAGATGTGCACCAAAAACATAGCCCAACCTTGCCTATCTTTGTGGCACATAAGGAGCCTGTGGGACTGTATCACCACAGGACCAAGCCCAACCGTCCACTTGGCACTGAAGGGGTCCCAGGAATGAGCACCGAGGACCAATCCTACCCGCCCAAAGTCTATTTGTCAACTCCAATTTGTGTGACGACTGGCGAGCCCGTAGACCTGCCACACTATCCTTAACCCAGGATTATGACACCACATATCAACTCACACCATATGCAGTTTCACTTCATCGTGGCACAGAAGGAACCTATGGGAGCGTATCACCAAAATACTAAGCCAACCGTCCACTTAGTGTGGAAGGAGTCTAAGAAATGAGCATCGAGGTATAAGCCCAACCACCCAATGTCTGATTTCATCATTCCCAATCCAGTGCGGCCAAACACACGCACTTACACCCTTTCATATTTCCGTGCTCCCAAGCACTCAAGGGTTCAACATCAACATAGGTGGCAAGACACCTTGAACAACATAACAATCCCACACTACTACCCATAGGGAGACACACTCTAAGCAGTGGACTATACAAATTATCCCATCCAATACTTGAGATCACGATTCATCACATTTCATGGCCTTGAGGTTAACCTCATCTACTTCCTTCTTTTTTAATCAAATATTCACAACATTTATGCTTTCATATATTTATCATCACAACATAATAATTCTTCACGTATTCATCAAGCATGATAACATAAGTATAGATTACACATTAAGTTATCGGATTACAATCGCGCACATCCTTATAGGATTTCACAAGTAGCCATTTGTACAACTAAATCTTATCAAGCCATTTATTCACTAATTTCCTCAAACCCTTTGTTTATTAAATTCCTCCAAACCATTTGTTTACCTCAACTACATATGACTAGGCTGATCAAAACCTCAACATCATCTTGCTACGTTTCTCCTACTTATTCCAAAATCGGTTATAAACTAACCCGAAAGCATCCTGCTCATAAGTTGTTACCATGCTGCAACTTCGACTGGACATTCCAGGAGCTAAAAACTCCTATGAAAATGTGAAACCATCCGTTGGAAAGGTCTTTTTGATAACTACAACTTTTTATTCAGCCCAAGACCTAGATCAGGCCGTATCTTGCTCGAAAATGGCCTCAAAGTCCGCTGCGCACAGAAAATAGATTTATGCACGCATCTTAAAGCAAAACGAACGACATCGGTTCGTTATCTTCCTTTAGCAAATTTTTCAAAACCACATACAACACTTCCTCCTCCCTTATTCACCCTAAATAGACCATCTTTTTTCACGAAACCAAGTCCCCCATCTTCACAACGAAGAGAGGAGAGGTTGAAGACAACTAATCTCTAGGACAAGGTCCTAGATTTGTCTCTTCCTAGGAGATCTTCATCTCGCACAAGTCCAACTGTTTTGAATCAAAATCTCTCCTACATTATAAATAAAGATCTAGCACCAAGGGAGAGGGTAGGAAGCTCACCTCATTTCGTCCATGGATCTTGTCACTCTCCTCGACGACATCGTTCTTCACGAAGATGGAGAGATTTTCCTCCAGAAATTCAACTCTGGCGACTTCTCCTCCTCCATCGGGTTCGGCAAGTAACGACTCGGCAAGAAATGGAAGTGACGGCTATGGTTTCTCACTTCTTCCCTTTTTATATGAAAGATTAGGGTTTGATACATGCTTCCACGTGTCATCCTAACATTGGACCGCCTATTATTACTTAAATTAAGTCTTATTGAAAAGACTGGTCCAAAGGAGCCATCAGTGCCTATCCCGAAAACCTGATTCAGCCCATAAGTATAAATCAGCAACACAGACTAGGCCGAAAATGTGTTAAGTCAAATTCTTCGTATATACTATACACACCTGACGAATCGTCGAAATTCATCTTGATCACTTAACGCCTCGTTGAGTTCTATACTTTTCTAAGTCAAAGCATTGAGTTCATCGAGTATCACTCGATTCTTCATCAGATGGCGCCAAGATCACTCAACGCCTCGTTGAGTCTAGTATTTTTCCAAGTCAAAGCGTTGAGTATTTCGTCTTACCGAACCCAGAATTATTCCAATTAAAATTCGTCTTATCTACTCGATGCTTCGTCGAAGGGCGTCAAGATCACTCAAAGATTTTTGACGAATTCTTCTGGCCAAAATGTTCTAAGTCCAATTCGTCTTATCTACTCGATGAATTTGTTGGATATCCGTGATGATATTCGATGAATAGTACTGGTGTCAATTCAAAAGTCATACTCGACGAATTTGTCGGATATCCGTGACGATATCCGACGAATTTTACTTGTCGAATCTGGCGCACCCCGAGCCCGAGTCAGGTCTCTTGACTAAAAACGTGTGCAAGGGGTCTAGTGCAAAATGGGATGTTACATGGTGCAGTGTTAATGTTTTTATATGAGAGTTGATCAATACCCATTGAGCCTCTGATTACATTTGTAGTCCAAACTGCATTTTAAGTATTTTCCTTTATCATTGCTTTCTCCCCCTTTCTGACTTATTCAGAGGTAGTAGCCGACAAAGTGTTCTTGTCAATTGTGAGTCTTTCATCCAAGAAGTTGATTCCTTTAGTAACAAGATTCTTGACCTCAAGCATGTCGTCTGATGTAGGCTTATCCTTTTTGGGCATTATGGTGATCGACGTAACTAACGCAACGCTCTCCGACAACCCTCCCGCCACGCTCAAGCCTTAAACGCAACAACGACACAATTTGTATTTCAATATTCAGAGATTACGGAGGGTTCGCAATGCCCTTCAAGATAATACCAAGGCGATAAGCCAAGGTCCTCTCAAGCTAAAGGAACCCACACGGTTCGGTCGAGCGTTGTTGTACCAAAAGAGAATCCACCGAAAACAAAAGATTCGGACAAGGGTGGTTCTCTCCCAACAAAATAAAACGAGGGCTGCCACACCTCACGAACTAAAATGGAAAAAGAAAACACCAACAAGATCTATGAAGAAATTAACCACGAAAATTCAAGTGTTTCACAAGCCACGCAACACGCATATGCCACAAGATCTATCAAGAGGGAAAATCACAGAGTAGAAGATATTTTCGTTACCCAATCGGAATGGAGGATTCTGATTACTCGCTACGTGGTTCAACCTTCAACGGCTCCACCAGAGTCACGCCGGATGGCGAGGAACTTGTCCTCCTTCGTCGCTTCACGCCGGGGTTTAAGAATCAACAAAATCAAGCCTCTTGTCTTGGTCGAATTTCTTCAAGGAGGGAGTTGATCAGTTTTTGGTGAGGGGAAGGTGGTGGTTGGGTTTGTATTGAGTAGGATAGCCGGCCTTGGTGTGGTTGATGAAGGGGTCGGTGTTGGGAGAGGTATTGAAGGCTTTGGTCGAATATTGGAAAGGAGGAGGAGGAGGTAGAGGGGGGAAAGAAAGGGGGAGGCCAAAATTTTGGAGAGGAGGATAGAAGAGGAGGAGGAGGAAATTAATTTTCCAAGAGGGGAAGAGAGTGGAGGGGGCGAGGATTCAAATTTTGAATCCTTGGTTTTCAATTTTTCATTCTCCACTAATGAAATCAACAACAAGCATGGTTATATATAGCCTTAGACCACTCAATCTCCACCATTCATGAAATAGGAAAATAATATAGGCCTTATTTATGATACACCACTCAATCTCCACCATTCATAAAATAGGAAAACAATCTAAACATATAATGCATAAAATAAGAATAAAATAAAACATGCATGAAATAAAAGATATTCTTGATGGTTATATGCACCCATCATATATGAAATGAAATAATAAAATAGGAAATAATAATAAATGATGAAATAATAAAATATATAATTATAATTATTTTATTTATAATTATATATTTTATTTAAAATGGCGGCGGTGAACGTCGTGAAAAATATGTAGCGGCGTTGGCGAAGAACGTCGCGGCATTGGCAAAGAAATGTCGTGGTAGACTCCTATCTTCAAGCTTGCGACAATGACTGTCCCAATCCACGAATTCTCTATGTAGGGGATCAACGGCCGCATCAGTAACATCGCCATCATGGTCATCCAGAATTTGTGTGCATGCATCCATTCTCCTTTCAATTATGATCCTGTATTCATTCATCAGTTTCTTCTGAGCATTGTGAACCATCTCCATATTGCTTGATGTGAAGTTCTGGTTTTGGAGAATGTCATTTTGGGTTTGCCTGATCTATTGTAGTTTGCTTTCAGTGAAGGTTATAATAGGAGCAAACCTATGGAAGAATGCAACTGTGTTGGATTTGAGTAAGTTGACTTGAAACCTGATTGACTTTATCTCAGTAGAAAGATCTTATCTTACTACCTTGATGGAATCATTATTGTAGTGTTCTAATTATCTTCTCTAATCATCTAGCAACCCTTTGAGTTGGGGTAAAAAGGAGGAGGACATCTGATCAGCCTTTGCAAATGTTCCTTGGTCACCTACATCCTCAACCCTATCTTTGGTAGTAATCTTTTCTTCATAATCATGCATCATATATTCTGAAGAGTGTTCTTCTGCATGGACATTGTCAGCAGGAACATCCTTGTTAGATTCAGATGAGACAATCTCATGCACAATATCATGAGTAGGGAGTTTAATGTGAATCTCCCCCTCAGCTTGAGCCTTGTCCATAAGGACATCTTGGTATTCTTCATTTCTCATGGGAACTTTTGGCTCTAAGGTGGCAGTGGATGGAGAATCTTCCATTGTCCTCTCAAGAACTTGTTCCCCCTCATCTTGAGGATAGATAAGAACAACTTCATGACCCTCTGAAGTTTTAACAATCCTTTTCTCCAGATTCTTAATGAAAGTGTCTAATTGTTCTTGAATAGACTGGATGGTCTCCTCCTCAGTATGAGCAAGTATCTAGGAAGTCTCCCCCTCAACTTCAACATAGATATTTTCCACTTATTGACCTTCTAGTGAGACCATGGCTCCAACTTGGTTTTCTTCAGATTGTGTTATGGCCAACTGGATCCTTTGTAATGCCCCTGATTTTTTTATGTTTAGTTAATTATTTTATTTGATGTATTTATGACATCAGGGCATTACGTTAACGCATTATTGGTGTGTGTCATTATTAGAGCGTGGGTTTTAGCTCATGGGTTTTTTGTGTGTGGTTGCGTTTAGCCTATTTGCAAGATTTCCTAGCGAGCCGGGTCTGTTTTGGTGACTCGGTGGAGCCTTTGTGGGAAAGCTTGTGTTTTGGCTTCAGGAGGTGTTTACACGAGATTAGTTAGTCGGATTTTGATTTCGAGTTTGCCGTTGGATTCGTAGCGTCGATGCTTAGCTACAGTGCGATTTTCATAGAATTCCGGGTATGTTTTGTTTTCGAGTCATTTTGACGTTTTATTTAATTAATTATGATATCCTATATTAAAATAATTGAATAAAGAAGTATAAATAGAAATCCATCGCATCAAAACCCTATTCATTGTCTCCCTCATAAAACCGTCGACCTGTTGCAAAAGAACGAGAGCGGTGGACATCCCTAAGCCTTCGGCCGCAGATTTCTGGAGCTTTGGTGCTCAATTTTCGTCTTTGGAGAGTGGATCCGGGTATATCTCGCCTAGATCTACGTTTCAACGGTAAACTTTCCCAGTTTCGTGGATTTTTAGAGGTTTAGGGATGCAATTTTTACCCTATTGTCCTCTCAAAACTTTCAGGTTTTGCTGCTTAAGGGTTCTTTCGGCCAGATCTGTGAGGTGGGGCATTGCTTGGCCAGAGAGATTTGAGGCAAGTGGTGATTTTCCCCTTGCTTGTTCTTCCTTTCTCTTTTGTTTTCTTGATCTGTATAAGGAATGATTTCCTATAGGATTTCCAAACTTACAGAAATCGGTTGGATTAGGGTAGGATTTCCCCCATGTAAAAAAATGATTTTCTGTAGATCTTGAGGCAAGTGGTGTTTACACCCTTACCAAGCTTTTTGCCCTTAGGTTTTCTATTCTAGTAGGCTAAATGAGTCTTAGCATGGCAGTAATAACATCTCAAGTCTAGGTTAGACATAGTTAGAAATTGTTAGTATGGTACTGTTGGGATGATAACCCTCTGGCAGGTTTCTATCTAAAAGCTTTGAGTGGAGCAGAGTGTATATAGCCTAAAGCTTTGAGTGTAATCTTAGTGTAGAAGTTTAGTTTTTAGCCTAAGTATAAAAGTGTTGAGTGTGTTGAATGCACTCAACGCCTTGCTGAGTAGACTGAGAAGCTAAGTTAAAAGCATTGAGTGAGTGGTACTCACTCAACGCGGCGTTGAGTGAGCTTAACACACTCAATGCCATTCTATAAATTCTGGAAGCTAAGTCTAAAAGCGTTGACATCGTTGAGTGATCTTAACTCACTCAACACCGTCACTTTAATCGGCAAGTTAAGTAGAAAGCGTTGACAACGTTGACTGGGCTGAACTCACTCAACGCCATCTTTTTTTTTGTGATCTAAGTTTAGAAAAGCGTTGATAGCATTGAGTGAGTTGAACTCACTCAACTCTGTCTCTTAGTCTATTTAATCCATAGTAGAAAGCGTTGACAGCATTGAGTGAGCTGAACTCACTCAACGCCTTCGCTTAGATAGAAAAGCGTTGAAAGCGTTGAGTGAGCAGAACTCACTCAACGCCATCATTTGATTTTGGCAGCTATGTGGTAAAGCGTTGAGTGAGCTGAACTCACTCAATGCCATCGCTTGTTCTTGCTGCTTTGTTTAAGCGTTGAGTGTGCTGAGTTATGGTGTTGAGTGCGTTGACTACACTCGACGCAGCGTCGAGTGTACTCGACACTTTTCTCTTAGACTCATGTCATTTCACCTATTTGTCATGTTTCTCTAAAGGCTTAGTTTTGCCAAGTTAGAATCGTCGGGTTTCTGCTGAATTTGTCGAGTTTGGGTTTTCTGGGTATTTGCTATATGGGGTTTGGGTTGGTTGGCTTAGTTTTGTGAATCATTACACCTGGGCATGTTTAGGTCTTATTTTTGGGCTGTTGGGTTGTGTTGGACCAGATGACCATCACCGCAGTCCCGTTTTTGAGATGTTTGGGTATGTTAGTTCGGGTTTGACCGGTTGGTCCTGACTCAGATCCGGTTGCATTACGGTGTTAATGATTCACGTGTTTATTGATCCTTTATATCGTGTTTGTTTCCTATGGATTAAACTTATGCTATTTCTGCCTATTCTTGCAGATGTTCTTGGAGTATGACTCTGTTCGCACTTGGTGCAAAATTCATTACCATTTAACTTTATAAGTTAACTCTTTCATTGTTAATCTCTAGTTAGTTTGTTGTGTTTTTGACAACTATTATGGTTTAGATTAGTAATCTTACTACTTCCTTGTTTACTGACAATTTTGTTTGCCACTTGTATTTTTCTTGCTGAGGCGTTCTATCTTTGAATGCCTCAAGTTCAGGACAGTAGACGATTGAGCGGCTAGATTTGGTGTTTGCTAGTAGACTGCAGTATTGTAGAGGTTTCCTCTACCTTGAGAGGTAGTTCTTTGTTGTTTTCTTATTAGTACAGACACACATACTGACCAGTAGGTTCGTGTCAGTTTGTTGACGCCCACTGGTGGTTTTCTTTTGAATTGCTGAATACTTCGCTAAGCTGCTAGTTTTACCTTTTGTGCTTGTTTTTACTTACTCTCTAGGAATGTTTTATGCTAGGTTGCATGTTAGGTATTTTCACTTATAAAGGCATTACTACTAATACTTCATACATCTCATATTTCTAAAACTTAAATGCTATTTTCTAGATAACGTAAATACTATTTTCATACTTATAATAAATCTAGAGTCTTGCATGCCATGAGTTGTCCTTTGGGAATATTTATACTCATATAGGGTGTTAATCAACATAACCAAAGTATTTTGCGCATCGTATAACAATACTTTTACTCGTGGACTAGTTGATCCACTGTGCCGAGGGATATGATCATCCAATTTAAACTGGTTTTTACTTAATAACTTATGGATTTCATATAAACTATAGAGTTTGGAGTTTTTCCTGAGTGCCTGTAGTTATCCCCTGTACGACGTGGCATCACGACGCGTATTTTCTCTTGCTCTGATATAACTTAAATATTGAGAAAATGTGGGTTTTGACAGTTGGTATCAGAGGGATGGGTTGTTTGACAATTGGTCGGGCAACCTTCTCTAGTTAGTTTTAGTTGTTTAGTGTCATTTCATACACACACCGATTTGTCATCAGTACATCTTGACTGAAGCATGAACACTACACTCATAAACATGATAAGAAGTATACGGGACATATTATGTAGTATGAGATGCATAATATGTGTTTGTATATGGATCCACCATTGGTGACAATATGTGGCGGTTACTTAGTATTGGATACATAACCATCATCACATGGATGCCCATTAGCACATTTTTTTTCGTTACATGAGATATTATGTAGTATGAGATACATAATATTTCATGTGTACGCCGCTCATAACATGCATTAAGCCCTTTTTTTAGAATGCATAGTATAACATAACATTTGCACACGTGCCAAGCTAAAGATTTATATGATGACATATGTAAACACATTGTTTTGAGTCAAAAGAATACAAATTCATGCATTCATGGACTATGCACAAGAGTTAATAAGATGATGGCATACTATCCTAGGGTTAAGCATTTCATCATTTATAAAATTCCTAGAGCAAGTTAGCAGCAAGAGCAAGTATTTATGTATGTTTTGTCTGTAATAGGTTGTTTGGTTCTAGCGGTTAAGCTAGGTTTTGACTAGTTGCTTGTTGTAATTATTAGAATGTCGAGACGTCCTACGACGAGAATGACTCCCCAGTCAGAGGGCTAGTCGTCTGGTGCTCAGAATGAGGCCGTGATAAAAGGATTGCAACAGAGCAATAAAGCTTTGTCTAGGCAAATGTTGGAGGTACAGTCGCATATCCAAGCCTTATTGACTATCATTGCAGGACAACAACTTAGATTTCAGGACTCGACCGTGGGTCAAGGTGTTCTAGTTCCTCCTACTCCTCTGGTGCCGCCTGCTATGCTGCCACTAGAGATGAACTTCATCTCGCATTTTTAGCAATTGGGACCCCCTACTTATGATGGTAGGGCAGAATTCATGGCTTTGGATGACTGGATCGTAGCCATCGAGGAGATGTTCTCTTACTCTGGAGTTTCAGCAGACCAGAGAGTAATGGTCGCTGCCTACCAGCTCAAAGGTTTGGCAAAGAGTTGGTGGCTAAGGGAGAAGGAAAATTTGAAGGATTGTTGTTCTTGGGTAGCCTTTAAGGAGCTTTTGCTGAAGAAGTTTCTGCCGTCGGTCGAGCTAAACCATTTGTTAAATCATTTCCTGTACTTAAATCAGAGGTAGCTCACAGTGAGTGAGTATGAGGTGGAGTTTAGCAAGCTGAGCTGGTTTGCCTCGGATGTATTAGTTTCTGAAGATAATAGAGTCAAGAGTTTTCTAGTTGGTCTGAAGAGTGACATCCAACAGTTGGCAAGTGCTTATAGATCGAAGAGTTATGTTGAAGCAGTCAAAGAAGATCTTAAGGTTGAGGTAATCGACAATGCCAAGAACCGAGGACAACAAATTAGAAAGGATAAGAGGAAGACTGGTGAGAGTAAGAGTTCACAGGAATCCAGTGCTGCTTCAAGAAAGAGGAGCAAAGAGTTATGCAGTTTCTGTGGCCGTCCAGGACACCAATTTATGAAATGTTTCAAGAGGATAGGAGCTCAGAGGCAGGAGTAGGTCCATGCGATCTAGGGTGCTCCTAAGGGAGATTTGGTTTGTACTTCGTACAAATGGAAGGGGCATGATGCTGCCCACTGTTGGGATAACGTTAGAGTCTGCTTTCAGTACGGATAGAAAGGTCACGTCAAGTCAAAGTGCCTGCAGTCTCAGCTTGTGCTGCAGTCAGTTCCGCTTTAGGCCATTCCACCGCCGCAGCATATAGACAAAGGGAAGGGAAAGCTGAACGTGCTGTCTCTGGAGGAAGCCCAGACTTCTACCCAAGTTATTTCAGGTTAGTTCCTAACCTAGTTTATTTTTTTTAGCTCATAGCTGTAGTTTCGATGTTGTTTGCTTAGTTATTTTAGATTTTTATAGGGAAATTTAAGGTAAAGAACCATTGGGCGTGCGTCCTTTTCGATTTCGGTACTACCCACTCGTTTGTGGCTAGGGCTTTCATAGAGCTTCATCGTTTGTCTCTCGATCGGGTTGGGGACATGTTTTGTGTCGTGTTTCCTTCTGGTGATTATGTGATATCAGACCAAGGTATTCAGAGTTGTCTGATTCTATTAGGTGATTTTTTAGCAGTTACTGATTTGAAGGTGATAGACTTAGAAGATTTTGATGTGATCTTGCGCATGGACTGGTTGTCCAAATATGATGATGTTATCCAGGGCAAGGTTATGCGCTTGGACTTCAAGATGGATAACGGTCAACCAAGGAGTGTTTATGGATATTCGCGCCAAATTTCTCCAATTATTTCTACGGTATGTGCTCGGAAGCTTTTAGATTCCAGATGTTTTGCTTGTTTGGTTTCAGTTTTTGAAACCGTTGTTAGCTTGCCGTATGTAGAGGAGATTCGGTGGTGCGTAAGTTTCCGGATGTTTTTCCACCTAATCTTCCTAGTCTTCTGCCTGAGAGGGACGTGGAGTTTGTCATAGATCTGGAGTCGGGTACTCGTCCTATTGCTAAGGCGCCGTACTGGATGGCCCCGCTTGAGTTGGAGGAGTTGCGTACTCAGTTAGATGAGGTGCTCCTTAATGGTTCTATTAGGCCGAGTTCTTCTCCTTGGGGTGCTCCCGTCTTATTTGTAAAGAAAAAAGGATTGATCAATGAGGCTGTGTATTACTTATAGAGAGTTGAATAAAGTCACCATTAAGAACATATATCCTTTATCGAGAATAGATGATTTGTTTGATCAACTACGTGGTAGCACAGTATTTTCAAAGATTGACCTTTGTTCGGGCTACCACCAGTTAAGGATTCGTGAGACGGATATCCCACACACTGCTTTTCATTCATGGCATGGACATTTTGAGTTTTTGGTAATGTCCTTTGGTTTGACCAATGTTCCCTCTACCATTATGGATATGATGAACCACGTGTTCAAGGATTTTCTGGACCGTTTCGTGGTCATGTTTATAGATGACATTTTGGTGTATTCCCGCAGTGCTGATGAGCATGCCCAACACTTGTGTTTAGTTTTGTCTGCCTTGAGGGACCATAAGTTATTTGCTAAGCTGAGAAAGTGTGAGTTTTGGTTGCCTCAGGTTTCATTCTTGGATCATGTGGTAAATAAAGATAAAATTTCAGTTGACCCTAAGAAGATAGCTGCTATTATGGATTGGAATAGGCCAACCACACCTAAGGAGATAAGGAGCTTCCTAGGGTTGGCTGGCTACTATAAAAGGTTTGTCGAGGGTTTCTCTACGTTGTCTGCGCCACTGACTAATCTGATGCAGAAGAACGCAACTTTTATCTAGAGCAGTAAGTGCGAGGAAGCTTTTCTGGAATTAAAGAAGAGATTGTGCACTGCTCTAGCTTTGTCTCTACCTACTGAAGGGTTAAAATATGCTGTGTATGTGGATGCGTCGCACGTTGGACTTGGTTGTGTGCTGATGCAAGAAGGAAAGGTAATTGCGTACGGGTCGAGACATTTAAAGATTAATGAAATGAATTACCCTACGCATGATTTGGAATTTGCAGCAGTTATTTATGCGTTAAAGTTGTGGAGGCACTTGCTGTATGGCGCATTATGCAAGATTTACACAAATCACAAGAGTTTGAAATATGTTTTCACTCAAAGGGAGTTGAATCTGTGCCAGTGAAGATGGTTAGAGTATGTTGCTGATTATGATGTTGAGATCCAGTACCATCCGGGAAAAGCCAATGTTGTAGTCGATGCCTTAAGGAGGAAAATAACTAAGATTTTTAACCTCTCGGTGGATTCTCTGGTAGAAGAATTTCTCTTTATGGACATTTTTGTTGGGAGTTGTAACTCGTCTAGTAGTTTGGAGGTAGCTGAGCCTTCATGGATTGAAGTCACAAGACTACATCAGACGGAATATCCTGATTTGTTGCACCTTTACAACAAGAATGAGAAAGGGGAGTTGCCAGACTTTTCGATCGATGACGCTGGTATCTTGAAGTACCACGATAGATTTTGTATCCCCAATGTTGAAGGTTTTTGAGTTAAGTTATGCAGTGAGACTCATGGTTCCAGTGTTGCCTAACACCCAGGTTCAACAAAGATGTACCAAGAATCGAAGCAGATTGCCTGGTGGTTCGGAATGAAGGGTGATATAGTGAAGTTTGTTTCAGAATGATTTACATGCAAGCAAGTTAAGGCCGATCATGGATGACCTGGTGGCAAGCTAACGCCCTTGAAAATTCAGAGTTGGAAGTGGGAGAGTATCTTAATGGATTTATTTACTGTTTTACCGAGATCTCCCTAAGGTCATGATTCTGTCTGGGTTATTGTTGATAGACTAACGAAGTGTGCTTACTTCATGCCTTTTAAGATTGATTACCCCATACAGAAGATAGCTGAGCTATATTTATATGAAATCATCAGGTTATATGCAGTGCCAGTTAGTATTGTATCAGATCGAGACTCCAGGTTTACATCTCACTTTTGGAAGAGTTTATAAGAAGGTTTGGGTACCGATTTGAGGTATTCCACAACCTAGCATCCGCAAAAAAATGGTCAAATGGAAAGAGTGAATCAGATCATGGAGGATATGATCAGATGTTACATTTTTGACCACAGAGGAGCGTGGGATGAGCGACTTAGATTGATGGAGTTTGCATTCAATAATAGTTATCAAGAAAGTTTGCAGATGTCCCTGTTTGAGGCATTATATGGGAGGCGATGCAGAACTCCCTTGTTTTGGACTGGGGTTGATGAGAGACCGTTGCTGGATCCTGAAGCGTTAGAAGAAATGGATATTTCTGTGAATCTTATTCGGGAAAGCTTCAGATAGCGCGAGAATGATATGAGAAGAACGCCAATCGGCGTAGGTCTGATTTTGAGTTTGTTGTAGGGGACTTGGTGTTTCTCAAAGTTTCCCCGATGTTTGGAGTTAAAAGGTTTGTTTAGAATTATAAGTTGGACCCAAGATATGTGGGACCTTTTAAGGTTGTTGAGCGTATTGGTGTATCATCTTATAGGCTGGATTTGCCCGTAAATTTTCCTAGTGTGCACGACGTGTTTCACGTGAGCCAGTTGCGAAAATGTGTGCTCAGCGACCCACAGATTCTTGATGTTGTGCCCCATTTGGAGCCTAATCTTTCCTATGTTGAGATGCCTGTACGCATTATGGATACTCAAGATCGAGTGTTGCGAAGGAAAAGCATACCAATGGTTAAATTTTTGTGACGAAACCAAGACGTGGAAAGCGCCACTTGGGAGTTTGGTTCAGCTATAAGGGAGGCTCATCCTCATCTGTTCTCCTAGTTTATTACGGTATGTATTTCCCCTTCTATAATCTTTGATTATATTCTTTTTGTGGAATCTTTTGGTGCGTAAATTTTCGGGAAGAAACTTCTTTTTAGGGGGAGTGACTGTAACGCCCGTGATTTTTCGATGTTTAGTTAATTCTTTTATTTGGCATATTTATAATGTTAGGGCGTTACGTTAACACAAGATTGGCGAGTGCCGTTGTTATAGAGTGGGTTTTAGCTCTTGGGTTTTCTGTGTGTGCCTGGGTTTAGCCTGTTTGCAAGATTTCCTAGCAAGCCGGGTCTGTTTTGGTGACTAGGTGGAGCCTCTTTGGGAATGGTTGTATTTTGGCTCGGGAGGTGTTTACCTGAGATTGGTTAGTCAGATTTCGATTTCGAGTTCGCCGTTCGATTCATAGCGTCGGTACTTAGCTACAGTGCGATTTTCGTAGAATTCCGGGTATGTTTGGTTTTCGGGTCGTTTCTACGTTTTATTTAATTAATTATCATATCCTATATTAAAATAATCGGATAAAGAAGTATAAATAGAAACCCATCGCATAAAAACCCTATTCATTGTCTCCCTTGTGAAACCGTCAGCCTTTTGCGAAAGTACGAGAGCGGCGGACATCCCTAAGCCTTCGGCCGCCGATTTCTTGAGCTTTGGTGCTCGATTTTTGTCTTTTGAGAGTGGATCCGGGTAGATCTCGCCTAGATCTATTTTTCAACGGTAAGCTTTCCCATTTTCGTGGATTTTTAGAGGTCTAGGTATGCGTTTTTTTACCCTATTCTCCTCTCAAATGATTCAGGTTTTGCTGCTTAAGTGTTCTTGCGGCAAGATCTGTGAGGTGGGGCGTTGCTTGGCCGATTTTCTAGAGATTTGAGGCAGGTGGTGATTTCCCATTACTTGTTCTTCCTTTCTTTTTTGTTTCCTTGATCTGTATAAGGATTGATTTCCTATAGGATTTAAAAACTTACAAAAATCGGTTGGATTTGGGTATGTATTCCCCATATAAAAAAAGATTTTCTGTAGATCTTGAGGCAAGTGGTGTTTACACCCTTGCCAAGCTTTTTGCCCTTCGGTTTTCTATTCTAGTAGGCTAGATGAGTCTTAGCATGACATTAATAACATCTCTGGTCTAGGTTAGACATAGTTAGAAATTGTTAGTATGGTACTGTTGGGATGATAACCCTCTTGAAGGTTTCTGTCTAAAAGCTTTGAGTGGAGCTGAGTGTATATAACCTAAAGCTTTGAGTGTAATCTTATTGTAGAAGTTTAGTTTTTTGCCTAAGTATAAAAGCGTTGAGTGTGTTGAATGCATTTAATGCCTTGCTGAGTAGTCTGAGAAGCTAAGTTAAAAGCGTTGAGTGAGTGGTACTCACTCAACGCGGCATTGAGTGAGCTTAGCATACTCAACGCAATTCTGTAAATTCTTGAAGCTAATTCTAAAAGCATTGACAACGTTGAGTGAGCTTAACTCAATCAACGCCATCACTTTAATCGACAAGTTAAGTAGAAAGCATTGACAGTGTTGAGTGAGTTTAACTCACTCAACGCCGTCTCTTAGTCTCTTAAATCCTAAGTAGAAATCGTTAGCAGCATTGAGTGAGCTGAACTCACTCAACGCCGTCTCTTTTTTTGTAAAGCTAAGTGTTAAAGCATTGACAGCGTTGAGTGATCTGAACTCACTCAACCCCGTCGCTTAGATAAAAAAGCGTTGAAAGTGTTGAGTGAGCTGAACTCACTCAACCCTATCGCTTTAACTCTGCAATCTAAGTGTTAAAGCATTGACAACATTAAATGATCTGAACTCACTCAACATCATCATCTGATTTTTGTAGCTAAGTGGTAAAGCATTGAGTGAGCTAAACTCACTTAACTCCATCGCATGTTCTTGCTGCTATGTTTAAGCGTTGTGTGTACTGAGTTATGGCTTTGAGTGTATTGACTGCACTCGACGCGGTGTCGAGTGTACTCGACGCTTTTCACTTAGACTCGTGTCATTTCACCGATTTGTCGTGTATCTCTAAAGGCTTAGTTTTGCCAAGTTAGAATCATCGGGTTTCTGCTGAATTTGTCAAGTTTGGGTTTTATGGTTATTTGTGATATGGAGTTTGAGTTGGTTGGCTTAGTTTTGTGAATCATTACACCCAGGCATATTTGGGTCTTGTTTTTGGGCTGTTTGGTTGCGTTGGACCAGATGGTCATCATCGTAGTCCCATTTTTTATACGTTTGGGTCTGTTAGTTCGGGTTTGACCGGTTGGTCGCGACTCAGATCCGGTTGCGTTACGGTGTTAATGATTCACGTGTTTATTGAGCTTTTGTCTCGTTTTTGTTTCATATGGATTAAACTTATTTTATTTCTGCCTATTCTTGCAGATGTTCTCAGAGTATGACTCCGTTCGCACTTGGTGCAAACTTCATTACATTTTAACTTTATAAGTTAACACTTTCGTTCTTAATCTCTAGTTAGTTTGCTGTGTTTTTGACAGCTATTCAGGTTTGGATTAGTAATCTTACTACTCCCTTGTTTATTGAATGTTTTGTTTGCCACTTGTATTTTTATTGCTGAGGTGTTCTTTCTTTGAGTGCCTCAGGTTTAGGACAGTAGCCGGTTGAGCAGTTAGGTTTGGTGTTTGCTAGTGGACTACAGTGTTTCAGAGGTTTCCTCTACCTTGAGAGGTAGTTCTTTGTTATTTTCTTATTAGTACAGACACACATACTGACCAGTGGGTTTGTGTCAATTTGTTGACACCCACTGGTTATTTTCTTTTGAATTGCTTAATACTTCGCTAAGCTGCTAGTTTTACCTTTTGTGGTTGTTTTTTACTTGCTCTCTGAGAATGTTTTATGCTAGGTTGCATGTTAGGTATTTTCACTTATAAAAGCATTACTACTAATACTTCATACATCTCATATTTCTAAAACTAAAATACTATTTTCTAGCTAACGTAAAGACTATTTTCATACTTATAATAAATCTAGAGTCTTGCATGCCATGAGTTGTCCTTTTGGGATGTTTATACTCATGTAGGGTGTTAATCAACTTAACCAAAGTATTTTCCGTAGTGTATAACTGTACTTTTACTCGTGTACTAGTTGATCCACTGTGACGAGGGATACGACCATCCATTTTAAACTGGTTTTTACTTAATAACTTATTGATTTCATATAAACGGTAGAGTTTGGAGTTTTGCCTGAGCGCCTGCAGTTATCCCCTGTACCGCATGGCATCACGGTGCGTATTTTCTCTTGCACTTATATAACTTAAATGTTGAGAAAATGCGGGTTGTTAAATCCTTGCAGCAGGTTCAGAAGATAATGAAATTCGAGCACTCATGTTTCTTATGGTTTCTTCAGTAAACTTAGAGAGCTGAGGATTATGTGGCTCCTCTTCACTCTTCTCAAAGGAGCTGCTCTCTGTGCTTTCCTCAGAAATCAGAATAGATTTCTTCTTCTTCTTGGTAACAATCTGTGCATGTGGTAACAGAACTCTGTCCCACCAATCCAGCATTTTTGAGTCCATCCTTCTCATATGATGGATTTTTGTTCCAAGCCTTATATTAAGGATCCCTAGAACACTATTGTGCATAAATAGAGACATAATTCTACCCAGGTTTGTCTATGGGATGCATTGTACTATTATGTTAAAAAGAACTCTTCCCCAATCTGTCTTCTTAGAAAGAATTATCCTTTCCATTAAATCAAACATCTTCTTGGAAATTTTATCACGTGAGCAAGACTTGCACAACAATGCCATTCCAACAACATCTGCAAGGAATTTTCCTTTCAAGTTCAGTTCCCTTTGCAAGATTGATCCAGTGGAATGCTTTGACAATCCACACCACTTCAGGGAAGCTTTGACATCATATTAATCCAATTCATCTTCTTCATCAGATACCCTGAACCTGGGAAGTTGTAGTGCCTTGCTCAGTCTCTTAGGTGTAACCTTGACCTTGTTGCCACTGATGAAGGACCTGATTGTAACAGATGAAGATACAACCATTATAGTTGAGTAGAACTCATGTACCTCTCTCTTCCGAAGCAAACTAGGATCTAACAGAACATATTCTAAGTCAGCGACCTATAGTAGATGGAGAACTAGCTGAACTTACTCAAGCATATCCTTGAATCCATTCCTGACTAGCTCTGAACCCTTGAACAGAAAGTTCAATCTCCTTGGCGCCATTGCTTTTGAGAGTTGCTGTAGATTTTCTGAGCTTTCTGTCATTTCTTCGCAAGGGGCAGAGAAGGGAGAGGAATAATGTATTTTGTTCTAAGCACACTGTAACGTCCCAATTCGCGCTAGGCCCCTTGATTGCGTATTTGAGTCAAGGGGGCTGTGGTGAGCCCAATGGGGGTGTGAGTGAACAGGTGCGGACGTACGGGAAATGAGGAAAACAAGGCAAAATGGCCTTTCTGGCTGACACGGGTATGGACACGGCCGTGTCCATACCCGTGTGCCTCATAAAAATAGGCTTCCAGTCAGAGAGGTACATGGGTATTGGGACACGGGCGTGTCCCTAGCCGTGTGCCAAGGACACGGGTCGGGACACGGCCGTGTCTCTACCCATGTGCCGCAACCCCGACACGGCAGAAAGTCGTTCTGGGATGAACACAGCCCTAGACACGGCAGGCAACACGGCCGTGTCACCCGAACACGGGTAGGAACACGGCCGTGTGCCTACCCGTGTCTGCGATGTATAAAAAGGAAAAAGTTAGAAACCCTAGCATTCATTCCCCTTTCTTCTGCCCCGAAATTCCTGTGAGAGTTCTTGGCTGGAGGAGGAGGAAGAGCTTGCCGGAGCCATCCTTGGAGGAATCAAAACGCCGCCACCGTCAAGGGAAAAACAATGCCGCCGCGAAGGAGTGCGAGGCTCATGGCCGACCATGGTGGTACCGCTGGACTTGAGGTGAGCTTCCTCCCCTCTCCCTTGGTGCTAGATCTATAGTTATTTTAGGAGAGACATCGACTCCATAGAGTCTTGATGGTGAGGAGGAGAGTTCTTAGGATAAGCCATGCCTAGGTTTTCTAGGCTTAGTCTCCCTCAACCTTCTCATCATTCAAGTGGAGATGAGAGGGGTTTTCGTGGAGGGTTTGGCTTTGAAAGGAGAAATAAGGTTGGGTGTGATTTCTGGAGAAGTTTATGCGAGGTCGTTGCAAGGAAGAAGATGAACGGATGCCGTTCATCTCGCCTTAAGATGCGTGCAGAAATCTGATTTCTGCACGCGGCGACCTTCGTGGCCAATTTCGGAGGTGTTCTGGCCAAATCTGGGTGATCGACTCAACACGAAAGTCGTATCCCTTGAAATTACCTTTCCAACGAGTGGTTGCTCGTTTCCATGCGATTCCTGTAGCCACGGGAAAGCTGGTTCGAGTCCGCTGCGTTCGGGAAAATTCCTGTACAGGAAACTGTTTCCTGTACGTATTCGAGTTGAGTTTCTGGTATGTTGCGACCAGATCTGGGCGATCGACTCAACATGAAAGTCGTAGCCCTTGCGAATACCTTTCCAACGAGGGGTTGTGCATTGTGATCGGATTCCTATAGCTCCGGGAATCCCAGTTTTAGTATCGGGCTATCCTATGTTAATGCACTTGTTAATTTATAATGCTAGCACTCTTGCAATGATTGTGATTTGCCCATTTGTTATCTTGCTCCCATATATCTATAATGTTGTTGTTACTATAATTTAGCATGGTTACTCATTTGGTTGTGTAATAAGGAATAACCATGCAATGGTAGAGAAATGGATTGGATGGGAAGGCTAGATATTAGGAGTTGAGATTGGTATAGGATATATTTATACAATCTGGTGTTGAACTTATCTATTATGCGTAGTGTTGAGGTGAATTCATTGAATAGGTGGGCGTGAACATGATGAACACTATGTGAAGAGTATTTTGTAACCGTAATCCGAGCCCAAGGGGTTTATTAACAACCGATGCTTAGAGTGGTAGTCTCCCTACGGGTAGCATCGAGTGAGTTGTTTTGGGGCATGTGATGTGCGACGATTCATCGTGTCGCGATATTGAGATAATGACTGTGGCAGGTCTACGGGTTCGCCAGTCGTCACACCGATGGGAGCCAATGGGTAGACCTTGGGCGGTAGGGTTAGATACTTGGTGTCCATAACCCGAGATCTCCTCCGCGCCATGAGAACGGTTGGGCTTGCACCTCGTGCGCTTCCGAGGTTCCATCCGGTTCGAAATCAAAGGCCAGGTTGGGCTGTGTTCTTGGTGCACATTTACCCAAGACCCCTTATGAGCCGTAGTATGCATGTGAGCTCCGCTGTTGTGTTCTTAGCGTTGAGGCGTACGGGGGCCTAGGATAGGTAGTGTGATACCACCTAGTAGTGGAGACGCCCGCTCCACTGTCGCCGTCTGGCCACGACGGACGACGCCTGAGAGGTTAGCTACCTGCTCGAAAAGTGGGAACTTCAAGTCTGTGTCGACATAGCAACTTGCATGTGCGTGCGCATGGTTCGGTCATAGCATAACATTCATTTCATGTCATTCATTGCATACACAAGATCCTCATCGTATAAGTTTGTATGGGCACTCTTATATGATGAGTTACTTTACTGTTAAGCCGATCCTTAACTTATAAGTTTGTATGGGCACTCTTATAAGTTAAGTTACTATTCTGATTATTTATACCTGCTGTCATATATATAGATATTTGTAGAACTGCTAGTTGTGTAGCGTAGTTTGTACTTCACCTTATTTACAGTCACCTGCTTGTTTACTTGCTTATATATATATTGTACCTGTGTTCCTTTCTCCGCCCGGTGCCGAGGAGTCGCCGGGGGAGCGGATGTGAAGCCACTTAGTCTTATGACTAACGGTTGCTACGTCTTCCTTTTTAGGAGGAAACCCCGCAGGTAGAGCGGCAACGGACTATGCAGCAGGACAGCCAGGCCCAGATGATAGGACCTGAGGTGGTGGTGCCATCGGCACCGTCAGTGACAGTCATGAGTGTTTTCATGTAGCCGTTTGGCAAAACATTTCTAGACTCTTGTTTCTTTTGTACAAGCCTGTTGTGCTTGTTATCTTCCGCTACTTTTGGACTTTAACTTAGCTGTGAACTGAACTGCTTTTAGCTTTACTTTTCTGTTATGGTTGGGTTGGCATAATTGTTGTGATATAGATTGTAGCCGGCGGAATAGGCGTCTTGTGGTAAAGGCTAACCCGTGTGTTAGTGCTACCGCAAGGCGGCTATTTCGGGCATAAGACTCCCCTCGTGCCGTGTGTTGTGTTCCGGGAGGGGGGTCTTACACACACACCATTATATTTATACATGGATTAATTTGAGAATATGGAGAGGCGCGTACCTATTTCGAGGATCATGAGGAGATAAATGGTTTAGATTAATCCCGCAGATTAGACATAAAAATAAGTCCCTAGACATTAGCGTCGAGTGAACTTGATTCACTCGATGGCTGCAGTTAACTCAGCGTACTCGACGCCTGAGTCCTTAGACTCAGCGCATTAGACACCTGATGTTCTCTCAGCGCTATCTATACCTGGACACTTGGTGTACAACCCCGTATTCGATGAGTGTCTCCCCCTCCAGGATCAGTACTTGGCAGGATCTTAAGAGGCAAGAGGGCGTAAGACACACAGTCAGACCCCTTCCGCCCTTTGCATTGAGTAAAGCTTGCGCTGTCAACGCCTTCCGCCCTTGGCATTGAGTGAAGCTTGTGTTGTCAACGCCTTTTACCCTTGGCATTGAGTGAAGCTTGCGCTCTCGACGCCTTCTTCCCTTGGAGTTAAGTGAAGCTTGTGCTCTCGACGCCTTCCGCCCTTGGCGTTGAGTGAAGCTTGCACTCTCGACGCCTTCCACCCTTGGCGTAGAGTGAAGCTTGCGTTATCAACACCTTCCATCCTTGGCATTGAGTTAAGATTGTTCTCTCAATGCCTTTCGCCCTTCGCGTTGAGTGAAGCTTGCACTGTCAATGCCTTCAGTTCCTTGGTGCTGAGTGAAGCTTGCGCTCTCGATGCCTTCCGCCCTTGGCATTGAGTGAAGCTTTCACTGTCAGCACCTTTAGTTCCTTGGCATTGAATGAATCTTGTGCTGTCAATGCCTTCCACCCTTGGCATTGAGTGAAGCTTGCACTCTCGACGCTTTTAGTTCCTTGGCGTTGAGTAAGGCAAGTGCTGTCGACACCTTCTGATCCTTGCTGAGGGAGATGAGAAAAACCCTTCCTCAATAGCATTCGCCCAGGGGGAAGAAGGGATCTTGCCCACAGTATGTGAAGAGGTTATCGCCCATAGAAGACATAAGGGGTCCTGCCCATGATTGGCGAGTTGCCTTAGATCTCGCATTTACCCATGATGGGGTGCCGCGGAGGCGAGCGCCTGGCTTACCCAGCACTCGTCCCTTTAGGCGAGTGGCGCCTTCATAGGCCACTCGCCTAGTGGGGTTCAGAGGCAAAATTATCTGGATGCCCTTGCAGGGCTGCATATAGCCTTCCAGAATAGTGAGGTTTTGCTGTTGGCAGACCACTTTTGGCTACATATAACCATTCAGAATAATGGAGTGACGCAATTTGCAGGCCAGGTTGCAAAAACTATAAATAGGCCCATTTGGGTACCTCAAAAGGCAAGCTTTTCCAATTCTCTTACTCTCTTGTCTTATAGCGCTTTTTGAGTTGCCTTAGCTCAGCACAGGCTAAGGAGGGGAAGCGCTCTAAGATCTTCCGGGTGTGTGGTGGGACCTCCGTGCTGGAGCCTTGGGTTAGTTCTGAGCTTTGAGTCTTTGGTCAGTTAAGTTTGCTGGGTAAACTAAGTGTGCGATCACCGCTTCCCCGAGGGTTAAGACTCCACAAGAAGCCGGTTTCTGGTTTCAACATTTTGGTGCGGTGAGTGTGGATCATGATCTGCACCGAAAACCTTAGCGAGCCCAATGATTGGAAGCGAAGGGCACGGTTCTGACCAAACCGACTCGCCATCCCTCGCCATCTTGCCACCCTCAACATGTTTGAGGATATCCGTCAAGAAATGCGGAACCTTATTACCTTGTCACTCCCCGCTCGTGGCGAGTGCTCGACACCCTCGGTCCTAGTGGTCGCAGCCCCAGACCTAAGCGAGAATGCTCTTATTCGGCGGCCTGGGAAGGAAGCGGCGGCTGAAGGTAGTGGGCGATATCTCTCTGGGTAAGAACTCGCAGGGCGAGTCCTATTCCACAGCTCGGCAAATGCAGGAAGGCCCGACGAGATTGAAGCGCGAGACCACCCGACTCACCCGACGAGTGCAGGGAGCCCTTTCAGCGAGCTGATCACGTCAGCCCCAGTTACAGAGGGATTTTGTGAGCTAGAGATGCCTTACTATACTGGGAGGGACGACCCGATCCAGCACATCTAATGGTTTGAGGATTTGGTTTCTATCAGGCAGATGTTGGATGATTTCAAATGCCGACTCTTTGCAATCACCCTCAAGGAGAAGGCAAGGGATTGGTTCCATCAGCTACCGTCCAGCTCCATCTACTATTTCAAGGACCTATGCTGGGGCTTCTTGCTGAGGTTCTCAACTTCCAAGAAGAAGAAGAGGGAGTCAGAGTCCCTGTTTCTCGTCAAGCAGGGGGTGAACGATACCCAAGTGAGCAATGTGGAATGGTTCCAAGAGGAGGTCCTCCAGGTACAGGAGATTCCTAGGTACACCCTTATGGTTGCCTTCACCCTGGGGCTTCAACATGGGTTCTTTAAGATGAAGCTGAAGAGGGTGCCTCCAATGTCCTTTGAGGAGCTTATGGAGAGGGTTTGCCGGGAAGTTGAGGGGGGACGCGCGAGGAAGTTGGCTAGGTGGGCCACGGAGGAGGAGTTGAGAGGTGGCAAGGTCCAAGAGGTGCGAAGGCCCAAACCTAGGTAGAGGGAGCAGTAGGAGCAGCAGCAGTAATAACTGAGGTGGGGGTGCTAGGAGCCAAACAATTGGCTTAGTTGGAGGCATCTAAAGTGGAAAGACTAGGCCCAGTGGAGAGGTTTCTATGGAGGAGACAACTGCCAGGGGGCCAGGGTCAGTTAAACCCTCCAGGCTAGAGGCAGGGGCGGAGGCCTCCTCTCCACGATCAACATTAGGCTATGGCCATAGCCCTGGTGAGGAGGAGGAGAGCCTAGCAAAGGAGAAGGCAAGGAGGAAGGGCGGAGCTGCCCTATTATTACTTCCATCAGGAGTAGGGCCAAGCTACAGCCATGTGCCAAGAATTCCTCGAGATGAGAGGAAACAGGGAGCAATAACAATAACTTCGCCAGTTAGTGCGGATTGAGGAAGTCCTGTACGGGGGAGAGGAGGATAGGTGTCAGGACCAGGCCGGTGTTGGAGGTCGCAGAGGGATAAGAGTGACCCACGGGTGGGGGGGGGAGTTGAGGCCGACCGTAAGGCAACTCTCCATACTATGTACCGCCAGAGCATCGCTTCGACGTCCCAAATCCCACCCCAGATGAGAAGATCACCTTCTCAAGGAAGGATATGCAGGATCATGAGGATCCATTTTGCGACGCTGGTCATCCAGGCCTCGGTCGAAAATTTTACCGTCTCTCGGATCCTCGTTGATAATAGGAGCTCGGTCAATGTCATCTTCAAGAAGGCATTCGACGCGATGAAGGTGGATGCCAATCAGGTGTTAGCCTCGGATAGACCTCTCTTCAGATTCTCCGGGGAGAGGAAGGAAGTGGAAGGAGGAGTGGGACTCCATGTTACCTTGGTGGGCCAATCCAAAAACTGCCAATTCGTTATCGTGGATGCTCCCAGCAACTACAATACCATATTAGGATGGCCCCTCATCAGCGCCTTCCATTGTGTTCCCGCCTTGTTCCACCAATGCCTCAAGTTCAACGCCGAGGGAATCCAAGTCCGGGTCCGTGGAGACCGCAAGGTGGCAAGGAGTGCTATTTCACTGAGGTAAACTCCATTTCTTGGCAGGGTGGAGTCGAGGAGATGGAGAGGAGGATGGAGGAAGTGTCCAAGAAGGAAGCCGAAGAAGCAGTCAGAGAGATGGATGTGGTGGAGGAAGAATTCCACAACCGGGAAGGGGTGGTGGAAGAAGTTCTGGAGGAGCCGTCCAAGGTGATGGTCCTGAAAGAAGTTGAGGAGGGAGTTCTTACCCCAGTCGGGGGGGGGCTACTAGCGAGTGGGAGGATCAGTCCCGGCTAAATACAGCGGAAGAGATGGTGGAGATGGAGGTTCTCACGCGGGAAGGCAGGGCAGATAAGGTGTGCGCCAGCGAAAAGTTGAGCCTGGAGTACCAGGGAAGGATGCTGGAGCGCATCCAAAAGAACGTCGGCATCTTCGCATGGAGCACGACAGACATGTTGGGGATTGATATCATTGTTGCATGCCACCGCCTCAACCTGGATCCCGAGGCTCTCCTTATCCGGTATAAGAAGAGGTCTACCTTGGACAAGCTGGCCGAGCCCATCTGGAAGGAGGTGGGTAAGATCCTCAAGTACGTATTCATTTTAGAGATCCAGTATCCAGGCTGGGTCTCTAATGTTATAATAGTTAAAAAAGGAGATGGTCGCTGGAGGATGTGTAAATTTCTCTCTTTTAAATAAATCATGTCCTAAGGATTGTTACCCCTTGCCTCGAATCAACGAGCTAGTTGACTCAATCATCAGTTTCTCCCTAATGAGTTTCTTATTTGCTTTTTCAGGTTATCATCAAATCAAGATGCACCCACCCAACATAAAAGATTTCTCCTTCATCAACGGGGATGGGTGCTACTGCTATAAATGATGCCTTTTGGCATGAAAAATGTTGGGGTGACATATAAAAGGATGATGGACCGGGTCTTCCTGGAGCAGAAGGGGAGGAAATTGGAGGTTTACGTGGACGATCTTATGATCAAGAGTCGGGATATTGATTCTCACCTCCAGGACCTGGAAGATAACTTTGGCACCCTGCGGAAATATAAAATGAGACTGAACCCTTGAAGTGTTTATTCAGAGTAAGAAGAGGTAAGTTCCTAGGTCATCTCCTTACCCACGCGGGGGTGGAACCCAATCCTAACAAGGTAAAGGCGATCATGGAGTTAGGGTCACCGCGGAAAGCCAAAGAGGTCAAGAGGCTGATAAGGAAGTTGGCAAGGATGAGTAGGGTCCTCTCCCGGGCTTGGGAGAAGTGCTCACCCTTCTTCAAGGAGTTAAGAGGGGGCCAGAAATTCGAATGGTTAAAGGAGTGTGAGGGCACCTTTCAAGCATTGAAGAGGCAGCAGACCCAGGCTCCTCTGCTCCAGGTACCGAAAGAGGGGGAAGATCTGTCTCTGTACCTTGGGGTAGGGGTCGAGGCCCTGAGCTTTGTCTTGGTCCGGGAAGAGGTCAAGAATAAGCTGCCAATCTACTACGTATGTAGGGTCCTGAGGAAGGTAGAGCTTCGGTACCCCATCCTAGAGAAGTTTGACTTCGCCCTGGTCATCTCAGCCCGGAGGCTCCGTCCGTATTTCCAGGCACACTCGATTTGGGTGGTGACTGACCATCCACTCCACAACATCTTTGAGGGGTTAGAGAACTCTGGGAGGCTAGCAAAGTGGTCGGTAGAGCTGAGTGAGTTTGATATCTCCTTTGTCCCTCGCCTCTCAATCAAGGCCCAGATAATGGTTGACTTCCTAGCCAACTACGTTGTTGAAGTAGCAGAGACTGAGCTCACTCACCAAGTTCTGTGGAGGGTGAAGGTGGATTGCATGCCTGAGAGGCTTTCGCTAGGGGTAGTGGTGCTTTTGGAGAGACCAGAGGGAATAAAGATTGAACAAACAGTGGTCATCCAAATTTCCCATCACCAACAATTAAGCGGAGTATGAGGCAGTGATAGCGGGGCTTCGTTTGGCAAGGGAGTTGGGGGTGGATAATGTGGAAGTACTCATGGATTCCATGGTGGTGGCCTCTTATATCAATGGAGAGTTTGAGGCTAGGGAGCCTACTTTCCAATTGTACATAACCAAGGTAAAGGGAGTCATCGACAAGTTCTAGACATTCTCCATTCGATACATGTCGCGGGGGAGGGGGGGGGAGAACGAGCAGGTAGATCAATTATCCAAGCATGGAACTCAGGTGGGGGGATCACCGACCTTTTCTGCCCCTCTAATGAAGAAGGAGTGCTAATGGAGGTAGATTAGCGCCCTTCGCAGATAGAACCCCACTTCGTCTCCTTCTTGTCCACAGGTGAGCTCCCGGAAGGCTCGAACAAGAAGCATTTCAAGCACAAGTCAGCGTACTATCTTATGAGTGTGGGGAATTTATATCGCAAGACCCTCTCATGGCTCCTAGCACGTTATGTGGCCAAGGAGGAGGTCTAGAGGATCTTGGAATAAGTTCATGCCGGGGAATGTGGAGTCACTCGGTAAGCCAGACCTTGGAAGGGAGGATAATGAGGCAAGGGTACTTTTGGATGACCCTGCGTCGGGATGCCGCAAAGTTTGCCAAGAAGTGCCAGAAGTGCTAGCTGTTCGCCCCGATCCAACTGATGCCAGCTCAAAGGCTAAGGAGCATCACCGCTCCCTGGCCCTTTGCTATTTGGGGAATGGACCTGGTAGGTCCCTTCCCTCAGGCCAGTGGGCAGATGAGGTTCTTATTGGTGATGATTGAAAATTTTTCTAAGTGGTTGGAGGTGAAGGTGCAACCCAAGGTGACCTCCCTGGTAGTCCAAAACTTCATATGGGGGGAGATCATTTGCAGGCACGGGTTTCCCCAGGCCATTATCACAGACAATGAGCCTCAGTTTACTAATACGGAGTTCATCATTTTTTGTGGACAGCTTGGGATTGATCTCAGGTTTGCCTTGGTCCACCACCCCAGGAGTAACGGGAAAGTGGAGGTGGCGAACAAGATCATTGTGAACTTGGTGAAGAGGAAGGTGGAGAACTTGAAGGGGAGCTGGGTGGAGTAGCTCTCCTCAATCCCGTGGGCCCTTAAAACTACCCCCAATACGGATACTGGCTCTCCCACGGCTGTGAGGCTATGCTCCCAAAAGAATTCGATGTCCGGACACCACAGGGGGTGGAAGCAGAGGAAGGCAGGGAAGAATGGAGGGTTGCGAATGAGGATTAGCTATGACTCTCCTTGTATTTGACGGTGGAGCTCCAAGATGTGGCCGTCGTCAGACAAGAAGAAATCAAGAGGCGGATGGCTAATTACTTTAATTAGAATACGAGAATAAAACAATTCGCGGAAGGGGACTTAGTCCTGAAAAAAGTAGATGCTATGGGTAGATCAACTGTCGTGGGAAAGCTCAACCAAATCTAGGAAGGTTCATACATTGTCAGAGAGGTATTGAGGTCAGGGGGTATTGCCTCTAGAATGTGGAGGGCAAGACAATAAGTCACACCTGGAGCGGTGATGACTTGAAGCATTTCTACCCTTGAGCCATGTAAATGATGTCCTTTTTCTAATAAAGCTTCTTGATATTTCAATTGTCTTCTGCTATGATTCATATAAACGGATGAAGAGTTCACTTAGTAGACCCCAAGAAGATCCTGCTGCTAGGCTCCCACTAGGTGGCAGGGCTGGATGTCACTCGAGAGCATCTCCCAAACCTGATGGCAGCAACCCCCAATGTGTTAAAGTTCAAGACGATGACGGTGACGGCGACGGCATTCTCCTACATGTTGAACATGATGATGGCGACGGCGACGGCGTTCTCCTACATGATGAAGATGAATATTACCAAATAATATTTAGTTATTTCTATTTTCATTTTATTTTTATCATGTAATGTTTAAACATTTGATTATTGTTTTATTTTTATTTAGGTGGGCTGCAAATAGCCAAACCATGATGTAAAGCCTATATAAGGCTAACCTTGTTTCATTTTGAGTTAGTGAATGAAAAAATTAAGAAAACCCTAAACCTCTTTGGATTCTCTTCTCCTCTTCTCCTTGGCCGCCCCCTCCTCTCCTCTCTCCCTCTTGGCCGCCGGCCTTCCTTCTCCTTCCCTCCTCTTGCTCGGCCCTCCTCCTCCTTCTACTCCTCTCCCCTTCTCTTGATCGACATTCCTCCTCCTCCCTCCTTCAACAACAAGCTCCGGCCACCATCTCCCCCCCATAGCCGCCACCTCCACTATCCCTCTTTGCACCACACGACCACCATCCTCTTTCTCCACCACCAAACCCGAGCCCCTCCCTCTTCACTCCCTAATCCGACCACCACCTCTTCATCTCCTAACCCGAACCTTCCCTTTCCTCCACAAAACCGACCCTACATCAACACCCCAAACAACCCCCCTTCAAGATAGAAATCGGCCAAGGCAAGCTCTAGTTTTATGGAACCCCTCTCCGGCGTGAAGCGAAGGAAGCAGACAAGTTTTCTCCGGTTGGCGAAACTCCGGCGGAGTCGTGGAAGAACGGTCCTTGAAAGTGAACCGGAATCATCTATTCCGGTTGGGTAACGAGATCCTCTACTTTGTTTGTGTGATTCCTATAATTTTTAGAATTTCATTTTGGTGGAATACGTTTGCGTTATTTTGGAATCGTTCTTTTCGTTCGTGGTTTATTTTTCGATTGCATAGGTTGTTCTTTCTAGTTGCTTAGTTTTCCGAGAGGTTTGATGAGCCTCGCTTTCGTTTTGTTGGGGGAGATCTACCATTTCCGAACCGTACTTTTCGGTAGCTCTCCTTTGGTACAACCATCACTCGTTCGGATCGGGTGGATCCTTTTAGCTCGAAAGAACAACGGCCTATAGCCTTTTGTTCGATCTTAAAATGGCGTGGCTACCGTATGTTAGCGTTAAATTGATAAAGTTGTTCAACGTGTGTGATGCGTGACGAATGTGCAAGCGTAGGATTGAATTGTTGAGAGGCACATATGGCTAATTCGTAGATCTAGTTCGCACACAACGTGTTCGCTTAAATTTCCCATTGGAATCCCTGTTGTCTTTTCGTGCCTTAATCCTTTTAGGGTGTGGCCTACATCAATTTGGTATCAGAGGGAGGTTCACGTCAATTTCCTAATTGGCACCCCTCTCCCATCTTGTGGCACGTTACCCGCACTTCTGTTTGCACGTTAGTTGTTAAAATCACAAAAAATTATTATTGTTGGTCTGCCAATAGCGGCTTAAATTTCTTATTTTTCAGCAAAAAAATCAAAACAAAATTTATTAATAATCTTCATATTGTATTCAGCAAGAAAATCAATTCTATATTATTATTACCCTAGTGGTTAAGCGGGAACAATTCTAACAAACTTATTTTAATTGAGCCAGAAGTATTTCCCCTTGTATGTGCACAAATTCCGGATCGAGTCTTCTCTCCGGTTATCACAATATGGCCTATGACGTCAATGCTTCCCGAGAAAAATCTTTAGGTTCCCTTAGGAATGGTAGAAAGACATTCCATTGCCCGGTAGTGGATGATATTATGGCGTTGATTGGCCAACTAAAGGCTAGCCAAGTTGCACCATTTCTCCCAAGACAACACCCTAGTTGCCATACTGATGGCGATAGTTCCATACTGATCTTTAGGAACGAAGATAAACCTAACGCCCAGGCCAAGTGGCAAATAACTGATGATTTGGCTACCCTTAAACAAGGGAATAAGTCAGTCTCAGATTATATGCAACTCTTTAAGGATTTGACGGTTAGGAGCGGTGTGAAGGAATCGCCTGAGGTCACCCTGTCTAGGTTTCGTAGGGGGTTGAGACCCTACATCAAGGGAAAGTTATTGCGATATGGTCACACCGATCTAGACACCACCTTTTGCACGACAATTGAAATTGAGAAGAACCAAATTCCTAGGAGTAAAGTTCCATGTCAGATGATTACTATAGGTTAGTTTAGCGGCAAATCTGGTATTGGCTCTATTGAGCGTCCTACCCCGATTACGCCCATAGGACATTTTGAGTGTTCCCCTGAGTTGCCTGACTTAGTGGTTGATTCCCCTGATGAGTCTATGGTCGTGCCTAGGACTGTGCCCGTCACTGAGGGCGAGGCTGAAATTACTGACGATAGTATTGACGTTGAAGAGATTGGTTACCCGAGTGGTCTGGATGATGATTTCTCCTCTGAGGAATCACCCCCATTCCCTTTCGACGATATTTCGGAGCCGTCTACCTTGATTTTCATGGAGTCTTCTGAAGACCCTGAGGCAGTTGATATTCCGGTTGAGTCGAAAGAATTACCATATATTGAGAGATTACCCACTCGTGAAGTAGGCGATGAAATGTTAGGACTCGAGCTAGTTATTTTTAGTCCGAGACATATTGTAGTGCCCATTCCTGAGATTTTGACGGCGACTGACTTGGAAGTTATGACGGATGAGTTGGAAGAATGTCCTAGCGAGAGAGTTATATTTTTGGAAGGTGTTATTGATGTATACCCGGATGAGCATCCCCTGATGCTAACTCCATTGTATGAAGTTAATTTTGATATTGACTCTCTCCCAGTTTTTAGTTTACCGACTCTCCCTCCTGATCCGCTGACTCGACTAGCTGACCATTTAGGACACGAGTTTGGAACGTCTGATCTTAGTAGTTTTATTGTACCACCTTATTTCATCCCGTTAGTACCGCCTGATGTAGTCCTGTTAGTGCCGACTGGTCTCGTTATAATTGTGCCACCTGATTTCTTTTTGCTAGTACCACCAGATGTAGTCTCGTTAGTGCCCCCTGATCTCGTTATATTGGTGCCACCTGATGTAGTTCCGCTGGTGCCACCCTATTTATTTCCATTTGTGCCACATTATGTAGTTCTGTTACCGCCATTTTCTATGTCAAGTCAACATGCACTAGTATTTTCCTCTCTTGTTCTTAATTTACATAAACACATTATGGTAGCGCTAGTCGCGCAAGTTTCTTCTTATCAATGTATCGCTAACCTACATAAGAGAGTGTCTTCCTATAAGGTTTACGGTTTACTTTTGGTGCGTCTCATCCCTGAACGGATGACTTCGGGCACTTTAGAAACGTTGGTGAGTCGGCGAGTTAGACTTTTTCGGATTTTTAATCAATTAGGAGAAAGAACATATCTATTGAAGTTAACCACTGAATGGGGTCATTCCCCTAGTTTAAATGTTTCCAATTTCACGCATTGTGTTTTTCCACCATTTGAAATATCTAACTCTACGTTTGGTGCCACTATATTTTCATTTGGGTTGGGGGGTGAGCTTGTTCTTTGATCGTTCTCACCATTGGTCTCCAATGGAGGTACGTTGATTGTTGATGCAGAAATTTTTCCTCTTTATTTGCCTAATGCATTTCCCAAGTTCCGCAGGACAATATTTTTGCTAGACAGGTTCATATTTGGTGGTTTGCTCTCCTCTCAAAGCGGCAGTATTCAGCGTTCCATGATACGATGGTGTGATCGTACAGTCCCCGGAGACACTTGGATCCCGGACTCGGCGATGGTTCTTTTGGATGATGTTCTTCGGCGCCGACACCTCCATGCCAACTCATCGGTGATGATTTCTTTTGAGCAGGGGAGGATTGATGGCGGAAACCCCCAACGTGTTAAAGTTGAAGACGATGACGGTGACGGCGACGGCGTTCTCCTACATGTTGAACATGCTGACGGCGACGACGACAGCGTTCTCCTACATGATGAAGATGAAGATTACCTAATAATATTTAGTTATTTCTATTTGCATTTTATTTTTATCATGTAATGTTTAAACGTTTGAGTATTGTTTTATTTTTATTTAGGTGGGCTGCAAATAGCCAAAGCATGATGTAAAGCCTATATAAGGCTAACCTTGTATCATTTTGAGTTAGTGAATGGAAAAATTAAGAAAACCCTAAACCCCTTTGGATTCTCTTTTCCTCTTCTCCTTGGCCGCCCCCTCCTCTCCTCTCTCCCTCTTGGTCATCGGCCTTCCTTCTCCTTCCCTCTTCTTGCTCGGCCCTCCTCCTCCTTCTACTCCTCTCCCCTTCTCTTGCGCGGCATTCCTCCTCCTCCCTCCTTCAACAACAAGCTCCGGCCACCATATCCCCCCCATATCCGCCACCTCCACTATCCCTCTTTACACCACACGGCCACCATCCTCTTTCTCCACCACCAAACCCGAGCCCCTCCCTCTTCACTCACTAATCCGACCACCACTTCTTCATCTCCTAACCTCCCCTTTCCTCCACAAAACCGACCCTACATCAACACCCCAAACAGCCCCCCTTCAAGATAGAAATCGGCCAAGGCAAGCTCTAGTTTTGTGGAACCCCTCTCTGGCGTGAAGCGAAGGAAGCAGATAAGTTTCTCTCCGGTTGGCGAAACTCCGACGGAGTCGTGGAAGAACGGTCCTTGAAAGTGAACCTGAATCATCTATTCCGGTTGGGTAACGAGATCCTCTACTTTGTTTGTGTGATTCCTATAATTTTTAGAATTTAATTTTGGTGGAATACGTTTGCATTATTTTGGAATCGTACTTTTCGGTCGTGGTTTATTTTTCGATTGCATAGGTTGTTCTTTCTAGTTGCTTGGTTTTCCGAGAGGTTTGGCGAGCCTCACTTTCGTTTTGTTGGGGGAGATCTACCATTTCCGAACCGTACTTTTCGGTAGATCTTGTTGGGTACATTGGAAAATGTGTACCTGATTTGGAGAAGCCTAACTTAGCATAATGGTATACATCAAGGTGTATTTGATGTTGTTTTAAGTTAATATGTGTAGGATCAGAATGTGCAACATGGCATGTAAATTTCTCTAAGTCCATGTGTCGACACCAGAAGAAGATGTGTCGACACTTCAGAAAGATTGTGTCGACACTTGAAGGAGGTTGTGTCGACACAGAGAAAAAGAGTCGACATCAACTGTGTAAACACCGGGAGGCTGTGTCGACATACAGAGGCAGAAGTCAACAACAGCTAAGTCGACGCCTGGAGACAGAGTCGACACAAACAATGTTCAGAATGTACATCAATTGTGTCGACACACAGGACTTGTGTCGACACATAGCAGAATCAACAACATGTTGGTGGCTGAAGTAATTGTTTCGACATACAACTATCTGTGTCGACATATTCTAAAGAAGTTGTGTCAAGAAGCTGTCAACATTTAGGCAATCATGTCGACCTCTCAAAGGACTGTGTCGACACTTAATCAAATTGTGTCGACACATTTTAACAATTGTCTCGACACACTTTGACAGATTGTCTCGACACTTTCTGACAGAAGCAAAGACTCCTTGGCAGTATGAAGACATGACAGCTGTGGGTCTCTACAGGTTAATTGAAGTGATTGACACATACAGAAGTTCGTTAGGAACCGGACTAGCCGGTTACCAGGAGTGAAGGCTATAAATAGTCGAATGGTGTCAGTTGAAAGTATGTAACAAAAAAAACAACACAGAGTGATTATAGAGATTACAAACAGAAGAAGATCTTTGCAGATCTAAGAATACATTCTGATTGAACTATCAGAATTTGTCAAAGTAGAATTCATTCAAGAATTCTGAAGTATCTTCAAGGGATTTGGATAGAGAGAGATCCAATCTTTAGAAGGCAAGAAGAAAGCTGTCTCAGATTTCTAAAGAAACAGGTTCTGAACTTAACTGTCAAGAAGGTTCAGATCCAATTTTGAAATCTAAGGTGGAAGCAGCTGATCAGTATATTCCAAAGTAGATCAACTCAACTAACTTCTGATTCAAGAAGCTTTGAAGAAAACTAAGGTCTAGTTGATTTCATTCATCAGATTTATCAAGAAGCTGATCAAGAACTGTCTTGTTCCTTGTAACATCCCATTTCCGGCTAGACCCCTAGGAGTCGGTTGGTTGTGGTAGAACCCTGGGGAGCCCAGAAATCGAAATAAAACGACTAAGAATTCGGGTCACGGGTTGGTCACGCCCGTGACCGACCCGTCACGCCCATGACCTAGGGCGTGACTCATTCGACGATCGTCGACCTCAGGGAGACGATCGTCGGACGCCGAATTTTCAACCCGGCCCTGTCACGCCCGTGACCCAGGTGTCACGCCCGTGACCTAGGGGCGTGACTCCTTCGACGATCGTTGATCTCAGTTAGACGATCGTCGGGCGCGGAATTTGCCTCATGGCCTGTCACGCCCGTGACCCGCAATGTCACGCCCGTGACATAGGGCGTGACCACCTTCGATGATCGTCGATTTCAGTTCGACGGTCGTTGGCCAGGAATTGGCCACACGGGCATGTCACGCCCGTGACCCACAATGTCACGCCCGTGACATAGGGCGTGACCACGCTTGACGATCGTCGATCCCAATTCGATGATCGTCGATCAAGAATTTAGCCACACGGGCCAGTCACGCCCGTGACCCGGGTGTCACGCCCGTGACCACCCTTCGACGATCGTCGATCTCAGTTCGACGATCGTCGAACCCAGAATTGGCTAATCGGGCCTGTCACGCCCGTGACCTATGTATCACGCCCGTGACCAAGGCCGAAACGACAGCCAGACTGGAAATTTCCGTAACCGACGCCATAACAAATTCTGATTAAGGGAATGAAAACCAAGGGTATTTATGGGCCATTTCCTACTTTAATTATTTAAATAATTAAGGAAATGTTGGTCACCTCTTCATCTCCAGGGTTTCAACTGCCATTCGTCATAACCGAAACGTCATTAAGGGAATTATTAATGGCCGCGGACGTTTCATCCTTCCCCTCGCCACTTGCTGATCTATAAAAGACTCCTAAGAGCAAGAGGAAAAGGTTACACTCTCCCTCAAACTGTTTCAGATTTTCCCCCTTGCTGTTGAAGAACTTCCGGCGACGCCACCACCGCGCCAATGGCTTCCCGACGCTCTGCACGCCTTCAGCCCGCGAACAAGGTCCTCCCCTCCCTCTTCTTCTGCGGATAGATCTTAGAAATCGTTAGGAGAGATATCGGGCTCAAAAGAGCCAGATCGGGTGAGCGTATTTGTGGTTTTCCGAAAATTTCATGGTGGCGGGTTCGCCGGAAACCGCCTCTCCGGTGGCCGTGCCGCCGCCCGACGATAGCCCTCACCTCAACAGAGGTGGTGGTGGTGGTGGCCGGCCTGGGAGATGGCTGGATGGCCGGGAAATAGCTTGGAAAAGCTACAGGAAATTAGGTTTTCAGGGCTCTATTTCGGGCTGTAGAAGAAGATGAACAGTGCCATTTAATTAGATTTTATTTGTGAAGTAATTTCTGAATGAAAATATCTGTCACTTTCAATAATTTGGGAAAAATATTTAGAGGCTCCTACAGGAAAAGTGGTCAATATAGGAAATGTAGCCCTTGAAGTCTAGTTTAGTTTAAAATTGATTTCACTCGATTTAGAATCCTGGTTAGACCATAGCACCATTTTTGGTGAGGTCTATCTAGAGGGCCGTCTGGACCTTAGAAAAATTCCCCACTCTAAACCAGTCATCAAAATGACTTGAAATTTGGGGTGTGGCCTAATCTTACCTATATCTAGGTGCTATCCAAAAATGAGAATTTTTGGGAAATATTTTTCTATAGTTTTGAGAAAAATTCAATAATCCTAGTTTAATTTAATTAGATGGTTAAATAATTTCCAAACCCTCCCAAATTTTGGTGAGTGGTCCCTGGGTTCACCATAAGGTTCTGTATAAGTTTTCATATCATTTGGAGATGGTTTGGATTAGAAACGATCAACCCTAAGTTTTGCCCTAATAAAGGGTCTTAGGTTAAAAGTGCACTTTTGAGATTTAAGTGGTCAGATCACCTCAACAGAGGCTGAGATTTTTACCACTGGCTAGTAATATTCTCTAGCACCCCCCCTCATAGTGTTTGAGGTGGATCGGGGTAAGTTTGCCCTAAGAACCAAGGCCAAACCCTAAGGATGGATCTTGGTGGTTTGTGAAGGTCAAGGGTCAAATGACCTTGGATTGACCCGAAATCGGGTGGAGAGAACCATAGGGTCAATATAGTTCTCTGGATGAAATCTTAGTAGATTTGGAGACTGTTGGGATACCTAAAAACCTAACCCTAATTTAGGGTGTAAAACTTGTAGAGATAGGAATTAACACTAAGTCACATTGATAAGTGTTGAGATTTGGGTAGAGTGAATTATAGGGATGGTACAAGCTCTGGATATTTTACTATGAATTTTAAGATTATTATTTCGGGTACTTTATTAACGATTTAGTAGCTTGTTTGATTTGCTTAGAAAATTTATTATGGAACACACACTTCCTGGAAACTGATGAAATTTAGACAGAAAACGTTTATTATGGTTTTAAATCTTTGGGAATTTTTATGGGATTTTTGGAAGTTTAATTCTAAGGCTTGCTTCATTAAGTATGTTTTACCTTGATTTTTTGATTAAATCTTTAGTGGTGTTTAGCAAGCCAGTAAAATTATGATTCTTTGCACAAAGATCTTTTTTATACCATACTACTGATTAGTAATTTTTCTATAATTTTCCGATGAGTAATTTCAGTACTTCCTTCATTACATAGAATTAACGTGATTATAGTGGATAAATTATTTAGAGGCTAAATACTTTCTGTAAAATTCTGGAAATTTGTATTTGAGGTTATCTTGCTGTTATTTAATGATCATGATTTTTGAGTAGCCATTACTTAGGAGGATCATGTAGTTCATGTTTAAAATGGCCCATGGCCCGTCCTTTGGGAAAATTAAATAAATATCAGATTAATTAGGAAAATTATAAGTTTCTGGATTTAGACAAATTGTGATATGGTAGACCTCCAGTAAATATTATAGGAGATTTGGAAGATAATTTGGTGTACCTCCCCTTGTGTACCTCATATAGCTTAGGATGGTCTGCATATAGTAAAGCCACGGAATTCTGGTAGTTGATGGTTGGTAGGGCAAGTTAAGATTGAGTTCATCATTGGAGGTCAGGATAAGTAGAGTGTGAGACTGGTCAAGGATAAGGGAGTATGGGAATGACGAAAGATCGTCCATCCCGGGAAGAAGAGGATGAGTCTTAATACTCTAGGGTTAGAACTAGAGTAACTAAAAGAGAATCGGGTTAAGGGAGATCAACCAATAATATTAAGTGCCTTGCGAAAGGGAACTTCGGGCCGTAATGCCGCCGTTTTGGTTCCTAGTGCCCCTTGAGAGCCCTTCACGGGGTATACCGGGGGCAGTCCTGGGCTAACGTAAACCATATGAATAATAAATTGAAAGAGCAACTAGTATAACTAGGGTTGCACATTTACACTCCCCGATAGCTAGGAAAGTAGAATTACAGGATTGGTTGCCATTCAGACAGTAGCTCTGAAGGTAGATGCACGGACGGATTGTCCGGGGGGCCGAGGGCTCGAGGGTTGGAGTACAGAATAAAGGTGGTGGGTCTTCGGTATCTGATTGTCGTTCACACCGACATCGGTACGCTGACTCGGCGGTGTGGGACACTTAGCCAAAGAAAGTCTGGTGTGTACAGCCAGCAGTAGTATGCGGATACTCTAGGTTGTGTTCTTCTAGGGGCGTACGGAAGGGCTAGGCCTGGTAGTGTGGATGCCCGCCTAGGAGTGGGGGGCCCGACCCACTGTCTCCGTTTGTCACTACGAAGGTTCCTGGGAGTGAAGCTAGCTGCCCGAATAGGGGGAACTAAGGTCTGTGCGCATAGAGTCGTGTGCGTGTGTTGCACTTGCATGAATCATGGCATAGCATATCACTACACTCATAAATGCATACAACCGACACCCCAACGTATAAATCGGTATGGGACTTTTTATACGATGGGAGCCTTGCAGAAGATCCCTTAACTTATAAGTTTGTATGGGCATTCATATAAGTTAAGGTTACATATTTACTTACTTGTTTGTTTACTTACTATTCTCTAGCTGCCTTTTTATACAATTTGCTACTTAATAATTGCTCTACCTATTACAACATTTACACTGTTCACCTGTTATAACTTGCTAGTTAGTTCCACCGTCATCTGCTTGATTATTCTCCACTTTTGTAGCTTCCCTTTCCTCCTCTCCGCCCGGTGCTTAGGAGCCGTGGTGGGAGGGGTAGGGGATGATTAGGCTTAGTCTTTATGACTAATGGTTTTCGAACCAAACATTACAGGAGCTCCGGATGGGAGACAGGGACCAGCACCAGCGGAGTACGGTGCGCATGGAGGTGGGACAGTCTAGCACCGGTGCACCTGCGACCAGCTCCGTGAGTGATTAGTATTTTCTTAGCTTCCGCGATGAGTGACTTGTAGTGAGGACTCTGATGTACTGGGCTCGAGCCCATTTATCTATTTTCCTATTATTACTATTGATGGACTGGTTATGATTTCACTTTTATTTACATGTTTCTGTGGACTTGTTTACATTTTTGTATAAATGCTTCTCTCTCTTGTGATTGAAAAGGGCCGGCAGAATTGGCGTTTTGTAGTGGTTGTCTTCCCGTGAGTCGGTGCCACCGCAAAGCGGCAATTTTGGGCTAAGACCCCGGTGGTTGAAAAAGAAAAAAAAGGGGTCTTACAAGTGGTATTAGAGGCAGACCTCGATCGAAAGAGAAGTAGTCCACAAAAACCTTGGGCCACCCCCCGTGCGAGCTTAGTTTGTGGACAAACTAGCAGCGGAAGCAGTGGTGTGCCCATGAGGGAAATCACATGTGAAAGTCCATCCTAACTCTTCTTAAATCCCATTCATTCGCTCTCTAACAAATGGAATTTTTACTTGTAGCCTGCGACGAACCCTACATCGCAGCAGGGGACACCTCAGGCTCCGAATGTGGTCCCGAATCCGCCAGCACCAGTTCCGTTCCAGCAGACGGAGATGGGGCAAACACTGACGGCCATCCTGGAGGCCTTCAGAGCCCAGCAAGCCCCGGCCCCACAGCCAAACCCCGGGGCCAATTGGATGACTGTCTTCCGGGGAATTTCCCCTCCATCCTACCAGGGGACGGAGTCTGCAGTACGTACGGAGGAGTGGTTGGACACTATTTACGAGATGCTGGCAGGGATTCGATGCCCCACGGAGGACACAGTCGCTTTGGCAGTCTCCTGCTTAGAGTCACATGGAAAGAGATGGTGGAAATCTCAGCTGGACACCACCTTTGCAGGGATGGACTGTGCTGATATTACTTGGGAGGAGTTCAGAGCAGCGCTCTTGGGACATTTTGTACCTCAGTCGGCGAGAGATGACTTGGAGGATAGGTTCCTGCGGTTGAGGCAGGGGAACAGGACTGTGGTGGAGTACTATCAGGAGTTCACTCACCTGGCCCGTTATGCGGACGCTTACCAATTAGACGATGCTGTCTATGCCCGGAGGTTTTATAAGGGGCTGCAGGATGACATGAGACAGGCCCTCCTTTTCGTCTCAGAGGGGAGTCTGGCCAGGATTCTGGAGATGGCTAAGAAGAGAGAGGCGGATCAGCTTACAGTGAAGAGCCGGAAGAGACCGGCTGATGATACAGTGATTGGAGGACGTAGAGACCGTCCTCGAGGCCAGGTTATTGGAGAGAGAAGGAACGGCGATCTGCCAAGTCAAGAGTTTGGGCAGGAGTAGAGGAGTCAGGGGGTATTGGCTCCCTAGCCTATACAGATGTTGGAAATGCCAAGGACGGTAGAGCAGCCACCGGTATGCTTTCAGTGCAACCAGCCGGGGCATATCAAGAGGAACTACCCTGTGAGGCGAGCACCCCCACCAGCACATCAGGGCGCTCCACCTCCCCGACAGTTTGGCGGACGAGGACAGGACCGAGGACGAGGATTTCAGGATCGAGGTCGTAGGCCAGAGAGAGAGCAGGTGTATGCTCTAGACCTGACACAGCCCCGGAACCCGGAGCAGGTTATCACAGGTATGGCAGTACTTTTCAGATTTTCTTCATATAAACTACTATTTTAAACATAACCTGGTTAGAAATTAAGAGAAGATAAACTACAATAAGAATACTAAGACATTTAATTACCCCAGGCATAGTATTCGTGAGCGGCAAGCCCGCTCACACCCTTTTCGACACTGGTGCGTCGCAATCATTCGTGTCGGAGGATTTCGTGAAAGGACTGGCAGGAGTGGAGCCATTCACCGGGAAGATTATGAGGGTACGCCTACCCGACGGGTCAGAGATATTGACCTCTACTCATTGTAATATGGAAGCAAGGATCGGCGGAAAGACATTTGAGGCACCAGCGACGGTTCTGAGGATGCCAGATTACGATCTGATCCTGGGCATGACTTGGCTTCATTTGAACCATGCCCAGATCGATTGCGTGGCGAAGAGGATCACCGTGAGGCACGACAACTCCTTCATTGTTATCGAAGGTATTATATCAGCACCCCGTACTTTACTATCGTCTGTGCAGGCCGTTAAGGCCCACCTGCAGGGGGAAGAGGTTTATCAGGTCCTCTTTGAGGCGGTCATAGCCAAGGATTCCATTGCAGATATTCCGGTAGTGCGGGACTTCGCCGACGTGTTTCTAGAGAAGCTACCAGGGTTACCCCCGCACCGAGAGAAGGACTTTCAGATTCAGCTCGTACCGGGGGCTAAGCCGGTATCCAGAGCTCCCTATCGAATGGCCCCAAAGGAGTTGGTGGAATTCCGAAGCCAGCTTCAGGAGTTAGTGGAGGCCGGGTTCGTTCGGCCTAGCTCTTCACCATGGGGAGCTCCGGTGCTGTTTGTTAAGAAGAAGGACGGGACCCTTCGACTGTGCATCGATTACCGGGCTCTGAACAGGTTGACAGTCCGGAATACTTATCCTTTACCACGGATAGACGAGCTTTTTGATCAGCTGGAGGGAGCCCATTGGTTCTCAAAGCTGGATCTGAGGTCAGGGTACTACCAGCTTCGTATTCGGGCGGAAGACATCCCGAAGACGGCCTTCAGCAGCAGATATGGCTTGTACGAGTTTACCGTGATGCCGTTCGGGCTCACGAATGCACCCTCCGCATTCATGACTTTGATGAATCGGGTGTTCGAGGAGTATCTGGATGTCTTTGTCATTTTATTCATCGACGACATTCTCATCTATTCAAGGACGGAGGAGGAGCACGCGAGACATCTGGCCTTGACCTTGGGGAAGCTGCGTGAGCATGAGATGTATGCCAAGTACAGCAAGTGCCAGTTTTGGATAAAGGAGGTGGCCTTTCTGGGCCATGTCATCAGTGGAGCAGGTCTGGCAGTGGATCCTGCAAAGATCCGGGCAGTATGGGATTGGCCATCGCTAAAGTCAGCCATGGATGTTTGAAGTTTCTTGGGACTTGTCGGTTACTACCGGAAGTTCGTCGAGGGGTTCTCTCAGATTGCCCTCCCTCTTACGTCTCTGACGAAGAAGGAGTCCCCTTTTATATGGACGCCTCAATGCGAATCTGCCTTCCAGGAGCTGAAGGATCGTCTCACCTCGGCCCCCATCCTTGCTCTTCCATCAGGGAAGGAGGGATTCCAGGTATATACAGATGCTTCCTATCAGGGGATGGGTGTCGTCCTTATGCAGAATGGGCACGTAATAGCCTATGCCTCCCGTCAGTTGAAGCAGCACGAGCAGAACTACCCCGTGCACGATTTAGAGATGGGGGCAGTCATCTTTGCTCTTAAGATCTGGCAACACTATCTCTACGGAGTACATTGTGATATCTTCTCCGACCACAAGAATCTGAAGTACGTCGACACCCAGAAGGAGTTAAACATCAGACAGAGACGCTGGGTGGAGTTCCTATCGGACTACCAGTATACCATGCACTACCATCCGGGGAAGGCGAACGTGGTCGCGGATGCTCTGAGCCGGAGAGCGAGTACGACAGGAGTAGGCCCGCAGCTAATGGCCTTGGAGTTGATTAGATCATTCGAGGAGATGCAGATTTCGCTAGTGTCTGATGATGACCCGGAGCTGTACATGGAGTACCTGGGGTCGATGGCTACTACTGATGACATTCAAGACCGCATCAGAGATGGGCAGATGCTGGATGAGAGAGCTGAGCCGATATTCCGAGCCTTGGAGGAAGGCACAACAGGAGATTACTCTTTGAGGGATGGGCTCCTGTGTTTCCGGGGCAGAGTCTACATACCAGCAGGAGGACGGATCCGGGAGGATATTTTGACGGAAGCTCATTGCAGCCGATATTCGGTACACCCGGGGATCACCAAGATGGTAAAGGATTTAAAGAGGACGATGTACTGGCCGGGTATGAAGAAAGATATTACGTATTTTGTGACGCATTGCGAGGCCTGCCAGCTCGTGAAGGCGGAGTGTAGGAACCCGGCAGGTTTGATGCAGCCGCTTCCGGTTCCGGAATGGAAGTTTGAGGATATAGCCATGGACTTCATACATGGGCTACCTCGATCCCGTGTGGGGAATGACTCGATCTGGGTAATAGTGGACAGGCTAACAAAGGTGGCCAGATTCATTCCAGTGGCAAAGGGCGCACCAGTCAGTGTATTAGTACAGAGGTTCATTGAGCAGTTTGTGCGTTATCATGGGGTGCCCAAGACTATCATTTCGGATCGGGATGGGCAGTTTACATCCAGGGAATGGAGGTCAGTCCAGGCCCATCTGGGTTCTCGGTTGACATTCAGCACATCTTTTCACCCTCAGACCGACGGACAGACAGAGCGCACTAACCGTACACTGGAGGATCTGTTGCGACTATGTATTTTGGACCGTGGCGAGCCTTGGGAGAGATTGCTGCCACTGGTCGAGTTTTCGTACAACAACGCTCATCAGTCCAGCATAGGCATGGCTCCATACGAAGCGTTGTACGGAAGGAGGTGCAGAACCCACTATCATGGGTTCAGGATGAGGATCCGCAGGCACTAGGCTCAGAGTTTGTGGGAGATACAGATGCTCAGATTAGATTGATCCGAGACAGGATGTTGGAAGCCCAGAGCAGACAGGCGAAATACTACGATGCGAGGCATCGCCAAGTAGAGTTCCAAGTAGGAGACCGGGTTTTCTTGAAGATACTGCCGATGCACGGAGTCTCGCGGGTTCGCGGGCGGAAGAAGCTCAGTCCGAGATATATGGGGCCCTATAGGATCCTGGAGCGGATCGGCCCCTTAGCCTATAGACTGGATCTACCGCCGGAGTTAGCGGGATTGCATGACGTCTTCCACGTCTCCTCACTTCGGAGGGCTCTGCTACGCCCTGAGCAGCTGATTTCCTCGGCAGATGGCCCGGTGGCCTCGGATCGGTCAGTCAACTTGGAGCCTATCAGGATTGACGACACGGCAGTGCGTGTCTTGTGACGGAAGAAGGTTCCGTTGGTCAAGGTTCTGTGGAACAATCATGGGCAGGAGGAGCATACATGGGAGCCACAGGACTTGATGCGGCAAAAATACCCGGAACTTTTTCGTCAGGTATACCTCACAACCCCTCTGAACAATCAATTTGCCTTCCTGTTTTAAATAAATGGGACTGAAATTTCAAGAATAGGGGCTAATCTTTTGTTTATTGGGGTGAATATACCTAGTTAGGTGGGCGAATTAATCTTAGACTTGAAACCGCATAAAGCGAACATAACGTAGGGATGTAATTTCTTTAATTCTTATGGGATGTTACAAGCTTCTTTTCCCGATTTGAGTCCTGTAGGCTTAACCTTGATTTCGGGGACGAAATCTTTGTTTTGTTTATTGGGATTTGTAACATCCCATTTCCGGCTAGACCCCTAGGAGTCGGTTGGTTGTGGTAGAACCCTGGGGAGCCCAGAAATCGAAATAAAACGACCAAGAATTCGGGTCACGGGTTGGTCACGCCCGTGACCGACCCGTCACGCCCGTGACCTAGGGCGTGACTCATTCGACGATCGTCGACCTCAGGGAGACGATCGTCGGACACCAAATTTTCAACCCGGCCCTGTCACGCCCGTGACCCAGGTGTCACGCCCGTGACTTGGGGGCATGACTCCTTCGACGATCGTCGATCTTAGTTAGACGATCGTCGGGCGCGGAATTTGCCTCATGGCCTGTCACGCCCGTGACCCGCAATGTCACGCCCGTGACATAGGGCGTGACCACCTTCGATGATCGTCGATTTCAGTTCGACGGTCATTGGCCAGGAATTGGCCACACGGGCATGTCACGCCCGTGACCCACAATGTCACGTCCGTGACATAGGGCGTGACCACGCTTGACGATCGTCGATCCCAATTCGATGATCATCGATCCAGAATTTGGCCTCACGGGCCAGTCACGCCCGTGACCCGGGTGTCACGCCCGTGACCACCCTTCGACGATCGTCGATCTCAGTTCGACGATCGTCGAACCCAGAATTGGCTAACCGGGCCTGTCACGCCCGTGACCTATGTGTCACGCCCGTGACCAAGGCCGAAACCACAGCCAGACTGGAAATTTCCGTAACCGACGCCATAATAAATTCTGATTATGGGAATGAAAACCAAGGGTATTTATGGGCCGTTTCCTACTTTAATTATTTAAATAATTAAGGAAATGTTGGTCACCTCTTCATCTCCAGGGTTTCAACTGCCATTCGTCATAACCGAAACGTCATTAAGGGAATTATTAATGGCCGCAGACGTTTCATCCTTCCCCTCGCCACTTGCTGATCTATAAAAGACTCCTAAGAGCAAGAGGAAAATGTTACACTTTTCCTCAAACTATTTCAGATTTTCCCCCTTGCTGTTGAAGAACTTCCGGCGCCGCCACCACCGCGCCAATGGCTTCCCGACGCTCTGCACGCCTTCAGCCCGCGAACAAGGTCCTCCCCTCCCTCTTCTTCTGCGGATAGATCTTAGAAATCGTTAGGAGAGATATCGGGCTCAAAAGAGCCAGATCGGGTGAGCGTATTTGTGGTTTTCCGAAAATTTCATGGTGGCGGGTTCGCCGGAAACCGCCTCTCCGGCGGCTGTGCCGCCGCCCGACGATAGCCCTCACCTCAAAAGAGGTGGTGGTGGTGGTGGCCGGCCTGGGAGATGGCTGGATGGCCGGGAAATATCTTGGAAAAGCTACAGGAAATTAGGTTTTCAGGGCTCTGTTTCGGGCTGTAGAAGAAGATGAACAGTGCCATTTAATTAGATTTTATTTGTGAAGTAATTTCTGAATGAAAATATCTGTCACTTTCAATAATTTGGGAAAAATATCTAGAGGCTCCTACAGGAAAAGTGGTCAACATAGAAAATGTAGCCCTTGAAGTCTAGTTTAGTCTAAAATTGATTTCACTCGATTTAGAATCCTGGTTAGACCATAGCACCATTTTTGGTGAGGTCTATCCAGAGGGCCGTCTGGACCTTAGAAAAATTCCCCACTCTAAACCAGTCATCAAAATGACTTGAAATTTGGGGTGTGGCCTAATCTTACCTATATCTAGGTGCTATCCAAAAATGAGAATTTTTGGGAAATATTTTTCTATAGTTTTGAGAAAAATTCAATAATCCTAGTTTAATTTAATTAGATGGATAAATAATTTCCAAACCCTCCCAAATTTTGTTGAGTAGTCCCTGGGTTCACCATAAGGTTTTGTATAAGTTTTCATCTCATTTGGAGATGGTTTGGATTAGAAACGATCAACCCTAAGTTTTGCCCTAATAAAGGGTCTTAGGTTAAAAGTGCACTTTTGAGATTTAAGTTGTCAGATCACCTCAACAGAGGCTGAGATTTTTACCACTGGCTAGTAATATTCTCTAGCACCCCCCTCATAGTGTTTGAGGTGGATCGGGGTAAGTTTGCCCTAAGAACCAAGGCCAAACCCTAAGGATGGATCTTGGTGGTTTGTGAAGGTCATGGGTCAAATGACCTTGGATTGACCCGAAATCGGGTGAAGAGAACCATAGGGTCAATATAGTTCTCTGGATGAAATCTTAGTAGATTTGGAGACTGTTGGGATACCTAAAAACCTAACCCTAGTTTAGGGTGTAAAACTTGTAGAGATAGGAATTAACACTAAGTCACATTGATAAGTGCTGAGATTTGGGTAGAGTGAATTATAGGGATGGTACAAGCTCTGGATATTTTACTATGAATTTTAAGATTATTATTTCGGGTACTTCATTAACGATTTAGTAGCTTTTTTGATTTGCTTAGAAAATTTATTATGGAACACACACTTCCTGGAAACTGATGAAATTTAGACAGAAAACGTTTATTATGATTTTAAATCTTTGGGAATTTTTATGGGATTTTTGGAAGTTTAATTCTAAGGCTTGCTTCATTAAGTATGTTTTACCTTGATTTTTTGATTAAATCTTTAGTGGTGTTTAGAAAGCCAGTAAAATTATGATTCTTTGCACAAAGATCTTTTTTATACCATACTACTGATTAGTAATTTTTCTATAATTTTCCGATGAGTAATTTCAGTACTTCCTTCATTACATAGAATTAACGTGATTATAGTGGATAAATTATTTAGAGGCTAAATACTTTCTGTAAAATTCTGGAAATTTGTATTTGAGGTTATCTTGCTGTTATTTAATGATCATGATTTTTGAGTAGCCATTACTTAGGAGGATCTTGTAGTTCATGTTTAAAATGGCCCATGGCCCGTCCTTTGGGAAAATTAAATAAATATCAGATTAATTAGGAAAATTATAAGTTTCTGGATTTAGACAAATTGTGATATGGTAGAGCTCCAGTAAATATTATAGGAGATTTGGAAGATAATTTGGTGTACCTCCCCTTGTGTACCTCATATAGCTTAGGATGGTCTGCATATAGTAAAGCCACGGAATTCTGGTAGTTGATGGTTGGTAGGGCAAGTTAAGATTGAGTTCATCATTGGAGGTCAGGATAAGTAGAGTGTGAGACTGGTCAAGGATAAGGGAGTATGGGAATGACGAAAGATCGTCCATCCCGGGAAGAAGAGGAAGAGTCTTAATACTCTAGGGTTAGAACTAGAGTAACTAAAAGAGGATCGGGTTAAGGGAGATCAACCAATAATATTAAGTACCTTGCGAAAGGGAACTTCGGGCCGTAATGCCGCCGTCTTGGTTCCTAGTGCCCCTTGAGAGCCCTTCACGGGGTATACCGGGGGCAGTCATGGGCTAACGTAAACCATAGGAATAATAAATTGAAAGAGCAACTAGTATAACTAGGGTTGCACATTTACACTCCCCGATAGCTAGGAAAGTAGAATTACAGGATTGGTTGCCATTCAGACAGTAGCTCTGAAGGTAGATGCACGGACGGACTGTCCGGGGGGCCGAGGGCTCGAGGGTTGGAGTACAGAATAAAGGTGGTGGGTCTTCGGTATCTGATTGTCGTTCACACCGACATCGGTACGCTGACTCGGCGGTGTGGGACACTTAGCCAAAGAAAGTCTGGTGGGTACAGCCAGCAGTAGTACGCGGATACTCTAGGTTGTGTTCTTCTAGGGGCGTACGGAAGGGCTAGGCCTGGTAGTGTGGATGCCCGCCTAGGAGTGGGGGGCCCGACCCACTGTCTCCGTTTGCCACTACGAAGGTTCCTGGGAGTGAAGCTAGCTGCCCGAACAGGGGGAACTAAGGTCTGTGCGCATAGAGTCGTGTGCATGTGTTGCACTTCCATGAATCATGACATAGCATATCACTACACTCATAATTGCATACAACCGACACCCCAACGTATAAATCGGTATGGGACTTTTTATACAATGGGAGCCTTGCAGAAGATCCCTTAACTTATAAGTTTGTATGGGCATTCATATAAGTTAAGGTTACATATTTACTTACTTGTTTGTTTACTTACTATTCTCTAGCTGCCTTTTTATACAATTTGCTACTTAATAATTGCTCTACCTATTACAATATTTACACTGTTCACCTGTTATAACTTGCTAGTTAGGTCCACCGTCATCTGCTTGATTATTCTCCACTTTTGTAGCTTCCCTTTCCTCCTCTCCGCCCAGTGCTTAGGAGCCGTGGTGGGAGGGGTAGGGGATGATAGGGCTTAGTCTTTATGACTAATGGTTTTCGAACCAAACATTACAGGAGCTCTGGATGGGAGACAGGGACTAGCACCAGCGGAGTACGGTGCGCATGGAGGTGGGACAGTCTAGCACCGGTGCACCTGCGACCAGCTCCGTGAGTGATTAGTATTTTCTTAGCTTCCCGATGAGTGACTTGTAGTGAGGACTCTGATGTACTGGGCTCAAGCCCATTTATCTATTTTCCTATTATTACTATTGATGGACTGGTTATGATTTCACTTTTATTTACATGTTTCTGTGGACTTGTTTACATTTTTGTATAAATGCTTCTCTCTCTTGTGATTGAAAAGGGCCGGCAGAATTGGCATTTTGTAGTGGTTGCCTTCCCGTGAGTCGGTTCCACCGCAAAGCGGCAATTTTGGGCTAAGACCCCGGTGGTTGAAAAAGAAAAAAAGGGGGGGGGGGTCTTACATTCCTCCTCTCTCATCAGGAGCAAGATACAATTATATTTTCAAATCTTGTTGGATCTATTAGTAGATTTGAGTTGTAAGCCTAATTTATAAAGGCTGAGTGTAGGAGAGACATTCTATGAGTTGTAGGTCTTGAAGAAAGACTGAGGTAGGGCTGAATTACCTGAGCTGTAGGAGTGTGGACTCACTCTGAGTTGTAGGAATCCTTTTGGATTCTGAGCTGTAGGATCTGAGGATCTGAGTTATAGAAAGGAGTTTGGCTGAATCTAGCATACTGCTAGATAGGCGAAGGGGGAAAGTGCATGTACCCAGACCCTGGGGAACCACTATAAATTCTGGGTGCAATCTGTGATGTTTAACTCTAGATTGTGTGATTGTGTTTACTAGAGTAGTTGATGAAATTATTCAAAATAGTCTATAATTTGTGAGTCATTCTGCCTTAAGTTTGAAAAGAAAATAAGAACCTATTCACCCCCCCTCTAGGTGTCTAGGTAATCTTAAAAGTAAAACTATCAAGTGGTATCAGAGGGAGGTTACTCAAAGAAAGACTTAACAGTCTGAGTTAGATCAAAAGGCAGAATCAAGAATCAAGAAAATGGGTTCAGGTGAGAATCACAAGGAGTTAGGATCTATGAAGTTACCCATCTGCAGAAAAGAAATCTTTGGAATCTGGAAGGAAAGGGTTAGGCTATTTATGGAGACCTCTGACCTAAGAATTTATATCACAGTTAAAGAAGGTCCATACATTCCAATGAAGTTATCTTTATTAGATGCAAATCAGAAAACTCCTAAGGACTTTTCTGAAATGACAAAGGAAGAAATCATTTTAGCCATTATGGACAAGAGAGCTCAGAACATCATAGTCAGTGCAATAGATGATTCCACCTTCCAAAATCTGATACATTGCAAGACCTCCAAAGAGATGTGGGACACCTTGATTGTCTACATGGAGGGATCTGAAGAAGTAAGACAAGACAGAAAATCAATGCTCAACCAAGAATATGAGAGCTTCAGACAAGGAAAATCTGATAGCATAACTGAATGTTATAAGAAATTCTATAGGATTGTGAATGAACTAATGTCCTATGGAAGAGTCTTCAGTACATATGAGCTGAATGACAAATTTCTCAGATCTTTGACAAAGGATTGAGATACCAAAATATGTGCCATTAGAGAAGTGGCCAAGTTAGCTGACATCTCCCCTCCAACCTTGTTTGGAAAATTTCTATCATATGAAATGCAATTGATGGCTAGGAAGGAGGAAGAAAGAAATACAAAAGGTGAGCATAGATATGTGGCTTTCAAAGTTGAAGCCACTAGAAACAAAGGGAGGATATCTTCATCTCCTCTTTAGGAAGCTACATAAGACATAACAAAAAAATTCAGATTGTAAGAAATCAGGGAGCAGTGATTCAGATGCTGACTTTGCTGTCTTTATAAGACAGTTTCAAAAGTTCTTGAAAAAGAAGCAGTAGAAGTCCAGACCCTCCACATCACAGCCAGTGGATGATTACTATCAGAAGAGAAAATCCTCAAGAAAGGAAAGGAACAGATCTAAGCCCAGCAAAGCTATAACATCAAAAGTTGTTTGCTATTGCTGTAATAAGACTGGACATATGGTAATTGATTGTCCAGAGAAGAGAAAGGAGTCAGTAGACAGAAAGAAGACTCAACACAAGGGAAAGAAGGAGAAATCTTTTGTTGCAAAGAAAGATAAGAGTCTTTTAGATCAGTCCTTATCAGAATCAAAATTTGAAGCAGAAGCATACATTGGATTGTATGTAGCCAGTGATGATGAGGAGTTTATGCAATCGATAAACTCCATCCATGATCAAGAAGACCAAGAATGCATGGGTCTGATGGCTGAGTCAGAAGATAACCAATGCCAGGATCAGCCTGGTCCTAGTAAGGTACAAAATGATTCTAGCACTTCTGATATTAGTACTGGTTCAGAGTCAGATTCATCTACATCAAGTGATGTGAATGGGTCTGAATCTGAAGGTGATATTCATCAATTGATGGATGAATATAGGGACTTATTGGAGGCTCTTAAGAAAAGCAAAAACCTGACCAAAACTCAGGCTCAGGAAATTGCTGATCTTAAGTTGGTTGTATCAGACTTGAAAAAAGAATTGGATCAAAAGTTGAATGAGGTTGCCAAACTGAAAACAATAACTGTGATTCAGATGGGCACAATCACATACAAATCTGATCAAATTAAAAGTCTGGAGGCCAGACTTCAAATTGAGAGGAACTTAGTGGCTAGTTACTCTAAGCCAAAATCTGTCCTACCCTTGATAGATGAGTTTGTAGCTAAAAATGGTAAGGCAGGCTTGGGCTTTAAAGGTAACACTAGAGTTGACCAATTCAAAAGAAAGGGCAAAGCTCCAGTTCAACCACAAAACTCCAAAGTCCCTATGATGTTTAGAAAAGTGCAATTGTAATCTAACAGATATGATCATGAACACATTCATAATCATAAGAAGATTGAGTTTCTGAATGACAAGGCTGTAAATGCCAATAAGTCAGTCTATGACAATAAACCCCATTTTCCAAGGAAAACTATTGGTATAGCTGCAGCAGCACAAGCACAAGTCAAGAATTTTCCAGACTACAAAACTGCTAAGAATGTATCTAGATCTAGATACAACAAATATGATTGTTGGTGCTGTGGCAAAGTAGACCATTTTGCTTTGGACTGCTGGCATAACATAAGTGTTAGGAAGAACACCAATCTACCAGTTAGAGGAGTTGCCAAAAGACTTGATATGAATGGAGCTAACTGGAACCAAGGACCCAAGACATTCTTGGGCTCTAAGGAAAAGTAATTTTGTGTTGTAGGCAAGTCCAAGTGGCCATGCCCCTATATGGTACTTGGACAGTGGTTGTTCCAGACATATGACTGGAACAAAGGGGCTACTGAAGGACTACTCTTCTGTAAAGAATGGGCCTAAAGTTATCTTTGGTGGATCTGAAAGAGGAATAATCAAAGGATTTGGTAACATTTCTTCAAATAAAATTACCATTACTCAAGTGGCTTATGTAAAAGGTTTGAAACATAACCTCATAGCATAAGCCAGCTGAGTGATCTAGGATATGACATTTCATTTATAAAGAATGGATGTCATATCAAGAGGTCAAGTGATCAAGAGGTCATATTGACTGGTTATAGAAAAAGAAATGTGTATTGTCTTAATTTTGGGTGTGAGAACAAGGCTTCTTCTATCTGTCTTGTAGCTGATGAGAGAGCCTCACATTGTGTCAAATGGCATAAGAGGTTAGCTCATCTTAACTACAAGATAATTGGCCAACTCTTTAGCAAAGAGTTAGTGAGGAATGGTCCTCAAGTTAAGTATTTGAAGGATGGAATATGTTCAGCTTGTCAAAAGGGCAAGCAGACAAAATCCTCCTTCCATAGCCTTGAATACAAGGATTCAATTAGGTGCCTATACATACAGCATATGGATCTATTTGGTCCTATGCCAGTTCATAGTCTAAGTAGGAAGGTCTACACTTTTGTGGTGGTAGATGACTATTCTAGATATACATGGGTATTCTTTCTGAGAAAGAAATCAGAAACCCCAAGTGTTTTACATTGTTTTATCAAACAGATTAAGAATGAATTAAATAGTACAGTGGTCAAACTCAGAAGTGACCATGGTACTAAATTTCAATCTGAAAGTATGACAAGACTATGTGAAGAATTTGGGAATTTTCAAGAATTCTCCTCACCAAGAACACCACAGCAAAATGGAATTGCTGAGAGAAAGAATAGAACATTAATAGAAGCTGGTAGAACTCTATTGAGTGACACTTCTCTCGAAGAATATTTCTGGGCTGAGGCAGTAAATGCTGCATGTCATGTAATCAATAGGGCTACTATCACCAAGAACCACAAAAAGACTCCCTATGAGATTGTGAAGGGTAGAAAACCAAATCTATCCTACTTCAGGATCTTTGGCTGCAAGTGCTATGTACTTATCAATGGCAAGTCTTATTTGACCAAGTTTGCTGCCAAATCCTAAGTAGGGATATTTGTTGGGTACAACATCAATAGTAAGGCTTATAGAATCTACAACTTAATTACACAAATTGTAGAAGAGTCTATACATGTTGTGTTTGATGAATCAAGATTAATCAACTGTGAGTTTCCTTGTAGTTCATACAGTCCAACATGTATAAGCAAAAGAATGGACAAGCTTTCAATTGCAGAAGGTTCAACTGCAAATGAACAAGTGGAAAATGATGGTTACAGTCCAGGGGGAGTACATGACTCTATAGAAGCTGATGACTCCCAAGAAGTGCAGCATAATGAAGGGACTGGAAATGATCAACCAGAAGGAAATCTACCTCCAGCTATAAGAAATCTTAAAGACCATCCAACAAATCAGATAATAGGGGATCAAAGACAAGTAGTGCAGACTAGAAGCAGAAATCCAAGCACAGTCTTGCACTCAAGTTTTCTATCACAATTGGAGCCTAAGAAATTTGAAGAAGCCATCCAAGACAAACTCTGGATTAATGTTATGCAAGAGGAGCTTAATCAATTCAGAAGGTGCAAAGTCTGGGAGCTTGTTCCTAAACCAAAAAACCACAACATCATTGGAACAAAGTGGATATTTAGGAACAAGTTGGATGAAAGTGGAGTAATTGTAAAGAACAAAGCAAGACTGGTTGCTAAAGGATATAGGCAGGAAGAGGGAATAGATTTTGATCAGACATTTGCCCCAGTAGCAAGATTGGAGGCAATCAGAATGTTTCTTGACTATGCTGCATACCAAGGCTTCAAGGTATACCAAATGGATGTGAAGTCAGCATTTCTGAATGGAGATCTAAAAGAAGAAGTCTATGTGAACCAGCCATCAGGTTTTGTAGATTCTCTTAAACCTGGTTATGTTTTTAGACTTAGGAAAGCTTTATATGAGTTAATGCAAGCCCCAAGGGCTTGGTATGAAACCCTATCTACTTTTCTTATTGAGAACAAATTCTCAAGAGGCAAAATAGACAAGACTCTATTCCTAAGGGAGTCTAAAGGCAAGATAATCTTAGTCCAAATCTTTGTAGATGACATAATTTTTGGGTTTACAGAGAACAACCTTTGCAAGAAGTTTGCCAAACTTATGCAAGGGAAGTTTGAAATGAGTAGTATGGGGGAACTTAAGTTCTTCTTGGGACTCCAAGTGAGAGAGACTGATGATGGCTTGTCCATATCCCAGTCTAAGTTCACCAAAGAGTTAATCAAGAAATATGGTATGGAATCATCCTCTACCATGAAAACTCCTATGAGAATAAGTATGCCTATATGCAAAGATGATGCAGGTAAGCCTGTAGATGAGTCTTTGTATAGAGGAATAATTGGTTCTCTATTATACCTCATAGCTAGTAGACCAGATATTATGTATGCTACATGTGTTTGTGCTAGGTACCAGGCTTGCCCTAAAGAATCTCATTACACTACTGTTAAGAGAATTTTGAGATATCTAAAGGGCACACCTAATTTAGGCCTTTGGTACCCTAGGAATGGAGATTTTCAACTAATAGGTTATTCAGATGCAGATTTTGCAGGTTGTAGAGAAGATAGAAAAAGTACTACAGGTACATGTCAATTTCTGGGAGGAAGGTTGATATCATGGAGTAGTAAGAAGCAGACTAGTGTGGCAATATCCACTGCTGAGTCTGAGTATGTTGCAGCTGGAAGTTGCTGTGCATAACTACTGTGGATTCAACATCAGCTAAGAGATTATGGTATCCTGGTAAGTAAAACACCTTTATTATGTGATTCTAAAAGTGCTAGTTCTATTGCAAACAATCCTATTTCACATAGTAGGACTAAACACATAGAAATAAAATACCATTTTCTTAGAGAACATGTAGAAAAAGAAGACATCTCATTAGAATTTGTTAAGACAGATTATCAAATTGCAGATGTATTTACTAAGCCTCTGGATGAAACAAAATTTAATAAATTTAAAATTGAATTAGGCATGCTAACTATAGATTAGTTTACCAAATTTGGCTAAGTAAGTCTGTCGACACAACTAGAGAAGTGTTATCGACTTATTCAGAATTTGTGTCGACATACCGAATAGGTGTCGACACAGAAATTCTGCTCTTTGGCATCTTAAGATTTATGTCGACACATCATCAATTGGTGTCGACTCTTACCAGTCAACATTCTTGTCGAGACATTACAAGTATATGTCGACACATTTTGTCTATGTCGACACAATTTGACTATTTTTGCCCGCCTTTTGATCTTCTTGGCATAGAAGGGTATAAATACATCACAGACGTATTCTGTCGACACACTCACCAGGGTTTCGAGAAAAAATCCTTGTGTCGACAATATTTCTTCTCTCTTCCCAAGCTTTCTCAACGATTCAATGGCGCCCAAGATAGAAGATTCCATCAACGAAGGCTATGAATTGGTTAGGCATGCATTCAACGATGCTGCTTCAGAGATCAAGATGGTGGTGTCTCTCCTCATAGACAACGGACTTGAATTCCTTGTCTCATAACCCACCAAAATCTGGAAAAAGGAAGTTCTTGAGTTCTACACCAACGCATTCGTGGATTCAACTGGACTGAAAATCAAATCAACCATCCATGATGAGAGAGTCAAGGTGACTCAGAAAAGATTAACCAGATTCCTTCACCTTACAAGGATACATGATGAAGAGGAGGTTCCAGCCTCTCAAACAAGGCAAACACTTCAGTGGTGTGGACTGGATCCCACCTTGAAGATTGGTGCTGCCTTCAATCGAAAGGGAATGAATAATCAGGGAAAATTTCTATCTGAACTGAACGGAAAGGTGGTGTTATGCAAGACTGGTGGACATGATAGGATCTCAGCATACATGTTCAACCTAATGTCTAGGATTGTATTTCACATTCCCACCAACTGGTCTGCAGTTGTGTATGACAAAATTAAGGAGGCAATCAAGAAGCCAAACATGGCTAGAATACTGAGCCTGTATCTAGCTGGACTAATTCTAGAAGTGCTGAAATAACTACCTGGCTCAAAGATAAATCACATGAGGAGAATGGATATGCGATTATTCTCCAGGTGGGATAGGGTTCTATCCAAGGATTTTCCTGATGAAGACAGGCAGGAGCCAGCTGAGAAGTCTCCAGCTCATGAACTCACTGAGCTTGGTACTGAAACAGTTCATGTTCAGAAAGAACAGACTATAGAGCAAGATCAACATCAGGCTAGAACTGTCCAAGTTCAAGGACAAATACCTGCACAGGTTCAGGGGGAGCCTCATACTGTACTAGCAGAAGAAGCAGGAAGGCTTGACTTATCAGAAGATATAGACACTGCCAGACTAGATGATTCAACAGAAAGAATCAATGTTTCATCACCTCCTCAAACACCAAAGGAATACACAATGGATAATCTATTTAATGAGGTTGTTGAAACAGCAGATAAAGATGACACCCTAAGGGTTGAGGGGGAGCAAGCTGCTGATGAGGGGATGCCAGGTGCAGATGAGAGGGAGCCCCATGTTGTTGATAAAGAAATCCCTACCTCACTACAAGAGAGAGTTCAGATTGAAAGTACTTCTGCCTCAGAGAATGAAGAGATTCAGGAGGCTAAGAAAAGGAAGCTCATGGTCTTCAAGAGAAGGAGCCATAGATATAAGAATGCACTTCAAACACCAACATCCACCTCTACTGATTTTGATTATGCAAAGTTTCTGGTCAATCTCCAGATGAAAATTGATGAACAGAGATTGACTTTAGAAAAATATGTTGATGAAAGTCATAAAACTCTTCAGTTTGATCTGGCTCAAGATATTAAGTCTATAAGATTTGAAGTCAATCAACACAAAAGAGAAATGACAGATTGCTTCTACAAAGGGGGCAATGCTGTAGTGTATCTGGCAAAACAACAGGTAGAGATGAAGCAAGAGGTAGATGCTATAGCTGTCAACCAAGGATACGTTCTTGAAAATCAGAAAAGGCTAAATGAAAATCTGACAACTGCCAATACAGATATTCTCGCTCATTTTCAAACTACCCTGAATAAATTGACTGCGGCTAGGGCAGCTGAAATGCTAGAATATGATACTAAGTTCAAAGCTGCATTAGACTCAGTTCAAACTGCAATAACCACCTCTCAGAAGACAATTACTAATAGCTTCAAAAATTGAAGCCATTCTTCAAAGATGGAATAAATTATCTGGATGGGCAAATAAGATTTTAGAAGGGAGATCTAAGAGATCATGTAGCAAGAGAAGTCCTAAAGGGGGAGAGGGTACTTATTCATGCTGGCTCAGAACATGCCAAGTGGGTCACTAACAGTGTCAGAGCCACATTGGGATATCCACCCCTTTGTGATGATGATAACATGGCAGAGTTAGGAGTACAACAACAAGGTTTACTTGAAGGTAACCAACCGAAGGTTGCCCAAGTCATATACCCCCCTGCTGATTTTGACATGATTCATCAGCAAGTGCAAACAATGTATAGTCCTCCAAAGGAGGTTACAAATATTATGCTTGGAAAAGTGGACATGTTTGAAGCTGCTATCAAGGCTCAGCAAGAGGCTCAACTTTCAAAGAAGAGATTTAGAGAGCAAGCTGAACTAAAACAAGAATTTGAACAGTGGAGCCCTACCTCTAGAAACATTATCCTAACTGCCTGGAAGGCTGTAAAGGATCAAGTTCATGAAAGAGGTAATTGGTACAGTGAACAAGAATGGCAAAAGCATGAAGCCAGGCAGAAGGCTATAGTTCAGTTCAGAAGGAAGGCAAAGAGTGGAAAGCTACCTCTTGATGCTCAGGAGCCTAGCAAGTACTTCCCTAAGCCCTATCATTACTTTGAGATAAAGATACTGAAGATTGAAGCTCAGAAGACGGCTGATCAAAAAGGCAAAAAACCCATGGAAGAAACTGAACCTTCTGTGTAGCCACAAGTACAACCAGGAAAAGGGATTGTTATAAAAGAGCCTGATCAGTCTTAGTCTAAGATGTCTAAGTTTTAGTTTAACAGATGGTTAGTGATTGGTTAAATGTAACAATCAGTAAGAAACATTTTGAAATAGTACACAAACCCTTGCTCTATAATTAATTTTTCTGTACATCTGTTATTCTGTGATGAATCTGTGCCAATGTTTTGTTTATTAATATTCTCTGTAAGGTTAAGCTTTTATACATCATCATTTTTAATTCTCATAAGTGGTGTATATCATTAGCTAATATGGGTTATGACTTCTCCAAATAGGGGGAGATTGTTGGGTACATTGGAAAATGTGTACCTGATTTGGAGAAGCCTAACTTAGCATAATGATATACATCAAGGTGTATTTGATGCTGTTTTAAGTTAATATGTGCAGGATTAGAATGTGCAACATGGCATGTAAATTTCTCTAAGTACATGTGTCGACACCAGAAGAAGATGTGTCGACACTTCAGAAAGATTGTGTCCACACTTGAAGGAGGCTGTGTCGACACAGAGAAAAATAGTCGACATCAACTGTGTCAACACCGGGAGGCTATGTCGACATACAGAGGCAGAAGTCGACAACAGCTAAGTCGACACCTAGAGAAAGAGTCGACACAAACAATGTTCAGAATGTACATCAATTGTGTCGACACACAGGACTTGTGTCGACACATAGCAGAATCAACAACAAGTTGGTGGTTGAAGTAATTGTGTCGACATACAACTATCTGTGTCGACACATTCTCAAGAAGTTGTGTCAAGAAGCTGTGTCGACATTGAGGCAATAATGTCGACCTCTCAAAGGACTGTGTCGACACTTAATTAAATTGTGTCGACACATTTTAACAATTATCTCGACACACTTTGACAGATTGTCTCGACACTTTCTGACAGAAGCAAAGACTCCTTGGCAGTATGAAGACATGACAGCTGTGGGTCTCTACAGGTTAATTGAAGTGATTGACACAGACAGAAGTTCGTTAGGAACCGGACCAGCCGGTTACCAGGAGTGAAGGCTATAAATAGTCGAATGGTGTCAGTTGAAAGTATGTAACAAAAAAAAAACAACACAGAGTGATTATAGAGATTACAAACAGAAGAAGATCTTTGCAGATCTAAGAAGACATTTTGATTGAACTATAAGAATTTGTCAAAGTAGAATTCATTCCAGAATTCTGAAGTATCTTCAAGGGATTTGGATAGAGAGAGATTTAATCTTAAGAAGGCAAGAAGAAAGTTGTCTCAGATTTCTAAAGAAACAGGTTCTGAACTTAACTGTCAAGAAGATTCAGATCCAATTCTGAAATCTAAGGTGGAAGCAGTTGATCAGTATATTCCAAAGGAGATCAACTCAACTAACTTCAGATTCAAGAAGCTTTGAAGAAAGCTAAGGTCTAGTTGATTTCATTCATCAGATTTATCAAGAAGCTGATCAAGAACTATCTTGTTCCTCCTCTCTCATCAGGAGCAAGATACAATTATATTTTCAAATCTTGTAGGATCTATTAGTAGATCTGAGTTGTAAGCCTAATTTATAAAGGCTGAGTGTAGGAGAGACATTCTTTGAGTTGTAGGTCTTGAAGAAAGACTGAGGTAGGGCTGAATTTCCTGAGCTGTAGGAGTGTGGACTCACTCTGAGTTGTAAGAATCCTTTTGGATTCTGAGCTGTAGGATCTGAGGATCTGAGTTATAGAAAGGAGTTTGGCTGAATCAAGTATACTGCTAGATAGGCGAAGGGGGAAAGTGGATGTACCCAGACCCTGGGGAACCACTATAAATTCTGGGTGCAATCTGTGATGTTTAACTCTAGATTGTGTGATTGTGTTTGCTAGAGTAGTTGCTGAAATTATTCAAAATCATCTATAATTTGTGAGTCATTCTGCCTTAAGTTTAAAAAGAAAATAAGAACCTATTCACCCCCCTCTAGGTGTCTAGGTAATCTTGAAAGTAAAACTATCAGATCTCCTTTGGTACAACCATTGCTCGTTCGGATCGGGTTGATCCTTTTAGCTCGAAAGAATAACGACCTATAGCCTTTTGTTCGATCTTAAAATGGCGTGGCTACCGTATGTTAGCGTTAACTTGATAAAGTTATTCAACGTATGTGATGCGTGACGAATGTGCGAGCGTAGGATTGAATTGTTGAGAGGCACATGTGGCTAATTCGTAGATCTAGTTCGCACACAACGTGTTCGCTTAAATTTCTCATTGGAATCCATCTTGTCTTTTCGTGCCTTAATCCTACTTAGGGTGTGGCCTACATCAAAACCTGGAGCATATCTCGCTGCAAGGCTGCCACTAGCTGGCAAGGCTGGATGTCACTTGAGAGATTCTACCCAGACCCCGAACAGATCCCGCAGCAAGGCTTTCATCTAGCTAGCAGGGCTGGATGTCACTCGAGAGAGTCTTCCCGAACCCAAAGCAGTTCCCGATGCAAGGATTTCATCTAGCTGGCTGATGAGTCCAATTTATATAGGGCTTTTCGGACACATCTAGGCTTATTATCTTCCATGTGTACTGCTATTTTAGTAGGAAAAGTCATATATTTGATTAGGGCTTCACTTAGCCATTGTTGCACTGTTTCGGCCAATTTTTGTTTGCAAATTGCACCGGGATGTCGAGGGTTAGTACTGGGGTACTCCCCGTGTGCATTTGGTTGTTTTATGTTGTGTATTAGTGTTGGGAGCTTTTGCTCCAGCTTTGGTTTTTGGTTGTGCAGGTGGTCGATTTTCCCCAAATAAGGATTTCTGACTTGTGGAAAATGCACGGTCGTGCGTTTCCTTAGCGCACGCTTTCTGCCCAATCATGCATTTTCTAACAGGAAAATTATCTATTGGAGCTCGACGAATATCATCGAGCTGAGCTCGACGACCTTCACGCACAGTTTCTTTTGAACTGTGCGCGAAGGAAACACACGGTTTTCCTGTTGCTGTTTAGTTGATAGCGCTTTGTGGTTAATCGTGCGGTTTGTTCACGCACGGGCAGAAGTTCCAGTGCACAAGGAAAACGCACGGTTCCACCTTCTAATCGGGAATTCCAGCACTCTGTGGTTACCCGTGCGTTTTCCTTCATGCACGGGTGGTAACTCCCGTGCACGAGTAAAATGCATGGGTCAACTCATCTTCCTCCGCATCATTTGTTCTATAATTAATATCGCACGGTTAATGCACGGTCGTGCGCCAAACCGTGCGTGACCATTTTTCTGACCTTCTCATATTTAGGTTCAAGATTTGACTTGAACAGGGATCAATCCGCCATTTCCGCCTCTCTGAGCGGGAAAATCGCCCTCCGGCCTCTTTTTCCTCTCTCCTCCTTGGAGAGCTCGTTCGACCACCGTTCTTCCTCCAAACTTCACCGCAAGTGAAGATCTTCTACCGTTTACTTCATCTCCATCTCAAGAGGAGCCTTTGGAGCTCCTTCTCGTTACCATTGGAGAGTTTTCTAGTGACTACCAACCTTCACGGTTCGTGAAGAAGACGGGGAAAATACCTTTGAAGTAGGTGACAAAACTTCAAGCTTCTTCGGACGTCAACCACCGACCGAGCCCGGACGAAGACCGACAACCATCGATTCCGGCCAAGAAACGTGGCTAGCCTTCACTCATTGGGTTGTAAATCTCATCTTCACTCTCTTTTGGATGTGGTTTCTTTGCTTTGGATGTTTTCAAAACTTGGTAGGAGCTATTAACAATGTTCATGATGGTTTTCTATTGCAAATATTGTAGTAGTTCTTAGTGAAGCTTTACTTCCTTTGCTTGCTGTGGGTTTTTGCTTGGTGATACTCCGCACAAACGTGTGTTAGGGACTGTCTTGGCGAAGAGGTGTTTTTGACCCTCAGTGGTTACGACTGCACGCCATAATACTCATTGGTGTATTCCACCCTTGCGAAGCGGTGAATGCAACCTGCATAATTATTTTTAGTAGTTATAGAATAAAAACTCATCCCCAAACCTTTGTTGCGTTTGCAATCACTTTCCAACAAGGAAGAACACACTCCCAATATGCACTCTTCGAGAGATTCGATACTCGGAGGATAACTCCCCCAGTTTATTACTTGACGGCGATCGGTACACTTGTCGAGATTGCATCAAGTTTTTGGCGCTGTTGTCGGGGAGTGCAACAGTTGTGTGTATTTTTCGATTGGAAAAGTTGCTGAAAGTGCTTTTGGAATTTTGATCGGTTTTTGTGTGTTGTATGACAGATCCAAGCCCTTGGGATAGAGGTGAAGATCTTGGAGTTGATCTTGAAACCGCACGAGAGAGGCGAGCCCGCTGGCGTGCTGCTGCTGCTGAAGGAAGAGAAAGAATGGAAGATTTAGGTCAATAAGGAAATGGCCTTGGTGAACGGGTCATTGAGGACTGGTAGGAGGTCCAACCCCATATTAGGACAATGCGCGACTTCACGACCCCTACCGCGGGAAGTGTTTACCCTTGTTTTGGTCCGGCCATCATGAACAACCACTTCGAGATAAAGCCCTCCATCCTCAGCATGATCCGCAATAATACGTAGTTTTCGGGCCTGCCAAGTGAGGATCCACGGCTCCATCTGGCAGAATTCTCAGAGATTTGGGGCACCTTCTGCTACGCCGGCATTATTGATGACGTGGTGAAGCTAAGGCTGTTCCCATTTTCGCTAAGGGACAAGGAAAAAACCTGGCTCCACACTATTGCTCCCGGGACCGCGACTACGTGGGAGGCTCTTTCTTCGAAGTTCATAGCCAAATTCCACCCGACAGACAAAATAGTGAACGCCTGAAGTGAGATAGCAACCTTTCGGCAGCTGGACCAGGAAACATTATCTGAGGCATGAGAGAGATTTGCTGATCTACAACGTTGATGCCCCTAGCACGGCTGTGAGCCGTGGAATTTGGTTGAAATATTTTATTTTGTTGTTGATCCTAATTACAGGGCTATGATCGACGCGGCGGTTGGAGGCACTATCATGAACCTGACTCCTAACGAGGCTTTGCGGATCCTTCGTGACACCGCTTCTCATAGCATCTATTGGACTGCTGGAAGAAACGCACCTAGGGGTGCGAGAAATTTGTTCTAGGTAAATGTTGTGCAGCCGCAAGCTGAGGCGAGCCATCCTACTATGGATGGGATGATGTTGCTGACCAGATCAACCCCTCCTCCAGCTCAGGTGATGGCTATTTAATGCCAGGGTTATGGAAACCCCAGCCATCATACATATGAGTGCCCATCTGGAGAAGCTTTTGCTGATTCCTCAGGTATATCTGCTGTCGAGAGTGTAAACTTTATAAATAATCAGAACCGTGCTGCTCCTTATAACAATGCTTATAACCCGAATGCAAGAAATCATCTGAATTTCTCCTGGAACCAAAATGCTCCCGGTCAAAGTTGGCACGGAGGCCAGCATCAGTTTGATGCTCAAGCTTCTCATAGATGCAGCGATCGCCGCAGTCGGGTTATAATCTGAATGCACAGGGGACGCGAAAGAGTGCGTTAGAAGTGATGATGGATAAATTCGTGGAGATTGCTCAATCCAACATGGCCACTCAGACCGCCTCCATGAGAAACTTGGAGACGCAGCTGGGGCAACTGGCCCAAGTGTTGTCTGAGCGTACTCGCGGCGCCCTCCCGAGCGACACAAAAAAAAATCCCCGTGAGCAAGGGAAGTGTGTTGGGGAGACTGATGAGTGTATTAAAAATTAAGTGGTTGTGAAGTGCGAAATAAAATAGATAGAGACAGTGGCCTTATGTGATTCCGGATCTTCTTGCAACATTCTTACTTTGCAAGATGTTGAAAAATTTAACATAAATATCGAGTTGAATGTCCGAAAATCACTCGTGCTAGCCGATGGGTCGGTAGTGAAGACCGACGGTGAGATAAATGTGGTGGAAGTGATATTGAACGGGGATGTGGTAGTCACTTACTTTCAGGTGCTGGGGCCAATAGGGAATGCTTCAAAACCCATCTTAGGGGTCCCCTTCCTAAAAGCTAGTTGGGCGACTTTGCAGTTTAATGCGAGCGGCATCACCTTGGCTTCCAAGGTTGACGCGCCTTTACCATTGTCCCTTACCTCTATGAATCTGAATGAACCCAAAAAATTGCGGGATTTGAATGTTGTGTTATCTCGACATACCGCGTCGCGTTGCCTTCTCAGCCCAGTTCTCAGCATAACCCTCTCAGCATACCACCCATCGTATCCCTCTCGTTATAGCTCTCCATATGGTCCTCTCAGCATGTCTCTTTGCATATTTCTCGCAGCATATCGCGGGAACGGGTTGCGAGTAGCGCTGAGTTCATCACCTAAGAACCTAAGGCAAGCGTGAGTGCGTGAAAGAATGCACGCATAACTACGGGAAAAAGGCAAAAGGAAATCCATCAGAGACTAAGAATAAACACGAACACAAAAAAGGTCTTATATATATATATAAGAAGGGCACATTTATGCATGGGTCTCGCCCATAACATGTGTCAAAAAACATATACACCAGTACAAAACAAAAAGGTTTCCTGGAAAGCCTTCTAGATGAACCACCAGACTTCTTGCCAGAGGATTCCAAGCCCAGGAGTGCGTCCCATTAGTCCTCGCCCTGCTGGTCGTCCTCTCCTGCGGGAACTTCGATGGGTGTGAATAGCCACGTCAGAACATTGCATGCCGTGAGCCTTTCACCCTTTGTGTTCAGCAATCCGGCACCCCGCAACACCTCTATGGTGTGCTTGGATGCCTCTGAGCTTTCTCCTACATCATCACCTTGATTTCATAGTTACTGTATTTGTGACGTTTAACCTTCTCACCTAAGGGCGGCGGGAGAAGGGTATCCAACAGGCGCTTGTTCTCCTCCTTTAGCCAAGCGATCTCGTGTTATTGGCTGGCCACTTGTGCGCAGAGTTTCTAGGCATTTGCAGAGTCCTGAATATCAAGATAAAGTTAGCCGGGAAGGGTGATAATATGAAATGCTAGTGAGAAATCAACTTACCTATGCGCTGGTTGCTGGCAAGAAGTGCCTTGGCGGTAACAAGTTTCTCCTGTAGGGATACCTCCTTGGCCTCAGCGAGGGCCCAAGAATTTTGAACCTCATTAAGGTTCTGTTCAGTATAAAGGCCCTGATGGCAGGACATGTACGCAAGCTCCAGGGCATGCACCTGGGCTCGCGCAGTCTCATGCGCAAGAATCCTGGTGGATTCCTAATGGAAGATGCTGACGTATTCCCAGCTGTACAGCCCGAAGACGAGTCTATAGGCCTTGTCGCTGGAAGTATCCTACTCAATCCAAGATGGCTGGAGGGTGGAGATGGATGCCCGGTTGATTTCGGAGTCCTATCGGAGAAGCGGCTAGCCAGTCTCATCCAGATACCTCTCACCGAGCCCAAAGTTCTGATGCCTTTTCGACACCAGTCCTTCGGGGGCCTTCTCAGCAACGGTAGAGATCCTCTTAGCAATGCCTGCTAAACAAGCTACCGGTGAAATCCTGGCAAGGGTATCGACAACAGACTTGCCCTTGCCCTATGTAAGTGTCTTGGATTTCTTGGAGGGAGCTGGGGCCGGAGCGTCCGTCTTTCGCTTTCGGGCAATCAGCTGAGATGAGGTCCCCGACTCATCCCGGTAGGCCAAGGCTGCCGATTGTGCGAGTGCCAAGCCGCGGGCGAGAGTCCCAGATTCATCGTAGGGCTTGCCGATGGGAATCTCTTGCTTGCCTGCACAAGATCCAAAGTTCAGTTTCAGTGTCAGAAAAAAAATAACAAGATAGGAGAGAGGGTACCTTCCCCGGCGGGAACGGGCTGAAGATGGTCCACATCCCGCCTCAAGAACATGACGTCAAATTTCTTGGCCCCGAAGAAGCTAATGAGGGCGGCTCATGCCCTCTAAGTATGGGAGTCCTATAGGTTGTCTCGTCATATTTCACTGGCGAGAGGGGTATGTTGCCGAAACCCCGGAAACGAACACAAACTTATGGGCCCAATTGTGATTTTTATTAGCAAGGCCGATGGTCTTGATCGTCTGGCCTGAGAAGAAAACTATCCCACCCTTGGCTCTAAAATTAAATAGCTTCCGGAATACAAGAAGGTTGAACTTAATCTTTTCCGCGCACATGTAGCATGCGAAAGCTACGAGGAGCACAACAGAATTTGGGTTGAGCTGAGCCGGGACTACCCCGAAATTGCGAAGGGCCTGCCGCACTTCTGGCCAGAGTGGAAGGAAAAATCTCACCTTAAAATTTTCCAAGGGAATGGCCAGTTACCCTTCCGACAGGAAATTCAGCTTATCGTCGCTTTTCTGATGATGTGCGACGTAGTCTGGCGGGTGGTAGTGGCACACTGCCGAGACATATTCCTTCTCTTTAAGGTTACAAGGGAGGAAGTCGTGGTCTAGAAAGCCTTGCGCACATTTGGCTCTGCCATAAGTCTCGCCCGACATCTTCACGAAGGTTGGGAGAAGGAATGGTTTGCGCTCGAGGTAAGAGCTCTAGAAAGCAAGTGCGTGGAGGGGAGACAGGGCTAGGGATCTAATAGAGTAAATGCGGTTGGTGATTTGGCCTATTTATAGAAAATCTCGGCAATCACGACATTTTCATGAAGGCAGCGCGGTGCAGATAACATTTTCTAATATATATTTTGATGCCTCGTAATCCACTCGGCCTTGCTTTCGCTCCTTACCTGCAAATGGCGAAAAGCTTCCAGGACGTTCTTGGGTGAGCAAAAGGTATAACAAAGAATGAAAAAGGGAAAACAAACGAGAGCATTCAGCGCAAACACATTAAAAGATAGCAAACGCAGTATAATTACACACAGAGGTCACTCTCCAGATGAGGGCGGAATATAGATGTTATTATTATTATTATTGCAAACTATGCGAAAAACCAAAAGGGACAGGAGGTGGGAACCCTCACATCTAATATTGAATCCACTGCCAGCGGCCTCGGCCTCACCTACCTGATCGCGGGGGCACTCACAGATAGTAGTAGGAACTCACGACCATCAGCTCCTGATGGACCAAGCGCATCTGGTCCCGATCCCGCGTGATATGCTTCCTAAGAGAGGTCTCCGCACATCCACTACCTTGCCTCTCCATTTACCCAACAAGGTGTGAGTATACTTGCTCAAGGACTCCTAGATACCGCTGCATCGCCGCCTTGAATTTGCCCTGCCAGAGTCATCTCGCTGCATCCAGATAAGCTTGGCAAGAACCTCCACCATCCGGTCCTTGAGTGTCTCGGCATCCTTTAGATCCCCAAGGAAGGTAGCGAGATTTCTAGGGGAGGGAGGGGGCAAGAACTCCTCATCATAATCCTTATGAGCCCTTGCCTAAGTATCTTAGTAGCCTTGCAAGAAGCTGCGGTCAGTACCAGAATGTCCAAATGAAAAGGGAAGATCAACGGTTTGTTTACTTGGAGTTTGGCTAGATCTCCCGCCAGGAGCTTGGCGGGAAGGTCCGGGTCCTTCCTTAAAGGGTCCCGTGTATAGGTTATGGTGAGTTTTTCCCTATTTCGGGCGGCCCGGCATTTGCGCGGGCAGGTGGGTCTCGGCAGGAGGGGGAAATTCTGGAGCCTTCCTGGTCGATAGGCGAGATCCCGACACCGGTTCATTAGAGTTCCTTGCAACTGAGGTCTGGGGCGCTGGGCTGACTAGGCCCATACTTCTAAAGGGAGCTGCAAAAAAAGGTGTTAGCGAGGAGGTGTCTGGCTTAAAAATGCTAAAAGGTAACTATCAATCTTACTCGGAGTGGTTGCAATCTGATCTGGGTGACTTGGAGGGCCATCTCCTCGCTCCCTTCAGGGTGCAGGAGGGTCTCGACATTCACCGACGGAATAGCCGATTCGCTCTCCGGCAAAACCATCTGCGAAGGGGCCAGAATTCCAAGTTAAAGAAGCTTCAAAGGGTTATACCAGAGGCAAATGAAGTGCCTCTGTAAGAATGGAAGAGTTCTCGCGACCAGGAGTCAGTGTCGGGGAGGCATTTTCTTCCTCCGTCGGGTTTCACCGAATGATTTTTGCCCTTCTTGGTCGATAGGGTAGATCGACTGGCCTCTTGGTTAATAGCCATGGAGCGTATTTGGAGGCCTTGGAGTTGGCCTTCTCCTATGCTGCCATGAGACGGTCTATCAATTGCTGAGAGAGGGGTCGCTCGGACAGTCGTTTGTACATAATGGCAAAGGGCGAGACCTTATAGGGCAATTCAAGGATGAATAGGGACATCAACTACAGGGTTATCCTGTAGTATTTATAGAACATGGAGGGACCCACAAAAGATTCCATTCCAGTTCAACAAGCACTCATCAAATACATGGGGTTGGATGATTCTTTTCGACCTTTGCGGAAGCTAAAAAAGAGCGGGGATTGTGTACAACCCCTTATTAGATGAGTGGGTCCCCTCTAGGATCAATACTTGGTGGGATCTTCAGACGTGAGAGGGCTCAAGACACAGAGTCGGGCCCTTTCCTCCCTTGGCATTGAGTAAAGCTTGCGCTGTCAACGCCTTCTGCCCTTGGCATTGAGTGAAGCTTGTGTCGTCAACGCTTTCCTCTCTTGGCATTGAGTGGAACTTGCTCTCTCTATGCCTTCGCCCTTGGAATTGAGTGAAGCTTGCGCTCTCGATGCCTTCTGCCCTTAGAAATTAGTGAAGCTTTCACTCTCGATGCCTTTCGCCCTTGGCATTGAGTGAAGCTTGCGCTGTCAATGCCTTCCACCCTTGCCGTTGAGTGAAGCTTGCGCTCATGACGCCTTCTGTCCTTTGCGTTGAGTTAAGCTTGCACTGTCAATGCCTTTAGTTCCTTGGCGTTGAGTAAATCTTGCACCCTCGACGCCTTCCACCCTTGGCGTTGAGTGATGCTTGCGCTGTCAACGCCTTCAGTTCCTTTGCATTGAGTGAAGCTTGCATTGTCAACTCCTTATGCCCTTGGCATTGAGTGAAGCTTGCACTCTCGATGCTTTCAGTTCCTTGGCATTGAGTGAGGTGAGTGTTGTCGACGCCTTCTGATACTGGCTCAGGGAGGCAAGAAAGACCCTTCCCAAATAGCTTTTGTCCAGGGGCAGAGGGGCTCTCGCCCACAATAGGCGGTGAGAATCTCACCCGTAGAAGACATTAGGGGTCTCTCCCATGACTGGAGAGTTTCCTTAGATCTCGCATTTACCCATAATGGGGTGCCGTGGAGGCAAGTTCCTGGCTTACCCAACACTCGCCCCTTTAGGCAAGTGGCGCCTTCATGGGCCACTCTTTTAGTGGGGTCTAGAGGCAAAATTACCTGGATTCCCTTGCAGAGCTGCATATAGCCTTCCAGAACAGCGAGGTTTGGTTGTTGGCGGACCACTTTTGGCTGCATATAACCATTTAGAACAGCAGAGTTAAACTATTTGCATGCCAGGTTGTAAAAACTTAAAATAGACCCATGGGGGTACCTCAGAAGGCAAGCTTTTCCTGTTCTCTTACTCTCTTGTCTTATAGCACTTTCTAAGGTGCCCTTAGCTCAGCATATGCTAACGAGGGGAAGCACTCTAAGATCTTCTGGGTGTGTGGTTGGACCTTTGTGTTGTTTCCTTGGGTTAGTTTTGAGATTTGAGTATTCGGTCAGTCATGTTTGCTGTACAAAGTAAGTGTGCGATCACCCCTTCCCCGAGGGTTCGGACTCCACAAGAAGCTGGTTTTCAGTTTCAACACTTGGTACATAAATTCTTGATTTTCCTGTATGGTTATGTACCACCTGCAACTAAAATACATGCAGAGCAACTAAATCTATGCTAAGTTCATCATACCTAATTCAAATTTGAAGGAGTTGAACTTGGCTTCATCTAATGGTTTGGTTAAGATATCAGCCACTTGCTTGTTAGTGGGGACAAACTCAAGGGTAATATTCTTGCATTCCACATACTCTCTAATAAAATGATACCTAATCTCTATATTTTTAGTCCTGCTATGAGAGACATGATTCCTAGCAATAGAGATTGCACAAGTAGAATCACAATACATAAGAGTTCTACTTAGCTTAAAGTTGTAGTCCTAGAGCTGATTCTGGATCCACAATAACTGAGTACAACAACTTCCACTAGAGATGTATTCTGATTCTGTTATTGATATTGTAACACCCTAAAAATCCAAAGTCCCAAAATGGGGTCAGGCTGGGTGACACGGCCTGGGACACGGGAGTGTCCCATGGTGTGTCCGGTGCACACGGCCTAAGACACGGGCGTGTCCCAGGGAGTGTCCTTTGCGGTGTGCGTCGATTCGAGTTCTCGAGATAGCACGGTCGAGGATCATCGAGTGGCGACACGGCCTGGGACACGGGCGTGTCCGAGGGGTGGCAACCGGGCATCGTTGAGTGGCGTTTAATGGAATGGCATTGAGTAGAGTGGCTTTGAGTGTGGTACACGGCCTGTGACACGGGCTTGTGACACTGGCGTGTTCGGCACATGGCCAAGGACACAGGCGTGTTCCTTAGCCGTGTTCTCCTCGGGTGTTTTGGTCCTGTGTTGATGGGGTGACACGGCCAGTCACACAGCCATGTTCTGGTTGACACGGGAATGTTAAGAAGTGACATGGGCGTGTTATAGCGGTGTTCTGATCCCGATTGAGTTGGTTTTGTAACCATTCAAGGAACACGTCCTGTGACACGACCGTGTCAGCTCTTTTTAGATGCTTTTCAAAGCAGATCGAGGCCGTTCGTTCCCTTCTATTTGGATCCTATGGTCCAAGTTCATCCCTGCTATTATAAGGCCGAGAATGGAGATGAATATTTCATTCTTATGTTGGCCATTCTCTTTCTAAAGTTAGGAGAGAGAGGAGAGCAAGGAAGTAAGAAGGAGAAGATTTCCTGCCCCTGGTGGAACTTCAGCGGTTCAAATCGTGAGCCGAGTTCAGCGTTACGGAGGCAAGGCCGCTGCGGTGATTTCCCTCCGGCTAGTTCTTTCATGGCTCTGAAGCGATCGACAAGGGTAACGATCTTTCTTCCTTGGGTAGGTGAAGCCCTTTGTTTATGCATGTATATCTATGGAATCCTTCATCAAAAGATGGAAGAGCGTAAGTGATTCCAGTGGTTGAGTCTGTATTTAGATCCAGAAGTGTATAGTATGGAATAAGCATGATGTGTGAAGCCCATCTGGACGTATAGTCTGGATTGGTGATGCTGCGAACCGGAGAAGACTCCGTGTATAAATCGATTAGCTTACGGAGATTGTAAGGACGATTGTGAACCGTGAGAAGGATGCTTTGCATAGCTCCTTTGGTTGTATGCTCGGTACGAGCTGTATTGATGGAATGAGAAGTGGCGCCGTATGCCTGTGTTATGAGATGGATTGCAAGCACCTCTGAGTTGATGGGTGCGAGAGGCAACCCAACAAGTTCAATGTTAGGATCGGGTGAGTAGTTGATGGGTAGCATTGCAAATGGGGGGTTTCAGACCTTCCCGACATGTTGCACTACGTGAGTAGGTCGACTAATAGTGCTCACTGTTGCTGTGAGGTTACTACTTCTTAATGGGATGGGAGAGAGGGTCTCCAGTCTGCGCGTTATAGTAGACTATGCTCCATCACTAACAAGTTAAAAACCTTTAGTCGGTGGTGTACGAAGGATGTTCCGATACACTGTAAGCGTGCCCTGAGTGCATGGAACGTCTGACACGAAGGCCTGCGTTTGTGTTGATATTGTATAGGACGCACCTGACTTTTTCTCACCCTTTGAGGTGCCACTCCAACAATCTCTGTCGATATGCCCCTGCCACCCACATTTATAACACGTACGTGTTTCAAAACATCCTTGCCCATACGTTGCTTCCGAAGTAACATTCGACTGAGCTTGTTCAGCAGGCCTGGACCGCTTCTTATCACGTTTCCTAAACTCCGATTGATCGGACTGCGGAACTTTGAACTCCGACTTTTTCGCCGCTAAGTTTTTCTTGTACTGCACCCGTTTCAAATCTTTCTCCAGTGCACAAGCTGTATCTACTAAGGCTTGGAATCCTTGGTTCACTAAACTCGAAAGCGCCAATCTCAACTCATCTCAGAGTCCCTCATAGAATTTATTCGTCTTCCGCGCTTCTTCGGCAAAAGTCGACCCCGCATAACGTCCCAGCCTGGTAAATTCATGCAGGTAATCATCCATATACTTCTCCCCCTCCACAAGACATTTGAATTCATTCTCCATAGAAATTCTCCGCGATACTGGAAAATACTTCGCCCAAAACAATCTGGAGAATTCGTCCATCGAAATCACTCCCAGGCCTCTGCCTGCTAATTGGTGCATCTCAACTTCATCCCACCACAGTCTCGCATCTCCTTCTAGTAGGAATGTGGCTAACATCACTCTCTGCCCCTCATCAATCCTTAGCGCTGTCAGGATCCTCTTCACTCTTGAAAGCCAATCTTCCGCCTGCGTTGGAGAATTCGCCCCGACAAATGTAGGTGGATGAAAATCCATAAAACGCTTCAGTTGTTCGTCAGTCGCTCGCTCGTCCACCCGAGCTTCAACACACTCTTGAATTGAACCAACTCGAACTTGCTCCACTATAGGCCTTGCCTTCCCAATAGGTTGTGCTTCAATCATGACAAATACTACCTCCGCAACTAGGCATACGGTTTCCGTAGATGGAGGAGGTATGGGCACCTCGGCTGGTGTCGCACTCTCATCCGAACGCTAGGTATCAGACTGCCCAGCACCACATCTTGTCACCTATATGTGAACAAGATATCAATAAGCAACCTCCAATCCAAAAGGGCAAACATACCGAAGACACCCGCCCACATTCCTAGTGGACATTCTTGATTTCAAATTTGCACGTACACGTGCTCGCCACCGGACAAAAGAATTCGACCATGAATTCAAAAGAGGAAAACTGAGGGGCATGGGACATGGGCGTGTCCCAGGGCGTGTCCGGTGTACATTGCCTGGGACATGGGCGTGTCCCAGGGCATGTACTTTACGGTGTGCATCAAGTTGAGTTCTCGAGATCGCACGGTCGACGATCTTCGAGAGGTGACACGGCCTGGGACACGGGCGTGTCCCATGGCGTGTCCTGCTCAGGGTGGCAACCGGGCGGCGTTAAGTGGCGTTGAGTGGAGTGGCGTTGAGTGTGGCACACGTCCTATGACACAGGTGGGCCACAGGGGCGTATTAGGCATACGACCAAGGATACGGGCGTGTGCCTTAGCCGTGTTCTCTTCGGGTGTTTTGGTCCTGTGTTGATAGGGTTACACGGCCAGTCATACGGTCGTGTACTAGTTTACACGGGCATGTCAGGAAGTGACACGGGCGTGTTGTAGCCGTGTTCTGATCCAGATTGAGTCAGTTTTTAACCGCTCAAGGAACACGGCCTGTGACACGGGCGTGTCACAGGCCGTGTCAGCTCTGTTTAGATGCTTTTCAAAGCAGATCGAGGTCGTTCGTTCCCTTCTATTTTGATCCTATGGTCCAAGTTCCTCCCAAGTATTATAAGGCTGAGAATGGAGATGAATATCTCATTCTTATGTTGGCCATTCTCTTTCTAAAGTGAAGAGAGAGAGAGGAGGGCAAGGAAGGAAGAAGGAGAAGCTTTCCTGCCGCCGGTGGAGCTTCAGCGGTACGAATCGCGAGCCGAGTTCAGCGTTGCGGAGGCAAGGCCGCTGCGGTGATTTCCCTCCAGCTAGTTCTTTCATGGCGCCGAAGCGATCGCCAAGGGTAATGGTCTTTCTTCCTTGGGTAGGTGAAGCCCTTTGTTTATGCATGTATATCGATGGAATCCTCCATCAAAAGATGGAAGAGCGTAAGTGATTCCAGTTGTTGAGTCTGTATTTAGATCCGAAAGTGTGTAGTAAGGAATATGCATATTGTGTGAAGCCCATCTGGACGTATAGTCTGGATTGGTGATGCTACAAACTGGAGAATACTCTGTCTTTAAATCGATTAGCTTGCGGAGATTGTAATAATGATTGTGAACCGTGAGAAGGATGCTTTGCATAGCTCCTTTGGTTGTATGCTCGGTACGAGCTGTATTGATGGAATGAGAAGTGGCACCGTGTGCCCGTGTTATGAGATGGATTGCGAGCACCTCTGAGTGGATGGGTGCGAGAGGCCTCCAACAGGGGTTTGGAGGCTGATGCTCATAGCCAACAAGTTGAGCACCTTTGAGTGGGTGGGCCACCCAACAAGTTTAGTGTTAGGATCGGGTGAGCAGTCGATGGGTAGCATTACAAATGGGGGGTTTCGGACCTTCCCGGCATGTTGCACCACGTGAGTAGGTCGACTGATAGTGCTCAAGGTTGCCGTGAGGTTACTACCCTTGAATGGGATGGGAGAGAGGGTCTCCATTCTGCGCGATATAGTATATTATGCTCCATCACCAACAAGTTAAGAACCTCTAGTCGGTGGTGTACGAAGGATGTTCCGATAACCCGTATGTGTGCCCTGAGTGCACGGAACGTCTGGCACAAAGTCCGACATTTTTGATGATATTGTGTATTTTATATATTTGTTGAGACTGGAATACATGCAGGGAAGGAACCTCTTCCGCGGGTAAGGGGTAGGGTCATTATAATTGGTCAGCTGAATGCTAACCATTGCTTTGTTTTTCACCCATGAGGTGGATGTCCATATGCAGGTGTTGCCCTTGTTGATGCTGAAATGGATTGAGCGGGCTGAAGCCCTTTATGCTGCTGCTGCTGGTAGGACCTTGAAGGTCGTGCGAAGATTTGGATTTCATGTGTGGCCGGCTTGCGTGCCGATGTATGAAGTAATATGTTTGTAAAGAGAAACTTGTAAGGACTTAAGGCCGTGAGCGGTGTGCTTGTATACATTCCTGGTCTTGTATATAAATGTGTTATTTATATAGTAGTGGACATTCATGGATTGAGTTCGTGCAACTTACAAACTTCTGCTACAATGCTCTGGGTTAGGGTGCGATGGTATTTTTGTATTATCCTATGACCTCGCTGTCTATTTGTGGCACATAATGTCGGGCCCCGGTCAGACCTTCTATTATATGTTATTTAATGGGTCGGGTTATTACAGATGTTGTAAAACTTGTTTTCTTCTTGCTACTCCAAGATACATGCCTTCTTCCTAGAAATTGTCTGGATCCAGAGGTGATTTTCCTGTCTTCTCTACAGCCTGCAAAATCTGCATCTGAATACCTAGTTAGTTCAAAATCACTATTCCTAGGGTACCATAGGCCAAGATCAGGTGTGCCCTTGAGATATCTCAAAATTCTCTTAGCTGCAGAATAGTGAGACTCTTTAGGACAAGCCTGGTATCTAGCACGAACACATGTAGCTTACATGATGTCTGGGCTACTAATAGTAATGTAGAGGAGCGAACCAATTATGCCTCAATACATGGTTTCATCAACAGGTTTCCAAGTCTCATCCTTGTCCAATGACGCATTTGACCCCATAGAAGGTTTCATTGTGGAGGCACTCTTCATTCCAAACTTTTTAACCAACTCCTTGATGAACTTAGACTGAGAGATGGATAATCCATTCTTTAACTGTCTTACTTGGAGGCCCAAGAAATACTTCAGTTCACCCATACTACTCATCTCAAATTTCCCCTGCATAAGTTTGGCAAACTTTTTGTAGGGATCATCATCAATAGACGCAAAAATTATGTCAACTACATAAATTTGGACTAGGATGATCTTACCCTTGACCACCTTGAGTAATAGTGTCTTATCTATCTTTCCCCTTTACAATTTGTTCTTAATGAGAAAGATAGACAAGGTTTCATACCATGCCCTAGGGGCTTGCTTCAACCCATACAAAGCATTTCTAAGCTTAAAAACAAAGTCAGGAGAGTTAAGATTGAAAAAACCTGAGGGTTGCTCAACATAGACCACTTCATTCAGGTCACCATTTAGGAAGGTTGACTTCACATCCATTTGGTATATATTGAATCCTTTATATGCAACATATATAAGAAACAGCCTTATGGCTTCCAAGCTTGCCACTGGTACAAAGGTCCGATCAAAGTCAATACCTTATTTATGTCTATATCCCTAGGCAACTAGTTTGGCCTTATTCTTGATTATAACACCATTTTCATCATGTTTGTTACTATATATTCACTTGGTTCCAATGATGTCATGTCCTTAAGGTCAGGGAACCAACTTCCAGACATTGCACCTCTTGAACTGGTTCAGTTCTTCTTGCATTGCCACAATCTAAAATGGATCTATGTTAACATCTTCAAATCTTTTTGGTTCATCTAATACAGAAAGCTAGAGTACATGGCAATGTTGAGGCTTTATCTCCTGGTTGCAACCCTTGGTTGGCATTTCCAATGATTAGGTTTCTGGGATGATCACTCAAATTCCTGATAACATGAGGCATTCTTTCCTTAGCTCCCTAAACTTTAGTAGCTGGGTCATGCTGGTTTTCCGCCACATCTTTAGTACCTTTTTCTTCTACAAGAATGCTCACATCATCATCTTTTCCTTGTACAGTTGGAGTAGTGTCCTTGATGTTCAGGTTTGTTGGATCGTGAGACGCCTTTAGAGAGGGGGGGGGGTGAATAAGGGTTAACAATATTTTTCACTTAATAATTGCTTGAAGAAATAATTGCAGAAACAAAAAACAATTTTCAAAATCAAGAATAAACACTTAGTAAATCACTAGAATATAAATGATGATAATTTATCTCACATGTGTTAAACAGAATAAAATGAATCTCTATGAAGCTAGAGATCATGGCTATGAAAAATTATAAACATCTTTTGATTTCACCGGTCCTTCTAACAAGAACCGGCTGGCTATAGCGTATCTCTTACTAGATCTAGATACTAGCCACCCCCTAGATCACAACACGATCTAGTCGCTGCACACAAGGCGGCGAGAACTCTCTATGTCTCACAAGGACCTAGACGCTACGCATAAGGCAGCGATTGTCTCCTAAGCCATGCATGGACTTAGACGCCATGCACAAGGTGACGATTGCCTCTATCAATTACAAATAAGAAAGTAAGAATTATATAGTAAATTTTAGAATGAAACCCCCCTCAATATGTAGCGCTAAAGATGCCGACGAATTCATGCCAAGGTTTCTTCAGATGCCGTGTACGAATCTTCGCTCTTTCGCGCTTGAACCTTCTTGGGAGAATGGAGTTTTCTTATTGTTGGAGCTCTCTGGAACAGTTGTACGGGAAGTAACACTCCAACTTCTGTAATTCGTGATTTCCATAGAAAAATGTTTTTATTTTATATTTTAGCGATATCGCCCGACGATACTGGGTATCACCTACAAGCGATATCCTCACAGACTGTAATGTGTCCCATGATTCGAAACTTCTGTGGGTTGAATCTGTCGTGGCCAATCGTGCGCTGTCACCTGGGCGATATCGATATCAACGAGCGATATCGACTGTAATTGTGCGCCGCGTGGAGATAATGCTGTAATGGTGCAGTCCACTGTCGCCTGGTGGCGATACTGGATATCGCCTGGCGATATCACCTTAGCTCCTCTATTCAAACTCGAATCCAAGCCCAAATGATATTAGTGTTAGACCTATGATATATGCACATCATAAACACCCAATGATCAAATACATATGAGATTTAATATTAGCAAACCAAGAAGCGTCGAACGATGCTCCAACAATCTCCCCCTTTTGATAATAACAAATCCACTTATAAAGAAATCATGAATGACCTGTAAAGTGTTAGAAAATATAATTAGCAGGACAAAGCATTTGTATGTGCACACACTCCTCTTTTGATGTACTCCCCTGACATTTGTACTCCCCCTACATGTGTACTCCCCCTAAATAGAAGTAGATTGAACCATTGTACTTTAAGATTTAAGTTTTAGGAATGATTTCTTAGAAAATTTTCCCCATTTTTGTATTATCAAAAGAAATAGCAGAGTGATTGTGGAAGCAACATAGGAAAAACCACAAACTAAAAATCAAGTGTAGAGCATGTGAAACAATGTATAGTAATGGTGAAAGTGAGTGAACACGTAACATTGGCTAATTCATCAAGTTATACAATAGACACATACTCTAGTGAAGATAATTTAGAATCATTTGCGATCCAATTCTCATGAGAAGAAATGTTAGAGATGATAATGCCGTGTACAGTGAGGGTTAGTTGAAAAAACAAATATGTAGAACTTTAAAAGTACATGAATAAGTGAAATGTTAAAAAACAACATAACATAGATATATGGACAAATAGTCGTAGATATACCAAAGAATTCAGTGAAAAAATCTAAAATGAAGAGCCATATAGAGTTTTCAAAAGACACTTTACAATTCTTTCCAAGGTTCTTTACCTCACAATGCTTATGAAGACTTATCAGGAGGGTTGTCACAACCCGTATTTTCTCTGTATAAAGGGGTATATCAGAGTAAGGAGAAAACATGGTCATGATGCCACGTCAGCAGGGGATAACTACAGACGTTCAGGTATGACCACAACTAAACACCTTTTAGAAAGATTAATGATTTATTTTAATGGAAAACAGTTTTTAGTTAAGCAGTCTGCTGTATCCCTCGGCTTAGTGGATCAACTTGTCCATGAGTAAAAATATAGTTATACGCTGCGTAAAATACTTTGATTAAGTTGATTTTAACATCCTACATGAGTATAAACGTCACCGAAGGATGACTCATGCTATGCAACACTCTAACTTATATTAAGTATAGGAAATATTCTTGTGCTAACTTGAAAATAGTGTTTTAGTTTTGAAAGAGATGGCAAGTATGCAATACTAATAATAATATTTTTATCACTTAAAATACCTAACATGCAACCTAGCATAAAGCCTTCCCAAATATAAATATTCATAGAAAAACAAGCATACTCAGCAGCTTAGAAAAGTAATTAACATTTCAAAAGAAAACCACCAGTGGGCGTCAACAACCTGACCCAAACCCACTGGTGAGAAAGACCTTTGCCTTACAACGATGAGGAAGACCTCTGCAACACAGCAGTCCACTAGCAAACTCCCAAAACTTAGCCTCTCAACCAGCTACTGCCTTGAACCTGAGGCAATAAAAAGAAGAACACCTCAGCAAGAAAAATACAAGTGGCAAAGGGAAGACAATCAGGAAATAAGTGTAAAGTAAGAGATGGGTTTACCAAACCCGAGTACAAAAATGCTGAAGACCACAGCTGGATAGCCAAGTAAATAATAGTACTGTAAAATCTCAAGTAAATGAGTCAATTGAATAAATGCACCAAGTGCGGACCGAATCCATGCTTCGACAATACTTGCAAGGATTAGCATAAAAGCATAGAATAAACTAGAAGCGAACTGAGCATAAAACAGCTTGGAAAACTGTGAATCATTAACACTTGGCAAAAATAAACTAGGCAGAGTCGGTGACCAATTGTTCCATACCAGGCTCCAATGCCCAAATGTCTCAAAAAGAAGTCTCTGCGGTGGTAGCCACTTTTCCAAAACTAAACCAACAGTCCTCATAAAATAGAGACCAAACACCTGCCAAGTGCAACGATCCACAACCGATGTTTAGTTGATGGTCCTTTATCCACTGCCAACCTTCATAGCCGAAGAAACATCAGGTCCTCCCCAAATCCCAAGTTTAAACCTTAAGAAAACTTAAACCAATCCTAAAACCATCCTAAGGACTAAACCCACCGAATTGGACAAAAAAATGGCAAAAATTTCTAAGTACATGCAAATTCGGCGAGTATACCAAACGAAACTCAAGCATACTCGACGAATTTTATCAATACTCGACGAATCTCTCAACACACGATGACAAAGGCAAAATCCGGCGATACTCGACGAACGACACTCGACGTTCGTCGAACTGCGTTTGATTAACCAATGATACTCGTTGAATATGACTCCACCAATTCAACGATTCTCGACGAATATGACTCCACCAATTCAGCGATACTCGCCGAATATGACTTCACCTAAATTCGGCGATACTCGCCGAATATGACTTAGCCTAAACTCAGCGATACTCGCCAAATTCTTACCTGATACCCGCCAAATTCTACTTAGGCTACATATCGTAACTCGATGAAATTTCCTTACCTAAATCTAACAATACTCGATGAATTACAACATGATATACGCCGAATTTTACTAATCTCAAATTTTTTTCCTATTTGCTATGGTTTGGCCAAAAATCTAGATCTATCCTAGGAGGTTATTTTCGTACTTCCTATACTACTCCTAATCTCTAAGGGAGAGGAAAACGAAGTAAATAGAAATTAGGAATGACATGCAAGAGGGGAAAGAAATCCAATTGCCTCGGAACTTCGGAGAAACACCGCCCACTCGCGCCGGTTCAAGGATCGGTCGTAGGAAGCCCTAAGCAACGTTTCCTGAAACTTTTGGAGAATAAAGGAGGTCAAAAAATCAAACCATAACTTCTACAAATAAGGGAAATGGGAAGATATTACCCCGATCGCGAAGCCCTCGCCGAGAGCTTCCCAAATCTCTACTCAAACGTCGAAACCAACCACACAATTTCTCGAAATCTCCGGCCGAAAGCTCCGTCCGTCTGCCAAATTCCCTATTACACGAAATCTACCACCGTCGGGTTTGGGAAGTAAGTGAACAGTAGGTCTCGTTTTTATGCATATAGATATATTAATATAATAATAATAATTAATTCATTAATCATTACAATAAATATTTAAAATTCCAAAACTAATCCAAAATCCATATCAACTTGGAATTCTACAAAATTCACACCGTAGCAAAATACAGACGCTACAAAACCAACGGCGAAGTCGAAACTCAAATTCGACAAACCAAACTTGGGCAAACACCTCCCGAAGACAAAACACAAGTATTCCCAAAAAGGCTCCACCGAGTCACCAAAACAGACCCGGCTCGCAAGGGAATCTTGCAAACAGACTAAACCCAGCCACACAGAAAACTCAAAGAGCAAAAACCACGCTCTAACCACGACACAAGCCAAACATGCATTAATATAATGCCCTGACGTCAAAATTACGCCACTACAGGAATAAAAATAAATACCAAAAAATCAGGGGCGTTACAGCCACCCCTCTTAAAAAGAAGTTTCATCCCGAAACTTAACATAAATAAGATCAAATCCCAATCAGAATAAAAACAATCATAATCAAATAGAGAATACACTTACCAAAACATTAGGAGAATAGATTGGGATGAGCCTCCCTCATAGCTGACTCTAACTCCCAAGTCGCGCTTTCCATATCTTGGTGTCGCCACAAAACTTTGACCATCAGTATTGTCTTCCCTCGTAATACCTGATCTTGAGTATCCAAGACACGAACAGGCACCTCCACATATGAAAGGTTAGGCTCTAACTGGGGCACAAAATCTAGAACTTGCTTGTTGCTTTGCACACACTTCCGCAATTGGCTCACGTGAAAAACATCATGAACACCTGGAAACCTTGCGGGCTAACCCAACCTATAAGCTGACACACCAATTGGCTCAACAATTTCAAAAGGTCCCACATACCTCGCATCCAACTTGTGGTTCTTACTAAACCTTTTAACTCTAGACATCAAGGAAACTATAAGGAACACCATATCCCCAACAGCAAACTCCAAATCGGTCCTACGCCAATTGATATTCTTTTCATATCACTCTTGAGCTATCTGAAGCTTCTCTCGAAGATGCTTAACAGAAACATCCATCTCTTCTAATGCTTCAGGGCCCAACTAAAATCTCTCATCGACCTCGGCCCAAAATAAAGGAGTCCTACAACGTCTCCCATACAGATACTAAAACATGGCCATCTGCAAACTTTCCTGATAACTGTTATTATAAGAGAATTCCATCAGGCTCAAATGCTCATCCCACGCTCCTCCATAGTCAAATATATAACATCTGATCATATCTTCCATGATATGATTTACTCTCTCTGTTTGACATTAGTCTGCGGATGATAAGCGGTAGAATACCTCAAATCGGTACCCAACCCTTCCTGTAAGCTCTTCCAAAAGCGAGACGTAAACCTGGAGTCTTGATCCGATATAATACTGACAAGAACTCCGTGTAACCCGATGTCTTCATCAAAATATAATTCGGCTATCTTCTTCATGGAGTAGCCAATCTTAAATGGAACGAAGTGAGCACACTTCGTCAATCTGTCCACTATAACCCACACTGAATCTTATCCTCTGGGAGATCTTAACAAACCAGTAATAAAGTCCATTGAAATGCTCTCCCACTTCCAACTTGAATTCTTTAATGGATTTAACTTGCCCCCAGGCCTACCATGATCGACCTTAACTGGCTTGCAAGTAAAACATTCTGATACATACTTAGCTATATCACCTTTCATTCCATACCACCAAATGATCTGCTTCAGATCCTTATACATTTTTGTAGAACCAGGGTGGTAGGCGACATTCGAACCATGCGCTTCTTTACACAACTTAACTCGGATATCCTCGACTGCAGGAATGAAAAATCTGCCACGGTACCTCAAAGTACCCGCGTCATCAATCGAAAAGTCTTGCAATTCCCCTTTCGCAGTTCTATTATAAAGGTGCATCAAGTCAGGATAATCCCTTTGATGTAGCCTTGTCAATGAAATCCATGAAAGCTCTAATACTTCCAAACTACTGGGCGAGTCCCTACTCCCTACAGATATATCCATCAGAAGAAATTCTTCCACCAGCGAATCTACAGAAAGATTAAAAATCTTTGCTGACTTCCTACTCAGGGCATCGGCTACCACATTAGCTTTCCTCGGATGATATTGAATCTCCACATCGTAGTAAGGCACATATCCTAACCATCTCCGCTGACGCAAATTCAATTCCTTCTGAGTGAAGACATGCTTCAAACTCTGATGATCGGTATAAATTTTGCACAAAGAGCCATATAAAAGATGCCTCCATAACTTTAAGGCGTAAATCATAGCTGCGAACTCTAGATCATGCGTTGGGTAATTCCTTTCATGAGTTTTTAACTGCCTCGACCCATATGCTATCACTTTGCCTTCTTACTTCAACACAAACCAAAGTCCAATGTGCGATGCGTCCACGTACACATCATACTCTGTCCCTTCAGTAGGCAAGGTCAACACCGGAGCAGTGCACAATCTCCTCTTTAATTCCCGAAAAACTTCCTCACACCTATCGCTCCATACAAAAGCTGCGTTATTCTGCGTTAGTTTAGTCAAAGGCGCAGACAACGTAGAGAAAACTTCTGCAAATCTCCTATAATATCCTGCCAACCATAGGAAGCTCCTTATCTCTTTGGGAGTTACATGCCTATTCCAATCCATGATAACAGCTATCTTTTTAGGGTCCAGAGAAATTCCATCCTTACAATCACATGGCCCAGAAAAGAAACCTTAAGGAGCCAAAACTCGCATTTACTTTGCTTGGCATACAACTTATGCTCCCTCAAGGTAGACAAAACTAAGCACAAGTGCTGAGCATGATCTTCAGCATTGCGGGAGTATTCCAGAACATCGTCTATAAACACAACCACAAAACATTCCAGGAAATCCTTAAATACTCTGTTCATCATATCCATAAAGGCAGAGGGCTCATTAGTTAATCCAAAGGACATTAACAAAAACTCAAAATGCCCATGCTGTGAGCAGAAAGAAGTCCGCGGAATATCTGTCACGTGAATCCTCAACTGATGTTAGCCTGAACGAAGATCAATCTTTGAAAACACATAGCAACCACACAACTGATCCAACAGATCATCAATCCTTGGCATGGGATATCTATTCTTGATGGTCACCTTATTAAGCTCTTTATAATCGATACAAAGCCTCATCAATCCATCCTTTTTCTTTAAAAATAGCACAGGAGCACCCCACGGAGAAGAACTCGACTTAATAAAACCATTATGCAGTAATTCATCCAATTGGGTACGCAACTCCTCCAGCTCACGCGGGGCCATACGGTATGGCGCCTTAGCAATAGGACGGGTACCCAACTCCAAATCTATAACGAACTCCACGTCTCTCTCGGGAGGAAGACCGGGAAGATTATCAGGGAAAACATCAGGAAACTCGCGCACAACAACAATCTCCTCAACTCGCGGCAAACTACAATCGGTCGCCAACACCGACACCAAACATGCAAAACATCTAGAATTTACTAGCTTCCGAGCACATACCAAAGAAATAATCGGAGTCACTTGGCGTGGAAAACCATAAACGCTTATGGGTTGACCAATGTCGATCTTGAAGTCCAAGCGCTTAACCTTGTACTAGATAACAACATCATACTTAGAAAACCAGTCCATGCCCAGAATCACATCGAAATATTCCAAGTCTATCATCTTCAAATCAGCAATGGCTAGAAAATCCCCTAACTGAGTCAGACAATTCTGAATGCCTTTGTCCGACACCACTGATTTGCTAGAGGGAAACTTCACACAAAATGCGCTGCGAACAAGATAAAGGGTCAAAACGTGATGCTCTATGGAAGTCCTATCCACAAATGAGTGGGTAGCACCGGAATCGAACATAACACGCGCCCAGCGGTTCATTACCTTAAACATTCCTAGAAAATCGTATACGAAACTAAGGAAACGTATGTCGAACTATAACTACAAATTTAAAACAAGGAACAGGTAAGGACCTAACCTGAAATAACTTGTGAAGACGTCTGAGCTTCCTCTAAAGACACCACGTTCAGCTTGCTCTTCCCCTTGTCCAATAGCTACGGCGGTGGAAAGGCCTAAAGTGGAACTGGTTGTAATGAGGGCTGAGCCTGCGGGCACCTTGACTTAATATGTCCCTTCTGCCCACATTGGAAGCAGAACTTGTCCTTAAGCCAACAACGGGCAGCGTCGTGCCCCTTCCGCTTACATGCAAAAAAAATCAAATCTCCTTTAGGAGCACTCTGAATCGAATGCACCTGCTCTTTCTTCTGGGCTCCTAATCTTTGGTAACACCTTTCAAATGGATGGCCTGGCTGGACATAGAAACTGCATATCTCTTTGCTTCTTTTCCCTGAAGCGGTGCCGAATTCTTGGGAACTCTTACCCTCACCAGTCTTCCTCTTATACTTTATAATTTGTTGACCTCGATTATTGGCGATATAAATCGCCTCAACCTTCAGAGCAGCCTCCACAACCTTATCATAGCTTTCAGCTCCATAAGCACTAGATAGCTTCTAGATGTCGTTCCTAAGACCACACAAAAATCATTTAGCTCGGTTAGACTCTGAAGATACCATGTCCGGGGAAAAATGACTCAGTTTGCTGAACTCCACCTCGTACTCGATAGCAATAAGCTTTCTTTGCTTTAAATGCAGAAAATCGTTCATCAGGCGGTCTCTCTCAACTGATGGTAGAAACTTGTTTAGCAACAACTCTTTGAAGGATTTCCATTAGCATCCATCCTTAAGATTTTCATTCAGTCTCAGCCACAAACTCTTATCAAGTCCCTTGAGTTGATAGGCAGCGACCATCACCCTCTGGTTCGCTGAAACTCCTGATTAAGCAAACATCTCCTCGATGGCTATTATCTAGTCATCCAAAGCCATAAAATATGCTCTACCATCATAGGTAGGGGGTCTTAGTCTCTAAAAATTTGAGATAAACATCATCTCTGGTGGTAACAACACCGAGGGCACTAGAGGAGTAGGGGGAACAGGATCAGCCTAAACCACAGCCAGGTCCTGCACTCACGACAACTATCCTGACACAACCGATAACAACGCTTTGATTTGCGACTGTATCTCCACCATCTGTCTGGACAAGGTCTCATTACTCTGCCACAGACTTTTAATCACCGCTTCGCTCTGCTCAATTGAAGACTTGCCCTCTGACTGGGGAGTCGACCTAGTAGCCACATGCTTAGGCACCATTCTAATAAAAACAACAAACATCTAATCAAAATCTAGCCTAACCGCTAGCACTAATCAATATAGTCTAGACAAAACATACTTAAGTACTTACTCAGGCTGCTAACTTGCTCAAGGATTTAAATTATGATACCATGCCTAAACTTAGGATGATAAACTGTCATCCTACTGACTCATGTGCCTAGACCATTAATGCATGAATTCTTATTCCTTTTGACTCAAAACTATGTGTGTATATATGTCATCATGTAAGTCTTTAGCTTTGCATGTGTGCTGATGCAATGTTATGCCATGCATGTTGTGTTATGCAATCTAAAAAGTCCTTAATGCATGTTATGAGCGGCATACACATGAAATGTTATGCATCCCATACTACATAACATCGCATGCAACGAAAAAAGAAAACATGCTAATGGGCACCCATGTGATGATGGTTATGCATCTCATACTACATAACCATCACATATTGCCCCCTATGGTGGATCCATATACAAATACATATTATGCATCCCATACTACATAATATGCCCCGTATACTTCTTATCATGCTATGAGTGTAGTGTTCATGCTTCTGCCAAGACGTACTGATGACACATCGGTGTGTGTATGCAATGAAACTTGACGGCTAACACAGACCTGAGATAGTTGTTTGACAAATTGTCCAACAACCAATCCCTCTTATACCAACTATCATAACCCGCATTTTCTCCGCATAAAGGGGTATAGTAGAGTAAGGAGAAAACACGTGTCATGATGCCACGTCGGCATGGTAAAACTGCAGACGTTCAGGCGAGACCACAACTAAACATCTTTTAGAAAGATTAATGATTTATTTTAAGGGAAACCCGTTTTAAGTTAAGCAGTCAGCCGTATCCCTCGGCTTCGTTGATCAACTAGTCCACGAGCAAAAATATAGTTATATGCTGCGAAAAATACTTTGATTAAGTTTATTTTAACATCCTACATGAGTATAAACGTCCCCGAAGGACGACTCATGCTATGGAAGACACAAACTTATATTAAGTGTAGGAAATATTCTTGCGCTAACTTGAAAATAGTATTTTAGTTTTGAAAGAGATGGAAAGTATGCAATACTAATAATAATATTTTTATAAGTTAAAATACCTAACATGCAACCTAGCATAAAGTCTTCCCAGAGAGCAAGTATAAACAACCATAAAAAAACAAGCATACTTAGCACTTAGCAAAATAATTAACATTTCAAAAGAAAACCACTAGTGGACGTCAATAACCTGACACGAACCCACTGGTGAGCATGTATGTCTGTACTATGAAGAGTACATCCAAAACTACCTCACAACGATGAGGAAGACCTCTGCAATACAGCAGTCCACTAGCAAACTCCCAAAACTTAGCTACTCAACCGGCTACTACCCTGAACCTGAGGCATTCAAAAGAAGAACACCTCAGCAAGAAAAATACAAGTGGTAAAGGGAAGACAATAAGGTAATAAGTGCAAAGTAATAGATGGGTTTACCAAACCCGAGTACAAATATGCTGAAGACCACAACTGGATAGCCAGTTAAATAATAGTACAGTAAAATCTGGAGTAAATGAGTCAATTTAATAAATGCACCAAGTGCGGAATGAAGCCATGCTTTGACAATATCTACAAGGATTAGCATAAAAGCATAGAATAAACAAGAAGCGAACTGAGCATAAAACAATTCGGAAAAATGTGAATCATTAACACTTGGCAAAAATAAACCGGGTGGAGTCGGTGACCAATTGTCCCATACCAGGCTCCCAAGCCCAAATGTCTCAAATAGAAGGCACTGCGGTGGTGGCCACTTATCCAAACCCAAACCAGCAGTCCTCATAAAACCGAGACCAAACACCTGCCAAGTGTAACGATCCACAACCGACGTCCAGTTGGTGGTCCTTTATCCATTGCCAACCTTCATAGCCGAAAAAACATCTTGTCATACCCAAATCCCAAGTCTAAACCTTAAGAAAACTTAAACCAGTCCTAAAACCATGCTAAGGACTAAACCAACCGAATTGGACAAAAAAACGGCGCAACATTTTTAAGTCCTAACAAATTCGGCGAGTATACCCGACGAAACTCAAGCATACTCGACGAATTTTATCAATACTCGACGAATCTCTCAACACACGGCGACAATGGAGAAATCCGACGATACTCGATGAATTTATCGATACTCGATGAACGACACTCGACATTCGTCGAACTGTGTTCGACTAACATGCGATACTCGCCGAATATGACTCCACCAATTCAGTGATACTCGCTGAATATGACTCCACCAATTAAGCGAAACTCGCCGAATATGACTTCACCTAAATTCGGCGATACTAGCCGAATATGACTTAGCCTAAAATCGTCGATACTCGCCGAATTCCTACCCGATACCCGCCGAATTCTACTTAGGCTACACATCATAACTCGATGAAATTTCCTTACCTAAATCCAACAATACTCGACGAATTACAACATGATATACGCCGAATTTTACTTATCTCAATTTTTTTTCCTATTTGCTATGGTTTGGCCAAAAATCTAGATCTAACCTAGGGGGTTATTTTCATACTTCCTATACTACTCCTAATCTCTAAGGGAGAGGAAAGAGAAGTAAATAGAAATTAGGAATGCCATGCAAGAGGGGAAATAAATCCACTTGCCTCGAAACTTCAAATAAACTCCGCCCACTCGCGTCGCTTCAAGGATCGGTCGTAGGAAGCCCTAAAAACTGTTTCCTGAAACTTTTGGGGAAGAAAGGAGGTCAAATCCTCAAACCCTAACTCAAAAAAATTTGGGAAATGGGAAGATCTTACCACGATCGCGAAGCCCTCGCCGAGAGCTTCCCAAATCTCTACTCAAACGTCGAAACCGACCATACAATCTCCCGAAATCTCTGGCTGAAAGCACCGTCCGTCCGTCGAACGCCCTATTACGCAAAATCTGCTGCCATCGGGTTTGGGAAAGAAGTGAATAGTAGGTCTCATTTTTATGCATATATATATATAAATATTATAATAATAATAATTAATTCATTAATCATTGCAATAAATATTTATAATTCCAAAACAAATCCGAAATCCATAGCAAGACAGAATTCTACGAAATTTGCACCATAGCTAAACACCGATGCTACGAAACCAACGACGAAGTTGAAACTCAAATCCTACAAACCTATCTCGGGAAAATACCTCTCGAAGCCAAAACACAAGCATTCTCAAAAAGGCTCCACCAAGACACCAAAACAGACCCGGCTCGCAAGGGAATCTTGCAAACAGGCTAAACATAGCCACACAGAAAACTCAAAAAGCAAAAACCGTGCTCTAACCATGGCACAAGCCAAACATGCATTAACGTAACGCCCTGACGTCAAAATTATGCCACTATAGAAATAAAAATAAATACCAAAAAATCAGGGGCGTTATAAGGGTAAGTAGTGTAAGACCCCCCTCCCGGAACACAAAACACGGCACGAGAGGGGTCTTATGCCCAGAACAGCCGCCTTGCGGTAGTACTAGCACTCGGGCTAGCCTGTACCACAGGACGCCTACTCTGCCGGCTACAACCAATATCAGAAAATAACTGCCAACCCAACCATAATAATATGAAAGTCAAATCCACACCAAGCATATGTCCATAATAATATAAATAAAGAAGCTACAGCAAGCTTCTAATATCATAGTACGAGAACAAAATTGCCCCGAAGGGCTACAACAAAATCTCTCCCTCACTCACATCTGTAACCGACGGTAGCGACGGTACCATCCCTTCAGGCCCTATCACCCTGGCGTGGCTGTCCGTCTGCATAGACTGCTGCTCCACCTGCGGGGTTTCCTCCTAAAAAGGAAGACGTAGCAACCGTTAGTCAAAAAGACTAAGTGGTTTCACATCCGATCCCCCGGCGACTCCTCGGCACCGGGCGGAGAAAGGAACAAGTACAATAAATATATATCAGTAGTACAAGCAGGTGAAGAATGTGTACATATCATAAATAGCAATAGAAACAGTATACAAATGAACAAGGTCTTATTTTACAAATCTACAATCTACAGCAGCAAGAGAGTATATATCTAGATCAGTAAGTAACTCAACTTATATGGGTGCCCATACAAGCATATAAGTTGAGGGTCGTTCAACAGAAAGTAACTCATCGTATAGGAGTGCCCATACAAACTTATACGATGAGGGTCTTGTGTATGTAATGAAGTGCAATGCTATGTATGCAATGCAATGACACACCCATGATCAAGCACATGCAATCGCTATGTCGACACAGACTTATAGTTCCCACTATTCGAGCAGGTAGCTAACCTTTCAGGCATCAACCGTCGTGGCCAAACGGTGACAGTAGAGTGGTCATCTCCACTACTAGGCTGGTCTCCACACTACCTGGCTTAGGCCTCCGTATGCCTCAACGCTATGAACACAACAGCGAAGCTCACATGCGTACTACGGCTTAGCGTGTTTTCTCGGGTAAATATGCACCAAGATCCTAGCCCCGACTGGCCTATGGTATGACACGGAAGGAGCCTCGGAAATGAGCACGAGGACCAAGCCCAACAGTTCACTTGGCACGGAAGGAGCCTCGAGACGTGAACACCGAGGACCAAGCCCAACCGCCCAAGGTCTAACTGTCAACTCCCTTCGGTGTGACGATTGGCGAGCCCGTAGACCTGCCACACTATCCTTAACCCGGGATTACGACACCGCGTGTCGACTCACACCGCATGCAATTCCACAATTCATGGCATGGAAGGAGCCTCAGAGAAAGCACGAGGACCAAGCCCTACCATCCAACAAATACGGATGGAGCCTCGGGACGTGAACACCGAGGACCAAGCCCAACCATTCACGTGCCACGGAAGGAGCTCCGGGACGTAAATACCGAGTACCAAGCCCAACCGTCCGATTTTATCCAACTCAACCTCATTCCCATTAGTGACGGTCAACACCGCAGTTATTAACTTCCACAATGCTACCCGTAGGGAGACGACACTCTAAGCATTGAACTATCCATTCCCTTCCATCAATTCATTATACATCAGGGCCATAGTTTAATCATTTACAAATCCTTCCACACGAATTCAACATATTATAGATAATGCGCATAATGGTGATCTACCAAATATAACAAAGCCTTTCATTCACTTAGGCTTGATTCACATCTCAGCATAGGAATTCAAGTCCTCAAACATCAACCTTCACATTACCTCGGTGATTAACACAAAATAATTCACCCAACCTCGAGATGGATTGCAACATCTATTCCATCGAATCCAAGTTCATATTGTAATCATCTAGAATTATATGTAATCTGGTCAGCAACTTTGACTGAGGATTCCCGTTGCTACAGGTATCGCTTGAAAACGTGCAACCACTCGTTGGAAAGGTAATTTCAAGGGCTACGACTTTCATGTTTAGTCAAAAGCCCAGATCTAGTCACATCATACCAGAAAACCAACTCGAAGTCTGCTGCGTACAGGATACAGATTTCCTGGGCATTAACTCCCAACCGCAGCGGATTCAAACGGACTTTCCTGTGGCTACAGGTATCGCCTGGAAACGTGCAACCACTCGTTGGAAAGGTAATTGCAAGGGCTACGACTTTGATGCTTAGTCGAAAGCCCAGATCCGACTCTTTCTTGCTTAAAAGTAGCCAAGAAGGTCGCTGTGTGTAGAACACAGATTCTGCACACATCTTGAAGCGAAGTGAACGACATCCGTTCATCTTCCTCCTCAAGCGATTTTTGCTAAATCGCAACCAAAAGTTCATCCACCCTTATTCTCCCTCTTGAGTCCATTTCCTCTTCACGAGACCACCCATATCATCAATTTGAAGCGAGGAGAGGTTGAAGATGACTAAGCTTTAGAACACAAGTTCTAGCATGGCCTTCCTAGAAAGCTTCATCTCACACATCAAGACTCTTTTGAGTCGATGTCTCGCCTTAGAATAGCTACAGATCTAGCACCAAGGGAGAGGGGAGGAAACTCACCTCATTTCTGGCGTTTCCTCCGTTGTCGGCCATGGATCGCGTTACCCTTCTCCGCGGCATCTCTCGGTGCAGACGTTCTTCACGGCAAAGGCGTTTCTCCTCCTCCAAAACTAGCTCCAGCAAGCCTTCCTTCAACGATCCGAACTTTTCCTCCGGTGATCTGCGATATTCCTCTCTCTCTCCCACTCCCGTCGGTTTTGCACGGTGACGGCTCGGCAAGAACGATCGGGTGCGATGGCTAGGGTTTGGTTTACTACCTTTTATATTACATATTAGGTTAAGTCCCTTACGCCACATGTCACTCTCTAATTGGACCGCCCAAATTAGGTTTCATTTGAAGTGACCGGTCCAAGGATCATTCAGCACGAATCCTGAAGTCCGGTTCAGCCCGCCTATGCAAGCCGGTGAATCTGCCTGGGCGCAGAAAACACACAAGTCAAATTTGGCGGGAATCAGCCAGTGATTCCCGTCGATCGGCGAGTATTAGCGGGTCATTATCGACGAATTCGTCGAGTATCAACAATGATACTCGACAATTCTCCCTTAGCCGTTTTATCGGGCATCCTGGCGTGATGTGCGTTGAGTATCAGTCAGCGATACTCGACGATCGGTGGGTATCACCGGGTATTCTCGGCGATCGGTGAGAATCGTCAGGCATTCTCGACGATTTTCCCTTAGCCTACTTGCAGTTCTGAGTCCGGAGGGTATCGACAACCGATACCCGTCGAATCGGCGAGTATCAACCTCCATTCTCGACGATCGACGAGCATCAACCTCCATTCTCGTCGATTTTTACTTGGCCGAGTTCCCTCATCTCGGCTACTGGTTGGGGTATCCTTGAACCCAACCCTACACTTATTCAAAGCACTTGACGCCCTTTTGCCAGTGCACCCCGAGCCCGAGTTGAGTCTCTTGACTCAGAACACGTGCGAGGGGCCTAGCGCGAATTGGGACGTTACAAATCCTATAAACAAAATAAAAAGATTTCGTCCCCGAAATCAGGCTGAGGTCACGGGGAGTAAAGCATACAGAAAATTAAATAATATGCTTTTAGATAAAATTACCTGAAGCAAACAACTCCGGGTAGCGTCCTCGCATCAAATCCATGGGCTCCCTTGTGAATTCCTCATTCCCATGATTAGACCATAGCACTTTTACCAAGGGAACACTTTTGCGGCGCAAGGTTCTTATCTCATTATCAACAATCTGCACCGGCTCCAGTCGCACAGATCTATCAGACGCCACAGCACCATCAGTTGTGGGGATGTATTGTTCGGGCCGCAACAGCGCCTTCCGAAGCGACGATACATGGAACACATCGTGGAGATTCTCTAGCTCGGGCGGTAGCTCCAGCCGGTAGGCCAAAAGGCCAACCCTTTCCAATATGACATAGGGCCCAACTTATCGTGGACTGAGCTTCTTCACTCCTTGCACTCGTGACACTCCATGCCTCGGTCGGATTTTTAGAAACACCTTATCACCCACTTGAAATTCCACCATACGGTGCCTTGCGTTGTAATACTTCGCCTGCCGACTTTGAGCATCCAACATGCGATCCCTTATCAGCCTAACCACAACATCAGTGTCATCTATGTACTTAATTCCCAAAGTCTTCGGGTCTTCATCTTGCACCCAAGACAAGGGGGTCCTACACCTCCTTCCATATAGGGATTCATGGGGCGCCATGCCAATACTAGCTTGATGGCTAGTGTTATAGGAGAATTCCACCAAGGGCAAGAGTCTTTCCCACGGCTCTCCCTTATCTATCACACACAACCTCAACAGATCTTCCAATGTTCGGATGGTCCGCTCAGACTGTCCGTCCGTCTGAGGATGAAATGCAGTACTGAAGGTAAGACGTGAGCCCAAATACGTCTGTACCGCCTTCCACTCCTTGGAGGTGAAATGACCATCACGGTCCGAAACTATCGTCTTGGGTACGCTGTGATACCGTACAAATTATTCCACAAACAGGCGTACCAAGACATCCACATGAGCCTCCTTCTTCATAGGAATGAACCGGGCAACCTTCGTCAGACGATCAACAATCACCCACACTGAATCATTCCCTGAGCAGGAGCGAGGTAGCCCATGTACGAAGTCCATGGATATATCCTCGAACTTCCATTCGGGGATTGGCAACGTCTGTAACAGGCCACCGGGGCTCCTACATTCCGCCTTCACTCTTTGGCAGGCTTCACAATGCGTGACAAAGTACCAGACATCTTTCTTCATCCCTGGCCAACACATCGTCTTTCGTAAGCCGGCGTACATCTTTGAAATTCCTGGGTGCACGGAATATTGAGAGCAATGTGCTTCTCTCATAATATCCTCCCGGATTCTGCCACCTTTGGGAATGTAGAGTAGGCCGCGAAAGTAAACGAGGCCATCCTTTAGCGTGTACTCGTCGGTAGTCCCGTCTTCGATTAACTTTATTGCCGGGGCCAAAGTCGCATCCAATCCTTGCTCCACTCGGATCCGGTCCCAGATATCACAAACTATGCTCATGCTGGACAGGTACTCCGTATATTCCGAAGAAGCCTTAAATATTAAGGTGATGTCCATCTCCTCGATCATCCTTGCCAACTCCATGCTCATCAATCGAGATTCTGGGTTCGAGCCGGGTACTTTCCTACTCAACGCATCGGCTACCGAGTTTGCTTTTCCGGGGTGGTAGTTCAAGGTGAACTCATAGTCGCACAGAAACTCTAACCACCGCCGTTGTCTTAAGTTCAATTCCTTCTGGGTATGGACGTACTTCAAATTTTTATGATCCGAGAAGATTTCGCAGTTGACGCCGTATAGATAATACATCCATACCTTCAAGGCGAACACCACCGCTCCTAGCTCCAAATCATGCACCGGGTAATTGATTTCATGCTTCTTCAATTGTCTTGAAGCATAAGCAATTACGTGCCCGTGCTGCATCAACACCGCTCCCAACCCCTGATAAGACGCGTCCGTGTAAACTTGGAATCCTTCCTTCCCAGACGGAAGGACAAGGATGGGGGCGGAGGTAAGTCTATCCTTCAATTCCTGGAATGCCGCTTCACACTAGGGTGTCCACTCAAATGGCACTCCTTTCTTTGTCAAGGAAGTAAGCGGGAGGGCAATCTTGGAGAATCCTTTTACGAACTTGAGGTAGTATCCGGCAAGTCCAATAAAACTCCTCACATCGGTCGCTGACTTCAAAGGTGACCACTCCTTCACGGCACGCACCTTGGCCGGATCCACAGCTAGTCCAGCCCCACTGATTACGTGACCCAAGAAAGCAACTTCCCTAAGCAAGAATTCACACTTGCTAAACTTGGCGAACAGGGCGTACTCCTTTAACTTCTCCAGTACCATGGCCAAATGTCCGACATGTTCTTCCTCCGTCTTCGAGTAGACCAGGATGTCGTCAATGAACACAATGATGAAGACATCTAAGTAGGGCTCAAACACTTTATTCATCAAGCTCATGAAAGCTGATGGGGCATTGGTGAGTCCAAACGACATCACTGTGAACTCATATAAGTCGTACCTTGAGCTGAAAGCCGTTTTCTGTATATCATCCTCTTGTATTCTCAATTGGTAGTACCCTGAGCGCAAGTATAGCTTGGAGAACCAATGCGCTCCCACCAGTTGGTCAAACAACTCATCGATCCGAGGTAACGGGTAGGTGTTCCGTACTGTCAGTCGGTTGAGTTCCCGATAGTCTATACATAAACACAGGGTTCCATCTTTCTTCTTGACGAATAGAACAGGGGCTCCCCAAGGCGACGAGCTGGGGTGAACAAACCCTGATTCTACCAACTCCTGCAATTACACTCTAAACTCCGCAAGTTCTTTTGGGGCCATCCGATAAGGGGTCCTGGAGACAGGCTTAGCTCCTGATACAAGCTTAATCTGAAAATCCACTTCTCTATGCGGGGGTAACCCTGGCAATTTCTCGGGAAATACCTCAGGGAAATCCCGTGCTACCCGCACATCCTTCACATCTACCTTCATCTCTTTTAGTTCGAATCGTATCATGTTGACTTCATCCCCTCTCATATGAGCTTTCAAGGTCTGGATTGAGGATAACAATATTCGTGGTGCGAAATTTATACCTTGGAAGACTACATTAGTATCCCCATGTCTCAAATAGATACGCTTCTCCGCACAGTCGATTCTTGCATGGTGCCAATCCAGACACGCCATACACAGAATGAGGTCGAACTCTGGTATTCTCAAAATTGTGGCAGGGGTATCAAAGGTCTTTCCCCCAATGGTTATCTCTAACTCACACTTCGCGGTTGCCGTCATCTCAGATCCGTCTGGGAGGCGTACTCTTCGAGCAATACCAGTGAAATATTGCACTCCGTGTATATCTTTGATGAAGTCTTCAGACATGAATGAATGTGAGGCACCGCTGTCAAATAATGTATAAGCCGGTTTCCCGCCGACCATCACGGTGCCTAAGTGTCATTAATAATTCTCAAGCTAGACGTCTAGTATATCTCAAGCAACTAGAGGATATTAATGGAAGCAAAATGACTAATTCAAATCGTACCTGCAATCATCTCTTGAGGGTTCTGCTCTTGAGTCATGTCCATGCATACATCTGATCTCGAGCGGGTCCGGGGTTTCTTCCTCATGGTCCTCGTCCTCGACTACGCACATACCCTCTCCCCCGCGGGGCTGCTGGAGGGAGAGCGAAAGGCGCATCTCCGAACAGTTGCGGGCAGTAGCATCGAATGTGGCCCGGTTGGTTGCATTCGAAGCACACCCGTTCCTGCCTTCTGCCGTGTTGCTGAAACTGTGGAGCTGGAGGTAAAGCTGGCGGTTGTGGAACCGGGCGCTCCTCTCTAAAGTTCTGGGGGAAATGCCCGTCACCCCTCCGATATCCTCTTCCTCTTTTATTGTCAAATCTCCTTCTGTTGCTGGGGCCTGCTTCCATCACGCCTTCCGCTGGCCTCTTACCACTTCCCAAGTGGTCCGCTTCTAATCTCTTTGCCATATCAATAATCTCCGCCAGACTAGAGTCCGCTATAAACAAAAAGGCTTGCCTTAGGGGATCTCGCAAGACTTTATAGAATCGTTTGGCGTACCTTCTATCATCCAGCTCATAGGAGTCGGCGAATCTAGCCAGGTGCTGAAACTATCATTGGTACTCCGTCACCGACATGGACCCTTGCTTTAGTTGCAAAAATCTCTCTTCGGACCATCCCGAGCGGCCGAGGGGATGAAATGCTCTAAGAAGGCTTCGGAGAATTCGCTCCAACTAATGTCCGAGTACACTCTTCCACGAAAAGTGGAGCCCATGAGGGACTTCCACCACCTTTTGGCGTGCAGCTCCAAGAGTGTCACCACAAGGGTCACCGCCATGTTGTTTGGACAACTTATTCCTGCCAACAACTCTTGTATAGTGTCGAGCCACTCTTCTGTACACACTGCCAACTCTATCCCAATATAAGCGGGAGGGGAGAGAGCTCGGAAAATGCTTAACCAACTAGATCCCGGACCCTGTAGTTGTACAGGTGTCTGCTGAGATTGGGACCTAAAGGCGTCCAGAATAGCTGTGAGCGTCTGCCCCAACTCTGATTGTTGGAATTGTGTAGGTACGGACGGGGCGGGGGTGCCACTTACTGGCTCAGCATGTGCTGGGATCTACACATAAGGTACAAACCTAGGGTTAGGTTGGCTAATCTAAGGTTAAAGATGGACAACTTAGTGTGAATTACATATGGGCACACCACTGCTTCCGCTAAGTCAGCTTGTCCCCAAACTGACCAATCAAACGGGGGTGGCACCATTGTTAAGTGACTTTCGCCTTGGAGGATCATAGTAAGCTGATACCATTTGTAAGACCCCCCTCTCGGAACACAAAATACGGCACGAGAGGGGTCTTATACCTAGAAAAGCCGCCTTGCGGTAGTACTAGCACTCGGGCTAGCCTGTACCACAGGACGCCTACTCTGCCGGCTACAACCAATATCAGAAAATAACTGCCAACCCAACCATAATAATATGAAAGTCAAATCCACACCAAGCATATGTCCATAATATTATAAATAAAGAAGCTACAGCAAGCTTCTAATATCAGAGTACGAGAACAAAATTACCCCGAAGGGCTACAACAAAATCTCTCTCTCACTCACATCTGTAATCGACGGTAGCGACGGTACCGTCCCTTCAGGCCCTGTCACCATGGCCTGGCTGTCCGTCTGCATAGCCTGCTGCTCCACCTGCGGGGTTTCCTCCTAAAAAGGAAGACGTAGCAACCGTTAGTCAAAAAGACTAAGTGGTTTCACATCCGCTCCCCCGGCGACTCCTCGGCACCGGGCGGAGAAAGGAACAAGTACAATAAATATATATCAGTAGTACAAGCAGGTGAAGAATGTGTACATATCATAAATAGCAATAGAAACAGTATACAAATGAACAAGGTCTTATTTTACAAATCTACAATCTACAGCAGCAAAAGAGTATATATCTAGATCAGTAAGTAACTCAACTTATATGGGTGCCCATACAAGCATATAAGTTGAGGGTCGTTTAGCAGAAAGTAACTCATCGTACATGAGTGCCCATACAAACTTATACGATAAGGGTCTTGTGTATGTAATGAAGTACAATGCTATGTATGCAATGCAATGACACACCCATGATCAAGCACATGCAATCGCTATGTCGACACAGACTTATAGTTCCCACTATTCGAGCAGGTAGCTAACCTCTCGGGCATCAATCGTCGTGGCCAAACGGTGACAGTAGAGCGGGAATCTCCACTACTAGGCTGGTCTCCACACTACCTGGCCTAGGCCTCCGTACGCCTCAACGCTAAGAACACAACAGCGGAGCTCACATGCGTACTACGGCTCAGCGGGTTCTCTCGGGTAAATATACACCAAGATCCTTGCCTCGACTGGCCTATGGTATGACACAGAAGGAGCCTCGGAAATGAGCACGAGGACCAAGCCCAACCGTTCACTTGGCATGGAAGGAGCCTCGGGACGTGAACACCGAGGACCAAGCCCAACCGCCCAAGGTCTAACTGTCAACTCCCATCGGTGTGATGATTGGCGAGCCCGTAGACCTGCCACACTATCCTTAACCCGGGATTACGACACCGCGTGTCGACTCACACCGCATGCAATTCCACAATTCATGGCACGGAAGGAGCCTCAGAGAAAGCACGAGGAACAAGCCCTACCATCCAACAAATACGGATGGAGCCTCGGGACGTGAACACCGAGGACCAAGCCCAACCGTTCACGTGGCACGGAAGAAGCCCCGGGACATGAACACCGAGGACCAAGCCCAACCGTCCGATTTTATCCAACTCAACCTCATTCCCATTAGTGACGGTCAACACCGCACTTGTTAACTTCCACAATGCTACCCGTAGGGAGACGACACTCTAAGCATTAGACTATCCATTCCCTTCCATCAATTCATTATACATCAGGGCCATAGTTTAATCATTTACAAATCCTTCCACACGAATTCAACATATTATAGATAATGCGCATAATGGTGATCTACCAAATATAACAAAGCCTTTCATTCACTTAGGCTTGATTCACATCTCGGCATAGGAATTCAAGTCCTCAAACATCAACCTTCACATTACCTCGGTGATTAACACAAAAGAATTCACCCAACCTCGAGATGGATTGCAACATCTATTCCATCGAATCCAAGTTCATATTGTAATCACCTAGAATTATATGTAATCTGGTCAGCTTTTTTGACTGAGGATTCCCGTGGCTATAGGTATCTCCTAAAAACGTGCAACCACTCGTTGGAAAGGTAATTTTAAGGGCTATGACTTTCATGTTTAGTCGAAAGCCCAGATCTGGTCACATCATACCAGAAATCCAACTCGAAGTCTGCTGCGTATATGATACAGATTTCCTGGGCATTAACTCCCAACCGCAGCGGATTAAAACGCACTTTCCCGTGGCTACAGGTATCGCCTGGAAACGTGCAACCACTCGTTGGAAAGGTAATTTCAAGGGCTACGACTTTCGTGCTTAGTCAAAAGCCCAGATCCGACCCTTTCTTGCTTAAAAGTAGCCAAGAAGGTCGCTGCGTGTAGAACACAGATTCTGCACGCATCTTGAAGCGAAGTGAACGGCATCCGTTCATCTTCCTCCTCAAGCGATTTTCGCTAAATCGCAACCAGAAGTTCCTCCACCCTTATTCTCCCTCTTGAGGCCATTTCCTCTTCACGAGACCACCCCTATCCTCACTTTGAAGCGAGGAGAGGTTGAAGATGACTAAGCTTTAGAACACAAGTTCTAGCATGGCCTTCTTAGAAACCTTCATCTCACACATCAAGACTCTTTTGAGTCGATGTATCGCCTAAGTATAGCTACAGATCTAGCACCAAGGTAGAGGGGAGGAAACTCACCTCATTTCCGGCGTTTCCTCCGTTGTCGGCCATGGATCGCGTTACCCTTCTCCGCGGCATCTCTTGGTGCAGACGTTCTTCACGGCAAAGGCGTTTCTCCTCCTCCAAAACTAGCTCCAGCAAGCCTTCCTTCAACGATCCGAACTTTTCCTCTGGCGATCTGCGATATTCCTCTCTCTCTCCTGCTCCCGTCGGTTTTGCACGGTGACGGCTCGGCAAGAACGATCGGGTGCGATGGCTAGGGTTTGGTTTACTCCCTTTTATATTACATATTAGGTTAAGTCTCTTCTGCCACGTGTCACTCTCTAATTGGACTGCCCAAATTAGGTTTCATTTGATGTGACCGGTCCAAGGATCATTCAGCACGAATCCCGAAGTCCGGTTCAGCCCGCCTGTGCAAGCCGGTGAATCTGCCTAGGCGCAGAAAACGCACAAGTCAAATTCGGCGGGAATCAGCCAGTGATTCCCGTCGATCGGCGAGTATTGGCGGGTCATTCTCGACGAATTCGTCGAGTATCAACAATGATACACGACGATTCTCCCTTAGCCGTTTTATCGGGCATCCTAGCGTGGTGTGCGTTGAGTATCAGTCAGCGATACTCGACGATCGGTGGGTATCACCGGGTATTCTCGGCGATCGGTGAGAATCGTCAGGCATTCTCGACAATTTTCCCTTAGCCTACTTGCAGTTCTGAGTCCGGCAGGTATCGACCACCGATACCTGTCGAATCGGCGAGTATCAACCTCCATTCTCGACGATCGACGAGCATCAACCTCCATTCTCGTCGATTTTTACTTGGACGAGTTCCCTCATCTCGGCTATTGGTTGGGGTATCCTTGAACCCAACCCTACACTTATTCAAAGCACTTGACACCCTTTTGCCAGTGCACCCCGAGCCCGAGTTGAGTCTCTTGACTCAAAACACGTGCGAGGGGCCTAGCGCGAATTGGGACGTTACAAGTAGTGCTTGGTGGAGGTTAATTGTCAGCCCCTTTTTTTATAAACACAACAACAAAGATGTTGAATGAATAATGTTCCTTTTTAGGAACCATAATTTTCTCATTTTTGGCGTGAAAAAGGACATCGAATTCACTTGTGTTGCAATATAGGATAATAAACGATGAGTTGTGCAAAGTAAACAAGGATAATATAATGGTTTCTTCATGAAATTCTAGCAGTTATGGTAGAACATCCACAATTCACATATGTATTAAAGGTGAATTCATATGTAGAGTTTCACAAATGTGTGTTTGAGTGCATTATCATAACTAAAATATTTCTCATACTTAGAGGCATGCGTAAACAATTTCTTAAGTATAATACACTAGGAGAGTTGTATACAGAAAATGATATTCAAAGTTTGAATATGTGAACAATGTTATAGATAACTCAAAATTTTAAAATACACATTGTACAATGCCTAAACGAGATACAAAAGAAACTATATGGTGTAAAAGAGTATTTGTATTCATATAAATCTAGATCAGAGAGCCGAGGGTTTTTTGTAATTTTCGAATGTCGTCGGGCGATATCGGATATCATTGATGGGTGATATCGCGAAAAAATAAAAGCTGTCTGATCTGAGTCGAAGGCATTATTTAGAGGATTATTTCCTGAAGACCTAGAGCGGATTACGATCCGACGATGGCTAAAGCTCAAATCAAGGTATTTTGATGGAAATTTTTGTCTCCTTTCTTTAGGATTTTTGATTGAAATGGTTATAGGGAAGATTCCATGAAATTTGAGTTGAGAAATTTTTAGATTTGAAGTTTATTTTTCTAGATTTAGGGATGAACTTGTAATTTGCTTTTGTGAGTGAATGGGTTATAGATCCATGTGTTTGAAGAAATGTAATCATAGAACTAGGACTTTTGAGTGACCTAAACTCATATCTAGAGTTTGCCAAGTAGATTTTCAAAAACAAATTTCATGGTTTTAGGGAAGAAGATGATGAATAGTGGTTTTGAAATTTTTCTTGAATTTGTTTAGGTAAATCGGGAAGAACCTAATTTTTTTTTTCAGATCTTGTATATAGGGATGTTTAATATTGAAATAGTATGGTGAAACAGTAAATTTGTCAATTTTTGCTATGGCCGGCGATAGTGAGTATCACCTGGCGATATTGACAATTTCTGAAAACATTTGTGTTTTACTGTGTACAGATATGGCTTCCAGTTCTATGGCTAGGAGAAGCACAGGAAGTGATAGTTACTCAACATACAAGACATATCCGGGAACTTAAAATACAAACATCGGTGTTGTAAAAGTGATAGAGTTTGACCGAGTTCTCCACGCACACATTCACGGCCTTCTTGTAATGGCAAGTATAATGTCTGTCATAATACCAGACACATTTTCTTCAGTGTTGATTAGGGCGTTCAAGGACAAACAGTAGAGATAATGCACTACGACATAAGAGAAGAAATTGTCTTAATTGAGCGTGAACACATTTTGGATGTTGTGTAAAATTATAGAAAGAACATAGATTTGACTTTATTGAATATGGTTTTACATGGGAATTCCATGAAAAACCTAATTCATTCCACGGCCTCGATCACCCCTGATGCACGATTAGTGCAAGACATTTTGAGGCATACGATCATGCTCAAGTCTGGGGATACAAGAAAGATAACGAATTAATAGAGCAACATGACTTATATGATCTTAGAGATGGAGCCTTTTTACATGGTTGATTTTTTTTATCTATAATCTGGTACACTTTTAGACTTAAGAATTTGATGTGGAAGAAGCTTAACACTCTACCGATGGGGGCAGTAATCCAACGTATCGTATATAAGAAGTATAGTTGGATTGACCATGAATTCTATTTTGATGATTGTGATCCTTCTATATTCTCTACGTGTGGTATACACACTAGTTGTTATTCATCACAAGCTGGTTCCACACGTAGTAGTGAACCTGTATCGACGATCAGAAACCCACCACTCTCAAGAGGTGGATTATTGCGTGAAGGATTGGATGACATGCGAGTGTCATTCGAGGAACACAAAAGATAAGTGAAGAAACATCAAACAGGAATGAAAAAGTTTATTAAAATTTTGACTAAGAGCCTCAAACATAAATTAACTCAACCTGAGGCGGGTGAGTGGGAGAACCTAGTCATGGAGCATCCATGACAGTCTATGCGCCGACCTCGTCGGACACGGAGCACTGGTCAAAGCTTCACTGACAAATATGAGGATACTTGTGCTGGGGATAGCAGAAATTTCTGATGTTCGGACAGGAAAAAAGGCTTTTGAAGATATCGCCAAGTGACAGCCAGTAACGTCGTTGATTGTACTTATCAGTTTACTTTCTGTTTTCTATGAGCATTAAGCATTGTAATATTTTTAGTGAACTATACTGTGTGTACTATTATGGATGTTATTTTGTATATTATATATTAATTTCGGTATTATGTTAATTTAATTATAAATTTTTGTGTTATTAAATTTTTTTCGTTTAATTATTATGTCAATTCATTAGCTTGATATGTCCAGGATTCCTAACTCTAGTCTAAGTAAAGAAAATCGGGAATCTGGATGTGGTTTTGTGAAAATATCGGCAAGCTGTGAATCTGTTCTTATAAATCTAACTTTTACTGTATTTTGTTTAATGTGGTCTCTAATTAAATGATTGCATATATCTATATGTTTGGACCTAGAGTGATGAACTGGATTTTCAGTTAAATCAATTGCACTTTTATTATCACATTTTAGTTCAACGGTATCGTGGTTTATTCCAAAGTCTTCTAAGGTATGTTTCATCTAAAGAGCTTGTGTACAACAACTACCTAGTGCAATATATTCGGCCTTAGTGGTGGATAAGGCAACATAATTCTATTTCCTACTCGACCATGAAATGGTGATGGTCCTAGAATGTGACCAGTGCCACTTGTGCTCTTACAATCTAATGAACAGACAGTATAATAATAATCTGAGTAACCATGAAAAAGAAAACTATAATTATGTGGATACCACTAACCTAGCTTAGATGTACCAGTAAGATATCTAAAAATATATTTAACGGCTTTTAAATGTGATTCTTTAGGATTAGCGTGAAATCTAGCACAAAAACAAATTGCAAACATAATATCAGGTCTAGATGCACTTAAATACATAAGTGATCCTATCATCCCTCTATATAATGTTTGATCTATAGAAATTCCACTTTTATCTTTTCCTAACTTCAAAAAGACACACTCATAAGGGTATTGACTTGTTTTAGATTTTCAAATCCAAACCTTTTTAAAACATCATGAATATATTTAGATTGATAAATAAAAATACAATCATGGCTTTGCGTAATTTGAAAACCAAGAAAATTAGTTAGTTTTCCTATCATGCTCATTTCAAATTCATTTTCCATAATTTCTACCACATTATCATATAATTCTTCATTGGTGGATCCAAAAATAATGTCATCAACGTAAATTTGTAAAACTATTATATCATCATGAACATGCTTAATGAAAAGTGTACAATCTGCACTACCCATTTTGTAATCATTCTTTAATAAATACACAGTCAATCTATCATACCATTATTGGGGTGCTTGTTTTAAACCATAAAGGGCCTTTTCTAATTTAAAAACATGATCAGGAAATTTATCATGAACAAAGCCATGATGTTGCTCTACATTAATCTCTTCCTTAATATACACGTTAAGAAAATCAGTTTTTACATCCATTTGAAACAGTTTATATCTTTTAAAGCGAGCAAATGTAAGAAAAATTCTAACTGCTTCTAAACTTGCTACAGGTGCAAAAGTTTCATCAAAATCTATTCCTTCAATTTGTGAATATCCTTTTGCTACAAGTCTAGCTTTGTTTCTAGTGACCCTAGATTCACTATCCATTTTATTTTTAAAGATCCACTTTACACCTAAAATAGGATGATTTGAAGGTCTTTTAACTAGTTTCCAAACCTTATTGCGTTCAAATTGACTAAGCTCTTCATTCATAGCTAAAGACCAAGAATCATCATTTGATGTGGTTTATACATCTTTTGATTCTATATCAGATATAAAGCATAGGTTTGAAAATAAATCATGTAAAGATGAACGAGTACTTACCCCTCTTGGCGGTTCTCCGATAACCAATTCTTTTGGATAATCTTTTAAAAATCTCAGTTTGCTTGGAGGCACATATTCAACCACATCTTCTTCTTCTTCTTCTTTGTCTCCAAGTATTTAATCATTATCCGACCTTAGTGGAGGGAAGGACTCTTCATCATTACTTGTATTATTAGTTTCTACACACGAGGGAAGTTCATCAAATTTAACACTGCACTCATCATTAGATGATGAGATGCTCTTTCCCATCAGGAACATGTTGGCCTCCTCTTTAGTTTCTGAACTTGAACTGCTCAACTCTATATAAGTGACGTCATCTCAGGTTTCATCCTTTAGAACTTTCTTCTTATCCATCTCCTTTCCTCTTCTCTTTCAGATATTTTGGGCACTTGCTCCTGATATGTCTGACTCTTCTGCAATGGTAACACTCAGGTGGTGGATTCTCTTCCTCATCCTCTCCATCAGCTTTTCCTTTTACTTCCTTGTACTCAGACCCTTTCTTATTGAAAAACTTTCTGAAAGAATTTCTTCTTTCAGGGTTTCTCATGAATCTTTTGAACTTCTTTACGAACAGGGTTTCTTCATCTTCTTCCTCATCCTCTTCAGACTAACTCTCAGCATCCTTCTTGGAATTCAACGCCAATGCTTTATTTCTCAGCTCCACATTGTACTCTTGTTGTTGAATCCCCTTAGTTCCACTTCATGAGTTTTCAAGTTTCCTATAAGATTCTCAATTGTAAGAGTCTTTAGATCGTGTGACTCCGAGATGGCAGTCACTTTTGGATTGAACTTTGGGGGAAGAGATCTAAGAATCTTCCTCACTAAATCTCCGTTTGAGAAACTTTTTCCAAGAATCTTCGAGTCATTCACGATTTTGCTGAACCTCGTGTACATGGAGTCTACATCTTCATTGACCTCCATCTTAAACTTTTAAAATTCTGGCATTAATTGGAAAATCTTTGAGTCCTTCTCCTGTGGTGTACCTTCACTAGTAACTTCAAGTAAGTTCCAAATATCATATGCAGTTTCACAAGCACATACACAATTAAATTCAGTTCTTTCTAACGCGCAGAATAAAGCATTCATTGCCTTAGCATTATTTTTACATCGAAGCTTATTAGTTTCATACCATATGTCTTTGGGTTTTTCCCTACTAACACTTCCAACTACCATTATAGGTGGAGTGTGGCATGTTTCTATCATGCCCCATACTTTGATATATAATGCAATTAGAAAGCATCACATTTGAGTTTTCCAATAGTTATAATCTGTGCCAGTGAATAAGGGAGGTCTACTTATCCCTTGCCCCTCACAAACGCGTGCTTGTTTTGTGCCATTACTCCCGGTGGTGAAAACAATTTGGATTAACTTGCCTCTGATACCAATTATTAGATCGAGAGACGCCCTTTGAGGGGGGTGAATTAGGGTTAACAATATTTTTTCACTTAATAATTGCTTGAATAAATAATTGCAGAAACAAAAAACTAAATTTTCATAATTAAGAATAAACACTTAGTAAATCACAAGAATAAAAATGATGATAATTTATTTCACAAGTGTTAAACAGAATAAAATGAATCTCTATGAAGCTAGAGATCAAGGCTATGAAAAATTACAAACTTCTTTTGATTTCACCTGTCCTTCTAATAAGAACCAGCTGGCTATAGCGTATCTCTTCTAGATCTAGCTATTAGCCTCCCCCTAGATCACAACATGATCTAGTCGCTGCCCACAAGGTGGCGAGAATTCCCTAAGTTGCACAAGGACCTAGACGCCACGAACAAGGCAATGATTCTCTCTTAAGCCACGCAAGGACTTAGATGCCACGCACAAGGTGAAGATTTCCTCTATCAATTACAAATAAGAAAGTAAGAATTATATAATAAATTTCATAATGAAAACTCCCTCAAAATGTAGCGTTGAAGATGCCGACAAATCCTTGCCAAGGTTGCTTCAGATTCCGTGTACGAATCGTCGCTCTTTCGTTCCTGAACCTTCTTAGGAGAATGGAGTTTTCTGGTTGTTGGAGCTCTTTAGAACAGTTACACGGGAAGGAACACTCCAACTTCTATAATTCATGATTTCCATAGAAAAATGAGTTGCTTTTATATTTTAGCGATATCGCCTGCAAGCGATATCCTCACAGGCTGCCATGTATCCCATGATTCAAAACTTCTGCGGGCTAAATATGTTGTGGCCAATCGTGAGCTATTTCCTGGGCAATATCGATATCGCCGAGCAATATCGACTGTAATTGTGCGCCATGTGGAGATAATGTTGTATTTGTGTAGTCCATTGTCACCTGGTGGCGATATTGGATATTGCATGGCGATATCACCTTAGCTCCTCTATTCAAACCCGAATCCAAGCCTAAATGATATTAGTGTTAGACCTGTGATATCTGAAAATCATAAACACCCAATGATAAAATACACAGAAGATTTGTTATTAGCAAACCAAGAAGTGTGGAACGCATGCTCCAACAATGTTGTTCATCTCCAGTTCTACACCTATAGATCTAGATGAGCTTGGAAGCTCAATGTTAATCATTGATGACTCATCAAAGACAACATTAATAGGCTCTTCTACAACTTGATTCTTCAAGTTGTGTACCCTGTATGCTTTGCTATGATTGTTGTACCCAATAAATATCCTTTCATAGGATTTGGCAGCAAACTTAGTCAAGTATGAATTCCCATTATTCAGTACAAAGTATTTGCTATCAAAGATCCTAAGGTAGACTAGATTTGGTTTTTTGCCTTTCATAATCTCATAGGGAGTCTTCTTATGGTACTTGGTGAAAGAGGCTCTATTCAAAACATGACAAGAAATGTTCACAACCTCAACCCAGAAGTATTCTAGGAGAGATGTATCACTGAGTAATGTTCTGCCAGCCTCTATGATAATCCTATTTTTCCTCTAAGCTATGCCCTTTTGCTGAGGGGTTCTTGGAGAAGAAAACTCCTGAATAATCCCTAGTTCTTCACAGAACTTTGTCATGCTTTCAGATTGATATTCAGTGCCTTGGTCACAAGTCTATAGACTTTCCTACATACACTATGAACTGGCATAGGACCAAACAAATCCATATGCAGGAGATATAAACACCTCACAGAATCCTTGGCCCCAATGCTTTTAAATTATGCTTTGGTTTGCTTGCCATTTTGATATGAAGAGAAAATGCCCTCCTTGGTGCATCACATATTGGGACCATTTCTGACTAGCTCTCCACTGAAGAGCTTGCTAAAGGTCAAATAGTTCAAGTGGGCAAGTCTCTTGTGCCATTGCACACAGTAAGAGTCTTTCTCATTAGAAATTAGACATACTGGTGTGTCAAAACTTAATCATAAAAAATTTAAAAAATAGATATTCTCACTCCTAGTGCCTGTCAAAATGACATCTTGGTCACTTAACCTCTTGATCAGACACTCGTCCTTGTAGAAGACAATGACATAACCAAGATCACAGAGTTGGCTTATGCTTATCAGGTTGTGTTGCAACCCTACTACATAAGCCACTTTAGTGATTGAGACTATACCATTGGTGATCATACCATAGCCCTTGGTAACTCCTTTTTCTGAGCCTCCAAAGAACACCTTTGGTACATTCTTTACTGGACAGTATTCCTTCAGATGACACCTTGTTCCAGTCATGTGTCTGGAACAACAAATGTCCAAGTACCATATTGGATGGGTACTTGGAATAACCTGTAACCACAATTCAATTTACCTTAGGACCCAAAAGTGTTTGGGTCATAGGTTATTATTAGTTTGAAAATAAGCCTGTTTGCCTGCAGCATTTCTGACAGGAAGACTTGCCATTACACTAGGAATACTGGGGTTATGCCAATAATCTATAGCAAAATGACCCACTTTGTCATAACACCAACACTCATGAATATTGTATCTCCTTTTCTAAACATCTCTTGTAGAAGGCAAGCTGAAAGCAGCTGACTGTTCAGAAGGGAGAGCAAAAGCCCTCTTCATATTTCTTTCAGCAAGGATTTGACTGAAAGTGAGTCTGCCAGTAGATCTACTTGGCTTACTATGAATGCAACTAACACCTGTCTTCTTTGCAAAAGACAAGTTGTTGATTGCATCAGAAATAGCCAAGTCAGACTTACTGGTTGACTTACTTTTGGTGTGAGTCTTTGTTGGAGGAGCTTGACTATTGGCCATTACCTTATTCTTGAGTGTGGGGGTTGGTGCACCAAAACAAAGGTCCATAATGGGCCATATGAATTTCCTTATTGGGAGCCTTTAGTGCACTCACACCCATGTCCTTTATTCATCCATTATAAGATGTCCTTATATTCTTACAAGTCGAGTTCCCATTTTTCCAGTGACCACAAATACTATCTTGGTCATACCTGTTAGATGGGAGAATTACCTTATGAAAGGTTGTCTGCGACACTACAGGAGATTTGCCTTTCCCTTTGGGATGGGAAGCTCTGGAATTCCACTTGAACTCCAAACCTCTCTTATCCTTTTGAGAAGTAAAGGAGTCTATCAGTGGCTATACTATTTTTGGATTTGAGAATTCAACCACTACCTTTCTCTCCTTAAGGAGCATATCTTCAAGATCAATAATGATCTTATTCTTATGGTTGATAGTCCCAATTTAGATGATTGAGATAATATTCTGTTGGCTGACTTCCCTCCTCATCTGATCCAACAAGGGTGTTGAGTTAGAATACAGTGAAATAGCTAGTTGTAGGGAGATAATCTCCTTGGCTTGTCTTTTGATAAGAAACTTGCTCTTCTTCAGAGCTTCCAAGATTAATCCATAATTTTCAATCAATTGATTGACATCTTCCATAAATTCTGAGCCATCATTATCATAGAATGAAAGCGCATCAGAATTAGGACTAGTTTAATAATCATATTCTGAGGAGGAGAGAGAATGAATTGGTACCTCTTGATGATCAGACTGATCTTGGTTGGATTCACCATCTGTTTTGGCCATAAGTCCATAACATCCATCGAAATCTTCATCCACCTCATTGTCACTATCTGAGTGTGATAGAGGGTGCCTGATTCCTATCCTTGCAGCTGGATAGTCCTCATCTTCTTCAGCAGCGAACAACCCAATATAGGCTTCATCTTCCTCTTCAGACTCAGAAGTTGCTGAGTCAGTTTGACTCCAGCTCTTCTCTATCTTGGCAATAAAGGTCTTTTACTACTTGCCCTTTTTGTGGTGATGCTTCTTCTCACCTATCTCTTTTCTCTTGATTGGACAGTCTGCAATGACATTCCTAGGCCTTCTGCAATAATAACAAATAATTTTAGAAGAACTATGTTTGCTGGGTTTGGATTCATGCCTGTCTCCTTTGGAGAACTTCTTCTCAGATATGTTGTGATCCCTCTTGTGATGTGAAGAGGATGAAGGCTTGTTCCTCTATTGCTTCCTCTTCATCATTTTCTAGAATTGCCTTGAGAAGGCAACAAACTCTCAATCTTACATATTACTGTCAGATGAGCTGGACTCAGAGCTTTCAAAGTTATCAGGCCTTCTTGGCCGAGAGGCAATCCTCTCCTTGCTCTTCTTAGAGATATCTACCTTGAAGGCCACTATCTTCTCCTTGGCTTGGGATCTGATGGTGGTCTCCTCCTCTTTCTTGGCAGATAGCTACATCCCATAGGAGAGCAGCTTTCCAAAGAATTTGTGAGGAGGAGTTTCAGCTAGCTTGGACACCTCTCTTATGATATAGATCTTTGTGTCCTAGTCTCTGGTTAGAGATCTTAGGAACTAGTCATTCAACTCATAAATACTGAAGACCCTCCCATAGGTCCTTAGATCATTGACTACTCTGAAGAACTTTTCATAGCACTCAACTATGTTGTCCTTCTTGCCCTGCTTGAAGGCCTCATATTCCTGATTCAGTAGGGATTTCCTATCATCCCTATCTTCTTCAATGCCCTCTATGTAGACAATAAAGGTGTCCCACATTTTTTGTCTGTTTTGCAGCGTACAAGGTTTTGAAATGTTGTGTCATCAATGACACTCACAATAATGTTCTATGCCCTTTTGTCCATAGTTACCAGGATGACCTCATCCTTGGTCATATCAATATATTTCTTAGGGGTTTGTACATTTGTATCTAGGAAAGATTCATAGGGTTGAAGGGTACCTCATAAACTGTGATGAATATCCTAGGATCGGAAGCTTCCATGAACAACCCGACTCTCTCTTTCAAGATACCAAAAGTTCCCTTCCTGCAGATTGGAAGCTTCATGGACCCCAACTCTTTATGGTTCTCTCCTGAACCCATAATTATAATCTGTAGCTACCCTTGGAGATCTGTTCAGACTATTTAGTCCTTTTTGAACAACCTACCTCTGATACCACTTGAAAGTATTTAGTTTCAAGAGTAGCTAAACACCTAGAAGGGAAGGGGGTGAATAGGTGTTTGTGTTGTTTTAGACAATCTTCTTACTTAGGTGTGTTGTGACTTATTGTTATATTAGCTTTGAAGAATACACAATCAACACACAGGTATTTATAGTGGTTTCCCAAGGTTTGGGAATATCGACTATCCCTCCCGCCTTTCTAATAGTGTGTTAGACAAGGCCAAATTCTCCAAACTCGGCTCCAAGAGCTTACAACACAGATCCCTCAGGATCTCTTAGACTTCTTCGAGTCCTACCTAAGGAATAAGGCCCTACAACTCAGAGCAAATGATGCTCCTACTACTAAGTGATCCACATATCACCTAACTCAAACTTTAGACAAAGTTCTATAGCTCAGGCTAGGAGGATAGCCCTACACTCAGATCCATAGGAGGATCCTACACCCAGTGAATAAACTCACCTACAGCTCAGGCACACATGCCCTACCTCAAATCAACAGAAGGATCCTACACTCAACCTTTATAGATCAGGCTTACAACTTAGATAAACTAAGATCCTACTAAAGGAATGTTATTTATTGTTGATGATTTGACTCAAAAGAAATGATCTCTGAATCTTCCTCTTTTTGAACTGAGAATGCTCAGTCCTATACCTTTCACAACACCAAGAATGGATCTTTAAGAATATTCTACTTGTGCTGTGAAACCACTCAGGAAGAAGTCTTCCTGAACATAGTTGTTGAAGGTGAGACTATTAGCAACAACCTTGTTGATCTTCAAAACAATAGTTAGAAAGTTTTTCTTCTAGCTCTGCAACTCTATCGAGAGGAATAAGATGAGGCTCAAAACCTTTTTCCCTAAAGTTTTTTTTCTTTTCCTCGGGACTCTTAATAAGTATTTAGACTTCCAATGGCTCTTTGAGCAGTATGGACCACTGGGGTTGGTAGTTGTAACTCCTCCTTTTTGCATCATAGCTGTACTAAAGGCAAGCAATGCCTTTTGTCCTGTAGTAAGATGATCCCACATTATTTGAATTTCTGCTGATGTTAGAATGTATCAAATCCTTTGGACTTTGTCAAAATTCCAGTAAATCTGCTTGGGCGTTGAGTGTAGCCTTATCACTCAACGTACTTGTACTTTGCTAAATTCTAACTTGTTACATTGTGTGTTGAGTGATCCTTTATTACTCAATGAATGTAGACGATTCTAGTCTAATAGCTTTGGCGTCGAGTTAACCTTCCTCACTCGGCGCATCTGGACTGAGTTGAATTACTGTGCTAGAATACGTTGTGTGAGGCTTCTTCACTCAACACTCTCTGACTTTACCAGTTTTATTGATGAGGCGTTACGTGGCCTGTCTTCACTCAACGCTTCTGTACTTAGTAGGATTATCTATTAAGGAGGCATCGAGTGAAGTGCCTTCACTCAATGCTTCTGGACTTAAGACAAATTTCTTTGACAGCAACCCTGTGACTTTGACTTCATGTTGACCTGTCGACGCTTTTGCTTTTTGGCATTGAGTGAACTGCCTTCACTCAACGCTTCTGGACTTAACCAAATTTTTGCTTTTGCAATACTGAGTCTTTGGCTGCCTGAGCATCAATTGATGATTTTAGCCTCTTGGAGTTGAGTGAACTGCCTTCACTCAATGCTTCTGGACTTAACCAGATTTTTGTTGTGCCATCTTCCTGTCATGAATCCATCTTACTTTATGACTTTGAAAACCTTTCAAATCAGTTCAATAGAAATCAATCTTCTTATATTGAACTAATGATATGCATCAAATACATCCATATGTATACCATTGACTTGTTGGCCTTCTTCAAATATGGGATATTGTGATCAGTAGACCTAACACTCATGGTAGGTGTGTCCCATAAATGCACGATTCCCGTTCCATCATGGACCCCCGCTCAGTCCTTAGGTTCTGACACTCGATCCCCAATTCATAGCGAACCGCTGAATTGTCAAGAACCCCTCTCACCTCTCCGGCATTCGCCAGAATGAAGAAGAGTTTCTTAAGGAGTTCTTTCGTCACTTCACCTCCGAGGCGCTACAAATCCTGGGAGTCAACCCTGTACTCCTTTGCGATTCCTTCCTCGGGGGGACCTATCCAAGCAGATTCTACTCCGCTCTAATGCAGGAAATGGTGCCAAGCTACGCAGACTTCGTTTATCAGGTTTGAGGTGTAAATTGCGATAGACAAATCCATTGAGTCCCATCGCTAGTAGTTTAAATGAATATCTAAGAAGAAGAAGAAGACGATGTTTGGACCGCCAGAGCACCTTAATAATGACGACCACCTCAACAACCCTCGCAGGGATCAGGGCTCTTATCGACACCAGGAATTAACTCCTTTGAACATCGCTCGAACACAGATGCTCATGGCCACTCAGGACTCTGGTATGCTCCATCGGCCTAAGCCATTGCCCCTAAATCAGGGAAAACAGACGTAGTACTGCAAGTTTCACCATAGAAGCTAGCATAACACAGAGGACAGCACTCGATTGAAAGAGGGTATAGTGCGCCTCATCCACCATGGGCATTTAGGGAGGTACCTGTAGAACTAGACACTAAATTGACCATTGCCACACTAGCAAGGATGGGAACAATCCCTTACATGCTAGGAGACATAGGGGGGAAGGTAAATGATGGGGGAATTCTATTCCATTGCTGACTCTCCCTTCCCCGTAATCCATGTCCTCTCTGTCGCTCAACTAAAAAAGGATCCAGAGAACCCAAAACTGCAATCATACACAGTCATAATCTTGAGGGATGAGGACCAAGAGCGAGTGCGCATGCTACACCAAAATCCCCTTATTATCGGTATAGGAATCAACAATCCATGCTTTGGGTCAGGATAGTACTGATCGATATCGGAAGCTCGGTGGACATTATGTTCACATCTATACTACTCAACATGAAGATCCTCTAGGAGCGCCTCAAGCCAGAAATGTGACTGTTGTACGGGTTTAATAACAACACAGTTTTGGTTCGAGGGATGATCACTCTCCCCATCACCTTAGGGGAATTCTCAAGGCAGGTCACCTAAGATTGTCAGTTAGTGGTAGTCAGCTCTAGCTCGACATACTACGAGATCTTCGATCGACCGATCTAGATACTCTTCGAGACAATCCTTTCCATTCTATATCTGGCTATAAATTTTGTCACTCTGCGATGGAAAGGCATGGTGAAAGGAGGAGAATAATTATCATATTCCTCAGAGTTTTCTCAAGAGGGGGGGTGATAAGAGAATAAAATCTATTTTAGAATTTAACTATTACACTTCAAAGAATTTGCACATTCATAAGTTAATAACGAGAATTATATGTAGATGATTAAGCTCATAAAATAATAAATGAACAATCATAGAAAATGTAAAACAAAGGAGACACAAAAATTTTAGTGGTTCCCCAAAATCTTGGTACATCCACTTTTCTACCCCCTTGGTAGGAATTCATAATTAACAATGACTGAGTCTTTTGATAAGGAGAATCTTAGAACCAATCACTATATCTTTTAATAAGGAGATCTTTAACCAATACAATGTCTGAGTTTTTTGATAAGGAGACTCTTAGAACCAATCATTGAATACTTTGAAGAGAGATTCTAAAAAATCTTTTCTTGAAGTGAATAAGATTTAGAATGAGAAAATGAAAGAAGATTTGATGTAGATGTAATCTTCTTGTTATGTCCTCTAAGTAGATTTTTGAGAACTTATTGAAATGATATTTGGAACTTTTGATGAATCCTTATGTATGTTGATCACAATGGTTATAAGCCATGATTCCAGTTGATCTTTTAATCTTATCTGAATTTGTTACAATAAGCTCTTGAGAAGAAGAACTATTTCTCTTTTACAGATTCAGGAATATGATATTGATCGACTGATTCAAGGAAGAACTTCAAACATAGATTATAATCCCTCTATCTTTCTCAATAAAATTCAATCTATCAAAAGCCATGACTTGATGTATCTATTGTGATCACATTTTTGTTGTTCTTGTGATTGATTCTTATACATGTATATGTCCATCTCTATTGATGTCCTCAAGTATCTCTGTATATATATATATTAGAATCTATTGACTCCAAGATGAAATTAATCAATAATAACCTTTATTGAATTAACTCTGATTTAATCCTCAGAAAAATCTTTGTTCAGAAAATTACTCGACGCAACATCGAGTTTATATTGAAGTAACATCGACTTCTGGCTTCATTCAAACAGTCTGTCAAAGTAAATCTGTAATCGATGGTCCGTCGACATCATATCGACATATGCATCGATTTCATTCTGAAAGTATCATCGTCTTCATCATATATTGATGATCTGATTTCTATTCGAGGTAACGTCAATTTTTAATTAGAGTTACGTCGCCTTCTAGTCGACGTATGTTGATAAACTTAAATTTCCTCTTGAATTCAGTGTATTCTTCTCATGTCTTTTATATTATTGACATCTTAGGACTTCTTAAGACCAAAATACCCTCTCTATACATTATTGGTAATTTCCCTAGGTTGTAAAATCATTTAAAGTAATTTGTTAAGGTAAATCATAAGAGATTTTCACAACAATCTCCCTGTATTTAGCTTAACAAATTTTACAAAATTTCAAAGATGATTTTACAAATACAACTCAGTAATCATACAAAAATTTGACTCACACAGACATGATATAAATACAAAGATAAATGACATAAGTATAAGAGAGATAACTGAATATTTTTATGCTTCCAGAATGAATATTTCAATATGGTTTTCAATGTACCTTTGAACAATAACTGATGTTTTTAAGAAAAAGGTTTCCTTTTTCTTGAATTTTTTTTCAGAACATCCATTTCCTTTATCTTTCCATGCTACTTCTGCCCTTTTTTAGATTGACCTTCAAGATTTTGGCACTCCCTTTGAGTTGATGCAATATTTTTTATAGCCTCTCTAGCTATAAAAAGTACATCCATTAAACTGCTCTGCTCTGTCTCCCCCTGAACAAATACATCATGTTGAAGAGCTTGATCATTATTTTGTTCTGACTCAATTTGTTCTCTTGGTTCATTGAATGTTTGTTCAGCAGTATCTATATGCACTTTTTCAACAAGTTCTGAGTTTAGTATTTGTTAAGTAGGTTCTGAGTTTAGTACTTGTTCAACAAGTTTAGCAGGTCTCTGAGCATTTTCATGAAGACTCTCATCCTCTCCTAAAGGCTCCATATGCTAGTCACTCTCAGATATCTCCCCCTTATGAATCTCATGAGCTAAGGAGGTTAATAAAGACTTGGTAACTTCTAAGAAGAACATCTTTTTTTGTACCTACTTTATTGGGGTCGGAACTCCATTAATCTGTGTGAGCATCTGCAATGTGATGCATGCTCTTCTATAAGGATAGTAAGAGATGCAATAGTTAGCTTTATAGCCTACTAAATAATATTCTCAACATTAAAGTTGATAGTTGAAGATGCAGCGGTTGGGTCCATTGATCCCAATGTCCCAGATTTGTAAGTCAAACAAGTCAATGATGTACACATCAGTTGATTTGATGTGTGTTTAAGTTCATGGATGCAGGTTAGTCCTCATCACATTTTTTGCTTAGGTTGGCACCAAGTAGGATGCTGGTCAGGCAAAAAATCAACTAAGTCCACACGCATTGAGTGGAGCAAGCACACTCAATGGCAGAAGTTAAGGAAAGATGTTTGCTAGCAAGAAATTGTTCTCAGTATACAGACATTGAGTGAAGCCAGTTCACTCAACGCCAAATGCCAAACAAACGCCCTGATTTAGGTGTGGACAGTCAAAGGCTTAGCATCAACAAGCAGAAAAATCAACTAAAGTCAACAGGCATTTAGTGATGTCAACTCACTCAGTGTCATACAAATAATTCGTTGATTAAATCTCATTATGTCAAAGCCACGGAGACTCTGTCCAAGAAAAAGATTCTAAGTACAAAGGCATTGAGTGAAGCCAGTTCACTCAATGCTAGATGACAGAAGTGTTGAGTCATGTTGTTGCAATCAAAGCCTAAGAAAAAAGAAGACAGAAAGAGGCTAAGTACAAAAGCTTTGAGTGATGAAGCTTCACTCAATGCTCTCAATGCCTCAGCAAGCTAGCAGACTTCAGTGTTGCAGCTAAGTAAAAAAGCGTTGAGTGATGAAGCTTCACTCAACACTCTCAACGCTGAGAAGAGTAGAAGCAGCCAAGTGTAAAACCGTTGAGTGATGAAGTTTCATTCAACGCCCTCAACTCCAAATATCTAAAAACGTTGAGTGATGGAGCTTCACTCAATGATCTCAACGCCAAAGTTACAGAATGGTTTTGGAAGATGACTAAGGTTTTGGAGTTGAGTGAAGGTCATTCACTCAATGCACTCAATGCCTGAGTTGATTCTGAGAAATTGGTTTAAGTCCAGAAAGAGTGACGTCAGCATGAGTCAACAAAGGTCAACAAAGTCAACGCATTTCAAATTCTTTGCGGGAAAGATGCAGTATGCCTTTAATGGCGCAGACAGCCAGCTATTCGATCTTTAATGAAAAAGGAAGGTGATATATCGACAATTAAAGCTAGGCCCATGTTAGAAAGATTCGTTGATCATCGATCTATAAAAAAAGATTGCTAAACAGAAAAAAAAAAGCAATTAGGGTTTTCTGATTATGCATAGCGGTGGATCTTTGTATTCTTCCTCGCCATTATCATCGAGCCTGAAGCACAAGTTCTAATCAGTTGACCTGAAAGCTAAAACAGATAGCTGCTGCAATTTTCATTAGTGACAGCAAGATCAGAAGTGATTTCTGATGAAGAGAAAAAGGAGAAGCAGAGCTTTCATATTTCTGCAGTCAAGGTTAGCTGGTTGAGGAAGATTAAGAACTGTCAAATTCACAGTCTTCAACAGCAGATCAGAATCTTGATTTCGAGTTACTTCCAGCACAAGCAGCCCCAAACTGAAGATCTTTTAACTTGTTGTTGTGAAGAAGCTAGGACAGAGAATTTCTCAGCCAAGGAAGCAAGACCAAGGGAAATCTCTCTGGCGTCAATCATTTTAACCTCATTTATATTTTTTGTAGGATCCAGTCTTAGATCTGAGTATAATATTCCTTTGTGAATCTGAGTTATTGGCCTATGTTATAAAGGCTGGGGTAGGATCTAGTTTGGATATGAGCGTAGGTCTTAGGCCTGAGTTGTAGGATCTTTTAGATCTGTGTTAGGGTTGTCCTTCCAGCCTGAGTTGCATGGCCTTTGGGCCCTGAGATAGGTGATTGTTTAATCACTGAGAGGTAGGGCCTAGTGCCTGAGTTGTAGGTCTTTAGGGAGACTGAGTGGTCCTATGTGGTCGTATTGTAAGCTCCTTGGAGCCGAGTATTGGTGAAGAGCCTTGTCTAACACTTTGTTAGAAAGACAGGAGGGATAGTGGACGTACTCATAATCTGGGGAACTACTATAAAATATCTGTGTCTCTTGTGTGTGTATCTTGAAAGCCTAACAAACTAATCACAAAGCACAGGATAATCAGGTATAAGTCTATATAACTTAAAAGAGAACAAAAACCTATTCACCCCCTCTAGGTGTTTAGCTGGCCTTGTAAACAAAGACTTTCAAGTCATATTAGAGAGAGGTTGATCAAGGAAGGCTAAACAGTCTGAGTAAGATCTCCAAGGTTAGATACAAGTCTGTACTTATGGGTTCAGGAGTGAAATATTAGGAGCTGGGTGCCATGAAGCTTCCAATCTATAGGAAGGAAGAGTTTGGCATCTGGAAGGAGAGGGTCATTCTATTCAAGGAAGTAGCTGACCCTAGGATCTTTATTACAGTCACAGAGGGACCTTTCATCCCTATGAAAGTCTCAGTTCTGGATGCAAATGTCCAAACACCCTAGACCTATTTAGAAATGATAAAGGATAAAGTCATCCTTGCCACTACGGACAAGATGGCGTAAAATATTATAGTTAGTGCCATAGATGACTCCACCTTCCAGAATATGGTGCACTACAAGACGTCCAAGGAGATGTGGTACACTTTAGTTGTCTACATGGAAGGAACAGAGGAAGTCAGAGATGATAGAAAGTCCATGCTCAACCAATAGTATGAGTCTTTCAGGCAGAGAAAGACTGATAGCATAGCAGAGTGCTATGAGAGATTATTCAAGATATTTAATGAGCTTAGGACCTAAGGCAGGTTCTTCAACACTTATGAGCTGAACGACAAGTTTCTCAGTTCTCTAACTAGAGACTGGGATATTAAGATCTGTGCCATCAGAGAGGTGAAAAAGCTTGCTGACACACAACCACCAACACTATTCAAAAAGCTATTATACTATGAAATACAGCTGACTTCCAGGAAGGAGGAGGAGAAAAATAACAATTCTCAGGTCAAAGAAAAGTCTGTGGCCGTCAAAGATGAAACCACAAGGAGGAGCAGAAGAAAGACTCCTTCTCCACCAAGGATGGATGCTGAGTCTGACTCAAAAAGATTATAGACAAGCACATCAGACTGCCACATGTCTGATGATGACTTTACTGCCTTCACCAGGCAGTTCTATAAGTTGATGAAGAAGAAGCATTAGAAAAGCAGACCTTCCTCCTCCTCACATCATAGGAAGAAATCCTCCAAGGAGGATAGGTATGGTTCTAAACTTGGTACACATATTCTTACTAATATTATCTGCTATTACTGCAGCAAGCCTGGGCAAGTGGTAGCCGACTGCCCAATGAAGAGAAGAGAGGATGGTGAGAAGAAGCACCACCATCAGCATAAGGGAAAGAGGGAAAATACTTTTGTGCCTAAAAAGAAGAAAAGTTGTACTGACTCTTCCTCTTCAGAGTCAGACGAAGAAGAAGAGGAAGCCTACATTGGACTGTTTTCTTTTGTAGAAGAAACAAATGAAGATTATCCTATCGCCTGGATTGGAATTAGGGCCCCTCTATCACAAATAGATAGTGATTTAGAGGTGGATGATGAAGAAGAAGATAGCATCTGTTGCCATGGGATGATGGCTATGACTGATGAAGAATCCAGCCAGGATCAGCCTTGTCAATAAAAGGTACATCCTCTATCTAAGTCTTCTTCTGAGTCAGGCTATAAGACCAGCCCAAATTCTGAAGCTCATTCATCAAGAGATGAAGGAGACTCTGAATCTGAGGAAGATGTCAATTCTTTAATTGACAAATATGGTGTCCTTCTGAGTGGTTTCAGGAAAAGAAAGTTGCTGGCTAAGAATCAAGCTAAGGAAATCAGTGAACTAGAAACTATTTATTTCATTCAAATAGGCATCATAGAGTACCAGGAAAACCGAATAAGGGACCTAAAAGAGCTGCTGGGAAGGGAGAAGAGGATAGTGGCTAGTTATTCAAAGCCAAGTTCATTGATGCCCTTGGTAGAATCCTTCACCTCCCAAAAGGGTAAGAAGGGTTGGGATTCAAGGGACACATAAAAGTTGCCAATCCCAATGGAAAGGGCAAGCTCCAATGCAGCCACTATCCTCCAAGCCTCCTATTCTATTCAAGAGAGTTCTGTTATCTTCTAACAGGTATGACCAAAGAGCATCTATGGTCACTGGGAGAATGGTAGATCTACTAGGGTGAACAAAGATGTTCTACACTATGGTGGTAGATATAGCAAGGGTTCAAATGCCTTCAAGGCAGCCCATGAGGAGATCAAAATGGACCATCATGGATCATTTGTGTTTGGTGCCCCAGCCCCAACACTCAAGAGTAAGGCAGTTGTCTTTTCTCAGGATCTCCCAACCCACAATCAGAGTAAGGGCAAGTCTGTCAGCAGACCAAACTTGGGTATATCTAAGGCCATTAAGAGTGTGTTTTCTAAATGGAAGACTACTGTTGAAAGGAGTCATGATATTCCAAGTACTTCTACTGCCAGACACATCCCAAGTCAGACTGTGGCTGGGAGATAAAAGAATAAGGTTGTTGATGTACCTCTGGACTGAGAGCTATTGATAACACAGCTACATGAACAGCTCTAAAAAGAAGCTACAACATTTATGAGTATTTTGTGCTCTGGCAAGGTGGACCACTATGCTATTGATTACTGGCACAACCCAAGTGTGGCCAGAGCTAGAGTAAGCTTACCTGTAAAAAAAGCTACAGGAAGGCATGATTATTATCATACTAACATGCACCTAGGACCCAATAACAATTGAGGTCTTAAGGTTAACTGACTTATGTCTTCCAGGTTGGTCCAAGCACCCATACCCTTAAATGATACTTGGGCAGTGGATGTTCAAGGCACATGACTAGAACAAGGAGATTTTTGAAGGATTACACTCCAGTAAAGAATGGACCAAAAGTCATCTTTGTTGGCTCAGATAGGAGAGTGATAATCGGTTATGGTAAGATCTCTAATGGCATAATCACTATCACAAAAGTAGACTATGTGGAAGGGTTATAACACAACTTGATAAACATTAGCCAACTTTGTGATCTTGTCTGACATTGTTTTCTATAAGGATGAGTGCCACATTAAGAGGTTAAGTGACCAAGAGGTCATCTTAATAGGCACTAGGAGTGGAAATGTTTATTGCTTAAATTTTCTATGCTTAGATAAGGACTCTCCAAAATGCCTAGTGGCAAATGAGAAAATCTCATATTGTGTACAATGACACAAGAGATTATCTCATTTAAACTATAAGACCATTTGGAAGCTCTTTAGTAAAGAGCTTGTTAGAAATGGCACCAAGTTGAAATGCACTAAGGAGGGTATCTGCTCTACATGCCAAAAGGGCAAATAGAACAAGACCTCTTTCAAGAGCACTGGGGCCAATGACTCAGTGAGGTTCTTGTACCTCCTGCATATGGACTTGTTTGATCCTTTGCCAGTTCATAGTCTTAGTAGGAAGGTCTACACCCTTGTGGTGGTTGATGACTATTCTAGTTTTGCTTGGGTGTTCTTTCTTAAAAGAAAGGATGAAACCCTTGATGTCTTCAAGACCTTTATCAAGCAGATACATAATGAACTAGACAGTTTTGTGGTCAAAATCAGAAGTGACCATGGGACTGAATTTCAGTCTACAAGCATGACAATTTCTATGAAGAGCAAGGAATTCACCAAGAATTCTCTTATCCTAGAACACCCCCAGCAAAATAGAATTGCTCAGAGGAAAAATAGGACTCTCATAGAAGCTGGAAGGACCTTACTGAATGACACAACTCTCCAAGAATATTTCTGGGTAGAGGTAGTAAACACTACATGACATGTCCTTAACAGAGCTTCTATCACCAAAAGCCACAAGAAGACTTCCTATGAGATCTTGAATGGCAGAAAACCAAACTTATCCTACTTCAGGATCTTTTGTAGAAAGTTCTATGTGCTGAACAATGGAAAGTACTATGTGACTAAGTTTGCTGCCAAGTCCTCTAAAGGGATCTTTGTTGGGTACATTAACCACAGCAGGGCATATAGAATCTACAAATTGACAAGTCAAGTTGTAGAAGAGTCAGTTCATGTGGTGTTTGATGAATCAAATATGATTAACAGTTAAATGCCTAGCTCTTCTCCTAGTACTGCTGGTTCAAAACAGTTGATGTACAAGCTTACCATCAAGGAAGATGATTCAGCAGTCCAAGATAAGGATAAAGATGAGTGCAGACAAGAGGAAGCACATGACTCACAAGTTGTGGATGAAGAAAAGCTAGCTGAAGACAATGAAGAACAACAAGATGATGTTAGATTTCCTCCATCTGTCTGGTATCTAAGGGATCATCCAACACACTAGATCACTGGTGAGGCAAGCCAAGGAGTCCAAACAAGAAGCAAGAGTATCAACAAAGCCCTCTACTCAAATTTTCTGTCACAAGAAGAGCCCAAGAAATTTGAAGAGGCCAACACAGACAAATTCTGGATTGGAGCAATGCAAGAGGAACTGAACCAGTTCAAGAGATGTAATGTCTATAAGTTGGTTCCTAGACCAAAAGGACATAATGCCATTGGAGTAAAGTGGATTACCGGAATAAACTTGATGAAAATGGAATTATAGTGAAGAACAAGGCTAGACTGGTGGCTAAAGGATACATGCAAGAAGAAGGGATCGATTTTGATCAGACATTTGCCCGATTAGCCAGATTGGAAGCTATAAGACTCTTCCTTGCATTTGTTGTCTACCAAGGATTCAAAGTCTACCAGATGGATGTGAAGTCAACCTTCCTAAATGTGGACTTAAAGGAAGAGGTCTATGCTTAATAGCCTCTAGGTTTTGTTCATTTTAACTCACCAAATTTTGTTTATAGACTTAGGAAAGCACTATATGGGTTGAAGCAAGCCCCTATAGAATGGTATGAGACCTTGTCTAACTTCCTCATTGAGAACAAATTCTCAAGGGGAAGATAAACAAGACCCTATTCCTAAGGGAATTTAAGGGCAAGATAATCCTAGTCTAGATATATATTGATTACATTATCTTTGGATCTACTAATACAACCTTTGCAGGAAGTTTGCTAAACTGATGCAATGGAAGTTTGAGATGAGTAGTATGGTTGAGCTCAAGTTCTTCTTAGGACTCAAAGTTAGAAAGACTGATGATGGCTTGTCCATATCCCAGTCCAAGTTCACCCAAGAGTTGATTAAAAAATATGGTATGGAGAATGCCTCCACCATGAAAACTCCCATGGGGTCAAGTATGTCTATAGACAAAGATGAAATAAGGAAACCTATTGATGAAACTTTGTATAGAGGGATAATTGGCTCCCTTCTATACCTAATTGTTAGTAGGCCTGACATCATGTATGACACATATGTCTATGCTAGATATCATGCCTATCCTAATGAATCTCACTACTCTGATGTAAAGAGGATCTTGAGATATATTAAAGGCACACAAGATCTTGGCCTATGATACCTATAAATAGAGATTTTGAACTAACATGTTATTCAAATGTAGATTTTGCAGGTTGCAAAGAGGACAGGAAAAGCACTTCATACACCTGTCAGCTCTTGGGAGGAAGACTAGTGTCTTGGAGAAGCAAGAAGCAAACAAGTATTGCCATCTCAACAGCAGAGTTAGAGTACATATCAGTAGGCAGCTGCTGTGCTCAGTTGCTATGGATCAAACATCAGCTCTAGGACTATAACCTCCAGGTAAGTAGAACTCCTCTATATTGTGATTCTACTAGAGTGGCGATCGCTAAGCTTCGAAGAAAATAAAAGCAACCAAACTAGCAATCCAATGAGTCAAGTATACCTATCGAACTATAGCAAGGGGACACAAGTGTCGTATTAAAATCCGGGAACTGTTTAGTACACTTACTCACATGAAGACTATTATTTTATCGATGGAAAAACTAGGGTTTGAGAAACTAATTGTAATTAAGGAAATAAAACTATGCTAGAAAGAGAACTACCACAGTTAATTAAAGGGCTACTAGAAGCGATAACAATGAAGGGCTGAAAATATGAAATGGAAATGCACAAGATCAAGAATCATCTCGACTAAAGTCGACTAAGAAATGCGATAAAAACCTAAACTTAATAGGGTAAAGGTCCTTGACCGTGGATGTTCATAAAGCTTGAACACGCTTCTATCGAAGTCATACCCAACTTAGTTAAGGAAGGTCCGACCGACTCTCGTCTTAATCGGAGGCCTAAAGCTCGCTATACGCGGTGAACCCCACAATTGGATTTTATTCCAATCCGGGAGATTTGGACGTCTGCCTCTCTCGAGGGGTGCGTACAACTCCTTTTACTCTTGAGCGCTCACTTCAAACTATCAGCCTCTCGACTAGCCAAGAATGAAAGCAAAGGTGGATAATATATATCGATGATATATCTCCAACCCAAGATAATTCAAGAGTAATTCAAGGTCTAAAAACATAAAAAGAAAAGGTAGAATTAAAGCATCATAACTTAATCACTCAAATCTTGGATCATCAAGATCGAGTACAAGGAGGATTAGTTAATCATAATGGAGTGGAGGAGGGGGGATGAGTAGTAAAGCATAATAAGAACACAAGTAAGTAAAGAGCACTTTTATTAATAATGAAAGAGAGCTACACTACTTGAAATGAAAAATTACACTTGCATGAAATTAAAATCCTATTCTAGCCCTACAATTATCAACTATAACAAGTGCATAAATATGATAAAAGCCATTACAAAGGCTAAAACTAAACTAGGGTTAAGGGAAAACACGAAATGAGAAAGAGAGAGAGAAAAGAACACTAAAAAATAACAAGAAATAAAGGGGCAGCACCTCCACTCTCAACCCAAGCTTATTGAAATGGAAGGGGGGGTCTGAATTTATAGGAAAAGTTCACGGGTTGGTCACGCCCTTCGACACGCCCTAGGGGGGGCATGTTAGTGGGCATGATAGGTACGGGGTTGACCTTAGGCATTGGATTCTGGCGGGAAGGATGATTGCTTCTATACATCGGTGGACGCGCCCTAGGTCACGCCCGTGTAGGGTGGGTGTGACACACACGTCGCATCGAAATCATTGGTCGGAAATCCGTTAGTCATCGGAAAATGATGGGTCATGCCTTATGTCACGCTCGTGATGGGGGGCATGACAGTACTGTTGGCGTGCTGAGTCGAAATGGCATTTAATGCGGCGGCAGGCTTCAAGCAGAGGGCGGCACGCCCCGTGTCACGCCCGGGGACATGCCCGAGGAGGTTGTTTCAGGGGGGCGTGACAGCCATTTTTCCCGTTACTTGGTCTCTGGTGACAGGATTCCTCAGGATTGGGTGACACTCCCTAGGTCATGCCCAGGGAGGGCATGACAGGGGGGCGTGACAGGTCATTTTTCTCCAAACTTCTTGAAACCTACAAAAAGACAATAAAATGTTAGTGCCAATAATATATACATAAAAACGATAAAAAATAAACTAATAAGACATGATTTGTACATTATAAACTAGAAAATACGATAATAGTTTAGGCTACAAAACATATTATCAAATTCCCCCAAGCTTATGTTTTGCTTGTCCCCAAGCAAAATATAAAAACTAGATAATCAAAAAAATGACTAATCAAAAAGTTCTAATTATGCCCATACAAGTACTATGCGAAATTCTAAGTAGGGAAAAGGTGAAACGTAAATCTAAAACAATTATTTAGGTATGGTATAACTTTTATAAACTTTACTTAACAAAAATAAATCATCCAAAATTTTGACGAAATTCTTTAAATAGATTTAAGCAAAGAAACAAAAATTAAAAAACGCATTGAGTTGTTACTAGATCCAAGCAACGCATTATAATTATAACGATTCAATAACAAAAATCTAAGTTTAAGTCCAAAACAAAAACTGATTTACTTTTCTTCGTTTCTTAGTCATTAAATAAAATTCAAAAGGTGTGAATCAAAAGGACTTAAATAGGACATAAACGTTTGGTTTAGGAATATGATTAGGAGTGGAATTCAAAGATAAACGTGAAGGCTTAAATTCACACTAAACCAAAACAAAGAGTTTCAAAACATTTCATTTAAAATAAAAATATTTTTTTTTCATTCTTTTTCTTCTTTTCTCCATTTTTTTTTCTTTTTGTCAAAACAAATGCCATAAATATTTTTATTTTCATTTTGAATTAGCCAAACAAAAACAAACATATCTTTTGAGCATATTGTTTTTCAAAACCTTTCTCCCAAAAATATCACAAAATAACCTATCAGAATCATGAAATTTTTTTTTATGAAACTTAAAAAGGCTAGTGTGATTAGATAGGTTGAAAATTTTGGCTTTGGTGAAAATGAAATGAAAAGGAGAGCTATCAAATGAAATCGGAAAAAAGGCTCAAAAGCGGCTAATTAGTGGTAAAAGTTTTTAGGTTGACAGGAAAGCTCAAACGAAAAGAAAAACGGCCTAAATCATTTTCACACTTTTAAATTTATTTAAAACAAAGATTTGAAAACATATCAAAAAGCAAGTCCTAGATAATAAAAGAAGATTGATGAAATTATCTTGAAAATAGAAATAATAAGTGACTTGGATCGTTCACATCTACTACGCTATTCAAAAGTTGACCTTACAAAAATTATCCTAAAACGAAAGAGAAAATAGTGGATGATGAATTTTTGAGAAAGTAAAGGAAATAAAGAACGAAAAACAATAATAGAAATGCGAGTTTTAGAAAAATATTTCACCTTAACATGCTACCATGAATTAGAAACACAACATGACCAACATTTTACTTGTGAAACATAATTAAAAAGGACGATTAGAAATATTATAATTAACTAAGTTGTTTATAGGAAATTTTGAGTAAACAAAACAAAAACTAGGGGTACTATTGAGATATCAAAATGTCTAAACTATTAAAGTAAGAACAAAAAAAGCAAATATTTTTTTAAATTTTTTTGAAATATTCTCTTTTTTTGGATTTTGGAAATATTTTCAATTTTTTTTTGAATTTTAAGATATTCATTTTTTTGGGGGTTTTCTGAAAAAAAATATACACAAAAAGAAAAAATATTTACACTAAGCAAAAAAGGAGGAAGTCCTCCCCCAAGCTTAAAATAGACATTGTCCTCAATGACAATAGAAGGGGATTGGAGAAGGAGAGAAAATTAAAGTACAGAATTGAAAGATAGAATTGAAAAACAGGTACTTCCCCGAATTTATTTGCTGCGAAAGCTGAGTGATGTCGCTCCCCCAAGCTTCTTCTTTGGACTTCCTGATAGAATCAACAACGTTGTAGCAGGCAATCGCAGAAGCTTCAGCTTGTCGGAGCCGTCCGGGCCAAAAATTATACAATAAAGAAAAAAAAAGATAACTTGGGTTGCCTCCCAAGAGCGCCCTTTGTTTAAAGCGTCGTTTGAGCTCGACGCATCAAAATAATATTGTCCAAAAATATTGTGTCCAAAATAATAATTAAAGTTTTTTTAAAAAAGTTTGAAGTTAGAGTTCGTACAGTAGATACTTAATAATGGACATCATCATCACTAGAGAAATAAAGTTTAAGACGCTGACAATTAACTTTTAAATTACCCTTATTAGGGTGAGAAATCAAAACAGTACCATACGAAAATACTTCTAAAATAGAAAAGGGCCCAGACCAACGAGATTTTAATTTTCCAGGAAATAAACGCAATCAAGAATTATATAAAAGAACTTGGTCGCTCGGCTTAAAGGTTTTCGGATTCCTTAAGTACTTATCGTGCAACGCTTCATCCGCTCTTTATAAAGTTTGTTATTTTTATATACGTAAGAGCGCCACTCGTCGAGTTCATTGAGTTGAAATTTTCTAAGGTCATTGACTGAATGGGGATCGAAGTTTAAAAATCTTAAGGCCCAAAAAGCGCGGTGTTCTAATTCTACGGGTAAATGGTACGATTTTCCATAGACCAGCCGATACGGCATACATCCGAGGGCGGTTTTGTATGTTGTTCGGTAGGCCCATAGAGAATCGTCTAATTTGGCTGACCAGTATTTCCTAGAAGTCGAAAACGTATTTTCTAATATTATTTTTATTTCTCTATTCACTACTTCGACTTGTCCATTAGTTTGGGGGTGGTAGACAGTTGAAAGCTTATGTGTAACGCCGTATTTGGTAAGGATTTTTGAAAATTGTGCGTTACAGAAATGGGAACCCCTATCGCTAATGATGGCGCGCGGCGTACCGAATCTATAAAAAATTTTTTTTTAAAAATGTGACTACAACTCGGGAGTCGTTCGTAGGAAGAGCTTGGGCCTCTGCCCATCGTGAAACATAATCAACGACATCTAAAATATACTTATTTCCGAATCTAGAAGTAAGGGGCCCAACAAAATCGATTCCCTAGAGGTCGAAAATTTCGCACTCAAGGAAATAATTTTGCGGCATTTCATTTTTATTGGAAATGTTGCCCGACCGTTGGCAACTATCACACCTACTCACAAAGGCTTGTGCATCTTCAAATAGGCTAGGCCAGTAAAAACCCGCACAAAGCACCTTGTGAGTTGTGTGAGCAGCTTGATAGTGCCCACCTGTTGGACCTTCATGTAAGTGTTTTAAAATATCTAAACCTTTTTCATAAGAAACACATCTCCTTATCACTTGATCCGCACAGACTCTGAAAAGATGCGGGTCTTCCCAAAAATAGTTCTTAAGCTCAGAAAAGAATTTCTTCTTTTGCTGAGAGGAGAACTCTTTTGGGAGCACCTGGGCCACTAAATAGTTGTCGATATGTGCGAACCAAGGAGAAGTAGATGTGTTAATTGAAAGAAGCTTCTCATCATGGAAATAATCATTAAAAGATTTTTCATTTAATTTTTCTATAAAGGGATTGTCTAATCTGGAGAGATGGTCTGTGGCCAAGTTCTCGGCTCCTCGCTTATCACGGATCTCTAAGTCAAACTCCTGGAGGAGTAAGACCCAGCGAATCAAGCGCGGCTTGGCATCCGTTTTGGCAAGAAGATATTTGAGGGCCGAGTGGTCCGTAAAAACAATAATTTTCGAAAGTGTAATATAAGGACAGAATTTATCGAAAGCGAATACTATAGCTAGGAGTTCCTTCTCGATCGTTGTGTAATTTTCCTATGCAGATGTGAGAATTTTACTAGCGTAATAGATGGGGTGGAAGTTTTTAGATATGCATTGACCTAATATGACTCCCACCGAGAAAATACTCGCATCGCACATTATCTCAAATGGAAGGTCCCACACTGGAGCTATCATAATCGGTGCGTTAATTAACTTTTTTTTATTAATTCGAAGGCAGAAAGACAAGAGTCATCAAAAATGAATGGGGGGTCTTTTTCTAGAAGATGGGTAAGGGGCTTGGTGATCTTGGAGAAGTCCTTTATGAAGCGGCGGTAGAAACCAGCGTGACCTAAGAAACTTCTTATAGCTTTTATATTCGTAGGCGGCGTCAGCTTCTCGATAACTTCTATCTTCACAATATCTACCTCAATACCTCTCAAAGAAATTTTATGACCCAAAACTAACCCTTCCCTAACCATAAAATGACATTTTTCCCAATTTAGCGCAAGTTTAGTTTGTTCGCATCGTTCTAAGACTTTTTCAAGGTTTTCTAAACATCTATCAAAGGAATCGTCGAACACGAAGAAATCGTCCATAAATACCTCCATAATGCTTTATTTGTACTTGTCAAAGATAGCGAGCATACATCGCTGGAATGTAGCTGGTGCATTGCACAATCCATACGACATTCTTCGGTAGGCAAAGGTGCTGAAGGGACAAGTAAACGTAGATTTCTCTTGGTCCTCGGGAGAGATTGAGATTTGAAAATACCTCGAGAGGCCATCAAGAAAACAATAAAAGCTATGTCCGAATAATCGTTCTAAAATTTGGTCGATAAATGACAAAGGAAAGTGGTCCTTCCGGGTGGCGTCATTTAGCTTCCTATAATCTATACACATACGCCAACCCATCATCGTCCGTGTCAGGATTAATTCGTTATTTTCATTACTAACTACTGTTATCCATCCCCTCTTTTGTAATACCTGAATAGGGCTAACCCACTTACTATCTGATATAGGGTAGATAATTCCTACGTCTAATAATTTCATAACCTCGCCCTTAACTACTTCTTTCATGTTGGGATTTATGCAGTGCTGAGGTTGTATGGAGTTACGAGACTTATCTTCCATTAAAATTTTATGAGTGCAGAAGGATTGGCTTTTTCCCTTTGATATCACAAATTTGCCAGACAATAGCTCGGCGATGCTTACGTAGAACAAAAAGAAGTTTTTCATTTTGGACATCTGTTAGGTAGGCCGAAACTATAACTGGCAGCTTGGAGTCTTTTTCTAAGAAGGCGTACTTGAGATGTTCAGGAAGTTCTTTAAGTTCTAGGGTAGGGGGTTCATCATAAGAGGTTTGAGAAATTCTTTCTTTTTCAAATACTATATCTTCGTAGATCTTTTTAGATGGAAAATTAAAAGGGGTGGAGCTGGTGGCCAAGGCGGCTTCTTACAGCAATTTAGTTGGAAGAGTATAAGAGGAACAAAAATCAGAAAATTCTATTTCAAAATCAGATAAAAGATAAAAGGATTCTACACTTTCTTCACTTAGGTGTAGCGATTCTATTGGAAGAGAAGAGGAGGAACAAAAAACAGAAAATTATTTTTCAAAATTAGAGAGGCAATAGGAGGCTTCATCACTCACAACATCTACGAAAAAGCAGGAGTCATCATTTGTTATGGTATTTTTCATCGAAGGTGTGATAGAGAAAGTGACTTCGTCATCACCTACTCAAAGGAAGAGCTTACCATTGCTTACGTCAATGATAGCTCGGGAGGTGGCAAGGAAGGGTCGGCCAAGGATCAGGGGAACCTCGACGTCTTCTTTGATGTCCAAAATGACAAAGTCCACCGGGAAGATGAACTTGTCGACTTTTACTAAGACATCCTCCACTATTCCTAACGGGGACTTGACGGATCTGTCGACGAGCTGGATACTGATGCGTGTGGGATTGAGGCTACCAATTCCTAACTTCTTAAACAACGAGAGGGGCATCAGGTCAATACTCACACCTAAGTCGGCTAATGCGTTCTTGACAAAAAGATTACCAATGACACACGAAATAGAAAAACTACCCCGGTCACTGATTATCTTTGGTAAGCCATTTGTATAAACCGCAGAGCACTCGGCGTTTAACGTGACGTGCAAAAGGTTCTCTAACTTCTTCTTGTTGGTCAGGAGGTCCTTAAGGTACTTGGCGTACTTCGGCATCTGGGAAATTGCTTTATGGAATGGCAGATTTATGTGGATTTGCTTAAACATCTCAAAGAAATAGGAGTATTGATCGTCCTGACATTGTTTATTAAGTTCAAAAGGGTAAGGTGGATTTGGATTTTTTTAAATATGGGTGGTGGAGTGAGATCTTTTTCTAAAATGGGGGTGATAACTTCTTCAGCAGAGGGTGGAATTTTTAAAACGGGGTGGAGCTTTGATTTTTTAAAGTGGGGGCGGAGCTGTCCTCGGGCTCTTCACTTACCATACTGAGAACTTGCTTCCCACTCCGAAGAGTTATAGCTTTTGCTTGCTCTCTCGGGTTGGGCTCGGTATTGGAAGGAAGAGACCCTGCGGGTCGCTCAGAAATAATTTTAGCGAGCTGTCCTACTTGATTTTCAAGACTTTTAACGCTTCAAGTTAAGGTTCTTATCGTAGCGTCATTTGTGGTGATATATTTGGAAAGTAACTCCTCCAAGCTTGGAGGTTTTGGATAATTTTGAAGAGGTAGAGGTGGTGCAGAAAAATCATTTTGAGGTGGCGGGGGCATCGTTCGATGGATTACTCCACGAAAAATTCGGGTGATTTCTTAAAGAAGGATTATAACTATTCGGAAAATTAAAACCAGGAGGATGAAAATTCGCAGCAAAAAATTTATTAAAAGCATTTCTAGGCATATTGTTAACAAAATCTAATTATTATGGGGCAGTAGTTACAGATTCCCATACCTGAGGGGCGGAGGCAGCAGTCATCTCCGTTATTTTTTTGCTTAATATTTAAACTTGTAGAGCGAGTTGGGAGACGTTGTCCACTTCAAAGATACCTGCAGGTTTGTTTGGGAGGGACCTAGTCACATTTTACTGATAAGTGTTCATGGCCATGCCCTCGAAAAGATCAAGAACTGCTTCCGGGGTCTTATGATTTAAAGTACCGCCAGAAGCTGCGTCTATCATTTTATTTGTATTTTGATTTAGCCTGTTTTAGAACGTCTGCACTTGTAACCATACAGCAGCGCATGATGCGGGCATCATCTTAATAATTCTTTAAATCTTTCCCAGGTTTCGTATAAGGTTTCAGAGTCCATTTGTATAAAAGAGGAAATGTTGTTCCTAAGTTTTTCAGTTTTAGCTGGCGGAAAATACTTCGCCAAAAATGTTTCAGTTAATTCATTCAAGGTGGTTATGCTATTTTTCGGTAGAGTGTTCAACCACTGCTTAGCCTTAGTTCTTAGAGAAAAGGGGAAGAGTCTTAGCCTTATAGCATCATTTGTGACACCATTTATCTTGAAGGTGTCACAAATCTCAAGAAAGCTTGCAATATGTGCGTTCGGATCTTCATCTTGAAGTCCGTCATACTGCACATACTGCTGCACCATTTGAATTATGCTAGGCTTCAATTCAAAGTTATTATTAGCTATTGCAGGGCGAATTATGCTAGATTCTGTTCCCTCCAGATTCGGTCATGCATAGTTAGACATAGGTATTTGCACGGCTTCCTCCATTGGGGGCTGTGTCATTCTTAAAGTAGAAGATGACTCGGAATCCTCTATCAGTATTTGGGAAGTAAGACATTGAAATCGCGATCTTCTCTGAAGAGTACGCTCAATTTCTTGGTCCAAGTCCAAATTAGCCGACGGATTCCCTCGGGTCATGCACTAAAAGAAGAGAAGAGAAAAGAAGAAAGAGAAATAAAAAAAGCTAGAAAGAAAAGCTAAAATAAATTTTTTTTTTGAAATATTTTTTTTTAATAGATTAACTCCCGAACTTCCCAAGGACTACCCGGTGAATGGTTCGCAAGGTACTAGACAAGATTGTGGCACATAAAGTTGCTTTGCCCTTTCCGAGAGAATTAGGTGGCATAGAAAAATTGTGAAGTTGGTTACTATTAAGAGTGGTAATAAAAAAATTTTTGATTTTAAAATTTTTAAGAAAGAGGATGAGAAAGATAAGAGATAAAATTAATAGGTTTGTGTTTTCAATATATCAACGAAAGTTGCTCCCCGGCAACGACACCAAAAATTTGGTGATCACTAAGCTTCGAAGAAAATAAAAGCAACCAAACTAGCAATCCAATGCACTATACCTATCGAACTGTAGCTAGGGGACACAAATGTCGTATTGAAATCTTGGAACTGTTGAGTACACTTACTCACACGAAGATTATTATTTTATCGATGGAAAAACTAGGGTTTGAGAAACTAATTGCAATTAAGGAAATAAAACTATGCTAGAAAGAGAACTACTGCAGTTAATTAAAGGGCAATTAGAAGCGATAACAACGAAGGGCTAAAAATATGAAATGGAAATGCACTCAATCAAGAATCACCTCGGCTAAAGTCAACTAAGAAATGTGATAAAAACCTAACTTAATAGGGTAAAGGTCCTTGAGCAGGAGGTTCCTAAAGCTTGAGCACGCTTCTCTCAAAGTCGTGCCCAACTGAGTTTAGGAAGGTCCGACCGACTCTCGTCTAAATCGGAGGCATAAAGCTTGCTTTACGCGGTGAACCCCACTATTGGATTTTACTCCAATCCGGGAGATTTGGACGTCTGCCTCTCTGGAGGGGTGCGTACAACTCCCTTTACTCTTGAGCGCTCAATTCAAACTATCGGCCTCTCGGCTAGCCAAGAATGAAAGTAATGGTGGAGAATATATATCGATGATATATCTCCAACCCAAGATAATTCAAGTGTAATTCAAGGTCTAAAACCCCAAAAAGATAAGGAAGAATTAAAGCATCATAACTTAATCACTCAAACCTCGGATCATCAAGATCGAGTACAAGGAGGATTAGTTAATCATAATGGAGTGGAGGAGGGGGGATGAGTAGTAAAGCATAATAAGAACACAAGTAAGAAAAGAGCACTTTTATTAATAATGAATGAGAGCTATACTACTTGAAATGAAAAATTACACTTGCACGAAATTGAAATCCTATTCTAGCCCTATAATTATTAACTAAAACAAGTTCATAAATTACAATAAAAGCTATTACAAAGGCTAAAACAATACTAGGGTTAAGGGAAAACACAAAATGAGAAAGAGAGAGAGAGAAAAGAACAATAAAAAAGAACAAGAAACAAAGGGGCAGCACCTCCCCTCTCAACCCAAGCTTGCTGAAATGGAATGGGGGGGTCTGAATTTATAGGAAAAGTTCACGGGTTGGTCATGCCCTTCGACACGCCCTATGGGGGGCGTGTCAGTGGGCATGATAGGTACGAGGTTGACCTCGGGCTCTGGATTCTTGAGGGAAGGATGATTGCTTCTATATGTTTGTTGAAACGCCCTGGATCATGCCCGTGTATGGTGGGCGTGACACGCATGCCGCATCGAAATCATTGGTCGGAAATCCGTCAGTTATCGGAAAAGGAGGGGTCACGCCCTATGTCACGCCTGTGATGGGGGGCGTGACAGTACTGTTGGCGTGCTGAGTTGAAATGGCATTTAATGTGGCGGCAGGCAGAGGGCAGAGGGTGACACGCCCCGTGTCATGCCCGGGGACATGCCCGGGGAGGGCGTGTCAGGGGGGCGTGACAGCCGTTTTTCTTGTTACTTGGTATCTAGTGACAGGCTTCCTCGGGTTGGGTGACACGCCCTAGGTCATGCCCAAGGAGGGCGTGACAGGGGGGCGTGACAGGTCATTTTTGGCCAAACTTCTGAAAAACTGCAAAAAGACAATAAAATTACAGTGGCAATAATATTTGCATAAAAAAGATAAAAAATAAACTAATAAGACATGATTTGTACATTATAAACTAGAAAATACGATAATAGTTTAGGCTACAAAATGTATTATCATAGAGACTTTTCTATTGTTAGGAATCCTGTCTCACACAGTAGGACTAAACACATAGAAATTGATGGCGACGCTACCCCGTCACTGGTCTATGATGACGTTGGTGATGCGGTCGTTTACCCCCGACATAGAGAGTTTGTTGACTGGGACAATCGTTGTCGCAAGCTTGAAGATGAGATTCATCGCCAACGCTGCGCCCCGCTACATGTTATGCCCGTCTTTCGTCGTTAATCAAATAAAATTATAAAATTATAAATTAAATATTTATATTTATATATTGTTATGCAATTTAATTATTTTATGCATTTTATACATTTTATTTTATTTCATTTTATTATTCTATTTTTATTTCATATCATTATGGGTGCTTATAACCATCTAATGTTCATTTAAATTTTGAATGAAGGAGATTGAGTGGTGTAGCCTATATAAGGCCATGTTTTTGAAGGATTAGATAAGAAGAATAAAAAATTGAAAACCCTAAATCTATTGAGAATTTTCCTCCTCCTCCTTGCAATTTTCGGCCCTCCTCCTCTCCTCTCTCTTGGTCGCTGGCCACCCTCTTCCCTTCTCTATATTTCGGCCTCCTCTCCTCATCCTCCTCCTTTCTCAAGTGTCTCCACCATCAGCCCTTCCAATTCTTCACCAAATCCGACCACCAAATCACCCTAGGGTTCAGCCCTCCTCCAAGCTACCACCCTCTCTCTCCCCTTCAATCTCTCGGCCTCCCTCCTCCACCACCCAACCCGAGCACCCACCTCCATCAAATAAAACTGAGCAGCCCTCTCTTTCCCAAACACGACCAGCCCACTCAATCACCACCCCAAAAAATCGAACAGCCCCTCCTTCCACCTTGGCCATAATCCAACCACCTTTTCTCTTTCCTCCCAATATATATTCGACCATCAAGGTTACATCATCTTCAAGGGTTTTGAAAGTGAGGGTAAGATCTACCTTTACTCTAGAGGGGGGGGGGGGTGAATAGAGTATTTTAAAATAATTTTGCAAATTAAAAACTAATTGGCAGTGGAAGACATAATTTATTTATAGTGTATTGTGCTTGCAGTAAATAAAACAAAGTAAAGCAAGATATAAAAACACATCACACAGCAACCAATACACAAGCAAACCAGATGACACAAGGAGCTATAGTGGTTCCCCAATCAACCTTGGTACATCCACTCTTCTACCACCCTAGGTAGGAATCCACTGTAGGAAGATTTGATCAGGTGTCCTGGGCACCAATGAGCTTTTGATAATGTGCTCAAAAACCAAACAAGATTTTTTGATCAGGTGTCTTCCCACCACTAAGTTTTGACAAGGTCTCAGGAACCAAACACAAAACTTTTGAAGGGAGTTCTTAATAACGCTTTTACAGCAAAAGAAAATAAAAAGAGTGAAGGTGTTCTTCTCTGTCAACAATCAAAGAGAAGACTAGTGGATTTGTTGATGTCAAAGCTCCCCCTAAGATTAGCAGTAGGTCAGGAGAAGAAGCTTTTCACAGGGTGATATGCCATCAGTAAGTTGAGATCTCCAGCAATTGATAATTTCAGCAAAGGCTGAAATGTGTTGTGTCAGGAGTCTTTGATTGATGAAGCCTGGAAAACTTGAATCAGAGAAGAGATCTGAAAGAATAGAAGAGATTCTTCTCTGTGTGTTGATCTCCTTCTCTATTTTATATCTTGTGTTATGTAAAACTCTAACTGTATATTCCTATAGAATTCTTGAGAGATATTCTTCTTGATTTTTTTGTCTCTATTGTCTGTAATGATATTATGAAATCCAATCTCCTAGATAGCCATTAGCCAGTCATAAATGACTTCCTTAATTGGTAGCTGTCTCTGGAGGAAAGTCCTAAGAAACATTCCCTTTCAGTCTCCTTGAAACTTGCTCCAGATTGATGAAACGGCTACAAAATCTTCTGCATTAAATGATGGATATTGAAGACATTTGAATTCCATAACAGTCTGATTTGAAATCCTAAAATCATCGATCTCTCAAAAAGTCGTCGATCTTAGCTCGACTATCGTCGATCTGAGCTCAGAGATCTGGAGTTTGACTTGAGACAGAAATCATCGATCTGAGATCAAAGATCGTCGAACTGAGTTCGACGCCTCGTCGACCTGAGCTCAGAGATAGTCAAACTGAGTTCGACGCCACGTCGATCTGAGCTCGGCGAAAATTGCCTTTGGTCTTCTGCACTTGTAATCTAAACTAGGAGGTCTTGGGGGCAGCTTTCAAACCAAAGTTCTAAGCCTTAGACCTATTCTAGTTGACCTTTAAATCTATACAATGAGGTCAAGACACGATCCTATGGACATAGTGATCCTTACCCAAATTAGTAATAGGGTGTTCCAACAATCTCCCTCTATTTGGGTTAGGATAATTATTTACATTATTTATAGGAATTTAAATACAAGTAAGCAGAAATAAATACAACATTGCAGAATCATATATATAAAACACACAGCAAATTGTTCAGAGTGAGACATATAGTTTAGCTTACACTAGCAGTCATTTTCCTTGCCTTTAGTGAAAAGAATTTCCCTATTGGGGTTTTCTGCTTCTTTCATTGATCTTCTATCTTCAGCAACACCAAGAGTAGTTTGAAATTTAGCTCTAAGAACAACTGCCTCTGGGTGCAATTCCATATACCTTTCTGGGTCAAAGAATTTCCTGGATGAATATCTTTCAAGTTCTTGCTTTCTTTGCTCAGAAAGTGTTGAGATATTGGAGGTGTCTTTCCCTTGCTCTCTGACTTTCCTTATCTGATCTAAAGCAGCTAGCTCCTTCATCCTGGCTATCCAAGAGACTTAATTGTTCTCTGGATTTTCAAATGGAACAGGAGGCTCAAATTTGTTAATAGTATCTGAAGGAGCAGCTTTTTCATGAAATCCTTCTCTGAGTTTATAAGGGAATATCCCTGCAGTTGTATCACTAGAAGTATCTTGTCTTCTTCTTTCATATGGCTTGTATCTTGACTGTCCTCTAGTGTATACTTGCTGACCTCTCTGATTGTCTCTCTGCTTGCTTCCTTTTGATTGATTTCCCCTGGAGCTTTAGCTTCTGGGCATAGAACCTCTTGCTTGAATATGAGACTGGGCAGATCTTTGAGTAGAAATATTGGAGGCTGAATCAGCACTCGATCCTGCACCAGGAGAAGGAGGATGAGGAGGAGGAATAAATGAAAGAGATCTTTCATTGCATCTCTTTTTCTTCTTCATAGCCTTCAGCTGATTCCTAGAATATTGCATCCAATGTTCTGTAATTGGACAATCATGCAATATATAATAAGGAATGCCATTTTCAGAAGTGGCTTTCTTTGCAGGAACTCTCCTCATTGCTTTACTTCTAGCCTTACTCTTCCTTGCAATAGTTGCAGAGGAATCATCAGAATCTGTACTATATTCATCACTATCAGAACTCTGGGGCTTATCATACATAACATCTATTTCCTTGTAAGTTTCCTTGGTGGGGGAAACTGGAGCAGAAGCAGGAGGTGCAACAGTAGGAATAACAATAGAAGAAGTTGGAAACATGTACATCAACAGCTTCTGAAACAACAACAGTAGCCTCTAAAATAATATCAGCAGGCTTTGAAACAACAACAGGCTTAAGAATAGCCTCTGTGATCATCACTTCATCATCATCAACAAAAGCATCATCAGCAGTTGGAACTTCCACAGACTTGATTGAATCAATATATGATTGGATCAAGCTGGGATCACAGATTGAAATAGGCACAATGGCCTTAGAAAGATCTTCAGCATCTGGAGCTGGAAGATATCTGCTATATAGACCATCAAAAACTGAAAGCAAGAACCTGAAAGATGGGACTGCAGATGGAGCTAGAACATCTGGCACTGCTTCTGAACTTAGCATGAAATCTGAAACTTCAGCAGGCAGCATGGATTCTTCATTGGGCATCTCCCCCTGCCTGGATTCAGTAGAAACTGGATCTAGGCACCCCAAAGAAGGGATTGCCTGAGGAGGATAGGAAGAAGATATCCTTGCAGAGAAATCATTGATATATTTTAGAAGAGGAGCCAAGGAGGCTTCCAGCAGGAGTGTTAGACTGGGAGCTAATATCTCATATAACCTATCTGCAAGTGCAGGAACATCTACTTGCTAAAGGGAGGCTTGAGTAGAGGTAGAGAAGAATGTTGCAGAAGTGGATGTTGTTGGTGGAGCTACAGAAATGTGTGGATGTGATGTTGATGGAAGTGGTATGAATGTTTCAGATATAGGGATGGTGGTGATGGATGAAACTGGGATGGTGATGGATGGTGTGACTATGGAGATGGATGGTGTGAATGAGGGCTTAGCTAAGATATCTTGAAGAAGCTGTTGGTAGGAGGTGGAAGAAGATGGAAGCTCTTGTGGATAAGAAGGTGAATCATCCATATAGGAGTCATCTAGGAGGTTGAATGATGGAATATGGATGGATGAGTCAAGTTCTAGTGAGGGATAGTAATGAAGTGGATGAAATTGTTCTTGAAGAGTGGCTGGAAGAGGTGTAGAGATTGTTGGAGATGAAATTGTGATGAGGGATGTAGGGATGGTTGAGGAAACTGGAGGTGGAGATGGTGGAGATGAGATGGAGGATGAAGGTAACTCCTCTAATGGGGCAGTTGCTTGAGGTGAAGTGACTAAAGCTGTCCTGGTGCCTGAAGTAGTAGTTGCTGAGGGGGTCCTGCTCGGGTTGACAATTATCCTCTCCCATCTGCCAAATAAGGCAGAGGAAAACCTCTTGGAGGCATTAATATGCATGCCATTTGAGACCAGCAGTTGGGGGCATCTGTTGTTCAAAAACAATCCCACTATTCTCCCAAAATTTACAAAATTCTATTGATTTTCTTCTTAATCAGATCAAAGAAAATCTCTCCCCAGTTCAACTGTTTCTTATCTACAATAGCAGCCATTAGACAGAACTGATACTTAGAAATAGTATCATGGGCAGAGTGTTTTGCTAAAATGACTTTGCCCACTACATCAGCCAGAAATCTATATTCTACTGATAGATTTTTCTTAAGTAACTTATTAGGGTTTGTTGTATTATGACCCATTCTATCTAGCATATTAGAAAACTCTTCTACAGACAACTCAACACTATCATTTCCAGTACTTAGTTGAAATACCTCTGTAAAAATTGCGGGAGTGAGCGATACTTGGGTTCCCGAGATAGTCCCGACCACTGTATTCTGATCTAGGTTATGGCCTATGTATACCCATTCCTTGATTTCGTCGGCAGCAAGCTTAATCCTTGAAGTCATAATGGTGACCAGCTGTTGTTCTTTGAATAACTCTAGCTTGTTCTTGAAAATCTGATCGGTGCCTTCAAATGAATCCATATCAATGTCAAATCCTATGTCGAATTTCATGGCGGCTAGGACAGCAACAGAAACAACCATGACTTTCCTGCAAAATCAAACCAAACAAGACCAAATGTAAAGGGGTTTGGAGGGAAAGAAAGCCATGCAGAAAGTATGAATGCCCAAAAGAGAACGACGGCCGAAAATGATTTTATATCAGGGTTCGACGTTGAAATGGAAAGATCGTTGAACTCATTTCGACGATCTAGGCTTCTAAAGGAATCTGAAAGGTCTTCAACATCGTCGATCTCCGTTCGATGATATTGGAGAGCGTCGAGCTCCATTCGACGATCTCTGATCGGAAAGAGATGGCCTAGCACTATCAGGGAAATGCTGAGCTCCGTTCGACGCTTTCATGAGAACGTCGATCTCCGTTCGACGATCTTTAGGAAAAACATCGAGCACAGTTCAGAGTTATGAAAGAACCTATAGACACTAGAAAAATCAAGTTTTTAGCCTAGTCTTTGTCAATTTTAAGGTTTTAAAAAATCTTTGATCTTAATTTAGACTTCCTCCATCTAACATTCCTAACTGATTCATGAAGAATATGTGTTTCTTTTCATCCAAGGGTTTGGTGAAAATATCTCCCCTTTGCAAATCAGTTGGGATATATTGAAGTTCAATTTTATTCTTTTCAACATTATCTCTTAGGAAGTGATGCCTAATCTCTTTATGTTTTGTCCTACTATGGAGGACTGGATTTTGGGCTATAGAAATAACACTGGTGTTAAAATAAAAGATTTTTGACTTATCTAAGTCTTAACTATAGTCTAGGAGCTGATTTTGAATCCACAATATCTGTAAGCAACACTACCTGCTGCCATATATTCAGCTTCAGCATTTGATGTGGACACAGATGTTTGTTTCTTACAAAACCAGGAGACAAGTCTGTCACCAATAAACTGATAAGTTCCACTTGTGCTTTTCCTATTTACTCTACATCCAGCATAATCAGCATCTGAAAATCCAGTTAATTCAAATCCTGAATCTTTTGGATACCAGAGACCTAGATTTGGACTACTTTTCACATACCTAAGAATCCTTTTTACTAATGTTAGGTGTGACTCTCTAGGGCTTACTTGGAATCTAGCACAGATGCATGTAGCAAACATTATGTCAGGTATACTAGCTGTAAGATACAATAAAGAGCCAATCATTTCTCTATATTTTGTCTGATAAATAGGTTTCCCATGTTCATCATCATCTAATACAACATTAGTAGGCATAGGTGTTTTCATAGATGATGCTTCAGACATACAAAATTTCTTAACCAACTCTTTTGCATACTTGGTTTGAGAAATTAATATGCTATCAGCATACTGTTTGACTTGCAATCCTAGAAAGAAGGAAAGCTCACCCATGCTACTCATTTCAAATTTTGAATGCATTAGGTTGGAAAACTTCTTGCACAAGTTTGAATCAGTAGATCCAAAGATAATGTCATCTATATAAATTTGTACTAGTAGGATATTGGACTTATGGGTTCTAATGAAAAGGGTTTGGTCTACTCTACCCCTTTTGAAATCATTTTCCAAAAGAAAGCATGCTAAGGTCTCATACCATGCTCTAGGAGCTTGCTTGAGACCATATAATGCTTTATGCAGTTTAAAAACATGATCAGGATGAGTAGGAGAGATAAAACCCTGGGGTTGTCTGACATAGACTTCTTCCTTGATATCTCCATTTAGAAATGCACTCTTCATATCCATTTGATAAACTTTGAATCTCTTGTGAGCTGCATAGGCTAGGAATATTCTGATGGCCTCTAACCTTGCAAATGGTGCAAAGGTCTGGTCATAATCTATTCCTTCTTTTTGTGAGTATCCTTGTGCAACTAGCCTTGCATTGTTCCTTACAATAATGCCTTGATCATCTAGTTTGTTCCTAAATACCCATTTTGTTCAAATAATGGTTTGATCCTTTGGCCTTGGCACTAGCTCCCAAACCTTGTTTCTTTCAAATTAATTTAACTCCTCTTGCATTACAATGATCCAGTGTGGATCTTGTTCTGCATCTTATATGGATTGAGGCTCAATTTGAGAAAGAAAGCAGGTGTGAATCAGGTTTTGGTTGACCTGATTTCTTGTTTTCACACCAGCTGAGATGTCTCCGATCACTTGGGAGGTTGGATGATCTCTTGATGTTACTCAATCAACAAGGGGTGTTGATTGTTCACCAATCTGTGTTGTTGTTTCCTCTTGTGGAACAACAACTAGCTCTTCATTGTGATTCTCACCAAGATGTTGAATGTATTCTTCATCTTCACTGCTTTCACCTTTTTGTTGAATAAGTGAAGGTGTTGTATCCTCTTCAATGATGTTTATCCTGTCTAAATTCTCTGAAAGAGAATGTACCTGCAAAGGTTCTGTGGTAGAAGTATTCTTCTCCTTGTAAGACATGTTAGTTTCATAAAAGGACACATATACAGATTCTTCAATTTTAAGAAATGATTTGTTATATACCCTATAAGCCTTACTGATCATGGAGTATCCCAGAAACACTCCTTCATCAGCTTTGGCTTAAAATTTTGCTATATATTTCTTGTCACTATTATGTATGTAACAAATACAACCAAAAATTCTGAAATAGTCTACTTTAGGTTTCTTCCCTTTGAGTAATTCATAGGGAGTCTTGCCCTTCAGCTTATGTATCAAACTTATATTCAACACATAGTTTGAGGTGTTCACTGCCTCTGCCCAAAAGGATAGAGGAAGGTGAGCATCTGTCAACAATGTAGTAGCAGATTCAATAAGGGTTCTATTTTTCCTTTCAGCTACCCCATTTTGTTGAGGAGTTCTAGGAGCTGAGAAAGTGTGTCTGATCCCTTCACTATTATAGAACTCTTGTATAAGAAGAGAATCAAACTCTGTCCCATGATCACTTCTGATCAGGGCAATGTGAGTATTGAACTCAATCTGTATGCATTTGAGAAACTCTGTGAAACACTTAAAGTTATCAGACTTCTTCCTCAGAAAGAACACCCATGTGACTCTAGAGAAGTCATCTACAACTACTAAAGTGTAAGATTTCCCTCCTAGACTTTCTACTGTAATGGGTCTAAATAGATCCATGTGTAACAGGTAAAAAATCCTAGGTGAATCACTCTTATTAAGTGACTTAAAGCTATTTTTAGTTTGTTTGCCTAATTGACAAGCCCTGCAAAGTCCTTCCTTCTTGTAGGGGCCAGAAGGTAGTACTCTAACAAGGTTGTCCTTGGATAGCCTAGTAATGGTTCTAAGGTTTACATGTCCTAATCTTTTATGCCAAAGCTCATTTGGTTTACTAACAGAATTGAACAAATAGATATCTACCTTAGTTGATTGAAAATCTACAAGATAGATGTTACCTTTCCTTTTACCTGTCAACACAGTTGTGTTGTCCTCTGATTTGATTTTGCATGAAGATTTATTGAAAGTCACCTGGTAGCCTTCATCACACAATTGACTGATGCTGATTAAGTTGTGCTTCAGTCCTTCCACATAGGCCACCTTCTTGAATGTGACTGACCCTATCTAGATTGCACCATATCCCTCGGTCTGTCCAAAGTTTGAGTCTCCAAATATGACCTTGGGTCCAAGCTTGGCTTTGAAGGATGTAAGATTATTCTTTCTCCCTGTCATGTTCTTTGAGAACCCACTATCTAGATACCATTGCTGGTCTATTGTTGGATAGGTCTTCACCTACACATATAATAATTTATTTGTTTTTGACCCAGTTTACCTTGGGTCTATGTTGATAAACTTTGAAATTAGAAATGAAAGACATATCTTGTTGACTCTTATACCCTTTAGGATGATATCTCCTAGGAGGAATTATTCATTTAGTATAACGGTTGAACCCTTGAGATGTAGGATATCTAGAATAAACTTTTGATGTACCCTTTGAGAATTGGTCAAATCTCTGAGCTCCGTACGACGATCATGGATCTGAGTTCAACAATCTTGGGTCAGATCGTCGAGCTCCGTTCAGCGATCGATCTTGCCTGTGTTCAGAGACCAGAGATCGTCGACCTGAGTTCGATGATTCAGCATGAAAACGCTGAGCTCTGTTTGAATATCGTCGAGCTCTGTTCGAAGATCGTCGAGCTCTATTCGACGATATCTGTTGAACTTTATTCTTTTTGGTTAGATCAAAATTTTTTCTAGCTACCTCCACAACTCCTTTTCCCTTATCAGAGATAAACTTAATGGGAGTTGTTAACACAATGGCTTGGCTGGATGAAGCACCCAAGCCCAATGTACTATTGAGTCTTGAGTTCATTGTGCTTGTGATGTCCATCAGTTTGATACTTCTCCCATTGAGAGTTTCTTCAAACTTCTTGGCCTCAAATAGTTCACTTTTCAGTGAAGCTATCTTCTCCCTACAACATTCTAACTCCTCAGAGAGTTTGAGGTTATCTGATTTTAAGGTGCTGTATTCAGACAGTTGATTTCTGAGAGAGATAATCTCTTTCTCAGACTTGAGTAGGTCTAAACATAGTGCCGTAAACTCAAATTTAAAGTCCTCTAAATAAAAATCAAAAGTGTCTATTACCTGATCATCTTAAGCTTCAGGTCTTGATTCAGACCCTGACTCTTGTTCTGCATCTGAATTGTGTTGAGAGGCATTGATAGCCATCATGCAGAAGTCCTTCTCTTGGGCATCATCTTCATCATAACTTGAGCTTGATGAAGTATCTGATTCTCCTTCAGTCTCACTCCAGGTCTCAGCCATAAATCCTTTCCTGGTATGCTTGTTCTTGTTAGGGGAGGATTTGTCATAGTTGTTTCTCCTGGAGTCTTTGTCTCTTCTCCTTTCTCTCTTATCTTTCTTGTCCTTGTTTTGGTTCTCTGTACAGACAGGCACAATGTGGCCTGGTTTCCTGCATCCAAAACAGATAATCTCTTTATTACTGGATTTGTCATACCTTGGCTTTTCATGGCCTCTTGATGACCTTTTCCTGAAGTCTTTTCTAGTCATCTTGTAGAATCTTTTGGCTAGTAGGCTCATTAGCTCTTCATTGCCTATGACCTTGTCTTAAGGCTATTCTTCTGTAGCTTTAAAATCAATTGTCTTCTCCTTCCTTGTTGCTGGAGAAGCTGTCTTTTGCTCTTCCTCTCTATTTTTGATGAGCAGCTCATAAGACTTGAGCTTGCCCAATAGAGCTTCAGTGGTGATCTCATTCAAGCTTCTGGAATCCTTGATTGGCCAGATCCTTGAGTCCCAAGTGCTGGGGAAGCACAATAGGATCTTATCATTGAGTTCAGTCGGTGAGATCTCCTTGTCAGAAGTTTTTAATTCACTGACAATCAGACTGATTCTGTTATACATGTCAGCTACTGACTCAGTTTCTCCCTTCTTGAAGATCTCTTACTAGGTTATGAGATGAAATCTTCTGTCCTTTCTCTCATCAGCAGATCCTGACACAAGCTCAGATAGCTTGTCCTAGATTTCCTTTGCTGAGTTACATTCAGCTACTTTCTGAAATATATCATCAGACATTGTCTGAGCCAATATATTCATTGCCTTTGCATCAGTAACTTTCCACTTCTTGATGTCTGCATCTGTTCCTGAAGGGGGTGGAATAACATTTGTACTTGTGGTTTCTGTAGGTCTTGGACACACTGTCAAAACAGAATTAAAGATATCCTCATCAATAGAATTCATGTACAATTTAATCCTTGCCTTCCAAAGTGCAAACTTAGAAAGATTGCATACTAGAGTTCTGGTGCTTGCATTGTCTTTGTTCTGTGCCATAGATTTATATTAAAATATTTATAATAGAAATAATAACTCTCTATTAAAGGTTGATCTTATCAGAGATCTTTTGGTTCAGGTGTTAGCCTATAAAAACAACCAACCTGGCTTTGATACCAATTGAAAGTGAGGGTAAGATCTACCTTTACTCTAGAGGGGAGGTGAATAGTGTATTTTAAAATAATTTTGCAAATTTAAAACTAATTGGCAGTGGTAGACTTAATTTATTTATAGTGTATTGTGCTTGTAGTAAATAAAACAAAGTAAAGCAAGATATAAAAACACAGCACACAGCAACCAATACACAAGTAAACCAGATAACACAAGGAGCTATAGTGGTTCCCCAATCAACCTGGGTACATCCACTCTTCTACCACCCTAGGTAGGAATCCACTATAGGATGAGTTGATCAGGTGTCTTGGGCACCAATGAGCTTTTGATAAGGTGCTCAAAAACCAAACCAGATTTTTTCATCAGTGTCTTTCCACCACTTAGTTTTGATAAGGTCTCAGGAACCAAACAAAAACTTTTGAAGGGAGTTCTGAATAACGCTTTTACAGCAAAATAAAATAAAAAGAGTGAAGGTGTTCTTCTCTGTCAACAATCAAAGAGAAGACTAGTGGATTTGTTGATGCCAAAGCTCCCCCTGAGATTAGACGTACGTTAGGAGAAGAAGCTTTGCACAGGGTGATAGGCCTTCAGTAAGTTGAGATCTCCAGCAATTTAAAATTTCAGTAAAGGCTGAAATGTATTGTGTCAGGAGTCTTTAATTGATGAAGCCTGGGAAACTTGAATCATAGAAGAGATCTAAAAGAATAGAATAGATTCTTCTCTGTGTGTTGATCTCCCTCTGTTTTATATCTTGTGTTCTGTAAAACTCTAACTGTATATTCCTGTATTATTCTTGAGAGATTTTCTTCTTGTTTTTTTGTCTCTATTTTCTGTAATGATATTATGAAATCCAATCTCCTAGATAGTCGTTAGCCAGTCATAAATGACTTCCTTAATTAGTAGCTATCTCTGGAGGAAAGTCCTAAGAAACATTCCCTTTCAGTCTCCTTGAAACTTGCTCCAGATTGATGAAATGGCTACAAAATCTTCTGCATTAAATGCTGGATATTGAAGATATTTGAATTCCATAACAGTCTTATTTGAAATCCTGAAATCGTCGATCTCTCAAAAAGTTATCGATCTGAGCTCGACTATCGTCGATCTGAGCTCAGAGATCTGGAGTTTGACTTGAGACAAAAATCATCAATCTGAGCTCGTAGATAGTCGAACCGAGTTCGACGCCTCGTCGACCTGAGATCAGAGATAGTCGAACTGAGTTCGACGCCTCGTCGATCTGAGCTCGACGAAAATTGTTTTTGGTCTTCTGCACTTATAATCTGAACTAGGAGGTCTTGGGGGCAGCTTTCAAACCTAAGTTCTAAGCCTTAGACCTATTCTAGTTGTCCTTTAAATCTATACAATGAGGTCAAGACACAATCCTATGGACATAGTGATCCTTACCCAAATTAGTAATAGGGTGTTCCAACAGGTTTTTTGCAATGGAAAAGCGGCTTGCGTCTTCATCGTTCGGTGCGGTTCCGTGGATTCTCATGGAAATAGATCCAACCATTGTCATCGCGTGCTTCCTCCACTCGTCTTTGTGGATGAATTTCTTGGGATTGGGTAACAAATTCTTCTATATTATTGTGAGATTTGGTGGATTAGAAGGCTAGCATTTAGTCTTTATTTATATTGAAATCTTTGCGCTAATAAAATCTGAATTTCAAGCATTTAATTCTCCGAATATTTTCGTATAAATTGGACTGGGTAAATCTCGTGAATGCTAGAAGAAATCGGGTTCATTACCCCCTGATTTCTCCTTGAGTTCAAGTGATTTGACATACCACCATATTAATTAATTTTGGTAATTGTTTGTACTTTGTAAAATCGCTAGTTTTAGCTCGGATACTCTCTTAATGGGTTTGTGTATGCTTGCAGATTATTATAATTTGAATAACTAATTGTCCGAATCGTGTGGGTCCTATTCTCTTGAGCGAACATTGGCCTATAGCCCCGTTTAATCTATTTAAAGGGGTAGTGACCCTTTGTGTTGTACGTTGTTAAAGTTTGTGCCCTAGTGTTTGAGTTCAACGGTAGCGTAATTAGAGAGATATCGCATGCTACGTATCTAGTTTAATTATTCGAATAAAAAAGCGCGTAGTAATTATTGTGTCAGAACCATTGACCTGCATCAATTTGGTATCGGAGAGAGGTTGTGTCAATTTCCTAATTGTCACCATCCCCCTATTCTTAGTATGTAAACACACACTTACCTTGCACGATTTGTTGTAAAAAACACAAAAAAGTTTATTTTTGGTCTGCAAATAGCGGTATAAAACTTTTATTTTTCTGATTTTTTTTAATAATCTCCATATTATTTTCATTAAGAAAATCAAAAAAATATTTTACTACCCTAGTTATTAAGCGGGAACCAATCCGTCTTTCTTAGATTATATTTGTCAGATTCATTTATTTCTTGCATGCACACAAGATCCGGGTAGATTAGTCTCTTCGGTCCCCATTAAATATGGCTTATGACGTGTATGCTTCCCGATTAGACTATTTGTATGCTAAAGTCATGGCTAATCACACCCCAACCTTGCCTACTTATCAGAGTAATACCAACCGTCCCCACACTTTTCCTGACATTAGAAGACAGGTACTTACTTATGACGTTTATGAGAGTCCTCAAATTTTTAGGGACTGGCTTAAGGGAAAGGAAAATTATTTTTATTATCACGACTGGGACGACCACCAAAAGTTTATCGTCGCCCGAGAGAGATTATTAGGTTAAGCCCAGTTGTTTTGGCTAAACAAAAAGCGCCGTGTGGTTAATTATTAATATGCTTGGCCTTCTCACCTTTCTATTTCACCCCGACTACCTTAGTACTAATAACACCACAACTATGAGCACGTGTAGTTATGACACTAGACCCGTAGCTTCTTATAAGAGTGACCATATGCCTCAAACTAGATCCTCTCCCCACAAAGGTAGGACTACCCAAAGTGTGCCTACTCCCACCTTTAGGGACATTAAGCAGTTTAGACCCTATGTTTTGGACTCGAACGATATTACTACTAGGGCATTGCCTCCATTATCTTCGACCTCTGAGCCTCCTGAGATTGTGTATGATACCCCTGAGGATTCTGATGTAGATGTGGTATCTTTTGACTCTATGGATGACTGGTTAGATGAGAGTATTCCTTTATGTACGATAGTGCCCGACGATTCTGATGATTCTGACATTGATGGGATACCTAGTGATTTGGAAGACGATGTATGAGATGATGTAATTCCAATCTATGAGAGTATCCAGTTGCCTATTACATGCTCTGCTAGCATTGTGTTAGATAACCCTAGTATTGAGTGCCCTCTCCAGGCTACGATCCCCATCGTGATAAAGCCTACGATTATACCAGCTGAGATTGTGTCCGAGTCATCTGAGGAGCCTGAGAGTGAGGATGTCCCAATTATTATTGCGGTTGAGTTACCATCTGAGGGAAGGATACTTTTGGATGATTGTCTTGTTATATACCCAGATGAGAGTTCCTTGATGTTATCACCGTTGGGTGAAATTTATAATTATTTGGATGTTATCCCAGGATTGATTTTACTGACCCTTACTCCTATTTATTTTCCTTCATTAGATGAATTTTAGGATGTGGATCTGATAGTCCTTGTCTTAGTTTTGGTGCCACACCCACTCTATTAGTTCCTACATTGGATTTGTCTCAACGTTTAGATATTAATAAGTTGAGCGCACTAGTATTTGGTCTTTTCACCGCACCTCGTACATCTGACTACACGTCACCTTCGAATATTCAATTTTTTGCGTGTCCGTCTACGGTTCTGTCTTTGATTATAATCGATTCTGATTCCTCGGAGATTGTGCTCCTTGATTTGGTCTCATCACGCCATAATTATTCTTTCAATCAAGTGGCACACACTTTTCCTACGCCTATTTACGACCTTTGCTTACATGTATCTAGGAAGTTATCTAGCCATTTTAATTTATGACGCACACACTTCCGCTCCCTTCCGAGACCGTCCTATGCTAGATTTGGTGATTTGGGTTTAGTTTGGTCAGTCCCCGAGCGGATGCCTATTGGCTCCGTCAATAAATTAATATGTAGGAACGCCGACCCATCCCTGGTTAAGAAGAACATCAGGTTTCATGATTTTCTTTCAAATTTTTCTAATGCACAAGGTGTTTCACTTTATTTCAAGTTTCCAGACTTTTTACTATACGTCTCTTGTCCACCTGAGTGGCTTTCTTCATCGTTTCACTCTCCCACTAAAAGTACTCTTGGGTTGGGGAGTGTTAGTTCTACCGTGTCTATTTTTCATGTAGATTCCTTGGTTCATGAACTGGATGGTAAGATTCAAGTTTTTTTCTTTTTCCTAACACCCTTTCGCCTTTTGTTGTTCCTATGTCTGATAGGTTCTCATTGTTATGGGATGTTCACGCTACTACGACTTCGATTGTGGGGCAAAGTTTGCCCCCTGTTGTTGCTGCTTTCGACTATTTTCCCCTCACGGACCACTCATCAGTGATGAGTGATTTTGAGCGGGGGAGGATTGATGGCGACACTGCCCCGCCACCAGTCCATGATGACGTTGGTGATGCGGTTGTTGACCCCCCGACATAGAGAGTTTGTTGACTTGGATGATCATTGTCGCAAGCTTGAAGATGGGATTCATCGCCAACGCCGCGCCCGCTACATGTTATGCCCGCCTTTCGCCGTTAATCAAATTAAAATTTATAATTATAAATTAAATATTTATAATTATATATTGTTATGAATTTTAATTATTTTAATTATTTTATGCATTTTATTTTATGCATTTTATTATTGTATTTTTATTTCATATCATGATGGGTGCTTATAACCTTCTAATGTTCATTTAAATTTTGAATGGAGGAGATTGAGTGGTGTAGCCTATATAAGGCCATGTAATTGAAGGATTTGATAAGAAGAATAAGAAATTGAAAACCCTATATCTATTGAGATTTTTCCTCCTCCTCCTTACAAAATTCGGCCCTCCTCTTCTCCTCTTTCTTGGCTGCCAGCCACCCTCTTCCCTTCTCTATATTTCGGCCTCCTCTCCTCCTCCTCCTCCCTCCTCAAATGTCTCCACCATCAACCCTTCCCCTTCTTCACCAAACCCGACCACCGCATCACCATAGGGATCTGCCCTCCTCCAAGCCGCCACCCTCTCTCCCCTTCAATATCTCGGCCTCCCTCCTTCACCACCTAACCCGAGCACCCACCTCCATAAAAAAAACTGACTTCCCTCTCCTTCAAAAACCCGACCAGCCCACTCCATCACCACCCCAAAAAACTGAACAACCCCTCCTTCCATGTTGGCAATAATCCCACCACCTTTTCTCTTTCCTCCCAATATATATTCGGCCATCAAGGTGACACCCTCTTCAAGGGTTTTTTGCAATGGAAAAGCGGCTCGCGTCTTCATCGTCCGGTCCGGTTCTGTGGATTCGCATGGAAATAGATCCAATCACCTTCTTCGCGTGCTTCCTCAACTCATCTTTGTGGATGGATTTCTTAGGATTAGGTAACGAATTCTAAACCTACTCTTGTGAGATTCTTCTATATTATTGTGAGATTTGGTGGATTAGAAGGCTAGTATTTAGTCTTGATTTGTATTGAAATCAGTGCGTTAATAAAATCTGAATTTCAAGCGTTTCATTCTCCGAATATTTTCGTATAAATTGGAGCGGGTAAATCTCCTGAACGTTAGAAGAAATCGGGTTCAATAACCCTTGATTTCTCCTTGAGTTCAAGTGATTTGGCATACCACTATATTAATTAACTTTGGGATTGGTTTGTACTTGTTGAAATCGCTAGTTTTAGCCCGGATACTCTCTTATAGGGTTTGTTTATGCTTGCGGATAATAATAATTTGAATAGCTAATTGTCCTTATCATGTGGGTCCTATTTGCTTGAGCGAACATTGGCCTATAGCCCTTGTTTAATCTTTTAAAAGGGGTAGCAACCCTTTGCATTGTACGTTGTTAAAGTTTGTGCCCTAGTGTTTGAGTTCAATGGTAGCGTAATTAGAGAGATATCGCACGCTACGTATCTAGTTTAATTGTTCGAATAAAAGAGCGCGTAGCAATTATCCCGTTAAAACAATTGGCCTGCATCAGAAATTAGATATCATTTTATTAGGGAGAATATGGAAAAGGAATACATCAATCTAGAGTTTGTCCCCACAGACAAGCAAGTGGCTAACATCTTTACTAAGCCACTAGATTCAACACCTTCAAGTTTGAGTTGGGTATGTTGAACTTGGTCTAGCTTCAGTTTCTCCCTATAGTATTTTTTTGGTGCAAGATTTGTTCTTCTAGCAGGAGATGGATACCTTTAGTGGTAAGGAGACCAAAGTGTCAATCAGTAATATGATGGTAAAAGATGCTTCTGTTGAGGGGGAGCAAGTCCAGCAGCTGCAAGAGCAGATTCAGCCTCATGAAAAAAGGAAGCTAGCAGCTGCACCAATGGGATCATCTATAATCAAATAGGGGGAGAAGGAAATCAAGACAGGCCAGCTCCTCCCTGACTATTCTACAAAAGTCACAAAGGGGGAGAGAAGGAATTATTCAAGTAATAACACATTTCTAGGCTGATCAAGTGATCAAGTGGTAACAAAGCCAAAAGGAGATGATCAATACATGCAACAGATTCAGGGGGAGAAATAAATGTTCCCATGTAGCATTCAAGTGATGACACATAGCTTGTAGCAAAATAAGGGGAGTAAGTGATGCTCACCATACAGGCAGGAAATGTGGTAACCTTCCTAGATCTGTTCTGTTATTATAACACATTTTATTATTGTATATATTGTGTTTGACACTGACTAAAGAAATTTGAAAAAGGGTTTTGACTTCTTCAAATAGGGTGAGATTATTGGGTCCATTAATCCCAATATACCAGATATGTAAGAAGTCAAACAAGTCAATGGCATACACATCAGTTGTAATTTATGTGTGTTTAAGTTCATGCATGCGGGTTAGTCCTCATCACATTGATTGGACAGGTGGACATCAAGTAGGCTGCTGGTAAAGTAGAAATCCTACTAAGTCCACAAGAATTGAGTGGAGCAAGCTCACTCAATGCCAGATGTCAAGGAAAGATGTTGGCTATCAAGAAATTTTGCTAAGTCAACAGGCGTTGAGTGAAGCCAATTCACTTAATGCCATATGCCAAATAAACGCACTGAGTCAGGTGTGGACAGTCAACGGCTTAGCATCAGGAAGCAGAAAAATCAACTAAAGTCCATAGGAGTTGAGTAATGTCAATTCACTCAACTCCATAGAGCTTATTCGTAGAGTAAAGCTCATTATGTCAAAGCCACAGAGACTCTGTCCAAGAAAACTATTCTAAGTACAAAGGCGTTGAGAGAAGCCAGTTCACTCAATGCCAGATGACAGAAGCATTGAGTCATGCTACTACAGTCAAAGTAACAAAAAGAGGCTAAGTACAAAAGAATTGAGTGATGAAGCTTCACTTAACACTCTCAACGCCTCAGCAAGATGACAGACTTCAGTGTTGCAGCTAAATATAAAAGCATTGAATGATAAAGCTTCACTCAACGCTCTCAATGCCAAGAAGAGCATAAGCTTCCAAGTGTAAAAGCATTGAGTGATGAAGCTTCACTCAACGCTCTCAATGCCATATATCTAAAAGCGTTGAGTGATGAAGCTTCACTCAACGCTCTCAATGCCTCAGATGCAGAATGGTTTTGGCAGATGACTAAGGGTTTTGGCATTGAGTGAAGGACATTCACTCAACGCACTCAATGCCTAAGTTGATTCTGAGAAATTGGTAAAGTCCTAAAAGGGTGATGTCAGCAAGAGTCAGCAAAGGTTAACAAAGTCAACACATTTCAAATTCTTTGCGGGAAAGATGTAGTATGCCTTTAATGGCGTCGACGGCCAACTGTTCAATCTTTTGAGAAAAAGGAATGTGATATATCAACAATTAAAGCTTGGCCCACGTCGGAAAGATCTGTTGATCATCGATCTATAAAAAGAAAAAGATTGCTAGACAGAAAAAAATCATTTAGGGTTTTTTGATTACGCATAGCGGCGAATCTTCGTCTTCTTCCTTACCATTATCATTGAGTCTGAAGCACAGTTTCTGATAAGTTTAATTGAGAGCTAAAATAGATTGCTGCTGTGATTTTCATCAGTGACAACAAGATCATAAGTGATTTCTGAAGAAGAGGAAAAGGAGAAGTAGAGCTTTCATATTTCTACAGTCAAGGTTAGTTGGTTGAGGAAGATTCAGAACTGTTAAATTCACATTCTTCAACAGCAGATTAGAATCTTGATTCTGAGTTACTTCCATCACAAGCAGCCTAGAATTCAAGATCTTTTATCTTGTTGCTTTGAAGAAGCCAGGGAAGAGAATTTCTCAGTCTAGGAAGAAAGACCCAGGGAAATCTCTCTGGCATCAATCATTTTAACCTCATTTTTATTTTTTGTAGGATCCAGTCTTGGATCTAAGTGTAAGATTCATGTGTGAATCTGAGTTGTTGGCCTATAAAGGCTGAGGTAGGATCCCGTTTGGATTTGAGTGTAGGGCTTAGGCCTTAGTTGTAGGATCTTTTGGATCTGAGGTAGGGCTATCCTTCTAGCCTGAGTAATAGGACCTTTGGGGCCTGAGGTAGGTGAGTGTTTAATCACTGAGATGTAGGGCCTAGTGCCTGAGTTGTAGGTATTGAAGGAGACTGAGTGGTCCTGCGGGATCGTGTTGTTAGATCCTTGGAGCCGAGTATTGGTGAAGAGACTTGTCTAAAACTCTATTAGAAAGGCGGGAGGGACAGTGGACTTACCCATAATATGGGGAACCACTATAAAATATCTGTATCTTCTGTGTGTATATCTTGAAAGACTAACAAACTAGTCACAAAGAACAGGATAATCTGGTATTGGTCTAGATAACTTAAAAGAGACCAAAAACCTATTCACCCCCCAGGTGTTTAGCTTACTTTGAAAACAAAGACTTTCAGCAGGGACTTGATTATGATCAGTAACAAGTGAAATTGATTATCATGAAGTGTTACTTCTGCAGTAGATGTGCCCATATTTAATGTCTATATATTACTTGAATCTAGAGTAATATATTGTGATGGAGAAGGTATTGTTTTTGCGGGTTGAACTGTTTCATAAGAAAGATTTGATAATGGTGAAGATGGAGGTGATAGTTCCTTGTTTGAACCAGGTTTGACAATATGTCTAGTCTTTTTGGAGAATAAGGCTATTGTCATCCTTTTGCCGGGAGGAATGTGTACCCCTTTTGATTTGTACAGAGAGGGATAATGTTGTTTTAATATTTGACTCATAAATGTCATATATGCACTATCCTTATGTTTGTACTTTTGACCTATAAGTTTTAAGATACACTTACTCCAATCAATCTTCTTTCTTAAAACCAGAACACCCATCAGATGCAATTGAGCCTTAGGAACAACATCACATGTAGATATCTTGCACATTATCACCTTTCCTACAAGATCAGTGTAAAAATTTATGATAAACAGAAAATGGGACACCAGGCACAGGAACACTCAACCTATCTTAGCCCAAGCAACCAAATGCAACCAGAAGAGCAAGAATCATATACTATAAAAATCTTTACAGAGGGAGGCATACATGGTGAGACATGATTCGCCAATATTTTCGATGGGAGCAGAAAAAATACAAGGAAAAGAAACAAGCCACGTGGACTCAAGGAGTAACCGCTGGCTCTGCTGTTAAACGTTATAGAGTCAGCTGAACCTGCTAAGTCGCCAACCAGCAACCTAGCCACGCGGACTGCTTGTTATTCCGCAGTTAAAAGGAACTCTGTCCGTTGAACTACAAGCTGCCAGACCACGAGGTCACCTAGCCGCCGGATCACGCGGACTGCTGCTGCAACCGAACAGAACAAGAGGCCAGAGGCAGACAGCTAATTGAAATGGGAAACAAGTTGTAGAAGAAAAGACTGCCTGGTCGCAAGCTGCGACCTGCATCTAACCACTGGTTGCAAATCGCAGAATCCGCACTAACCCTGACCAAAGTCATAACCAAGTCCCTGGCTCCACAACACAATCCGCACAACCTACACAGCACAACCCGGTCAACCTCTTCAAACCGCGCGGATAAAAAAACCTAACTACAACAACTTTCTGCGAGTACACTTACTATTCACTCTGTATCAATTGATATGTCAGGGGAGTCCTATATATAGGCACGAAGAGGATTGTGATCAATTCCCAGTCGATAGGATCACAACCCTATATCGAGGCGAGACCCAAGTGATACCGCAAAACTGCCTTGTTGCTAAAGCACAAGACATGACTAGAAAGATTAGACGGGCATTGTAGATAGCGCAGTAGTCTGCACACCTGCAAACAAACTCCAGTCTATCCATAAGCGGACTGAGCTCCAGTATGCATATCCTATCCCCGCAACCAAAGGTCATAATACTAAATGCCGAACTCGACGGACCGAGAAATACGCCCACGCAGACCGCGTGATCTCCCGAACTGAGCCATCCAGGACTTGATCCAAATCCAAACAAAGTCCACACCACCAGATATCCCTGGTGCGGATACAGCACCAACGGATACAATATACATTCCACACAAAATTGGCGAACTCCCGAGCCAGACCACAATCCGGTAACTGTGCGGATAACTATCCTATCCGCCCGGATTCTACAGGCAATAAATGGCTAGCCACATCTAAGCTAATCTGCCAAGCCGCCACCTTCTTTCCGCGTAGGTTGTGCAGACAGACCTCCTAGGCCGCCCAAACCACGACTTTCACTTCAAAAATTTCAACACTCCCCCTTGTAGTGAGAAGTGGAGGCCAGCCCTAACAATCCCCGTAACCGAGTAAATGGCCACTTTGACAACAACTTTGTGAAGATATTCGCGATGTTTTCCTCGCTCTACACATGTCCAACCACAATAGACCCCTCCAACACCTTCTCATGAAAGAAATGGTGCTAAATCTCAATTTGCTTGATCCGCGCGTGACAAACTAGATTATTAACCAGTTTCAGGGCACTCTCATTATCACTGCGTAGCAGAGTAGGACCACACACTTCATCACGGATATCCTCTACTAGTTTCCTAAGCCAGATGGCTTCCCGAGCTACCAAGACCGAAGCCTTGTACTCCGCTTTTGTAGTAGAGACGGACACAGAATCCTACTTCTTGCTGCACTAAGAAATACCCGCTGATCCATATATGAAGACGTAACTAGATGTTGACTTTTGGTCGTCTGAATCTCCAACATAATCAACATCTATATAGCCATGCAGGCTGAAGCCTAAGTCTCTCCCATAAAGGAGTCCCATATAGGAAGTGGACTTCACGTAATTCAGAATGGTCCTTGCGCCATCAGATTAGTCTTTCGAGGTTCCTCCATATATCGACTTACTCAACCTACAACATATATAATGTTTGGCCTCATAATCGTCAAGTAAATAAGGCTCCCCACCAAAGCACGGAACATTAGAGGATCTAGAAGTATCCTCCCCTCATCTCGTCGAAGATTGATGCCAACATCAAGAGGAGTAGAGCTAATCTTCCCTTCTAGCATGCTGAATTACCTAACGATCTGATCCACAAAGCCCATTTGGGAAATAAGTATGTCGCTCTCTTTCCTCTCCACCTCGAGTCCAAGTAAGTGGTCGGCACACCTAAGTCATTCATCTCGAATCGAATCACAAGCTCTGCCCTGAGCCTAACCACCTCCTCCTCGGAGTTTCTCGTGACGATCAAGTCATCCACGTATACCAACACCAAGACATGAAGCTCCACTTCTTCTTGATGAACATGCTCGAATCTGAAGCCGAGGAAAAATAACCGAAGATTTGGAGGTATTTTGCTATCTTCTCATACCATGCCCTCAGAGCCTACTTCAAACCATAAAGGGCCTTCCTGAGCTTGCAGACGTATCCTGGATGATCTTTAGATATGTATTCAGGCGGCTAAACCATGAAGATGTATTTATCAATCTCCCCATAAAGAAAGGATTTCTTTACATCCAGCTCCCACAACTTCTAACTCTAGAAAGACGCCAAGGACATCACTACCCAAACTGAAGTAATCTTTACCATAGGACTAAACGTCTCTTCATAATCTTCTCCGTACTGCTGAGAAAAACCTTGAGCTAGGAGAAGAGCCTTGTACTGCTTGATTCTCCCATCCGCCTTCTTCTTTAGCTTATAAACCCACTTGTATGTCATAGGAGTAACGCCATCGACTTTGGGCACAATGTCCCACATCTCATTCTTCCTGAGGGCAGCCATCTCCTAACCCATGACGTATTACCACTCCTTCACTACAGTAGCTTATGCAATGTTAGATAGATCTCGCTCGTTTAGAGGGCCTACGAGAAAATAAGAGACTAAGCTCACCGTATTTCTTTCACTAGAACGAGCTAGTAATTTGATTGTCCTCTTTGATCTCCAAAGAGTCTGAACCATGCTAACTACCTACGCTGCTTCTTCTTAATTAGCTCCATTCCCGTGCAAACATGGAGCATCACTCCACCTACTTCCTGAACTAGAATCCTCTACCCCGGAGCTAGAAGCACCTTGAGGTCCTAGTGATACAGGCAGCTCTACCAGAAGATCCTTAGAAGCATCCTCATTCTCGTCATCCGACCTTCTCTCCTGCAGCTCTATAGATGAGCCACCTCCATATGACGTCAGCTCGTCGAAGACCATATTTCTCGAAACCACGAACTTCTTTGTCACTGGATCCATACACTTACACCACTTCTTCCGCTCATCATAACCCATAAAGACAAGCTTTCTTGCCTTTGCATCCGGTTTTGTCCTGAGAGAATCTAGAATGTGTATATAACACGTAGATCCAAGCACTCGAAGGTGTCTAACTCCAGGCTTCTCCTTAAACATCATCTCATGAGGATACATCATATTGATCGGACTCAGAGGCATCCGATTGATTACATAAGTAGCACAAGAAATCCCTTCTTCCCAGAAGTACCTTAGAATGCCTTTAGCATGAAGCCAACACTTGCAGGTTTCTGTCAGATGACAGATCATCCGCTCTACTACTCCATTTTATTATGGAGTATGAGCACAAGTGAGCCCCCTTTGAATGTTGTGCTTCCTGTAGAAGTTAGAGAACTTAGTTGAAACTTACCCACCTTCATTGTCTGTTCTAAACTTCTTGACCCGCAGACAAAGCCAACCCTCTACCAACTCCTTGAACTCCACAAAAAATAGAATGCATCTGACTTCTCCTTCATAAAGTATACCCAAGTGTACCTTGTATAGTCAACAATTAAGACTAGCATGTATATGCTGCCTCCAAGGCTGGCTGTGACGGTTGGCCCCATTAGATCACCATGAATACAATCCAATGGTGCTTTACACCTATGTTGGAACACCCTATTACTAATTTGGATAAGGATCACTATGTTTGTCTTAGGAAACCAGGTTGACCTAGTTGTATAGTTGTAAAGGTCAACATTAGAATGTGTCTAGGGCTTAGAATTTAGGTTTGAGCTGTCCACAGGACCATTCAAGGAATCAGACTTAAAGCTGAGCCAAAGTCAGTTATCGTCGAGTTTAGGTCGACGAAACGACGAACTCCGTTCGACGCTATCTGAGCTCAACCTTGCTAAAGTCGTCGAGCTTCGGTCGACGTTCTTCGAGCTAAGGTCGACGATCTCTCTTCTCTTATTCTTCAGGTCGCTGAGCTCGGTTCGACGATCTTCGAGCTCAGTTCGACGTTTTCTGTCTGTTTGATCTTTTTCATCTCTGAGCTCAGTTCGATGATCGTATAGCTCAGAACGACGATTTTCTAAGAGATCGACGTTTTAAGGATTCAAAAGCTGTCAGTCTTTGGAATGTTTTTGAATTCTCTCAGCATTTATGTCAAGAAGATCTGCCAGCCGTTTTTCTTTATTCTGGAGCAAGTTTCAAGGAATTATTCAGAGAATGTTTTATTGGACTTTCCTCTAGAAGACAAAATTTTTATGGAAGACATTTATGACTGCCAACGGCTATCTTTGGACAAGGAATTTTTCAGAGAATAAGACATCCACCTTTTTGTCTTCAGTCAATAATATAGAGAAAACTACAGACAGCACAACAACAAGATTTTTTTAACAGTGACAGACACAAGTGATCATTTTTCTGAAGAACTAGTAGAACAATCCTTTTGACCTACCAAAAAAAGTGATCATAGCTTCAACATCAAGAACTCTAGATACCAAACTTTTCAGCATCTGCTGAAATCATCTTCTGCTGGAGATCTGAAGCTTCTGAAGACCTATCACCCTGAAGCAAAGCTCTCACTCCTGAACCACTCTACATCTCAGGGGGAGCTTTGACATCATCAACTATCCACTAGTCTCCTCTCATTTGATTTGAGAACAGAGAAGACAACTTCACCTCTTTACTTTTTCTTTTCCTGCTGTAAAAGGGTTATCAAAACTCCCTTCAAAAGTTCTGAGATTGGTTCTGAGAGCCTTGTCAAAACTCAGTGGTGGCATGACACCTGATCAAAAAGTCTAGTTTGGTTTTTGAGCACCTTATCAAAAGCTCATTGGTGTCAGGACACCTGATCAACTCATCCTGAGTGGATTCCTACCAAGGGTGGTAGAAGAGTGGATGTACCCAGGTTTTTGGGGAACCACTATAGTTCCTTGTGTCTTCTGGTTGCTTGAGTATTTTCTTTATTGTGTGCTGTGATTCTTCTTTTTGTTGTCTTAGTTCTGATTTATCTAGTAAGACACCTTACACCTATACATAAATTAAATCTTAATTGCTTTATTTGTTTAAATTGTAAAGCTATTTTAAAAATACTCTATTCACCCCCCTCTAGAGTTTAGATAGATCTTTATCTCACTTTTAATTGGTATCAGAGGGAGGTTGGTTGCTTATACAGGCTAACACCTGAACCAAAAGATCCTTGATAAGATCAATCTCTTAAGAGGGTTATTTTCACTATATCTATCTATTTATATAGCCATGGCACAGAACAAAGATTATGCAAGCACCAGACCTCCAGTGTGCAACCTTTCCAAGTTTGCACTCTGGAAGGCAAGGATTAAACTTTATATGAATTCTATTGATGAGGATATATTTAATTCTGTTTTGACATTGTGCCCAACACCTCCAGAGACCACAAGCACAAGTACTGTTCCACCTCCCTCAGGATACGAGCGTGTCGAGTGCCCGTATTATTTTTGTGTCGCGACGGTTTCGGCGGCGAATAAGTTTAACGGCCTTGGACACGGGCGTGTCGCAAGCCGTGTTCGGCCCAGGATGTTTATTTTCAGGGTGAATCGTGGCCGTTCGTTTCCTTATTTTGGGATCTAACGGCTCAGGCCTTTCCATCCTAGGGTTAAGGCCGAGATTGGGGGTTTAAACCCTCACTTTTCATTGGACTTTCTCTTTCTAAGTTCTAGAGAGAAGGGAGAGCAAGGAGGAAGAAGGAGGGAAGATCCGGTCGCCGGAGGAGATTCAGAGCGCCAAATCGCAAACCGAGTCCAGATCTACGGAGGCGAGATCATCGCGGTGCTTTTCATCCGTGTAGATTTCCATGGTGTCGAAGAGTAATGCTAGGATAACGATTCTCATCTTGAGCATGTGAGGCTATTCTTCTTTTGCATAGGAAAACCCTCTCACGTGAGTGTGCGGCGAGTTTGCGTTGTTCCTTGGGGTAGATATGTAAATTCCCCCTTGTTTAGAGTCCTGAATTGTAGTATGAACATAGGCATGGTGTGTGAAGCCTACCCAGACATTTTGGTCTGGATCGGTGAAGTTTTGTTATGCATTGTTAGTCGGAGAAGACTCTGTGCCTTTGGTTGTTTTCGGGTTTCTACGTGGTAGGTTGTAGCAAGGATCATTGGGGATTAACCCCAAGGCGCACCCGAAAAATTGGGTAGAAATGCATTTCTGCCATCTTGGTGGCCAGGGAGCCAACCTTAATCATAAATGGGTTATGTGCTTGTGTGATCGGATTTGGGATTCAGGAGAAGCTTGGCCCACGTGTACATCTTAGAGTGACTAGGCAGAGTGAGCAATGGGCAAGTGGAAACGGAACCGGGCTATGTGGTTTGGTGACAGATACCTAAAAAAAGGATTGGCCACTGGCATAGTCGAGTGAGCCTTAGGCTTAGGTCGGAAAGGATAAATTCTTACGAGATTTGTCGTCCAAGGGATGGTGGTGAGACCGCGGTTTTGACCGGGTTCACTGAGTTAGTGCCCTGAGAGCATGGGGTGTGTGGCCGTGTGATCCTGCACCTGTGATGTTGTGCTTATTCACTATATTACTTGCTATGCTAACAAGTGAAGGGAAGAATCTTTGCCGCCCCGAGTTTGGGGGCAGAATCGTTATAATTTGGTCAGCTTTAGCTGACTGTTATTCTTGTTTGCCACCATTGCGGTGAATTGTGCTTGCAGGTGCTGCGGAGCCGAGCGGCAAATAGCGGGCCAAAGCCCAAGTTGTTGAGCCGGCCCTCGAAGGCCTTGTTTGTTTACTTGTTTAAATCATGTGTGGCCGGCCTACGAGCCGAAGTTTGTAAGACACAGTTTAAATTTGGTGAACTATTGGTAAGGCCAAAAGGGCAGTACTTTTGTGTATTTTGTAGTACATTCTTACTGGGTTGTTAGTGGACATTCATGCTTGTGGCTGGGTTCTTACTTTCGTAACTTAATAAAATTGCTTTCGCTAGATGCTCTGTGCAGGACGTTATGATTGGAAGGATGGTTTCATTGAGTAACCCACCGGTCTGCCAGTGGTATATGGCGTCGGGCCTCGGTCAGACCTACTACTATATGCTATGTGACGGATAGGGGTGTTACAGCTTTAGCACCAGCAGCAGTAACCTCTTGCCTTTCGTCTTCACAGATTACCACCCAAAGGTCCTCGCCCAAAAGATAGCTCCCAATACACGACCTCCACTTCTTGAAGTTAGTCGATGTAAGAAGCTCAATTCAAAAAACTCTTGCGAACCCACCTTCCATTACAATCACCTTGGAAAGCTTAGGCTCTTAGAAGCAATAAGGCAAACTGACGGTTGATCACTGCACAATCTCTGATCCCTCTGATACCATGTAAAAATTTTTTGATAAGCATAAAATGGGACACCAGACACAGGAACACTCAACCTATCTGAGCCCAAGCAACAAAATGCAACCAGTAGAGCAAGATTCTTGTACCATAAAAAATCTTTATAGAGAAGGCATACTTTGCGTGACATGATTCTCCAATGTATTCGATGGAAGCAGAAAAAATACAAGGTAAAGAAACAAGCTGCGCTGACTCAATGAGTAACTGCCAGCTCTGGTGCTAACCGTTATGGAGTCCGCTGAACCTGCTAAGTCGCCAACCAGCAACTTAGCCGCGCAGACTGCCCATTATTCCAAAGAAGAAAGGAACTCTGTCCGCTGAACTACAATCCGTCTGACCGCGAGGCCGCTTAGCCACCATATCACGCAGACTGTTGCTGCCACCGAACAAAACAAGCCTCCAGAGGAGGACAACTTATTGAACTTGGAAACAAGTTGCATAAGAAAAGACCGCCTAGTCGCAAGTCGCGACCTACTTCTATCTGTTGGTTGCAAATTGCAGAATCCGCACTGTCCCTGACCAAAGTCAGAACCAAGTCCTTGGCTTCTAAGCGTAATTCGCACAACCTACACATCACAACTTGGTAAACCTATTCAAACCACGTGAATAGAAAAACCTAACCGCAACAATTTCCTGCGAGTTCACTTACTGTTCACTCAGTATCAAATGATGTGACGGAGGGATCCTATTTATAGGTGCAGAGAGCAGTGTGATCACCACCCTAGCTGATAGGATCACCTCCCTATCTCGCAGAGAACACCAAGTGAATTTGCATATCGCAGATACACATTAGACCGCCGCGACTAGGCATGGATGGCCAAACCTCCTTGTCGCAAAAGTACAAGTCAGGACTAAAAAGATCAGGCGGACACTGAGGATACTGCAATAGTCCACACACCGGCGGACAGACTCCAGTACGCGAACAAGCAGACTCAGCTCTAGTCCGCATATCCCAAGCCCGCAGTCAAAGGTCACAAGTCTAAATGCCGAACTCGACAGACAGAGAAATCAGCCCACACAGACCGCGCGACCTCCTGGACTGAGCCAACCTGGACTTGATCCAAATCTAAACCAGCTGATACCGCTTTGCGGCGAAGAAGGTCTTCGCCGGTTAACAGAATGCCGGTGATAATCTGGAGGAAGGTGAGGATGACGTCAAGTCATCATGCCCTTATGCCCTGGGCGACACACTTCCTTCATATCTTGGAATTCTTCTCCATTGTTCTCTCTTCCTTTCTTGTAAGAAAGGAGGATGCTCCTTCATAGGTGCTAATGTGGTAGGCGGAATACTGGAGGAGGAGGTCCCGGTTAAACAAAAGGGTACTAACTCCCTGTAACATCCCGCAAACAACTAGACCCCTAAGAGTGGATTTGTCATGACTAGGTCATGACAAAACCCTAGGAAGCCCAAGAAGATCAAGTGAATCTAGGAATGAAGGTGAGATCACCATGGTCTGCAAATAATAAAACTTTTCAGTTATCAAACCTAGGGTTTGACTTTAGGGCCTCACCTTGACTCTTTGACCCCACCATAATATCCCTACCCCTTTAGAAGGTTCATTGGGTCACCAAGGACCCATTGGGGTAACCTAAAAAGGTCAAGTTGACCAAAGTCAACCCTAACCCTAAAATGGTCAAAGTGCCATATCTAGGGCCAGAGGATCTTCCCTTAGCCAATTTGATACCATCTAAACCTCCCTAGCCCAAAAAGGGGCTCATTAGGTTCCTAAGGAACCATTGGGGTCAACTAAAGAGGTCATGTTTAACAAAGTCAACCCTAACTCTAAAGTGGTCAAAGTGCCTTAATGAAGGGTCAAGTGGCCTACAAGGTGCCCAACCAACCCTACCCAAGTCGTCCTAGACCTTAGGGGAGGCTACTGGATCACTAAGAACCCATGTGGGTCAACCTAAAAGGTCAATTTGACTAAGGTTAACTCAATTCTTGAAATAGGTCAAACTAGCCTAAATGGCTAACTCAAGCCTAATCCACTTGGGCTAAGCCCAACTTGAGTGACCCACTAGCTTAGGAGGCTGATCATTACATAATTAGGCATCTATTTTCTTGAAAAGGTGACTGGATGAGAGAAATGGGAGTTTCCTCAAGTTGGAGGAGAGAGAGAAGAGAGAGAAAATGACAATTCATGGTGTTTGAATGCCCTTGACCCCTCATCTCTCTCTCAATTGATGGAGATTCATCTCTTCTCATCAGTTAGAGGAGACAAAAGTTTTTCCCAGCCTCTAGGTTGCTAGATTCAGAGGTTATACCATGGCCCAAATTTGAGCTTTCATGGCCATTAATGGCTTTGAAGCTATGACCCTTCCCCTCCCCCATTTGCGAACCTTAAAAGCATCCCTAGAACACCAGCAGTCGTTTCTACCCTTTACCTGAAGGAGCAGAGCAATTTGGTAGTGCTGTTGCAGAACACCGATCGGTGCCACCACCGTCCATCGCTATCCGGCAATCAGCTTGACTCCCGCTCTCCCAATAGGTCCTCCTCTACTCCTCTCTTCGTGGGCTAGAATCTTAGATCTTTTATGAGAGAAATCGGGCTCAATTGAGCCCGATTGGGTGAGAAAAATTCTGTATTTTCATGGCTTTTTATGCCTTGCGGGTTCGCTGGAAACCTCTCCTCCGGCGCTCGTGCCACCTCCCAACGATAGCCACCACCTTAACGAAGGTGGTGGAGGTGGTGGCCGTCCAGGGAGGTGGTCGGGTGGCCGGCAAATTGACTTGGAATAAGCTCTAGGTTCGGTCTAGCATGGCCTTTTGCTGTAGGAATAAGACAATGCCAGAGCCACACGATCGTGCTTTAAGATTCGTGCAAATGATTATATAGTAATTCAATTTATTTTATTTTCTGTCCCAGTTATTGGGCTATATTGAATTAATTATTAAAAATACTTAGGTTCCACTACAGTAATAGTGGTCTACATAAAAGTTATAGCCCTAAGAGTCTAATTTATTTTAAAATTAGTTTGAACCAATTTGGAGTTTAGGTCAGACCACAACACTCAAAATGGTGCAGCCTATAAATAGGCTTGACCAGAGACTAAATTGAGTGCCCCCATCAATCCAGCGACCCAAATGACTTGGAATTTTTGTTGGGGGTCTCTATTGCCTATACCTATAACATAACCAAAAATTGGAATTTGTGGAAAATTTTTACAAAATTTTTTGTTGGAATTTAATAAATGATGTAAGAATTCATTAAGGGGTCTAATGACCTTTAAACCCACCAAAATTTTGGTGACTGTCTTTTCGGGTAATATTATGACTCTCATAAAAATTTTAGCCCATTTGAGCTTGATTGGGTAGGTATTGGTGTGACCAAAGTTTGGTCCCTTAAGGGTAATTTAGGGCAAAGAGTGTTTGGGGCATAGCGGGACCAATTCTCACCCAAAGGTGTTGGGACTTGGGCCAGATCTCCATATTCAGTTAAAACACTAGGGTTAGATCCAGCATAATATTAAAAAGGGATCGGAAATTGGGTAATAACCAATAATAGTAAGTGCCTTGCGAAATGGAATGATGGGCTTAAAATACCATCATAGTTCCTAGTGCCCTGTGAGATCCCTTCACCGGGAATAGCTTTAGCAGTCCTGGGCTAACCTAAACCATAAGAATAATCAATGTTTAAGAGTAACTAGTATAACTAGGATTTCACTTACACTCACACTCCCTGGTGTTGTGGGAGTTAGGTGTGGTCTCACGAGCGGTAGGTTCGGTTGTTTTAGTGATGGGCAGGTTAGCCCGGCGAGCCGATGGCTCGGTAGATATTTGTGACAGACAAGATAGTCCGGGGAGCTTTGGCTCGGTAGATAATTGTGACGGATGGGATATTCAGGGGAGCTTTGGCTCGGTAGGAAAATATAATAATATTGCATGTGCATAAGATAAAAGGTGGTTGGTCTTAGATTTTGGAGAGTCGTCACACCGACACTAATACGTTGACTCGACAAGTGTGGTTTAGCACTTGGCCAAATAAAGTCCGGTGTGCATCCAACAAGAGTATGCATGAGCTCCGCTTAGTGCACCAGTGTTGAGGCGTACGATAGGTATGAATGGTAGTGTTGATACCGGTTTAGAGGTGGGTGAGGCCCAACCCACCATTTCCTTTTGCCACTACAGAGGTATCTTGGTAGGTTAGGCTCCAGAAAGTGGGAACTAATGGTCTGTGTGCACAGAGTTGAGTGTGTGTTGCACTTGCATGTTCACATCATAGCATACTTGCATGTCATAGCATAATCATTGCATATATCCCTTGACACCTATTGTATAAAATGGTATGAGACACTTTATATAATAGGCCTTGAAAAATGACCCTTTGGTCTATAGGTTTGTATGGGCATTCCTATAGGTCATGGTTACTTACTTAGTTTTCCTTCTCCTACTTTACTTGATCACATGTTCTTGTGTATACTTATGCTGCTTACCTACTACTACTTACATATACTTGCTCTGTTTATGAACTCATGATAGACAAGTTCCGCCGCCACCTTCTTACCTTTGTTACTCTCCACCTTCATTACCTTCCTTTTCCTTCTCCCCAATCGGTACCTAGGAACCATGGGAGAGGGGTGGGGATGATGGGACTTAGTATTTTATACCAACGGTCGTTGACCAAATCATTTTAGGGGATACTGGAGCCGAACCAGGAGATGCAGCCCCAGAGGTCGATGCGCTTAGTGACGGGACAGTCTAGCACTGGAGTTCAGGCAGCAGGGATAGTGAATCCTGATCATTAGTAGATATTATAGATTTTCTTCCGCGATTGAGTGATTTGTAGTGAGGATTTTAATGTATCGGGCAGGAGCCCTCTTTAGTACATTGCTTTATCATTTCTATGGACTCTCCCTTCATGGAGAATTATTTATATATATGTGATTTTGGTGGACTCGTATTGAGTTTCATTTTACTCATGTACTGTTATATTTATCCTACTCTTCTGCGATCGATATGACCGGTAGGATTTGCGTTTTGTAGTGACAACCTTCCCGGGTGTGTTGGTGTCATCGCAAAGCGGTGGTTCTTGGCATAAGACTCCGGTGGTTTAAAAAAAGGGGGTCTTACAAACTGATATCAGAGCGAAACCTCGATTTAAAGAGAAGATGTAACATCCCATTTTCGGCTAGACCCCTAGGAGTCGGTTGGTCGTGACAGAACCCTAGGAAGCCCAAAAATTGAAATAAAGCGATTGAGATTTCGGGTCACGGGATAGTCACGCCCGTGACCGACCCGTCACGCCCGTGACCTAGGGCGTGACTCCTTCGACGATCGTCGATCTCCGTGAGACGATCGTCGAACATACTGCCGGGGCATGTCACGCCCGTGACCATGGTGTCACGCCCGTAACCAGGGGCGTGACTCCTTCGACGATCGTCGATCTCCGTAAAACGATCGTCGAAATTGAACTCGGGCCTGTCACGCCCGTGACCTAGGGCGTGACCAGCCTTCGACGATCGTCGATCTCAGTTCGACGATCGTCGACCTCAAAATTTGCCGTTCGGGCCTGTCACGCCCGTGACCTAGGTGTCACGCCCGTGACCTAGGGCGTGACCACCATTCGATGACCGTCGATCTCAAATTGACGATCGTCGGCCCAGAATTAACCACCCGGGCCTGTCACGCCCGTGACCCAAGTGTAACGCCCGTGACCATCCTTCGACGATCGTCAATCTCAGTTCGACGATCGTCGAGCCCAGAATTGGCTATCCGGGCCTGTCACGCCCGTGACCTATGTGTCAGGCCCGTGACATTGGCCGAAACGACGGTTCAGGGCCGAAATTATTCTAACACGCGTGGAAATAAATGCTGGTGTGGGAAGTTACACCAGGAGTAATTACAGGCCGTTTTTCCTTCTGTAATTATATAATAAAGGAGGAAGATGTAGTCCAATAGGAAACCGCCAACTGGACACACCTGTTCATCTTCCACCGTTTCCTATCCCTTCACTGTAACCGAAAGGCTATTAAGAGGAGCCTTCATGGACATTACGACTTTACCCTTTCACCTCCCCACTTTCTGACTTATAAAAGCCCACTTGGAGCAAGAGGAGAAGTTTACACGCTCAAACAAACGGATCAGATCTTTGTTCTTGTTGTAGGAGAAGTTTGGCTACGCCACCACTGCGTGGCACCCCGTCGTTCTTCTCGCCTCCAAACCGTGAACAAGGTCCTCCTCTGCTTCTTCTCTTTCGTGGGTAGATCTTAGGATTCTTAGAAAGGAGGTTCGCGCTCAACGGAGCCGGACCCATCTCTCGTTTTCATGGAAAACCATGAAAAATGTATTCTTGAGTTCGCCGGAAACCGCCACCTCCGGCGGCCAAACCACCGCCGACCGATAGCCATCGCCTCAACGGAGGCGGTGGTGGTGGTGGCTGGCCAGGGAAGTGACCGAATGGCCGGCGACGGATCACGGAAAGCTTACAGGAAAAAAATGGTTTTTCTGTCTGAGTTCTGTTTTCGGGTTCATGAAGAAGATGAACAGTAGAATTAATTTTATAATATATAGAGTATTATATATTACATAATGGAAAGATATATTATTTGAATATATTTTGAGGCTGCAAAATGAGGCACTTAGAAGCCGTTTTAGGAAAAATGACCAGTCACGAAAGTTGTAGCCCTTCGAGTCTAAATTAATCTAAAATTGGTTTCGACATGTTTGGGTAAGCGGTTCGGCCGCAGCACCCGTTTTAGTGGGGGCTGTACCTAGAGTTGGGCAGAAATTAAAACGGATGCCCACTCATCGTCCCTTGTCGAAATGACCTGAAACTTGGGCAGGGGGTTAGCCTTAACAATACCTAAAGGCAGACCAAAAATGGGAATTTTTGGAGATACTTTTCCTAAAGTTTTTGTTTCAATTTAATAAACTTAGAGGAATTTATTTAAGTGGTCAAACGACCTCCAAACCATCCCAAATTTTGGTGAGTGGTCCCTGGCTATAAAACCTAGGTCTGTACAAAATTCCAATTGATTTGGAGGAGTTTTGGGTGAGAAATCTTCTACCCTTAACTAGGCATTAGTGAGACGACTTTTAGTTGAAAGTGCACTAAGAGTTCGGAGAGGTCAAATCACCTCAACAGAGGCTGATATTCCGACCTCTAACTTAGAAGGGTGTTATAACCTGCTTGGAGAAAAATGGAGTGGTTTAGGGTTGACTTACCCTAGGATCCAAGCTCAAATCTTAAATGAAGGGTTTTGAGGTTTGTGAAGGACATAGGAGCAAAAGCTCTTGTATGCCCTTGAAATTTGGAGGAGAGTGGCATGATATGCTGAAAACCCTCTGGTTGAAATGGTGAAGGAATTGGAGGTAATTAGGTACCTCGAAAGTTGAGAGTTTGAATTAGGATAGAAATGTAATTCAGTTATTTTAAGCACTAAATTTAATCCAAAAATCATGAAACTCGGGAGGAGGGAGTTTTAGGATGTTTTAGACTTATGGTAATTTTCCTGGAATTTTATAAATAATAAGTGTTATACTTCATGTGTTAAAGGATTATTAGCCCGATTTGTTGTTTCAAATATTTGGAGATTTTAACTTAATTATAATCAGTTAAAATTCTGGATTTAGATCTTGATTGGTAGGACATTGATCCCTGAATTTTTATTGAATTTTATGTTGAGTAAATCTAGTACCTTATTCACAGATATTAAAAAGGGGTTTTATTATTTAGAAATTAATTATGGATAAAATACTTGCTGGAAAATTATGAAACATGGCCAGTGCTAATTTTAAGCCTTTATCTGCATGCCATAAATTATTTATAATTTTTGGAAGAATATTTTCTGTACTTGATTCATAAACAATAGATGTTAGAGATTATTTCTAAAATAGTTTTCATGCCCTTTTGATGATAGAAAAATTATGATACTTCGGATTTAACCTATTGAGATAACCTACTATTTATCATAAATTTGCTGGACATCTTGCATGATTACTTAGGGTAGTTCATGTTCAACCGGTAGCCCTTGGGATTTTCGAGGAATTTAATTAAATGCCGAATAGATTAGGAAAATTTCCATTTTTTGGATTTAGGCTAATTATATCATGATAAGTCCCCAATAAATAATTTAGGGCATTTGGATGAGTATTAGATCATAGCATAACCGGTTCGACATATAGTCTAGATCGTTCAGCATATAACAAATTTGTGAATAGCAATAGGACATGGTCTGAGGAAGACATTGGAGTTAATCATTTTGTATGGGTGGGCAATAGTGGAGGAAATCACAAGAGGAAGGTTAAAAATCACCCTAGGATAGTCTATCGTAATATGAGAAGGGAATCGGGCTAAGGGAGATAAACCAATAATAATAAGTGCCTTGCGAAAGGGAACTTCGGGCCGTAATGCCGCCGTCTTGGTTCCTAGTGCCCCTTGAGAGCCCTTCACGGGGAATACCGGGGGTAGTCCTGGGCTAACCTAAACTGTAATAACAAACTGGCAAGAGTAACGTAGTAACTAGTGCTGCACTTTTCACAAACACTGTTGGCACAGGAAGATTGATGAGAGCTTCGGCTCGGTTGATTTGGAAACGGACGTTTGGGTCCGGGGAGCTTCGGCTCGGTTGGTTTGGAGACGGACGTTTGGGTCCGGGGAGCTTCGGCTCGGTTGATTTGGAAACGGACGTTTGGGTCCGGGGAGCTTCGGCTCGGTTGGTTAAGAGACGGACAGGATGGTCCGGGGAGCTTCGGCTCGGTTGGTTTGGAGACGGACGTTTTAGTCCGGGGAGCTTCGGCTCGGTTTTGTGTGTTTACGAATAAACTTGCATGTGCATAAGATAGGAAAAGTTAAGGTGGTGGGTTTTTCGATATCGGGGAGTTCGATTGCACCGACACCGATATCGTTGACTCGGCGAGGTGGTTAGCACTTCGCCAACAGAAGTTCGGTGCGCCAGCCGGCAAGAGTACGCAGACGTCCGCTTAGTGCACCAAGCGTTGAGGCGTACGATAGGTCAGACCAGTGGTGCTTTTACTGGTTTTGAGATGGGCGAGGCCCAACCCACCGCTTCCGTCCGCCACTACGGAGGTATCCTGGGAGGTAACGGCTCCGAAAGGGGGAACTAAAGGTCTGTGTGCACAGAGTCGGGTGTGTGAGTTGCAGTTGCATGTTTCATCATACCCACTAGCATGTCATAGCATAATTGATTCATTTAACCCTGACACCTAAAGTATAAGTGGTATGAGACGCTTATACTTTAGGACCTGCAAAACGACCCCTTGGTCTATAAGCTTGTGTGGGCAAGTTTATAAATCAAAGGTTAATTTCAATATATAACAACCATTGCTGTTTGATAACCGACACCCCAAGGTATAAGTGGTATGGGACACTTATCGATGGGAGCCTTGCAAAAGATCCCTTTTGCTTATGTGTTCTCGCATAAGTGAAGGTTAAATTCATATATTTGCCTTTCTTACTGCTAGACCTATTATAACAATTATATTAACTGCTCACCGAATACAACTTGTTAGATTAGTTCCGCCGCCATCTGTTTCTTGATTAATCTCTACCGTCATGTCCTTCCCTTTCTTCTCCTCGCTCGGTACCTAGGAGCCATGGGGGAAGGGGTGGGGACGATAGGGCTTAGTCTTTATGACTAACGGTTTTCGAACCGCATCATTTAGGGGATCGTGGAGCCCAGCATGGAGGAGCAGCCGCAGAGATCGGTGTGCCTGGAGATGGGCCAGTCTAGCTCCGGAGTTCATACAGCCGGGACCGTGAGTCTCGACCCTGAGTAGTTTCTGTTTTAGCTTCCGCATGAGTGATATTGTAGTGAGGACATTTTGTACCGGGCATAAGCCCGCATTTACAGTACTCTGATTATTGATATTCTATGGACACTCCCTTCGTGGAGGTTTTATTCTATATATGTGATATTCTCTTTTGGTGGACTTGTTTCTCTCTTACTTGCTACTTATTGTGATCGAAAAGGCCGACAGAATCGGCGCGTTGTAGTGACGACCTTCCCGGGTGCGAAGGTGTCACCGCAAAGCGGCGGTTCTGGGCATAAGACCTCGGTGGTTGAAAAAAAAAAGAAAAAAAAGGGGGTCTTACAAGTGGTATCAGAGGCAAACCTCGATCGGAAAAGTAGCAGTCCACTAACCCTGGGACACCCCCGCTCGAGTTTAGTTTGGGGACAAACTAAGCAGCGGAATCAGTGGTGTGCCCATAAGGTAAATCACATGTAAATTGTCCACTTTCCATCCATTCCATTTGTACATTAGCTAACAATTGGAATTCTTCTTTGTAGCCTGAGGCAAACCCTGTCCCCAGCAGGGAGCACCTCTGGTTGCAAAGACCTCTTCTTATTTCTCTAGTCAATAGGTTAGACTCAACCGCTAGGATACGTGACTAACCCGACAACTTATACTGTGCCCTAGTCCGAAACAGACCTCAAGTATGAATTTGGTTAGGTAAGGAAATACCTAAAGAGATTAAAGGAGGAGTTTAATAGGTGAATGGATACCTAAGACATAAAATCTGGTGTCCCTATGGTCCCTAACAAGGATTACTCAATCTATTGGGACTGACCAATAATCCATTATCAGAATGGTAGAAGACACGTAGTATTAACCCCCGTACCGGTAACAAGATTACTCAGGGACAACTACAAGATAAACACTAAAGGTCGGGTAGGAATTCAAGTTCGAAAGAGACCCAATTGGGAGTAGGAACAACCCCGATAAGCGTGTCGTAAATTTGACTCGGAGGGTTTAAAGTATGGAGTATATCTACAAGTGTCAGTTTGGAACCCCAAGTCATAGATTGATGCCCTAGGGATTGTACACTCAGCTAGGACAGATATAACATGGTAAGATAAAAGAAAATTAGCCCAAGGAAGATATGGGCTTATCGTTTGTTTATTGGGGGCTTATCTTTTGTTTATTGGGCAAGTGAGTTAATGACTTGGGTCTCATAGACCTAATTTAGAAAGTGTGTTGCCCCAAACACAGTAATATTGAGGTTGGTCTTATTCGACGCCACTCGAACGATGTCATGGTAATAATGAGGAGTAACTACGAGACATAACTACTAGAAGATACCATGTGAATTTGATGACGGGTAGTAAGACTAAGTAGATTTGGGAAGATAAGACTGAGACACTATGATGTAACATCATGAGTATGATAACACTAAGAGTTTGAAAGAAATTAGCAGACAATATATCGAAAACATATCTCTTAGGTATGACCTTGCAGACTTGATTCAGATAGCATCAAGACAAGATTAGATACATTTGATGACACAAACATGGTTAGCAAGGGTCGCGGCTATGATAAATAAATGTTTGGAAAATCAAGTGTAACTACGGCAGAATGGCACAACAAATTAAAAAGGTATAAATGACAACCTCCAAAAATACATGAGTACACCCCCTTAAATCTTGCGGACGACGGGTCATTTGACGAAGTAATCTTTCCCGTTAACGACCAGAGTTGGATAAATCATAGGGTCAAATTGATTGATTACTCGGGCATATATGAAGGAATAGGAACATGATCGCGTGGAGGGGGTTTATAGAGTCGCTGTCTACCGTTAAAAACAAAAACTCAATTTACTAGAAGAAGATTGTGTGTATTAGAACTTGTCTTTCCCCAGAATGAGAAAGACGTCATGGATTTGTCTACGCACGGTGAGGTTTGCCGAATGGTATAGGCAAGTATAAGGGTTTTGAAGAACTATTATAGTCACTTCCAGAGTTGGAGTGGAAGTTCGACGATATAGCTATGGATTTTATACATGGTCTTCCCCGGTCTCAGACGGGGAACGACTCGATCTGGGTGATTGTTGGCCGGTTGACGAAGGTGGTCCGCTTTATACCGATCAGGAAGGATGACTCGGTGGGAGTGCTGGTACGGAAGTTCGTGGAGTAGTATATCCGATATCATGGCGTGCCCCGGACGATAGTGTCAGACCGCGATGGACGGTCTACATCCAGGGAGTGGCGGTCAGTGCAGGCATATTTGGGCACCCGATTGACTTTTAGCACGGCCTTCCACCCTCAGACGGACGGGCAGACAGAGCGCACCAACCGGACCATGGAGGATTTACTACGACTGTGTATACTGGACCGAGGGGAGCCGTGGGAGAAGATGTTACCGTTGGTCGAGTTCTCCTATAACAATAGCTACCAGTCCAGCATCAGGATGGCGCCTTATGAAGCCTTGTATGGAAGAAAATGTAGGACCCCGCTTTCTTGGGTTCAAGACGAGGATCCGAAGGTGTTGGGATCAGATTTTGTTGAAGACACCGAGGCTCAGAAGAGACTGATCAGAGATAGGATGTTGGTGGCGCAGAGCAGACAGGCTAAATACTATGAAGCCCGGCATCGTCAGGTGGAGTTTTGGGAAGGAGATCGGGTGTTCTTGAAGATCCGGCCCATACACGGAGTCTCACGGGTGTGCGGTCGGAGGAAGAAGCTCAGCCCTAGGTATATGGGCCCTTACCGGATCCTGGAGCGGATCGGACCCCTAGCCTACAAGCTAGAGTTGCCGCCAGAGCTGGCAGCTCTACACGACGTCTTCCACATTTCTTCGCTGAGAAGGGCTCTACTATGCCCGGAGCAGCGGATTTTGGCCACCAAAGGGCCGGTAGCTTCAGAACGATCTGTTCACTTGGAGCCGGTTCGGATCGACGACAAAGGAGTACGGATCTTGCGCCGCAAAAAGATCCCTTAGTCAAGGTTTTGTGGAGAAACCACGGTCAGGAGGAGCACACCTGGGAACCGCAGGATCTGATGAGGCAAAGATACCCGGAGTTGTTCAGTCAGGTACATCTCACCACCTCTCGGTATACTATAGATTGCCTTCTTGTTTTGGACAGTTAAGACTAGATAAGGAAAATTCAAGACCTAGGTATGCGCACCCAATCAAAAAGGTAGGGGCTAATCTTTTGTTTATTGGGGAGATTGTCTTCGTTTATCAAACGAATAGTCGCCTTAACCCAATAGGAAGATCGTATGGGATGTTACAAGTTTAATTTATTCCGATAGAAATCCCCGTAGGTTCAACCTCAATTTCGGGGACGAAATTTTTGTTTTGTTTATTGGGATTTGTAACATCCCATTTTCGGCTAGACCCCTAGGAGTCGGTTGGTCGAGACAGAACCCTAGGAAGCCCAAAAATTGAAATAAAGCGATCGAGATTTCGGGTCACGGGATAGTCACGCCCGTGACCGACCCGTCACGCCCGTGACCTAGGGCGTGACTCCTTCGACGATCGTCGATCTCCGTGAGACGATCGTCGAACATACTGCCGGGGCATGTCACGCCCGTGACCATGGTGTCACGCCCGTGACCAGGGGCGTGACTCCTTCGACGATCGTCGATCTCCATAAAACGATCGTCGAAATTGAACTCGGGCCTGTCACGCCCGTGACCTAATTGTCACGCCCGTGACCTAGGGCGTGACCAGCCTTCGACGATCGTCGATCTCAGTTCGACGATCGTCGACCTCGAAATTTGCCGTTCGGGCCTGTCACGCCCGTGACCTAGGTGTCACGCCCGTGACCTAGGGCGTAACCACCATTCGATGACCGTTGATCTCAAATCGACGATCGTCAGCCCAGAATTAACCACCCGGGCCTGTCACGCCCGTGACCCAAGTGTCACGCCTGTGACCATCCTTCGACGATCGTCGATCTCAGTTCGACGATCGTCGAGCCCAGAATTATCTATCCGGGCCTGTCACGCCCGTGACCTATGTGTCACGCCCGTGACATTGGCCGAAACGACGGTTCAGGGCCGAAATTATTCTAACACGCGTGGAAATAAATGCTAGTGTGGCAAGTCGGATGGCGGAGCATTGCCAAAGAGCGGGGCTCTTGATCACCTCCAAAGGAATCCACCAATGTCGGGGACCATATGCTTGGCCGTTCACACTTTCTCCACGATGCTAGTTCGACTCGAGCATAAATCCGTAGGACTTTAGGTGAAGAGTTGGGGCTTGGGTGTAGACGTAGGTATGGATGAAAAAGCTGAAAACGAAGGCTACGCACAACCCAACGGAGCTCGCACAAATACAGATTTCCCACTAGCAAAATGAATGCGAGTGCACCACACCCCTAGACCTGGTTTTTACAACATGGGTATGTGCACCGCCTACCCCAAAACAGATTTCGCAAAAATAGATTTTCATTTATGCTTTTTATTTTCGCTTTTTCTTTTCTTTTTCACAATTTTTGCTTTTATAAATTTTGTTTTTTCTTTCTTTTTCAAATTCTTGAATTTCAGCACATATGACAAGATGGCAAATCCACAATATTCACAAAACCACCTCCCACATCAACAACCCAATGAGAAAATGCTTGGAACTAGAGCTCGACGCGGGTGTGCGACTAGGATTGGCTTGAGGCATTGGTGAATTGAGTGTGGAGCTGAAACAAAAGGAAGGTAGGCTCAACGGGCTAGCGAGGGCTATGTTAGGACGGGTGCAAGGCACAACCGGGCCGAAGTGATGGCCTACGTCACGCTCACGCTCGACTAACCGTGCACCAATGCTTCGAAAGTAGCCTGGGGCAAGTTCTTAGTCACCGAGAAAAGTGATCCGTCCTCCCGACTCGAGCAATACAAAGCTAGCGACGCCTACACAAATTCCTACACTACCGAGTGATTACTCCGGATTCATAGATTTGAGTAGGACAGACAGTATGTACGAGTGCAGAAAAAATATAAATTGCAAGCATAAAGAAAAACTAAATCTATACAATTTCTACACAACGCGAGCACTCGATTAGGAGCACTGCACGAGTTTCGAACTACTCTAAATCAAAATCCTACGTCAGCACCACCATCTTAAAGTTTACACAAAATAATACATCAACTCGAGCCGCACGCGTGGTCAAGTGCGCGCTCATGTGGGTGCCAACGTGTGTGCAGCAGAAGAGAAAAAACTACTGGCATGCGAAATTAAATGTGCTCGTGGAGTGCACAGGCGGCTCTTCCCCCCAGACTTGAATGAAAACATAAGGAAGTAAAATAGACATTCAACCAAGGAATGAAATCTGAAGCAAGAGAGAGTACCTAAGCTCCAAAGAGGGGAGCATACCAGAAGATTACGTGATGATTCGCGGGAGTTGCTACTTCGCACAAAAGAATAGCTGAACCTGCGAATTAGGCCGAACAATAGAAAGTACAAAAAAATAGAAAACATAAAATAAAAAGCATAAACGAGGGGACCAAAGGGTCCAAGCTTGGGTTGTCTCCCGGATAGCCCTTTTGTTTACCGTCCTTAAGGTGGACCAAATACCTGTATTAGCAGTTGTATACAATGTTTTTGCAGCAAAATAAAATAAAACTCAAAATGGTCCAACAAAAATAACAAGAGCCGCAGCGGAAATTGGGATCAGGGCGCCGCCCCGTCACCAAGTAGTGGGTCTTCGAGCTGTAAGCTTTGAGGTTCGCCGATGATAGCACCTCCATCGTACAATTTTAGCTGATGCGCGTTGACCTTGAATTTGTCGCCACTCTTCCCAGATATTTCAATAGCTCCAAAGGGTGAGACTCCGATCACTGTAAAGGGACCGCTCCACCACGATTTTAACTTTCCAGGGAATAAGCGGAGGCGGGAGTTGTACATTAGGACTTGGTCTCCCGGTTGGAATTCTTTTGGGATGATGTGACGGTCGTGCCATTTTTTTGTTTTTTCTTTGTAGATCCGCGCATTTTCATAAGCAAAATGCCGTAGCTCTTCCAGTTCATTCAGTTTGGAGCGGCGTTCGCCTGCTGCAGTCTCAATGTCCATGTTCAGAAATTTGGTTGCCCATAGCGCCTTGTGTTCTAATTCGACCGGCAAATGGCAAGCCTTTCCATAGACAAGTTGGAAGGGGGACATACCGATAGGAGTTTTGAAGGCGGTTCGGTATGCCCATAAGGCGTCGTCGACCTTCTTAGCCCACTCTTTTCGGTTGGAATTTATGGAATTTTCAATTATTCTTTTTAGCTCCCGATTGGAGACATCTACTTGCCCACAAGTCTGAGGATGGTAGGCGAGAGAGACTTTGTGATGAACTCCAAACTTCTTCATGAGTTGTAAGAATGACTTGTTGCAGAAATGGCTCCCGCCGTCACTGATGATTGTGCGCGGAGTGCCAAATCTAGAAAAAATATTTCTGTGCAAAAAGGTTAAAACAGTGCGAGCGTCATTTGCGGCAACAGCTTCGGCTTCGACCCACTTGGAGACATAGTCAGCCGCAACAATGATATAGAGTTTGCCGTGCGACATGGGAAAGGGTCCCATGAAATCTATCCCCCAAACATCGAATGGCTCACAAACGAGCATGTTGTTGAGGGGCATTTCGTCCCTCTTAGAGATATTTCCTGTCCTTTGGCATTCATTGCATTTAGTAACATAACTGTGGGCGTCTCTGAAAAGGGTTGGCCAAAATAGGCCACATTGCAAAACCTTGCGTGCCATTCTTGTGGCGCCGAAATGTCCGCCGGCCTCCCGATCATGACAGTGGTTTAAAACGGATTGGAATTCACTCTCGGGTACGCAACGCCTGATAACTCCATCATTGCACGTGCGGAAAAGTAGCGGGTCTTCCCAGAAATAATGTTTGGCATCAGATAGAAGTTTCCGCTTTTGTTGCGAAGATAGGCTCGGGGAGACAGATTTGCATGCGAGATAGTTGGCCATGTCTGCGTACCACGGGGGCATCGAGGGGAGGGAAGAGATGGAGAATAATCGCTCATCCGGGAAACATTCAGCTATCGCATTGCGCTCATCCTCTAAAACAGGTCCGCCACTATCATTCTCCAATCTAGATAAGTGATCAGCGATGACATTTTCCACTCCTTTCTTGTCTCAAATCTCAATGGAGTATTCTTGCAGCAGGAGAATCCATCGGATTAGCCGAGGCTTGGCATCTTTTTTTTTGAATAAATACCTAAGAGCTGCGTGATCGGTGTAGACAATGACTTTGGATAACACCAAGTACGAATGGAATTTCTCAAAAGCAAAAATTACGGCCAGAAGCTCCTTTTCTGTGGTAGTGTAATTGAGCTGGGCATCGTTGAGGGTTCGGCTCGCATAAGAGATGGTGTAAAATACTTTGTCTCTCCTTTGATCGAGCACCGCACCAACTGCAAAATCACTGGCATCACACATGACCTCGAAGGGCAAAGTCCAATCCGGCGCCACCAAAATTGGAGCGGAGATGAGCCGCTCCTTGAGAGCTGTGAAGGCTTGCATGCAATCTTCATCGAAGACGAACAAGGCGTCCTTAGTCAACAGATTTGTGAGAGGTTTGGATATCGATGAAAAATTGCTAATGAACCTTCGGTAAAAGCCGGCATGTCCCAAAAAACTGCGGATTCCCTTGACAGAAGATGGAGGAGGAAGATTCTTGATGACACCGATTTTTGCTTGATCGACTTCGAGCCCCCTGTAACGTCCTAATTCGCGCTAGGCCCCTTGATTGCGTATTTGAGTCAAGGGGGCTGTGGTGAGCCCAATGGGGGTGTGAATGAACAGGTGCGAACGTATGGGAAATGAGGAAAATAAGGCAAAACGGTGATTTTGGCCGACACGGGTATGGACACGGCCGTGTCCATGCCCGTGTGCCTCATGCCAATATTAGGCTTCCAGTCAGAGAGGTACACGGGTATTGGGACACGGGCGTGTCCCTACCTGTGTGTTGAGGACACGGGTCGAGACACGGCCGTGTCTCTACCCGTGTGCCGCAACCCTGACCCGGCGGAAAGATGTTCTGGGATGAACACGGCCCTAAACACGGCAGGCGACACGGCCGTGTCACCTGAACACGGGTAGGAACACGGCCGTGTGCCTACCCGTGTCTGCGGTGTATAAAAAGGGAAAAGTTGTGAAACCCTAGCATTTCATCCCCTTTTCAGCCCCAAAACTTCTGAGAGGAAGAGAGCTTGCTGGAGGAGGGGAAAGGAGCTTGCCGGAGACATCCTTGGAGGAATCGAAACGCCGCCGCCGTTAAGGGAAAAACAATGCCGCCGCGAAGGAGTGCGAGGCTCATGGCCGGCCATGGTGGTACCGCTGGACTTGAGGTGAGCTTCCTCCCCTCTCCCTTGGTGCTATATCTATAGTTATTTTAGGAGAGACATCGACTCCATAGAGTCTTGATGGTGAGGAGGAGAGTTCTTAGGATAAGCCATGCCTAGGTTTTCTAGGCTTAGTCTCCCTCAACCTTCTCATCATTCAAAGTGGAGATGAGAGGGGTTTTCGTTGAGGGTTTGGCTTTGAAAGGAGAAATAAGGTTGGGTGTGATTTCTGGAGAAGTTTATGCGAGGTCGTTGCAAGGAAGAAGATGAACGGATGCCGTTCATCTCCCCTTAAGATGCGTGCAGAAATCTGATTTCTGCACGCGGCGACCTTCGTGGCCAATTTCAGAGGTATTCTGGCCAAATCTGGGTGATCGACTCAACACAAAAGTCGTAGCCCTTGCAATTACCTTTCCAACGAGTGGTTGCTCGTTTCCATGCGATACCTGTAGCCACGGGAAAGCTGGTTCGAGTCCGCTGCGTTCGGGAAAATTCTTGTACAGGAAACTGTTTCCTGTACGTATTCGAGTTGAATTTCTGGTATGTTGTCACCAGATCTGGGCGATCGACTCAACACAAAAGTCGTAGCCCTCGCGAATACCTTTCCAACGAGGGGTTGTGCGTTGTGATCGGATTCCTGTAGCTCCGGGAATCCCAATTTTAGTATTGGGCTATCCTATGTTAATGCACTTGTTAATTTATAATGTTAGCACTCTTGCAATGGTTGTGATTTGCTCATTTGTTATCTTGCTCCCATATATCTATAATATTGTTGTTACTATAATTTAGCATGGTTACTCATTTGGTTGTGAATAAGGAATAACCATGTATTGGTGGAGAAATGGAGCGGATGAGAAGGCTAGAAATTAAGGGTTGAGAGTGGTATAGAATATATTTATATTGTTGGGTGTTGAACATATCTATTATGCGAAGTGTTGAGGTGAATTCATTGAATAGGTGAGCGTGAATATGATGGACACTATGTGAAGAGTATTTTGTAACCGTAATCCGAGCCCAAGGGGTTTATTAACAACCGATGCTTAGAGTTGTAGCCTCCCTACGAGTAGCATCGAGTGAGTTGTTTTGGGGCATGTGATGTGCGACGATTCATCGTGTCGCGATGTTGAGATAATGACTGTGGCAGGTCTACGGGTTCACCAGTCGTCACACCGATGGGAGCTAATGGGTAGACCTTGGGCGGTAGGGTTAGATACTTGGTGTCCATAACCCGAGATCTCCTCCGCGCCATGAGAACGGTTGGGCTTGCACCTCGTGCGTTTCCGAGGTTCCATCCGGTTCGAAATCAAAGGGCAGGTTGGGCTGTGTTCTTGGTGCACATTTACCCAAGACCCCTTCTGAGCCGTAGTACGCATGTGAGCTCCGCTGTTGTGTTTTTAGCGTTGAGGTGTACGGGGGCCTAGGATAGGTAGTGTGATACCACCTAGTAGTGGAGACGCCCGCTCCACTGTTGCCGTCTGGCCACGACGGACGACGCCTGAGAGGTTAGCTACCTGCTCGAAAAGTGGGAACTTCAAGTCTGTGTCGACATAGCAACTTGCATGTGCGTGCGCATGATTCAGTCATAGCATAACATTCATATCATGTCATTCATTGCATACACAAGATCCTCATCGTATAAGTTTGTATGGGCACTCTTATACGATGAGTTACTTTACTGTTAACCCGATCCTTAACTTATAAGTTTGTATGGGCACTCTTATAAGTTGAGTTACTATTCTGATTAATTATACCTGCTGTCATATATTATTGATATTTGTAGAACTGCTAGTTGTGTAGCGTGGTTTATACTCCACCATATTTACAGTCACCTGCTTGTTTACTTGCTTATATATATATTGTACCTTTGTTCCTTTCTCCGCCCGGTGCCGAGGAGTCGCCGGGGGAGCGGATGTGAAGCCACTTAGTCTTATGACTAACGGTTGCTACGTCTTCCTTTTTAGAAGGAAACCCCGAAGGTAGAGCAGCAACGGACTATGCAACAGGACAGCCACGCCCGGACGATAGGACCTGAGGTGGTGGTGCCATCGGCACCGTCAGTGACAGTCGTGAGTGTTTTCATGTAGCCGTTTGGCAAAACATTTCTAGACTCTTGTTCTTTTGTACAAGCCTGTTGTGCTTGTTATCTTCCGCTCTTTTGGACTTAAACTTTGCTGTGAATTGAACTGCTTTACTTTTCTGTTATGGTTGGGTTGGCATTGTTTATGTGATATGGATTGTAGCCGGCGGAATAGGCGTCTTATGGTAAAGGCTAACCCGTGTGTTAGTGCTACCGCAAGGCGGCTATTTCGGGCATAAGACTCCCCTCGTGCCGTGTGTTGTGTTCCGGGAGGGGGGTCTTACACCCCCGACGAGAGACCTTGTGGCCTAAGACAATGCCCTCGCGAACCAAAAAGTGGCATTTCTCCCAATTCAGGACAAGGTTGGTATCATTACAACTCTGCAGGGCCTTGGCTAAATTAGCGAGGCAAGAGTCAAAGGAGTTCTCGAAAAGAGAGAAATCGTCCATGAAAACTTCGAGAAAATCACCGATCATGTCGCCAAAAATGGCGATAACGCAACGTTGGAAGGTTGCCGGTGCGTTGCACAAACCAAACGGCATTCTCCTAAACGCGAAGGTGCCAGATGGGCAGGTGAATGTCGTCTTGTCTTGATCTTCGGGATCGACTGCAATTTGGTTGTATCCCGAATATCCATCCAAAAAGCAGTAGTATTCCTGACCAGCCAATTTTTCCAGCATTTGATCGATGAAGGGAAGCGGGAAATGATCTTTGCGAGTAGCTTCATACAGCTTCCTGTAATCGATGCAAACTCTCCACCCGGTGACCACACGGGCAGGCAGTAGTTCATTCTCGTCATTGGCCACCACAGTAATTCCGCCCTTTTTGGGCACGACTTGAACCGGGCTTACCCATTTGCTGTCACTGATGGGATAAATTATACCGGCGTCAAGCAATTTTATAACTTCCGCCTGAACTACCTCATGCATCTTGGGATTCAGTCTTCTTTGCGGTTGTGCCGATGGTTTGTATTGATCTTCAAGGAGGATCTTGTGCATGCAGAACGCCGGGCTAATGCCTTTAATGTCAGCCAAAGATCGTCCAAAAACATTCTTAAATTTTTTTAACACGTCGACCAATGCACGTTCGTTGTCGGCGGAGAGAGTAGCGGAGATGATCACCGGACAAGCTGTGCCTTCCTCCAAGAAAGCATATTTCAGGGATTCGGGCAGAGGCTTCAAGGTTACGTTAGTGGCAGTGATAGAAGAAGTGATGAGGGGTTCTTTGATCAGATGCGGAGTCCCAGACGAGGTAGCGAGTGGTGTGTCCTCAATTCCCCATTCTGGCTCGTCATGATCAAGAATCAAATCGCTGCACGTGCCCGGTTCGTCATTCAAGTCAGCACTGTCACAATTAGTGATTATGAGTTGTTGCGGAGATTCATGGACATTGAAGGAAATTGATTCTTCTCCTAGGCTTAGGGTCAGTTCTCCCTGGTCGACGTTGATAATAGCCCGGGCAGTGGCAAGGAAGGGCCTTCCTAGAATTATAGGAACCTTGGGATCAGCCTTCATGTCAAGGATGACAAAATTGGCCGGGAAAGCGAGGTCGTTAACCATGACAACGAGGTCTTCAACCATCCCAGCTGGCGTTTTTATCGATCAATCGGCTAGCTGCAACCTCAGATGGGTGGGCTGGAGAATCCCAACTCCCAGCTCCTGGAATATGGAAAGGGGCATCAGGTTAATCGACGCTCCCAAATCACAAAGTGCGTGGCCAAACTTGTGGAGACCAATTCTGCAAGGGATGGTGAAGCTGCCAGGATCTCTGCATTTGGTAGGAGGAAAGTTGGTGAGGAGAGAGGAACACTCTTCGGTGAGGTTAATCATCTTCAGACCTTCCAAGGATTTATGCCTCGAGATGAGGGTCTTGAGGAACTTGGAGTATCCTGGAATCTGAGTGATAGCTTCTGTTAAAGGTATGCTAACTTGAACTCCTTTCATGATCTCCAGGAACTTCTGAAAATGTCTTTCAGTCTTTTCATTATTTAGCCGATGGGGAAACGGTGGCCTCGAGGTGTTCCTCCCGAGTGGTGGTACTGACATGGGTCCTTGCGCAATCGGTGCAGACGGAGGTTCAATTGTCGACTCAGAAATGGGTATACACGAAGATTGTGTAGGAGGATCGGGCGGCAAGACTCTCTCGAGACATTTTCCACTTCTCAGCCTCATTGAATGCACTGTTTCCTGTTTCTGACTGATAGAGCTGAGCAACGTTTCTGTAAGACTCCCAATGGCCGTTTGTAGGCGCTGAATGGTGGTGGCTTGGTCGTTGAACACATCCATCATTTTGCAAACGTATGCGAAAAAACGCTCCGTCACAGACGCGGGAAGATTGGCGGCTTCACTAGTAACCAGCGACTTTGCCTCCACGGAAAGGTTGGGGAAAGGTGGGGAATTCCAATGCCTACTAGTTTGGGCAATGTTGTCAATTATTTCCCAAGCATCCTGACAAGGTTTGTTAAACAGAGTTCCGCCAGCTGCAATGTCAAGTGCTGGCCGGAATCTGTCTAGGATCCCAAAATAGAAGGTTTGGAGCAGCAAAATATCTGACACTCCCTCTCTGCAGCATTCCCTTCGCAAATGCTAAAAATGCTCCCAGGTTGCGAACAAGGATTCTTCATCTCTTTGGGAGAAGGTGATGAGCTCCTTGTAATCGTCCGTGGTTAGCATTTGCTACCGGAATTTGGCCAAGAAATTTCTTTCGAGTTGCTTCCACGAATGAAACATTTCCTTCCTGGTATCATGATACCATCATTTTGCGCTGCCTTTCAAGGAAAAGGAGAAGAGTCGAATCTTCCGCTGCTCGCCGTTGGCGGTGTTCGAAGAGCATGTATCGTAAATTTCTAAAAACCTACGCACATGGCATAAGGCATCAACACTTCCACCTCCGTTGAATTGACAATTTTCGATAATGTATTCGATCAAATCAGAAGAAATCTCGAAACTGTCATTTCCCGTTTCCACTCGATTGGTGAGACGGGCTTGATAAATTAGCTGCTGAATAGAAGGCATTGATGGAATATTGGCCCTGTATTCACTGAAACAACAAAACAAAGAAACAAGAATAAAAAAGCACTAACTCTTATACCAATACTTCCAGAAATCATGATCGTTCAACAGTTGCATTCCCCGGCAACGGCGCCAAAAACATGATGCGCATAAAATACGGCAAGCGTACCGGTCGCACAAGTAATAAAGTGGGGAATAAATCCCCGGATGTCGGTCTCTTGAGGAATGCAATTGGCGTCGAACGATTTAGACTCCAAAACTATTGTTATGAGAGTTAATTGAAATAAGCAAAAGAAGGGGGCTTTGGTTGGTGGTCTTACAACCAATTACACTAATGTAAACTATGCGGGTCGCAATCACCGCTTCTTAAGGCGAGATGGATGTAGCGGCCGCGATGCCGTACTTCGGTTGGCGAGTGGACGGAAGTCTAGCGAGTGAGGTGATTAGCGCGGAGTGGAATTGAGTGCAACGAATGTGTGGAGTGGAGTGAGATGGAGCGAGGCGCATCAAATGATAGTTCTCACAAGCATGAAGAAGCACAAAAGATCCAATTTAACATCAGAAATTTATGTTCATTACATGCATACACAATCCATACAACAAGGAGAGAGAGAGAATGCAAAACCGCGAGATTGAAGATCCACCGCGGTTGTTGGTCGGAGGTGCGAGTTGTCAATCCGCTTCCAAGCGCAGTCCGAGGAGGGCTTCTGGTACCACCGAGCTGTCACCTCGAGGGCTTGTAATTCCGTTCTCTAGGTATGCTTCGTCTTCTTCCTTGGTGGAGAGCTCGGAGAAGAATGCTTCAATGGCCGGGAGGGTCACTGGAGGAGGCAGAATGCTTTAGAATCGCCGGAGAAGGTCCTCCCAATGGTGGGGATGAAGGTGGAGGCGAAGGAAGATGCTGGAGGGCAAAACGGCGGACTGGCGTAGGCTCCGTAATAATCCGATTGCCCTAATTCGCGGAACAACGCTTTTTATAGCTTGCAGAATAAATAGGGCGCACGACCACTGGCGCACGACCAGTGGTCGTGCGCGACCAAGGTCAGTTCCCGTGCGCGAGCAACCTGAAGACCTGCATCAAAAAATAAATGGTCGCGCATGATCTGCAGCGCACGATCAGTGATCGTGCGAGGAAATGTTGATGATCGTGCGGATGGCCAGACAGAACTTTCATAAAATGGGATATGCCTGCGCACGTTCAACGCCGCACGAACAGTGGTCGTGCGCGGTATGGCAAGTGATCGTGCGGAAGGTTCAAGACAGGGATTTCAGAAATGAGTCCGGGCTGCGCACGATCGGTGATCGTGCGCCAGGAGGTCGATGGTCGTGCGTGGGTAAAAACGCACGACCACTGGCCCCTTTGCCAAAAACAGTGAAATGCCTATCCCGGACGCCCACACGATCCCAGAACCTGCAGGAAAACTGCACGAGACATCGATCGCGGCAGCCACAGCAAACAATAATAATCATGACAAGAATGAAAATGCACACAGCACAGAGATGGGCTAAAAAGGTGCACATGGCGTGGAATGCCGTAGCTAACCAAAAAGAGTACTAATGGCACTAAAAGATAGTGCAAAGCTGACGAAAAAGGCCTAGATGAGTCCAAAATAAGATATAAAATAGGGACTCATCAATGAATAGTTGAATTAATTTTATAATATATAGAGTATTATATATTACATAATGGAAAGATATATTATTTGAATATATTTTGAGGCTGCAAAATGAGGCACTTAGAGGCTGTTTTAGGAAAAATGACCAGTCACAAAGGTTGTAGCCCTTCGAGTCTAGATTAATCTAAAATTGGTTTCGACACGTTTGGGTAAGCGGTTCGGCCGCAGCACCCGTTTTAGTGGGGGCTGTACCTAGAGTTGGGCAGAAATTAAAACGGATGCCCACTCATCGTCCCTTGTCGAAATGACCTGAAACTTGGGCAGGGGGTTAGCCTTAACAATACCTAAAGGCAAACCAAAAATGGAAATTTTTGGAGATACTTTGCCTAAGGTTTTTGTTTCAATTTAATAAACTTAGAGGAATTTATTTAAGTGGTCAAACAACCTCCAAACCCTCCCAAATTTTGGCGAGTGGTCCCTGGCTATAAAACCTAGGTCTGTACAAAATTCCAATTGATTTGGAAGAGTTTTGGGTGAGAAATATTCTACCCTTAACTAGGCATTAGTGAGACGACTTTTAGTAGAAAGTGCACTAAGAGTTCGGAGAGGTCAAATCACCTCAACAGAGGCTGATATTCCGACCTCTGACTTAGAAGGGTGTTATAACCTACTTGGAGAAAAATGGAGTGGTTTAGGGTTGACTTACCCTAGGATCCAAGCTCAAATCTTAAATGAAGGGTTTTGAGGTTTGTGAAGGACATAGGAGCAAAAGCTCTTGTATGCCCTTGAAATTTGGAGGAGAGTGGCATGATATGCTGAAAACCCTCTGGTTGAAATAGTGAAGGAATTGGAGGTAATTTGGTACCTCGAAAGTTGAGAGTTTGAATTAGGATAGAAATGTAATTCAGTTATTTTAAGCACTAAATCTAATCCAAAAATTATGAAACTCGGGAGGAAGGAGTTTTAGGATGTTTTAGACTTATGGTAATTTTCCTGGAATTTTATGAATAATAAGTATTATACTTCATGTGTTAAAGGATTATTAGCCCGATTTGTTGTTTCAAATATTTGGAGGTTTTAAATTAATTATAATCAGTTAAAATTCTGGATTTAGATCTTGATTGGTAGGACATTGATCCCTGAATTTTTATAGAATTTTATGTTGAGTAAATCTAGTACCTTATTCACAGATATTAAAAAGGGGTTTTATTATTTAGAAATTAATTATGGATAAAATACTTGCTGGAAAATTATGAAACTTGGCCAGTGCTAATTTTAGTCCTTTATCTGCATGCCATAAATTATTTATAATTTTTGGAAGAATATTTTCTGTACTTGATTCATAAACAATAGAAGTTAGAGATTATTTCTAAAATAGTCTTCATGCCCTTTTGATGATAGAAAAATTATGATACTTCGGATTTAACCTATTGAGATAACCTACTATTTATCATAAATTTGCTGGACATCTTGCATGATTACTTAGGGTAGTTCATGTTCAACCGGTAGCCCTTGGGATTTTCGAGGAATTTAATTAAATGCCGAATAGATTAGGAAAATTTCCATTTTTTGGATTTAGGCTAATTATATCATGATAAGTCCCCAATAAATAATTTAGGACATTTGGATGAGTATTAGATCATAGCATAACTGGTTCGACATATAGTCTAGATCGTTCAGCATATAACAAATTTGTGAATTGCAATAGGACATGGTCTGAGGAAGACATTGGAGTTAATCATTTTTTCTAGGTGGACAATAGTGGAGGAAATCACAAGAGGAAGGTTAAAAATTGCCCTAGGATAGTTTATCGTAATATGATAAGGGAATCGGGCTAAGAGAGATAAACCAATAATAATAAGTGCCTTGCGAAAGGGAACTTCGGGCCGTAATGTCGCCATCTTGGTTCCTAGTGCCCCTTGAGAGCCCTTCACGGGGAATACCGGGGGCAGTCCTGGGCTAACGTAAACTGTAATAACAAACTGACAAGAGTAACGTAGTAACTAGGGCTGCACTTTTCACAAACACTGTTGGCACAAGAAGATTGATGAGAGCTTCAGCTCGGTTGATTTGGAAACGGACGTTTGGGTTCGGGGAGCTTCGGCTCGGTTGGTTTGGAGACAGACGTTTGGGTCCGGGGAGCTTCGGCTCGGTTGATTTGGAAACGGACGTTTGGGTCCGGGGAGCTTCGGCTCGGTTGGTTAAGAGACGGACAGGATGGTCCGGGGAGCTTCGGCTCGGTTGGTTTGGAGACGGACGTTTTGGTCCGGGGAGCTTCGGCTCGGTTTTGTGTGTTTACGAATAAACTTGCATGTGCATAAGATAGGAAAAGTTAAGGTGGTGGGTTTTTCGATATCGGGGAGTTCGATTGCACCGACACCGATATCGTTGACTCGGCGAGATGGTTAGCACTTCGCCAACAGAAGTCCGGTGCGCCAGCCGGCAAGAGTACGCGGACGTCCGCTTAGTGCACCAAGCGTTGAGGCGTACGATAGGTCAGACCAGTTGTGCTTTTACTGGTTTTGAGGTGGGCGAGGCCCAACCCACCGCTTCCGTCCGCCACTACGGAGGTATCCTGGGAGGTAACGGCTCCGAAAGGGGGAACTAAAGGTCTGTGTGCACAGAGTCGGGTGTGTGAGTTGCACTTGCATGTTTCATCATACCCACTAGCATGTCATAGCATAATCGATTCATTTAACCCTGACACCTAAAGTATAAGTGGTATGGGATGCTTATACTTTAGGACCTGCAAAACGACCCCTTGGTCTATAAGCTTGTGTGGGCAAGTTTATAAATCAAAGGTTAATTTCAATATATAACAACCATTGCTGTTTGATAACCGACACCCCAAGGTATAAGTGGTATGGGACACTTATACGATGGGAGCCTTGCAAAAGATCCCTTTTGCTTATGTGTTCTCGCATAAGTGAAGGTTAAATTCATATATTTGCTTTTCTTACTACTAGACCTATTATAACAATTATATTAACTGCTCACCGAATACAACTTGTTAGATTAGTTCCGCTGCCATCTGTTTCTTGATTAATCTCTACCGTCATGTCCTTCCCTTTCTTCCTCCCCGCTCGGTACCTAGGAGCCATGGGGGAAGGGGTGGGGGACGATAGGGCTTAGTCTTTATGACTAACGGTTTTCGAACCGCATCATTTAGGGGATCGTGGAGCCCAGCATGGAGGAGGAGCCCCAGAGATCGGTGCGCCTGGAGATGGGGTAGTCTAGCTCCGGAGTTCATACAGCCGGGACCGTGAGTCTCGACCCTGAGTAGTTTCTGTTTTAGCTTCCGCATGAGTGATATTGTAGTGAGGACATTTTGTACCGGGCATAAGCCCGCATTTACAGTACTCTGATTATTGATATTCTGTGGACACTCCCTTCGTGGAGGTTTTATTCTATATATGTGATATTCTCTTTTGGTGGACTTGTTTCTCTCTTACTTGCTACTTATTGTGATCGAAAAGGCCGGCAGAATCGGCGCGTTGTAGTAACGACCTTCCTAGGTGCGAAGGTGTCACCGCAAAGCGGCGGTTCTGGGCATAAGACCTCGGTGGTTGAAAAAAAAAGGGGGGTCTTACAGAAGAAGTCAACAACACACTAGGTCACCCCGCGCGAGCATTAGTTTGGGGACAAACTAAGCAGCGGAAGCTGTGGTGTGCCCATGTGTAAAAATCCCAATATATAGTCCATAAATCAATGAGTTAGGCCAACCCAACTAGGAAACTTGACTTACCAAGACGATTCTTAGCGTATCTTTGTCAAAATTTACTTTAGGTATAATTCAGTTAAGGTACGAGGATACCCAAAATGACTAGAGGAAGAGTCTAATGCGAAAGAAGGTACTTACAGCTTAAACTCTATTGTCCCTACTTTACTCATCAAGTAGTAGTATCACCTGTTATGTAACGACCCCATCCATTAAATAACATAAAATAGAAGGTCTGGTCGGGGCCCAACACCATATGACACAAAATAGGCGGCGGAATTACAGGTTAATACCAAAATATATTCGCGTCCTAACTCAGAGCATGCTAGCGGAAGATTAAGATTAATATTAAACCCAACAGCCACAATTGTCCACTATATATAAACAACCCCATTTATATATATAACCCCAAAGGAATGTACATCAAATACACAAAAGGTTGGCCATAAGGTCTTACATTTAAGCTTTATAAGTGTGGATTACAAACATTGGCGTGCAGGCCGGCCACACATGAAGAATATAAAGTTCTTCACTCAGCCTTTGAGGGACAGCAGCAGCAGCAACAGTTGTAGTAGCAGGGACTTCAGCCCTCTACTTCCTGCTCGACTCTCTAGCACCTGCACGAGGATAGTCCACCATGATGGTGGCAAACAAGGCAACGGTCAGCATTCAGCTGACCAATTTGTAATGACCCTACCCCGTTCTCGGGGCAGTGGTATTCCTTCCCCGTAGGCATTATATTTTCTCAAGCAGATATATCACATAATGTGCACTCACTCACAACCAATACATTACAACCGTCGACCACACAGCCCAACGATCCGTGCACTCAGGGCACATTCTTGGTGTACCGGCGAACCAGGGTCCCACCATCGTTCACGGTCCGAAACCCAATGGTATTGAGCATTATGCTCCGCAACCTCTCGTTGGAGACTTTAGTCTTAATGGCGCGCAGACCTAAGACTTTCATTATATGAACCTGACGAACACCACTATTCCAGGAACTCATGTCAGACAACCATAACACGGAGACAGTTCAACTTTTACCCGTTGCTTAAATCGCCAGACTGACGCAGGTCGGCTTACCCTTATCCGTTCGGCACGAAGCTTTCAAGAGCTCGCAGCTCACAATAGCCATACTATCAACCAAGGACTATCTTCACAATCTTTAAGGGAAGCAAGTGCCAGCATTCCTCGCGATCGCTTGGCGGGTTCAGCAGAAGCTCTCTTTATGCACCCCAAACTAAACCCAAACCTTACAGCATCCTGCAGTGTAAGAAAACTGGTCTTTAATAGCATGGAGCACAAGAATTACGAGGATATTTTCCTGGAATTCTACTCTAGTACTTCCTACAATTGTCCTTCATGGGTATGACCCATCGACTCCACAAACTACACGTTTAAATGCGGAGTCTTCTGTGGTGCGCAAAATGAAACATCACCAATCCAGACCAACCTGTCCGGATGGGCTTCACACAACATGCCTATTTTGTACTACACATTTCCGGATCTATATGGAAGAATTATTTGGGATATTAAAAATCAACACAAGGGAAATCCCTCAATAATCCACCTTTTGGTGGGGGAAATCCATGTACATGCCAAAACAAGGACTTCACATGTCCAAGGAAGAAAGATTGTTACCCTTGACAATCGCTTTGGAGCCATGGAAAACTAGCTAGATGAAAAGCACCGCAACGGCCTTGCCTCCACGGAACTGGACTCGGCTCGCGATTCGGGGCTCTGAAGCTCCAACGACAGCCGGATTTCTCCTCTTCCTCCTTCCTTGCTCTGCCCACTCTCTAACTCTTTAGAAAGAGAAAGACTTGAGATAACCGAGAGTTCATCCCTCAACTCCAAGCCTTATCTCAGCAGGGAGATTTCTGGGCCGTTGGATCATAATTGAAGGAAATGAAAGACCACGAATTGCCTTGAAAACACTTTCATGGGTTTAACACGGCTTGCGACATGCCCGTGTCACAGGCCGTGTGCCTTAAGCGGAAAAGAAACCGACTTGACTTGACCAGAACATGGCCCTATGACACGCCCGTGTCACAGGCCGTGTGCCAGACACGACTTCGGACACGCCCGTGTCTAGTCCGTGTTTAACAGTCCTAACAGACTTGGCCAATCATAGAGGAGGACGTACACGGCCCTTGACACGCCCGTGTCACAGGCAGTGTGCCCAACATATCTTGCCTCACGAGGATCATCGAGTGCATTTCGTCGAGTGCCTTTCGTCGAACTCATAGGACACGGTCCTGGACACGCCCGTGTCACGGGGCCTGTGCCTCATTCGAGACCGCCCTGCAACACACTTGAGACCGCCCTGCGCCACACTTGAGACTGGACAAACAGAGAAGGACATGGACCGTGACATGCCCGTATCACCGGTCATATGCCCAACTCCGAGAATCATCGACTATATTTCGTCAGCCTAATGGAACCACGTCGAACTCAGTAGGACACGGACTTGGACACGCCCGTGTCCCAGGTCGTGTTGCTCAGCTCGACGATCTTCGTCGAGCTCCGCTCGACGATCGTCGATCTCAATTTGACAGCACCGATTTGGGTTGTTACAATCCTCCCCTTCTTATAAGAAATTTCATCTCGAAATTTGTATATAGTACTCAGGAAACAACAATCAAATGTTATAATATTTTATGATCTGTCCCAAATAAAATAAAAACTGGTATACAAGTTTAGACAAATAATTCGGGAAATTCAACATTCATGGTCTGCTCTCGCTCCCATGTTAGCTCCTCACGGCCGCAGTTGTCCCAACGGATCTTGACCATCCCGATTGTCTTGTCTCGCAACTGTTTATCGACTATATCCTCGATCCGAATGGGATAAAGAAATTTGACCGGTACGCGATCATTCGCAATCACTTGAGCTGGATCATTTACGGCTTTTCGAAGCACTGATATGTGAAACAAATCATGCTATCCACTCAATTCTGTCGAAAGAGTTAGCCGATAGGCAGCTTCTCCAATTCCCTCCACCACTGGAAACGGACCAAGATATCTCGGACTTAACTTTTCATGCGTCGAATCCTGGACACGCCTTTGAAGGGCTTGATTTTCAAATATACCAAATCGTCAATCGCCAACTCAACATTTCAGTGCTTGGCATTGTAATACTTGACTTGTCTATCTTGGGCTATCGGTAGATGAAAAAGTTCAGTTATCTACCTAAATCACTTAGAGGGGGGTGAATAGGTGAGTTGTGCGTCTTTTTGCGGAATAAAAATTTAGCGACTATGCACACAGATCAATCAAGCATTCACAGACGACAAAAGATTTATAGTGGTTCCCCAACCTTGGGTATGTCCACTTTCCCTCACAGATCTAGCAAACCACTATACTCGGCTATTCCACTATCTCAGATTGAATAAACAATCCTACGCCTTGGAACAACGTTCCTACAAACTCGATCCAAACGGATCTACACTCGGAAGGTAAAACTTCCAACAACTCGGAGAAAATTCTCCTACAAGAAATAAGTTGAGAGAAATAAAAATACAAATAGTAATCTTCAAATCTTGAAATGATTTGCCTGGATCTTCTTATAGACGTTGAGGCTTTATCAGAAAAATTGAAGAAGATGTCTCAGCAAAACTAGATCTGAAAGCTTCTCTTGACTTCACCAGATCGGATAAATAGATGATGAAGAACGAACAAAATATCTCAATCTGGAAATCAAACTTGATCTGAATCTTGAAATCAAAAACCCTAGCCCTGGCGAGAAGGAGATCGTCGGAAGCGCCGACAACTCTCGTTTTGGAGAGAGAAACACGATTCAGAATACTTTAGAATAATCTGACGGCTTGATTGAATATGACTATTGGCATTAGGGTTGATCGGTCTTGACAAGACCTATTTATAAGATATCCCCTAACGGTCATAATTATTATTAATGAAGAACACGTGGACCAATCACGTCAAAGGATTTGAAAATCCCGCCAAATCTAGACTTAGAGAAAATTTCTGAAAAACTGATTGATATACTCGAGTAATCATATACCTACTCGAGTACTTGAAGCCATTACTCGAGTGAGTGGAGATAAAGATTACTCGAGTATGTACTTAGAAAATATCCAGAATTGAGGAGCAGATACTCGAGTAGATCAAGACATACTTGAGTGCTAAGCTGATTACTCGAGACAAAGAAATTGGACTACTCGAGTATAAGACGGTTTACTCGAGTGAGAGAGTTCAACTACTCGAGTGAATAGAATAAGTACTCGAGTAAGATACTTAGAGAAATTTCTGAGAATGGAAAACAGGTTACTCGAGTAATGGGAATGAACTACTCGAGTGAAAAGGACCTACTCGAGTATGAAGATAAACTACTCGAGTAAAGTACTTGGAAAGTTTCTGAGTTAGAGAAAGAGAAATACTCGAGTATAAACTCTGGACTACTCGAGTAGTATATAGAATACTCGAGTATAGGAATTTAACTTCTCGAGAAGAAAGAATCTACATGAGTCCCTGACTTTTGTTACTCGAGACAAATGACTTAACTACTCTAGTGTAAAAACTGACTACTCGAGTATTTAACTTAAAAAAAAATTGAGAGGAGAAACTGGTGAATCGAGTATAAGAATTCAACTACTCGAGTACCATTTCACTTACTCGAGCATAAATACATTTACTCGAGTAAATGACTTAGAGAATTTTTCTTCATTGAAATTCTTTTCTTCAAAGAGGGTCACCAACACTTCTATGTCCAATCAATAGTGCTTGTAATATGAAGTGTATCCCAACAGAGAGGCTACACATGGGTCAACACCATGGATCACACAATGAGGGATTAAATTGTATGGTCCTGTGTTTGATGACCCATTATAAACTGACATTGGTCTACAATTGGCAATATTGTCCTGCAAACACATAACTCAAGCAAGACATCAAATACAACTTAATTCATCTTAGTTCAAGGGTGACTTTGTACAAATCTGTGTAATTGTGAATGCAATACCCAACAATCTTCCCCTATTTGTAGAAGTTAGAACCCTCTACACAAAGGTAAATTATACCAAAATAGAAAGGACAATTATAAAAATATTGAGCATAAATTATAATGCAGTAAACTACTGAATAAAGAAAAGATCAACAAAATTAGGATTATATAATCAGAAATGTTTTATATTCCTTTTCTACAACAAATCAATTCTTATCCTAAAAGAAAATGTCTTTCATTTGCTCTGATGCTGCTGAGAATATTGTTGCTATCTATCAAGTTTTTCTTGCTGTCTTCTCTGATAGAAGAAGGGCTTTGGGTAATACTTGGGAGGTCTGGGAGGAGCATTGGGATTGTTCCTCCCATATTCCCTATCATGGATTCTTCTTTTGGTCATGGACTTATCATAAAGCTCCCATTCTGTTGAACTGTAGTGCTTATTTCTGTCTTCATTGAAGTCCATCACTAGTTTCAAAGTGTCAAGGATCAATGATTTTGAAGTGAGGCTCCAAATTTAAGCAAACTCTTGGATCTTCCTTCTCTCTGCCTCTGGATTAGGAAAGGATCTCTTGGCAAAAGGTACCTCTCCATATTTCCTTATCTTGTGAATATGAATTTCTGGTAGGTCTTTAGGAATATCATCTTCCCATACTTGGGAGTAGGAATCTGGAGGAGGGCCACCTTCCCCTTCAGGCCTGGGAGAGAAGGTGGGGATCTGAGCAGACATCTTGACTTGCTGAGCTTTAGCAATAGGATTCAGATTTTAAGGAATGATATTTGGGTCTCTTGGAAGTCTGGAAAAATCTGATTATGAACCCATACAACAGTTTCATAGGTGTGAAACTTGACTGACTGTATTTGAGCTAAAAAATCTTTGTTGATTTCTTTCATTCTTTCATCCTAGAGAGTCCTGACAGAAGTGTCAAATTTTGCAATTTGTTCTTTCACAAGGTCCTCCCCCTTTCTGAATTCTACACATAGCTGATCTATAGTCTCAATTTTGAAAGTGCCAACCTCTTCACATACCTGCATAACATGTTCTTGAGCTTTCTTTTCCAACTCTAACTGATTGTTAGCCAAAGTTAAGGACTGATTCATTACTTCACTATCACTAGTGATGGTGTGTTCTAGTGCTTTTCCACCAATCTTAAAGAGAGATTTTAACTGATCTGTATTGTGCTGAATTTCTACAAATCCTCTAATCATCTCTTGTTCAAGAGTAGAAACTTTATCTTGCACTTTCTTCAGAGAGGCATCAAAGTGATTTCTTTGGTCTAGGAGCATTTGCTCAATTTTGTTGAGCAGTTCAAAAGAGGAGATAGTGCCTGAGGTAGATGTAGAGGTTGAAGCAGGAATAGAAGCTATTACAATTGCTAGAGGAGGATGGGCAACCCATGGAGGGATTTCTTCAATAATGACTGAGTTGAGAGCTCTAGTAGTGATGACTAAATCTTCTTCTTCCTCACCATGGAAAGTGGGAAGAGAGAAATCCAAATTTCTCATAGGAGCATCAGCAGGCTCTGGAGAGAGAGGAGTCTAATCTGAAATTAGAATAGTTTCATGTACTTTCTCTGGAGTTGGAGTAGGGGGTGACTTCGGAGAGGGTGACTGAGCAGGAGAATTTTCTGTAACTGGAACTGCAACAGGGTCTTCAACTTTGTCTTCTTGGAGCAGAGGCTCATCTGATCTAAGCTATTCAATCATCTTATTTATATCATCAGATGGTTAGAGGAGGATTTCTTGGACTTGAGTATCTGATTGAAGTTCTTCTGATGGAGATAGAGGAATGGAGGTAGCTGGAGATGGGGTAAGGTTGATGTACTGTTGCTGTTCAGGAGAAGCAGTAGGAGTGGGCGACTTATCATGAAGAGATGATGAAGTAGGCTCCCCCTCAATTGCTACACCATAAGTGCCTGCAGCTTGATTTGGAGAGGTAGATGGAGTCCTGTCATCAGAGGCTGAGGTTTCTTTGGAGGCTGGCTGATCATGGGCTCTGGAATCTTGAACTGGATTATTGAGCTTCAGCTCCCATCTTTGAATAGATGAAATTGATACTTTCTTCATATGATGTACAACAGTACCTTTGGAGAAATTGAAGATTTCTGGATTTATCTCATGGAGGAGAAGGGAGATAATTCGAGCATAGCTTGCGGCCTTGATGCTTTCTTTACTCTTGTCTAGAATAAGCATACCAAATTGAAATTTCTTGCGGCAAACTATTGCTTGCATTATGTCAAACATATTATAAGAAATATCTTTGATAGAGTAGGTTTTGTAAAGGATAATCTTTGCAATGACATCAACCAGGAATTTTCCCTCTAGATTGAAATCTGACCTTTTGAGAGTAGTGGATTCAGGACATACACCACAAAATAAGCAAGTTCGGTCTGACTCTTCCGGACCAAGGTTGTCTTCTTCGTCGACGACGGGTATGCGAAGAAGAGTTGCGACTGAGGTTTTATCTAGCTTTATCTTAATACCTTGCACTTTGGACTTGATAATCTTGCCATTTCCCTTCTCTCTGGCATTCTTGAAGAATTCCTCTACTTCTGAGAATAGGATTTTGCACGGTTGTTGAAGAATGAAGTTGAGTCCGGCAGTGTCGAAAAGAACTAGGAGATTGTGGAAATCATCTGAAATATTTGCAATACCGGTTGGAACAAGTTTAGAACCAATTCCAATCTTAGATGGAGGAACCATCATCCAGAAATCAGGAGAAACTGGAGCGGGGAAGACGAATGCTCTACAACTGTTGGCGGAAGACAAAGAGACTACGGATTACTCGAGAGAGAATTGATTTGCGTAGAGAAGGATATCCAGATATTTCGATTTATATAACCCTAATTTGTTCATAATTAAGGAATTAAAATTTTGATTCCATACCTGGGAGGGGTCGACATAGGACTTGGTTTGCGAATAAAGAAATTTGAAATAAATCACCTGGACTTCCATGTACTCGAGTGATGGGAAGTACTCGAGTAGGTATAGAGATACTCGAATAAGTCTAGAGGTACTCAAGTATGTCTGGGGAGTAATCGAGTAAGTCTAGGGAGTACTCGAGTATGTCTATGGAGTACTCGAGTATGACATTAGGTACTCGTGTAGATCTTGTCTTACTCGAGTCATGGACTTAGAATTTTGGGAAATTCCAACTTTTGACTGATTTCTTCATCTCTGAGCCTTTGTATGAGTACACCACCTCTAATCTTCTTTGTTGAGCATACCAAGTTCTATTTTGAAGAATGAGAACTTGGCCTCGTCCAGCAACTTTGTGAAAATATTTGCAATCTGCCTGTCTGTAGAGACATACTGTAGATCTATATCTTCATTCACCACATGATCCCGGATGAAGTGGTATCATAGCTCTATGTGCTTTGTCCGACTGTGTGAGACTGGGTTGTTGGCTATTGCAATTGCGCCGGAAGAGTCACAAAACATCGGAATGTTCTGAAACTTCATGTTATAGTCTTCAAATTGATTCTTTATCCATAGCAGCTATGCACAACAACTTCATGCGAAGATATACTTTGACTCAGCTGTTGATATTGCAATACAGTTATGCTTCTTACTACTCAAGGAAATAAGCCTCCTTCCAAGAAATTGGCAAGTCCCGGAAGTGCTTTTCCTGTCATCTTTGCTACCTACAAAATTTGCATCTTAAAAATCAATTAGTTCACTATCATTACTTCTTGGGTACCATAAGCCAAGATTTAGTGTACCTTTAAGATATCTCAAAATCCTCTTTGCAGCAGTGTAGTGAGATTCCTTAGAGTTCACCTAAAATCTAGCACAAACACATGTTGAAAACATTATGTCAAGTCTACTGGCAGTAAGGTAGAGCAAGGATCCAATTATGCTTCTGTACTTGGTTTCATCAAAAGGTTTCCCTTTCTCATCCTTGTCCAGGGACATAACTGAACCCATTGGAGTCCTCATAGAGGTTGCGTTCTCCATTCCGAACTTCTTAATTAGCTCTTTGGTGAACTTAGTCTGCGAGATGAAAATTCCATCTTCAGATTGTTTCACCTGAAGCCCTAAGAAATACTTCAGCTCTCCCATACGGCTCATTTCAAACTTCCATTGCATAAGTTTAGAAAACAACTTGCGGAGGTTGTCGTCAGTAGAGCCAAAAATATTGTCGTCGACATAGATTTGCACTAGCAAAATCTTGTCATTTATTTCCCTAAGAAATAATGTCTTATCTATCTTTCCCCTTGTGAACTTGTTCTCAAGAAGAAATCTAGACAACATCTCATACCAAGCTCGAGGAGTTTGTTTCAGACCATATAAAGCTTTTTGCAGTAAGTAAACATAATCAAGAAAGTTAGAGTCAGCAAAACCTGGAGGTTGTTCCACATATACTTCTTCCTTTATGTCACAATTAAGGAAGGCGGACTTCACGTCCATCTGATAGACGGTGAAGCCCTTGAGAGCAGCATATGCTAGGAATAACCTTATTGCCTCCAGTCTTGCCACTAGAGCATATGTTTGGTCGAAGTCAATTCCTTCTTCTTAGTGATTTCCTTTGGCTACGAGTCTTGCTTTGTTCTTTATGATTGTTCCATCTTCGTCAATCTTATTTCTGTATACCCACTTCGTTCCGATGACGTTCTTGTCGTTGGGTCTTGGAACAAGTGTCATGACTTTGCAGCGCTTGAACTGATTCAATTCTTCTTCCATAGCCAGGATCCATGATGCATTCGAGTTTGCTTCCTCAAACTTATTTGGTTCAACCTGAGAGAGAAAACTTAAGTATAAATTCTCATTAGTTGTACCTCTACGAGTTCTGACACCATCCCGGGGATCTCCTATGATTTGGTCCATGGGGTGATCCTTCAGATGTCTGAGCTCTAGAGTCCTTTCATTTGGAACGTCTTCAATCACTAGAGTGACTTCATCAACTTGGATGATTTCTTCATCTTGATCATCTACCTCTCCAATAGGGGTTGGAGTGGTGATCTTGATGAGATGTTCACCTTTATCTTCAATAGGTTCATCCAAGCTAACTTATTTTAACTTTGTACCTACATCTTCAATGAACACACTAGAAGAGTTGCTCTGTAGTAAGCTCGTCTCATCAAATACGACATGTATTGATTCTTCTACAACCAGAGTTTTTCTATTGAAAACTCTATATGCCTTACTATGGCCACTATATCCTGCAAAAATACCTTCAAAACTCTTTTCGCTAAACTTGGTAGTGTGATACTTACCATTGTTAAGCACGAAGCATTTACAGCCAAAAATTCTAAGATATGAGAAAGTCGGTTTCCTGCCTTTTAAAAGTTTGTAAGGTGTCTTATAAAGATTCTTGTTTATGAGTGCACGATTTTGCACGTGGCATGCAGTGTTGACGGCTTCAGCCCAAAAATACTCTAGTAGCGAGGCATCACTCAACATAGTCCTGCAGGCCTCTATGAGTGTTCTATTCCTTCTCTCAGCTACTCCATTTTGCTGTTGAGTACGAGGAGAAGAAAACTCATGAAAGATACCTGGGCTTTCACAGAATTCTGTCATGGCCCCAGACTTGAATTTTGTTCCATTGTCACTTCTGATTTTGACTACGGAACAGTTGTATTCATTCTGTACCTGCCTGAAAAAATTTGTAAAGACATCGAAGGTATCTGACTTGTGTTTCAGAAAAAACACCCACGCAAAGCGCGAGTAGTCATCAACAATAACCAACGTATACTCCTTATCTCCCAAACTTCTAACTTGCAGTGGACCGAACAAGTCCATATAAAGTAGGTATAAACACCTATTAGAGTCTTTTCCTATTATGCTTTTAAAAGTAGCCCTTATTTGCTTGCCTTTTACACAAGCATGACAAGGTCTATCCTTAGCGCACTTTACATTCGAGTCATCACAAACTAAGTTCAGAGAGAATAATTTATTGATAGTTTTAAAATTAATATGTGCTAATCTCTTGTTCCTTTGGTCACCAAGAGACGCACAATCTTTTGCTAAAAACCACACTGGTGTAGAAGAGTCTATACAAATGAAATTTAAACAAAATATATTTCTTCTTCGAGTGCTTGATAGAATCGTTTCCTTATTGTCAACGGACTTTATCAAGCATTTGCCAGCATGGAATTCAACTATGTATCCTTTGTCATATAGTTGGCTTATGCTTATGAGATTGTGTTCCAATCCCTCGACATAAGCTACATCCGAAAAAGATACACTACCGTTAGTGATCATGCCGTAGACTTTAGTGATTCCTCTGTCTGAACCTCCAAAGATGACCTTTGGTCCGTTTAAGACAGGGGAATAGTTCTGAAGTAGGCTTCTAGTCCCTGTCATGTGCCGAGAGCATTCACTGTCCAAATACCAGATAGGCATTTTAGTGGCCTTTGGACATCCCTACAATCATAATCAGTTTGCCTTAGGAACCCAAACATGTTTGGATCCTTGGTCTCGGGTTAGAACACTCCCCCTACGAGGATTAATATTATGGGTGGCCATTCTCTTGTTGCCAACCTGAGGAGTTGAAACATTTCTTGGATTAAACCAACAATCGATGACAAAATGACCAATTCTGTCACAACACCAACAGTCGAACCTGTTGTACCTTTGCCTTAGGTACTCCTGCTTGACCTTCTGGGATAGTTGTCCAGCAGGGGTTGCAGTTTTGGAGGAGGAGGCTTCATGATGATTGAAATCACATAATTTCTTCTCCTTCGCAGGCTTTTCCATAATGGGTTTTACCTTTGGTGCTTTTGTGAAGTTATGACCATGATCATAAAGACCATAGTCCCGAAGAATTACTTCTTCATAAGGTGCCTTAAATACACTCTCACCAAAGTTTCTAGGGCGAGTCCATCCTTGGTAACAAAACTTTGGCTATACATAAGTAGGTCTAGTCATGTGGCCGTATGATGAGTCAAGATCAAACTCATTAGTTAGAAATATGACTTTCTTAAAGATAGTCTGATCTTGAGGGGCCTTCCCCTTGGCTTTGTCCAAGGCCTTATTGGCGGCCTTATTCCTTCTCTGAGCCTTATTCCTCCTAGAAGATTTACTAGGAGCTTCTACATAGCCTAGCCCAGTACCCTTGGCCTGAGAAGAGAACTCAGCAATAAGAGGAAGAACTACCTTGGGCTTAGAGAAACTTTCAACAAGTTTCTTTTTGGATTCTAGTAATTCTTCCAACTCCTTCATGATTTCATCCTTCAGATCAGGGTGCTTGATAGCCTTATTTAACTCATCAACAGCAGTATCTAAGTATTCTCTGAGTGAGTCCATCTTAATGACTTCCTCTCTCAGAGAGCTTTTTATGGCCTTTAGAGACTTAATCTCTTTTGCTTGAGTTTTCACGAACATTCGACATTTGTCGTATGCCTTGATAAACTCCATATACTGGGCCATGAGTTCAGACTCATCGTTAGAGGATCTGTCCTCATGATCATTCTCAGAGACTTCAGATTCAGAAGAGGAGTGTGAGAGTTTACCTTCCCAGTGAACTGGGGCTCTTGTTCATCATCTGACTGAGCCATAAGCCCGAAGTAGGCTTCTTTTTCTTCTTCACTCGACTTTGATGAGTCAGAGTCACTAAGAGTTTTGCCCTTCTTGGCTATCAGGCTCTTCTCTGTCCTCTTCTTATTGTATAAGGACTTCTTTTCTTCTCTCTTTCCACCGTCCTTCTTTTTGTGGGGGCAATCAGCAATTACATGGCTTGTCTTATTACAACAGTAGAAAATGATGTTAGTCGAAATGTGTTTGTTCAGTTTAGAACCATACCTGTCATGGCTGCTTGAGTCTTTTCTGTGACGATCACCACCATGTCGTGATCTTCTATAGGAGGCATCCTTGCCTTTCCTTTGCTTCTTCTTGTTAAAGAATTTATTGAACTGTCGTGAGAGTAGAGAGAATTCTCCTTCAGATAGCTCTGAGCCTGAAGTGCTTAACTCAGATGATTCCTCTTCACTTTCTTCTTGTACCTGGGCAGGAGAGGTATCCTTTGAGTTCCTGGAGGTGTCTGCCTTTAGAGCAACAAACTTCTCCTTGGATGCTGACCTGCTCTTCTCTTCTTCAGCTTTCCTTGAGTTGAGTTGAAGCTCATATTACATTAGCTTTCCGAAGAGATTCTGAGGGTCTGTATCAGCTAGCTTTCCAAACTCCCGGATAGCACACACCTTGTTATCCCATTCCTTAGTTAGGGATCTCAGGAACTTGTCATTTAGCTTTCCGTTAGTGAATACCTTGCCATATACTCTTAGGCCATTGATTATCTTGAAAAAGTTCTCAAATGTGTAAGCAATGGTATCTTTGTGCCCTTGTCTGAAGGCTTCATATTTATGATTCAAAAGGGATCTTCAGTCATCCCTTACTTCTTCTATACCTTCCATCAAGGTGATGAGGGACTGCCACATCTCCTTAGCAGACTGGCAGTGGATCAGGTTTTGCAGCATTGAGTCATCGACTGCACTTGCTATTATATTTTTGGTTTTCTTGTCCAAGGAGACAAGTGCAATCTCGTCCAAGGAGACAAGTGCAATCTCGTCTTTATCTAGATCCATCAATTTCTTTGTGACTTGCTTTGTTGGATCTATAGTGGAGGTAGTCATAGGAATGTGAGGACCTTCTTCAACAATCATGAAGATCCTGGAATCCACAGCTTCCATGAAAAACTTAATTCTTTCCTTCCACATGGGAAAACTGTTCTTTGAGCATACTAGAAGCTTGGCAAAATCTTTAGTCTTGTTCATGCTTGGATGATCTCAAAAGATAACTAGGGACGGATCCGATCAAGGTGTTAACCTTTTAGCGATCAACATCTCCTTAATACCAATTAAAAAAGTTCAGTTATCTACCTAAATCACCTAGAGAGGGGTGAATAGGTGAGTCGTGCATCTTTTTGCGGAATAAAAATTTAGCAACTATGCACATAGATCAATCCAGCATTCACAGACGATGAAAGATTTATATTAGTTCCCAACCTTTGGTACGTCCACTTTCCCTCACCGATCTAGAAAACCACTAGACTCGGCTACTCCACTATCTCGAAGTGAAAAACCAATCCTACACCTCGAAACAACATTCCTACAAACTCGATCCAAACGGATCTACACTCAGAAGGTAAAACTTACTACAACTCGGAGAAAATTCTCCTACAAGAAATAAGTTGAGATAAATAAAAATACAAACAGTAATCTTCAAATCTTGAAACGATTTGCCTGGATCTTCTTCTTGTAGACTACCCGAGTATAGAAATTTAACTACTCGAGAGGAAAGAATCTACACAAGTCCCTGACTTCTATTACTCGAGACAAATGACTTAACTACTCGAGTGTAAAAACTGACTACTCGAGTATTTAACTTAAAAAAGAAATTGAGAGGAGAAACTGGTGACTCGAGTATAAGAATTCAACTACTCGAGTACCATTTCACTTACTCGAGTATAAATACATCTATTCGAGTAAATGACTTAGAGAATTTTTCTTCATTGAAATTCTTTTCTTCAAAGAGGGTCACCAACACTTCTATGTCCAATCAGTAGTGCTTGTAATATGAAGTGTATCCCAATAGAGAGGCTACACATGGGTCAACAAGATGGATCACACAATGAGGGATTACATTGTATAGTCCTGTGTTTGATGACCTATTATAGACAAACATTGGTCTACACTTGGCAATATAGTCCTGCAAACACATAACTTAAGCAAGGTATCAAATACAACTTAATTCATCTTAGTTCAAGGGTGACTTTGTACAAATTTGAGTAATTGTGGATGCAATACCCAACAGTAGCTTCTCTCGAATAGAGCGTATCGTCGAATTAGCTTCTTCGACTTCCTTACACTTATATAATTTAGATTCGTCTACTTCTGCCCAAGATAATAGTGTACGGCATTTTCGACCATACAAAGCTTCAAATGGTGCCATACTTATGCTAGTTTGATAGATATTATTGCAGGCAAACTCTACCAAGTAGAGATGATCTTCCCACCTCTTTCCAAAATCCATGGCGCACATTCGGAGCATGTCCTCAATCGTTCTGTTGGTCTTCTCAGTTTGGCCATTAGTTTGGGGATAAAAGGCCGTACTGAACAATAACTCTGTTCCCAACAATCGATGGATTAGCCTCCACTCCTTCGAAGTGAATCGTCCGTCACGGTCACTTATGATGCTACGGGGAACACCGTGCAATCGTACGATTTTCTCAACATAAAGCTTCGCCAAGACTTTCACTGAAGCGTCCCTTGTGTTTGGAAGGAAGTGAGCAACTTTAGTCAACCGGTCTACGATCACCCATACCGAATCATTACCGTGTTGAGATCTCGGCAAACCGTGCATGAAATCCATCGAAATATCATCAAACTTCCATTCCGGAATAGGTAGTGACTTCTAAAAACCATTAGGATTCTGGAATTCCGCTTTCACCAAGATACATGTTTGACATTTAGCCACAGAATGTGCTATATCTTTCTTTAACCCTAACCACCAAAACAATTGCTTCATGTATTTGTACATCTTTGTGCTCCCTGGGTGAATTGAGTACGTTATAAATTGAGCCTCATACATCAATTCTTCTCTGAGCTTACCCATACTTGGGATGCACAAACGACCCTCTTTCCTCAAAAGGTCGTCATTACAGAAGAATTGGTCATTTGACCCATCAACTGGATAGCGTTGTAGAATTTCTTCAAGTTCCGTTGTTCGCTGAACCCTGTCTCCAAGGCCATATTGTACCTTTGTCTAGTTCATCATTTACTGTGGAATTCTTGTCAACACAAGAAATATCTAATGTTTCCAACTCCTGGATCAGACACTCATCATGCATTTGCATCCAATTTGCCCTTACCGGAGTCCTACGACTCAAGGAATCTGCGACCACGTTTACCTTTCGGGAGTGTAGTGAATATCAAAGGTGTAGTCCCCAAGGAACTCAATCCACCTTCGTTGTCTCATATTGAGATCCTTCTGATCCAATAGGTACGTTAGGCTCTTGTGGTCCGTAAATATATCCAATTTTACGCCATATAGATAGTGAAGCCACAATTTAAGTGCAAAAATCACGGCCGCCAACTCCAAGTCGTGGACGGGATAGTTTCGCTCATGCACTTTCAACTAACGTGAGCCATAAGCGATCACCTTTCCCAACTGAAGAAGAACGCATCCTAAGCCGCTCCCTGATGCATCATTATACATCTCATAGCCGTCTGTACCACATGACGATGTCAAAATAGATGTCGTGGTCAAACGACTATTTAGCTCTTCAAAAGCTCGCGCGCACTCCGACATCCACATGAACTTTTGATCCTTCCTCATTAATGTGGTAAGATGCAAAGCAATCCTTGAGAAGTTTTCTACAAAACGTCTGTAGTAGTCGTCCAGTCCAAGGAAACTCCTGACTTTGGCCACCGAAGACAACACTGGCCACTCTCGTATGGCTCTTATCTTTGACGGATCTACCGCAATGCCCTCTCCACTTATCACATGGCCAAGAAAAGCCACAGACGACAGCAAAAACTCAAACTGAGAAATCAACATCGAGCTTATTTCTCCGCAGGGTATGCAACACCAACCGTAAATAGTTTGCATGGTCAGATTCATATTGAGAGTACACCAAGATATCATCAATTAAGACGATCACAAACAAATCCAACTACTCTCGGAACGTTCGGTGTATAGATCCATGAACCCCGATAAAGCATTACATAGCCCAAATGGTATTACAGTGAACTCATAATTACCGTAGCATGTTCCAAATGCTGTCTTGGGGATGTCACATTCCCAAATCCTTAATTGATAATAGCCAGACTTGTAGTCCAGCTTAGAGTAGACAGTTGATCCCACTAGCTGATCGAACACGTTATCACTCCGTGGAATCAGATACATGTTCTTCTCCGGCAGCTTACAGGTTTCACACTTGACACCATCGCAATTGTTTCGTTTGTCTCCTATGGGCTTCATCACCCATGAAGGTCATTAGGAAACACATTTGTATAAGCCGACATAATAGAAGTGTCACTTAACAAGGCTTCGGCCTAAAGGCAGCTATAGGCATGAAGAATTACTTCGTGCACGACCGAAAAAATTTGACTACTTGGAGAGCAGACATCAATATCCTTCCCAATCCTCCCATACAAGCAAACTTGGTCCCTCGTTCGGTGTTCTTTCCCAGTGTAACTTCTGTGAAGGTGTAATCTACACTGGTATGCTTCTTCAAGAGCTAGTCCATACCTATGATCACAACAAAAACACCTATTGTCAGCACAGACACTCCTACATCCTTATATGACATCATAACGACATCTGAACATATCACTTTCTACCCATAATCACTCTTTTCAATACGGCCATGTCATTCCACTCTTATCTGTGATACCAAGATAAGTACAATGGCATAAAAAGTTTTAAACCAACAACTTCTTGATTATTCATCACAACATGATATACGCAAAACAAGTATTTTATACATCATTACTGACTAGGAAATATACTGTACATAATTATTGTTATTTATGTACAAAAATTATTTCCCTTCTTGTTTAGTGTCGTCTAAGGGCTGCTTTGACAGTCTCGAGCTTTATGTCCTTCTTTGCCACACGAGTAACAAATGGGTGGAGTTCGCCCTGTAACTGCTCCAGCCTTAGCTTTCTTTGTCCTTGGCGCATTACCATGGCATTCTCAGGCACAATATCCTACCTTACCACAAGAAAAACAAACATATGGACCAAACCTTTTCTTTGTTCCCATGATGGTGGAAGAAGCTGATTCCAATAGATGTAACTTCTTCTTCCACTTACCAGAGTTTGATTTTGACACATTTGCAAAGGTTGGCACATTGACACCGTACCTCGCCTTGAACTGATTTAAGTCCATTTCCAAAGACCTCGTTGCCATTACCAAGGGACAAAATCCAAGTAACTTTGGACCCACCAATAAACGTCGTAGTTCATTGCGTAGACCATCGTAAAATCTATTGGTCTTAGTCTCCTCGGTTTCAAACACAAACTCTGTATGTTATCTCAGCGCAACAAATGCATGAAAGAACTCCTCGACCGTATATGGTCCTTGGATCCGACACATATTCAACGGCGGGGTCGATGCTCTTCCCTTTGCCATCTGCTCACATACACCAATCGGCATGGGACACACCACAGGAATAGAGAGTTGTACATGTCCCTCATGGTGGTCCTTGATCATTGCAAAGACCACATCAGCGATCAACCAGACCGTCTCTACCGAAGGAGGAGATGTTGGAGCCGTAGTTGGCTCATTAATCCCCATCGAATACTGGGGTTCTTGCTGCCCCTCATTACTTTAGTCATCTACAATCGTGAAACACAGAAGTAAGCAACTAAAATATTGCACAAAGCTATACCAGGAATGCACAAGTACCCCAAATATGTGTATTTTCATTCCTAAGTGGACATTCTGGAGTTCATTTATGTTAAAGAGGGTCGCAATGATACGTGCTCGCTACCCCACAAAAGAATTCGACCACAAATTCGAAAGAGGAAGACCGAGACAAGCTGATATCAAATTGTAATAACCCCATCCGTTAAATAAGATATAATAGAAGGTCTGGTCGGGGTCCCAAACAATATGCCACAAAATAGGCGACGAGGTTACGGGTTAATACCAAAATATATTCGCGTCCTAACTCAGAGCAAGCTAGTGGAAGATTAAGATTTATATTGAACTCAATAGCCATGAATGTCCACTATATATAAACAACCCCATTTATATATATATAACCCCAAAGGAATGTACATCAAATACACAAAAGGTTAGCCTTAAGGCATTACAGTTAAGCTTTATAATTGTGGATTACAAACATCGGCGCGCAGGCCGACCATACGTTAATAATATAAAGTTCTTTGCTCATCCTTCGAGTACCAGCAGCAGCAACAATAGTAGCAGGAGCAGGGACTTCAGCCCTCTACTTCCCGCTTGGCTCTCCAGCACCTGTACGAGGACAGTCCACCATGATGGTGGCAAATAAGCTAGGCAACAGTCAGCATTCAGTTGACCAATTTATAACGACCCTACCCCTTTCCCGAGGTAGTGGTATTCCTTCCCTGCAAGCATAACATTTTCACAAGCAGATATATCACACAATGTGCACTCACGCACAATCAATACATCACAATCGTCGTCCATGCGACCCGACGATCCGTGCACTCAGGGCACATTCTTGGTGTACCCGCGAACCAGGGTCCCACCACTGTTCAAGGTCCGAAACCCAATGGTATTGAGCATTATGCTCCGCAACCACTCGTCGAAGACTTTAGTCTTAATGACGCACATGCCTAAGACTCTCATTATGTGAACATGAAAAACGCCACTATTCCAGGCACTCATGTTAGACAACCATAATGCGGAGACAGTTCAGCCTTTACCCGTTGCTCAAATCGCAAGATTGAAGCGGGTCGGCTTCCCCTTATCTGTTTGGCATGAAGCCTTTAAGAGCGCGCAACTAATAATAGCCATACTATCCATCAAGGACCGGCTTCACAATCCAAAAGGGGAGCTAGTGCCAACGTTCCTCATGATCGCTTGGCAGGTTCATAATTAGCTCTCTTTCTGCACCCAAACTCAACCCAAACCCTGCAGCATCCTACAGTGCCAGAAAACTAGTCTTTCATAGCATACAACACAACAATTACGAGGGTATTTTCCTTGAATTCCACTATAGTACTTCCTGCTACTGCCCTTCAAAGGTATGACCCATCGACTCCACAAACAACACGTTTAAATGAGGAGTCTTCTCCGATGCGCAAAATGAAACATCACCAATCTAGAACAACCTGTCTAGATGGGCTTCACACAACATGCATATTCCGTACTACACATTTCTGGATCTATATGCAAGACTTATTGGGGATATTAAGAATCAACCCACGGGAAATCCCTCAATAATCCACCTTTTGGTGGGGGAAATCCCTCAATAATCCACCTTTTGGTGGGGGAAATCCATGCACATGCCAAAACAAGGACTTCACATGTCTAGGGATGAAAGATCATTACCCTTGACGATCGCTTTGGAGCCATGGAAAACTAGCCAGATGAAAAGCACCGCAATGACCTTGCTTCCACGGAACTGGACTCGGGTCGCGATTCGGGGCTCTAAAGCTCCACCGGCGGCCGGATTTCTCCTCTTCCTCCTTCCTTGCTCTCCCCACTCTCTAACTCTTTAGAAAGAGAAAGACTTGAGATCAATGAGAGTTCATCCCTCAACTCCCAGCCTTATCTCAGCAGGGAGATTTCTGGACCGTTGGATCATAATTGAAGGAAATTAATGGCCACAAATTGCCCTGAAAAACACTTTCTTGGGCTGAACACGGCCTATGACACGCTCGTGTCACAGGCCGTGTGCCTTCAGCGGCAAAGAAACTAACTTGACCCGACTAGTACACGGACCTGTGACACGCCCGTGTCATAGGCCGTGTGCCAGACACGGCTTCGGACACGCCCGTGTCTAGCTCGTGTTTAATAGTCCTCACAGGCTTGGCCAAACACAAAGGAGGACACGACCCTTAACACGCCCGTGTCACAGGCGGTGTGCCCAATATGTCTTGCCTCTCGAGGATCGTCGAGTGCATTTCGCTGAGTGCCTTTCGTCGAACTCATAGGACACGGCCCTAGACACGCCCGTTTCACAAGCCGTGTGCCCCACTCAAGACCGCCCTGTGCCACACTCGAGACTGCAATGCGCTACACTCGATACCAGCCAAACAAAGAAGAAAACAACCCGTAACATGCCTGTTTCATAGGCTGTATGCCCAACTTCGAGAATCATCAACTACATTTTGTCGGCCTAATGACACCATGTCGAACTCAGCAGGACACGGACTTTGACACGCCTGTGTCCCAGGCCGTGTTGCTCAACTCGACGATCTTCGTGGAGCTCTACTCGACAATCGTCGATCTCAAGTCGACTACACTGATTTGGGGTGTTACATGTTATCTAAACTAATAGGACCAACTTAAGGAGAATTGAGGCCTACAATACATTAACGGAATAGTAGGGGACTCAAGACTCAACTCTCGTATCGATGGCATAATTATAATGAGATGACCATCATAACAAATATCAAGGGTTGAACAAGAATTCAGGTTCAGAAGAGACCCATTTGGGACAGAGTCACATGTTGACCTTAAGAAAGTGGTCATAAATATTAACCTGGAGAGTTTAAAGGTGTGGAGTATATCAACAAGTTTCAGGAGGGAACCCCAAGTCTAAGGTTCCATGCCCTAAGGATTGTGTGCATATCTAGCCCGAATATAACATGGTAATATTGAAAATACTTAGCCTAAGGTAGGTAGGGGCTTATATTTAGTTTATTGGGGGCTTATCTTTTGTTTATTGGGAAAATTAGTTATTGACTTGGGTTTCCTTAGACCTAATTTAGAAAAATGTAGTGTCACAAACATAGTGAGATTGAAGTTGATCTTATTCGATGTTATTCGGGCGAAGATAAGATTTTATAAGAGCATGTTTGGAATGATGATCTGTCGCATTACTGAGACAATTCCATGGTAATAAGGAGGAGTAATTATGAGATTGAACTATTACAAGATATCACGTCAAATTAGATGTCGGGTAACCAAATTCAGGATATCTGGGAAGATAAGATTAAATCACTATGTTATAACATCAGATGTATGATGACTCTAGGAAACTGCAAGAAGTTAGCAGACAATATATTGAAGGACGTAGACCTTAGATATGACTCGTAAAATGGAATTGATCGATTACTCGGGCGTACTCGAAGGAATAAGAACATGATCGTGTAGAGAATGTTTATAGAGTCGTTGTCTACACTCACAAACGAGAACTCAATTTACCGGAATAAATTTGTGTTTATCAGAATGTGTAATTCCCCGAAATAAAGAAAGACGCCATGGATTTTGTGAGGCACGGTGAGGTTTATCTGCTGGTGTAGGTCAAGTGCTCAAGACGATCGCATCGGATCAGGATTGAAGATTTATGTACAAGGAAAGAAGATAAGTCTAGGCATATCTGGGCTCTCGGTCTACATTCAACACAACTCTCCACTCTCAAACAGACGGGGAGATGAAGCGTACCACCCTGTCATTGAAGGATCTTTTACGCTTATACATTCTGGACCACAGAGAGCCATGGGAGAGACTTTTTCTGCTGATCAAGCTCTCTTATAACCACATTCATCTGTCCTGTATAGGAATGACCCTCATGAGACATTATAAAGACGGAGGTGCAGGACTCCATTATATTGGATCTAGGATGAGGATCCAAAGGCACTCGGCTCGGAATTTGTGGAGAACCCAGATACCCAGGTGTGATTGATTCGAGATACGATGTTGGAGGCCCATAGCAGATCGAACAAGAATTATGATGCGCAACATCATCAAGTAGAGTTCCAGGTTGTAGATAGGGGGTTCCTAAAGATATGTCCGATGTATGGAATCTCGCGGATATGCGGGCGGAAGAAGCTCAAACCAAGATATAGGGGCCCAACAGGATCCTTGAGCGGATCGACCCATTGGCTTACTATAACACCCAAAATTTCAATTTTGAGTTCATGCCAGGTGATAGGGCCTGGGACACGGGCGTGTCCCATGGCGTGTCCAAGGGCGTGTCCAGCTCTGGGTACTCGGGTGTGTCACGAGAGCTCGACAAAAATGAACTCGACGATCATTGAGAGGCGACACGGCCTAGGACACGGGCGTGTCCTGTTCGGGTTGGTAACCGGGCGACATTGAGTGTGGCTCACGGCCTGTGACACGGGAGTGTCACAGGGGCGTGTTTGGCACATGTCCAAGGACACGGGCATGTGCCTTAGCTTTGTCCTCCTCGGGAGAGTTGATCCAAGGTTGATTGAGGGACACGCCCCTCAAACAGGCATGTACCTAGTGACACGAGCGTGTCAGGTGCTTGACACGGACATGTCTAGCCCGTATCCTTATCCGGATTTTGTCAGTTCTATTGCAGTTTAAGGGATACGGCCTGTGACACGGGCGTGTCACAAGCTGTGTCAAACCTGTAAAGATGCTTTTCAAAGCAGATCAGGGCCGTGGTTTTTCTTCTAATCGGATCCTGTGGTCCAAGCTTCTTCCTGCTGATATAATGCCGAGAGTTGAGAAGTATATCTCATTCTTATGTTGGCCATTCTCTTTCTAAAGAGAAGAGAGAGAGGAGAGAAAGGAAGGAAGAATGAGAAGCTTTCCGGCTGCCAGTGGAGCTTCAGCGGTCCGAACCGAGAGCCGAGTTAAGCGTTGTGGAGGCAAGGCCACTGCGGTGATTACCATTCAGCTAGTTTCTCCATGGCTCCAAAGCGATCGTCAAGGGTAACGATCTCCTTCTTGGAAAAGTGAAGTCCTACTTTATTCATGTGCATGGGATCCTCCACCAAGAGGTGGAAAGCATAAGCGATTCCAACGGTTGAGTCTGCATTTAGATCCGGAAATGAGTAGTACGGAATATGTATGCTGTGTGAAGCCCATCTTGATGGTTAGTCTAGATTGGTAATGTTTATATTGCGAACTAGAGAAGACTCAGTGTATAAAATACGTAGTTTATGGAGTTGGTTATGATGTTTGTGAATTTGGGGTTATGTAAACTCCTTTTTTTGTGGACTTTGCGTGAGTTGTTTGATGATTGGGGAAGCTTTACGTAAGCTCCTTGTGTTGTGAGTGCATGCCTGCACTAGTTGCTCTGCGTGAGATACGAAGCTGCGGCTGACTGGGAGAGGACAGCCGACCCGCATCAAGTTGTGCGCAACTGACGAATAGAGCAACGGGAAAGTGCTGTCCTATCACTAGTTATTTGGGAGATCGATTAGTGGCAATGCAAATGGGGGCTGCGGCCATACCCGGCTATTACACTACTGCGGTAGGTCGGTCTGAAATGCTTAATTATTGTCGTGTGGAATCTTTGATCGGTGGTGGAACACAGGGAATGATCCGGTCTACCGTAAGCGTGCCATGAGTGCACGGAGCGTCTAGCACGAAGGCCGGCATGGGTGTTGTTGATGTGTCGGAGTGCACTTGTGTGATATATATATATATATATATATTATGATTGAAATGCATGCAGGGAAGGAAACACTGCCCCGGTTAAGGGGTAGGTTCGTTATAATTGGTCAGCTGAATGCTGACCGTTGCTTTGTTTATCACCCTTGGCGTGGACGTCCATATGCAGGTGTTGCGAGCTGAACTGGACTGAGCGGGCTGAAGCCCTTACTACTGCTACTTGTAGGCCCTTGAAGGTCGTACGAAGCTTTGGATTTCATGTGTGGCCGGCCTGCGTGCCGATGTATTAAACCATAGTTTTAAAGAGAAACTTGTAAGGCTTTAAGGTCGTGCGCGGTGTGTGTTTGTATACATTCCTGGTGTTATATATAAATGGGTATTTATATATTTAGTGGACATTCGTTGGATGAGTTCTTATAAGTAATAAACTTCCGCTAGAATGCTCTGAGTTAGGATGCGCATAGAAGGTTTTTGATATTCATAAGTAATTCCGCCGTTTGTCTGTGAAATATGGTGTGGGGCCCCTGTCGGATCCTCTATTATATTACATATGACAGATGGAGGCCTTATAATGTAGTATCAGAGGATAGGGTTGAGTCGGGATAACATAATTGAACTCAAGAATGTCCACTAGGAATGTGAGCGTGTATATTCGGTATGTTTGCCGTTTTGGATTGGAGTGGTGCTGGGCAGTCTGAGCCCCAGCATTCAGATTAGAGTGCGGCACTAGATGAGGTTCCCACACCTCACCCTTCAGTGGAAACTATACGCTTTGTTGCGGAGGTGGTATTTGCCTTGTTTCAAGCACAACCTATTGGGCAGGCAAGGCCAGCAGTTGAGCCAGTACAGGTTGGTGCGAGGCAAGAGCCTTTTTAAGCTTGGATTGATGAGAAAGCAGCTGACGAGAAACTAAAGCGGTTTATGGATTTTCATCCACCTACATTTGTCGGGGCGAATTCCCCAATACAGGCGGAGGATTGGCTCTCAAGAGTGAAGAGAATCCTGACAGCGCTCAGGATTGATGAGGGGCAGAAAGTTACATTAGCCACTTTCCTACTGGAAGGTGAGACACGACTTTGGTAGGATGAAGTCAAGCTACACCCGTTGGCAGGAAGAGATCTGAGAGAGATTTTGATGGAGAAATTCTACAGACTATTTTGGGCAAAGTTTTTGCCGATTTCACGGCGAATCGCAATGGAGAATGAGTTCCAATGTCTGGTGCAGGGTGATCGTACTGTGGATGATTACCTGCATGAGTTTACCAGGCTAGGGCGTTATACGGGGTCGACTTTTGCGGAAGAAGCGTGGAAAATTAATAGGTTCTATGAGGGACTTCGTGATGAGCTACGGTTGGCTCTCCCGAGTTAAGTGAACCAAGGCTTCCAAGCCTTAGTAGATACAGCTTGTGCGTTGGAAAAGGATTTGAAATGAGTATACGACAAAAAAAACTTGGCGGAGGAAAAGTCAAAGTTCAAGGTTCCGCAGTCGAAACAATCAGGGTTGAGGAAACGGGAAAAAAAGAGGTTCAGACCTACTGAACAAGCTCAGTCGAATGTTACATTGGGAGCAACGTATTGGCAAGGACGTGTGGAGACACGTACATGTTTTAATTGTGGGAGGAAGGGACATCTAGCCAATGCTTGTTGGAGTGGCCCTCCGAAGGGTGAGAAAAATACAGGTGCGTCCTATGAAGAAAAAGGCAAGGCCGTGGCAGAGTCATCTGCATCTTGGGCGCAACCTCGAATGTACACTCTCGAGTTTTAGGAGCCGTAAAGCTCAAATCGTGACGAACAACCTAATCGCGTGCATAACCTTGAGGTACAGGAGGCTATAAAATGGATTATGAGGGACGTGGATGAGCGGAAGTAAAGTGAAGAGTGTACTTTACTATTGTTGTGATGTAATATGTACATGTTGTATGTATATGTGTTTGTTGAAAACACTAATGTTTGTGCGATGTCGTAGGGCGAGACAAGCTGTGGCCTCTGAGCTCTAAACCCGGATCGTTTTGGTAAATTGTGCATCGAATGAATGGTTGTGTTGATATTACAGTTGCGCTAAATTTCGGGACAAAATTTCTGTAAGGAGGGGAGGGTTATAACACCCCAAATTTCAATTTGGAGTTCAGGTGACATGGCCTGGGACACGGGCGTGTCCAGCTCTGGGTACTCGGGTGTCATGAGAGCTCGACGAAAATGAAGTCGACGGTTATTGAGAGGCGACACAGCTAGGGACACGGGCGTGTCCCAGGGCATGTCCTGCTCGGGTTGGTAACCGGGCGGCGTTGAGTGTGGCACTTGGCCTGTGACACGGGCGTGTCACAAGGGCGTGTTTGGCATACGGCCAAGGATACAGGCGTGTTCCTTAGCCGTGTCCTCCTCGAGAGAGTTGATCTTGTGTTGAGTGAGGGACACACCCCTCAACACGGGCGTGTACCTAGTGACATGGACGTATCAGATGCTTGACACGGGCGTGTCTAGCCCGTGTCCTTATCCGGATTGAGTCGGTTCTGTTGCCGCTTAAGGGACACGGCCTGTGACACGAGCGTGTCACAGGCCGTGTCAAACCTGTAAAGATGCTTTTAAAAGCAGATCAGGGCCGTTGTTTTTCTTCTAATTGGATCCTGTGGTCCAAGCTTCTTCCTGCTGATATGAGGCAGAGAATTGATAAGTATATCTCATTCTTATTTTGGCCATTCTCTTTTTAAAGAGAAGAGAGATAAGAGAGCAAGTAATGGATGACGGAGAAGCTTTCCGCCTGCCGGTGGAGCTTCAACGGTCCGAACTGAGAGCCGAGTTCAGCATTGTGGAGGCAAGGTCGCTGCGGTGATTACCATCCGGCTAGTTTCTCCATGGCTTCGAAGCGATCGTCAAGGGTAACGATCTCCTTCTTGGACAAGTGAAGTTCTACTTTATGCATGTGCATGGGATCCTCCACCAAGAGGTGGAAAGCGTAAGCGATTTCAGCGGTTAAGTCTGCATTTAGATCCGGAAATGAGTAGTTCGGAATAGGCATGCTGTGTGAAGCCCATCTGGACGGTTAGTCTTGATTGGTGATGTTTATATTACGAACCGGAGAAGACTCCGTGTATAAAACATGTAGTTTATGGAGTTGGTTAGGATGTTTGTGAATTGGGGTTTATGTAAACTCCTTTTGTTGTGGACTCTACGTGAGTTGTTTGATGATTGGGGAAGCTTTGCGTAAGCTCCTTGTGTTGTGAGTGCATGCATGCACTGGTTTCTCTACGTGAGCTACGAAGCTGCGGCTGATCGGGAGAGGACAGCCGACCCACGTCAAGTTGTGTGCAACTAATGAATTGAGCAACGGGAAAGTGCTGCTCTATCACTGGTTATTTGGGAGATTGATTAGTGGCAATGCAAATGGGGGTTGCGGCCATACCCGGCTTGTTAAACTACTACGGTAGGTCAGTCCAAAATGCACAAGTGTTGTCGCGAGGAACCTTTGATCGGTGGTGGAACCCAGAAAATGATCCAGTCCACCATAAGCATGCCATGAGTGCACGGAGCGTCTGACATGAAGGTCGGTATGGGTGTTGTTGTTGTGCCGGAGTGCACTTGTGTGATATATATATATATATTATGATTGCAAGGCATGCACGGAAGGAACCACTGCCCCGGGTATGGGGTAGGGTCATTATAATTGGTCAGCTGAATGCTGACCATTGCTTTGTTTATCACCCTTGGGGTGGACGTCCATATGCAGGTGTTGCGGGCTGAACTGGACTGAGCGGGCTGAAGCCTTTACTACTGCTGCTTGTAGGCCCTTGAAGGCCATGCGAAGCTTTGGATTTCATGTGTGTCCGGCCTGCGTGCCGATGTATGAAATCATAGTTTTTAAAGAGAAACTTGTAAGGCCTTAAGGCTGTGAGCGGTGTGGTGTATGTTTGTTTACATTCCTGGTGTTATATATAAATGGGTATTTATATTTTTAGTGGACATTCGTTGGATGAGTACTTACAAGTAATAAACTTCTGCTAGAATGCTCTGAGGTAGGATGCACATAGAAGTTTTTTATATTCATAAGTAATTCCACCGTTTGTCTATAAAATATGGCGTGGGGACCCGACCGGACCCTCTGTTATATTCCATATGACGGATGGAGGCGTTACACTTACAGACTAGAACTACCGCAGGAGTTGGAGGGTTTGCATGACGTCTTCCACGTATCCTCTCTTAGGAAGGCTCTACTATGGCTGGAGCTGCAGGTTAAGAGTATAGATTGGTCGGAAGCTTCTGATCGATCAGTCAGCATGGAGCCGGTCAGGATCAATGATACATCAGTGTGAGTCTTGCGGAGCGAGAAGGTTCCATTGGTCAAGGTCATGTGGTCAAATCATGGAAAGGAGGAGCATACCTGGGAGCCACTAGATCTAATACAACATAAGTACCTAAAGCTCTTTGTATCAGGTATAACTTTAATTTCTGAGGGATGTTACATTCAGTTACTCGCAGTAGAAACCTCGCAGGCCTAACCTTAATTTAAGGGAAAAAATAATTATTTTTGTTTATTAGGATTTGTAATATCCCTCAAACAACTAGACCCCTAGGAGTGGTTTTGACATGACTAGGTCATGAAAAAACCCTAGGAAGCCCAAGAAGACCAAGTGAATCTAGGAATGAAGGTGAGATCACCATGATCTGCAAATAACACTTTCCAATTATCTAACCCAGGGTTTGACTTTAGGGCCTCACCTTGACTCTTTGACACCACCATAACATCCCTACCCATTAGAAGGTTCATTGGGTCACCAAGGACCCATTGGGGTCAACTAAAAAGGTCAAGTTGACCAAAGTCAAACCTAACCCTAAAATGGTCAAAGTGCCCTATCTAGGGCCTGAGGACCTTACCTTAGCCAATTTTACCCCATCTAAACCTCCCTAGCCCAAAAGTGGCTTATTAGGTTGCTAAGGACCCATTGGGGTCAACTAAAGAGGTCAAGTTTACCCAAGTCAACCCTAGCTCCAAAGTGGTGAAAGTGCCCTAATTTAGGGTCAAGTGGCCTACAAGGTGCCCAACCTGTAACACCCCAAATCCCAAATTTGAGTTCAAGCTGGGCAACACGGCCTGGGATACGGGCGTGTCCAGCTCTGTTTTCTCGAGTGTATTTTGGTCTCGAGTGTGTCTCGAGTGAGGCACACGGCCTGGGACACGAGCATGTCCTAAGCCGTGTTCTTCACTATATATCGCGAGTTCTTGACGCAGTGCAGTCGACGATCTTCGAGAGATGACACGACCAAGGAGACGAGCGTATCCCAGGGCGTGTTCTGCTCGTGTTAGTAGCTGGGCTGTGTCGAGTGAGGAACACGGCCAGGATCCCAGGCGTGTTCTGGGTGACACGGGCGTATCAAAGTTGACACGAGCGTGTTGAGAACCCATTTCTCTTTCAGGATTGTTGATCCTGTGTCGATTGAGGGACACGCACCTTAGCACGGGCATGCAATGGTTGACACGGGCGTGTCAGGAGTTGACATGGGCGTGTCTAAGCCCGTGTCCTAGTCTTGCTTGAGTTAGTTGTGTGCTGCTTAAGGTACACAACCTGAGACACGGACGTGTCACAAGCCATGTCAGCCCAGGGAAGATGCTTTTTAAGGTGAATCGTGGCCGTTCATTTCCTTCTAATTGTATCCTATGGTCCAAGCTCCTTCCTGCTGTTATAAGACTAAGGATTGAGAATTATTTCTCATTCTATCCTTATCATTCTCTTTCTAAGAAGAAGAGAGAGAGGAGAGTAAGGAAGGAAAAAGAAGAAGGATTCTGGCCGCTGGTGGAGCTTCAGCGATCCGAATCAAGAGCCGAGTTCAGCGTTGTGGAGGCAAAGTCGTCATGGTTATTACCATCCGGCTAGATTTCCATGGCTCCAAAGCGATCGTCAAGGGTAACGATCTCCTTCTTGGACAAGTGAAGTCCTCCTTTATGCATGTGCTTGGAATCCTCCACCAAGAGGTGGAAATCGTAAGCAATTTCTAGCGGTTTGATAGTTGATATCCCTAGTTGAGTCTGCATCTAGATCCAGAAATGAGTAGTTCAGAATAGGCATGCTGTGTGAAGCCCATCTGGATGGTTAGTCTGGATTTGTGATGTTTATATTGCGAACCGGAGATGACTCTGTGTATAAAACGTGTAGGTTACAGAGTTTGTGAGGATGCTTATGAGTTCCTTGTGTTGTATGATCTGCACGAGCTGTATGTGAGGTGGTCGTGAGATCCATTCTTTGTCATTGTGGAGCGTTTGTGGCATTGGAAGTGCATGCTCTGCGTGAGCTGTATGCTGAACCGGAAAGCGGAACTGTGTGCCTGTGTTTTGAGAGATCGATTGGTAGACATGCAAATGGGGGGCTGCGGGCCTTCCCGGCGTGTTTCACTACGGTGGTAGGTCGATCTAGAGGTACTTTGTACCTGTGTTGTTAGCGATCGATTGGTGGAAACGCAAAGTGGGGGCTGCGGGCCTTCTCGACTTGTGAAAGTTAGGGTTAGATTTGATATACTCTAGAGGGGGGGGGGGTGAATAGAGTATGTAGGTATAATTTAAACCTTTTTCTGAACTATTAGAAGTACTCCTAACCTTGGATACTATATCACAAAAACCAAAGAGAAAAAAGTGTAAACACAGAAAGACCTAAATATCACAGCCACAGCAAGAACAAAAAGAAAAAGGGGCAACCAGACGACACAAGAATTTATAGTGGTTCCCCAACTAGGGTACGTCCACTCTTCTACCACCCTGGTAGGAATCCACTCAGAATTTTGATCAGGTGCCTGACACCAATGAGCTTTTGATCAGGTGCTCAACAACCAAACCTCAAGTCTTTTGATCAGGAGACTTGCAACTAAGAATCACTTTTGAAGGGGGATGACAACCCTTTTTACAGTTGCGGGTGAGAGAATGATTGTGTCTTCTCTTTCTCAATTCAAACAACTTAGAAGACTTGTGGATTTGATGGTAACAAAAGCTCCCCTCTGAGATGTTGCTTGTTCAGGATGATGGAAGCTTTGCTACAGGGTGATAGGCCTTCAAGCTTTCAATTTTGACAAGAAGAACTTCAGGAACTATTTTGATAGATGCAGTATTGTTGTCCTTCAGAGAGTTCCTGAGAGTATGACAGAAGATACACTTGATTTGGATGGTTGTTCTTCTTCTTCAGAATTGTTCTTCTTCTTGTCTAGCTATTGTTGATTCTTGACTGATCGATTTTCAATATCAAGAATTCTATATGTCTATTGATTATTGTCTGTATTGTATCCCTTGTATTTGTGGAAGGGAAAATCTATATCGTTTATATATTTCCCATGAGAAAGTCCATTTGAATTTTTAAATCCTTCTGCAATTAATATTGACGGCCTTGGAATTTTTTGGCATTGATTTGATTCCCCAACTATCCCTTATAAAAATGGCAGGCAACAATTCTGATGAAGACCATAATTAATGCTCTTGTCTAACGGTAATATTCAGAGAATATTAGAGCACTAATTACTCAGGAATTATTGCCACGTAATAAGGACAAAAGAGGGAAATTTCCAAGACTGGATTCGTCGACCTGAGTACACAGTTCGTCGACCTGAGAATGGCTGTTCGTCGAGCTGAGATAAAAGATCTTTGACCTCTGAATGTTGCTTGATAACTTTCTTCTTTTATGCATCAAGTTCGTCGAGCTGAATCTAAGATCATCGAGCTGAGCCCTGAGAACAGAGTTAGTCCAATTGGGGTCCAAGATCGTCGAGCTGAGTCTGCAGTATGGACTCAGAATATTTTATGATGTTTAGTGTTGAATCACCTTATCCAGAATTAGTCGACTAGAGAAAAGAGTTCTTCTAGCTGATGTTCTTAGTTCATCGACTGAGGTTTGACTTAGAGGAGTTATTACTTTGTCCAGAGTTCGTTGAGCTGAGAAATAAGTTCATCGAGCTGAGCTCAGAGAATTGTCCCTGAGTTCGTCTAGCTGAGCTCGACTTTCATTGACCGGAGATCAATGAACGTAGAACTCCTTTTTCTAGGTCTTGAATTCTCTAAGTCTTGAGTCTCTGGCAGTGTTTGAGGCTGGTCCTTTGTACTGTTGACTCAAAGAACTTGACCTAGACTCTAGGACACAACCATGACCCTAATCTATACATGTTGGGTCATATCCTAACTTAGTGAACCTAGCCCAAATCCAACTAGGGATCCAATAATCTCCCCCTATTTGGCTGAGGTCACTAATAATAGACTCAATACAAGAAAATGTACAAAGCAAGAACACAATATATACCTGGCAGAAAATTTAACAGTAAATGCAGCAGATATATTTACATAGTCAGCTTTGTAAAAAGAAAACACAGTTTATCAAAAAATATACCAAATAACAGTTCAGGTTCTAGTTTTTTGTTTCTTCTCCTTTGGCTGAGCTTCTTTGCTCTTATCCCCAGGCTGAGTAAAAATGACTTTCCTGTCAGGATTAACAGCTTCTTTCTTTGATATGTATATGTCTGCTACTCCAATCACTGTCAGGGTGGAGGTTCTGGGAACTATAGCCTCTGGGTGTCTAGCCATATAATCTGTGGAATTAAATACCTTCTTACTGACTTGAAGCTTATCCAGTTCCTTTTCTCTATATGATGACATAGTTATATACTTTGATGGATCTTCTCCTTCTTCTCTTGCCTTTTTTATCTATGACAGACCAATCAATTCTTGAAGCCTAGCCATCCTGAAATTAGGATCAACATCCTGACTGACAGATGATTTATCATATTGGGAGGGAATCAGAGTAGCTAGCCTGAATTGAGTTCACTGTGCTTGAAAGTTTGTTGCATTATGGCTTTCATCACTATGAATGTATAGTGACTTTGGAGGTGCAGTTTCACTATATTTTCCTTTAGGTTTGTGTGATACTGAATGCCTTCTTTATTCAGCTTGTTGTTGGGGAGGAGAGAACTCTGGCTTCTGATGGATTACTTCCTTTATCTGCTCTGTATAACCAGTACTTGTTTGTTGACTGCTTCCATGTGATTGATGTCTAGATGGCCTTCCTTGCCTTTGATAAGTTTTTGTGAAAGATGTAGACTTGGAGGGAACATCTGAACTTTGAGGAGTTGTTCCTGAAGCACCAGCAGCTGGAGGAGGAGGTGGAGGGGGGTCTTTTTTGTACCTATGAGCTTGGGGAGGAGAGTATCTTTTGCTTTTCTTTCTGGCCTTTTGTTCATTCTTTGAATGCCATATCCAGGATGGCATCCCTTTATATGGGGTTATATTTTGTAAAATATAGTCGGGAGTTTCATTTGTATTTCTAGGCTTGGGAGCAGGAGAAGGATGAGCCTTCCTTTTCTTAGAGATTTTCTTCCTCTTTGAGTCCTCATCATCATCATAATCATCAGACTGAGGATTGTCATACATAGCATCAATTTAGCTTATTGTATCCTTGGAGATTTATTTATTGACTAGAGTGGGGACAACTTCACCATGAGCTACTTTAGTTTCCATTGCAATGTATTGAGCTATTATGTCATCCAGATTGGGGAGAGGGCTATCATCAATGATATAAGATGGCCTAGGAGGGCTAGATCTCTGATCATCAGACTTATTTTCTGGATGAGCTGTCAAACTTTTCTTTATAGTGTCTAACACCTCTGAGCTAGCAGGGGAGGTATAGTACACCATTGCTTTAGATGATGGAATGGGGGGGAAGGAAAAAATAAATTTATGACCCAAATACTCTTAGTAAAGCTGCTAGAAGCACATTGGATTTAATGAAGTAAACCCTTCCTTGCAGAATCTCTAGCAGAGTGATCTCTTGAGTATTTGACATTGTAATATCTATTCCTGCTTCTGACACTTCTGTTGTTGTTGCTATTGTTACTGCTACTTTTGCTTCAACTACTGCTGCTTATTCATCATCAAGTATCTCCCTCTGCCTGGTTTCAGTAGATATTGAAGCCAGACCCCCAAATGAAGAGGGAGCAGTGGTGAGAGCAGAGATATGGGCAGCAAGAGAGGATATGGAGGCAGCTAGAGGAGAAATGGCCTCTTCTATAAGAGATTTGAGTACGGGTGTGCGAAGAGTAATGAGTGGGGTGATAAGAGATGGATCCAGGTTTGGAGAAGTGTATTATTGGGCAGTAGTTTGTTGAGTTGAGATTTCAGTTACTGAGGGGGTGATAGGTGGAGGTGAAATGGGAGTGTCTAGGAGGGAGTCATGTTTAGTAGAGGGAGTGTGCAGTGGAATGATAATAGGTTGAAGGATGGGATTGAGGAGAGGTTGATGTGGGGGATATCAGTAAGATGAGATAGAAGAGGGGATTGAGGTGGTGTTGGCATTGGTGTATCTTATTGGGGGGAAGGTGTAGAGGAGGAAGTATGTGTTGGAGATTGAGGAATTGGGGATGATGAAGGTAGGGGAGTAGAGACTGTAACATAAGTTAAAGCTGGGGTGTGTTGAATTGCTGGCAGAGATGAAGGTTGGAGAGCTGGTGATTGAGGAGTGGCTGGAGTAATGTTTGATGGAATAATGTTGGATGGGATCTCTTTAGAAGGGTGGGAAGTGGCTGGAACAACCCTTGTACTTTCAGAAGCTTGGGTGGCAGAGGATGGAGCCTTAGATGGCTTTGCGATTGTCCTCTCCCACTTGCCAAACAAGGCACATGTGAGCCTTTTGCTGGCATTGATGAATATGGTCTGGGAGACTAGTGATTCAGCGGCCTTTTCTGTCAAGAAGATTCCTAGGATCCTTCCAAAGTTTACTTCCTTTTTACTATTCCTTTTCTTGATAAGATCAAAGATGATCTATGCCCAGTTCACCTGCCTCTTGTTTACCACTGCACACAACCAGAAATTGATGTATGGTTATATAATCGTGTGCAGTGTGCTTGCCCAGAAAGACTTTCCCAACAATATCTGCGAGAAACTAGAACTCGGCAGATAAGTGTTTCTTCAGTAGTTTATTTGTGTTATATCCTCGGTTGTAGACGCAGTATAGACCCATTCTCTGATTTCCGTGCTGGGTAATTTGATTCTAATGGACATCAGATTTTTCAATTGCTGGTCTTCCAGTAGTTACAGAATGTGGAGGAACATTGGATCGGAGTGTTGGAAGGAGTTGAAATCCACATCGAATCCGGTATCAAACCTCATTGCCGCAAGAGCGCCTGCTGGAATCACCATGAGTGCACCTGCAAGAGAGAAAAATAAGATCAAGTGCAAAGGGAACTTAAAGCGCGGGACGGAGGTCGAAGAAAACCTAAATATAAGGTTTTCCGGAATATGAAATGACAAACTCCGGTCGACGAGAAATAAAAATATCTTCGTTCTGAGGTCGACAAAATAATTTAGAGTTAAACAGTTCGTCGATCTCAGTCTGAAGGGTTGAAGAAATTTCGTCGATCTCTGGTCGATGAAAGTTTTCTGAAGTAAGTTCGTCGATCGCAGGTCGACGAAGATCACTTACCATAGAGAGTTCGTCGATCTCAGGTCGACGAAAATCTTAAGAACCTTTCGTAGTTCATCGACCTCCGATCAACGAAATTTGCAGAGTTCTTCGAGTGTAGACAGAAACTAAACTAGGTCTTCTCCATTGATCATTCTAAGCTGATTTACAAAGAACAAGCGATTTCTTTCATCCACGGGTTTGGTGAAAATATCAGCTCTTTGTAAATCAGTGTCGATATAGACAAGTTTTATTTTGTTTTTGTCTACACACTCTCTAATTAAATGATGCCTAATGTCTATATGCTTAGTCCTACTGTGATGGACTGGATTTTGTGCTATGGCTATAGCAATTGTGTTATCACATAGTAGAGTTCAATTATTTATGTTGAGCCCATAATCTAGGAGTTGGTTCTGAATCCACAGCATCTGGGAACAACAACTACCAGCTATAATGTATTCTGCTTCAGCAGTTGATGTTAACACAAATGATTGTTTCTTGCAGAACCAAGACACTAATCTCATACCAAGAAACTTGCAAGTTCCTGAGGTACTCTTTCTATCCACTCTACATCTAGCAAAGTCAGCATCTGAGTATCCAGTTAACTCAAACTATGACTCAGTGGGATACCAGAGACCAAGACTAGAACAACCCTTTATATATCTAAAAATTCTTTTTATAAAAACTAGATGAGATTATTTAGGGTTCACCTAGAACCTAGCACAAAGGCATGTGGAAAACATGATATCAGGTCTGCTTGCTGTAAGGTATAGTAGGGACCCAACAATGCCCCTTTATAGTTTCATATCCACAGATTTCCCTTGTGCATCATAGTCTATTACAACATTTGTATCCAAGGGTGTTTTCTTTGCTGAGGCATCAGCCATCCCAAACTTCTTGATAAGCTCTTTAACATATTTAGTCTTGGAAATGAAGATGCCATCAGGAAGCTTCTTCACTCTGAGACTAAGGAAGTAGGAGAGCTCACCCATGATACTCATCTCAAATTTAGAATGCATTAGATTAGAGAATCTTTTACATAATTTGGGATCAGTAGAGCCAAATATTATGTCATCTACATAAATTTGTACTAATAAAATTTTATCATGATGCACTTTAGTGAATAAAGTCCTATCTACTATGCCTCTTAAGAAACCATGCTCTAAGAGAAAGCTGGCTAAGGTCCCATACAAAGCTCTTGGAGCTTGCTTTAAACCATAGAGAGCTTTATGAAATTTAAATACATGCGAGGGATGAGTTGGAGAAGCAAAACTGGAGGTTGTTCAACATAAACTTCTTCTTTAAGTTCCCCATTTAAGAAAGCACTCTTCACATCCATTTGATAAACTTTGAACTTTTTGAATGCAGCATAAGCCAGAAATATCCTTATTTCTTCTAGCCTGGCAACTGGAGCAAAGGTTTGATCATAATCAATTCCTTCCTCCTACATATATCCTTGAGCAACAAGCTAGCCTTGTTCCTCACAATCACACCTTGGGCATCAAGCTTATTTTTGAATACCCATTTGGTTCCAATGACTGGGTAGTCTTTTGGTCTTGAACCAAAACCCAAACTCTGCATCTCTTAAACTGATTGAGCTCTTCATTCATTGCATTGATCCAGTGGGGATCTTGTTCTGCATCAGTTATGGATTGAGGCTCAATTTGAGTAAGGAAACAGGCATGCATCAAGTCTTTGTTGAGTTGATGCCTTGTCTGTACACCTGCTGTTATGTCTCAAATCACTTGGGATCTGGGGTGATACCTTAGTGTGACAAGATCAGTAGGTGGAGTTGGTTCAGCCACAACATTTTGAAGGAATTCCTCTTGTGGAATAGCCTCTGTTGTTGTAGGAAGTTCAGCTATTTCCATAGTTTCTTCATCACTTTCTTCACTGACTTGTTGAGAAGGATGAGATATAACTTTGGGGGTAAAGTGTAAGCCATCAATTCCTCACACAAGTTGTATACCTGCAAGGAGTCTTTGGTAGAAATCTCTTTCTCCTTATAAAACATGTTAGCCTCATCAAATGTAACATGCATAGATTCCTCTATTTTCAATGTGGATTTATTAAATACCCTATAAGCTTTGCTGACTTGGGAATATCCTAAAAAAATTCTCACTGCAGCCTTTGCTTCAAACTGTCTAATGTGCTTTTTGTCATTATTATGAATATAACACACACAACAAAAACTTTAAAATAGTTGATTATTGGTTTCTTCCCTTTGAGTAATTCATAGGGAGTCTTATGCTTTAGTTTGTGTATCAAACTTCTGTTCAGGATATAGTTTGCTGTGATCACTGCCTCCGCCCAATAGGATAGGGGCATGTAAGCATCTGCAAGTAATGTGCCTGCAGCTTCAATGAGTGTTCTATATTTCCTTTCAGCTACCCCATTTTGTTGAGGAGTTTTAGGAGCTGAGAAATAGTGCTTGATACCTTCCTTCTCACAGAACTCATGCATAAGAAGAGACTCAAACTCTGTACCATGATCACTTCTGATCAATGCAACATGAGTAGAGTACTCAATCTTTATGGTCCTGAGAAAATCTGTAAGAACCATGAAGGTATCTGACTTAGATGTTAGAAAGAATACCCAAGTGAACCTGGAAAAGTCATCTACAACCACTAAGGTATAAGATTTCCCTCCTAGGATTTGTACAACAATAGGGCCAAAAAGGTCCATATATAGCAAGTACAATATCCTAGGTGAATCACTCTTATTAATGGATTTGAAGCTAGATTAAGTTTCTTGCCTACTTGACAAGCCCTGTAGAGGCCTTCCTTCTTGTAGGGGTCAGAAGGTAAACCTCTAACAAGATTGTCCTTAGATAGCCTAGCAATGTTTTTAAGATTTACTTGTCCTAATCTTTTATTCCATAAGTCATTTTGACTACTAACTATATTGAGCAGGCATATGTCTGAAGTTACATAATGAAAATTTACTAGGTATATTTCCTTATCTACTTCCAATTAAAACAGGTTGGTTTTCTTTTGAAGTAATAATACAGGAACTAGAGCTGAATGATACCTGATAACATTCATCACATAGTTGGCTTATAGAGATGAGGTTATGCTTCAGTCCACTTACATATGCAACTCTTTTGAAAGTTACTGCTCCAATTCTGACCTTGTCTTAGCCTTCTGGTTGGCTACAATTGGAGTCACCAAAGATGACGTTTGGTCCTAGCTTTGACTTGTAATCAATCAGATTGTCCTTGCTGCCTAACATATGCTTGGAGCAACCACTATCCAGATACCAATATTGATTGTATGCTGGACAGGTCTTCATCTGTAAATAAGACAGTTAGTTGTTCTTGACCCAGGTAACCTTGGGTCCTTGTTGATTTTCATAACTATAACTAGAAATGTAAGAGCATTCAGGTTTATCTTTATATCCTTTAGGATGGTATCTCCTAGGTGGAATTATCCATTGAGTGAAGGGGTTAAAGTTGTTATTAGAATTTAAGTTTCTGTTATTAAGATCTGGGTTTGAAGATCTCTGGTTGGATCATTGACCTGAGCTCAACGATGTTGGATAAGATCGTCGATCTCTACTCGAAGAATGAAAATATACATTCTTTGGGCACAAAAATCGTCGATCTCTGGTCGATGAACCATACTGGTATCGTCGATCATAGATCAAAGAATGATTGTTACTAACGTTTGCGTTATAAGATCGTCGTTCTGAATTCGACGATCTGTTCATATATCGTTGATCTTAGTTCGATGATAACTGCTGAACATTGTTATTTTTATTATTCTTCTAGATATTGAGTTTATTCTTGGTTTCAATTTGTTCAAGAATCTTATTAACTTTATTTATCTGTTCAGTATTCTTCTTTCCCTTGTCAGATATAAAGTTTACTAGTCTGGAAAGATTATTTTTCTTAATCAAGGGTGGATCACTAGAGGAGGAACCTAGTCCTATTTTTCTATTGTTGGTCCTAGCATTTATAGTACTAGTGATATCGAATAATTGTAGACTTCTTCCAATCAGTGATTCTTCTAATAGTTTTTCCTTACTTAGTTTAGTTTTCAGAAAAGATATTTGTTTATTAGCAGACATTAGTTCATTGGTTAATTTTGCATTTTCTGCAGTGATGTTGTCTAGGGTGTTTAACTTTTCTCTGAGATGTTTGATTTCCTTCTCAGAGCTTATCAAGTCTAAACATAAGTTTTTGAATTCAAATTTAAATTCATCTGACTCAAAATCATAAGAAGTTATTACCTGATCTTCAGCTAATAGAGATTCTTCATTATCTGATTCATCTGTGTCAGATTTGCTACTGCCTGCCCCAATAGCCATAAGGCATAATTCCTTTGCTTTCTGTTCTTCTTCATCCTCACTAGAGCTGGAGGATGTAGATTCTTCTTCAGTATCACTCCATGTCTCAGCAACAAAGCCCTTGTCTTTCCACTTATGCTTGCTTGAGGAAGGCCGATTGTAGTGACTCTTCCTTGAGTCCTTCTCCTTTCTTCTATCCTTCTTCTTAGATTTTGGACATTCAGAAATGAAGTGCCCAGGTTTCCTGCAGCCAAAACACACTACTTATTTAGAGGGTGTTTTGTCATACCAAAGATTATCTTCATATTTAGAAGGTTTCCTTCTGAAGTCCTTTCTAGCCATCTTGAAGAATCTCTTGGCAAAGAGACTCATCAACTCTTCATTTACTAGAATGACTTCAGAGTCTTCTATAGCTTTGAAAGCTATGCTGTGCTCCTTCCTAGTTGGTGTAGGAGTCTTCACTTCAGCTGTTGCTTCCCTTGCTTTGATCAGCTGCTCATAGGACTTTAATTTTCCTAGAAGAGATTCTGTTTAAATCTCTGTCATGCTTATGGCTTCTCTGATGGGCCAGATTCTTGAGTCCTATGTGCTGGGAAAGCACATTAGGATCTTGTCATTCACTTCAGTTAAAGTGAATTCTTTGTCTAGAGTCCTTAGCTCACTGATGATGGAGCTAAGTTTGTTGTACATTACTTCTATTGTCTCTGCTAATCCTTCTTAAAGTTCTCATACTGAGTGATGAGATTTGACCTTTTGTCTTTCCTCTCATCATCTGATCCAGCCACCATTCGGTTCAGGGAATCTCAAATCTCCTTGGCTAATTGACACTCAACAACCTTTTGAAATATTAATCAGACAGTTTGAGCCAGTATATTCTTGGCTTTGGCATCAGCTATCTTAGCCTTCTTCTCTGCATCTTTCCATCCAGGGGGTGGAACTGCACTCAGGTCAGTTGATATAGTTGAGGTTGAAGCCACTGGAGCTGGTGGTCCTGTTAAGATATAATTAAATATATCTTCATCCATAGAGTTCATGTAAAGCCTAATTCTTGCCTTCCAGATTGTGAACTTGGACAAGTTACACACTGGAGGTCTGGTGCTTGCATATTCTTTGTTCTGTGTCATGCTGTATGTATAAATCTAGTAATGATAAAAAAAGAATAGATCTAACTTAGGATCTTTGGTTCAAGGGTTAGCTTGTACAACCAAAAGAACCTCCTCTGATACAAATTGAAAGTTAGGGTTAGATCTGATATACTCTAGAGGGGGGGGGTGAATAGAGTATGTAGGTATAATTTAAATCTTTTTCTGAACTATAAGAAGTACTCCTAACCTTGGATACTATATCACAGAAACCAAAGAGAAATAAGTGTAAACACAGAAAGACATAAATATCACAGCCACAACAAGAACAAAAAGAAAAAGGGGCAACCAAACGATACAAGAATATATAGTTGTTCCCTAACCTGGGTTTGTCCACTCTTCTACCACCCTGGTAGGAATCCACTCAGATTTTTGATCAGGTGCCTGACAGCAATGAGCTTTTGATCAGGTGCTCAATAACCAAACCTCAAGTCTTTTGATTAGGAGACTTACAACCAAGAATCACTTTTGAAGGGAGGTTACAACCCTTTTTATAGTGGGGGGCGAGAGAATGATTGTGTCTTCTCTTTCTCAATTAAAACAACTGAGAAGACTTGTGGATTTGATGGTAGCAAAAGCTCCCCTTGAGATGTTGCTTGTTCAGGATGATGGAAGCTTTGCTGCAGGGTGATAGGCCTTCAAGCATTCAATTTTGACAAGAAGAACTTCAGGAACTATTTTGATAGATGCAGTATTGTTGTCCTTCAGAGGGTTCCTGAGAGTATGACAGAAGAAGACACTTGATTTGGATGATTTTTCTTCTTCTTCAGAATTGTTCTTCTTCTTGTCTAGCTGTTGTTGATTCTTGATTGATTGATTTTCAATCTCAAGAATTCTTTATGTCTATTGATTATTGTCTGTATTGTATCCCTTGTATTTTTGGAAGGGAAAATCTATATCTTTTATATATTTCCCGTGAGAAAGTCCATTTGAATTTTGAAATCCTTCTGCAATTAATGCTGACGGCCATGGAATATTTTTTGGCATTGATTTGATTCCCCAACTGTCCATTATAAAAACGGCAGGCAACATTTCTGATGAAGACCATAATTAATGCTCTTGTCTAACGGTAATATTCAGAGAATATTAAAGCACTAATTACTCATGAATTATTGCCACGTAATAAGGACAAAAGAGGGAAATTTCCAAGACTGGATTCGCCGACCTTATTCCACAGTTTGTTGAGCTTAGAATGGCTATTCGTCGAGCTAAGATACAAGATCGTCGACCTATGAATGTTACTTGATAACTATCTTCTTCTGTGCATCAAGTTCGTCGAGCTGAATCTAAGATCGTCGAGCTAAGCCCTGAGAACAGAGTTAGTCTAGTTGGTGTCCAAGATCGTCGAGCTGAGTCTACAATATGGACTTAGAATATTTTTGATCTTGAGTGTTGAATCACCTTATCCAGAATTAGTCGACTAGAGAACAGAGTTCTTCTAGATGATGTTCTTAGTTCGTCGACTGAGGTTTTACTTAGAGGAGTTATTACTTTGTCCAGAGTTCGTCGAGCAGAGCTCAGAGAATTGTCCCTGAGTTCGTCTAGCTGAGCTCGTCTTTCATCGACCGGAGATCGACGAACGTAAAACTCCTTTTTCTAGGTCTTGAATTCTCTAAGTCTTGAGTCTCTGGCAGTGTTGGAGGCTGGTCCTTTGTACTGTTGACTCAAAGTACTTGACCTAGACTATAGGACACAACCATGACCCTGATCTATACATGTTGGGTCATATCCTCACTTAGTGAACCTAGCCCAAATCAAACTAGGGATCCAATAGCTTGTTACACTACCGGGGTAAGTCGATCTAAAGTGCTCAATGGTTGCCGTGAAGTGAACACATTTGAGTGGTATGGGAGAGGATGTCTCCAGCATGCGTGTTGTAGTATACTAGTGCCCAGCAAACAAGCTAATAAACTCTAATCGATGGTGGTAACCAGGAATGATTCGGTACACCGTAAGCGTGTCGTGAGTGCACGGAGCATCTGGTATGAAGGATGACATTTGTGATGATGTTGTGCATGAGTGCACTTGTTGTGAGATATTTATTGTGATTGCAATGCATGCATAGAAGGAACCACTGCCCCGGGTAAGGGGTGGGGTCGTTATAAGTGGTTAGTTGAATGCTGACCGTTGCTTTGTTTATCACCCTTGGGTTTGACGTCCATATGCAGGTGCTGCCCTTGCAAATGCTGACTAGGATTGAGCGGGCTGAAACCCTTACTGCTGCCTCATGTATGCCCTTCAAGGCCATGCGAAGAATTGTATTTCATGTGTGGCTGGCCTGCGTGCCGATGTATGAAACCACCTCTTGTAAAGAGAAACATGTAAGGCCTTAAGGCTGTGAGCATTTGTGTATTTGTAAACATTCCTGCTGTTATATATAAATTTGTTATTTATATATTTAGTGGACATTCATTGGATGAGTTCTTGTAAGATTTAAACTTCCACTAGAATGCTTTGAGTTAAGATGCGAGTAGAAAGTATTTTGATATTCACACGTGATTCCGCCGTTTGTCTGTGAAATATGGAGTGGGGCCCCGAACGGACTCTCTGTTATATTCCATGTGACGGATAGAGTAATTACATAACCAACCATACCCAAGTCTTTCTAGACCCTAGGGGAGGCCAATGAGTCACCAAGAACCCATTGGGGTCAACCCAAAAGTTCAATTTGACCAAGGTTAACTCAATCCTTGAAATAGGTCAAACTAGCCTAAATGGATAGCTCAAGCCAAATCCACTTGGGCTAAGCCCAACATTAGTGGCCCACTACCTTAGGTGGCTGATAATTACATAATTAGCCATCCATTTTCTGGAAATGGTGACTAGAAGAGAGAAATGGGAGTTTCCTCAAGGTTGAGGAGAGAGAGAAGAGTGAGAAAATTACCATTCATGGTGTTTGAATGCCCTTGACCCCTCATCTCTCTCTCAATTGATAAAGATTCATATCCCCTCATCAGTTAGAGGAGACTAATGTTTTCCCCAGCCTCTTGGTGGTTAGATTCAGAGGTTATACCATGGCCGAAATTTGAGCTTTCATGGTCATTAATGGCTTTGAAGCTATGGCCCTTCCCCTCCCCCATTTGCCAACCTTAAAAGCATCCCTAGAACACCAGCAGTCATTTCCACCCTTTACCTGAAGAATTTGAGCGAGTTGGTAGTGTTGTTGCATAACACCGATCGGCGCCACCACCATCCATGGCAATCCTGCAATCGGCTCGACTCTGGCTATCCCAAACGGTCCTTGTCTACTCCTCTCTTCATGGGCTAGAATCTTAGATCTTTTAGGAGAGAAATTGGGCTCAATTGAGCCCGATTGGGTGAGAAAAATTCTAGATTTTCATGGCTTTTTATGCCTTGCGGGTTCGCCGGAAACCGGCTCTCCGGCGGCCGTGCTGCCGCCTGATGATAACCCCCACCTCAACGAAGGTGGTGGCAGAGGTGGCCGGGTGGCCGACAAATGGACTTGTAATAAGCTCCAGGTTCGGGCAATCATGGCCTATGGTTGGAGGAAGAAGACAATGCTAGAGCCACACGACCGTGCTTTAAGATTCGTGCAAATGAATATATAGTAATTCAATTTATTTCATTTTCTATCCCAGTTATTGCGCTGTTTTGAATTTATTATTAAAAAAATTTAGGTTCCACTACAGTAATAGTGGTCTACATGAAAGTTGTAGCCCTATGAGTCTAGTTTATTTTAAAATTGGTTTAAACCAATTTTGAGTTCCAGTCAGACCTATGCATGCAAAATTGTGCAGCCTGTACATAGGCTTGACCAGAGACTAAATTGAGTGCCCCATCAATCCAGCCATCCAAATGACTTGAAATTTTGGCTGGAGGTCACTATTGCCTATATCTATAACATATTCAAAAATGGAAATTTTTGGAAAACATTTTCCTAAAGATTTTGTAGGAATTTAATAAACCATATAAGAATTATTTAAGGTGTCTTATGACCTATAAACCCACCAAAATTTTGGGGCCTGTCTTCTAGGGTCATAAAACGACTCTGATAAAAATTTCAACCAATTTGGGATTGATTTGAATAGGTATTGGGGTGACCAAAGTTTGTTCTTTTAAGGGTAATTTAGGGCAAAGAGTGTTTGGGGCATAGAGGGGGCAATTCTCATCCAAAGGGAGTTGGGACTTGGGCCAGAGCTCTGTGGTCAGTTAAAACACCCTCTCATGGAGTTGGAGGTGTTTTGGGGTGGAATTGCTTTAGGACCCTAGTTCAAACCCTAAGGTTGAACTTTGGGTATTTGTGAAGGACATGGAGTGATATGTCCTTTTATGGACTTGCTTTTTAGTCCATGTGATCTTAGGGTGGTGAAATGCCCTATGAAGGAATTTTGTGACATTTAGACTTAGGCACACAACTAAAACCAATTAGGGATAGTTTGGACCTATACCTTTTATGAAAATGTTGAAGGGTCATATGATTTGGATTTTCATGAAAATTTGGTAGGAGTAATATTATAGTGTTATTGACCCCTGAACTTTATTATATGATGTTTAGAAAAAAGGAGCTCATACTTGTAGGTATAATCTCCACCTTGCCATTTTTGATTATTTTGAAGTAACCATGGTTAGATTAACTTAGAATGATATGAACCTCTGGAAAGGTTTATTAAATATCATTTAGAGGCACTAATAAATTATTTGGATCATTTGGGCATTTCCTCCTAGTACTTCATGTGTTAAGTGAACTTGTGTACCATACTTTGATAAATAGATAATAAATATTATATCTTGCTAGAAAATTGTGTTACTTGGCCAGAGAACTTTTTAGGGCATAATGAATCCTAGAAAATAATCACATGTCATTTGGATGAGTTTATAAGAATGTTTCTTCAGAAAGTGCACTTTAATGGAAGTATTTGAAGTATTTCTATACATGGCTCAATGACATTGGAATTGCATGAAACTTAGTCAGTTGTGTTTTATGATCATTATAGGTCTCTGGTAATATTTATATAATTTTGGACTAGGATTTATGGTACTCCCTTCATTATTTAAAATTATTTGAATTAACTTGAATTAATTATTTAGAGGTTATTACATTTATGAAAATCTGTCAAATTTGGAATTCACTGATATTTTGCTATCATACACTATTCATAATTTTTGGGTGGCCATAACTTAAGGAAATCTAGTACTTCAGGATAAAAATTTCCCATAGCCTATCTTTTGGGAAAATTTAATAAATGCCAAATTAATTAGGAAAATTATAAGTTTCTGGATTTAGTCTAAATGTGTCATGATAGACCCCCAATAATTATCTTAGGGCTTTTGGATGAAATGTTGGAGTATATCCTATCATGTACATCATATAGCTTAGGTTGGTCTGCATTTAGTAAAACTTTGGAAAATATGATAACATGTGGAATGGACATAGGGAGATGGGGTTATTGGCTTACTGATCTTGGTAAAGTTAAAAAGAAAAAGAGAGCTTCATTATGAGTCATGATGAGAAGATTTTTTGTTGGATAGAGTTAAGAGGTGCTCAGGATTGACGAAAAATCTTCTTTCCTATGGAGAGAGAGAGTCAAAACACACTAGGGTTAGATCAAGCATATTATTAAAAAGGGATCGGGAATTGTGTAATAACCAATAATAGTAAGTGACTTGCGAAAGGGAACGATGGGCTTCAACTACCATCATAGTTCCTAGTGCCTTGTGATATCCCTTCACTGGGAATATCTTGGGCAGTCCTGGGCTAACCTAAACTATAAGAATAATCAATGTTTAAGAGTAACTAGTATATCTAGGATTTTACTTACACTCACACTCCCCGGTGTTGTGGGAGTTAGGTTGGGTCTCGAGAGCGGCAAGCTCGGTGGTTTTAGTGATGGGCAGGTTAGCCGGCGAGCCGATGGATCGGTAGATATTTGTGACGGACGGGATAGTCCAGGGAGCTTTGGCTCGGTAGATAATTGTGATGGATGGAATAGTCCGGTGAGCTTTGGCTCGGTGGGAAAATATAGTAATATTATATGTGCATAAGATAAAAGGTGGCTGGTCTTCGGTATTGGAGAGTCATCACACCGACACCAATCCATTGACTCGACAAGTGTGGTTTAGCACTTGGGCAAATAAAGTCCGGTGCGTAGCCAGCAAGAGTACGCAGGAGCTCCGCTTAGTGCACCAGCATTGAGTCGTATGATAAGTCTGACTGGTAATGTTGATACCAGTTTAGAGGTGGATGAGACCCAACCCACCGCTTCCGTTTGCCACTACGGAGGTATCCTAGGAGGTTAGGCTCCAAAAAGGGGGAACTAAAGGTCTGTGTGGACAGAGTCGAGTGTGTTTGTGTTGCACTTGCATGTTCAAATCATATAATACTTGCATGTCATAGCACCATCATTGCATATAACCCTTGACACCTATTGTATAAAATGATATGGGACACTTTATACAATAGGCCTTCCAAAATGACCCCTTGGTCTATAAGTTTGTATCGGCATTCCGGTAAGTCATGGTTACGTAGTTTATCTTCTCCTACTTTCTTGCTCACCTATTCTTGTGTATACTTATGATGCTTACCTACTACTTCTTACATATATTTGCTCTGGTTATGAACTCAAAATAGACTAGTTCCGCTGCCACCTACTTTGGGTATTGTATCCATAATAATCTAGATTTGTATGAAGTCACCCTTAAACTAAGATGAATTAAGTTGTATTTGATGTCTTGTTTGAGTTATGTGTTTGCAAGATTTAGTTGCCAAGTGTAGACTAATGTCAGTCAATGAGTCACCAAACACAGGACCATACAATGTAATCCCTCATTGTGTGATCCATGGTATTGACACATGTGTAGCTTCTCTATTGGGATACAATTCATTTTCTAGCACTAAACTTGTAGGAGAAAGACTGGTTGCTGATTTCATTGAAGAAAGAATATTTTCAGAAAGAAGAATTTTTCTAAGTGTTTTACTTGAGTAATAACCTTAGTACTCGAGTAGAGTTATAATCAGTTCTCGAGTAAGGTGAGTCAAGCACCTGAATAACATAAGTATTTCTCGAGAAGTTGTGAATTTAGTTCTCGAGAAGCTGCTTAGTACTCGAGTACATCTCTGCTTGCTCTTAAGTAATCAGTTTAGTCCAACTCAAAATTCTGCTAAGTAAAATTCTCAAGAAGTTAAGTTCAGTACCCGAGAAGCTAAGGCTAGCACTCGAGAAGTCTAAGGCTTAAAGCGTTGAGAGTGCTTTGTCTCGAGTAGTAGAAATATCTCTCGGTAAAACTAAGTTAAGTTCTCGAGAAAGACTTGCTATACTCGAGAAGAAGTTATTTAGTTCTCGAGTAAAGTATAATTCAAAAAGCATTGAGAGAGAGACTTGACTCAACGCCTCCTGGAAATCTTCACTCGAGTAGTCCTAATATTCTCGAGAAGTTATCTACTAGTTCTCGAGTAATATAAGCTAGTTCTCGAGTAATATAAGCTAGTTCTCGAGTAATATAAGCTAGTTCTCGAGTAAAGTAATTTATGTCTCAACAAGCTAGACATGAAATTTCCTTAAGTACTTCTTCTAGAGAACCTTGTAGTTGCTTTCTCGAGAACCAGATATTGTTCTCGAGTAGTCTTATCTTCACTCGAGAACTGAAGTTCGATTTTTCTGAAATTTCATTAAGTCTGACAAGACACGTTTTCAAATTAATCTCCATGACTATTGGTCCACGTGTAATGTCATTTATGATTATGACTATTAGTCTATTCCTATAAAAGGTATAATCATATTCGACTAACCCTAACAAAGAAATAAGTATTCTGAATCGTTTTTATTCATTCTAAATCTGGAAGAACTGCGTCGTTGCTCATCATCTTCATTGCCTCTGATATTCTCGATCCAAAAGATTCAGACAAGAAGAATCAACAGATCAATCTATTTCGACCGCTACAAATCTCTTTCTTGATCGTGGTGATTCTAAATTCTCTGATCCAAACATTCCTAGATTTCTTTCTCGACTTTTCTGAAAGGGCTTTTCAATTTTTCAAGAAGGAAGAAGCCGAGAATCTACCAGATCTGTGAATACAAGATTGTATATTTATTTATTAATCATTTTATTATTGTAGGAGATTTTTTCTCCGAGTTTGTATGAAGTTTTTCTTCCGAGTGTAGATCTGTTTTTTTGGATCGAGTTGTTCGAGCATTGCTCCGAGTTGTAGGATTGGTTTTTCAATCTGAGGAAATAGTGAAGTAGCCGAGTCTAGCGTGTTGCTAGATGGGTGAGGTGGAGAGTGGGCGTACCCAAGATTGGGGAACCACTATATATCTGGTGTACTCTGTGTTGTGTGTGCTTGTTTTCTTTGCTTCGCTCGCTCAAATTTTTATTCCGCAAAAAGATGCAGACATCACATATTCACCCCCCTCTAGGTGATTTAGGTAGACAATTAAAAACATCAATTAGTATCAGAGGGAGGTTGTTCATCAAAATGGTTAACACCTTGAACAGATCAGCTCCTAGTTGTCTTCAGAGGATTCAAGCATATATAGAGTTAAGGATTTTGTAAAGATTCCTCTATGCACAAAGAACAATGCGGAAAGAAAGAATAATGTTCTTCATGGAAGCGGTGGATCCTAGAATTTTTATTATTGTGGAAGAAGGACCTTATGATCCTATGACCACCTCCACCATTGACTCAATAAAGCAAGTTCCTAAGAAACTGATGGATCTTGATAAGGATGAGATTGCACTTGTCTCTTTAGACAAGAAAGCTATAAATATCATCGCAAGTACAGTCAATGATTCTATGCTGCAGAATTTGATTCACTGCCAATCCGCTATGGAAATATGGCAGTCTCTCATCATCTTGATGGATGGCATAGAAGAAGTTAGGGATGAGAGAAGATCCCTTCTAAATCAGAAATATGAAGCACTCTGATAAGGTCTCAAGGACTCCATTGCAGATACCTTTGAGAATTTCTTCAAGATTGTCAACGTCCTAAGAGTCTATGGTCGGGTCTTCACAAATGGGGAACTGAATGATAAGTTCCTGAGATCCCTGACTAAGGAATGGGATAACAAGGTTTGTCCTCTCCGGGAATTTGGAAAGCTAGCAGAGACAGAACCTCAAAATCTCTTCGGAAAGTTTATGTCATATGAGCTACAAATAAATTCAATAAAAGCTGAACAAGAGAAGAACATGTCTTCATCCAAGGAGAAGTATGTCGCTCTAAGGGCAGACACCTCAAGGAAGTCTAAGGCTGCTTCTCCAGCCCCAACACAAGAAGAAAGTGAAGAAGAATCTTCAGAGCCAAGCACCTCAGGCTCAAAATTATCAGAAGGAGAGTTTTCACTTCTCTAAAGACAGTTCAAGAAATTCTTGAACAAGAAGAAGTAATGGAAAGGTAAGGATGCCTCATTCAGAAGAGCAAGTCACGATGGTGATCGTCATAAGAAGGGCTTAAGTAGCCAAGACAGGTATTACTCCAAACAAAACAAACATATTTCTACTGACATTGTTTGTTATTGTTGTAATAAGCCATGACACGTCATAGCTGACTGCCCTAATAAGAATAAGGAGGGTGGAAAAAGAGAGGAAAATAAAACTTCTTACAATAAGAAGAAGACCGAAAGAAGCTTGATAGCCAAGAGGGGAAAGACCATTAGTGACACAGACTCATCTGAGTCTAGTGATGAGGAGAAAGCCTACTTTGGGCTAATGGCACAGACAGTTGAGGAAGAGCACCAGTTCACTGGGAAGGTTAATTCTAATACCCCTCTTTCTTAATCAGATGATTCTGACCATGATAATGAGGAATGTTCCTCCGACGAGGAGTATGAACTTATGAATCAATATAAAGAGTTGATCAAAGCCTACAACAAATTTCATAGAGTTGCAAGAGCTCAGGCTAAGGAGATCAAATCTCTTAAGGCTGAAGAGAGCAATCTGAGGGAGGAAATTGCAATGATAGACTCACTTAGGAAATATTTCCATAATGCAATGGAAGAATATAATAAGGCTCTCGAGCACCTAGATCTTGATTCTATATTGCTGAATTCTCTGCTCAGGCCAAAGGTGCTGGCTTAGGCCATGTGGCATCCCCTAGTAAATCTTCTAGGAGAAACAAGGCCAAAAGGAGAAATAAGGCCGCCAAGAAGGCTCTAGCCAAGGAGAAAGGGAAAGATCCTCAAGAATAAACTTTGTTCAAGAAGGTTATCTTTCCAACGAACGAGTTTGATCTTGACTCGTCCTATGGTCACTTTGTTAGGCCTACTCATATAGAGCCCAAGTCTCGGTACCAAGGATGGACTCATCCCCGAAACTTTGGCGAGAGTGTCTTCAAGGCACCTTATGAGGAGATCACTTTTTAGAGCTACAGACCTTACAATCATGGTCACAATATCAAGAATGATCCAAAAGCCAAACCCGTTGTAGAAAAGCCTATTATGGAGAAGAAGCCATGTGGGTGCCATCACCACGAAGTTTCTATATCCAAATCTACAGCCCCTACTAGACCAAAATCTATTAAGTTCCAGCAGGAGATCATTAGGAAAGATACAACAGATTTGACTGTTGGTGTTGTGACATGGTTTGTCACTTCGCCATAGATTGCTGGTTTAATCCCAGATATTATGAAACTCCTCAAGTTAATAATGTGAGAAAGACCGCTCATAATGTTAACATATGTAGGGGGAGTATACTAACTAGAGACCAAGGGCCCAAACAAGTTTGGGTACCTAAGGCAACTTGATTCTACTTTTGACGGAATGTCCAAAGGCCAACAAAAATCCCATCTAGTATTTGGACAGTGGATGCTCTCGGCATATGACTGGGACTAGAAGACTTCTCCATAATTATTCTCCAGTCATGAACGGGCCAAAGGTCATCTTTGGAGGTTCTGACAGAGGGATTACTAAAGGCTACAGTATGATTACCAATGGTAGTGTATCCTTTTCCGATGTGGCTTATGTTGAAGGATTTGAACACAATCTTATAAACATAACCAACTCTACGATAAAGGATACATCGTAGAATTTCATACAGACAAGTGTTTGATAAAATCGATTGATAATTTAGAAACTATTTTATCAGGCAGTCGTAGTAGGAATATCTTTTGTTTAAATTTTATTTGCATGGGCTCTTCAATGCCAGTGTGCTTTTTGCAAAAGATAGTGCGTCTCTTGGTGACCAATGACACAAGAGATTAACACATATAAATTTCAAAACTATTAATAATTTTTTTTCTCTGAATTTAGTATGTGATGCCTCAAATGTCAAGTGCGTTAAAGATAGACTTTGTCACGCATGTGTAAAAGGCAAGCAAACAAGGGCAACCTTTAAAAGCATTATTGGCAAAGACTCTAGTATTTACACCTACTTCATATGGACTGGTTCGGTCCAATACAAATTAGAAGTTTGGGAGGTAAGGATTATACATTGGTTATTATTGATGATTACTCTCACTTTGCGTGGGTGTTTTTCCTAAAACACAAGTCAGATGCCGTTGATATCTTTATGAATTTTGTCAAGAAAGTACAGAATGAATACAGCTGCTCCGTTGTCAAAATCAGAAGTGACAATGGAACAGAGTTCAAGTCTAGGGCCATGACAGAATTCTGTAAAAGTCTTGGTATCTTTCATGGGTTTTTCTCTCTTTGTACTCCTCAACAGAGCGGAGTTGCTGAGAGAAGGAATAGAACACTCATAGAGGATTGCATGACCATATTGAGTGATGCCTCACTACTAGAATATTTCTGGGATGAAGTTGTCAACACTGCACCTCACATGCAAAAGCGAGCACCCATAAACAAAAACCATAATAAGACACCTTACGAACTACTAAAGGGTAGGAAACTGACTATCTCATATTTTAGAATCTTTGGTAGTAAATGCTTCGTCCTTTACAATGGCAAGTATCACACCACTAAATTTAGTGAAAAGAGCTTTGAAGGTATTTTAGTGGGATATAGTAGCTATAGTAAGGCATATAGGATTTTCAATAAGAAAACCCTGGTTGTAGAAGAATCTATTCATGTTGTATTTTATGAGACGAGCTTGATGCAAAGCAGTTCTTCTAGTGTGTTCATTGAAGATGCAGGTTCACGACTAAAGGAATTGAGCTTGGATGAGCAAGTTAAGGAAAAATATCAAGAGTTCATCATAATCACCACTCCAACCCCTATTTGAGAAGATGATCACCATGATGAAGATGCCATAAAATTTTATGAAGTCACTCAAGGGATAGAAGAAGCTCCAGATGCAAGGAACCTAGAGCTCAGAAACTTGAAGGATAACCCAATTGACCAAATCATCGGAGATCCCCGGGACGGTGTCAAAACTCGTAGAGGTACAACTAATGAAAATTTATATTTGAGCTTTCTCTCACAGGTTGAACCAAAGAAGTTTGAGGAAGCGAACTCAGATGCATCTTGGATAATTGCAATGGAAGAAGAATTGAACTAATTCAAGTATTGCAAGGTCTGGAAGCTTGTTCTAAGACCCAAAGGTAAGAATGTTATCGGAACATAGTGGGTCTACAGGAACAAGATGTACAAAGATGGAACAATTATAAAAAATAAGGTCAAACTCGTCGCCAAAGGATACCGATAAGAAGAAGGAATCGACTTTCACCAGACGTATGCTCTAGTGGCAAGACTTGAGGCAATCAGGTTGTTCCTAGCTTATGCTGCACTTAAGGGCTTCACAGTCAATAAGATCGATGTGAAGTATGCCTTACTTAATGGTGATATAAAGGAAGAAGTGTATGTGGAACAACCTCCAGGTTTTGTTTATTCTAACCTTCCTGATCATGTTTATTTTTTATTTAAAGCATTATATGGTTTGAAACAAGCTCCTCGAGCTTGGTATGAGACGTTGTCTAGCTATCTTTTTGAGAACAAGTTCACAAGGGGAAAGATAGATAAGATATTATTTTTTTAGGGAAATAAAAGGCAAGATTTTGCTAGTGTAAATCTATGTCGATGACATTATCTTTGGCTCTACTGACGACAACCTCTGCAAGAAGTTTTCAAAACTTATGTAAGGGAAGTTTGAAATGAGCAGTGCGTGAGAGCTGAAGTATTTCTTAGGACTTCAGGTGAAATAATCTGAAGATGGAATTTTCATCTCTTTGACGAAGTTCACCAAGGAGTAAATTAAGAAATTCGGAATGGAAAATGCAACCTCTATGAGGACTCCAATGGGTTCAGCCATGTCTCTGAACAAGGATGAGAAAGGGAAACCTTTTGATGAAACCAAGTACAGAATCATAATTGGATAATTGCTCTATCTTAGTGCTAGTAGACCTGAAATAATTTTTTCAACATGTATGTGTGCTAGATTTAAAGTGAACTGTAAGGAATCTCACTACGCTGCTGCAAAGCAGATTTTGAGATACCTTAAAGGTATACCAAATCTTGGCTTATGGTACCCAAGAAGAAATGATAGCGAACTAATTGGTTTTTCAGATGTAGATTTTGCAGGAAGTAAAGATGACAGGAAGAGCACTTCCGGGAGTTATCAATTCCTAGGAAGAAGCTCATCTCCTGGAGTAGCAAGAACCATAACTGTGTCGCAATTTCAACAGCCGAGTCAGAGTATATCTCTGTAGGCAGTTGTTGTGCACAGTTGCTATGGATAAAGAACTAGTTTGAAGATTACAACATGAAGTTCCAAAATATTCCAATGTTTTACGACTCTTCCAATGCAATTGCAATCACCAACAACCCAGTCTCTCACAGCAGGACAAAGCACATAGAGCTGAGGTATCACTTCATCAAGGAGCATGTGGAGAATGGAGACATCAACCTCCAATATGTACTAACTAACAGACAGGTTGCAGACATTTTCATGAAGCCATTGGAGGAGGCCAAGTTCTTGTTCTTCAAAATAGATCTTGGCATGCTCAACAAATAAGAATAAAGATGGAGGACTCACAACATAGCTCAAGGATCTGGCAACACTTCAAAAATTCAGAATTTCTGAAGTTTGGACTTCATTTCTCGAGTAAGACCATTACTACTCGAGCACTAAATTGAACCACTTGAGAGAAAAGTCTGCCTCTGAAAAACTACTTCTAGAGTAATAAGATACTTCTCGAGAACTTCAAATTACTACTTGAGTACTATATTCTCTTCACTCGAGTAATGACTGTCCACTCGAGAAATCTGAAGAAACTTTTCTCCGTCAACTTCAAAACTTTATATTCGCACCCAGATGTTTATGTCGCCATATTTTCAGGTATGCCACTTTATTTAATTCCTTAATAATCACAAATTAAGACTTATATAAATAGAAAAGTACGGAATTTCCATATTCTCGATCACAAAACACATTCTCAAAAAGAAAGAAGAAAACTATCTGTCTTCCACTGTCGTTGCAGAGCTTGCCGCCAAATCTCTTATCGCAGTCAAGTTTCGTCTTCTTTGGATCAATGGCTCCAACTTCCAAGATAGGGATTGGAAGCAAACTAGTGTCGACTGGGATTGCAGAGATTTCCGAAGACTTTTAGAATCTTCTTCTTCTTCTGGAAACTGCCGGTTTGTCTTTTGTTTTAGAATAACCTTGTAAAATCCTTTTTTAAGAGGTCGAAGAATTCTTTCAGAATGAAAAGGTGAGGAAAAATGGAAAGATTCTTAAGACAAGAGTTCGTGGAATCAAAATCAAACTCTCTAAGACAGTTGTTTCTAAGCTTCTTCGACTATAAGAGATTGAAGAAGAAGATGACCTAACTGCTAAGGACTATGACAGAGCCTATAGTTTCTGTGAAATTTCTGTTGTTATAAACAACATTCATCGACCTGACCTAAATACAGAGGGCAAACTTCTAGTTGATATTCTTGGCAAAGTACTTCTGTGCAAGACTACTTCTATAAGCTTCATCACTGCCGACTTCTTTTATATGATGACAACAATTATATGTAGGAAGAAATTTCAGTTTGGAATGATGATTTTTGATAAGATAGTAGAAAGAATCAAAGAACCTAACTATGCCAGGATTATTTCTCTACTCATGCATGAGTTCAAGCCAGAGATCTTTGACTTATCCAAAGGTACAACCCTTCATGACATGAAGAAAGTCTCTATATCTTCTATACAAAGATGGGAGCTTAAACTCAAGAATCCTGCCCAAGCTGCTAAGACACAGGATCTTCCAGAGAATGAGGACAAGACTCCATCTCCTCCTCTACCACAAGTAGCTAGCACATCTGGTCCAGCTGTTGAGGGGGAGCCTGCTCTTTCAACTCCAGTAGAAAGAGTTTCTACCCCTTCTCTAGATGCAGCACTCCATCCTTCTACCCCAGAAGAGCCACTCTCAGATGCCCAAGTCCAAGAGAACATTTTATCTATAGAGGAAGACATAAACCAAATGATGGAGGAATTATCTTCAAAAGAGCCACTTTCCCCTTTTCATACAGAGAAGTCTCCATCTCTAGAGCCATCTCAAGAGCCATCTCCCTCTCATCATCATTTTGAACAAGAATCTCCTCATCAATCACTTGCTACAGACAACCCAGTGGAGGAAACAGTTCTTATTTTTTATGAGAAAGAAGCCACCCCAGAACCAGCTGAGGCTCCTCTCAAGAGCTTGTATTTTTCTCTTCCCACCATTCTTAGTGAGGAAGGTGATATTCTGATTCAAACTACAAGAGCCAAGAGAACAATTGTCATTGAAGAAAGTGCTCCATGGACCGCTCCTCCTCCTCCAGCTCCTCAAGTTCAAACTTCTGCTGTTGATGATATTTTGGTTAAGATTGAATTACTGCTAGCACAACAGAGAAAGTATTTTGATGAATCTCTAAAGGTTGTGACTAATAAAGTAACTGCTCTAGAAAAAGAGATGAGTAGAGGATTTGCAGAGATCCAACATAACATTGATGAGCTGAAACATATATTCCAAATAGGTGGGAAAGCTCTGGACCACACCATAACCAGCATTGGTCAGGTGATGGACCAGTCAGTAACTCTTGCTAATAATCAAATCCAGTTAGAAAAGAAAGCCCAAGAACATAACTTCAAAATTTGTGAAGAAGTTGGTACATTCAAAGAAGCTGCTATTACCACCCTATATGTAGAAGTCAGAAAAGGGGAGAGCTTAGTAAAATAATACTTAGAAAAATCAGATGCAAACATGAAAACTCTCTCGGAAGAAAAGTTGAAGGTAATTCATGCTGAGGTCAAAAATCAAATAGATGGTGTAAAGTTTCATACTTATGATACAGTTGTGTGGATGCATAATCAAATTTTCCCTGATTTCAAAGCTAAACCAAATGTGATTCCCCATCATCTGAATCCTCTTGCTCAGTATCCTCTAGTTCAACAACCAACCTTTTCTCCAAGACCTGAAGGCTCAGAAGCACCACCTCTAGATACTTATGCTCATGTTTGGGAAACTGATCAGGAAGATGTACTTCATCAAGCACCTCCTGAAATTCATATTCCTAAGAAAATAAAGTATGGTGATGGAGCATCTGCAAGCAAGTCCGTCCCTAATCCAGAAGTTGAAAAGAGGAGAGCACAAGAATTTGCTGAAATTTAGAGCCCTACTTCTAAGTCTTTAATCTTTGATACTCTCAAATTCGTTATGGACTACAATGAAAGCAGGACTAATCATTATAGTTCCTCTGAATGGGAACTGTATGAGAAATCCTTAACTAAAAGAAGAATTTATGATAGAGAGTATGGAAGGAACAATCCAAATGCTCCTCCTAGACCACCAAAGTATTATCCTAAACCCTTCAACTATCAAAGAAGGTAACAAGAGAAGAAAAAAAGATAACAACAACAATAGCAGAGCAAGGAATGAAAAATGATCTAGATTGTGTTTTAATATTGTGTAGAAATGGATTTCATTGACTATTCTGTATAAATATAAATCTTTAATTTTGATGATCTGATTGTCTCTTAATTCTTAGAATTTTATTCTCATTATCACTTTGCTATCTCGTCATTTTATTTGTTTCTCTTGATGTAATTATACTAGTGTAGAGGGTTCTTACTTCTACAAATAGGGGGAGATTTTTGGGTATTGTATCCACAATAACCTAGATTTGTAAGAAGTCACTCTTAAACAAAGATGAATTAAGTTGTCTTTGATGTCTTGTTTGAGTTATATGTTTGCAAGATTTAATTGCCAAGTGTAGACCAATGTCAGTCTAAAATGAGTCACCAAACACAGGACCATATAATGTAATCCCTCATTGTGTGATCCATGGTGTTGACTCATGTGTAGCCTCTCTATTTGGATTCACTTTATTTTCAAGCACTAAACTTATAGGAGAAAGACTGGTTACTGATTTCATTGAAGAAAGAATATTTTCAGAAAACAAAATTTTTCTAAGTGTTTTACTCAAGTAATAACCTTAGTACTCGAGTAGAGTTATAATCAGTTCTCGAGTAAGCTGAGTCAAGCACTCGAATAACTGAAGTATTTCTCGATAAGTTATGAAGTTAGTTCTCGAGAAGCTGCTTAGTACTCGAGTACATCTCTGCTTGCTCTAGAGTAATTAGTTTAGTCCAGCTAATAATTCTGTTATGTAAAATTCTCGAGAAGTTAAGTTCAGTACTCGAGAAGATAAGGCTAGCACTCTAGAAGTCAAAGGCTTAAAGCGTTGAGAGCGCTTTGTCTCGAGTAAAAGAAATATCTATCGGGAAAACTAAGTTAAGTTCTCGAGAAACACTTGACGTACTCGAGAAGAAGTTATTTAGTTCTCAAGTAAAGTCTAAGTCAAAAAGTTTCGAGAGAGAGACTTGACTCAATACCTTCTGGCAATCTTCACTCAAGTAGTCCTATTTGTTCTCGAGAAGTTATCTACTAGTTCTCGAGTAATATAAGCTAGTTCTAAAGTAAAGTACTTTATGTCTCGACAAGCAAGACCTAAAATTTCCTTAATTACTTCTTCTCGAGAACCTTGTAGTTGCTTTCTCGAGAACAAGAGATTGTTCTCGAGTAGTCTTATCTTCACTCGAGAACTGAAGTTCGATTTTTCTGAAATTTCGTTAAGTCTGACGGGACACATTTTCAAATTAATCTCCATGACTATTAGTCCATGTGTAATGTCATTTATGATTATGACCGTTAGTCTATTCCTATAAAAGGTCTAATCATATTCGACTAACCCTAATAGAGAAATAAGTATTCTGAATCGTTTTTATTCATTCTAAATTAGGAAGAACCGTGCTACTGCTCATCGTCTTCATCGCCTCTGATCTTCTCAATCCAAAATATTCATACAAGAAGAATCGACAGATCAAGAAATTTCGACCGCTGCTAATCTCTTTCTTGATCGTGGTGATTCTAAGTTCTCAGATCCAAGTATTCTCAGATTTCGCCCTCGACTTTTCTGAAAGGGCTTTTCAATTTTTCAAGAAGGAAGAAGCTGAGATTCTGCCAGATCTGTGAAGACAAGTTTGTATATTTATTTGTAAATCATTTTATTCTTGTAGGAGGTTTTGTCTCTGAGTTTGTAGGAATTTTTTATTCTTAGTGTAGATCCATTTTTGTGGATCGAGTTGTGGGGGCATTGCTCCGAGTTGTAGGATTTGTTTTTAATCCGAGGAAATAATGAAGTAGCCGAGTCTAGCGTGTTTCTAGATCGGTGTGGTGGAGAGTGGACGTACTCAAGATTGGGGAACCACTATATATCTTGTGTACTCTGTGTTGTGTGTGCTTGTTTTCTGTGCTTCGCTCACTCAAATTTTAATTCTGCAAAAAGATGCAGACCTCACTTATTCACCCCCCTCTAGGTGATTTAGGTAGACAACTAAAAACATCACTTGCTTACCTTTGTTACTCTCCACCTTCATTTCCTTCCCTTTCCTTCTCCCTGCTTGGAGTCTAGGAGCCATGGGGTAGGGGTAGGGGATAATAGGACTTAGTCTTTTAGACTAACGGCCGTTGACCAAATCATTTTAGGGGATCGTGGAGCCGAACAAGGAGATGCACCCCCAGAGGTCGGTGCGTTTGGAGACGGGACAATCTAACACTGGAGTTCAGGCAGCAGGGACAGTGAGTCCCGATCATCAGTAGATATTATAGTTTTGCTTCCGCGATTTAGTGATTTGTAGTGAGGATTTTGATGTATCGGGCAGGAGCCCTCTTTAGTACTTTGCTTTATCATTTCTGTGACTCTCCCTTCGTGGAGAATTATTTATATATATGTGATTCCTGTGGACTAGTATTGAGTTTCATTTTACTCATGTACTCATATATTTATTCTACTCTTCTTCAATAGGTATGGCCGTCAGGATCGGCATTTTGTTGTGACGACCTTCCCGGGTGTGTTGGTGTCACCGCAAAGCGGCGATTCTAGGCATAAGACCCTGATGGTTTAAAAAACAAATGAGGTCTTACACTCCCTACTCTCTGAGAGAGAATTTTGGAAGCGCCACAAATGGAGATACAAATTTTAGAGTTGTTCGCTAGCAACGGTTCACTTCACTCCCTGATTGAGTCCATGCCATCAGACATCCCTGGTGCATACACAACACCACCAAATATAAAATATAGTCCGCACAAAACCCACGAATTCGAGAGCTAGACCACAATCCGGTAACTGAGCAGATAACCATCCTATCTGCCTAGCTTCTATAGGGAACAAACCACAAGCCACTTCTAAGCTGATCTGCCAAGCCGCCACCTTCCGTCCATGCAGGCGCACAAACAGACCTCCCAGATTGCCTAAACCACCCACTTTCACTTTAAAAATTTCAACAATCAATTAGGAATTCATACTCTTTTGAGAAATCTTTCTTTTTAAGATGAATTGCTTTATCCTTAAAGAAGTTCATCTTCTTCAAGGCTTCTTTAATTTCTTCATTAGTATGTTCTGCCTTACGTTCTCTGAATGGAAGATCAAAGGTTTATTGAACAAGTTCTAAAGATATGTTAATATCTGAACTATTGATTTGTCCAATCATTGTTCCTTCATCATCAATTATAATATTGTTGATGAACTCGGTTAACTCTGTAGAATAAAGTAGGCATCTTGTAGTGATAAATTTATTCAACCAAACATAAGTGAAGAGTTGCAAAATTTCTTTGAAAGATTCTACCACAGCAACACATAATTCAAGACCAACACTGAACCCTGAGTTTGTCTTTGCTGTCATTGGAACACCTACAAAGATCACAAGAAAAACAGAAGAGCAAGTAGAGAAAAATAGAGCGGGGACGATGAAGAGTTTGGAATAAAATACGTATTATATAGAAGTAGATGAAATATCGATAAATTATGACAGTAATAGTTTAGCGTGCCTTTCTATAGTGGATGTTATGTCGATTTATATTTAACATATTAAAACTTTAGTCATAGTCAATGCAAGTGTTGATATTTATATTGACATTGCGTCGATAAGATTCTGAACTCTTCATAGTCATCAACTCTTAGACATTGCGTTGAATAGAATTTGACGTTCCGTCGACTTCTATTCACTGTTAAGTCGATTAAGGACTTAAATTTTAAGACTTTTGCTGATTTTTCCCAGCAATAATTTTAATAAATATTGGGTGTTATATTTACGATAAATTATTTCTACTGAGCATTATCAAGCATGCCCAAAATATTTACAAAGAATTTGTGCTTTATTTTATTTAGAGGATTTGTGAAAAAATCTGATCTCTGATTTTCAGTAGACACATATTCTAGAGAAATTTTCCCTTTTTCAACATTGCCTCTAAGAAAGTGATGCCTTATTTCTATATGCTTTGTCCTGTTATGTAAGACAGGATTATAGGCAATTGAAATAACATTTGAGCTGTCACAAAATATTGTAGAATTGGTGAATTTCAAATCATAATCAAGTAACTTATTTTGCATCCATAATAATTATGAACAACAACTACAAGCAACAATATATTCAACTTATGCTGTCGAAGTGGAGACTGAATTTTGCTTCTTACTAATCCAAAAAATCAGTCTAGTGCCCAGGAATTGATAAGTTCCTATGGTACTCTTCCTATCTAATCTACATCCAGCATAATTAGCATCAGAATATCCATATAATTCAAAATCTGAGTCTGCTGAATACCATGATCCCATTTCAGATGTACCCTTTAGATACCTAAAAATTATTTTTACAGAACTTAGATGTGATTCTTTAGAATCTATAAGAAATCTTGCACAGATACCTGTGACAAACATTATATCAGGTCTGCTAGCTGTGAGATAAAGAAGAGAGCCAATGGTTATTCTATATTTTTTTTATCTATATATTTACAAGAAATATCTTTATCTAGAACAACATTAGTATCCATGGGAATTTTTATATTGGAAGCATTTCCATGCCAAATTTGTTAATCAATTCTTTGGTATATTTAGATTGAGAAATAAAGATGCCTTCATTACTTTTCTTTACTTGTAAACTAAGGAATAAAGATAATTCTCCCATGTTACTAATTTCAAAATTGAATTGCATTTAGTCAGTAAACCTTTTGCATAATCTAGAATATGTTGAGCCAAATATAATATCATCCACATAAATCTGGACGATAAGCAACTTTTCCTTATATATTTTGGTGAAAAGTGTCTTATCAACTTTTCCTCTTGTGAAAGAGTGATCTAAGAGCAATGTGGATAAGGTCTCATACCAGGCTCTTAGAGCTTGCTTTAGACCATAAAGTGCTTTATTCAATTGATAAACATAAGAAGGATAAGTTGGATTGAAAAAACCTGGAGATTATTCTTTATATACATCTTCTTGTAGAAATCTATTAAGAAAAGAACTTTTGACATCCATCTGGTATACTTTAATTCTTTTATATGCTGCATATGCTAGAAATAATATGATTTCATCTAGTCTTGCTACTGGTTAAAATGTTTGATTGTAGTCAATTCATTAATCTTGCTTATATTCTTGAGCAACCAGTCTTATCTTGTTTCTCACTATCACTCCATCAGTATCCATTTTATTCCGTAATACCCATTTAGTTCCAATAACTGGGCAATTCCTTGGTCTCTCCACTAGTTCCCAAATTTTATTTCTTTTAAATAGAGCAAGCTCTTCTTGTATAGCTACAATCCAGTATGGATCAGTATCCGCTTCTTCAAATTACTTGGAGATAGGAAGCACTGCAACATCACTTTAGTGAATAGTTGTTTTCTAGTTTTTTTACCCCTTGATTCACATTTCTAATAACTTGTAATGGAGGATGATCTCTAAGAATTGAGCTATCTAAATCAATTCTTGTTTGAGCAATTGGATCATGATCTTTTTGTTCTTCTATTCCATCTTCATGAGGTAATTCAACTTCCTAATCCTTAACCTGTTCAGTAATTGTTGGATAAACAGGTCCTTCTATAGGTACTTATGTAAAAACCCCTCCCCCAACCCTTGCCCGGGTCGGGTCAGAGACGGGCCTTACTGCCCAAGACGTCCATCTAGTGCTTCCCAAGTGATGACCCACTCTACCAAGCACTAGTTGATCGCCTTACCTAGCTTGAATCACAACTTTCAAATCATATCACAGATTTGTGGAAGCAATAATAGAAAGCCACACACACACACACAAACACACAGATATATATAACAATATATATTTAACAAAGTAAGAAAAGGTCGTAACTACTATTTATATAACGAGCCTACTGGATTCAAAAAGTCTACTACTAACACTCTCTATCTCAAGCTTGCACGCTAGAAACAAATGTCTCGAAAGTCTAGAAATTTTGTGGGTGCTTGTGCTCTGGTAGTCATGTTAGTTGGCATACCATCTTGCGGTAGTTGGACTTGACAGTGCTCTGTCTCCTATGAATGGTTATTAAAATTACAGTTAGCCACAAAGCTAAGTTAAAACAAATGTCCTCCCTGGATCTATATCCTGGGGACGAGCCAACGCACCCAAAAAAAAGTAAATAGCTGAAGCACAAGAGAGTTAGTAGCAGCATTTAAATATAGTGCATTTTCATTTTTTAGTTAGGTTCAAATATCTAAAAGGGTGCAGTAAAAAATAAATAGAGTGTAGCAGCATAAACACTAGTTATTTAAAAAGACACTCAATTAGCTATCATAACCAATAGATACTCACAACTAGTATTCTCATCATAGGTATTCAAAACCCGCCAACACACCGCAGGTATTCAAACCCGTGCACACCACAAGTATTCTGACCCATGCACACCGTAGGTATTCAAACCACACACAATGCAAGTATTCAAACCCATGCACACCGTGAGTATTCAAACCCGCTCACTGAATGTCTTTTGTTTTAAGGATAACTAACACCTAGAGGGGGTGGGGGTGAATAGGTCTTATACCTCTTTATGCTTTTTCTTGTTTTAGGTGAGGTTTGATTTAGTTATATTTTGCTTTCAAGATAATCACACAAAACACACAAGAATTTTATAGTGGTACCCCAAATTATGTTTACGTCCACTGTCCCTCCCACCTTTCTAACAATTTGTTAGATAACACAACTTCTCAAATCTTGGCTCCAAAGCGCTTACAACACGGATCCCTCAGGATCTCTCAGTCTCCTCCAAGTCCTACCTCAGGCACAAAGCCTTATAACTCAAAGCAAGCCTGCTCCTATAGCTCAGTGATCCATGTATTACCTACCTCAGACTAAATTAATAGTCCTACAACTTAGGCTTGGAGGACAGTACTATAACTCAGAGAGAATGACTCTCCTACAGCTCAGGCACAAAGGCCCTACCTTAGTTCCATTCAAGGATCCTACAACTCAGGCACACAGGCCATACAACTCAGAGAGAATGACTCTCATATCTCAGGTAACAACTAACTTCTTGAACTCCTAGATCAGCAATTCGAACTTATTGTTCAGGCTCTGTAACAATGGCGAGAGAAAGAAGATGAAGTTCCAGAGCTTTTCCCAAAAGTTAATTTTCTATTATCTAATCTGACCCTTCTTACCTTCTGCTATCCAATGGATCTTTAACCCATGGGACCAGCTATAGTTGTTGACTACAACTTAGCTTTATCAGTAAACATCATACAGTAGACATACAGCGCCATTTGTTGCGTACTGTAGACTTCCCGTAATGATTTTGAATTCTACCGACTTTTGCTGACGTCAGCATCTGTTGACTTAGCAATATTCAGACAGTTCATCCTAGGCATTGAGTATGTTTAGTGAAAAGCCTTCACTCAGAGCAAAAACACTTAGCCAAATAGTATGCACTACCTGTTGAGTATACCTTCATCACTCAATGAATTTAGACTTAGCCAATATTTTTGTTGAGGAAGCATTAAGTGTGTTGAGTGAGCCTTCATCACTCAACACTTTTGTACTTAGACAATCTTTCTATTTAAAGGCATTGAGTTCATTGAGTGATCCTTCATCACTCAACGCATTTGGACTTAGCCGCTTCTCTGAAGCCTGCCATCATGCTGAGGCCTTGAGTGAACATCCTTCACTCAATGCTTCTGTACTTAGCCGATTTCCATCTAAATGAAGGCGTTAAGTTGGCGTTGAGTGAACTGTCCTCACTCAACACTTTTGGATTTAGATAGATTTTGTCTCCTTCTTCTCAGGCTTTGACTGCACGAGCTTTACTCGACGTTTATTTCTCTAGTATTAAGTGATCTCCTCACTCAACGCTTTTAGACTTAAGCAGAATTCTTCCCTGCCAATGTTTAAGCTTTGACTGTCTTGTCTTTACTCAATGCTTCTTTATTCAAGCATTGAGTGAGCTGTCCTCACTCGACGCTTCTAGACTTAGCTAGATTTCTTCCTGTCTAATGCTGAAGCTTTGACTATCTTAGATTTACTCGACGCCTCTTGTTGTATGGTGTTGAGTGAACTCACCTCACTCAACGCCTGTGGACTTAGCCACAAATCTGCTTTGCAAACTATTGGGCTTTGACTGTCCAACACTTTTCAACATCTGGCATTGAGTGAATTGGCTTCACTAAATGCCTGTAGACTTAGACAGATTTTTGTCTTCTCAGCATTCTTCCTTGTGTCCACCTATCACTGTCACTTAGGAAACATGTCTAAACTTGTTCTAAAGAACATCCTGCACATATTGAACTTGAATATAAATCAAATACAATTATGATCTTAGAATTGATGGTGATGCCTCTTCAAATCCAAAGAACATTGAGGGTAATATTCCCAACAATCTCCTCCTATTTGAAGAAGGCAGAAAAGACAACAATACTAAGATTCATTAACACATAAAACATATTACTTTAGTGCAGCTATAAGCTAGCAGATATAGCTTGTTCAAAGTTCTCCAATTTAATGCAGTGACTCAACATGTCAAGTCATTGCTTTCCTTATACCACTTGAACATTTGCATAAGTAAAATGCACTGACTCAACATGTAGTCATTGCTCTCCTCATACCACTTGAAACACTTTCCTCATACCACTTGAAAGCGAGAAAGTAATATGCAATGGCTCAATATGTAGTCATTGCTCTCCTTGTACTACTTGAATGTTTCCAAGTAATATGCACTGACTTAGCATGTAGTCATTTCTCTCCCACTCCTCTAAATATATGCACTTACTCAACATGTCCTCAAGTCAAGTATTGCTTTTCCACACCTCACCTTTCTGGATTCTTCAAAAAGGCATTTTTCTAATGCGGGAGGTGAAAGAATCATGGGAGAACTTTTCTCTTGATCCTTGCCTGATTCCACTACACTAGTGATCATACTACTTGACTAGAGACCATACCTTTTGATTTGATATCATTGACTCAACACTTCAATGCCACTTGAAACTTGAGTGGTCCATCCTTGATCCACTTGAGCTAATGCCACTCCTCCCCTTTATGACTTCTACAGAAGCAACAATAGTCAGGGAGGTGATGGCCTTCATAGCTTTAAAAGTCTTCTTTCTAAGCTGCATCATTCCACTTCTGACTCAGCAAATTTTATGACAATGTCATAAAGAATCTCTGGAGCAGGGAGTTCGAGGTTTACCTCCCCCTCAGCCTGTGCATTTCCTGAGGACATACAGATCAGTAGTATTGATCTTTAATCCACTATTGCAGCTGCTTGCTCCCACTAAACAGGAGCATCTTGACTTGCTCCCCCTTAACAGGAGCATCTTGACTTGCTCCCCCGCAATCAGAGCATCTTCTATCATCGTTTCTAATGGATACATGATTCCATTTAAGTCTTGATATCACTTGAGATACTTAACAACCTGCAAGAAGAGTAATTCCTGCAATAAAAACATTATAAGGAGCAACTGATGCAATACCAAGTTTAACATACCCAAATCAAACTTGAAGGTTTTGAGCTTGACTTCATCTAGTGGCTTATTAAAGATGTCAGCCACTTACTTGTCTGTGGGGACAAACTCAAGACTTATGTCTTCCTTCTCCACATGCTTCCTAATAAAATGATACCTAATCTCTATGTACTTAGTCCTGCTATGTGAGCTGGGATTCCTAGCAATAGAGGTTGTACTAGTTAAATCACATAACATAGGAGTTTTACTTATCTTGATGTTGTAGTCCTGGAGCTGATGCTAGATCCACAACAAATATTCACAACATATTCCTACAGAGATATACTCTGACTCACCTATTGAAATTACAACACTGGTCTGCTTCTTGCAGCTTTAAGACACAAGTCTTCCTCCCAAGACCTGGCAGGTGCCTGATGTGCTTTTCCTGTCATCTTTACAGCATGTAAAATCTGCATCTGAAAATCCTGACCCTATTTTTAGGGTACTATAGTAAAAGATCTGGTGTGCCCTTAAGATATCTCAAAATTCTCTTAGCAATAGAGTAGTGAGACTCTTTAGGGCTAGCCCGATATCTAGAACAAACACATGCAACATACATGATGCCTGGCCTACTTATAGTAAGATATAGAAGGGATCCAATATCTCTTTATATAAAGTTTCATCAATAGGTTTCCCTGCCTCATCTTTGTCTATAGACATACTTGACCCCATGGGAGTTTTCATGGTGGAGGCACTCTCCATTCAAAACTTTTTAATTAACTCCCTAGTGAACTTAGACTGTGAAATGGACAATCCATCTTCAGTCTGCTATACTTGGAGGCCCAAGAAGTACTTAAGTTCACCCATACTGCTCATCTCAAACTTACCTTACATAAGTTTGGCAAACTTTTTGCAAAGGTTGTCATCAGTAGACCAAAAATTAGTCATCTACATAAATTTAGACTAGGATGATCTTGCCCTTAGATTCCCTTAGGAATATAGTCTTGTCTATCTTCCCCCTTGAGAATTTGTTATCAATAAGAAAGCTAGACAGGGTCTCATACCATGCCCTAGGAGCTTGCTTCAACCCATATAAAGCTTTCCTATGTCTATAAACAAAATCAGGTGAGTTAGGATTGACAAAACCTGATGGTTGTTTAATAAAGACTTCTTCTCTTAAGTCACCATTCAAGAAGGCTGAATTCACATCTATCTGATAGACTTTGAATCCCTTATGTGCAGCATATGCAAGGAATACTCTGATGGATTCCAATATAGCTACTGGGGCAAAAGTTTGATCAAAGTCAATACCTTCTTTTTTTCTATACCCCTTAGCCACCAGCCTAGCTTTGTTCTTAATTATAATGCCATTTTCATCAAGCTTGTTCCTGTAGATCCACTTGGTTCCAATGATATTATGCTCTTGTGTTCTGGGAACCAGCTTCCAAACCTTACACCTCTTTAACTGGTTCAGTTCCTCTTGTATTAGCACAATCCAGAAGTGGTCTATGTTGGCCTCTTCAAATCTTTTGGGCTCAACTTATGATAGGAAGCTTGAATACAGGACTGTGTTGAGACTTCTACTCCTGGTTACAACTCCTTGGTCAGCATCACCAATTATCTGGTGTCTTGGATGATACCTTAGATTCCTAACTGCTGGGGGCAATATTTCTTCAGCATTTTGAGCTTCAGTGGCTATATCATGCTGATCTTCATCCATATTATGTGAGCTTTTCCATTCTTCTAGAATGCACACTCCTTCATCTTCATCTTGGGCAGTAGTAGGAGCTTCCTTGATGGTTAGCTTGTCCAACATCAGCTCTATACTTGCAGGTCTAGATGAGGAGCTTGGAAGCTACTTGTTAATCATTGTTGACTCATCAAATACTACATTAACAGACTCTTCTACAACATTACTTTTCAAGTTGTATATCCTATAGGCCTTGTTATGATTGTTATACCCAATAAATATCCCATCATAGAACTTGGCAGCAAACTTAGTCACACAAGACTTCCCATTATTTAGCACATAACATTTACTACCTGAAAGTATCTAGCGTCTACCTAAATCACCTAAAGGGGACTGAATAGGTAATGTTTGTGTCTTTTCATGGAATTAAAAATCACTTAAAAACAAGCACACAAACACAGATATTTTATTGCGGTTCCTCGAGTTAGGTACGTCCACTTTCCCACCTCGCCTATCTACCATAAAGGGCTAGATTCGGCTACTTCACCTTTCTCAGATTATCAACACTCTTACACCTCGGAGCCCAAACTCCTACAACTTAGAGATGACTCTTCTACTACTCAATCCATAACCAGATCTACAAACTCGATCCGCAAACTGATCTACTACTCGATCCACAAATGGATCTACTCACTCGATCCACAAACAGATCTACAAACTCGGAGAAACTTCTCCTACAAGAGTAAATAAAAGTTACAACAATTATTACAATTAATCCTTTGCAATATCTGAAAACTTCTGTCCTCCGTTCTTTGAAAATGGTTGATCTTGATTTCACTTGGACAACAAGGGGAAATCTGAAATCTTCCGAAGATCTTGAAACTAGAGTCTTCAAACAACTAGATCTGGATGAATAGAAGTCTTTAGAAGGCAGCAATTCAGATGTAGAGGTCGAAGAAGACGATATCTTGCTGTGCTCGAAGGTATCAGCTGATCGAAATGTTTTGTACGCAATGGAGGCCGACGGTCGTGGATTAGGAAATTTTTTTTTGTTTGAATCAGATATCTATTCGAGAAAAAATAAGATTTTTTTTAATAAGGAAAAACAACCCTAGGTATTTCTACAGATGAATCCTCCAACGGTACAAAGGGATTTTCCAAAAAAGAATGGAGGAATATATTGTGCATGGCCCACAGAACCCGTCACTGGTTATTTGAAAATTTTGGAAAAATGTCCTAAGTCAAAGTCATTGAGTATCGTCGAGTATCATAATGATACTCGTCAAATACATCTTGATATACGACGAATATGCCTTAGTCAAGTCATCTCAGGCTGGCTAGTCACTTAACAACATCGAGACAAGTCATACTCGACAAATTCGTCGAGTATCACCAGGCATACTAGACAAATTCGTCAAGTATCGGTCAACAGACTCGACGTAGTCAATGCCTATATTCGACAAATTAGACTTGGAAAAATCTAGAGAAGTAGTGTCGACTTGACTCGACGAATTCGGCGTGTATCACTTAGCATATTCGACAAATTTAGCGAGTATCGTTAGATACATTTGATGAATTCGATGAGTATGCACAATGATACTCGACGAATATTACTTAACAGATTTTTCGCACTCCAATGAATTTACCCTAAGTATATACAACAAATTCGACAGGTATTGGTAAGTATACTTGACAAATTCGGCGTGTATCAATGACGATACTCGACGAATTCGACGTGTATGCTCAACCATACTTGCTGAATTTTACTTAGGTAAAGTTCCTGTTTTCCTGGGTCTAACCCTTGACACCCCTTGAGCTTTCTCTTGTACTTGGGATAGAATTACAACCTAATAGAAAGATTACACGTGAGTCAACACGTTGGCCTACATAATGAGGAATTACATTGTGTAGTCCTATGTTTGCTGACCCAGTGTAACCTTAGATTTGTGTGTACTTAGCAATGCAAACCTGCAAGTATATAACTGAAAAGTAGCATCAAATAGAATCTCAATTCATCTTAGCTTGACTGGAACCTTCTTCAAATCAGGGTTATTGTGGATACAATACCCAACAATCTCCCCCTATTTGAAGAAGCAAAAATCCTACAAGGTATGGTGAGTTGCACATGATAAATGATAAAACAAGAATGTAAGCAGAAATATAAGTGAAATTAAAACATCTGCGCATTCCGGACAATTTAAGGAAATCATATATATATAAATCAAAATGTTTATAATTTTGGGATGGCAGCCCACAACATTCAACAATATACATATGATTCATTGATTTTGTCTGATATGCCTCTTTGCATGCTGTCTTGCAAAATAAGCTCTGGGCTTCAGATAGTATCTCGAGGAGCTAGGGGCATAAGATTAGTACCGTGGTTGTTCCTAAAATGTATTCTCCTCTTTGTGCATGCCACCTTGTATTTGTTTAATTTTGCTTGGTCATAGTGATGTTGATGCTTTTCTACTCCAAGATCGACCAAGTAGAATGTATCTAATATGATTCCTTTAGAGGTAGGGCACCAGACCTCTTTTATTTCTCTATTTGGATCTAGTCTGACTGGCTTTAGATCTGGCCTGACTTCAGACATACCTTCCCCATATCTTCTTCTCTTGTGCACTAGGGAAGCATGGTCTTCTATCCTCTGAACCTCTACAAAGTACACAGTAACAACAATAAAATCTTTATCAAAATTTTGTAGATTCTTAGTGTCTGACCATTACTGAGTGTAATCCTGAGAAGGATGGACCTCATCAGATGCTGGTGTAGGCACAACAAGAACTTGATTTCCTATCAGCTGATTACATAGCCACTCGGTATTTTCATATATGTGGTCATTTATTTCCTTGATGTTTTGTCCCATAGAAGTAGACAACAAATCCACCTTAGCTGTAAGGGCATTCTCCCCTTTTTGGCTTCACCAGCGATGGAATTGGCATAATTGTACATTGTGGAATCAAAGTGTGCCATGGATCTGTTGTGAGCATCAGTCATTGTAAGAACATTTGAATTTGTATTCTTCAATACCACCATGTTATTTTTCAGTCCTGATATAGTGTGATAGACGGCTCGGCCTCCCTGAACAAACCATGAATCCAACTTCTTATCCCGCTTGCTAATTGCAACTTTAACCTTTGCTAGTCCATTAAACATATATTTTTCAGAGTCCTTAACTCTTTTCACAACCTTTTGCAACAAAGCCTCGAACTTAACTTATTGCTTTGCCAACTTCACTTCAACTGTTTGAAAAATGGAGTCATTTGTAATGGAGAAAGGAATATCAATAATCTGTGGCACTAGAACATTGTCTGGGACCTCAGAATCTCTGGAGGACTCTTCAATCAGAGAAAGATGAGCTTTAGAACTCAGTACCTGATCCCCAGCATCTAGGACAGGAGCATCCTCTTCTGCATCTCCTTCCACATCAGAAAGATCAATTATGCCTTTGGGTACAGTTGGCATCCTGCCAAGTCTCTTCTCCAGGTTGAGGATAAACTGGTCAACCTCAGTGGAGACAGAGATCTGGGATTTAGTTTCCTCCCCCTCAGAAACTGCAATAGGAGTCATCTTTGGGAGAGGAACTAGTAGGTTGTCCACAGACATTGGCTTAGCAGCAGCATAAATAACTTTACTATCAGTCTCAGCAACATCAGGAGCAGCAATCTTGTCATAATCAACTATAATCTATTTAGCAACAATCTCAGATACATCAGCAAGAACCTTAATCTCATAATCTTCAACCATTAGGTCATTCTCATCAGCAGTCTCATATTCTAATTCATCAGCATCCTCTCAATCTGACAGTGCTGGAACCTCTTTGTCAGTAGACTCTTCTAAAGAATTAGCAGGCACTGACTCTGGGGCTGACAGCATTGTATCCTGCAACTCTGTCACTATCTCAGACACCAACTCCTCAATAGTAGTATGAGAATTTTAGTGACCTCTGTTAGTAGATTCTTTGACTCTGCAGCTAGAGTAACAGACTCCCCCTCTATTCTTTCCTCGAACTCTTAAGAATGTCACTGGGGATAAAAGAGGTAATCCATACCTTAGGAGCTTGAACTTCCTCTTCCACAGCCAAGTCTGGGGCTCCCCCTTGCTTGACTATCCTCCTATCCCATCGAGAGAAGATAGATGAGTCGATCTTCTTTAAGTGATGGATAGGTACTGCTTTGGTCATATCGAACCTGCCACCATCCATCTGATTCAGGTACAGGATAATAATCCTTCCAAAGTTGGGTGTGCAGAGACTGTCCTTGATCTTGTCAAATAGCAAGGCACCCCAGTCCAAACACTTTCTACAGATAATTGCAACTAGCACCTTGAACATTTTTGTAGAAAGATAATCATTTGAACCTATCTTGCATAGCAATACTTTGCCAATAATGTCTAAAAGCATTTTCCCTTCCTCATTCATTCCCTTACTCTTAATTGCCCGTGTGCCTCTGGGTAGTCCACAAAATAACAGGGCTCTAGAGAAATCATCTTCGTCTAGGTAATCGGCTTCTTCACAAGCTAGAGCCGCAGATACCTGGATAGAAGGGAGGCTTTCACCTTTACCTTATACTTCTGAATCTTTTTCATAATCACTGTGTCTTCATGTCCGAGCTTGGTGTGCTGGAAGGACTCAAGAACTTCATTATCCAGAACTTTGCAAGGGTGTTCTAGGACAAAAGACAGTCCTGCAGTCTCCAACATAAGAATGACATTCCTAAACTCATCAGAAGCATGAGCAAACCCTATCAGACCAATTCACTTCCCCTAGCAATCCACTGGTGGTTCTAGGAGCCATAAGAAAACTTAAATCTTGATTTCTGAAGGAAAGAAAATTCTCCGTTGCCCTGAAAATAGGACTTTGTTGGAATTGGCAGATTTCAGTTTCTAGGAATCCACCGCAGTGTGCAATCCACTGGTGATTCAGCTAGATTTCGACGAATGGTCTTTGCGGATGCTCCCTTTATATATATATATATATATATATATATATATATATATAATTTTTAAATTTGCCTTGAAGCGCTTACTTATTTGCCGTCGGTTTTTCGGATCCAATATAGTATGAAAGAAAATTTCCTTGTGAGTAAAAGTAGGCGAGATTCAATGGATGTCGAATATGATTCGGCGAAAATAAATAGATATCCGATGAATCAGTTCCCGTCCGATATACGTAGAATTTTCCTTTGGAAAATTTTCAGCTTTTCTGAGGTAGAACCCAAGAGATCTTTTGCTTGCCTGGGCTTCTTCAGGAGTCAATTTTCAGCATGCCTAGTTCCGTTTTGAAAAACGAAAACTTGGCCTCGTCCAGTAGCTTCGTGAATATATCTACAACCTGCTTGTCCGTTGGGACATAGCTGAGGGCTATGTCCTTGTTCTCCACATGCTCCCAGATGAAGTCATAGCGCACCTCGATGTGCTTTTTCCGGTTGCGGGAGATTTGATTATTTGCGATTGTGATTGAGCTGGATGAGTCACATTACATTGGAATTTGTCGAAACTTTAAATTATAGTCTCCTAGTTGATTCCTTATCCATAACAGCTATACACAACAACTACCCACAGAGATATTCTCTGACTCGGCGGTGGAATTTGCCACACAATTCTACTTCTTACTACTACATGAGATAAGCCGTATTCTAAGTAATTGACACATCCCGAAAGTGCTTTTCTTATAATCCCTGATTCCTGTAAAATTGGCATCTAAAAAACCAATTAGCTCGACATCATTATTTCTCGGGTACCATAAGCCAAGATTTGGTGTACCCTTAAGGTATCTTAAAATCCGCATTAAAGCGGCGTAATGAGATTCCTTAATGTTCAACTGATATCTAGTGTAGACACATGTTGAAAATATTATATAAGTTCTACTGGCAGTTAGGTAGAGCAAGGATTCAATTATACTTCTGTACTTACCCGTGTGGTGCTCTTGTAAATTTTTATGCCTTTTATTCCATGTTTTGTGATCTTCCATCAGTCATGTTGGATACGTGAACACCTTTGTTTTCTCAAAGACTTTAGTTCCAAGGACTTGCAATACCTGCATTAAGAAGATTAATAAATAAATAAATAACTTAATAAAGCAAAAAAAAAAGAAAAGGAAAATCTATATTGTGGTCTTCTTTTCATGATAATTCAATTTATTAACTATTTTCACACAATTATAATGAATGGAGGTAGATAATAGTGGACATGTTTATAAATATGATAGCAAAAAGGGCTTATATAAATGTACTCCTCAAATACCCCTAGACTTAAGTGTTTGCTTGTCCCTAAGCAAACTATTCAAGCATTTTGATTACCAATAATTAATTTTTTTTCTTCTTACGCAAGATGGTTGCTATGAATTCAAAGAGAAATTTGATGTTGTAATTGCATGGAAATAGTATAGTAGACTTTTCTAAATATAACTTTATCTTAAAATTCCTCCCAAATATCTCTTAACTATCTTTCACTCTTTCCTAGAAATAAAATTACAATCATCCATAACAGATGTGAGGAGAAAATAACAATCTTAATAAGGTAGGCATTAGTGTTTCAAAACTTATAAGTATAGATATTGATAAACATAAGCTTGCCTTTTCACACCCTCTCAACGACACTAGTTAGGATTTGCAAGGTTGGATCCTTAGGACTTGTATTAGGATGTAACTTTTTGGCTTAGGATAAAAGATTATAGGTGGGATAATCAAGGATAAACTCGATGGTTCTTATCACACCTAGATCACGATTGAGCCTCTTGCTATGTAATTACCCTAACATACATCAATATTATAAAAAACACCCCCAGACTTCACCATTATTACACTTCCCCTTTTTTTTATTTTTTTTCTTCTTCTTTCTTTTGATACATACTCATTTTTTTCTCTTTTTTTTTCTTCACCAATAAATAGCTTATCAAAGTACTTTACACCATCTGTTTAAAATTTGTAATTCACATAGCAAAAGGTGTACACTCAATGTTAGATATGCTAATAGGTAAAGATTTTTGGCCTTGGTGAATTTTAGTAGTGGTGTATCGAAAGAAATAGGGATTAGGTCCAAATTGGTTGTGCAAGGGTATAATGTTAATGGTTTTGGGCTTGCAAGGCTCAAGCTATCCAATGGGGGGCCTAAGTCTTTTCCGCTCTATCTAATTAACTTATGCGAATGTTTTGAGGATCGCTCGGGATAAGTTTTAGACATCAATAAAAAGTATTCTTCATTTTGATTCCCTAATACAAAACTATAAAAATGTTACACTCTTCGACTCGCTTTAATATTGATAATTATATTCTCTAAAATGGAGTGATTCTTAGTTAATTATATAAAGGACAAATCTTAAAAATAAGTTACATAGAGAAAATTATGCTAATGAATTTCTATAAATAATTACTAACAACAAATTTGTACACTCAATGAGTCTACTTTAATTCATTTTAATCAGCTTGCCTAAGCAAATTAACTAGTTATAATCCCAAGTGAGTGAATTAATGAAAGCTTAAAAAGAAGCAAAAACAATTTTATTAGGGGGGTTAACAAGATTGAGTAAAAAAATATTATATTTTTTTTTATTTTGGCCTGTTTCATAACAAATTGTAATCATGGCCAGTAGTTAAATATTAGAATTTAAGAATATCCACCCCCAGACATAAAATTTGCAGTGTCCTCAATACAATGTAAAGAACTGATAAAGCAAATAAAACAATATGTAAAAAACTGAGCATCAATAAAATAGAAGAGCATAAGAAGTACAACAAGAGCAAAAGTGATAGCATATAATATCTGATGATACATATCAAAATAGAAGATACTACAGAGAAATCAAAAATAAAATGCTGGGTCGGCAGGATCTTATGGATCATCGGGGAGGTGAGGTGGGCAGGGAGCTGCCGGTCGTGGATGGGAGATCTGCAAGTGGTCCCTAATATGAGATATGACGTCCTCAGTCCGCTATTGTGATTCCTCTATACGCTATAAGCGTGGTGAGATCTCGGTCTTATAAAGGTGACGAAAATCACATGAATACTGAGAGCGTGATCGAGGAGGAGAGCAGAAGACTCTCCATGATGATGAGTAGACTGGGATGGAGGAATCAGAGCCTCATCAAGGTCATGGTCATCATCTTTGGAATCAGAAGAAGGCTGAGGTCCGTGCCTCGCAATAGAAAAACAAGTCCACCCTGACCTTGACGTGTAGTGACGAGGCGGAGTGATCAAAGACTAGCCATTGTGATAGGAACTGTCCTCGCTACTACTGTCATCGGGGAAAGGGAATCAAAGATATACATGTTCTTTGCCAAACTTGTGATGTAGGGTGCTACACAGATAGACCCAATACAGGAATTGTCGGCGTGATGAAGAGTGAAATGGGCTAACATATATCCCAAGTGAATGTGGTATCACGAAGATATGCTATAGAGGAAAAGAATATCTTGTCTACTCACTACACTAGAGCTTTTTCCCCGGCCACTCAAAGTATGACTCAGTAGATTATGTATGTAATGAATAGCGAGAGAATGCAACTTAGAGGCCTTAGACCTCTTGGCCTCATATGGGGATAGATCGAAAGCAAGCTGAGACCAGATATTGGCGGTGTGGTCACAAGAGGTGAGATCAAGGTGGAGGTCGGAATTTGTAGCACTATAGAGGAAAGATTCATCATACACCACTAAATACTGGGTGAACTGGAAAAGATAAAGAGTATAGGTGGTGCCCGCAACTCGAAACGTAATAATCCCTCCTTGCGTGTTGGTCGTCTCGGTGAAGGCCAGCCTGAGATTGAGGTAGAAAGATGACATAAACTCTAATGTAAGTTCCTTAAACCGCAACAAATCAATATTAAAAAATTGCGCCCACCCCCTATAGAAACTAACTCTCGTACATCGTCAGCCAAATGGATCTCCTCTAAAACGCTCCAATCTATAGTACGAATATCCTGAAATTTCTTGGATTGGAGGCGATTTAAATGATTAATATGTGCCAGATCCGTAAACTCCAGGTGCGTAATATTGTTGTACCTTTCTATAGATAACGCTGTGAGATTCAGATGACGACGACGTCCCCTTTGCGATCATCCTGTCGACATGATATGTAGATAAGTTGAAGAAGAATGAGAAGGAGAAGAATGAGAAGAGAAAGAAGAAGAAGAATAAGAAGGGAATGAAGAAGAAGAATGAGAAGGGAATGAAGAAAATTGGAATTGACAAATAAGAAATCATAAAAAATTTACCTAGGAATATAGATTGTGATTAGAGGAGACGGATCTGCGAAGTTTAAAGGCAAAGATTCCAAACTGAGTTTGGGCATGAAGGGGTGCTGGAAACTAGGGTTTTAACTAGGGATTTTAGAGGAGGAAGATGACTACTAGCCGCACACATGACCTTATAAAATATTTCGAACACGGGTTGCGACACGGGCATGTGTGGACCCATATTCACAAATCAATAACCGCGTAGTACACGGGTCTCGAAATGATGTGTGGTCAAATATATGGGAAAGAAGCGTGTCAGACGAACACTGTCAATAACACACACGTGTTTGGACCTATGTGGTCAAACTGATTGGAAATAAGCGTGCCAGGAGAACACGATTAACAACACGCATGTGTTGTTGACCAGTGTCCTGCTCGGGAACATTGCTTCGTCGAATTTAGAATCCTACACACGGGTGTGCACACGACTGGGTAGCTACCTGTGTCCTGCTCGGGAACATTGCTTTGTCGAACTCACCTTGAATCGTTGGACTCACCCTGCATCGTCGAACTCATTACCCTACACACAGGTACACACATGAATGGGTATCTACACATGTCCTGCTCGTGATGAGTATGAGATAAGTGGAGCTAATGCGACACAACAATGCATATAGGTGGGTGTCCACCCATGTGGTGCACGGGAAAACTAATTCCTACTCAGGTTTTAAATTTAACACGACTGGGTTCAAAAAAAATTCATGAACGCGGCTTGGCACACGGGCGAGTGCAAGCCCTTGTGCTCCTCTGAAATTGAATTACTTTCTATGTGATTTTATAATGTTTTTATACTAAAATTTAACTAAAATTTTACCAAAGAAAAAATAATTAGAAAATTTTCTAAATTACACTTAATCCATGTCTAGTCGGAGGCATGATTCTTGGTGAGTGAAATCTTGAGGAAACTCTCCATAATAAAGTTTTAATCGGTGCCCGTTGACTTTATAATCTCCCTTCTCAGGGTGGGTTAGTTCAATGGTTCCATAGGGAAAAACCTCTTTGATTTGGAAAGGTCCGGACCACTTAGACCTTAACTTCCCTTGGAATAAACGAAGACGGGAATAATAAAGGAGGACTTGGTCACCTTTTTGGAATGTCTTAGGTTTTCGAAGGTGACGGTCATGGAACAATTTAGTCTTCTCCTTATATATCTGAGAATTTTCATAAGCCATGGTTTTCCACTCATCTAATTCATTAAGTTGAAGTTTTCGTTTCTCCCAAATAGAATTGGTGTCAAAATTCAAAGAGCGTATTGCCCACTACAATTTATGTTCTAATTCTATAGGCAGGTGATGTGATTTTCCATAGACTAGTCTAAAGGGGGTGGTCCCTATGGGTGTTTTGTAGGCAGTCCAATATGCCCACAAACAATCATTTAGTTTCTTAGAACATTGTTTCCTATTCCCTTCTATGATTTTTCTATGATTTTCTTATGTTCTCTATTTGAAACTTCAACCTGATCACTAGTTCGTGGATGATAAGGAGTGGCTATCCTATGTGTGACCCCGTATTTTTGTAAGACTATCTAACTGTAGATTACAAAAATGTGTACCCCTATCGCTAATAAGCGAACGTGGTGTGCCAAATCGTGCAAATAAGGATTTCAAAAATAGAATTACTACTCTACTATCATTAGTAGGGAAATCTTGCGCCTCTACCCACTTCGATACATAATCTACATCCACCAAAATATATTTATTCCCATAAGAAATTGGAAGCGGTCCCATAAAGTCAATCCCCCATACATCAAACACTTCACATTCAAGAATAAATTTTTGTGGAATTTCATGTAATTTAGAGATATTACCTGATTTTTGAAAAGAATCACATGAAAGTGCATACCTTTGGGTATCCCTGAATAGAAGGGGCCAATAAAAACTGGAATCAAGAACCTTTTTAGTTGAGAGGTTTGCTCCAAAGTGACCACTAGTAGGGCCTGTATGACACTGCTCCAAGATTTTCCATCCCTCCTCCGCTGATACACATCTACGTATAATGGTATCTATATATATTCGAAAAAGATAAGCGTTCTCCCAAAAGTAATATTTCAAGTCAGAAAAAAATTTCATTTTCTGCTGATATGAAAAATCTTTTGGAAGGACCTTAGCCACAATATAGTTTGCATAGTCGGCAAACCACAGATAATTAGTATTTATATTTGTAGATAATGTAAACATCGATTCCTACGGAAATGCATCACTAATCTCAGACTCATCTAACATTGTTCATAGTGGATTTTCTAAACGCGAGAGATGATCTGCCGCTAAGTTTTCTGCTCCTCATCTATCCCTAATTTCCAAATAAAATTCTTGCAATAAAAGAACCCAACGGATTAGACGACAATTTGCTTCCGCTTTGGAAAATAAATATCTTAGGGCAGAGTGATATGTGTATACTACCACCTTAGACAATGTTAAATAGGATCTAAATTTATCGAAGGCGAATACCACTGCTAGGAGTTCTTTTTCCATAGTTGTATAATTCTCCTGTGCGTAATTAAGTGTTTTGCTAGCATAAAATATTGGGTGAAAGTGTTTGTTTTGGCGTTGTCCTAAAACATCCCCTACCGCAAAACTGCTAGGAACACACATGATCTCAAAAGGTTGAACAAAATCATGCGCGATCAAAATAGGAGAATTAATTAATCTTTCTTACAATAACTCAAAGGCTTGACAACACTCTTGAAAAAAAATAAAAGGGGTGTCTTTCTCTAAAAGCCTAGTAAGTGGTTTAGTTATTTTGAGAAGTCTTTAATGAATGGGCGATAGAATTCGACATGACCTAAAAAGCTTCTCACTTCCTTAACGGAGGTTGGTCGTGGTAACTTTTCTATGGTTTCAATCTTCGCTTTATCGCCTTGAATTCCTTGGCTTGAGATCTTATGGCCAAGTACTAACCCTTCTTGCACAATAAAATGGCACTTCTCGCAACTAAGAACTAGATTTGTTTCCTCACATCTTCTAAGAACTTTTTCTAAATTTCTAAAACACAAATCAAAAGAATCACCAAACACAAAAAAATCATCCATAAAGTGATGCAGGCTCACACGGGACACTGTAAAATATCTACGGACACACAGGAATACCTCTCTACGATCCAATTCTACACTTGCACAAAACATCCAACACGGCACACACACTATTTTATTTTATCAATATGATGCTAGCGTATGGGTAGCCAAACCGATTAGGATCGAACAAAGGCTATAGGCCAATATTCTTTCCGGCTAAAGGGACCAAATCCGTCCAGTCGAGCGATGGTTGTACCAAAACAGATTTACCAAAAAAGTTACGATTCAGAAACAGTAGATCTCTCCTAACAAAAAGAAAAAGAAGGTTCGCCAAACCTTTCAAACTTAAATAAAATAAGGATGAACAACAAAATCAAATGAAGAAACCATGATAAATTCAACATTTCAAAGATCACACCAAAGTATCCACCACAATGAAAATCAAGAGGGAAACAACAAAAGTAGAAAGGTTTCGTTACAAAACTCAAACTCAAGAGAAAGAATCGAGGACAACAAATCCAGAGATCTGGTGAATGGATGATTTCGATTCACTATTTTCTGGATCGTCCTTCAACGTCTCCGCCGGAGTCACGTCGGATGGAGTGAAAACTCGTCATCCTTTGTCGCTTCACGCCGGAGTTGGAATCCATAAGGGGGGATCTTGCCTTGGCCGAATTTCACCCAAAAAATAAAGAGGTTGGTCGGGTTTTGGAGAGGGAGAAGTGTTGGCCAGATAGAGGGGGAAGAGAGAGGAAAGGTGGCGGCTAGAGGGGGTGGTCGGGTTAATGAGAGAGATGAAAGGAGAGTGTTGGGTCCGGAGTTCCTTCACTTGAACCGTGGTGCTTTGCTACTTATTTAAGAAACTAAGTAGCACCCTCTCCAACAGTCTGGTCTTTTGGTGCAGTTTGTTATGCGCTTGCTCCTTCAATTTGTATCAGAGGAGGTCACGGGCTTAAGACGGGGGGGGGGCGCTATTAAATCCAGATTTTTCCCTTCTACCTGTGTGGGTCTGGCGGGTCAGGGAAACCGTAGACATGTGGTAACCCCACCTCTGAGCCATGTGGGCCATGTGGTAACACCACCTCTTAGCTAATGGGTTGTGCTGGACGACGGGGGGGGGGGGGGATTGTTGGGTCCAGCTTTCCTTCACTTGACCTGTGGTGCTTTGCTACTTATTTAAGAAACTAAGTAGCGCCCTCTCCAACATTCCGAGCTTTTTGTGCAGTTGGGTATGCGCTTGATCCTTCAGAGAGGGAGGAGGTGGTGGAGAGGAGCCAAGTAGAGAGAGAAGGAGGAGATGATGGTCGGTGGCCAAATAGAGGGGAGGAGGATAGGAGGAGCTAAAATTTTGAAAAGGAGGGGGAAAAAGATCTCAAGGAAGATTTAGAGATTCAAATTATTATCATTCATTCTCTACCAATTTCATCATAAGCATGACTATATATATCATATACCACTCAATCAATCCCCCAATTCAAATTTCAAAATTCAAATGACAAATGATGGTTATATGCACCCATCTTAATACATGAAATAAAAATACTATAAAGAAGTGTTTGGAAATGAAAATGCTTAAATTAAATATTGCATTAAATAAAAATAACTAAAAAAATAATTTGATAAAATATATAATTATAATTACTTAATTTATAATTATATATTTTATAGCGACGATGACATTGGCGTCGTGGTAGAGTCTCATCCTCAAGCTTGCGGCAACGATCATCCCAATCCACGAACTCTCTCAGACGGGTATCAATGGCAGCCTCATCAGCAACATCTCCATCAATCCTCCCCCACTCAAAAGTAATCATCTCCGATGAGTTGATCTGAGTGTACTAGTGCGGGAGAGCATCATCCATAAGAGCCACCTTTGAATTAAGAAACCAAGAGTTTTTAGAGGCCGGACGAATGCCATCGAATCAAGTAGTGGCAAACATCACCATGTGGGGGAGGATATCACTTCATCTTGGAGTATCCTGTCATGCAAAAAGGTTGTCCTGTGGAACCTTGGAAAAGCATTCGGCAATAAAAGAGAAAAAGTTTCAACATCAACAACCAACGTACCTCCAATGAAGACCGATGAAGAGAGCGATCGAAAAACAAACTCACCCCCAAACCCATTAGAAAATGCAGTAGAACTAAACGGAATGGAAGATAATTCAAGTGGTGGAGAAACATATGACGTTAAATCAGAAACATTAAAAATAGGGGAAATACCCCAATCAGTGGGTAACTTCAATATATATGTGTTTTCTCCTAATTTATTTAATATCCAAAAAGGTCTAGCTCGCCGATTCGCCAACTTTTCTATAGAGCCCGAAGGCATCCGTTCAGGGATGAGATGCAACAAAACTAAATCTCCTACCTTAAAGTGAGATACTCTTTTATAGATTTTAGCATGAAATTTATAAGATGTATAATGTGTGGCTAGCTCTTCACTAATGTGCTTATATAAATTTTGAACATGAGAGGCAAAATCTTGTGCAAATTTACTTGACCTATAATATGGCGATAATGAAATCAAGTCAACATGCACTGGTGTTTTATATTCGTGCACGATCTCATTCGGTGATAAGCTTGCATGTAAGAAATAGGACGCAAATTAAGTGATTAATTTTGTAAATGTGCGTCTAAGTATCTTACTATCGTGAGAAGTGAACCCATGTGCTACATAACTCAACCCAAATATGAAGGATGAAGGGGTTACGTCAGGTTGCACAAGAGCCTTATAATCAGAGATGATTTTGATGGGCTCCAAAACCAGAGAATAAATTTTAATTTTAATATTCTTACGCTTGGCATGAAGTTATGCCAAGGAGTGATGCTCATCATGAACAATAGAGTTGGATGCTCCCGGATGTGAAAGGATGTGCAAGAGATACAACTATAGGGACCCAACTATAGTAACTAATGTGTGGACATGAGGGTCATCAAAAGGCGGTTGGTAAATGCGTGCGACCGGGTGTGGTATATAAGTATGTATAGAGGACACCACATCCAGAGACACAATTGAAAAAGAATCAGAATCAGTCGTAGTAGAGGATAGAACCGTAGACTGACACGCAAAAAAATAAATAGTCAACTATGACATGTAGTAAAATCTATGTGGTGCGGTGAAGAGACCCAAAACTAGTGTGCTCAACCTAGTAATATCTATACGCTAATACAATGTCAATATAGGAACTAATAAAGTGGGCGTGACATAAAAACTCGGACTAGGTCTTCTAGTTCCACGTCCTAAAAAATCAACTAATGTAGGCAAATAAATAGGGGGAAGGGTCGGTAAAATCAAACCCGGGTTAAAATCCGAATCAGTAAAAATTTCACCCAACGGTGACGACATCAAAGAACTCTCATCCGGGTGTACAACAAACGGATCATCTATAATTACCCTTCCCTCAGATCGTAACTCATGCACGATAATAATAGGAACATCCTTACTCTCAGGCTCCTCTGATAACTCAGATATAATCTCAGTAGGTGTAATCATAGCCTCAAACACGTCCGGGATCGTAGCCTGGAGAGGGAGTACTAGGGTAATCAGACACAATGCTAGTAGGGAACGTAATAGGCAACATAATACTCTCACAGATCGGAACGTAACCATCCCATACATCGTCTTCTAAATCACTAGGGTATCCAATCTTAGACTCATCAGAATCGTCAGGCACTAACGTACATGTCAGAATACTCTCACCTACGGGGTCAGCCTCAAAATCATGAGATACTACATCAACATCTGAGACCGACTTATTCCCTTGTTTAATGGTAGCCAAATCATCTAACATCTGAGTTTGATGGTACGTAGGGACGTACAGTTTTGTTAGCATGGCCTTCATGTCTGCCTAACCAATAAGTAATTTACCGTTCTCGGCTCTCAGATGTTGTTCCTCATTCAACCAGAATATCTTAAATCTACCTAACAACTTTATTCTCGCCACTTGCACCCTATCCGCATCAGTCCATTTGTACCACTCAAAGTAGCACTCTATTTCCTTAACCCAGTCTAGGAAAACTTGGGGACACTCTAAACCATCATAAGAAGGTGCCTCAATTCTAGTGGAGGATAAGCATGGGGACAGTCGGTATTCCTATGGTATGATGGCAAGGCTGGGGTATGTTTAGCCACTACTTTAGCATACAAATAGTCATAACCGTCATAAGTTGGTGTCTGTATTCTAGCATACATGTCATAGGCCATTTTCTAGTGGCGACGGGACAAAAAATTCTACTCGAATCTGGTGCACATGCAGTGAATAAAAGTCTCTGACCCAAATAAATTTTGGAAAGATAGATTTATTCCCGCTTAATAACTAAGGTAATAAAATATTTTTTTTTTATTTTCTTACTGAAAATAAATAAGAGATTTTTAAAAAGAAATTTGTGAATTTGTTGTTGAAAAAATAAAAATATAGGCTGCTATTTGCAGACTAACAATTAAAATTTTATTTTTATTGTTTTGGCAAATGAAACGTGTAAGTGCGTGACAGCGAAATAATAAAAGGGGGAGGGTGCCAATTAGGAAATTGACATGAACCTCCCTCTGATAAAAAATCTATGCAGGCTCACACGGGACACCGTAAAATATCTACGGACACACAGGAATACCTCTCTACGATCCAATTCTACACTTGTACAAAACATTCAACGTGGCGCACACACTATTTAATTTTATCAATTAGATGTTAGCATACGAGTAGCCAAACTATTTAGGATCGAACAAAGGCTATAGGCCAATATTCTTTCCTGCTAAAGGGACTAACCCGATCTGGTCGAGTGATGGTTGTACCAAAAGAGATCTACCAAAAAAGTTACGATTCAGAAACGGCAGATCTCTCATAACAAAAAGAAAACGAAGGTTCGTCAAGCCTTTTAAACTTAAATAAAATAAGGATGAACAATAAAATCAAATGAAGAAACAACGATAAATTCAACATTTCAAAGATCACGCCAAAGTATCCACCACAATGAAAATCTAGAGGGAAACACCAGAAGTAGAAAGGTTTCGTTACCCAATCAGAATGGATGATTCCGATTCACTATTTTCTGGATCGTCCTTCAACGGCTCCGCCGGAGTCACGCTAGATGGAGAGAAAAATCGTCCACCTTCGCCGCTTCACGCCAGATTTGGAATCCACAAGGGGGGGGGGGGTTCTTGCCTTGGCCGAATTTCACCCAAAAAAGGAGGTTGGTCGGGTTTTGGAGAGGGAAAAGTGTTGTCCAGATAGAGGGGGAAGAGTGAGGAAAAGTGGCGGCTAGAGGGGGTGGTTGGGTTTATGAGAGAGATGAAAGTAGAGGGAGGAGGTGTTGGATATGAGCCGAGTAGAGAGAGAGGGAGGAGATGATGGCCGGCAGCCAAATAGAGGGGAGGAGGTTAGGGGGAGCCGAAATTTTTTAAAGGAGGGGGAAAAAGATCTCAAGGAAGATTTAGGGATTCAAATTCTTATCATTTATTCTCTACCAATTTAATCATAAGCATGGCTATATATAGACTACACCACTCAATCAATCCCCCAATTCAAATGACAAATGATGGTTATATGCACCCATCTTAATACATGAAATAAAAGTACTATAAAGAAGTGCTTGGAAATGAAAATGCTTAAATTAAAAATTGCATTAAATAAAACCCACTAAGAATAATAATTTGATAAAATATATAATTATAATTACTTAATTTATAATTATGTATTTTATTTAATAGTGATGGTGGCGTTGGCGTCGTGGTAGAGTACCATCCTCGAGCTTGCTGTAACGATCGTCCTAATCCACGAACTCTCTCAGACGGGGTTCAAAGGCGGCTGCATCAGCAACATCTCTATCATAAAGACTTCCATAAAATCTTCAACATACTCATTAAATATAGCTAACACGCACCTTTGGAAAGTGGCAGGTGCATTACATAAACCAAATGGCATACGTCTATAGGCAAAGGTACCAAATGGGCAAGTGAATGTTGTTTTCTCCTGGTCTTTTAGTGCTATAAGGATTTGGAAATATCAAGATAATCCATCTAAAAAACAATAATAAGAATGGGCTGATAATCATTCTAATATTTAATAAAAAAATGGTAGAGGGAAATGGTCTTTCCTAATAACATCATTTAACTTCTGATAATCAAGACAGACACGCCAACCTATTACTATTCGCGTTAGAATCAATTGATTCTTTTCATTTGCTACTACTGTTAAACCACCCTTCTTAGGAATGACTTGTACAAGACTAACCTATGAACTATCCAAAATAGGGTATATCATTCTGGCATCTAGCAACTTAACAATCTCAGCTTTCACTACCTCTTTCATATTTGGATTTAGCCTACGTTGGGGTTGAATAGAAGGTTTATAGTTTTCTTCCAAAAGGATCTTGTGGGTGCAAAAACTAGGGTTAATACCTTTTATATCAGTTATTTGTCATGCTATAGTACCTTTATACTTCTTTAACATAATTATTAACTTTTGCTTTTCAGTTTCAGAAAGATTAGAAGAAATAATAACTTGGTAAGTAGAATTAGATCCTAAGAATGCATACTCAAGATGATCGGGTAATTTTTTAAGTTTTACTATCGGTGGATCCTTAGTATTATTCTTACGAACTTCAAGATCTCCTTGTGTAATCAAACTATACTCAATCTTCCTATTCATCAAAACAGAGTTATCTAGATAATATAAATGTTCAATAATATCTTGATTTTTGTCTTCTTCTAGATAACTGTTAGTGATGCAAATCTCTAAAGAATCTCTATAATATAATTCAGAATTCATAGAAGTCATAATATTATCAACACCATGACAAAAATAGCAACAATCATCATTATCCAAAGATTTCTTCATTATATTATTGATTTGAAAAGTAATTTCATCTTCCCCTACTCGCAAAACTAATATACCATCAAAAAAATCGATAAAAGCTCTAGATGTGGCTAAGAATGGACGACCTAGTATGAGTGACACTTATATATTTTCGTCCATATCTAGAATAACAAAATCGGCGAGGAATATAAACTTATCTACCTTAACCAATACATCCTCTACTATTCCTCTAGGGTACTTAACTGAATGATCTGCTAATTGAATACTCATTCTAGTAGGGCTAAGTTCTCCTAGATCTAGTTTCCAATATAGTTTATAAGGCATTAAGTTTATACTAGATCCTAAATCCGCTAAAGCTTTATTCACTTGTAAATCACTGATTAAACATGGAATTGAAAATGAACCGGGTTCCTTAAGTTTTTGTGGTAATTTGTTCTGTAAAATAGCGGAACATTCTTCACTAAGTGTTAATAAAGATAATTCTTCTATTTTCTTTTCATTTGAAATCAAGTCCTTTAGAAATTTAGCATACTTCGACATTTAAATGACTTCATAAAAAGGAAAATTAACATATAATTATTTAAACATAGATAAGAACTTACCATATTGAGCATCCATGCACTCCTTGTTCAACTTTGCTGGATATAGTATTGTTGGTTGGTACTACTTCGACTTTGAATTCATCTCATTCTGTCCGTCGCCACTTGACTCCTCTTGGGGTGCTTCCTTTGTAAGCCTTTGGTCTTGTAATTCCTTTCCACTCTTCAATTGGACTGCTTTTGCATGCTCCTTCGAGTTTGTTTTGGTATTACCCGGAAGTGTTCCTTGTTGTCTTTCAGAAACCATCCTTGGGTGCTGACCTATCTGATTCTCCAAATTCCTAATAGATCCCTCTTGATTCCGAAAACCTACATCAGTTGTTTGCATGAACTTGGTGAGTACATCTTCTAATGTTGGCTTTTTTTGCTCCGGTTGTTTTGGTTTTCCAAACACAGGTTGCTTGCCTATATTTCCTTGTCCTCCCTAAGAGAAATTGGGGTAGTTCCTCCATCCCGGATTGTATATAGAACAATATGGGTTGTTTGCTTTGTTGAAGGGAGGTCTTGTATTATTGCCTATATAGTCAACATGTTCATGCACTTGAGGTTCACAACAAGACATTCCACTAAATAAAGGGTCCCATTATTGAGGTACCATGTAGGGTGATGCTAAAGATAGGTTATCCATCTCTTGATTAAGCTTCTCCACTTGAATAGCTAAGGAAGTGACTACATCCACTTCATAGATTCCTGAAGTCTTATTAGGATTTTGTCTTACGGTAGTCCATTGATAGTTGTTCATTGCCATGTCTTCTATCAACTGTTGAGCTGCTTCTGGTGTCTTATTATTCAAAGTGCCTCCACTACCTGCATCGATCATCTGTTTAGTGGCTGGATTGATACCATAGTAGAATGTTTGAATCTGAAGCCAGGAAGGTAATGCATGATGGGGACACTTCCTTAATAGTTCCTTGAATCGTTCCCATGTGTCATACAATGATTCAGATTCTAATTGAGCATATGTAGAAATGTCATTCCTTAGCTTTGCAATCTTCGCCAGTGGAAAATACTTCATCAAGAACTTCTCAACCATCATATCCCATGTAGTGATCGACCCTCTAGGTAAAGAGTTTAATCACTACTTCGCCTTGTGCCTTAGTGAGAACGGAAACAACCTCAATCGAATGACATCATTGGTAACACCATTGATCTTGAATGTATCACATATCTCTAAGAATCTGGCTAAGTGTGTGTTGGGTATTCATCCTGCAGTTCATCATATTGGACATACTGTTGAACCATCTGAATAATGCTAGGCTTCAATTCAAAATTGTTGGCACCAATTGGTGGTCTAACAATGCTTGACCGAGTACCTTGGAGATTAGGTCTAGCAAAAGTTAGACATGGTTTGCTTGTTCTAATCTGCCATGTTTTCTGGATGATGATCTCCTAAGTTTACTATTTCCACTTCTAAAAGTCCGTTTGAATTATCTGTGCTATCAGTTCTCAAGTCCCTTTGTGAGGTGTTGCGAAAAATCCATTCCGGGTCAGGATGAAATGGTGTTATCCCAGAATTTCTCCCCTGGTCATAGACTAGCAGACTACAAAACAAAGATTAAGTAATATATTTATGTAATAAATTAATTTACAATTATATGTTAGTATTTAAAAATTATCAATCATAGTATAGGAGAAATCTACATCTCATGTCGTATTCCTCGGGGTATTTTCAAGTACTCATACTCACTCTCACTCTTTTATCATACCTATATTTAAAATTTGTTGTTACTCTAAATTAACATTACTAGGACTAATTGGATAAAGTAACATTGAAGGATTAAGGATGTTAAAAAGAAGATAGTCTAAGAGTAATCTCATGAGAATATTCACTCATTAATTCAATTCTATGTAACTACGTATTAACAAAATTAACAAATTCGTTGCATTGTAAGAGTTAAATCTTTATCGAATTCTCTCTCGAGTAATTCAATACCTAAACTTAAGTTGAGTAAATTTTCTCTCGAACAATTCACAACACTCAAATTTGCATTGATATTAAGTAACCATTTCTAATACATAAATTCATGAAATCCTATCTCTAACATACCATGAATCCATTATCCGTATTGCCAAGAATCTAAACAGCATATCTCTCGATCATGAAATTTGAAATACAATGAGAAATAACACCAGAGAACGAAATTAAAAACCATCATCACAACCTTCCAATTTCTCAATCTAGAAGTTTGGGATTCATATAAAACAAATACTAACTTCAATTATATGATCAATCTCTTTTTTTGAAAGCACACATACGAATAAAATACCATGAATCCGAAATGAAAATCAACTTACATGATTACTGAATAAGTTCAGAAAAACAAGTCTCATGCAAAATATAAAATAAAGTTTAGATCCACTAAGAGAAGGGGGAAATTAAAAGAGATACATAAAAATTGAAACCATACAGATTATCTCCTTCGACTTCCCCTTCGCTTGAGTGCTCCACTTTTGTCCTCCAGAAATTCTCTAAGTCCTTCAATCCAAAAGTCCCATTTTTATTTTTTGTGCAGGTTTTTATAGTCTTCTTATAAATAGGTTGAACACGGTTTCCAACACGGCTGTGTTATAAGCTGTGTAGGGCATGAAACAGTGCGTCTGGGCGGTTTTGTACGAAAAGGAGCGTCTGGTTGTGATCCGTGTCATTTGACACGGCTATTAACACGGCTGTGTGTTCTTCATGGCTCCATATACAGGTTGGCTTGGCATCAGTACATTGATTCTTCCTGATAAGGACACGGGTAGTGACACGGGCGTGTCCCTACCCGGGTGGTGCTCTTGTAAATTTTTACGCATTTTCTTCCAAGCTTAGTGATCATCCATCAGTCATGTTGGATCCCTGAACACCTCTGTTTGCTTAAAAACTTTTAGTTCCAAGGACTTGCAATACCCTCATTAAGAATATTAATAAATATATAACTTAATAAAGGAAATAAAAAAGAAAAGAAAAATCTATATTGTGCTCTTCTATTCATGATAATTCAAATTCTTAACTGTTTTTGCACAATTATAATGAATGGAGGTAGATAATAGTGGACATGATTACAAATATGATAGCAAAAAGGGCTTATATAAATGTACTCATCAACCATCTTCTCCTTCTACCCGCTAGAGAGTAGTGAATTGCCTCTATCCAGCAGCAAAGACAGGCTCATCATGTACGCCACAAGCTAAGCAGACTCATTGTGCAGTCCGCCAGAAGCACTTTGACTTCTCCAGCGCCGTCTTCTTCTCAGCAGTGGCAACCTGCCTCCTCAGTCCGCAGCATGTCGCAGACTCAATCAAAACTCACCGCCCTACCGGGTGTAACGTTACCAGGACTGTCTCTCGTCCGAGCCTATAAATAGGACCCCATACCTCTAATTTCTGGGGAGGAAGACACGGGACACATGAGTCAGGAGGGACGACAGATGACAGATCCAAGGCATCAAAAGCTGCGGACATAACTTTCTTGTCCGCTCGGCTAGCCCTTACGGCATATTCCCTGGCATTGGCACCAGCGACCTTAGATGTCTTCTTGGCCTTATCGCGGAGTCAGCTCGGCTTAAGTAGCGAGCTGTGTGATCAGCTAAGTGCGCGTTCTGTTGACCCCTTTGGTAAAACCATGCGTTCTATGACATCTTCTTTCCTCTAACCGCCAGCTTCCCTTCATACCCTTGTACCCTTTATATTCTCATGAAAATGACTCAACTCAAGTTGTAATATCTGATTCATAATCAAAGGAAAGCTCATCATAGGAGTGGCATTTAAGCCGCGGCGGGAAAAATCTGATGTTGCCGCTGCCAGCATCCCCCCTCTCTCTCTTTTACCCTCTCGTTCTCAACCAACAAAGCAAACCGTCAAAGAAACTATCTGCTCGACACATCCTCATCGACCTCGCATTATCCCCGCATACTCATCAACCTCTCAACCTCAGTGGTGCCATTCCCCTCAATATATTCATCCTCACTTGTGAGACCGAACACCCGTTATCTGCTAGTGCGCCCATTTTCCGCATCAACAGTTAACACCAAACCTTCAGATATCAAATAGAAGGTGAAAATCAACGGTTACTCATGACTGACCATCAACCTGCCGAGAACCTTGCTCCTTCAAGTCCTAGGGAAGATCCTCTCTGGGAATCCTTGGAGCAATCGCATAGAGAAACTGCCTAATGGTTTTACGCAATCAACTGTACTCTAGCTGCTATCACGCAGCGATTAGAAATGCAATCCACAACAACACCAGTTCCTCTAGTCAATTCAACACCAGCATTGGACAATCCACAAACTTATCCACCGGCCTATCCAGCGGTCTAGCCTCCTGTTTACCCACCAACCTATCCACAAGGGTCTACATCCCCTTTTTGGTCTCAAAATGATGAGTTTGCTTCTCATCAAAACTTATTATGGGAAGCTGCCCGTGGAAGTCTAGCAAGATTTCTAAATTTTCAGGGAAGTCATCCCTACTCTTCCGCTCCTGCCTCTGCTCCTCCCGCGACAGCTTTTCCCTTCTATCCTCCTACTCCTTTTATAGCTACAGCTCATGCTCCCTTTTTTCCTTATGTTCCAGGAGAGCATGAAGAACTGTCATCATTTTTCAAAGAGTGTTCGGCATGAACCAACTCCAGCTAACTTCAGAGAGCCGCAGGTACCAATTTACACTGTAAAGACTGATCCAATGAAGCACCTTCAAGCTTTTGAATTAGCTGTAGCTCTTAGGAACCTTTCAGATGCTACCAAATGCAAACACTTCGTGACATCCTTTGATGGACAAGTGAGAGACTGCTTCTATGGACTGCATCCTAAGTCCATCGCTTCCTTTGCTGATTTACAAAGAGAGTTTCTACTCAGATTTTCTACCTCTTCGAAGAGAAAGGGAGGCCCAGAAGCCCTCTTTGAGATCAGGTAGCGAGAGAATGAGACTTGGCCTCATTTTCAGGATCGTTTCCAAAAAGAGATTCTGGACATTGGGATCGTCGATCAAGAAATGTATCGAGTGGCTCTTAAACATGTTCTGAGAGAAGGACCACTTAAGTTAGATGCTAATGTCCGAGCACCAAAAACTTATCAAGAGTTGATTGGCCTATCCAACTCTTACATTAGAGGTGAGAAGAGCAATTCCAGCTTCATCTACAGGCTTATAATAGAGAAAGATTCTACTTCTTCTTACAAGAAACCTCCGAGGTCTCTTCGGAAATATTTTCCATCCCACGCAAGGAAGGGAAGAAAATTTCAACGTCATCGACAACCTTTCCCGAGCCAGGACCGTGCCCAAGATCAATTGTTACTATTGTCAGCCCCAGCTCCATAAGAAGCTTTGGTTCATCAACAGCAAGATGATTACTTGCTAGAGTCCAAACTGGATGAGGCCATACAGGAAGTAAGCCAAGTCATGAAGGGTAAGGATAATTATAAAAGGCCTTACCAGCCGGCAGATCAAAGATCAAAAGATTCAGATCGTTCTGTGAGTTTCACAAAAAAGGAGGGCATTCAACTAAAAATTGTCGAGCACTTCGCCAGTTTATAGAAAGAATGTTGAAGCTAGGAAAATTCCGTGAATTCTTCCCAAAGTTTGATCATTATAATCCATCTAATTCAAAGGGAAAAGAAGTAAAGAACCCCTCTTTGGGCTCGAAAAGAACAAACCAAATCAGCAACTTCGACTTCTATGCCGGTGATAACATTGAAGAGAAAGACATAGGCGCTCTTGGAAATCTATTCTGAGGCGAAGAAAGACCTGAAAAAGTCCCAAAATATCCTCACAACCATGGTCGGTTGCTTTTACTTTTCATTCTTGAAACATTTTCTCTCTAAAAACACTTCTAAGTGTTCTTTCATTCATTTCGATAAATTTTAAGTTAGAGATCCCATACTGACACATTTCCCTTTTTGGAGTGCCTCCTCCTCTATTTTCTCTTTGCCAAAGAGATCGCTGAACTACTGAGATATGGCCGAGTCTTGCTTAGGTCCCCCTCGAGGTTGGACTCTAGCGTAAGACCACAATGACCACATATAGTGTGGAGTGTTCGCGTATGTGTAGTGGGAGCCGTCCAACTCTCGTACGGAGGATTACGGGACTTAGGATCCTAGCCGGTATTGTCACAACCCGCATTTTCTCAACATCTAAGTTATATAAGAGAAAGAGATCTTATGCGCCATGATGCCACGCTATGCAGGGGATAACTGCAGGCGCTCAGGCAAAAATCCAAACTCTATAGTTTATGTGAAATCCATAAGTTATTAAGTAAAAACCAGTTTAAATTTGATGGTCGTATCCCTCGGCACAGTGGATCAACTTGTCCAAGAGTAAAAGTATAGTTATACGCTGCAGAAAATAATTTGGTTATGTTGATTAACACCCTACATGTGTATAAACATCCATAAAGGACAACTCATGGCATGCAAGACTCTAGATTTATTATAAGTAAGGAAATAGTCTTTACGTTAGCTAGAAAATAGTGTTTTAGTTTTAGAAATATGAGATGTATGAAGTATTAGTAGTAATGCTTTTATAAGTGAAAATACCTAACATGCAACCTAGCAAAAAATAGTCCCAGAGAGCAAGTAAAAACAACCACAAACGTAAAACTAGTAGCTTAGCAAAGTATTCAGCAATTCAAAAGAAAACCCTTGGTGGGGGTCAACAAACTGACACGAACCCACTTGTCAGTATGCGTGTCTGTACTAATTAGAAAACAACAAAGAACTACCTCTTAAGGTAGAGGAAACCTCTGCAACATTACAATCCACTAGAAAACACCAAACCTATCCTCTCAACCGGCTACTGTCCTGAACCTGAGGCATTCAAAGAAAGAACACCTCGGTAAGAAAAATACAAGTGGAAAATAAAACTGTCAGTAAACAAGGGAGTAGTAAGATTACAAATCCAAACATGAATAGCTGTCAAAAATACTACAAACTAACTAGAGATTAAGAACGAAAGAGTTAACTTATAAAGTTAAAAGGTAATGAAATTTGCACCAATTGTGATCGGAGTCATACTCCGAGAACATCTACGAAAATAGGCATAAGTTTAATCCATAGGAAACAAAAACAAGACAAAGGCTCAATAAACACGTGAATCATTAACACCGTAACACAACCTGATCTGAGTCGGGACCAACCCAACAGCCTAAAAAAACAAGACCCAAACATGCTCGGGTGTAATGATTCACAAAACTGTTGGGTATATTGGAAAATGTGTACCTGATTTGAAGAAGCCTAACTTAGCTTAATGATATACATCAAGGTGTATTTGATGTTGTTTTAAGTTGACAAGTGCAGGTGGAGAAGTATTAAAGAATACAGGAAATTATTCTAAGTCCATATGTCGACACCTGAAGAAATTGTGTCGACACTTCAGAATAATTGTGTCGACACTTGAAGGAAGCTGTGTCGACACAGAGAAAGATATTCGACCACATTTGTGTCGACACTGGGAAGCAGTGTCGACTCACAGAAAGATAGTCGACCACATTTGTGTCGACACTGGGAAGCAGTGTCGACTCACAGAAAGATAGTCGACCACATTTGTGTCGACACTGGGAAGTAGTGTCGACTCACAGAAAGATAGTCGACCTCAACAATGTCGACACTTGAAGGCAGAGTCGACACATACTGAGTTCTGAATCTACAACAACTGTGTCGACACACTGCAAAGTCAAGACCAAGTTATTTTCTGAAGAAAGATGAAGTGTTGAGTCGACACAAATTCTCTGTGTCGACTCATTCTCAAGATGAAGTTCTGAAGAAGCAGTGTCGACTTAATGGCAAACTAGTCGACATCATCAAAGGCTGTGTCGACACCAAAGTCACTTGTGTCGACACATATAGAAAGTTGGTCTCGACACTTTCTGACAGTCTGTCTCAACACTTTGCTGTCCAAGACTAAGGCACAGGATCTGTTTGAAGACTTGACAGCTGTGGGTTATGACAAGTTAACTGAAGCTGTCTGACTTGTCAGAAGTCAGTTAGAAACCGGATCAGCCGGTTACCATGAAGAAGATCTATAAATAGACAGATTCAGAAGAAGAAAGAGACAATAACACACAAGAGGAAATTAATTCTTAATCAACACATCAGTTAAGAGGCAAGTCCTCTCTTCAAGAAAGTGCAAGGCATTAAAGAAGATCTTCATCAGAAGATCTAAGAAGACGATCTCAGGATCTGTCTAAGTAGAGTTCTTTCAAGAATTCAGAAGTATCATCAAAGGTGTTGGATAGAGAGGGATCCAGCCACTTGAAGAAGAAGAAGGAAGCCATCATTGGTTTCTCAAGAAGCTGTTTGGAAATCAACTCAGCTAAGTTCAGATTCAAGAAGCTTTGAAGAAAGCTAAGATTCAGTTGATTTCATCAGCTGATCAAGAATTGTCTTGTTCTTTTCTCTCTCAACAAAGGCAAGAAATTAAAAACTTCTTTTCTAATTTTTGTAGGATCTGTCAATATAGATCTGAGTTGTAAGCCTATGTTATAAAGGCTGAGTGTAGGAGAGTTGATCTCTGAGTGGTAGGGCTGTTTGCCTGAGTGTAGGAGAAGGTTCTTCTCTGAGTTGTAGGCTTTTTGATAAGGCTGAGGTAGGGCTGTTGAGCCTGAGTTGTAGGAACCTTTTCTGGTTCTGAGCTGTAGGATCTGTGGATCTGAGTAAAGAGGAAGTTTGGCCGAATCTAGCATACTGCTAGATAGGTGAAGGGGGAAAGTGGATGTACCCAGACCTTGGGGAACCACTATAAAACAGTGTGCAATCTGTGATGGTTAAATTTCTGTGATTGCTGTGCTGTGTGTTTTAATTCTGTAATTGAATTCTGCCAAAAAGTGTTAACAAGCATTAGAACCTATTCACCCCCCCCCCCCTCTAGGTGTTTAGGTTGTCTTAAAAGTAAAACTATCAAGTGGTATCAGAGGGAGGTTCCTCAAAAAGGACTTAACAGTCTGAGGTAGATCTGAAAGGCAGAATCAAGATTCAAGAAGATGGGTTCTAGAGAAAATCACAAGGAGTTAGGGTCAATGAAGTTACCCATCTGCAGGAAGGAAATCTTTGGAATTTGGAAAGAAAGAGTCAGATTGTTCATGGAAGCATCTGACCCAAGGATTTACATCACAGTTCAGGAAGGACCTTTCATTCCAATGAAGGTATCAGTTCTTGATGCTAATATTCAAACTCCAAAGAGTTATTCTGAAATGACCAAGGATGAAATCATTTTGGCAACCATGGATAAGAGAGCTCAGAATATTATTATGAGTGCCATAGATGATTCTACATTTCAGAATCTGATTCACTGCAAGACCTCCAAAGAAATGTGGGACACCTTGATTGTCTACATGGAGGGATCTGAAGAAGTAAGACAGGATAGGAAGTCTATGCTCAACCAGGAATATGAAAGTTTTAGACAAGGAAAAACTGATAGCATAACTGAATGCTATAAGAAATTCTATAGAATTGTGAATGAGTTAATGTCCTATGGAAGAGTCTTCAGTACCTATGAACTGAATGACAAATTCTTAAGATCCTTGACAAAGGATTGGGACACAAAGATCTGGGCCATAAGAGAAGTGGCTAAACTGGCAGAGATTTCTCCTCCAACCTTGTTTGGAAAGTTGCTATCCTATGAAATGCAACTTATGGTGAGGAAGGAGGAGGAAAAGAATTCAAAAGGAGAGCATAGAGAGAAGACAGTGGCCTTCAAGGCAGAAGCCACTAGAAAGAATAGGAGGATATCATCATCTCCTCCTAACGAAGTTGCAGAAGTTAGTTCTGAAAATTCAGATAATCAGGGTTCAGAAAGCTGTGAGTCAGATGCAGATTTTGCTGCATTTACAAGGCAATTCCAGAGATTCTTAAAGAAGAGGCAGTGGAAGTCTAGGCCCTCCTCATCATAGCAATTTGATGACTATTATCAGAAGAAAAAGTCATCAAGGAAAGAGAAGAGCAGAACAAAGCCTAGCAAGGCCACTACCTCAAAGATTGTCTGCTATTGTTGCAATAGGCCTGGACATTTAGTGGCTGACTGTCCTGATAATAGAAAGGAGTCATCAGACAAGAAGAAGACTTATCAAAAGGGCAAGAAGGAAAAATCCTTTGTTGCAAAGAAGGAAAAGAGCCTAACAGATCAATCAACTTCAGAATCAGAATCTGAAGCTGAAGCATATATTGGACTGTATGCTGCTACTGAAGAAGAGGAGTTCATGCAATTGCTAGACTCCATCTATGAACAAGAAGATCATCAGTGTTTGGGACTGATGGCAGGATTAGAAGAATACATGTGCCAGAATCAGTCTTGTCCTAGTAAGGTACTATGTCCTTCAATAAAATCTGTTTGTAGTATAAGTGCAGAATTAGCTACATCTGCATCAAGTGATGTAGATGCATCTGAATCTGAAGGAGATGTCTATCAATTGATAGATAAGTATGGGGACTTATTGCAGGCCCTTAAGAAAAGCAAGAACCTGGTTAAATCTCAGGCTCAGGAAATTGCTGATCTAAAGGTAGCTGCAACTGAGTTTGAAAAAGTAATTGATCAGAAGTTAAATGAAATTGCCAAACTGAAGAATATAACTATTATTCAGATGGGCACAATCAATTATACCAATGATCAAGTGAAGAGTATAGAGGCCAGACTAAGAATAGAAAAGGAGTTAGTGGCTAGTTACTCTAAGCCAAAGTCTGTCTTACCCTTGATAGATTAATTTGTGGCTCAAAAGGGTAAGGCAGGATTAGGATTCAAAGGTAACCCCAGGGTAGCCCAATTCAAGAGGAAAGACAAAGCTCCTGTCAAGCCACTGAACCTTTGAGTCCCTATTAAGTTTAGAAAGGTGCAAGTGCCTTCTAACCAATATGATCATGAAGATATTCATGGTCATTTTAAGACTAATATTCTAATAAACAAGGGTGTAAATGCCAATAGGCCTATCCATGTTCATAAACCCAATGGTTATAAGAAATCAGTGGGTGAAGCTGCTGCAGCACCAGCAATGGATAGAAATTCTTCTGTCAAGGGTGTATCAAGAACTAGATATAATAAGTTTGAATGTTGGTGCTGTGGCAAGAGAGGCCATTTTGCATTAGACTGCTGGCATAACACAAGTGTTAGAAAGAATAATAGTCTACCTGTTAGAAGAGATAATGGTAGCTTTGTTAATGCTAACCTGAACCAAGGACCCAAGACATACTTGGGTTCTAAGGGTAAGTAAATCTGTGTTGCAGGAAAGTCCAAGTGGTCATGCCCCTATATGGTACTTGGACAGTGGTTGTTCTAGGCACATGACTGGAACAAAGGGGCTGCTGAAGGAGTATACATCTGTCAAAGATGGACCTAAAGCGATCTTTGGTGGATCTGAAAAAGGAATCATCAAAGGGTTTGGTAACATTTCTACTAACCTAATTACTATCACCCAAGTGGCTTATGTAAAAGGTTTGAAACATAATCTAATAAGCATAAGCTAGCTGAGTGATTTAGGATATGACATTTCATTTGTTAAGGATGGATGTCATATCAAAAGGTCAAGTGATCAAGAGATCATATTGACTGGGTATAGGAAGAGAAATGTATATTGTCTTAAGTTTGTATGTGAGAATAAGGCTTCTCCCATCTGTCTTATAGCTGATGACAATGCTTCTCATTGTGTTAAGTGGCACAAGAGATTGGCTCATCTTAACTACAAGACAATTGTCCAACTCTTTAGCAAAGAGTTAGTGAGGAATGGTCCTCAAGTTAAGTGTATAAAGGGAGAAATATGCTCAGCTTGTCAAAAGGGCAAGCAGACAAAATCCTCCTTTCAAAGCCTTGAAAACAAGGATTCTGTGAGGTGCCTATACCTCTTACATATGGATATTTTTGGTCCTATGCCAATTCATAGTCTAGGTAGGAAAGTCTATACTTTTGTGGTTGTAGATGACTATTCTAGATTTACATGGGTGTTCTTTCTGAGACAGAAATCAGAAACCCCAAGTGTATTACTTAGTTTTGTAAAGCAAATTCAGAATGAACTGAATAGTACAGTGGTCAAAATTAGAAGTGACCATGGTACTGAGTTTCAATCTGAAAGAATGACAAAGTTATGTGAAGACTTTGGAATTTTCCAAGAGTTCTCCTCACCTAGAACACTACAGCAAAATGACATTGCTCTAAGAAAGAATAGAACATTATTTGAAGCTGGTAGAACATTATTGAGTGACACCTCTCTTCCTGAATATTTCTGGGCTGAGGCAGTTAACACTGCATGTCATGTAATCAATAGGGCTTCTATCACCAAGAACCACAAAAAGACTCCCTATGAGATTATGAAAGGTAGAAAACCAAATCTATCCTACTTCAGGATCTTTGGTTGTAAATGCTATATACTTAACAATGGTAAGTCATACCTAACTAAGTTTGCTGCCAAATCCCAAGATGGGATATTTGTTGGGTACAGCATAAATAGTAAGGCCTATAGAATCTATAACTTGACTACTCAAGTTGTTGAAGAATCTGTACATGTTGTATTTGATGAAACAAGATTAATCAACTGTGAGTTATCTTGTAGATCAAATGATTCAGCAGGTATAAGTAAAAGAATGGACAAGCTATCCATTGCTGAAGCAACAAAGGAAGATGGAGCATTGGAAACTGAAGGCTACTGTCCAGGGGGAGTACAAGACTCAATAGAAGCTGATGAAAACCAAGAGGTTCAGCATGAAGAAGGAGCTGGAGATGTTCAACCAGAAAGGAATCTTCCTCCAGCTACAAGACATTTAAGAGATCATCCAGCTGATTAGATTATAGGTGATCCAAGACAAGGAGTGCAGACTAGAAGCAGAAATCAAAGCACAGACCTGCATTCAAGTTTCCTGTCTCAAATGAAGCCTAAGAAGTTTGAAGAAGCCATCCAAGACCAGCACTGGACTGATGCTATGCAAGAGGAGCTGAATCAATTCAGAAGGTGCAATGTCTGGGAGCTTGTTCCTAAACCAAGAGGCCACAACATAATTGGCACTAAGTGGATTTATAGGAACAAATTGGATGAGAGTGGAATAATAGTGAAGAATAAAGCAAGATTGGTTGCAAAAGGATACAGGCAGGAAGAAGGGATTGACTTTGATCAAACCTCTGCCCCAGTAGCAAGGCTGGAGGCAATCAGAATATTCCTTGCCTATGTAGCATATCAAGACTTCAAAGTGTACCAGATGGATGTGAAATCAGCATTCCTGAATGGTGATTTAAAAGAGGAAGTCTATGTAGAGCAGCCATCAGGTTTTGTAGATCCTCTTAAACCTGATTATGTCTATAAGCTTAGGAAAGCTTTATATGGGTTAAAGCAAGCCCCAAGGGCTTGGTATGAAACCCTGTCTACTTTCCTTATTGAGAATAAATTCTCAAGAGGAAAAATAGACAAAACTCTATTCCTTAGGGAATCCAAAGGTAAGATCATTTTAGTTCAGATCTATGTTGATGACATAATCTTTGGATCTACTGAAAACAACCTTTGTAAAAAGTTTGCCAAACTTATGCAAGGGAAGTTTGAGATGAGCAGTATGGGGGAACTTAAGTTCTTCTTGGGACTCCAAGTAAGACAGACTGATGATGGCCTGTCCATATCCCAGTCTAAGTTCACCAAAGAATTAATTAAGAAGTATGGTATGGAGTCATCCTCCACTATGAGAACTCCTATGGGAACAAGTTTGCCTGTATACAAAGATGATGCAGGAAAACCTGTTGATGAATCTTTGTATAGAGGAATAGTTGGCTCTCTACTATATCTCACTGCTAGTAGACCAGACATTATGTATACTACATGTGTCTGTGCTAGGTACCAAGCCTGCCCTAAAGAATCTCATTATACTGCAGTCAAAAGGATTCTGAGATATCTTAAGGGCACACCTAATCTAGGCCTTTGGTACCCTAGGAATAGAGATTTTCTACTAACAGGTTATTCAGATGCAGACTTTGCAGGCTGTAGAGAGGATAGAAAGAGTACAACAGGTACTTGTCAATTCTTGGGAGGAAGATTGATATCATGGAGTAGTAAGAAGCAGACCAGTGTGGCAATATCCACAGCTGAGTCAGAATATGTTGCTGCTGGCAGCTGCTGTGTACAGCTATTGTGGATACAACATCAGCTTAAAGATTATGGTATTCAAGTAAGTAGAACACCTCTTTTGTGTGATTCTAAGAGTGCAATTTCTATTGCTAATAATCCTGTTTCTCATAGTAGAACTAAGCATATAGAAATTAAATACCATTTTCTTAGAGAAAATGTAGAAAGAGAAAACATCTCATTGGAATTTGTTAAAACAAATTATCAAATAGCAGATGTATTTACTAAGCCACTGGATGAAACAAAATTCAATAAATTTAAAATTGAATTAGGCATGCTTACCATTGATTAGTTTATCAACAAATTTACAAGTGATATTAGATTATCAAGTGGTATTGACAAAAATAGAAATTGGCTAAGTAAAATAGTGTCGACACATTCAGTGATAATGTGTCGACTCAGTGAAGTCATGTCGATTAGTCAGATAATATGTGTCGACACAGAGAATTGGTGTCGACACTTAAGAAACAAATAGTCGACTCATCCAGGAATGTAGTGTCGACTTCACCAGAATAGTGGTGTCGACACTTACAGATTTTGTGTCGACACTTATCCTAAGAGTCGACACAGAATTTTTGATGCTCTACTATGTCTCTCAGGTGTCGACATATCCACAATTGGTGTCGACACATAGTAGTCAGACTTGCTGTCAAGACAATTGAAGTTTGTGTCGACACACTCCATCTGTGTCGACACATATAGACTGTTTTTGCCCGCCTTTTGATCTTCTTTCAATAGAAGGTATAAATAGGTCAAGAACTTATTCTGTCGACACGCTTACAAGGTTTTCGAGACTGAAACCCTGTGTCGACATTCTCTCTCTCTCTTCTCTCTCAAGATTTCTCGTATGATCAATGGCGCCAAAGGTTGCAGATAACGTCAACGAAGGATATGAGTTGGTACGCAATGCCTTTGCGGATGCCCCGACAGATGTTCAAAGGGTTGTCACTCTAATTTCTGAATCTGGATTAGAATTTCTAGTCTCTGAACCATCAAAGATCTGGAAGGAGGTGATTGAATTCTTTACCTCTGCATCAGTGGATTCAGCTGGTCTCAAGATAAAATCCACTGTTCATGGGACGAAGGTGAAACTGACACCAAGAAATTTAAGAAAAATACTTCAATTATCAAACATTGAGAATGAAGAAGAGGTTCCAGCCTCTAAGACCAGGGAGGCTCTCCAATGGTGTGGATTGGATCCAACCCTGAAGATTGGAGCAGCTATCAACAGGAAGGGCATGAATCAACAGGGCAAGTTTCTGTCAGAAGTAGTTGGGAAGGTAATTTTGTGCAAACCAGGTGGACATGATAGGATTTCAGCCTATATGTTCAGCCTAATGACCAGAATTGTGTTTACAATTCCAACTGACTGGTCAGCTGTAGTATTTGATAAGATCAAGGAAGGAATCAAGATGCCAAATCTGGCTAGAATTGTGAGTTTATACCTGACTGGGGTGATCCCTAAGGTTATGCAACAACTGCCTGGGACAAAAATTAATCACATGAGGAAAATGGATATAAGATTATTTTCAAGGTGGGATAGGGTGCTGTCTAAAGATGTGCCTGATGAGAACAGGCAGGACACCCCTGAGAGATCCCCTGCACATGATCTAGGCACTGCCCAGCATCAAGAAGAGCAAGTGACAAAGCAGGTTGAAGATCAGCCTGAGACTGTTCAAGTTCAGAATGAAACCTCTCCTGCCCAGAATGTATCTACTTCTGAACAGGTAAAGGGAGAGCAAGTGAGTTTTCCTACCAAGGTCATTCCTAATATTTTTACTTTTGAATAGGTACAGGGGGAGCAAGTGCATTCTCCTACCCAGGAAATTCCACATACTGAATAAGTGCAGGAGGTGCAAATGTCTGCACAAGTGCAAGAGGAAGAACAAATTGATTTATCAAAAGATTTGCATATTGCCGATCTGGATGATCCAACATATGTTCCAGCTCAGAAGGAATACACTCTAGATGAGTTATTTCCTAATATTGAAATTGCTACTAATATAGTAGAGGAGGAGCAAAACATTGAGAAGGTACTAGACATGGAGATAGAGCTAGAAATAGAGAAAGAGCAAGAAATTGAGGAGGAGCAAGTAGTTGAGGGGGAGCCTGTGCATGTTGAGGCTGAACAACATGGCACTAAGACAGATATTCCTCCTCCTTCTCCTGACAGAGTTCAAATTGAAAGTTCATCTGATTCTGAGAATGAAGAAGCCCGACTGGCTAAGAAGAAAAAGCTCATGGTCTTTAAGAGAAGGAGCAAAAGCTATAAGCAGACTCTACAGACTACAACTCTCCAATCTCCTTCTGAATTTAATTATAACAAGTTTATGGTAGATTTGCAAGTTAAGTTGGATGAACACAGATTGGTTGTTGAAAAGTATGTTGATGAGAGCAATAAATCCCTTCAATTTGACTTGGCTCAAGATATTAAGTCTATTAGATTTGAAGTAAATATGAATAAGAAGGAGATGACAGATTGCTTCCATAAGGGAGGTAATGTTGTAGTGTTTTTGGCTAAACAACAGCAGTCTATCCTCACTAAAGTGGATGATATTGCTTTGAAGCAAGGTTATGTTTTGGAGAATCAACTGAGGATGAATGATAATTTGGCTGAATCTCACCATGAAATTCTTGAAGAGTTCAACAAGGCTACTACAAGGATGCCTGAAGCAAGAGCAAAGGAGATGGAAGAGTTTGATAAGAAACTTCAAGATGCCATTGAATCAGTTAAGACTGCTATCACTACATCTCAGAAGGAAATATCTGACAAAATTCAAAAATTGAAACCATATTTTAAAGAAGGTGTGAATTATCTAGATGGCCAGATCAGATTTCAGAAGGATGATCTAAGAGATCATATTACCAGAGAAGTCATAAAGGGGGAGAGGTTGTTAGTTCATGCTAGCTCAGAACACACCAAATGGGTGACAAATAGTATTCGAGCCACATTGGGATATCCAATTTTGTGTGATGACACTATGGTGGCTGAGTTAGGAATTCAAAAAGGTCTACTTGAAGGCAATCAACCTGAGATTGAGGTTGCCCAAGTCATTTACCCTCCTGATTTTGATTTGATTAATCAGCAAGTTCAGGATATGTATAGTCCTCCAAAGGAGGTTACCAAGGTTGTTATTGAAAAAGTTGATAAGCCTGATGCCAACTTGAAAGAACAGCAAGATGCTCTACTATCCAAGAAAAGATTTAGAGAGCAGGCTGAACTTAAGCCAGATTTTGAGCAGTGGAGCCCTACTTCAAGAAATATTATACTAACTGAATGGAAGGCTGTAAAGGACCAAGTACATGATAGAGGGAAGTGGTATAATGAAATGGAATGGCAAAAGCATGAAGCTAGGCAAGAGGCTATAGTACAGTTCAGGAGAAAAGCCAAGCTGGGTAGGCTGCCACCAGATGCTCAGGAGCCGAGCAAGTACTTTCCAAAGCCCTTTCATTACTTTGAAAGGCAAAGGCTCAAGGAAGAAGCACAGAATAAAGCTGAGCTAAAAGGCAAGAAGCCAGCTGAAGTTGCTGAAGCTCCTGTGAAGGCTCAAATCCAATCTGGCAAAGGAATTGTCATAAAAGAGTCTGATCAGTCTTAGTTCTAAGTTCTTTCAAAAGTGTTTTGAAATGTTTTGTTTAATCATTCAATGTAAACATCTGTAATCAAACATTACCAAGTTATAAACAAAATTTTGTTTGGAATCATATATTCATGTTCACTCTGTGATGAATTGTTAATATTTTGTTTATATTAAGTATTCCTGTAATGTCATTCATCATCATATTATATTTGTTATAAATGGTGTATATCATTAACTAAAAGGGTTATTACTTCTCCAAAGAGGGGGAGATTGTTGGGTACATTGGAAAATGTGTACCTGATTTGAAGAAGCCTAACTTAGCTTAATGATATACATCAAGGTGTATTTGATGTTGTTTTAAGTTGACATGTGTAGGTGGAGAAGTATTAAAGAATACAGGAAATTATTCTAAGTTCATATGTCGGCACCTGAAGAAATTGTGTCGACACTTCAGAATAATTATGTCGACACTTGAAGGAAGCTGTGTCGATACAGAGAAAGATAGTCGACCACATTTGTGTCGACACTGGGAAGCAGTGTCGACTCACAGAAAGATAGTCGACCACATTTGTGTCGACACTGGGAAGCAGTGTCGACTCACAGAAAGATAGTCGACCACATTTGTGTCGACACTGGGAAGCAGTGTCGACTCACAGAAAGATAGTCGACCTCAACTATGTCGACACCTGAAGGCAGAGTCGACACATACTGAGTTCTGAATCTACAATAACTGTGTCGACACACAGGACTTGTGTCGACACACAGTAAAGTCAAGACCAAGTTATTTTCTGAAGAAAGATGAAGTGTTGAGTCGACACAAATTCTCTGTGTTGACTCATTCTCAAGATGAAGTTCTGAAGAAGCAGTGTCGACTTAAAGGCAAACTAGTCGACATCATAAAAGGCTGTGTCGACACCAAAGTCACTTGTGTCGACACATATAGACAGTTGGTCTCGACACTTTCTGACAGTCTGTCTCAACACTTTGCTGTCCAAGACTAAGGCACAAGATCTGTTTGAAGACTTGACAGCTGTGGGTTATGACAGGTTAACTGAAGCTGTCAGACTTGTTAAAAGTCAGTTAGAAACCGGATCAGCCGGTTACCATGAAGAAGATCTATAAATAGACAGATTCAGAAGAAGAAAGAGACAATAACACATAAGAGGAAATTAATTCTTAATCAACACATCATTTAAGAGACAAGTCCTCTCTTCAAGAAAGTGTAAGGCATTAAAGAAGATCTTCATCAGAAGATCTAAGAAGACGATCTCAGGATCTGTCTAAGTAGAGTTCTTTCAAGAATTCAGAAGTATCATCAAAGGTGTTGGATAGAGAGGGATCCAGCCACTTGAAGAAGAAGAAGGAAGCCATCATTGGTTTCTCAAGAAGCTGTTTGGAAATCAACTCAGCTAAGTTCAGATTCAAGAAGCTTTGAAGAAAGCTCAGATTCAGTTGATTTCATTAGCTGATCAAGAATTGCCTTGTTCTTTTCTCTCTCAACAAAGGCAAGACGTTAAAAACTTCTTTTCTAATTTCTGTAGGATCTGTCAATACAGATCTGAGTTGTAAGCCTGTGTTATAAAGGTTGAGTGTAGGAGAGTTGATCTCTGAGTGGTAGGGTTGTTTGCCTGAGTGTAGGAGAAGGTTCTTCTCTGAGTTGTAGGCCTTGTGATAAGGCTGAGGTAGGGCTGTTGAGCATGAGTTGTAGGAACCTTTTCTAGTTCTGAGCTGTAGGATCTGTGGATCTGAGTAAAGAGGAAGTTTGGCCGAATCTAGCATACTGCTAGATAGGTGAAGGGGGAAAGTGGATGTACCCAGACCTTGGGGAACCACTATAAAACAGTTTGCAATCTGTGATGGTTAAATTTCTGTGACTGCTGTGCTGTGTGTTTTAATTCTATAATTGAATTCTGCCAAAAAGTGTTAACAAGCATTAGAACCTATTCACCCCCCCCCCTCTAGGTGTTTAGGTTGTCTTGAAAGTAAAACTATCAAAAACTAAGCCAACTAAACCAAACCCCAAAACACAAATACCCATAAAACCCAAAATCGACAAATTCAGCAGATACCCGATGATTCTAACCTGACAAAACAAAGCCATTAGAGATATACATCAAATTAGTGAAAGGTCACAAGTCTAAGGGAAAAACATCGATTACACTCGACGCCATGTCGAGTGCAGTCAATGCACTCGACGCCATAACTCAGCACACTAAACGCTTAAACACAACAGCAAGAACAGGCAATGGCATTAAGTGAGTTCAGCTCACTCAACGCTTTACCACTTAGCTGCAAAAATCAGATGACAGCATTGAGTGAGTTCAACTCACTCAACGCTGTCAACACTTTAACACTTAGATTCCAGAGTTAAAGCGACGACGTTGAGTGAGTTCAGCTCAATCAACATTATCAACGCTTTTCTATCTAAGAGATGGCGTTGTGTGAGTTCAGCTCACTCAAAGCTATCAACTCTTTAACACTTAGCTTTACAAAAAAAGAGACGACATTGAGTGAGTTCAGCTCACTCAACACTGTCAACGCTTTCTACTTAACTGCCGATTAATGTGATTGCATTGAGTGACTTAAGCTCACTCAACGCTGTCAACGCTTTTAGACTTAGTTTCTAAAGTTAACAGAATGGTGTTGAGTGTGCTAAGCTCACTCAATGCCGCGTTGAGTGAGAACCACTCAGTCAATGCTTTTTAACTTAGCTTCTCAGACTACTCAGCAAGGCATTGAGTGAATTCAACACACTCAATGCTTTTATACTTAGGATAAAAACTGAACTTCTACACTAAGATTATACTCAAAGATTTTGGCTATATACACTCAGCTCCACTCTAAGCTTTTTACAAAAACTTGCTAGAGGGTTATCATCCCAACAGTACCATACTAACAATTTCTAACTATGTATAACCTAGACCAAAGATGTTATTACTGCCATGCTAAGACTCATCTGGTCTACTAGAATAGAAAACCAAAGGGCAAAAGCTTGGCAAGGGTGTAAACACCACTTGCCTCAAGATCTACAGAAAATCACTTTTATATGGGGGAAATCCTACCCTAATCTGATCCTGCTGTACTGGGAGGATAATAGAAAAACAAAAGAGAAAAGAAGAACCAACAAGGGGAAAAAATCACCACTTGCCTCAAATCACTTGAAATTTGGCCAAACAACGCCCCACCTCACAGATCTGGCCGCAAGATTGCCTAAGCAACAAAACCTGAAACTTTTAAGGATGAAAGAGGGTCAAAACTACATACCTAGACCTCTAAAAATCCAAGAAACTGGAAAATATTACTGTAGAAATGTAGATCTAGGCGAGATCTACCCGGATCCACTCTCCAAAGATGAAATCAAGCACCAAAGCTCCAGAAATCGGCGGTCAAAGGCTTAGGGATGTCCGCTGCTCTTATTCTTTCGCAACAGGCCGATAGTTTCACGAGGGAGACAATGAATAGGGTTTAGACGCGATGGGTTTCTATTTATACTACTTTATCCAATTATTTTAATATAGGATAACATATATATTAAAAAAACATCAAAATGACCTGAAAACCAAACATACCCGGAATTCTACGAAAATCGCACTGTAGCTAAGTACCGACAATACGAATCCAACGGCGAACTCGAAATCGAAATCTGACTAACCAATCTCTGGTAAACACCTCCCGAAGCCAAAACACAACCATTCCCAAAGAGGCTCCACCGAGTCACCAAAACAGACCCGGCTCGCTAGGAAATCTTGCAAATAGGGTAAACCCAGCCACACAAAGAAAACCCAAGAGTTAAAACCCATGCTCTAACAATAGCACACGCCAATCATGCATTAACGTAATGTCGTGATGTCATAAATATGCCAAATAAAAGAATTAACTAAACCTCAAAAAATCAGGGGTGTTATAGGTATCTAACACACAACGTGCATCAAGGGAGATCCCAGTGTGTTAGCTTTACTATGCTCCACTACGGATACATTACAGTTAAGATGATCTTTTCTTGACAAGCATTGGCTATCAAGTGTAGCCTTGTCTCTTCCATCATCTCATGACTGTAATGGTTGAATACTCTATGGTATTTTTAATCTATGCTTTTGCAGGGCTGATAATACATTTTGTAGTCTAAACTATTAGGGTATTTTCTGGGTTTTAATACACAAATAATGTCCTGTAAGCTTATATATTGACCTCCTTATGTATATATTATTGCCACTAATGTTTTATTCTCATTTTGCAGGTTTTCAGAGTTTTCAGCCAAAAATTACCTGACACACCCCCAAACACGCCCTTCCTAGGTGTGTCATAAGTTGTATAGCCTGGGCTAGAGGAAGGATGACGCCAGAGCCAAAATACCGAGAAAAATCGCTAACATGCCCCCTTGACACGCCCTCCCTAGGCATGTCACAGGGCATGTCACCCTCATCCCGAAGCCTGCTGCCATTTTAAAGATTTTCCGTTGCTGCACGTCAACAGTACTGACACGCTTCCTATACGGGCATGGCCCTAGGGCATGTCCCACCTTTTTAGATGATTGATGGATTTTCGACCAATGATTGAGACTTGACGCGCATTACACGCCCGTCCTACATGGGCGTGGCCCAGGGCATGTCCACCGACGTACAGAAGCAATCATCATTCCTGCAAGAATCCAAAGCCCGAGGTCAACTCCGTGCATGTCACGTCCCCCTGACACGCCCTCCCTGGGCGTGACAGAGGGCGTGACCAACCCGTGAGAATTTCTATTAATTCAGTGGTACCCCCTTGTGTCCAGAATAGTTTTGGGTTGAGAGTGGAGTTGTTGTCCTTTTATTTCTTAGTCTTTTTCATGCTTTCTCCACTCTCTCTCTTTCTCATTTTAGTTCCTTTCTAATCCTAGCTTAGTTTACTCCTTTTGTATTAGCTTTTGTAATAGCTTTAGTAGCTTAATGTTAATGCTAGTTTAGGTATTCTATTTCATTGCACTTGTAATTTTCCTTCAAGTTGTAGTTATCTCTTTTGATATTAATATAAAGTGCCCCTTTTTTATCTTTGTGTTCTTATTAATCTTCTACTCATCCCTCCTCCTCCACTTTGCTATGATTAACTAATCCTCCTTATACTCGATCTTGATGATCTGAGGTTCGAGTTGATTAAGTTATGATGCTTTGATTTAACTTTTTCTTTTTAGGGTTTAGGCTTTCGATTTACTCTTGATTATTCATGTTTGGATTTATATCATCGATATATAATTTCCATTTCTATTTTCACTCTTAGCTAGCAGAGAGGCTCGTAGTTTGAAGTGAACACTCATGAGTAAAGAGAGTTGCACGCACCCCTCGAGAGAGGCACACGTCCAAATCTCCCGGATTGGAGTGAAATACAATAGTGGGGTTCACCGCGTAAAGCGAGCTTTAGGCCACCGATTTGGTTGAGAGTTCGTTCGGACCTTCCTAAACTCAGTTGGGCATGACTTCGAGATAAGCGTGTTCAAGCTTTGGGAACCTCCACGGTCAAGGACCTTTACCCTATTAAGTTTAGGTTTTTTATCGCATTTTTAGTCAACTCTTGTCGAGGTGATTCTCGATCAAGTGCTTTTCCATTTCATCGTTTCAACCCTTCGTTGTGATCTCTTTTAATAGCTCTTCATTTAACTGCAAGTAGTTCTCTTTTAGCGCAATATTTCTTCCCTTATTCACAATTAGTTTTCTCTTAACCCTAAAACCATCCTTCGATAGATTAATAATTTTCGTGTAAGTAGGTTTACTCAACAGTTCCCAGATTTCAATATGACACTTGTGTCCCCTAGCTACAGTTCGATAGGTATACATGCCTTGTTGGATTGCAGTTCCGTTCTCTTTTCTCTTGCGCGAAAAGCGATCACCAAGTTTTTGGTGTCATTGCTGGGGAGCAACTTTTGTTGATAATCTGAAAACACGAACCTATTACTTTTATCATTTCACTTTCTCATCCTCTTTCTAAAAAAATTCAAAAATTATTAACACTCTTAATAGAAACCCACTTCACAATTTTTCTACACCAGGTAACTCTCTCGAAAAGGGCAAAGTGGCTTAAATACCACTATCTTGTCTAGTACCTTGCGAACCCTTCATTGGGTAGCCCTTAGGAAGTTCGGGAGTTAAAACATAAAAAAAATCAATTTGAAAAAAAAATTGCTTCTCTTTTTCTAGTTTATTTATTTCTATTTCTTCATCTTCTCTCCTTTTAGTGAATGACCCGCGGGAATCCGTCGGATATTTTGGACTTGGACCATGAAATTGAGCGTACTCTTCAGAGAAGATCACGATTTCAAGGCCCTACTCTCCAAATACCGGTTGAGGATTCTGAGTCATTTTCTACTTTAAGAATGGAAGAACCCCACGTGGAGGAAGCCGTGCATATGCCTTTGTCCTATTATGCACGACTGAATCTAGAGGGAACAGAATCAAGCATCGTGAGCCCTGCTATAACTAATAATAATTTCAAACTAAAGCCTAGCATAATTCAAATGGTGCAGCAGTATGTGCAATATGGCGTGAAAGTGAGGGATAGATAGACTTTACTCTAGAGGGGGTGAATAAAGTATATAAAAAAAATTAGTTTTATTGCGGAATTAAATTAATGATACTTATATAATAGAGGGAAAGACAGATAAACTATCACAGCACAGCTAAACACAAAAAGAAAACACAAAGCATCCAGACGACACAAGAAATTTTATAGTGGTTCCCCAAATCTTGGTACATCCACTCTTCTACCACCTAGGTAGGAATCCACTACAGGTTTTTCTTAAGTTGCCTTGCCACGATAAGATCTCTTTCAGGTAAATTTAGAGACCCTTTGAGCTTTTGATCAGGAGCCCAAAATCCAATAGGTTTTTTTTCAGGTGCCCTATCACCAAAAGTTCACTTTTGAAGGGAGATATAACCCTGTACAGATGGAGGTAAAAGGAAAAAATTAAAATAAATCATCTCTTTCTCAATCAAGTGAGAAGACTATGTGGATTGAAGAGAATGTCCAAGATCCCCCTGAGATGTAGAATTGATTCAGGAAGAGGAATCTTGGCCCTGGGTGTAGGTCTTCAAAAATTGTAGTAGATCTTTCTTAGATCTGAAGACTTAAAAAGATTTGAGCTCTTTTGAAAATCCTTGAAGCCTAAGGAATGAAGAAGACTCAAGAGAGATTTTTGAAAAGGTTCTCCTTCCTTATTACAATAAAGCAACAATCCTTGAGAGTAAGAGTAATGATCAGTCTACTGAAGAAAAGTTTCTGTATATATATATATATATATCCTTTTATTGTCTGTCTGATTGTTCTGTTAAATATCCTTATTATATTCTGAGTTATAAATTCAGTCAGAATAAAAAACGGCAAGAATTTGAATTCCCTGGACAGTTTATAATATTCTGCAATACTTTAGGAGCCCAAACGGCTAGAAACGCTGGCAACATAAATGCACTTCCATATCTGCCTTCATAAAATATGCTAAAGAAATATTCTGTGAATACCATAATTAATGCTTCAAGAAATACGGCTATCAGCCTTGGGAAAAATAGCATTAATTATCAGAATAAATTTTCCTTTAAAAAATTTATTATTAACCAAAAATAAATACTTCTGACCGATCTGAAAAACTCATAACTGAAAGTATCATAAAATCGCAGAGCCCAGTTCAGAGATCGTCGAGCTGAGAACAGTTATCATAGAACAGAGATTACTGCTGAGAAAACCAAATCGTTGATCTGAGCTCGTAGGTCGTCAAGCTCAATTCAGAGTACAAGACTCTGAGATCGTCGATGGGAGATCGACGATCGTCAAGCTGAGTTCGACTATAGTCGAACTGATATAGAAAATCCACATAAACTTTCTGAGTCTAAGCCTGAGTCCACTGCAATGCTGATCTGCACAAACCTGACCTAAAAGGACCTAACTTAGGATAGAATAATACCCTAACTATACATGGGGGTCAAGACATCCTAAGAGTAAACCTAGCACAAATCCAAACAAGGGTTCCAATAATCTCCCCCTATTTGTGTGAGGTCACTCAAAAACAAAACTGAAAAGCAATAGAAATACAAAGACCATAAATATCTATAGGGATGAAATAACATCAGCAGATATGTTATATCAATGCATTGTACATAATCAGTTTAAGCAATAAAACATAACAGAGTACAAACTACAATTTATCAGAAGGACCAGAGGAGGGTTTAGAGAAGATTATCTTTTTGCTAGGATCTGGTACATCCTTCTTAGAAGTCATCAGGTCTTGTCCACCAAGAGATGTTTGAGTGCTTGTCCTGGGCATAACTACTTCTGGATGCAATGACATATAATCCGCTGGATTAAAAACCTTCTTGCTTACTTAGAGTTTATCCAGCTCTTTTTCTCTGTAGCAGGACATTGTAGTAAACCTAGATGGATCTTCTCCTTCTTCTACAACTTTTTCTAATCTGTTAAAGGCTAATCAATTCTTGAAGCCTGGCCATCCTAAAGTTAGGATCAACTTCCTGTTAAATAGGTGGCTGATTATCTTGAGGTGACAACACCGAAACTGCTTTAAATTGAGTGGGTAGAGCATGAAAGCTTGTTGTACTATGCTGATCATCACTCTGATAATAAAGGGATCTTGGAGAGGCAGCCTCACTATAATTTCCCTTGGGCTTGTGAGACTCATCATGTCTTCTGGACTGATAGGTGGCTCTCTTTTGAACTTTGGGTAGAACTTTCTTTTATTGAGGAGGAGAGAAGGAGGGTTTCTGATAGATAACTTCTTTGACTTGTTCTGTGGAACTCTGATTTCTTTGTTGTTGACTGCTTCCTTTGGATTGAGATCTAGATGATCTATCCTACCTTTGATATGTCTTATTGAAGGAGGAAGGCTTGGAAGATGCATCAGAAGCTTGAGGAGCAACCCTAGAAGCACCAGCAGCAGCAATAGGAGGAGGAGGAGGACCTCTTCTAAGCTTTTAAGGAGGAGGTGAATATCTCCTGCTCTTCTTCCTGGCTTTCTGCTCATTTTTAGATAACCACATCAAGCTTTCCATGCCTTGATATGGTGTGATTCCTTTCAAAATGTAATTAGGAGAATCATTTGTATTGTCTGGCTTGGGTGCATCCTTAGGAGCAGCCTTTCTTTTCTTTGATATTTTCTTTTTCTTAGAATCAGAATCCTCTGAATCATCATCCTGCTCATCATCAGATGAATCAGGAGGATTGTCATACAATTTATTTATTTCTTGTACTTGTCTGTTAGCAATCTTTTTAGCAGCCTTCTCTTTGGCTTCTTCCTGGATATCAAGTGGAATAAGATCATCTAGAGAGGGAAGAGGACTTTCATCTATTGGATAGGAGTGTCCAATAGGACTTAGAACTGGATCAATATCCATAGAGGAAATTTCAGCAATAGGAGCACTTGGCTCACAAAAGTTTATTAGGCTTGTCTCTAGGGCTGATCTCAAATTTCTGGCAGCCACTAGATGAATCAGTTCATCAATAATAAAGAGAGCATCTAGATCATCCTTATCTTCTATAACTGACATAGGATCAACAGCCATAACATCTAGCTCATCCATACCTGTACACATTGTAACTGTCTGAATTTCTGTATACACTGGAACTGAATTGATCCTAAGGAGCTGTTCCACATCCAAGGGGCTCATTAGTCTGTTATAACAGACAATGGCCTTTGAAGTATACAAATCAACTGGAGGCAGAACTATTTTAAGCGTAGAAAAAGAATGCAAAAGAATTTGAAGATCAATGGTGGGATTGATGAAACAATCACCACTATAGATTGTAGGTAATGACACATCAGTGTTGTTGGGATTTGTCTCCACAATACCTCAGATTTGTAGGAAGTCAGACCTTGAACTAAGATGAATTAAGGTGTATTTGATATTGTGTTTGAGTTGTATGCGTTCAGGTTCTTATTGCCAAGTGTAAACCAATGTCAGTCTATAATGGGCCACCAAACACAGGACCATACAATGTAATTCCTCATTGTGTGATCCAAGGTGTTGGCTCATGTATAGCCTCTCTATTGGGACACACTTCATCAACATGCACTTGGACCTATGGACTATGGAGTATTGAAGTCTATCTCAAAAGAAATTCTCTAAGTCCACATACTCGAGTACTTCTTTAGTATACTCGAGTAAGTGAGTCTGTACTCGAGTAGTTTGGGCTACTTACTCGAGTGGATTATCTATATACTCGAGTATGAAAGCTTATACTCGAGTAGATTTTCTTTTACTCGAGTAAGTGATACCTTATACTCGAATAGATGGTTAGTCACTCGAGTAAGCATTCTGTTTGAACTCGAGTAGATCTGGACTTCTTATCCTAGAAAGATTCTAAGTCCACATACTCGAGTATTTCTCTGAAATACTCGAGTAAGTAACTCTGTACTCGAGTAGATTGATTTTCATACTCGAGTAGGTTAGTGATCACTCGAGTAGTTTTCCTAAGATATTCGAGTAGTCTATCTTCCCCATACTCGAGTATCTCAAATTCTTATACTCGAGTAGCTCTTTAATTCTTATCTGAGAAATTTTTCCAAGTGTTTATACTCGAGTATATTTGCTCATACTCGAGTAGTCTCTCTAAGTCACTTGAGTATTGATCCCTGAAGCACTCGAGTAGTTTCTATCTTTATACTTGAGTATATCCCTCATATCTACTCGAGTATGTAACCTTTTATACTCGAGTATGTCTCTATCTCTCGAGTGTATCTGTTCGAATTTCCTGAATTTCTCTAAGTCAAGTTTCTTTGTGTATTTTGAAAGAGTCCTTTCTGATTGGTCCACGTGTCATCCTTAATTATTCTTATGACCGTTGGAGACCGCCTATAAATAGGTCTTTTCAGACTTGACTAAATACATACGTTTTACAAAGATTATTTTAAGAAAGAAAAAATCCTGAAAACCCTAATCTTCCCATCCGCCGCAATTATAGTTTTCGGAAGAAGCTCTGGATCATCTTCTCTCAGCCGCAGCTATCGATCTCTAATTCTCATGCGATCCAGACTCAAGAAGAATCATCCGATCTCTCCGTGCTTCATCGATCTCTGATTTATTTTCTTGATCGTGGTGATTCTAGATCTCAGAATCGTGGATCTCTTTCAAGTCCTCTTTAACTGTTTCTGTTCAAACCGAAAAGCTCTCAAGAAGAAGATAAAGTCAAAGATCCTGATCTGTGCTATTTGTTGTTTGTATTTTTCTTTTCAAACAAATTTCATTGTAGGAGATCTATCTCCGAGTGGAAGGAAGTTTTATCTTCCGAGTGTAGATCCGTTTGGGATAGAGTTTTGTAGGAACATAGTTCCGAGGTGTAGGATTGGTTTGCAATCCGAGATAGTGGAGTAGCCGAGTCTAGTGATTTGCTAGATCGATGAGGAAAGTGGACGTACCCAAGATTGGGGAACCACTATAAATCTCTTGTCGTCTGTGTGATTGCTTGATTACTTATCTGTGCTGTGTTAATTTTTTATTCCGCATTTGACACGCATTTCACCTATTCACCCCCTCTAGGTGATTTAGGTTGAAAACTTAGTTCTCTCAATTGGTATCAGAGGGAGGTTGATCGTTAAAAGGTTAACACCTTGATCTAATCCTTACCAAGTTGTCTCAAGAGAAGTATCAAGCATGAGTAAGACCAAGGATTTTGCTAAGCTCCCTATCTGCACCAAGAACAATTTTCCTATGTGGAAGGAAAGAGTTAAGTTCTTCATGGAAGCAGTAGATCCCCGGATCTTCATGATTGTATACGAAGGTCCCTACGTTCCTATGACCACCTCCACCATAGATTCAACCAAGCAAGTTCCCAAGAAATTGATGGATCTAGATAAGGATGAGATTGCACTTGTCTCTTTGGACAAGAAAGCTAAAAATATTATCGCAAGTGTAGTCGATGACTCAATGCTGCAGAATCTAATTCACTGCCAATCAGCTAAAGAGATGTGGCAGTCCCTAGTTACTTTGATGGAAGGTGCTGAAGAAGTGAGGGATGATAGAAGGTCCCTACTGAACCAGAAATATGAAGCCTTCAGGCAAGGGTCAAAGGAGGCCATAGCTGACACATTTGAAGACTTCTTAAAGATAGTCAATGAAATAAGAGTGTATGGCCGAGTCTTTACTAATGGGGAGCTGAATGATAAGTTTCTGAGATCTCTCACCAAAGAATGGGACAACAAAGTCTGTGCCATCCGAGAGTTTGGCAGACTAGCAGAGACAGATCCACAGAATCTATTTGGCAAGCTGTTGTCCTATGAACTGCAGATCAACTCCAGAAAAGCCGAAGAAGAGAAAAGTCGCTTCTCCTCAAAGGAGAAGTCGGTTGCTTTAAAGGTTGACAGTTCAAGTAAGGGCAAAGCTGCCTCGCCAGCATCTCCTCAAGAAGTAAGTGAAGAAGAAGGCTCCGAGCAAAGCACCTCAGGCTCAGAACTATCTGAAGGAGAGTTCTTATTGCTTTCGCGGCAGTTCAAGAAATTCTTGAATAAGAAGAAGCAACTGAGAGGCAAAGATGCCTCATACAGAAGATCACTACATGATGGTGATCAGCGAAAGAATGGCTCAAGTAGCCATGACAGGTATTACTCCAAACAGAACAAACAGATTTCAATTGACATCATTTGTTATTGTTGTAATAAAACAGGTCACGTCATCGCGGACTGCCCTCACAAGAAGAAAGAGGGTGGCAGAAAAGAGGAAAAGAAATCCTCATACCACAAGAAGAGGACAGAGAAGAGCTTATTAGCCAAGAAGAGCAGAACTCTCAGTGACTCCGACTCATCTAAGTCGAGTGAAGAAGAGGAAGCTTACTTTGGGCTCATGGCTCACTCTGATGATGAAAAAGTCCCCCAGTTCACTGGGGAGGTAAAATCTCACACTCCTCTCTCTGAATCTGATGATGATAATGAGCAAGAGGGATATTCCTCTGAGGATTAATCTGAACTTATGGGACAATATAAGGAGTTACTCACAGCTTATGAAAATGTCGCAGAGTCGTGAAAACTCAAGCCAAAGAGATAAAATCTCTACAGGCTAGTGAGAGCAGCTTCAGAGAAGAAGTCACCAAGACTAACTCTCTTCATAAGAACTTCAATGCTGCTATGGAAGAATACAATCGAGCGCTCAAGCACCTCGACCTTAAAGATGAAATCATCAAAGAATTGGAACAATAACTCAAGGCTGAGAAGAAACTTGTTGAGAGTTTCTCCAAGCCTAAGACAGTTCTTCCACTCGTTGTTGAGTTCTCAGCTAAGGCCAAGGGTGCTGGTATAGGTCACATTGGTGCTTCTAGTAGATCTTCTAGGAGAAACAAGGCCAAGAGAAAGAATAAGGCTGGCCATAAGGCTCTAGCTGAAGAAAAAGGGAAAGCTCCCTTGGAACCAGTATTGTTCAAGAAAGTTATATTTCCTACGAACGAATTCGACTATGAGTCCACCTATGGACACTTCTCTAGGCAGATCCCCGAGAAGCCTATGCCAAGATACCAAGGTTGGACTCGTCTTCGTAACTTTGGCGAGAGTGTCTTCAAGGCACCTTATGAAGAGATTCAACTTCAGAACTATGGACCATATGCTCATGGTCATAACATCAAGAAGACACCAAAGGTAAAACCTATTGTGGAAAAGCTTATGAACAAGAAGACTTCATGTAGCTTCCACCATCATGAAGCTTCCTCCTCCAAGAGTGAAGCTCCTGCTAGACCATCACTTCAGAAAATCAAGCAGGAATACACTAGGCAAAGATACAACAGGTTCGACTGTTGGTGCTGTGGCAGAATTGGTCATTTTGCCATCGATTGTTGGTTCAATCCTAGAAATGCTAGAACCCCTCAAGTTAGCAATGTGAGAATGACCACTCATTAGGCTAATGCTAATAGGGGGAGTATTCTAACTCGAGACCAAGGACCCAAACTTGTTTGGGTTCCTAAGGCTAAGTGATTGTAATTGCAGGTATGTCCAAAGACCACCAAAATGCCAATCTGGTACTTGGACAGTGGATGTTCTCGGCACATGACCGGGACAAGGAGCCTACTCCAGAACTTCACCTCAGTCTGCAACAGACTAAAGGTCATCTTTGGAGGTTCAGATCGAGGAATAACTAAAGGCTACGGTATGATTACTAATGGTAGCGTATCCTTTTCGGATGTAGCCTATGTTGAAAGATTGGAACACAATCTCATCAGCATAAGCCAACTATGCAATAAAGGATACGTGGTTGAATTTCATGCTGACAAGTGTTTGATAAAATCGATTGACAACATGGAAACTTTTTTATCAGGCACTCGAAGCAGAAATATTTTCTGTTTAAATTTCATTTGTATAGACTCTTCCACACCAGTGTGTCTTTTAGCAAAAAGTAGTGCATCTCTTGCTGACCAATGGCACAAGAGACTAGCACATATTAATCTCAAAACTATTAATAAACTATTCTCTCAAAACTTAGTACGTGATGCACCTAATGTCAAGTACGTTACGGACAGTCTTTGTCACGCCTGTATCAAAGGGAAGCAAACAAGGAGTTCATTTAAAAGCATAATAGGCAAGGATTCCAATAGAAACTTACAGCTTCTCCATATGGACTTGTTTGGTCCACTGCAAGTTAGAAGTTTGGGAGGTAAGGAATATACGTTGGTTATTGTGGATGATTACTCGCGCTTTGCGTGGGTGTTCTTTCTGAAACACAAGTCAGATACTTTCAGTACTGTCACTAGTTTTGTTAGGCAAATCCAGAATGAATACAACTATTCCGTAGTCAAAATTAGAAGTGATAAAGGAACGAAATTCAAGTCTGGAGCCATGGCAGAATTCTACGAAAGTCAAGGTATCTTTCATGAGTTTTCCTCTCCTCGCACTCCACAGCAAAATGGAGTAGCTGAGAGAAGGAATAGAACACTCATAGAGGCTTGCCGGACCATGTTGAGTAATGCCTCACTTCCAGAGTATTTCTGGGCTGAAGCCGTCAACACCGCTTGTCACGTGCAAAATCGAGCTCTCATCAACAAGAACCATGATAAGACTCCTTACAAACTTCTAAAAGGCAGGAAACCAACCATTTCATATTTTAGAATCTTTGGCTATAAGTGCTTCGTACTTAACATCGGCAAGTATCACACTACCAAGTTTAGCGAGAAAAGCTTTGAAGGTATTTTTGTAGGTTATAGTAGCCATAGTAAGGCTTATAGAGTATTTAATAGAAAAACTCTGGTGGTAGAAGAGTCGGTACACATTGTATTTGATGAGACGAGTCTGCTGCAAAACCACTCTTCTAGTATGCCTATTGAAGATGCAGGAACAAAGATGAAGGAACTCAGCTTGGATGAACCTACTCAAGATAAAGATGAGACGTTCATCAAGATCACTTCTACAACCCCTATTGGATAGGTAGATGATCAAGATGAAGAACACATCCCAGCTGAAGATGCAACTCCAGTGGCTGAAGATATCCCAGATGCAAGGACTTTAGAGTTCAGACACGTGAAGGATCATCCCTTAGACCAAATCATAGGAGATCCTCGGGATGGCGTCAGAACTCGTCGAGGTACAACTAACGAAAATTTACACTTAAGTTTTCTTTCACAGGTTGAACCAAAGAAATTTGAGGAAGCCAACTCCGACGCATCCTGGATTCTAGCCATGGAAGATGAGCTGAATCAGTTCAAACGATGCAAAGTTTGGACACTTGTTCCTAGACCCAAGAGGAAGAACGTCATTGGGACAAAGTGGGTCTACCGAAACAAGATGGACGAAGATGGAACAATTATAAAGAATAAAGCCAGACTTGTCGCCAAGGGCTATCGTCAAGAAGAAGGAATCGACTTTGACCAAACATATGCTCCAGTGGCAAGACTGGAGGCGATCAGGTTATTCCTTGCCTACGCTGTACTTAAGGGCTTTACCGTCTATCAGATGGACGTCAAGTCCTTTTCCTGAATGGCGACATAAAGGAAGAAGTGTATGTAGAGCAACCGCCAGGTTTCGTTGACTCAACTTTTCCTAATCATGTTTATTTACTGCAAAAAGCCTTATATGGTCTTAAACAAGCTCCTCGAGCTTGGTATGAAACGCTGTCTACCTTTCTTCTTGAAAACAAGTTCACAAGGGGAAAGATAGACAAGACATTATTTCTTAGGGAAATAAAAGGCAAGATTTTGCTAGTGCAAATCTATGTCGATGACATTATTTTTGGCTCTACAAGCAACAACCTCTACAAGAAGTTTTCTAAACTTATGCAAGGGAAGTTTGAAATGAGCAGTATGGGAGAGCTGAAGTATTTATTAGGGCTTCAAGTGAAACAATCTGAGGATGGAATTTTCATCTCACAGACCAAGTTCACCAAAGAGCTACTTAAGAAATTCAGAATGGAGAATGCAACCTCTATGAGGACTCCAATGGCCTCAGCTATGTCTCTGGACAAGGATGAGAAAGGGAAACCTTTTGATGAAACCAAGTACAGAAGCATAATTGGGTCCTTGCTCTACCTTACCGCAAGTAGACCAGACATAATGTTTTCCACATGTGTATGTGCTAGATTTTAGGTGAACTCTAAGGAATCTCACTACATTGATACAAAGCAAATCTTGAGATACCTCAAAGGTACACCAAATCTTGGCTTATGGTACCCAAGAAGTAATGATAGTGAACTAATTGGATTTTCAGATGCAGATTTTGCAAAAAGCAAAGATGACAGGAAAAGTACTTCCGGGACTTGCCAATTTCTCGGAAGGAGTCTTATTCCTAGAGCAGTAAGAAGCAGAACTGTGTAGCCATCTCAACGGCTGAATCAGAGTATATCTCTGTAGGCAGCTGTTGTGCACAACTTCTATGGATCAAGAATCAATTTGAAGACTATAACATGAAGTTCCAGAACGTTCCTCTGTTTTGCGACTCATCCAGCGCAATAGCAATCGCTAACAACCCAGTCTCCCACAGCCGGACAAAGCATATAGAGCTTCGATATCACTTCATCCAGGAGCATGTGGAAAACGGAGACATAGATCTACAATATGTCTCCACAGACAGGCAAGTTGCAGATATATTCACCAAACCGCTGGATGAGTCCAAGTTTTCATTCTTCAAAACGGAACTCGGGCTGCTCAACAAAGAGGAATAGTGAGGGTTGATTCAAAGACATGCTCAGAGTTGAAGATATCGGTGGCAGTAAAATTCTCCCAAGCAAATCGTCCTTCAAAGTGATATACTCGAGTATATAGAGACTTACACACGAGTAAACGGAAAATACTCGAGTAACAAAATTTCCATACTCGAGTAGTTGGTAATCTACTCGTGTATGTACTCGACCTACTCGTGTATGCTCCATCTCATACTCATGTATGGCGAAATATACTCGAGTATACGGCAATCAGTAATTTGAAAATTTCATTTTTTTGTCTCTATTCGCACCAAGGTGTTTGCCGCTCCATAACAGGTATGATTTTATCCTTATCACTCCTACTTAAACCTAATTAGGGTCATATATATATTTAGAAAAATCAGAAATACTTTCCACTCCTCATTCTCCTGAGTAGCCGTCGTCGCTTCATATTCCGGAACCCGCAGAGCTCTGTTGTCGTCGTCACTTCCGTACTACAGAATCGCAGATGGCTCCCTCCTCCAAGATCGGAATCGTCTCAGAGCTCGCCCGTAAAGGTAAAGCCGACCTCTCCGATGATTTCTGATACCTGTTAATTCTGTTCGACACCGCCGGACTCTCGTTCATCCTCCATACACCGTGCAAAGTCATTTTCCCTGCAGCCGAGGAATTCTACAAAAATCTGAAGGTCAAGCGCAATGGTAAAGTTCTAAAATCCAAGGTCAGTGGGATCAAAATCCGTCTGGACAAAACTTCCTTAGCTACTCTGTTAAAGTTGCCAGTGGTAGATGAAGACGATGATCTGACTCCTGAAGATTCCGACAGAACCAGCCTCTTTTGTGGAACAAACCCTGAAGCAGATTCGTTTAGCCGAGTAGATTTCAATTCAGAGGGAAAATTTCTCGTGGATGTAATCGCCAAAGTACTTTTATGCAAGACTTATTCTATCCGAGACATATCCATGGATATGTTTGACATTATGCAAGCCATAATCTTCCGGAAGAAATTCCAGTTTGGAATGATGATACTGGACAAGATCCAAGAAAGCGTGAAACATCCAAGTTATGCTAGGATTATCTCACTCCTCCTCCATGAGATTAATCCTACAGTGTTTGACTTATCCAAAGGGACTCCCCTCCATCATATGAAGAAGGTATCGATCTCCTCCATCCAAAGATATGAAATCAAACTCCTCAACACTGCTCAAGCCTCAAAAGCAGATGTTACCTCAGAAGATAAGCCCAGTGAGCCCCTTGTATCAGATGACAGGATTCCATCTCCTCCTTTACATCACATTATTACCACCTCGAGTGCAATAGTTGAGGGGGAGCCTGCCTCATCTAATCCTCAGCACAAAGCTTCAGAAGACTCTTCTCAGCAAGATCTGATCCAAGATCCTACTCCTCCTCCTTCTCCACCTCCAGAAGATCTCCCCTCAGAAGTTCAAGCTCAAGAAAACCTTCTCTCTACTGCTGAAGATATTAACAGACTGATTGATGAACTCATATCAGATGCTCAAGTGTTTCAAGATGATTATGTTGTGCTATCTCCTGAGGATCACTCTCAAGCAGATCCTTCCCCTGCTAAGGATCCTTCTCCTCCCCCTGCTAAGGATCCTTCTCCCTCCCCTGCAAAGGTACCCCCTACCTCTCCTGCTCAGTCCCCTGATAAACAGCAAGGTCAGCCAGAGATTACTCTACTGTCTAATGATGAGGACATGTCTCCAGAACCAGTGGATGCTCCTCTGAGGACACTAGACTTCTCCCTTCGCTCTTTCATCAATACAGAAGATTCAGTTGTGATACCACCCTTCAAGAGAGCTGAAAGCTCAGTTGTGATTACTGAAATCCCCCCTGGGTTGCTCCTATTCCCTCAGCCTCTGCCCCAGCCTCAGATCCCTCTATCTCCTCAGATTTTGTCAGTCAGATTGGGCAAATGTTCCATGAACAGAGAAAATACTTTGATGATTCTCTGGCATCAGTGAATAACATGATCTCTACTCTTGAAACTGAGATGAGTAGAGGCTTTGCTGAAATTCAAGCTTACACTGATGGGCTCAAGAGACTATTTCAGTTGGGTGGCAAAGCCCTAGATCATACTATCACCAGTATAGGTGTACTCAAAGATCAAGCTGAAACAGTTGCAAATAATCAGATTCAATTGGAAAAGGATGCTGCCGCAAATGTTATGAAAGTTTGTGACGAAGTTGGAACATTTAGAGATGAAGCAATTGCCCAACTATCAGTAGATATTACCAAGGGGGAGAAGATAGTCAAAGAACCAGTTGAAAAAATATCTGAACAATCTCAAGTATCTGTGGATAGTCTAGTTAAAGAAATGAAAGCAGACATCCTTGCTCAACTTCAATCTGAAAAATTCTATATCTATGACACTACTGTATGGGTGCGTAATCAGAACTTTCCCAACTCCCAACTTCACCCTGCCATTATTCCAAAGGTCCTAGATCCTCTTGAAGAACATCCTCCCTCAGGTGCTCCAGATCAGGCTAACTTTCCAGCTCAGGCCAACATTCCAGAGTATGTGCCAGAGACCTACTGTGACATGACTGAGTCTTATGATGATATGTGGCAAGATGAGTTTCCTCCAAGTTCTCAGGGTGCCCCTAGAAAGAAAAGGAAATATGGTGACGGCGCTTCTACTAGCCGTTCTGCACCAAGGAGAGAGCCTGCCCCAGATACAGAAGGTAGACTAGAAGTTGTTCATGTAGAAGTTTGGAGTCCTACCTCTAAGTCTCTTATCTTTGATACATTGAAGCTGGTAACAGATTTTGGTGAAAATAGAGATCACTACTATAGCAACGCAGAATGGAAAGCGTATGATGTATCTCAAATCAAAATCAGATTGCATGACAGAAATTGGGGATATAACAATCCAACTGCTCCTCCAAGGCCCAAGACCTATTTTCCCAAACCTTTCAGCTACCTGGAGAGGAAAGAGCTTAAAAGAGAAAGACTGCATAGAGGAGCCCCTTCTTGAGTGAATGAGGATGTGGATATGGACATTTAATCTTTTGAAATCATTTCTATATATATATATATATTTGATTCTAATTATGGCTATCTTTATTATTCCTGTTTCATTTTTTTTTCAGTATATATTTTGTTGTTCTTTTTACTCTAAGTAATTCACCTTAGTGTAGAGGGTGCTGACATCTACAAATAGGGGGAGATTGTTGGGATTTGTCTCCACAATACCTCAGATTTGTAGAAAGTCAGACCTTGAACTAAGATGAATTAAGGTGTATTTGATATTGTGTTTGAGTTGTATGTGTGCAGGTTCTTATTGCCAAGTGTAGACCAATGTCAGTCTATAATGGGCCACCAAACACAGGACCATACAATGTAATTCTTCATTGTGTGATCCAAGGTGTTGGCTCATGTATAGCCTCTCTATTGGGACACACTTCATCAACATGCACTTGGACCTATGGACTATGGAGTATTGAAGTCTATCTCAGAAGAAATTCTCTAAGTCCACATACTCGAGTACTTCTTAAGTATACTCGAGTAAGTGAGTATGTACTCGAGTAGTTTGGGCTACTTACTCGAGTGGATTCTCTATATACTCGAGTATGAAAGCTTATACTCGAGTAGATTTTCTTTTACTCGAGTAAGTGATACCTTATACTCGAATAGATGGTTAGTTACTCGAGTAAGCGTTCTGTTTGAACTCGAGTAGATCTGGACTTCTTATCCTAGAAAGATTCTAAGTCCACATACTCGAGTAGTTCTCTGAAATACTCGAGTAAGTAACTCTGTACTCGAGTAGATTGATTTTCATACTCGAGTAGGTTAGTGATCACTCGAGTAGTTTTCCTAAGATACTCGAGTAGTCTATCTTCCCCATACTCGAGTATCTCAAATTCTTATACTCGAGTAGCTCTTCAATTCTAATCTGAGAAATTTTTCCAAGTGTTTATACTCGAGTATATTTACTCATACTCGAGTAGTCTCTCTAAGTCACTCGAGTATTGATCCCTGAAGCACTCGAGTAGTTTCTATCTTTATACTCGAGTATATCCCTCATATCTACTCGAGTATGTAACCTCTTATACTCGAGTATGTCTCTGTCTCTCGAGTGTATCTGTTCGAATTTCCTGAATTTCTCTAAGTCAAGTTTCTTTGTGTATTTGTAAAGAGTCCTTTCTGATTGGTCCACGTGTCATCCTTAATTATGCTTATGACCGTTGGAGACCGCCTATAAATAGGTCTTTTCAGACTTGACTAAATACATACGTTTTACAAAGATTATTTTAAGAAAGAAAAAATCCCGAAAACCCTAATCTTCCCATCCGCCGCCATTACAGTTTTCGGAAGAAGCTCTGGATCATCTTCTCTCAGCCGCAGCTATCGATCTCTAATTCTCAAGCGATCCAGACTCAAGAAGAATCATCTGATCTCTCCGTGCTTCATCGATCTCTGATTTATTTTCTTGATCGTGGTGATTCCAGATCTCAGAATCGTGGATCTCTTTCAAGTCCTCTTCAAATGTTTCTGTTCAAACTGAAAAGCTCTCAAGAAGAAGATAAAGTCAAAGATCCAGATCTGTGCTATTTGTTGTTTGTATTTTTCTTTTCAAACAAATTTCCTTGTAGGAGATCGATCTCCGAGTGGTAGGAAGTTTTATCTTCCGAGTGTAGATCCATTTGGGATCGAGTTTTGTAGGAACATAGTTCCGAGGTGTAGGATTGGTTTGCAATCCGAGATAGTGGAGTAGCCGAGTCTAGTGATTTGCTAGATCGGTGAGGAAAGTGGACGTACCCAAGATTGGGGAACCACTATAAATCTCTTGTCATCTGTGTGATTGCTTGATTACTTATTTGTGCTGTGTTAATTTTTTATTCCGCATTTGACACGCATTTCACCTATTCACCCCCCTCTAGGTGATTTAGGTTGACAACTTAGTTCTCTCAAGTGTCCTCATCTGAAGTCAGCAAGTCTGAATATGAAGCTATATCTGCATAGAATTTTTGAAAATCTTTTTCTTCCTGTACTGCTAAAGGAGATTGATCTTGATGTTCTGCTGAGGCTGAACCTACTGTATCTTCATTGGATATCTCCCCCTGCTTGGTTTTAGTGAGAACTGGAACCAGGACCCTAGATGAAGAAGGGACAGTGAAAGAAGCAAGGGAAACAGATAGAGTTGATATAGAGAGAGCAAGAGGTGAAATAGCCTCTGCTATTAAGGTTTTTAGAGTTGGAGTGATGAGCTCCGGAAGATGAGAAAGAAAAGAGGGATCAACTTGAAGGAACTCAGTTGGATTCTGAGTTGAGACAGAATGAAGAGAGGGAGGAGGAGTGAAATCAGTCATAATTTTATCCTGAATAGGTGAGTTTCTAGGAGAGTTGATGGGTGAATCATTGAGATGGGAAAGGGATTAGTGTGGTGAGAGTAGGTCAAAATTTTGAAAAGATATGGTCTGGAGGTTTTGAGATTCAATAGGATGGACGGGAAGTGGTGACTAAGTAGTAGAAGAGATGATAGCTGGGGATGAATTAGAGGTTTGAATCACACTAGTAGGGATAGAAGTGACTCTGGGGATGACTGGGGAAGCTGGAGGAGGAGGAGGAGGAGTAGGAACTTCTTCATTAGTGTAGGGAGTGGCTGTTACTACCCTTGTGTCCTCAGATATGTTTGGGGAAGTTCCATCCTTGGAAGGCTTTTGAATTGTCCTCTCCCAATTCCCAAACAAGGAGGAGTCCAACCTCTTGCTGGCATTGATGGCTATGGTTAAAGAAACCAATTGCTCTGGAGCTTTCTTCTGAAGGAAGATTCCTAGAATCCTTCCTAGATAGACTTCCTACTTACTGTTCTTTCTCTTAATTAAATCAAAGAACAACCCAGCCCAGTATATGGAATTTTTATTAACAAAGGCAGACATAATGGCAAACTGTTGCCTATTTATATTATCATGCGCTGAATGCTTACCCAGTAACACCTTGCCCACTAAATCAGCAAGAAACTTAAAAGCAACAGATAAATTTTTCATTAGAAGCTTAGATGGGATGCCCTCAGCATGACCCATCTCTAATAACATCCTACTATACTCAGAGCTATCCTATTCCAGCTCATCTGTTCTATTTTTCAATTCAAAAATTTAAGTAAGAATCACAGGGTTTAGAGTCACCTGCTATCCTGAGATGGATCCGATCATTGAACCGTCATCAGTTGAAGAGGAGAAAACCCATTCTTTGGTTTCTGCGACAGATAACTTTATCCTTATTGTTATGAACTTCTTCAAGCCCTAATCATCACATAACTGTATCATTTCTTGAAAAATAGGGTCACAATGACTGAATGATTCAAAGTCGACATCGAAGCCAGTGTCGAACTTCATCGCTGAAAGAACTTTTGGAGAAATCGCCATGGAAAACCTGTAGACTGAATATAGAAGAGATCACGAGCAAAGGGAAATTATGAAAGTGCGGGATAGAGATCGAAAAGAAACATACATATAGGTTTTTGGAATACGAAAAGACGATCTCTATCCAATGAAAAAATCACAAACGTCGATCTTAGGTCAACGATTAATTTGGAAATAAATAGTATCGTTGGTCTCAGATTTCAGTTGCGTAAATTCATAGTCAAGCTTAGGTCAGCGATTAATTTACTGAAGCAAAGTCGTCAAACTCTGGTCGACGATTTTTGTCTTCACACAGAGCTGGCATCGAGCTTAGGTCGACGATCGAGCTCAAGATGAGTTCGAAGATCGTCGATCTCTGGTCGTCGATCGCCGATCAAATCTTTACAAAGACAAAATTCAATTTAAATTCATTCCATTTTTCATTCCGAGCTGATTCAAATAGAATAGATGTTTTTGCTCATCCAAAGGCTTTGTAAAAATATCTCCTCTTTGAAAATCAGTGGGGATAAACTTGAGATTAATCTTGTTTTTGTCAACACAATCTCTAAGAAAATGATGCCTTATTTCTATATGTTTGGTCCTAGAATGCAGGACTGGATTTTGTGCAATTGATATGGCACTGGTACTGTCACAAAATATGGTGGTATTTTTGAGATAGTAACCATAATCAAGTAGCTGATTTTGAATCCACAAGATCTGTGAGCAATAATACCAGCTGCTATATATTCAGCTTCTGCAGGTTATGTAGACACAAAAGATTATTTCTTGCAAAACCAGGATACTAATCTATCACCCAGGAACTGACAAGTTCCTGAAGTGCTTTTTCTATCAACTCTACATCCAGCATAGTCAGCATCAGAATATCTAGATAATTCAAATTCTGACTCTGTATGATACCAAAGTCCTAGATTAGGACAGCCCTTTAAATATCTTTAAATTCTCTTGAGGAGAATTAAATTAGATTCTTTAGGGTTGACTTGAAATCTAACACAAAGACATGTTGCAAATATTATATCAGGTCTATTTGCAGTAAGATATAATAGGGACCCAACAATGACCCTATATTTTTTTCTGATCAACAGGTTTACCCATTTCATTAGAATCAATTACTGCATTGGAAGCCTTGGGTGTCTTCATAGCTGAGGCATCAGCCATCCCAAACCATTTTACTAATTCATTAACATACTTGGACTGAGATATGAAGATGCCATCAGGAGCTTGCTTCACTTGAAAACCAAGGAAGTAAGAAAGTTCACCCATGCTACTCATTTCAAACTTGGAGTGCATCAGGTCAGAAAACCTTTTGCAAAGTTTAGAATCAGTAGATCCAAATATAATATCATCAACATATACTTGAGCTAATAGAATCTTATCATGATAATGTCTTATAAATACAGTCCTATCTGCAATGCCTCTAGAAAATTTATGTTCTAAAAGAAAGCTAGCTAGGGTTTCATACCACGCTCTTGGAGCTTGCTATAGACCATAAAGAGCCTTATGCAGTTTGAAAACATAAGAGGGATGGGTTGAAGAGATAAAACCTGGTGGCTGTTCAACATATACTTCTTCCTTGAGTTCCCCATTGAGAAAAGAACTTTTTACATCCATTTGATATACCTTGAATTTCTTGTGAGCATCATAAGCCAAGAAAATTATGATTGCTTCAAGCCTTGCAACAGGTGCAAAGGTCTGATCATAATCAATACCTTCTTCTTGCATGTACCCTTGTGCCATTAGTCTTGCTTTGTTCCTAACAACTATTCCTTGAGTATCCAATTTATTCCTGAAGACCCATTTAGTTCCAATAACTAGATGTCCTTAGGGTCTAGGAACCAAGTTTCAAACTTTATATCTCTCAAACTGATTGAGCTCCTCTTGCATTGCAACAATCCAGTGAGGATCTTGCTCAGCATCTTTAATGGATGAGGGCTCTATTTGAGATAGGAAGCAGGAATGCATCACATCTTGGTTAAGTTGATGCCTTGTCTTCACACTCACTGACATGTCTTCTATAACTTGAGATATGGGATGATCTCTAAGTGTAACATAGTCAGGAGGTGGAGTTTGTTCAACACCATCAACATTATAAACTAATTCCTCTTATGGAATTATGTTTGCTGTTGGAGGAGCTTCAACAATTTCTAGAGATTCTTCTTCACTGTCTTCATCTATTTGTGGAGATGGATGAGATATCACCTTCTAAGTGCGATTTAGATCATCCAACTTTTTGGATAGATTTGGTACCTGCAAATAATTACTGGTAGAAGCTTCCTTCTCCTTGTACAGAACTTCCCTCCCAGGCTTTGTACCGCAATTAGTCCAAAAAGGTCCAAATGAAGCAGATACAAAATACTAGGTGAATCACTCTTATTAACTGATTTAAAACTATTTTTAGTTTGCTTGCCTTCTTGACAAACCTTGCAAAAGCTTTCCTTCTTGTAGGGGCAAGAGGGAAATCCTCTAACAAGGTTGTCCCTAGATAACCTAGCAATGTTTCTAAGATTTACATGTCCTAGCCTTTTATGCCACAAGGTATTATTATTGCTAACCTGGTTGAACAAACAAATTTTTGAACAGGCAGATTTTAAATCAACTAAGTAAATATTGCCTAACCTAATACCTGATAACACAATATTGCTATCTAAAGAAATATTACATTTTGATTCAGTGAAACATACCTCATAACCTGTATCACATAGCTGACCTATGGATATCAAGTTATGTTTCAGGCAACTTTCATATGCCACTTTCCTGAATGTGACAACTCCATGTGTAAATTCTCCATATCTTTCTATCTGACGAAAGCTTGAGTCTCCAAATATAACTTTTGGACCTTGCTTTGCCTTGAAGTTACTCAGATTTGCCTTCTTTCCTGTCATGTGCTTGGAGCACCCACTATCAAGATACCACTTATCTTGTATGGTAGGATAGGTCTTCTACTGCAAAATAACAACTCATATATTTTGGACGTAGGTAACCTTGGGTCTTGGCTTCTTTTCATACTTTAAGCATGAAATATAAGAGTATTCAGGTTTACTTTTATAGCCTAAGGGATGAAATCTCCTAGGTGGGATTATCCAGTTTGTTAAGGGATGGAAAGGTTTGGAGTTATAGTTCTAATAGAAATTTTTGTTTAAATTATAATTTTGATAAAATTGCTCTGGATTCGACGATTTATGTTGAGATCGTCGATCTGCGTTCGACGACCAATATTGATATCGTCGATCTTGGTTCGATGATTTTTGTTCTGACTTAGCTTTTTCTTTTTCTTTATTTATCTCAACTTGTTTTAACATTTTGTTTATTATTTTAATTTGTTCTATATTTTTCTTTCCTTTATCTGAAATAAAATTTATAGGTTGTGAGAGATGGTTTTTATGAATAATAGGTGGTTCACTGGATGATGCACCTAATCCTAACTTACTTCCATTAAGTCTATCATTAAGTGTACTGGTAATTTCTACTAGTTGTTTACATCTACCATTCTGTGATTCCTCTAGGTGTTTTGCTTTACTCAATTCAATTTTTAGAAAATTGATTTGTTCATTACACAGATCTATTTCATTTTTCAATTTGAGATTTTCTGATACTAAGCTATCATAGTTAAGTTGTTTATCTCTGAGAAGTTTGATTTCTTTCTCAGATCTAATTAGATCACTACACATAGATTTAAAATCATTTTTAAATTCTTCATAAGTAAAATCAAAGTCTTCCAATACCTGATCACAATCTGAACATTCTTCAGATTATCCTTCTTCTGAAACATGTCCTGAAGCATTGATGGCCATCAAGCAAATTTCTTTGGCCTTTGCTTCTTCTTCATCTTCACTAGAACTAGAGGAAGATGATTCTTTAGTGTCACTCCATGTTTCTACAACAAGCCCTCTCTCCTTCTTCTTGTGCTTGTAAGAGGATGGTTTGCTGAAGTGTTTCTTGGAGTCTTTCTCCTTTCTCCTTTCTTTGTGCTTGTTTTCTGGACACTCTGGAAGAATATGTCTAGGTTTCTTGCAACCAAAACAGATAACCTCTTTAGAAGGGGTTTTGTCATACCTTCGTTTATCATCACTTGTTGATGATTTCCTTCTGAATTCTTTTCTCCCCATCTTGAAGAATCTCTTTGCAAAGAGACTCATCAGCTCTTCATTTAATGGAGAAGTTTCTGATTCTTCTAAAGCTTTGAAAGCAATATTCTGCTCCTTCCTAGTTGGTGTAGCAGTCTTTTGTTGTTCAGCTTCTCTTGTCTTTATTAGCTGTTCATAGGATTTCAGCTTTCCTAGAACTGATTCTGTAGTCATTTCATGAGTGCTTCTAGTCTCTCTGATAGGCCAGATTCTAGAGTCCCATGAGCTGGGAAAGCACATGAGAATCTTGTCATTTAATTCTGTGACTGAGATGTCTTTGTCAAGCATTTTCAAGTCATTAACAATGATGCGTAGTGTGTTGTACATCTCAGAAACTTGTTCAGTTTCTTCCTATTTAAAATTCTCATACTAGGAGATAAGATGAGCTCTCCTGTCCTTCCATTCATCTGCTGATACTACAACCATCTGGTTTAAGGAATACCAGATAGCCTTAGCTGATTCACATTCAGCTACCTTCTGAAATATGTCATCAGACATTGTTTGTGCCAGTATGTTCATGGATTTTGCATCACCAATCTTTGCTTTCTTATATGCATCATTATAGTCTGGAGGAGGTATTGTAGTCATGTCTGTGGAAGTAATTGGTGGAGCAGCTGGTGGAGGTACTCCTGTTAATATAGAAGCATAAATATCTTCATCAATAGAATTCATATTGAGTCTGATTCTTGCCTTTCAGATTCCAAACTTTTGCAAGTTCCAAACTGGAGGTCTTGTGCTTGCAAGGTCCTTGTACTGTTCCATGGTATAATATAAAAACAGTAGAGTAAAAAAGAATATCTATCAGAGATCTTAGGTTCGGGTGTAAGCCTGTACAACCTCAAAACACACCCTCTGATACAAATTGAAAGTGAGGGATAGATAGACTTTAATCTAGAAGGGGGTGAATAGAGTATAAAAAAAATTATTTAGTTTTATTGTGGAATTAAATTAATGATACTTATATAATAGAGGAAAAGACAGATTAACTATCACAGCACCGCTCAGCACAAAAAGAAAACACAAAGCATTCAGACGACACAAGAAATTTTATAGTGGTTCCCCAAATCTGGGTACATCCACTCTTCTACCACCCAGGTAGGAATCCACTATAGGTTTTTGTTCAGGTGCCCTGCCACCACAAGATCTCTTTTAGGAAGATCTAGATACCCTTTGAGCTTTTGATCAGGAGCCCAAAATCCAATAGGTTTTACTTCAGGTGCCCTATCACCAAGAGTTCACTTTTGAAGGGAGTGATAACCCTGTACAGATGGAGGTAAAAGGAAAAAATTAAAGGAAATCTTCTCTTTCTAAATCAAGTGAGAAGACTATGTGGATTAAAGAGAATGTCCAAGCTCCCTCTTATATGTAGAATTGATTCAGGAAGAGTAAACTTGGCCCTGGGTGTAGGTCTTCAAAAATTATAGTAGAGCTTTCTTAGATCTGAAGACTGAAAAAGATTTGAGCTCTTTTGAAAATCCTTGAAGCTTGAGGAATGAAGAAGACCCAAGAGAGATTTTTGAAAAGGTTCTCCTTCTTCCTTATTATAGCAGAGCAACAATCCGTGAGAGTATGAGTAATGATCAGCCTACTGAAAAAAAGTTTCTGTATATATTTATATCCTTTGATTGTCTATCTGATTGTTCTCTTGTATGTCCTTATTATATTTTGAGTTATAAATTTAGTTAGAATAAAAAACGGCAAGAATTTGAATTCCCTGGATAGTGCATAATATTCTGCAATAATTTAGGAGCCAAAACGGCTAGAAACGCTGGCAACATAAATGCACTTCCATATTTGCCTTCATAAAATATACTAAAAAATATTCTGTGAATACCATAATTAATGCTTCAAGAAATATGACTATCAGCCTTGGGAATAACAACATTAATTATCAGAATATATTTACCTTTAAAAATGTGATTATGAGACAAAAATAAATACTTCTGACCGATCTGAAAAACTCATAATTGAAAGCAGCAAAAAATCGTAGAGCCCAGTTCAGAGATCGTTGAGCTGAGAACAGCTATCGTAGAATAGAGATTACTGCTGAGAAAACCAAATCATTAACCTGAGCTCTTAGATCGTTGAGCTCAGTTCAGAGTACAAGACTCTGAGATCGTCGATGGTAGATCGACGATCGTCGAGCTGAGTTCGACAATAGTCCAACTGATATAGAAAATCCACATAAACTTTCTGAGTTTATGTCTGAGTTCACTGAAAGTGAGGCTAAGATCTATCTCAACTCTAGAGGGGGGGTGAATAGAGTTTTTTAAAATAATTTTTCACAGTTGAAATAAACAGCACATATAAAATTCAATTTATGATATAGTGTAGAGTGCTAGTAAGAAGTTAAAAACTAAGAAGTAAAAAGCACAGCACATAGCAAACAAATCACACAAACAAACCAGAAGACACAAGGAATTATAGTGGTTCCCCAAAAACCTGGGTACATCCACTCTTCTACCACCCTTGGTAGGAATCCACTCAGGATGAGTTGATCAGGTGTCCTGACACCAATGAGCTTTTGATAAGGTGCCCAAAAACCAAAACTAGATTTTTTGATAAGGTGTCTTGCCACCACTGAGTTTTGACAAGGCTCTCAGAACCAGACAGAACTTTTGAAGGGAGTTCAAGAACCCTTTTACAGCAGGAAAAGAAAAATAAGAATGAAGGGTGTCTTCTCTAGTCTCAATCAAATGAGAGAAGCACAAGTGGATTGATGATGTCAAAGCTCCCCCTAAGATGTAGAAAGGTTCAGGAAAAGAAGCTTTGCTCTAGGGTGATAGGTCTTCAGAACTTTGATCTCCAGCACAGGATGGTTTCAGCAAGAAGGCTGAATGTAAGGTGTCAGGAGTGATGAGATTGTGAACACTTTTCAGTCAGCAAGAAGATTTTTGGAGTCACAGTTCTTCTGTTGTTCTTCTGCTATCAGTATTCTCTATTCTGTGTGTTCACTTTTTTTTTTCTTGTCAATCTCTGAGTATCTTCTTCTTGTGTGTTCTATAAATCTTAATAACACAGAAGAAAGGAATAATAGTTTTCTGACGTTTCCTTGTCCAAAATTAGCCGTTGGGAGTCATAAATGTCTTCCAAAAATAGTCTTGTCTTCTAGAGGAAAGTCCAGCAAACATTCTCTGAATAATTCCTTGAAACTTGCTCCAGAAATAAAGACAAACGGCTGGGAGATCTTCTGACATAAATGCTGATAATATTCAAAAACATTCCAAAGAACAGCAGCATTTGAATTCCTGAAAGCGTCGATCTCTCCAAAGAAAACGTCGATCTGAGCTCTACGATCGTTGAACTGAGCTCAGAGATTAAATGGACAAGCAGACAGAAAACGTCGATCTGAGTTCGAAGATCGTCGAACCGAGCTCAGAGACCTGAGAAATAACTTTAGGGAGGGATCGTCGAACTGAGCTAGAAGATAGTCGAGGGGAGTTCGACGACTCAGCAGAAGCTAGACAAAAGCAGATAGTCGATCTGAGCTCGAAGATCGTCGACCGGAGTTCGACGTTTTATTGAAGATGAGCTTAGAGAGCGTCGAACGGAGTTCGACGATTCGTCGACCTTAGCTCGATGAAAATTGCCTTGGACTAAGCTCTTCAACCTTGATCTTAGAATGATCCTGGGGGCAGCCTCAAACCTAAGTTCTAAGCCCTAGACTCATTCTAATGTTGACCTTTTCAACTATACAACTAGGTCAACTGGGATTCCTAAGACAAGCATAGTGATCCTTACCCAAATTAGTAATAGGGTGTTCCAACAATCTCCCCCTATTTAGGTTAGGATTACTATTTACAGACAATCATAGGAAATGAAAAGCATACAACAATACATAAGCTAATACAAAATGCAGAGAAGATATATAGCCGTAAAGCAGATCACAGATAAATATCAGCAGATATCCAAAGGTGGATGAAATGTTTAGCTTACACAGTTCACTTCCTTTCAGATCCCTTTTTAAATAAAATTTCTCTATTTGGATTCTGACTTTCTTTCTTTGACCTTCTGTCATCCTCTGCACCTAGAGAAGATTGATATTTGGGCCTTGGAACAACAGCCTCAGGGTGCAGCTTCATATAGTCTTCTGGATTGAAAAATTTCCTTGATGTATATCTTTCCAATTCTTTCTTTCTCTGCTCTGATAAGGTAGTTATGTTTGAAGTATCCTTGCCTTGTTCTCTGGCCTTTTTTATTTGATCAAGGGCAGCCAATTCTTTCATTCTGGCTGTCCAGGATATAGGGTTGTTCTCAGGATCTTCAAAAGGAATAGGAGATTCATATCTGTTGATGATTTCAGAAACAGTAGAGGGAGTCCTGGAAACAATTGTGTCTTTCAGCTTGTAAGGAAAAGGACCTGAAGAAGGGTCAGGGTGACCTTGTCCTTCCCTTTGATAGGATCTTTTTCCTCTTTGATTTCCTCTGTAATTACCCCTTCTGGGTTGATATCCTCTTTGATGCTGTCCCCTTTGATATGATCTTTGATAATACTGGGAAGAACTGTGGCTGGAGACTGGAGCTTGAGGGGCTGAACCTGAGCCAGAATCTGGAGGAGGAGGAGGAGGAGGCTGATATTGAGAAGATCCTTTTTCATATTTGTCAAGCTTCCTCTTCTTCTTCATAGCTTTCAGTTGATTTTTGGAATATTGCATCCAAGGCTCAGAGATGGGGCAGTCATGCAGGATGTAGTATGGAATATCATTGGATTCTTTGGCTTTGGTAGGAGGGACTGACATCATTGCTTTACTTCTGGCTTTTCTCTTCTTGGCAATAGTTCTAGCAGAATCATCAGAATCAGTCCTGTATTGGTCACTCTCAGAACTTTGATGTTGATCATACAGATCATCAATTCTTCTGATAAGCTCTTCTTGAGCTTTAAGTTTTGCAGAAACATCAGGAGCAGGAGGAGAGAGAGCAACAGCAGAGCAGGCAGAAGCAGGAGCAGACATTGGAGCAGGAGCAGCAATTTCATCAGCATCAGTTGCTGGAATCATTTCTATGTCAGCAGTAGCAGCAGTTTCAACAGAAGGAGGCACAGTGGCCTTAGTAGCAGCATCAGAGATATCCACAGCCTTCCAGGACTTGATGTAGGAATCAATATGGCTGGGATCACAGGTAGATACAGGCACAATGGCCTTAGACAAATCTTCAGCAGGAGTTGCAGGCAGATAGCTGAAATGGACTGTATCAAATATAGATAGCAGCCTCTGCAGATTCAGTGCAAAAGCACATCCAAGAGCTGGAGCTGGAGCAGACATAATATCAGCAGCTGGCACATCCACTTCTTCATAAGACATCTCCCCCTGCCTTGGTTCAGAGAGAGGTGAATCAAGGCACACAGAAGATGTGATAGCCAGGGAGGAGGAAAGGGAGGCAAGCTTGGTAGACAGCTCCTGTACTTGCTTCAGGAATGGAGCCAGGGAAGACTCCAGTAGAGATATCAGCTTGGGAGCTAGCAACTCATACAGCCTGTCTGCCAAACTAGGAAGATCTACATGCTCAAGTGGGGCTTGAGCAGAGGTAGAGGCAAAGGTGGATGGAGGGATGGTGGCTGAAACTGAAAAAGGGGAGAAAGGTGGAGAGGGAATGGTTGGTTCAGAAGATGGAATAATGGAGATAGAGGAGGTTGAGGTGGAGATAGGGGAAGTAAGAGATGGTGTGAAGGAGGGTTGAGAGAGAATGTCATGGAGCAGTTGTTGAAAGGAGGAAGTTGAGGGTGGCTCAGGAGGAGTAGAGGGTGAATCATCCATGAAGGAATCATCTGTAAGTGAGAAGGATGGTAGGGTGAAGGTTGAATAGGAGAAGAGAGGATGGAATTCCTCTGAGGTGGATAAAGGAGGGGATGACATAGGTGAGGAAATGGTAATTGGGGATGAGATGATTATGGTGGTGACTGGTGGTGAGGAGGTGACAACTTGGGTGGATATGGCTGGAGGAGGGGAGGAAGCAGGCAGCTCTTCTGCTGAAGGAGTGACTGAGATAGTCCTTGTGCCTGAATGAAGTGTTGCAGCAGCCCTGGAGGGGTTTATGATCTGCCTGTCCCATTTACTGAAGAGGGCACAGGAAAGCCTCTTGGATGCATTGATAAACATGCCAGAGGAGGTTAATTGGTCAGGGCACCTGTTGTGCAGAAAGACCCCTAAGATTCTCCCATAACTAACTGCATTCTTGTTGATCTTCTTCTTAATCAGAGTGAAGAAGATGGAGCCCCAGTCCAGGTGTTTCTTATTTAATAAAGCTCCCATCAGGCAGAACTAATATCTGGAAATGGTGTCATGGGCTGAATGCTTGGCCAACAGCACCTTCCCAACTACATCAGCCAGGAATTGAAATTCTATAGCCAGATTTTTCTTCAGCAGCTTATTAGGGTTGACTGCATTGTGACCCATCCTATCCAGCATGGTGTCAAACTCCTCTCCAGACAGTTCAATGGAGTCTTCTCCAGTACTGAGTTGAAAGACTTCTGTTAAAAGAGCCGGGGATAGAACTACCTGAGTCCCCTTAATGGTGCCGACAACAGAATTCTCAGTCTTGTCTGTTGCGGTAAAACACCACTCTTTAATTTCTTCTGAGGCGATCTTCATCCTTGTAGTCATTATTGGAGTCAGCTGTTGTTCTCGGAATAAGTTTAGGATGTCCTTGAAGCGCTGGTCGCTTCCGTCGAAGGAGTTTATGTCGATGTCAAAGCCTGTGTCGAACTTCATCTTAGCAATAGCAGCACTTGATTCAGCCATATTCACCTGCACTAGAAAACCAAAAACGACCAAGCGTAGAGAATTTGGGGGGAAAAGAAAGAGAGTTGCAGAGTATGAAAGCGCAAAGGGAGAACGACGGCTGAAAGAAAGATTTTATATTAGGGTTCGACGCGAAAAAGGAAAATCGTGGAGCTCAGTTCGAAGAAGCGTCGAACTCAGCTCGACGATTTGGGCAACAGAGGGAAATGAAAAGACGCCAATAGCGTCGAACTCCGTTCGACGTTATTGAGAGCGTCGAGCTCCGGTCGACGACCAAGGATCAGACAGAAGGAAAGCCTAGATACAACGGCGGCGCTGAACTCAGATCGACGCCTCAAGAACCGTCGATCTCCGTTCGACGTTTTCTGGGAAAACGTTGAGCTCAGTTCAGAGCCAGAACTTATTCTACAGACACAAAAAGAGAGGAAATTTTTGACCTAGTCTTGGTCTGTTTTAGCTTTTCAAAATCTTGTAATTTAATTAAGGCTTCCTCCATCTAACATGCCTAACTGATTTAGGAAGAAACTGTGTTTCTTTTCTTCCAAAGGTTTGGTGAAAATATCTCCCCTTTGCAAATCAGTAGGAATATATTGAAGTTCAATTTTATTTTTCTCTACATTATCTCTTAGAAAATGATGCCTAATTTCTATGTGTTTTGTCCTACTATGGAGGACTGGATTTTGTGCTATAGAGATAGCACTAGTATTGTCACAGAAAAATTTAGACTTCTCTAAGTTGTAGCCATAGTCTAAGAGCTGATTCTGTATCCACAATATTTGTGAACAGCAACTGCCTGCAGCCATATACTCAGCTTCAGTAGTTGAAGTTGACACAGATGTTTGTTTCTTACAGAACCAAGAGACAAGTCTATCACCAAGGAACTGACAAGTTCCACTGGTGCTTTTCCTGTCTATTCTGCATCCAGCATAATCAGCATCTGAGAATCCAGTTAAATCAAATGCTGAATCTTTTGGATACCAGAGACCTAGATTTGGACAACTTTTAACATACCTAAGAATTCTCTTAACTAAGATTAAATGTGACTCTCTAGGGCTAACTTGGAATCTAGCACAAATACATGTGGCAAACATTATATCAGGCCTACTAGCTGTAAGGTACAATAAAGAGCCAATTATTGCTCTATATGTTGTCTGATCAACAGGTTTCCCATGTTCATCAGCATCTATTACAGCATTTGAGGGCATGGGTGTTTTCATACATGATGCATCAGACATACCAAATTTCTTAACCAGCTCTTTTGCATACTTGGTTTGAGAAATAAATATGCCTTCAGCATGTTGCTTGACTTGCAGTCCTAAAAAGAAGGACAGCTCACCCATGCTACTCATTTCAAATTTAGAGTGCATAAGCTTGGAAAACTTTTTGCACAATTTTGAATCAGTAGAACCAAAAATAATGTCATCTACATAAATTTGCACTAGCAGGGTATGGGACTTATGGGTTCTAATAAAAAGAGTTTGGTCTACTCTCCCCCTAACAAAATCATTTTCCAGAAGAAAGCATGCTAGGGTCTCATACCATGCTCTAGGGGCTTGCTTGAGACCATATAATGCTTTATGCAATTTGTAAACATAATCAGGGTGAGTTAGAGAGATAAAACCTGGAGGTTGTCTAACATAGACTTCCTCTTTGATGTCCCCATTGAGAAATGCACTTTTTACATCCATTTGATACACTTTGAAACCTTTGTGGGTGATAACTCTATTTATTTCTTTCTTTTTACTTATTTTTCTATATTAATAGTTAGATATTTTATATTAATTTTATAATATTAAGTTTATTTTAACTTGTTTTTATAATTTATATCTCTTTGTTCTAATAAAATCAATTTTAATCTTGCAGGGCTGATCTACAGGTTATCTGGAGCAAAAAGAAGGATTTTCATTTTTTCTGCCTAGACACGCCCTGTGACACGCCCTACCTGGGCGTGACACAGGGGCGTGACACGTGATAACCAAGCCTGCAGCCAGAGCCATCAAACGCGCCAAAAGATCGTCGATCGACCTTGACACGCCCGTGTCGGATGAAGACACGCCCGTGTACTCCTTACACGGGGCGTGACGGCCCATGGAAGAACCGTTGACCGCTGCCACGTCGGATTAAAATTACACGCCTGGGTCACGGGCGTGACCCAGGGCGTGTCGAGGAAGTTTCCAAGCATTAACGCGCCGTTCCAGCCGTTGCCGCCAGATTTCCGTTCCAGCAAGACACGCCCCTAGTCACGGGCGTGATTAGGGGGCGTGACACCTCCTTGAAGACCAGTTTACTCCCGCCGTTTTCAGCTTCCCGCCGTTTCCAGAAACAGCCGTGACACGCCCTAGGTCACGGGCGTGACCTAGGGGCGTGACCCGTCAGTTAAGCAATTTTGGCGGTTTCTCTTCCAACGTTCCCGGGCATTCAAGACGACGGTTCCGAGCCTGACACGCCCTAGGTCACGGGCGTGACCTAGGGGCGTGACCAAACAGAAATTTTTCTATAAATTCCAGACAGCTTTAGATGCTGAGGAGAAGAATTTTGGGAGTTGGAGTCTTGTAATGTTCTGTTTATTTTGCTGTATTTTCTCATTTCTAAGTTAGATTTACCTTTGTTGCAACTTTAATTTTAGTTATTTCCATTTCAATCATGTCTTTTCCTACTTTATTTTGTATTTTCCCAATCATGATGAGTAGTTAATCTTCTTTTAGCACTTGATCATGATGAACCTTAGAATAAAATAGATCTTTCTCCTTCTTATTAAAAGTCTTGTTCTTAATCATTCTCGCTACGATTTATCTTTGATTTTCATTTCGTCGAATTCATATTACGCGGATATGATCTTCGATCTAAGATCCGTATCCTAAATGACCGAGAGGTTGTGGATACGAGGAGATCACTCAAAGATAAAAGGAGTTGAATGCACTCCTCGAGAGAGGACGACGTAAATCTTTCGGATTGGAGTCAAATCCAATAGCGGGGTTCACCGCATAAAGCAAGCTTAGGGGTTTCGACTGGCCGAGAGGTCTTAATCGATCAACCTAAGGTTAGTTAGAAGCATGAGCTCGAGAGAGACGCTTCTATACTTTAGGAACCTCCACGGTCGAGTGAGTATAATTAAGAATTCGCATTTCATTATTTACCAAAAAGATTTATTTTAGTCAAAGGGGATTCTAGATCAAGTGCTAGCTTTCTCATATTTGAATTTCTCTTTAGCTTCAGCTTTATTTTTATTATCTAGTATAATCAAACCAACTTTTCCGTTAGAAAAAATAATAGCTCTTCCTTGTGAGTACAAGTACTCAACAGGCCCCGAATCGCAATACGACACTTCCTATACTGCATTTCGATAGGTACGCTTGCCTAATCGAGATTCTAGTTTGGACGTAATTTAACTTCTAGAAAATCATCATCAAGTTTTTGGCGCCGTTGCCGGGGACTTTTATTTGTTGATATTTTGAAAGCAAGGATCTATTAATTTTATCATTTTTTTTTCTTTTATTTCAAAAAAAAAAAAAAACACAAACTTTTTCTTTCAAAAAGTTTTATCTTTAAATTTTTATATTTAAAATTTCTTGCGAAAGGGCCGTGTCGGGTTTTCATCCCGCAATACCGCCTAGTACCTTGCGAACCCGTCACTGGGTAGCCCTTGGGAAGTCCGGGAAATTTTATCTTATAAACTTTTAAACCTTAAAACTTTTATCTTATGTTTTGTTCTTGTGTATGGCCCGAGGGAATCCGTCACCTCTTTTTGATTTGGATCCGAAAATCGAGCGAACCCTTCGGCACCGCTTACAATTTCGAGTTCCGAATTTTCAAGATACGGAATCCTTAGGAGACACTCCTAATCCTTCTTTAATTCTATCTCCGTCACCCTCTTCTTCTCCTCCTTCTTCATTAAGTTCTTCTTCTCATTCTCCTAGATCTCTTTCTTCTTCTTCTTCCAATATGGGTGAGCCAAATGCGGTCGAACAACGAACTATATCCTATTATGCCCGTCCAAACTTGGACGAGGCTCAATCTAGTATTGTTCGCCCCGCTATTGCCCCCAATAATTTTGAGTTGAAGCCAAGCATCATCCAAATGGTACAACAATATGTACAATTTGATGGCCTTCAAGATGAAGATCCAAACGCGCATATTTCTAATTTCTTAGAAATATGCGATACTTTTAAAATTAATGGTGTATCCGATGATGCCATCCGGCTAAGGTTATTTCCATTTACATTGCGCACTAAAGCCAAGCAATGGTTGAGTTCTCTACCAAGAGGATCAATCACAACATGGGCTGAAATGACGGAAAGATTTCTTACGAAATACTTTCCGCCGACCAAAACGGCTAAATTGCGCAATGATATTACTTATTTCTCCCAACTTGATTCGGAAACATTATATGATACTTGGGAGCGTTTCAAGGAATTCCTTCGTCGATGTCCTCATCATGCAATTCCGGATTGGTTACAAATCCAAACCTTCTATAACGGCCTAAATTCTCAAACTAGGCAACATATCGATGCCGCCGCTGGTGGAACGCTTAATAACAAAACACCAGCGGCCGCCCAAGAGCTTATAGAAGGTATGGCTTTGAATACCTATCAATGGAGTACACCTCGGTCTAAATCACCTAAACCGGCCGGGATGTATGAAATTGATACGGTCTCCAATCTATCTCTCCAGGTTGAGATGCTAAACAAAAGATTAGAAGAGATGTCTGCTCCCTCTTCTATACCCACCTGGGATCCTACTTCTTCCCCCTCTCCCACTACGTTGGCCGAGCATGTGGATTATATGGGAAATCCGAATCGGCCACCTTTTCATCCGGGTAATACTAATTATGGTAATACCTATCACCCGGGTATAAGGAACCACCCCAACTTCTCTTGGAGTAATCCGGGGAACGCGGCTCGCCCACCAAACACGATCCCACCAGGATATTTTCCACCACAAGCTCCAAAAGCTCCCAATCTCGAGGAGTTGTTCTCCAAATATACGAGTACAAATGATACCAATATCCGGAATCTCACCGGATCTCTTCGTAATTTGGAGACTCAAATTGGGCAAATTGCAAAGATGCTCTCCGATCGACAACAAGGAGCGCTACCGGGCAATACAGAGCCAAACCCAAGGGAGCAAGCCAAAGCCATCACTTTACGGAGCGGGAAGGAGGTAACAACTTCTATAATTCCAGTTGAAACTTCTCCAATTCCGGTTGATACGGAGGTAACAATTTCTTCATCTTCTCCTCCGATTAAGCCTTCTAGTTATATTAAACCAAAACCTTATCAACCACCTCTTCCCTATCCGTCTAGAATGCAAAAAGACCGGATAGATGAGCATCACGGTAAATTTTTAGACATGTTTAAACAAATCCAAATAAATTTACCGTTATGCGAAGTGATAGCACAAACGCCAAAATATGCTAAGTACCTCAAGGATCTTTTATCAAATAAAAAGAAACTTGAGGATATCTGCACGGTTCAATTGAACACGGAGTGCTCGGCGGTTTTACTTAATAAATTGCCTAAGAAATTACCTGATCCGGGTAGTTTCTCTATACCTTGTTCATTTGGCGATTTATTGGTAAAACGTGCGTTAGCCGATTTAGGTGCCTCAATAAATTTAATGCCTTATTCTTTAGTTAAGAAATTGGGTTTAGGAGAACCTAAACCCACAAGAATGAGCATTCAATTGGCGGATCGGTCTATAAGATATCCGATGGGTATTATTGAGGATGTGCTTGTCAAAGTTGACAAATTTATCTTTCCGGTAGATTTTGTCATCTCTGACATCAAAGAGGACACCGAGGTACCACTCATTCTCGGTCGCCCATATCTTGCCACCTCGCGCGCCGTTATAGACGTTAGTAACGGTAAACTTCTCCTTAGAGTCGGAGATGAAGAAGTTACCTTTACTATTGACGCGTCTATGAAAAATTCGCTCTCCAATGACGACTCATGTTACTATTTAGAAGCTTCTCCCGAAGAAGATTTCATTTCTTTTTCTGAACATTCTTTATCGTCTATTGATCATAACGCATATTTTGAAAATTTAGATTTAATTACTTATGAAAATAGTGATAAGGATTCGATCACTCGCACACCTACTTTTGAAATTTTGGAAATTAGTAGTGATCGTTTGAAAACTTCCTATGATGAACCTCCCACGCTAGAATTAAAACAATTGCCTGATCATTTAGAATATTTATTTTTAGCGGAGGATTCTAAACTTCCCGTAATTGTGTCGGCCTACTTGACCGATGATGAAAAATTTAAATTATCTAATATTTTAAAACGCCATCGCCGCGCAATTGCGTGGAAGATCACAGATTTGAGGGGAATTAATCCCTCCTTTTGCACCCATAAAATTTTATTAGAAGAACATACCCACAAAACAATTCAACCTCAACGCCGGCTAAATCCTAACATGAAGGAGGTAGTCAAGGCCGAGGTGATTAAATTATTAGATGCGGGCATCATCTATCCGATTTCGGATAGCTCTTGGGTTAGCCCGGTCCAAGTGGTGCCTAAGAAAGGAGGCTTAACGGTAGTTCCTAATGATAAAAATGAATTAATTCCTACTCGAACCGTTACCGGATGGCGGGTTTGCATCGACTACCGTAAATTAAATGATGCAACCCAAAAGGATCATTTTCCTTTACCGTTCATTGACCAAATCCTTGAACGGTTATCCGGGCACTCGTTTTATTATTTTCTTGATGGTCTCTCGGGATATTTCCAAATCCCAATTGCGCCCGAAGACCAAGAGAAAACAACCTTCACTTGTCCGTTTGGCACCTTCGCCTATCGAAGGATGCCTTTTGGTTTATGCAATGCGCCGGCAACCTTCCAAAGGTGTATGCTAGCGATCTTTGATGAATTAGTGGAGGATATCATGGAGGTCTTCATGGACGATTTCTCCGTCTTTGGAGACTCTTTTGATTTATGTTTAGCAAATCTTTCCCGTGTACTCCAAAGATGCGAAGACACGAACCTAGTCTTGAACTGGGAAAAGTGTCATTTTATGGTGCGGGAAGGTTTGGTCTTAGGCCATAAAATTTCTAGCAAGGGTATAGAGGTAGATAAAGCAAAAATTGAAACTATAGAAAAATTACCTCCACCCTCAAATGTTAAGGCCGTTCGTAGTTTTTTGGGGCACGCCGGTTTCTATCGCCGGTTTATTAAAGATTTTTCTAAAATCACTAAGCCCCTTACACACTTATTAGAAAAAGACGCGCCTTTTATTTTTGATGAAAATTGTTTGCGCGCTTTTTCTCTTATTAAAGAAAAATTGATAAACGCACCAATCGTAATAGCTCCCAATTGGGAATCTTCCTTTTGAAATTATGTGCGATGCTAGTAGTTTTGCCGTTGGTGCGGTCTTAGGACAACGCATCAATAAAAATTTTCATCCGATATATTATGCGAGCAAAACACTAACCACCGCACAAGAAAATTATACAACCACCGAAAAAGAACTTCTTGCCGTAATTTTTGCCTTCGATAAATTTCATTCTTACCTTACTTTATCCAAAGTTATTGTTTTTACCGATCATTCGGCTTTGCGTTATTTACTAACCAAAACAGATGCCAAGCCTCGATTGATTAGGTGGGTATTGCTTCTCCAAGAATTTGACTTGGAGATTCGGGATAAAAGAGGAGCGGAGAATCTAGCGGCGGATCATCTTTCTCGGTTGGAGAACCCCAATTCAGAGGAGCTCAAAGAGGAGGACATCGATGACACATTTCCTGAAGAGCGCCTCCTCGCTATGCATAAGGTAATCACTCTCCCCACTCCTTGGTTCGCCGATTTTGCAAACTTTCTTGTTGCAAGATTCCTCCCGAATGGTTTTTCTTATCAAGAAAAGAAGAAATTCTTTTCTGATTTGAAAAATTATTTTTGGGAGGATCCATTTCTCTTCCGAGTTTGCGCGGACCAAGTAGTGCGGAGGTGTGTTTCTCATGAGGAGGGCGCAAAAATTTTAAAACATTGTCACGAGGGACCCGCCGGTGGGCATTATAAAGCTAATCGGACGGCTCGGAAAGTACTTGAAGCAGGCTTCTATTGGCCGAGCATCTTCAAGGACGCTCACGCACATGTAAGTCGTTGTGAACAATGCCAACGCTCAGGTAATATTTCCCGTCGAGATGAAATGCCCTTAAATTTATTTATAGAAATTGATGTTTTTGATTTATGGGGAATCGACTTTGTCGGCCCGCTACCAACTTCTTTTGGAAATAAATATATTCTGGTAGCGGTTGACTACGTGTCACGGTGGGCGGAAGCACAAGCTCTCCCCACCAATGACGCCCGAGTCGTGACCCGATTTCTTAAACAATTATTTTCACGATTTGGAGCACCGCGGGCAATAGTTAGTGATAGGGGCACCCACTTTTGTAACGCACAATTTGCTAAAGTATTATCTAAATACGGCGTTACACATAGGTTAGCCACCCCCTATCACCCTCAAACTAGTGGCCAGGTAGAAGTAGTTAACCGAGAAATTAAACGTATTTTAGAAAAAACGGTTTCTACTAATAGAAAGGATTGGTCGGTCAAGCTTGATGATGCTCTATGGGCTTATCGGACCGCGTACAAGACCGCTATCGGTTGTACGCCGTATCGATTGGTCTATGGGAAAGCATGCCACTTACCGGTTGAGCTTGAACATCGTGCCTTTTGGGCTCTTAAATTTTTAAATCTTGATGAAAATTTGTCCTCCGAGCTCCGCAAATTCCAACTTAACGAGCTCGATGAGTGGCGCTCCCTCGCTTATGAGAATAATAAACTCTATAAGGAGCGCACCAAATTTTATCATGATAAGAAAATTAAGCACCCAAAGGACTTTAAACCGGGAGACCAAGTCCTTTTATTTAACTCGCGCTTACGTTTATTTCCGGGTAAACTTAAGTCCCGTTGGTCCGGCCCCTTTGTCGTAAAGGAGGTTTGGCCTTACGGGACGGTTCTTATTTTTCACCCGGAAAAAGGCACCTTTAAAGTGAATGTGCACCGGCTAAAATTATTTTTTGCCGGTGATAATATTAACGAAAAATTAGACAACATAATGTTGTCAAACCCATAATAAGCGCGCCACTATGGTCGAGCTCACCGACCATAAACAAAGCGCTCGTGGGAGGCACCCTACGGTTATCTTTTCTTTTTTATTATTTTTTAATTTTCTTTTTAAGTTTTTTTTTAACAGGCTTGAAGGACATCGCTGCATGACGATCAGGTGGAGACGAACGTCGAATCTTCGTATTTCTTCAAGTCGGTAAATTTTAATTTATTGTTCTTAGATTATTTAACATAATGATGATATACAAAAAAAAAACAAAACAAAATTTCAAAAAAAAAAAGTAAATAAATAAATAAAAACATAAAAAAAAAATTTCTCGTACACGCGTCCGTCACGCCCGTGACCCAATGGTCACGGGCGTGTCCCGGACGTGTTTTGCCAAGACTGCGGGAGGTTCCTCCTCCCTCGGTTTTCCCGCCCGTCATTTGGACATGACACGGGCGTGACATTTTTTGTCACGGGCGTGTCGAGCTCGTGTCGCGGGTATCCGAGGCGTTGACCAGCCACGCCTCGGATTCCTTCTTAGTCAGTCAGATTTGACTGACACGCCCAGAGTCACGGGCGTGACTCTGGGGCGTGACCGAAGAATCCGATGCTTTAGCATTGGATGCTCCTTTGGATTCCCCCTACACGCCCCCATCACGGGCGTGTTCCTCAGAGTCACGGGCGTGACTCTGAGGCGTGACCCCGAATCCGAGGCAGTCCGCCACGGATTCCTTTTTCCTTTGACCCGAGCTTGTCACGCCCCTTGTCACGGGCGTGACAGGGGGGCGTGACTAACCCGCAAAATTCTATAAATAGAATTTTTCCTCCCCTCTTCTCTTCACACCTCCACCCTTCAACCCTTCTCTTCTCTCCTCCTTTTGGCCGAAATTTCCTCCACATTTCTCACCATGCCTCGCCACCACGCTCGATCCACCGCTTCCTCCTCCGAGCACCCCGCTGATCCAGCCTCGGCGGAGGCCACGCTTCTTTTCGAGAATGCTACCCAACAAGATCGAAGCGAGAGACTGCGCGCCAAACCCTTTGGCGTGTTCAGGATCTTGGATTGGGCCATCCTCGCCCAATTCGGAGCAGCGGAGCTAGTTCGGGAGCTCATCTCTACCCAAGGGTGGAATCCCCTCTTCTCCATTTCTGAGCCTGCTTTCCTCGAGCTCACCATTGAGTTCTTGGCCTCATTTGAGTTCCGTTGGGCGGCGCAAGATGATTTCATCGTCTTTCGCCTGGGCGGGATGATGCACCAGCTCACCATCCGCCAACTCAATGTTGCCATGGGCTTTTGCTCGGAGGCCTTATCCACTTCCCCCGCCTACCCCGACCTAAAAACTGATTTCCCTCCCGACTTCAGTCTCCCCACTTTTTGGTCGGAAATTAGTAATGACGTCGCCCCCTACACTCCAAAGAAATCTAAGGGCAGCCACCTCATTTCCCCCGCTTTACGTATTCTGCACAACCTTCTCTCTTTTACCATTTCTGGGCGCGGCGATAGCCACGGCGTGGTGACTCGGGCGGACTTACTATACTTGTATAGTATGTTTTACCGGGTCCCACTCAACCTCGGTTACATGCTCGCCATTTTCTTTCGGCACCAGGCCGAAAATGTGAGATTGGGAGCGGTGCACGGCGGGAATTTCATCACTTTCCTCGCCAAGCAGATCAGCGTGTGGGCAGCTCTTCCGCGGCTCACTTGCATGCAAACGCCGCAGCCTCTTCAGTTCCCGACCCTTCAGGCGCTTGGTTTAGCTCGCCGACGCGACGGCGAGTTTGAGGCTGTTCCCCCGTTCGTTGGTGGCGGTGATCTTGATCTTGATCATGGTGCCGGTCCCAGCGGTACTCATCCTTCCCCACAGATTCCGCCACCACCGCTGCACTCTGCTCCAGCGCCCGATCCTGCAAATTATTGGGACCGACAATTTGGGTTGCTCCATACTCGCATAGACCAGATGCAAACCCATTTTGACGGTCGCTTCGCTTCTTTTGATGCGCGCTTCACCGTGCTCGAGCGAAACCATACTTCCTCCATAGCGCATATTACTCGCAAGTTCGCGAACATGCGGACTTTCTATTAGGAGCACGAGGACGGTTCTGACCAGGAGTAGCTGTTTTTTTTTCTTTTCTTTGGAGCTATAGAGGGCCACCTCTTTGTATCTGTATCTTTTTTTTTACTTTCATGTATCTGTTTTTATTATGAAAAAAAATCTATAAAATATTATGTTTTGCTTTCATCATCTCTTACAGGTATCTTTTGATGTTGCTTTGCGCTTCTCAGGGAAGTCTCCTCTCTTCTTTTTCTTCTTCATTTTTACATTGGGGACAATGTATTGCTTCAGTATGGGGGAGGGATATTTCTCAAGCAAAACATATAAAAATTTTAAAAAAAATTGAAACAAAAATTTTAAAAATTTATAAAAAATTTTATTTCATCTTAAAATTTTGTTTTTCAAAAAAAAAAAAATTGCAAAAAAAATAGAAAATCAAAATTAAATTAGAGAAGTCTTTATTTCTATATTTATTCGCATGCAAAATTCCTAGTAATTCAACTTGTTTATAGTGTTTAGAGAATTTTGATGTTTTAATTGAATGTTGAATTTTGGAGTAGAACTGTTGGCCATGCTGTGTTTCTAGTTAAGTGCACGTGTAAGTAGAATTTTTAGTAGATCTAAATATTCAGCATATAATTAGATTTTCATTTTTCTAAATGCGTAGAAACAACTTATTTTACTTCAATTTTGAAAACCGGTAAAACTCTAAAATAATTTAGGTGAGTAAGTAGAAGTTTGCTAGAGAGATATTTCGCGGACCAAGAGAGAGTTATTCTTTTTCGATGTCTAGAACTTGCCCTCTAACTATTCTCAAGACTTTGCATAAGATTAACTCATTAGCATAAATATGATTTAGGCACTCCCTTTGGCTAGTTTGAGCTTTTGTACCCGCACCTAAAATTTTAACTTTGCTTAGCCAATCTGAGCCTATTACCTTTTCCTTTTGTTTTAGCTCCACCAAATGATTTACCAAAGCCTAAAAAGCATCCTAATTACACACCTAAACCCGAGCTTGAAAGAACAAATGTACAAATATTTTGTGAGTGATTAGGAGCCTTTTCATTTTTGGTGGCTCATTTCTTATAAAAAAAAAAGTTGATTTATTTTTCTCCTCTTCAAATTAAAGAAAAAAATTATCATTAAAAAAATAATAATAATAATAATAAATGAAGAGGAAGAAAAAAATCAATATGATGAGAGAGTTAAAAAAATAAGAAAAGAAACAAAGGAATTTAGGAAATTGGCTACGTTCTTTAAAGTCATAGCAAATCTTTATGTACAAGCTTCTCTAGGTTTTGGTGTGACTAGCCATCATGTTTATCTTTGATTACCCTCACCAAAAACCTAAGCCTACATTTCAACCTAATTAAGCCCTATTGATTTATGTTTATAAGTTAGACTAGTGCCGTGGCGAGAGTGTGAAAGGGCAAGCCTATGGCCATCGACATTGATGGATTTCTTTGGAGGGTATCTTAATCTTTGTTTGTGCAATGTTATCTTAGTACGCACGCTACACTCTCCCTAAAGATAATTTTAAGATTTACCGGACTTTCATCTTAAAAGTAAAAATAATAGTGAAAACGCATTTTTAAGAAAAATAAAAACCTAATTTATATGCTAAGTAAGTCTTTCTACAAAAGTATCTACAAACATAGGCATAAGACTTCGCATTTTACTCCTTAAGTTCAATTTTCTTTTCTAGCATTTAAAATTTTTCTACTCCCTATAGAAAGTTGTTTGCTCGGGACTAGCAAACGGATAAGTATGGGGGTATTTAATAACTCTATTTATTTCTTTCTTTTTACTTATTTTTCTATATTAATAGTTAGATATTTTATATTAATTTTATAATATTAAGTTTATTTTAACTTGTTTTTATAATTTATATCTCTTTGTTCTAATAAAATCAATTTTAATCTTGCAGGGCTGATCTACAGGTTATCTGGAGCAAAAAGAAGGATTTTCATTTTTCTGCCTAGACACACCCTGTGACACGCCCTACCTGGGCATGACACAGGGGCGTGACACGTGATAACCAAGCCTGCAGCCAGAGCCATCGAACGCGCCAAAAGAACGTCGATCGACCTTGACACGCCCGTGTCGGATGAAGACACGCCCGTGTACTCCTTACACGGGGCGTGACGGCCCATGGAAGAACCGTTGACCGCTGCCACGTCGGATTAAAATTACACGCCTGGGTCACGGGCGTGACCCAGGGCGTGTCGAGGAAGTTTCCAAGCATTAACGCGCCGTTCCAGCCGTTGCCGCCAGATTTCCGTTCCAGCAAGACATGCCCCTAGTCACGGGTGTGACTAGGGGGCGTGACACCTCCTTGAAGACCAGTTTACTCCCGCCGTTTTCAGCTTCCCGCCATTTCCAGAAACAGCCGTGACACGCCCTAGGTCACGGGCGTGACCTAGGGGCGTGACCCGTTAGTTAAGCAATTTTGGCGGTTTCTCTTCCAACGTTCCCGGGCTTTCAAGACGACGGTTCCGAGCCTGACACACCCTAGGTCACGGGCGTGACCTAGGGGCGTGACCAAACAGAAATTTTTCTATAAATTCCAGACAGCTTCAGATGCTGAGGAGAAGAATTTTGGGAGTTAGAGTCTTGTAATGTTCTGTTTATTTTGCTGTATTTTCTCATTTCTAAGTTAGATTTACCTTTGTTGCAACTTTAATTTTAGTTATTTCCATTTCAATCATGTCTTTTCCTACTTTATTTTGTATTTTCCCAATCATGATGAGTAGCTAATCTTCTTTTAGCACTTGATCATGATGAACCTTAGAATAAAATAGATCTTTCTCCTTCTTATTAAAAGTCTTGTTCTTAATCATTCTCGCTACAATTTATCTTTGATTTTCATTTCGTCGAATTCATATTACGCGGATATGATCTTCGATCTAAGATCCGTATCCTAAATGACCGAGAGGTTGCGGATACGAGGAGATCACTCAAAGATAAAAGGAGTTGAATGCACTCCTCGAGAGAGGACGACGTAAATCTTCCGGATTGGAGTCAAATCCAATAGCGGGGTTCACCGCAAAAAGCAAGCTTAGGGGTTTCGACTGGCCGAGAGGTCTTAATCGATCAACCTAAGGTTAGTTAGAAGCATGAGCTCGAGAGAGACGCTTCTATACTTTAGGAACCTCCACGGTCGAGTGAGTATAATTAAGAATTCGCATTTCATTATTTACCAAAAAGATTTATTTTAGTCAAAGGGGATTCTAGATCAAGTGCTAGCTTTCTCATATTTGAATTTCTCTTTAGCTTCAGCTTTATTTTTATTATCTAGTATAATCAAACCAACTTTTCCGTTAGATAAAATAATAGCTCTTCCTTGTGAGTACAAGTACTCAACAGGCCCCGAATCGCAATACGACACTTCCTATACTGCATTTCGATAGGTACGCTTGCCTAATCGAGATTCTAGTTTGGACGTAATTTAACTTCTAGAAAATCATCATCAGTGGGCAGCATAGGCTAGGAATATCCTGATGGCTTCCAACCTTGCAACTGGTGCAAATGTCTGATCATAGTCTATTCCTTCTTGTTGAGAGTACCCTTGAGCAACTAGCCTTGCCTTGTTTCTGACTATAACTCCTTGATCATCCAGCTTGTTCCTGAATACCCACTTTGTTCCAACAATGGGATGATCCTTTGGCTTAGGGACTAGTTCCCAAACCTTGTTCCTTTCAAATTGATGCAACTCCTCTTGCATTGCAATGATCCAGTGTGGATCTTGCTCTGCATCTTGAATGGATTGAGGCTCAATTTTAGATAGGAAGCAAGTGTGCATCAGGTTTTGGTTGACCTGACTTCTAGTTTGCACACCAGCTGAGATCTCTCCAATTACTTGGGTGATTGGATGATCTCTTGTTGTTACTAAGTCAACAGGGAGTGTTGATTGTTCACCAGCCTGTGTTGTTGTCTCCTCTAGTGGAGCAGCAACTGGCTCTTCAGGATGATTTTCTTCAAGATGTTGAACTTCTTGTTCATCATCACTGCTCTCATTCTTTTCAGCAACTTGCAGTTTGTTCAAGTCTTCAGCTAGAGAATATACCTGCAGAGGTTCTATGGTAGAAGCATTCTTCTCCTTGAAAGACATGTTAGCTTCATCAAAAATAATATGAACAGATTCTTCAATTTTACAGGAAGATTTATTATAAACCCTATAGGCCTTGCTGATCATGGAGTATCCCAGAAACACTCCTTCATCAGCTTTAGCTTGGAATTTTGCTAGATATTTCTTGTCATTATTATGAATAAAACAAGTGCAACCAAAAACTTTGAAATAGCCTATTTTAGGTTTCTTCCCTTTGAGCAGTTCATAAGGAGTCTTGCCCTTCAGCTTGTGTATCAGGCTTCTGTTCAACACATAGTTGGAGGTGTTCACTGCCTCAGCCCAAAAGGACAGAGGTAAGTGAGCATCTGCCAATAATGTAGTTGCAGATTCAATGAGTGTTCTATTTTTCCTTTCAGCTACCCCATTTTGTTGAGGAGTTCTAGGAGCTGAGAAAGTGTGCCTGATCCCTTCACTCTGACAGAACTCTTGCATGAGAAGAGAATCAAACTCTGTCCCATGATCACTTCTGATCAGGGCAATGTGAGTGTTGAACTCAATCTGAATGCATTTGAGAAAATCTGTCAAACACTTGAAGTTATCAGACTTCTTCCTCAGAAAGAATACCCAAGTGAATCTTGAGAAGTCATCTACAACCACTAAAGTATAGGACTTCCCTCCTAGGCTTTGCACAGATATGGGTCCAAAAAGATCCATGTGCAACAGGTACAAAATCCTAGGTGAATCACTCTTATTAATTGATTTAAAACTACTTTTAGTTTGCTTGCCTAATTGACAAGCCTTGCAAAGTCCTTCCTTCTTGTAGGGACCAGAAGGTAGTCCTTTAACAAGGTTGTCTTTAGATAGCTTAGCAATGGTTCTAAGGTTAATATGCCCTAGTCTCTTATGCCATAAAACATTAGATTTTGAAATGGAATTAAACAGGCAAATATCTACCACTGGTGAATGAAAATCCACTAAGTAAATGTTACCTCTTCTGTTACCTGTCAACACAGTTGTGTTGTCCACTGACTTGACTTTGCATATGGCTTTGTTGAAGGTCACTTGATATCCTTCATCACACAGTTGACTGATACTTATCAATTTGTGCTTGAGTTCTTCAACATATGCCACCTTCTTGAATGTGACTGGGCCAATTTTGACTGCACCATATCCTTTTGTAGTTCCAAAGCTTGAGTCTCCAAAAATTACTTTGGGTCCAAGCTTGGCTTTGAAGGAGGTGATGATGTCCTTGTCCCCTGTCATGTGCTTTGAGCACCCACTATCCAGATACCATTGATGGTTTGATGCTGGATAGGTCTTCACCTACACAAAAACAGCTTATTTGTTTTTGACCCAGTTTACCTTGGGCCTAGGTTGATATCCCTTGAATTCTGAAATAAAGGACATCCCAGGTTGATCCTTATAACCTTCAGGATGGTATCTCCTAGGAGGTACTATCCATTCAGTATAGGGATTAAAGCCTTGGGATGTGGAGCTTCTAGGATTGAATCTGAATGTGCCATTGAAGGTGTGTTCACAAGCCTGAACTCTGTTCGACGATCGTCGAACTGAGGTCGACGATCTTGGGTCAGATCGTCGATCTCCGTTCGAAGATCGATTATGCTGAGGTTCAGAGTTTGGATATCGTCGAGCTGAGGTCGACGATCTGTAGTTAGATCGTCGAGCTCTGTTCGACGATCGTCGAGCTCTGCTCGACGCCATCTGTTGAACTGAGTTCTTCTCTGACAGATCTGTATTCTTCCTGGGTACCTCTATTACTCCCTTTCCTTTGTCAGAGACAAACTTGATTGGAGTTGTCAAAATTATAGGTTGGCTGGATGAAGCACCCAAGCCCAGTGTGCTATTAAATCTAGAGTTCACTGTGCTTGTGATGTCCATCAGTCTGATACTTCTCCCATTTAGGGATTCTTCAAACTTTTTGGCCTTTGATAGTTCATTCTTCATTGAAGCTATCTCCTCCCTACAACATTCTAACTCCTCAGAGAGTTTGAGGTTCTTTGAGTTTAGGACACTATGCTCAGATAATTGATTCCTGAGAGAGATTATCTCCTTCTCAGATTTTAATAGATCTAGACACAGTGTCTTAAATTCATCTTTGAAGTCTTCAGAATTAAAATCAAAAGAGTTGATTACCTGATCCTCATCTGGTTGACTTTCTGAATCTGAATCTGATTCTTCATCAGAGTTTTGCTGTGATGCATTGATAGCCATCATGCAAAATTCTTTTTCATCTGCATCATCCTCATCATCACTGGAGCTGGATGAGGCTTCAGATTCCTCTTCAGTCTCACTCCATGTCTCAGCAACAAAGCCCTTCCTTGTATGTTTGTTCTTGCTGGAGGAGGCTTTGTCTGAGCTATTCTTCTTGTAATCCTTTTCTTTTCTTCTTTCTCTTCTTTCCCTTTTGTCCTTATTCTTGTTTTCTGGGCAGTCAGGCACAATGTGGCCTGGTTTCCTGCAACCAAAGCATATGATTTCTTTATTGTTATTTGATTTATCATACCTTGGTTTATCATGACCCTTGTATGGTCTCTTTCTGAAGTCTTTTCTGGCCATCTTGTAGAATCTTTTGGCTAGTAGACTTATGAGCTCATCATTTCCTGTAGCTTTATCTTCAGGCTCCTCTTCTACAGCTTTGAAGGCTATGGTCTTTTCTTTCCTTGTAGCTGGAGAGATAGCCTTTTGTTCTTCTTCTCTATTTTTAATGAGCAGCTCATAGGATTTGAGCTTACCCAGGAGAGCTTCAGTAGTAATCTCATTTAAGCTTCTGGCATCCTTAATTGGCCAGATTCTTGAATCCCAAGTGCTGGGGAAGCACATCAGGATTTTGTCATTCAGCTCAGTCAGTGAGATTTCTTTGTCTAGGGTTTTTAGCTCATTGACAATTAGACTTAGTCTATTGTACATGTCAGCCACTGATTCAGCTTCTCCCTTTTTGAAGTTCTCATATTGGCTTATCAGATGAGATCTTCTATCTTTCCTTTCATCAGCAGATCCTGAGACAATTTCAGAGAGTTTGTCCCAGATTTCTTTGGCTGAGTGGCATTCAGCTACCTTCTGAAAGATTTCATCAGACATTGTTTGGGCTAAGATGTTCATAGCCTTAGCATCTGCAGTCTTCCACTTCTTTATATCTGCATCTATTCTAGAAGGAGGTGGGACAGCATTTGTACTTGAGCTTGCTGGTGGAGTTGGACAAACTGTCAAGACAGAATTGAAAATGTCTTCATCAATAGAATTCATGTATAATCTAATCCTTGCCTTCCAGAGTGCAAACTTAGAAAGGTTGCACACTGGTGGTCTGGTGCTTGCATAATCTTTGTTCTGTGCCATGTCTTTAAATAAAAAGGAAGATGTAGAGAAAATAATCCCCTTAAGAGATTGATCTTATCAAGGATCTTTTGGTTCAGGTGTTAGCCTGTGTGAGCAACCAACCTGCCTCTGATACCAATTGAAAGTGAGGCTAAGATCTATCTCAACTCTAGAGGGGGGGTGAATAGAGTATTTTAAAATAATTTTTCATAGTTGAAATAAACAGCAGATATAAAATTCAATTTATGATATAGTGTAGAGTGCTAGTAAGAAGTTAAAAACTAAGAAGTAAAAAGCACAGCACACAGCAAACAAATCACACAAACAAACCAGAAGACATAAGGAATTATAGTGGTTCCCCAAAAACCTGGGTACATCCACTCTTCTACCACCCTTGGTAGGAATCCACTCAGGATGAGTTGATCAGGTGTCCTGACACCAATGAGCTTTTGATAAGGTGCCCAAAAACCAAAACAAGATTTTTTGATAAGGTGTCTTGCCACCACTGAGTTTTGACAAGGCTCTCAGAACCAGACAGAACTTTTGAAGGGAGTTCAAGAACCCTTTTACAGCAGGAAAAGAAAAATAAGAATGAAGGGTGTCTTCTCTAGTCTCAATCAAATAAGAGAAGCACAAGTGGATTGATGATGTCAAAGCTCCCCCTGAGATGTAGAAAGGTTCAGGAAAAGAAGCTTTGCTCTAGGGTGATAGGTCTTCAGAACTTTGATCTCAAGCACAGGATGGTTTCAGCAAGAAGGCTGAATGTAAGGTGTCTGGAGTGATGAGATTGTGAACACTTTTCAGTCAGCAAGAAGATTTTTGGAGTCACAGTTCTTCTGTTGTTCTTCTGCTATCAGTATTCTCTATTCTGTGTGTTCACTTTTTTTTTTCTTGTCAATCTCTGAGTATCTTCTTCTTGTGTGTTCTATAAATCTTAATAACACAGAAGAAAGGAATAATAGTTTTCTGACGTTTCCTTGTCCAAAATTAGCCGTTGGGAGTCATAAATGTCTTCCAAAAATAGTCTTGTCTTCTAGAGGAAAGTCCAGCAAACATTCTCTGAATAATTCCTTGAAACTTGCTCCAGAAATAAAGACAAACGGCTGGGAGATCTTCTGACATAAATGCTGATAATATTCAAAAACATTCCAAAGAACAGCAGCATTTGAATTCCTGAAAGCGTCGATCTCTCCAAAGAAAACGTCGATCTGAGCTCTACGATCGTCGAACTGAGCTCAGAGATTAAATGGACAAGCAGACAAAAAACGTCGATCTGAGTTCGAAGATCGTCGAACCGAGCTCAGAGACCTGAGAAATAACTTTAGGGAGGGATTGTCGAACTGAGCTAGAAGATAGTCGAGGGGAGTTCGACGACTCAGCAGAAGCTAGACAAAAGCAGATAGTCGATCTGAGCTCGAAGATCGTCGACCGGAGTTCGACGTTTTATTGAAGATGAGCTCAGAGAGCGTCGAACGGAGTTCGACGATTCGTCGACCTTAGCTCGACGAAAATTGCCTTGGACTAAGCTCTTCAACCTTGATCTTAGAAAGATCCTTGGGGCAGCCTCAAACCTAAGTTCTAAGCCCTAGACTCATTCTAATGTTGACCTTTTCAACTATACAACTAGGTCAACTGGGATTCCTAAGACAAGCATAGTGATCCTTACCCAAATTAGTAATAAGAAGAAGAAGTTAACCAAAGAAGAAGTTAGTGAACTTGTTGCACATCACATTAAATGTCGTGTGCTCTGCTGTCTTGACAAATGGTTAACCAAAGAAGATTAGTGATCCGGGTAGTTTTTCTATTCTGTGTGACTTTGGTGATCTTTGTGTCAAGCACGCATTGGTCGACTTAGGTGCAAGTGTTAACCTGATTCCCCTCTCATTATTTAAGAACTTAAGAATTGGTAGCCTCAACCCCACACACATGAGTATCCGGATTGCGATATATCAGTTAAGTACCCATTAGGAATAATGGAGGATGTCATAGTCAAAGTCGACAAATTCATCTTCCCGGTGGATTTCGTCATATTGGACATCGAAGAAGACGTCGAGGTTCCCTTTATCCTTGGCTGACCCTTCCTTTCCACCTCCCGAGCTATCATTGACGTAAGAAATGACAAACTCTTCCTTCGAGTAGATGACGATGAAGTGACCTTCTCTATCACCCCTTCGATGAAAAATACCCTGGAGAATGATGACTCTTTTTTCTTCTTAGATAACTTAAGTGATGAATCTTCCTACAACATTTCTGACGATGAATTTTCTGATTTTTGTTCTTCCTCAACTCTTCCTACTAAAAGTCTACAAGAAACCTCCATGGCCACTAGCCCCACCCCCTTTAATTTTCCATATAAAAAAGTCTACAGAGACATAGTTTTTGAAAAAGAAAGAATCTCTAAAACCTCGTATGAAGAACCCCCTACCCTAGAATTAAAATAACTACCTGAACATCTCAAGTATGCCTTCTTAGAAAAAAATTCCAAACTGCTAGTGATAGTTTCAGCCTACTTATCTGAAGTGCAAAATGATAAACTCCTTCTATTTTTACGTAAGCATCGTCGAGCTATTGCTTGGTAGATTTCTGATATCACGGTCATAAGCCCACCCTTCCTCACTCACAAAATCTTAATGGAAGAAAATTCGCATAATTCAATCCAACCTCAGTGCCGTATAAATCCGAACATGAAAGAAGACGTAAAGAGCAAGGTTATGAAACTCTTAGACACGGGAATTATTTATCCTATATCTGATAGTAAGTGGCTTAGCCCTGTTGAGGTAGTGCCGACAAAGGGCGGGATAACTGTAGTTGTAAATGAAAATAATGATTTAATCCCAACACAGACAGTGACGGGGTGGCAAATGTGTATCGACTATCGTAGGTTAAACAATGCCACCCGCAAGAACCAATTCCCCTTGCCGTTCATCGATCAAATTTTAGAGCGATTATCTGGCCATAGCTTTTATTGTTTTCTTGATGGCCTCTTGGGGTATTTTCAAATCCCCATCTCTCCTGAGGACTAGGAGAAAACTACATTTACTTGTCCCTTCGGCACCTTCGCCTACCAAAGAATGCCATTTGGATTGTGCAATGCGCCAGCTACATTCAAGCGATGTTTGATCACTATCTTTGACAAGTACATAAAAAGCATTATGGAGGTATTCATGGATGATTTCTCCATGTTCAACGATGCCTTTGATAGTTGTTTAGAAAATCTAGAAAAAGTCTTAGAAAGATGCGAAGAAACTAACCTTGCCCTAAATTGGGAAAAATTCAATTTTTTGGTGAGGGAAGGGTTAGTTTTGGGTCATAAGATCTCTGCGAGAGGAATTGAAGAAGCCATAATTAAGATAGAAGTTATTGAGAAGCTGCCGCTGCCTATGAACGTCAAAGCTATAAGAAGTTTCCTGGGTCATGCTGGATTTTACCGCCGCTTCATAAAAGACTTCTCTAAAATCACAAAACCTCTTACACATCTCTTAGAAAAAGACGCCCCATTAATTTTTGATGACCTTTATCTGTCTGCCTTTAAATTAATTAAAGAAAAGTTAATTAACGACCCTGTTTATGATAGCTCCGGTGTGGGACATTCCCTTTGAAATTATGTGCGATGCGAGTAGTTTGTCGGTGGGAGCCGTACTAGGACAACGAATATCTAAAAACTTCCACCCCATCTATTATGCAAGTAAAACACTTACATCGACACAAGAGAATTATACCACGACCGAGAAGGAGCTCCTAGCTATCTCGCTTTTGATAAATTTCGCCCTTATATTACGCTTTCCAAAATTATTGTTTTTACAGACCACTCGACCCTCAAATATCATCTTGCTAAGACGGATGCCAAGCCGCTCCTAATTCGCTGGGTCTTACTCCTCTAAGAGTTTGACTTAGAAATCTGTGAAAAGCGAGGAGCCAAGAATTTGGCTGCTGACTATCTCTCACAATTAGATAATCCTTATATTGAAAAATTAGATGAAAAATATTTTAATAATTTTTTCCCCGATGAGAAGCTGCTTTTAATTACCACACCCCCTTCTCCTTGGTTTGCACACATAGCCAACTATTTTGTGGCTCATGCCCTTCCGAAAGAGTTCACCTCTCAGCAAAAGAAGAAATTGTTTTCTGAGTTGAAGAACTATTTTTGGGAAGACCCGCATCTCTTTCGAGTCTGTGTGGACCATGTCATAAGGAGATGTGTTTCTTTTGAAGAAGGATTAGATATTCTAAAACATTTACACGAAGGACCAACTGGTGGTCACTATCAAGCTAGCACCACCCACAAAGTGCATTGAGCGGGTTTTTACTGACCTAGCCTATTTAAATACGCGCAAGCCTTTGTGAGTAGGTGTGATAATTGCCAATGGTCGGGAAATATTTCCAATAAAAATGAAATGCCGCAAAATTATTTCCTCGAGTGCGAAATTTTCGACCTTTGGGGAATTGATTTTGTTGGCCCTCTTCCTTCTAGCTTTGGGAATAAATATATTTTAGTTGCCGTAGATTATGTTTCATTTTGGGTTGAAGCCCAAGATCTTCCTACTAACGACACCCGAGTTGTAATTACATTTTTGAAAAAAAATATTTTCTCGATTCGGTACGCCGCGAACCATCGTTAGCGATAGGGGTTAACATTTCTGTAACGTGCAGTTTTCAAAAATCCTTATTAAATACGGCGTTATGCATAAGCTTTCAACTGCCTACAACCCCCAAACTAACGGACAAGTCGAAGTAGTGAACAGAGAGATTAAACGAATTTTAGAAAAGACTGTTTCCAACTCTAGGAAAGACTGTTCAGCCAAATTGGACGATGCTTTATGGGCCTACCGAACAACGTACAAAACTGCCATCGGATGTATGTCGTATCAGTTGGTTTATGGAAAATCGTGTCATTTACCCGTAGAATTAGAACACCGCGCTTTTTGGGCCTTGTGATTTTTAAATTTCGATCCCCACTCCATCGACGACCTTAAAAAATTTTAACTTAATGAACTCGATGAGTGGCGCTCTTACGCATACAAGAATAACAAATTTTATAAACAGCGGATGAAATGTTTTCACGACAAGCACTTAAGGCACACTAAAACCTTCAAGCAGGGCGGCCAAGTTCTTCTTTATAATTCTGATTTACGTTTATTTCTGGGCAAGTTAAAGTCTCATTGGTCTGGGTCATTTTTTGTTAAATAAGTTTTTCTATATGGTACTGTTTTAATTTCAAACCCTTATAAGGGCGATTTCAAAGTAAATGGTCAGCGTGTTAAACTATATTTCTGTGGTGATGTTACTCCAAACTGTATTAATTTTATTTTGCATGATGGATAACTTAAGACCTTTTTATTTTTGTTTAAAACTTAAATATTATTTTTGGACAATAATCTTTTGGACAATATTTTTTTTTTGATACGTCGAGCTCAAACGACGTTTTAAACTAAGGGCGGTCTTGGAGGCAACCCAAGTTATCTTTTCTATTTTCTTTATTTTCCACATTTTGCCCCGGATGGCTCTGTCAAGCTGAAGCCTCTGCGATCGCCTGCTCCAACGTATCTAAATCCATCACGAAGGACAAAGAAGACATTCATGAAGTTCCAAAGAGCAAGCATGGGGGAGTGGAATCAATCAACTTTCGCGACGCATAAATCCAGGGAAGTACCTGTTATTCAATTCTGTACTTTTATTTCTATTTTTTTCTCTCTCTCCTTCCCCCCTTTCTCCATTGAGGACAATGCCCATTTTTAGCTTGGGGGAGGATTTCCTCTTTCTCTTTTCTTTATTTTGTTTCCCTGTAAAAATCAATCAAAAAATCAAAGAAATTCTTATGCTTTCTCCTTTTTATTCCTAAAGAAAAATCTAAAAAAAAGATAATATCTTTAAAAATAAATAAATAAAAAGAATATTTCAAAATAAAAAAAAAATATTATGCTAATTTTGGTATTTCAATAGTATTCCTTATTTTTGTTTTGTTTTTCTAAAAATTCCTTATAACAATTTAGCGAACTATAATATTTCTAATCGTTCTTTTTAATTATATTTCACAAGTAAAATGTTGGCCATACTGTGTTTCTAATTCACAGTAGCATGTTAACGTCAAACATTTTTTTTTCTAAAACTCGCATTTTATTATGGTTTTCGTTCTTTATTTTCTTTACTTTCTTAAAAATATTTCATCCACTATTTTTTTTCATTTTTGGATAATTTTTATAATGTTGACTTTTAATTAGCGTAGTAGATATGAATGATCCAAGTCGCCTATTATTTCTATTTTCAAGATAATTTCATTAATCTTCTTTTATTATCTAGGACTTGCTTTTTGAAATTTTTCAAAACTATGCTTTAGATAAATTTAAAAGCTTGAAAATGATTTAGGCCATTTTTGTTTTCGTTTGAGCCTTCTTGCCAACCTAAAAAATTTTACCCCTAGTTAGCTGTTTTTGATCTTTTTTCCAATTTTAATTGATATCTGCACTTATCATTTCATCTTCACCAAAGCCAAATTTTCCAACCTATCTAATCACACTAACCTTTTTGAGTTTCATTAAAAAAAATTTCATGATTATGATAGGTTATTTTGTGATATTTTTGGAGAAGTTTTTGAAAAAGTATGGTCAAAAGAAGTGTTTACTTTTGTTTGGCCAATCTCAAAATGAAAAGAAAAAAAATTAATTATTGCCTTTGTTTTGAAAAGAAAAAAAATGGAACAGAAAAAGAAAAAAAATATTTTATTTATAAATTTTTTGAAACTCTTTGTTTTGGGTTAGTGTGTTTTTTAAGCCTCCTTGTTTATCTTTGAATTCCATCCTAATCATAATCCTAAACAAAACGTTTCGGTTCTAATAAGTCCTTTTGATTCATGCTTTTGAATTTTATTTATTATCTAAGTAAAGACGAAAAGTAAATCAGTATCAGTTTTGGATTTAAATTTAGATTTATGTTATTTAATTGATATAGTCATAATGTATTGCTTGGATCTCTTAATAGCTCAATGCGTTTTTTCATTTTGTTGCTTTGCTTAATTTTATTTAAAGAATTTTGTTAAAGTTTTTGATGATTTATTTTTGTTAGTAAAGTTTATAAATTGTAAACCATGTTTAAGTAATTGTTTTATGTTTACATTTCATCTTCTCCCTACTTAGAATTTCACATAGTACTTGTGTAAGCATAATTAGAACTTTTGATTAGTCACTTTTTATGTTAGCTAGTTTTTATATCTTTGATTGGGGACAAGCAAAGCTTAAGCTTGGGGGAATTTGATAGTACGTTTTGTAGTCTAAATTATTAGGGTATTTTCTTGTTTTTTAATACACGAATCATGTCTTGTAAGCTTATATATTGACCTCCTTATGTATATATTATTGTCACTAATGTTTTATTCTCATTTTACAGGTTTTTAGAGTTTTCTGCCAAAAATGACCTGACACGCCCCCCTAACATGCCCTCCCTAGGTGTGTCATAGGGCGTGTAGCCTGAGCTAGAGGAAGGATGACGCCAGAGCCAAAATACCGAGAAAAACTGATGACACTCCCGCCTGACACGCCCTCCCTAGGTGTATCGCAGGGCGTGTCACCCTCATCCCGAAGCCTTCTGCTGCATTTAAATATTTTCCGTTGCTACACGTCAACTGTACTGACACGCCCCCCTACACGGGTGTGGACCTGGGGCGTGTCCCACATTTTTTAATGACTCACGGATTTTCGACCAATGATTGAGACTTGATATGCCTTACACGCCCCTCTTATATGGGCATGGCCCATGGCGTGTCCACCGACGTATAGAAGCAATCATCATTCCCGCCAGAATTCAGAGCCCGAGGTCAAATCCGTGCATGTAATGCCCCCCTGACACTCCCTCCTTAGGTGTGATAGAGGGCGTGACCAACCTGTGAGAATTTCTATAAATTCACTGGTACCCCCTTGTGTCCAGAACAGTTTTGGGTTGAGAGGGGAGGTGCTGCCCTTTTATTTCTTAGTCTTTTTCATACTTTCTCCCCTCTCTCTCTTTCTTATTTTAGTTCCTTTCTAATCCTAGCTTAGTTTACTCCTTTTGTATTAGCTTTTGTAATAACTTTAGTAGCTTAATGTTAAATCTAGTTTATGTTTTCTATTTCATTGCACTTGTAATTTTCCTTCAAGTTATAGTTCTCTCTTTTGATATTAATATAAAGTTCCCCTTTTTTTATCTTTGTGTTCTTATTGCACTTCTACTCATCCCTCCTCCTCCACTACGCTATGTTTAACTAATCCTCCTTTTACTCAATCTTTATGATCTGAGGTTCGAGTTGATTAAGTTATGATGCTTTGATTTTACTTTTTATTTTTAGGGTTTAGGCCTTCGATTTACTCTTGATTATTCATGTTTGGAGTTATATCATCGATATATAATTTCCATTTCTGTTTTCACTCTTAGCTACCGAGAGGCTCGTATTTTAAAGTGAACACTCAAGAGTAAAGAGAGTTGTATGCACCCCTCGAGAGAGGAAGATATCCAAATCTCCCGGATTGGAGTGAAATCCAAAAGTGGGGTTTACCGCATAAAGCGAGCTTTAGGCCTCCGATTTGGATGAGAGTTCGGTCGGACCTTCCTAAACTCATTTGGGCATGAATTAGAGAGAAGCGTGTTCAAGCTTTGGGAACCTCCACGGTCAAGGACTTTACCCTTTTATGTTTAGGTTTTTTATCACATTTTTAGTCAACTCTTGCCGAGGTGATTCTCGATCGAGTGCTTTTCCAGTTCATCGTTTCAACCCTTCATTGTGATCACTTTTAATAGCTATTTATTTAATTGCAAGTAGTTCTCTTTTAGCGCAATATTTCTTCCCTTATTCGGAATTACTTTTCTCTTAACCCTAAAACCATGCTTCGATAAGATAATAGTTTTTGTGTGAGAAGGTTTACTCAACAGTTCTCGGATTTCAATACGACACTTGTGTCCCCTAGCTACAGTTCGATAGGTATACTTGACTAATTGGATTCCTAGTTCGGCTCTCTTTTCTCTTGCATGAAAAGAGATCACAAGGGTCCCACAACGATGCTGATCTTTCTAAAGACAAGCAATGCTATAGACCACTTGGCACACCTAGTATAACTAATCAGTATTGTTTATAACCCAAGGCATGAGAGCAGTGTATCTTCCATTTCCTTCTCAGGATTTGTGAATTTTTCTCTTTTGTGCCCTTCTAAGGGAGTGCGGCTAGTCCGCTTAAGGTATGACTACACTCTTGATGACCTTTCACGGGCAAGTGATGCCTAAGGCCCCCGGGGAACACCTAGGGTGCATCCGTCCTTTTTTTTTGGTCATCTTCGGGTCCATCTTTTTTGCTTATGCTCATCTTGTATACTCGTCTTGCATAAAGCTCTATCAGATGATGGTTAACAATGTCTCTACTACTCTTATTGGATGTTTCTGGTACTAATTGATAGTTAGAGAATCTGGTTCTTTATATTGAAAAACTATTCAGTTGAAGTCTAGTTAGTGCTCTCATCTTACTGATTAGGATTTCATATTGGAGAAATCATATCTGACCATGCCAGAAAATTTGATAGAATTGATTTCAAAATAACCCAAACACCTAGAGGGGGGGGTGAACAGGTTCTTTTCTTTTTTACTTAAGGCAGAATAATTATTCTGATCTTAAAATAGAATCTAACTATTCCACAGCAATCACAACACAGAATTCACAATCACACATACATCACAGATTGCACACAGGTTTATAGTTGTTCCCCAAGGTCTGGGTACATCCACTTTCCCCCTTCACCTATCTAGAAGTGTGCTAGATTCGGCCTAACTTCTTTCTTCTTCTCAGATCCACAAAACTTAAAGCTCAGAACCCTGAAAGGTTCCTACAACTCAGAACCCTATAAGGTTCCTACAACTCAGAGTGTAACCACACTCTTACAACTCAGGCTAATAGCCCTACCTCAGCATTCCCACAAGGCCTACAACTCAGAGAATAATTTCTCCTACACTCAGGCTCAAAAGCCCTACCACTCAGATATCTATATCTCCTACACTCAGCCTTTATAATATAGGCTTACAACTCAAGTCTTTGAAAAGATCCTACAAATTTTGATAAGTGTTTTAGATGGACTCTTTCCCTTGTCGAGAGAGAAGGGATAAAACGTTTCTTGATCAGCTTCTTGATAAAACTGATGGCTGAAATTAACCTGTTCTTAGCTTTCTTCAAAGCTTATTGAATCTGAACTCAGTAGGGTTGATCTCCTTTGAAGTTAACTGGCTGGCAACTTCCTTCTTAGATTTGAGAATAAATCTGAATCCTTCTTAGCAGATTAGTTCAAGATCTGCTTCTTAAGAGACTTATAAATGTCTCCTCCTTTACTTCAACTGTTGGAGATCTCTCTCTCTCTCTCTCCAGAACTTCTGAAGTTTCTTCAGAATTCTTGCTTGAATTCTCCTTAGATCTTCTCACGAAAATCTTCTTTTGTGTGACGTGCACTTCCTTGATCAATGATCAATACTTCAATAGTTATTCGTGTGGTTATTATTATTGTTCACGTTGTTGTTGATTTGACAGAATCCATCTATATATAGACTTCATCCATGGTAACCGGCTGATCTGATTTCTAACAAACTTTTGACAAGTCTGATAGCTTTAGTAAACTTGTTGGAATACACAGTTGTCAAGTCTCCAGTCGGTTCTTGAACCTTTGTCTTTGTCAACAAAGCGTCGAGACTGATTGTCATTATGTGTCGACACAAGTAGATTAAGTGTCGATGCAGGCTTTGGTGATGCCAACATAGCTCCTTTGGTGTCGACACTGCTTCTTGATACTGCATCTATAGAGTGTGTCGACACAGCTTCTTTGTGTCGAAACAGACACTTCTTTACTACACAACAAACAACATTGTTGAAACTCTATTGTGTGTCGACACAGTTGATGTAGTCACAAAATTCTTTGTGTTGACACTGCCTCCAGGTGTCGACACATTTGATGTCGACTAATACATCTGTGTGTCGAAACTACCTCCCGGTGTCGACACAGTTGATGTCGACTAATATTTCTGTGTGTCGACACTGCCTCCCGGTGTCTACACAGTTGATGTTGACTAATAAATTCTTTGTGTCGACATAGTTGCTTCAGGTGTCGGCACAGCTTTTCCAAGTGTCGACACAGGCTTTCTTAAGTGTCGACATATGGACTTAGAAACTTTTTCCTTCATTTTAGCATATCCTTTACCTGCACATATAAACTCAAAATAACATCAAATACACCTTGAAGTATATCATTGAGCTAAGTGAGACTTCTTCAAATCAGATACATATTTTCCAATATACCCAACAAAATTGTTGTTGTGGCTTGATCTCTGCTTGATTTTCTTATTCAGTAATAACAGGATTTCATGGATATTTCTTCTGTAGTTTATTCATATCTATCTTATCGCAATAACTTTTAGCAGAAGATTTATCCATAAAATCCTCAGGTACTCGACTTACTTTTCTTTCATATCTGATACTCACTCTTCTTTTGCAGAGATTAGCAAATATTTGTAAGTTCTCTTAAGGTACTTGCAGCTTAGTTCTCTTTCATATTTGCTACTCACCCTTCTTTTGTAGAGATTAGCAGATATTTGTAGGTTCCCTTCAGGTACTTGCAACTTACCTTTCTTTCATATCTGTTACTCACTCTTCTTTTGCAAAGATCAACAGATATTTGCAAGTTCCCTTCAGTTACTTGCAGCTTTGTTTTCTTTCATATCTTCTACTCACTCTTCTTTTGCAGAGATTAACAAATATTTGCAAGTTCCCTTCAGGTATTTACAACTTAAATTTCTTTCATATCTGCTACTCACTCTTCTTTTGCAGAGATTATCAGATATTTGCAGGTTCCCTTTAGGTACTTGCAACTACCTTTCTTTCATATCTGTTACTCACACTTCTTTTGCAGAAATTAGCAGATATTTGCAAGTTCCCTTCAGGTACTTGGAGCTTTGTTTTCTTTCATATCTACTGCTTACCCTTCCTTTTGCAGAGGTTAACAGGTGCTTGCAAGTTTCCTTCAGGAAACTGCAAGTTATTATTCTTGTATGCCTTCCTCTCACCTTTGTTTTGTAGAGTTCAATTGAAGACATTCACGTCTTCTTCGTTTTGCAAAAACAACTCAGGTACACGCAAGATGTGCCTCTTTTCGCCTACATTATTTTTTCCTTTGCTGGAAAAAATATAGGCATTGACAAACCTTTTCTGAGGATAGACATCAGGTTCTTTCTCTCCCTGCCTCATGTTCTTCCGAGGGGAGGATCACGATTTTCATGGGTCTCCTACTTTTTTGAAGTTACCTTCGGGACTTAAAAAAGTGCGGGGATTATGTTAACCCATAAATTGGCGATCCCTCCCAAGGTAGTAGCTCCCAAGTCGCGGCCTAGTCCAGGTTCCACCTAGAGGTCGCGGCCTGTCTCAGCCCCTTCTCTAGGTCAGGCAGATAGACTTCTCGATCCTCTCAGGCCGCGTGGCTAGGGTGGTCTCCCAAGTCTAACTTCTCAGGTCGCGCAACAGTCGTTCGTTCTACAGGGGTTGCAGACTGCTTCCACATTCCGCCCCTGTAGGCCGCGCGGTTTGATCGACTGACCGCGCAATGGTTCTCTCTATCAACTAGTGAGGACTACCCAACTAGTTGGCGGACTCGTATTTTTATCTGCCCAGACCACTCAGTAGCCGCATGCTCAGTAGGAAGCGCGGTCTGATCTTCAGCCCGCTCCTGCAGGTCGCCTGGCTAGCAAGGCTACACTATTACCAGGTGACCACCCTATCTACAAGTGCGGACAGCTCTTCGCTACATCCAAGTTTGCCAAGAAGTAGGCGACCTGCCTCCAGGTTGCCCAATAGTAAGCGAACTACTCCACCTGTCTGCTTGCAGTTCACGGACTTGGTCTTTGTCCGCCCGAGGATGGACTTCGCAGCAGGACTGTCAACCTGCACAACATCCAGCGACCAACCCTTCAGTCCACCAGCAGGTGGAGGACTCGATCTCAGTCCGCTTGAGGAAGGACTTGGCAGCAGGATCGACAACTCTTCAACATACCGCACAACACAACGCGGATTCAACTCCAGCCCGCTAGACGGTGGCGAGCTCCCTCCTCCAGCTGGGGCGATCTTCTCTTTCTACCCGCTAGAGAGAAGCGAACTATCTCTATCCAGCAGCAGAGGTGGACTCATCCTATCCACCGCGAGCTAGGCAAACTCATTGTGCAGTCCGCCAGAAGCACTTCGACTTCCCCAGCGCCGGGTTCTTCTTAGCAGTCTACGACCTTCCTCCTCAGTCCCCAGCATGTCGCGGACTCAATCGTAACTCACCGCCCTACTAGGGGTAACGTTACCAAGACCGTCTCCAGCCCAAGCATATAAATAGGCCCCCATACCTCTTATTTTGGGGGAGGATGACACTGGACACACGAGTTAGGAGGGACAACAGACGATAGATCCAAGGCATCAAAAGCTGCAGACACAACTTTCCTATCCATGTGGCTAGCCCTTACAGCCTATTCCCCGCCCTTGGCTCCAACAACCTCAACTTTTTTTCGGCCTGATCGTGCAGTCTGCTCGACTTGAAGTAACAAGTTGTGTTATCAGCTAACCGCGCAGTCTGCCGACCTCTTTGGTCAAACCCCGCGATCTCTAGAATCTTCTTTCCTCTAACCGCCAGCTTCCCTTTGTACCCTTGTATCCTTTATATTCTTATGTAAAGGACTCAACTCAAGTTGTAATATCTGATTCATAATCAAAGGAAAGCCCGTCGCAAAAGTGGTATTTAAGCCATAGCGGGCGAACTCTGCTGTTGTCGCTGCCAACGGCCCCATATCTCTCTCTCTCTCTCTCTCTCTCTCTCTCTCTCTCTTTCACGCTCTCAGTATCAACCAACAAAGCTAACCTTCAAAGAAACCGTCTTCTCTACGCATACTCATTAACCTCCCATTATCCCCGTATCCTCATCAACCTCTCAACCTCAGAGGTACCATTCCCCGCAATCTCTTCATCCCCACTCGCGAGACCAAACACCCGTTATCTATTGGTGCTCCCATTTCCCTCATCAACATTCCCTTTCTCATCCTTGTCCAGAGACACAATTGAACCCATTGGAGTCCTCATAGAGGTTTCATTCTCCATTCAAAATTTCTTAAGAATCTCCTTAGTGTTCATCGGAGAGATGAAAATTCCATCTTCAGATTGCTTCACCTAAATTCCTAAGGAATGCTTTAGCTCGCCCATACTGCTCATTTCAAACTACCCTTGCATAAGTTTAGAAAACTTTTTGCAAAGGGTGTCTTCTGTAGAGCCAAATATGATGTCGTCAACATAGATTTGCACTAGCAATATCTTGCCTTTAACTTCCCTATGAAATAATGTCGTGTCTAACTTTCCCCTTGTGAACTTGTTCTTAAGAAGGAAGCTAGACAACATCTTATACCAAGCTCGAGGAGCTTGTTTCAGGCCATATAAGTATTTATTCAAAAAGTAAACGTAATCAGTGAATAGAGAATTTACAAAACCCGGGGGTTGTGCTACGTATACTTCCTCTTTCAAATTCCCGTTGAGGAATGCTGACTTCACATCCATTTGGTAGACTGTGAAGCCTTTGAGGGAAGCATACATAATAAATAACCTGATCGCCTTGAGCCGAGGCACTGGAGAAATGGTCTGGTCGAAGTTGATCCCCTCTTCTTGTCGATATCCTTTTGCTACAAGTCTTGCCTTATTATTGATGATCACCTAATTTTCGTCCAGCTTGTTTCTGAATATCCACTTGGTGTCGATCACGTTCTGTCCATGTACCAGCTCCCATACTTTGCATCGTTCAAACTAATTGAGCTCCTCTTGTATTGCTAGTATCCAAGAAGCATCTTTGTTTGCTTCCTCGAACTTCTTCTGCTAAACCTGAGATAGAAAACTAAGATGCATAATCTCATTAGTTGTACCTCTTCTGGTTCTGATGCCATCGCTTGGCTCTCCTATTATTTGATCAGTTAGAAGATCTCTTAGGTGTCTTAACCCTAGATTCCTTACTCTCCCTCCAACATGCTCTACAACATCTGGTACATCCTCTATAGTTTGTGGCAATTCTTCCTCTAGCGGCTGTTCATCCACCAAGCCTACATCGACGAGTTTGACTGAGCTTGGAGCTTCCTCTTTTATAGCTTCATCCATGATTAGCTCCTTGAACCCGGTACCTGCATCTGCACTAATAACACTAGACGAGCTGCTATGGAGCATGTTAGACTCATCAAATATAACATTTATTGACTCTTCTACCACCAGAGTTTTCTTATTAAAAATCTTATATGCCTTACTATGGCTATTATAACCTACAAAATTACCTTCAAAACATTTTTCACTAAATTTTGTGTGGTAATACTTCCCATTATTAAGTACGAAGAATTTGCTTCCAAAGATTCTAAAATAGGATACAGTCGGTTTTCTGTCCTTCAATAGCTCATAGGGGGTCTTACTATAGCTTTGGTTGATAAGTGCTCTATTTGTCACGTGACACGCTGTGTTGACTACTTCAGCCCGGAAGTACTCCAAAAGTGAAGCGTCATTCAACATAGTTGTATATGCTTCAATTAAGGTTCTATTCCTTCTCTCAGCAACTCCATTTTGTTATGGAGTGCACGTGGAGGAAAACTCATGAAAGATACCTTGAATTTCACAGAATTATGTCATGACACTAGGCTCAAAATCTGTTCCGTGGTCACTTCTGATTTTGACCATTGAGCAGTTCAATTTGTTCTGAATTTGCTGTATAAGATTAGTGAAAGACTCGAAGGTGTCTGACTTGTGCAAGTAAAATGCTAGTTGTCATCATCAATTATTAATATGTAGACCTTACCTCCTAAGCTGTGAATTGGCATACATCCGAATAAGTCCATATGAAGTAAGTATAAACTTCTTGAAAAATCTTTATTAGCTATGCCCTTGAAGGTAGACCGTATTTGCTTACCCAATTGACAGGAGTGACATGGACTCTCTTTAAGGCACTTAATGTTGGGGGAATCACGCACTAAGTTGTGAGAAAATAACATATTTATAGTTTTGAAATTAATATGTGTTAATCTCTTGGGCCATTGGTCACAGAGAGACACACTACTTTTAGCCTTAAAACACACATGGGTAGAATTGTATAAACAAAGGAAATTCGAACAGAAAATATTTCTGCTCCAAGTGCCTGTTAAGACCATCTCCAAATTTGCAGACGATTTTATCAAACATTTGTCCCTGCATAACTCAACGTTGTAGCCATTATCACATAGTTGACTTATGTTTATAAGATTATGATGTAATCCTTCAACATAAGCTATGTTTGTAAAAGAGACTACGTCATTGGAAATCATACCATAACCTTTTGTTGTTATCATATCTGACCCTCCAAAGATCACTTTTGGTTCATCTTTGACTAGGATGTACTCAAGTAAAAGTCTTCTTGTCCCGGTCATGTGCCAAGAGCATCCACTATCCAAATACTAGATAAGATTTTTTGTGGCCTTTGGACATACCTCTAAAAACAATTCATTTTACCTTAGGAACCCAAATGTATTTGGGTCCTTGGTTCTTTGTTAACTGAACACCACTAGGAACATTAACCTTGTGAGTGGTCAGTCTCACATTGCTAACTCGTGGGGTTACATAATTAGCAAGATTATACCAACAATCTGCGCCAAAGTGTCCCATTTTGTCGTAGCACCAATAGTCAAACCTATTGTACCTCCTTTTGTACTCCTGCTTTTTCTTTTGAAGCTGAGGTCTAGCAGGGGAAGTATTCTTTGAGGTGGAGGCCTCCTAGTTTTAGCATACATAGGAGCTCCCCATCTCTTTAGCCTTAGGCACACCAGTTTTGTCTTTTGGTGCCTTCTTATTGTTATGGCCATGTATATAAGGACCATAACTCTTCATCTTAATTCCTTCATAAGGTGCTTTGTTTACGTTGGCACCAAAGTCATGGGGATGGGTCCATTCCTGGTATCTATTCTTGGGCTCTACATAAGTAGGCCTAGCATAATGATAATAGGATGACTCCAGATAACACTTGTTTGTCGGGAAGATTACCTTCCTAACTGAGGGTTGATCCATGGGTTCCTTCCCCTTTTCCTTAGCGCTAGCCTTCTTGGAAGCCTTATCCTTTCCAGATATGTGGCCAAGACCACTACCCTTCTTCTGAGCTGAAAACTCATCAATGAGAGGGAGAACAGTCTTTGGCTTGGAGAAACTCTCAATGAGTTTTCTTTCTGCCGCGAGCTTTTCTTCCAGCTCATCAAGATACTTTTCTTTCAAACTCAGTGTCTCAGCGGAGCCCTTAAGTTCCTCTTTCAAGGAGTGGACTTCATCTCTAAGAGGAAGTAATTGTGCAATTTCTTCCTTCAGATTAGCTTCCACTGCCTTGAGGGAGGAAATCTCTTTTAACTGCTTTTGGACTACCTTGCGACATTTGTCGAAAGCCTTTAATAGGTGCTCGTGCTGAGCCATCAATTCTAGTTCTTCCTCATCAGAAGAATTGTCTTCATGACCATTAGTGGACGTTTCAGACTCAGAGAGTATGGTGTGCAAATTTACCTTCCCGTGGTACTCAGAGTTGTCCACTTCCTCACTTGATTGTGCCATAATCCCGAAGTATGCTTGCTCATTTTCTAAGATTGACTCACTCGAGTCACTGTCACTGAGGGTCTTCGGCTTCTTGGTGATGAATAACTTTTCTTCTTTTCTTTTTCCCTTGAAGTATCTCTATTTTTCCTTCTTGAAAACATCCTTCTTCTTATAATGACACTCCGCAATCACTTGCCCTAACTTATTGCAACAGTAACAAACAATGTCAGAGGAAAACATGTTTATTCGGTCTTGATTTATACCTATCCTCCTTATTATAGCTTTTCTGTGAGCGATCTCCTTCTCGATGTGATTTTTTATAGTCAAAGGAGGATGACTGATTCTTCGTCTGTCTTCTCTTGCTGAGCATTTTCTTAAACTGCTTGGATATGAGAGAGAATTCTCTATCCGATAGCTCAGAGTTGTACGTGCTTGGCTCAGAGTCTTCTATAGTATCGATGGCTCGTGTCCTTATGGGTGACATAGCTTTAGACTTTCTCGGCCCTTCAGCCTTCAGAGCCACTAGCTTGTCTCTGCTTGAAGTTTTGTTTCTTTGCTCCTCCTTCCTGGTGTTCATCTGGATTTCGTAGGAGAGCAATTTACCAAATAGGTTCTGGGGGTTAATTTCCAACAGTTTCCAAAATTCCCTAATAGCAACAACTTTGGTGTCCTAGTCTATCTTAGGAATTTGTCATTGAGCTCGCCATTTGTGAATGTGCGACCATAATTCCTGATTTCAGTGACGATCTTGAAATTTTTTTCGAAGCTGTCAGCAATAAAATCACTTGATCCTTGCTTAAACGCTTTGTACTATTGATTCAGTAAAGATCTTCGATAGTATCGAACTTCCTCAGTCCCTTCCATCAGAACTAGTAAGCAATCCCACATCTCCTTGGCAGACTTGCAGTGGAATAAGTTTTGGAGCATAGAGTCATCCACTGCACTTGCAATGATGTTCTTCGCTTTCTTATCCAAGGATACCAAAGAAATCTCATCCTTCGTTAAATCCATCATTTTCTTAGGGATCAAAATTTCTTGATTCAGAGATGAAGCTTGAGTAGGAATATGTGGTCCTTCTTCCACTATCTGAAAAAATTCTTAGATCAACAGCTTCCATAAAGAACCTGACTCTTTCTTTCCACATGGGAAAATTTTATTTAGTGCAAACATACAGCTTCATGGATGACATGTCCTTGCTTCTGTCCATAGTGAATATGCAGAATCTCTGAACAATAGATCAGGAATCTTGTTCAAAGTGTTAGCCTTATTGAACAAAACACCCCTCTAATACCAATTGAAAGTATCTAGCGTCTACCTAAATCACCTAAATGGGGGGGTGAATAGGTGATATTTGTGTCTTTTCGCGGAATTAAAAATCACTTAAAAATAAGCACATAAACACAGAGATTTCATAGTGGTTCTCTGAGTTGGGTACGTCCACTTTCCCGCCTCGCCTATCTACCATAAAGGGCTAGATTTGTCAACTTCACCTTTCTCAGATTATCAACAATCTTACATCTCAGAGCCACAACTCCTATAACTCGGAGACGATGCTCCTACTACTCGATCCACAACTGGATCTACAAACTCGATCCATAAACGTATCTACTACTCGATCCACAAATGGATCTACTCACTCGATACACAAACGGATCTACAAACTCGAAGAAACTTCTCCTATAAGAGTAAATAAAAGTTACAAAAATTATTACAATTAATCCTTTGCAAGATCTAAAAACTTTAGTCCTCCGTTCTTCGAAAAAGGTTGCTCTTGATTTCACATGGAGAACAAGGGGAAATCTGAAATATTCCAAAGATCATGAAACTAGAGTCTTCAAATGTCTAGATCTGGATGAATAGAAGTCTTTAGAAGGCAGCAATCCAGATGTAGAGATCAAAGAAGATGATATCTTATTGTGCTCGCAGGTATCGGCCGATCAGAATGTGTCAAACGAAATTAACGCCGACGGTCATTGATTAGGAATATTTTTTTGGTTTGAATCAGAGATCTATTTTGGACAAAAAAAGATTTTTTTTAATAAGGAAAAACATCTCTAGGTATTTATAGAGATAAATCCTCCAACTGTACAAAGGAATTTTCCAAAAACGAATGGCGAAATTTACTGTGCATGGCCGACAAAACTCGTCACTAGTTATTTGAAATTTTCAGAAAAATGACCTAAGTAAAATTCATCGAGTATCATCAAGCTTCATAATGATACTCGCCGAATACATCTTGATATACGACGAATATGCCTTTGTCAAATCATCTCAGGCCGGCTGGTCACTTGACACCATGGTGACAAGTGAGACTTGACGAATTTGTCGAGTGTCACCAGTCATACTCGACGAATTCGTCGAGTATCGATCAATAGACTCGAGGCAGTCAACGTCTATATTCGACGAATTAGACTTGGAAAAATCTAGAGAAGTAGTGTTGACTTGACTCGACGAATTCGGCGTGTATCACTTAGCATATTCGACGAATTCAGTGAGTATCATTAGATACATTCGACGAATTCGGCGAGTATGCACAATGATACTCGACGAATATTACTTAACAGATTTTTCGCACTCCAATGAATTTACCCTAAGTATATACGATGAATTTGATGGGTATTGGTAAGTATACTCGACTAATTTGGTGTGTATCAATGACGATACTCGACGAATTCGATGTGTATGCTCAACAATTCTCGCTGAATTTTACTTAGGTAAAATTCTTGTTTTCCTGGGTCTAACCCTTGACCATCCTTTAGCCTCTCTTATACTTGGGATAGAAGTACACCACAATAGAGAGATTACACGTGATTCAACATGCTGGCCTACATAATGAGGAATTACATTGTGTTGTCCTGTGTTTACTTACCCACTATAACCTAACATTGGTGTGTACTTAGCAATGTGAACCTGCAAGTACATAACTGAAAAATAGCATCAAATACAATCTCAATTCATCTTAGCTTGGTTGGACCCTTCTACAAATAAGGGTTATTGTGGATACAATACCCAACACTACCAAAGATCTTGAGATATGCAAGGTTTGGTTTTCTGCCCTTCATGATGTCATAGGGAGTCTTCTTGTGGCTCATGGTGATAGAAGCTCTATTTAGGACATGACATGCAGTATTTACTGGCTCAGCTCATAAATATTCTGGGAGAGATGTGTCACATAGAAAAATCCTAGCAACTTTAATGAGAGTTTTATTCTTCCTCTCAGCAATCCCATTTTGCTGGGGTGTTCATAGAGAAGAAAATTCTTGATGAATCCCTTGCTCTTCACAAAATCTTGTCATGCGTTTAGAATGGAATTCAGTCTCATTGTCACTTCTGATTTTGACCACAGTACTGTCTAATTTATTCTGAATTTGCTTGACAAAATTCTTGAAGATATCAAGGGTTTCAAACTTTTTCTTAAGAAAGAAAACCCAAGCAAATCTAGAAAAGTCATCAACAACCATAAGGGTGTATACTTTCCTACCTAGACTATGAACTATCATAGGACCAAACAAGTCTTTATGTAGGAGTTATAAGCACCTCATGGAGTCTTTGGTCCCAATGCTCTTAAAGGAAGCCTTGGTCTTCTTGCCCTTTTGGCATGCATAACAAATACCCTTCTGAGTGCATTTCATCTTAGGACCATTCCTAACTAGCTCTTCACTAAAGAGCTTGCCAATGGCCTTATAGTTTAAATGAGCTAGCCTCTTGTGCCATTGTACATAATATAAGACTTTCTTATTTGCAAATAGACATATAGGGGAGTCTTTACCTAAACAAGGAAAGTTTAGACAATACACATTTCCACTCCTAGTTCCTGTAAAGATGACCTCTTGGTCACTTGACCTCTTAATTTGACACTTATCCTTGTGGAATACAATGACATAGCCAAGATCAGAGAGTTGTCTTATGCTTATTAGGTTGTGTTGCAACCCTTCAATATAAGCAACTTTTGAGATTGTGACAAAGTCATTGGTAATCATACCATAGCCTTTAGTGACTCATCTCTCTGAAACCACCAAAGATTACTTTGGGCCTTCACTATAGTGTACTTCTTCAGGTAACTCCTTGTTACAGTCATGTGCCTGAATATCCACTGTATAAGTACCATATAGGGGTATGGGAACTTGGAATAACCTGCAAAACATGATTTAATTTTCCTTAAGACCCCAATATTTATTGGGTCGTAAGTTCTGGTTATCCTGAAATAGAAACTGTCTTCCTGCAGATTTTTTAACAGGTAGACTACGTCTAGCTCTGAGCACAATAGGATTGTGCCAACAATCTAAGGCAAAATGCCCCACTTTGCCACAACACCAACACTCATGAATGTTGTGTCTTCTTTTCTAAGCAGGTTTGGAAGTTTGGTATGCTGCTGATTACACAGAAGGACGAACAACTGCCTTCTTCTTATTTCTCCCAGCCATAATCTGACTGAAGGTGATTCTGTTAGTGTAAGAACTTGGTTTTTCTTGAGATCTACCAACAATTGTCTTCTTTGCAGAAGACATGCTATTGATGGACTCAATAATGACCAAGTCAGGCTTACTAACAGACCTGCCCTTAGTCTAACTGTGTGCTGGAAGATCCTTAGAAAAGGCCACTACCTTATTCTTGAGTGTGGGGGCTGGTGCACCAAATACAAATGGTCTATGATGGGCCATTTGAATTTCCTCATGGGGAGCCTTAAAGGCACTCATCCCCTTGTTATACCTTCCACCATAGTTGTGAACATTTTTTTTCACACTAGTGGATCTACCATTCATCCCATGACCATATGTCCTCTCTTAGTCATACTTGTTTGAAGGTAACAACACTTTCTTGAAAGAAATGGGAGGCAATGATGTAAGTGGCTGAATTGGAGCTTTGCCTTTCCCTTTGGAATGGGAAACTCTAGTGTTCTCCTTGAATCCCAACCCCTTTTTATCCTTTTGAGAGGAGGAGTCAATCAAAGGTAACACTGACTTAGGCTTAGAGAACCTACCCACTATTCTTTTCTCCCTTTTTAGCTTCTCCTCAAGATCCATAATGATCATGTTCTTATTGTTGATGGTCCCAATATGGATGATTGAGATAGCCTTTAGTTTGTCGACTTCCCTCATTTTCTGGTCCAGCAAGGATGTTGACTTAGACCGATGGGAAGCATCTAGCTATAGGGAGGTGATCTCCTCAGCTTGCTTCTTGGACAACTTCTTGCTTCTTTTGAAAACATCCAGAAGGGAACCATATTGGTCAATCAATTGATTGACATCTTCCTCAAATTCAGATTCATCATCATCACTTAATGAGGATGCATTTGAATCTTGAATAGTCTCAAAGCAAGTCTTAAAAGAAGAACTAGATAAAGAATGCACCTTGTCTGGACCAGGCTGATCCTAGCTAGATTCCTCATTTGACATGGCCATCAACCCATAGCAGTTCATGGCATATTCTTCATCATCATCCTCCTCTGAGTCACTGTCTGAATATGACAGAGGGGCCATGATCCCTTTCCTAGCATCAGGATAGTCTTCAGCTTCTTCAGCTATAAATAACCCTATATAGGCTTCTTCTTCAAACTCTGAAGACGCTGAGTTAGATTGACTCCAAATCTACTCCTTCTTGGAATTGAAGGTTCTTTCCTTCTTTCCTTTGTGATGGTGGACCTTTTTCTCACCATACTCTTTTATCGTTACTAGGCAGTCAACAATTACATGCCCATGTTTGCTGCAGCAATAGCAAAAAACTTTTAAAAAAACTTGTTTACTAGGTTAAGAGTCACACCTGTCTCCTTTGGAGTGCTTTTTCTTGTGATGAGAGGAGGAGGAAGGTCTTCTCCTCCACTGATTCTTCTTCATTAACTTCTGAAACTGCCTGGAGAAGGCAGTAAAATCTTCATAAGATAGGTTACTGTTTGATGTGCTTGGCCTTGAGCTGTCTGATTCAACATGCCTTTTTGGATGAGAGGAAATCCTCTCCTTGCTCCTATTTGTGCCCTCAACTTTGAAGGAAAAAGTCTTTTCTATAGTCTAGGATTCGTGTAATATCTTCTCCTCCTTCCTGGCAGATAGCTGCATCTCAAAGGAGAGCAGCTTCCCAAATAGGGTGTGAGGTGGCGTACCAGCCAAAATTGCCACCTCTCTGATGGCGCAGATCTGTGTCCCAGTCTAAAGTTAGACACTTGAAGTGTTGGAACCCCAGGTGATTTTGGCTAGGTTCACTTCTTAGGGTATGACTCTTGTTGTATAGTTGGGTCAAGTATTTTATCTTCCTAATCTTAGGTCAGTCCTACATCTTACAGCATCAAAGACCTACCTGAAGACAGTATCAGATAACAGCCCTAGAAGTTATGTGTTGAAGTAATTTATGAGCTCGACGTTCTTCGAGCTCAGGTCGACATACTCTAAGTGAAAGACAAGAGTTTTGTGGTCTGCGAACTTGGCAAAGAAGTTGTCTGTTTTAAGGTCGACGATCTTCAAGTGTAGGGCAGCTCTAATCTCAAAGATCTTCAAGCTCAGACTCAGCCAAAGTTTTGAAAAGTTTATTTGAAGAGCCAAGGTCGAAGAATGTGTTTTCTGAGGTCGACAATCTCTGATCTCTGGTCGATGAAAACTGTAAGATGTTTTTTACTTATTCTTTCCTTATTTGTTCCGATTTAATTCTATTATAAGTCATGATTTTACTGAGTAATTAATGCTCATTTTATAGCCGTTATTTGGCAGCATTGATTATGGTTTTCATTAGTAAATGAAATTGACAAATATCCTGGGAAAGTTGGGGAATAGAATATTTTAATTAACATTCTTGATGTTTTCTATTCTTAGAATTTTCTGCTTAGCTTTAATGACAGGAATTTTAATTGAAATTGTGGAATAGTTGTTATAGTATACTCTCGGCAGGACAAGAGACACAGTGAATCAATCACACAAAGATAACAGAGACACGATAAAAACATTTTGTGTGCTTACAACTCTTAAGAAGAAGGACACAATGACAAAAAAAGTTTTTAGAGAAAAAGCTTTCAGACTTTCTAATACTCCTTCTGTGCAGGATCTCATTTCTCTTTTAGGAGAAGAAGAAAAGAACACCAATCATATATCAAGAGTCTTTTTCTCTCTTCTATCTCTGATTAAGGATCTTCAGTGACAAACCATTTTAATCAGTCAAGAGAATCCTGGATTTGATCTTGCAGCAGAAGACCTACCATCCCTAACAAAGTTTCCCTTCCTGAACATATACTAATCTCAGGGGGAGCTTTGATACAATCAGTAGAATCCACAAGGCTTCTCTCAATTTTCTTTGAAAATAGAGAAGTCATCATCAACCTCTCTCTCCCCTCTCTGTACAGGGTTATCTCTCCCTTCAAAAGTAATGCCTAGTTGTAAGTAACTTAGCCCAAGGACTTGAGGTTTGGTTTTTTTGAGCACCTGATCAAAAGCTCATTTGTGTCAGGCACCTGATCAAAAATCTGAGTGGATTCCTACCTAGGGTGGTAGAAGAGTGGATGTACCCAGTTGGAGAACCACTATAAATTTCTTGTGTTGTCTGTGTGGATGTATTTTCTTTTGTGCTTATGCTGTGATATTTGTGCTGTGTAGCTTAGATTTATCTCTTCTATTTGTTTGCTGCACTTGAACACTTGTACACATATCCTACTCACCTATTTTACAAAAGATATTTTGATTCCGCAAAAGTTTCAATAGATTGGATTTAACTCTATTCACCCCCCCCCCTCTAGAGTTAATCAGAGTCTAGTCCCATTTTCTTTCAATTGGTATCAGAGGCAGGTTTGTCACACTCACAGGCTTACACCTGGACAAACAAAGAACCTCCAGATAAACTCTGATTATCTCATTGTTTAATTTTGTTCTTTTGATATCATGGCACAAAACAAGGATTATGCTAGCACCAGACCTCTAGTGTGCAACTTGTCTAAGTTCACAATCTGGAAGGCAAGAATCAAGTTATACATGAACTCTATTGATGAAGATATTTTTAAATCTATTTTGACAGGACCACCAAATCCAGTAGTTTCAACTCCATCTACATAAACTGAATGAGTACAGTACCACCCCCTGGATGGACAGATGCACAGAAAACGACAAAGATAGCTGATGCCAGAGCCATGAACATATTGGCTCAAACAATGTCTGATGAAATCTTTCAAAAAGTTGTTGAGTGCTCATCAGCTAAGGTCATTTGGGAATCCTTGAACAAAATGGTGGCTGGATCAGCAGATGATAGGAAAGATAGAAGATCAAACCTCATTACTCAGTATGAAAATTTCAAGAAGGATGATATAGAGACAGTTGAAGCAATGTACAACAGGCTTAGCTCAATCATCAGTGAACTAAGAACCTTGGAAAAGGAAATTACTCTGATAGAGGTCAATGACAAAATTCTGATGTACTTCCCCAGCACATGGGATTCCAGAATATGGCCCATCAGAGAAGCAAGGAGCATGGCAGAGATATCAACTGAATCTCTGTTGAGTAAGCTCAAGTCCTATGAGCAGTTGGTGAAATCAAGAGTAGCAGCTGCAGAACAAAAATCTCCAACACCAATAAGAAAGGAGCATAGCCTAGCATTCAAAGCTGCAGAAGAATCACCAAGTCTGCCAGTGAATGATGAACTTATGAGTCTTTTTGCTAAGAGATTCTACAAGATGGCTAGAAAGGATTTCGGGAAAAGGCCATCTAAAAGTGAGGACAAACCCAGGTATGACAAGACCCATACTAAAGAGGCTGTCTGTTTTGGTTGCAGGAAACCAGGACACTTCATCTCTAAATGTCAAGAAGTCCAAAAAAAGGATAGGAGAAAAGAATAGGACTCCAGAAGAAGTCATCACAGCAAAGCCTCCTCTAGCAAATACAATTACAAGAAGAAGGAAAAGGGCTTTGTTGCTGAAATATGGAGTGACACTGAAGAGTAATCAACTTCCTCTAGCTCTAGTGAAGATGAAGAGGAGAAGAAGGCAAAGGAACTTTGCCTCATGGCTATAGAAGATGGAAGCAACAGATCTAATTCAGAAGAATCAGATGATGAAGAACTCCTCTCTTAAGAGGATCAGGTAATTGCTTCTTATGACTTTCAATCAGAAGAATTTAAAGTAGAATTCAAAAGCTTGTGTTTAGACCTAATAGGATATGAGAAGGAAATCAAACTCATTAGGGAAAAGCTGTTAGAGCAAGATAAAATCACTGCTGAAAATGTCAAACTGTCTGAAGAACTAAAATCTATTAACCATCAAATAACCTTTCTAAAATCTTAATTACGTAAGGCTAAAGAATTAGAAGAAACTCTTAGAGGAAGAAGCTTAAAACTATTTGACATAACTAGCACGATAAATGCCAGAATAAACAATAGTAATCTAGGATTAGGTGCTTCCTCCAGTGAACAAATTCTGATTCAGAAGAATCAACTGTCAAAACCGGTAAATTTTATATCTGATAAAGGCAAGAAAATACAAAACAAGTTAACCAGGTTAATGAAATTCTTAAGCAACTAGAATTTAAGAAAACAAACCTTAACAAGGAGAGAAAAAGAAATCATAGAAATAACTATGTTCAACAATTTTCGTCAAACTCAGAACGAAGAAATGGGCACGGTTCGTCGAACTCAGAACGACGAACTCTAAACGCAAATAATAGCCCAAATTATTATACGAACTATGATCGATGAAATCAGTTTGGGTCGTCCATTGGAGATCGACGTTTCAGGGGCTCTGAGAATGGATACTTCTATTCTTCGAGCATAGATCGAAGAACTCAACCCAAATCATCGAACTCAGCTCGACGAACTAACTTAACTTCACCGAACCCAGTTCATAATCAGAGAAACTTAAAAGCTGATAAAATTTTTAATCCTTTTAGTTAGTGGATTATACCCCCTAGAAGTTATCATCCCCTAGGATATAAAGATTAGCCTGAATGTTCTTTTATTTCAAGTTATGGTTTTGTCAAACAACAAGGACCGAAGATATCCTGGGTCAGAAACCTCTAATCTTTTTCTTTGCAGGTAGAAGAGAACCCTGTCATTAGAATCAAGTGGTACATGGACAGTGGTTACTCTAAACATATGACAGGTTTCAAGGAATGTCTTATCAACTATAAAGCCAAGGCTGGCCCTAAAGTAATTTTTGGGGACTCAGGCTTTGGATTGACAGAAGGCTATTGAGATTTAAGATGTGGAGATGTTACATTCAAGAAGGTGACCTATGTCAATGGTCTCATGCATAACCTGATATCTGTAAGCCAACTGTGTGATACAGGTTATCAAGTAAGCTTTACTAACTCCTTATGCACTATCTCCTTAAACAACAAAACTGTTTTAACAGGAATTAAACAAGGCAACATTTATTTAGTCAATTTTGAATCTGCTATTTCAGAAATTTTTTTATTTAATTTGTTAGTAGTCAAACTAGCTTATGGCATAAAAGATTAGGTCATGTAAACCATAAGAATATAACTAGGTTATCTAAGGACAACCTTGTTAGAGTTTTACCTTCTGGCCCCTATAAGAAGGAAGGCCTCTACAGGGCTTGTAAACTAGGCAAGCAAATTAAATCTAGTTTCAAATCTATTAATAAGAGTGATTCACCTAGGATATTGTACTTGCTACATATGGACCTTTTTGGCACCATTGTTGTACAAAGCCTAGGAGGGAAATCTTATACCTTAGTGGTTGTAGATGACTTCTCCAGATTCACTTGGGTATTCTTTCTGAGATCTAAGTCAGATACCTTTAAGCTTCTTACAGAATTTCTCAAGATCATACAGATTGAGTACTCTACTCAAGTTGCATTGATCAGAAGTGATCATGGTACTGAGTTGAATCTCTTCTTATGCATGAGTTCTGTGAGAAGGAAGGTATCAGGCACTATTTCTCAGCTCCTAGAACTCCTCAACAAAATGGGGTAGTTGAAAGAAAAAATAGAACACTCATTAAAGCTGCAGGTACATTGCTTGCAGATGCTTAAATGTATCTATCCTATTGGGCAGAGGGAGTAAGCATAGCAAACTATGTCATGAACAGGAGTTTAATACATATACTAAATCTTAAGACTCCCTATGAACTACTAAAAGGTAAGAAACCAATAATCACATATTTTAAAGTATTTGGATGTGTATGCTATATTCATAACAATGATAAGAAGTATCTTAAAAAAATTGAAGCAAAGGCTGAAATGTGAATCTTTCTAGGATATTCTCAAGTTAGCAAAGCTTATAGGGTGTTTAATAAATCATCTTTGAAGATTGAAGAGTCTATGCATGTAACTTTTGATGAGAGTAAAATGTTTTATAAGTAGAAAAACATTTCTACCAATAGTACTTTGTGTGAGAATTTGGATGATCTAGACCTTACCCCAAAGGCTGAATCACATCCTCCTCCATAATCAGTAGTAGAAGCTAATAGTGATGAAGAAACTGTGGAAGCAGTTCAACTTCCTTCAATAGTTGATGTAATTCCACAAGAGGAATTATGTCACATCCCATTTCCGACCAGACCCCTAGGAGAGGTTTTGTCATGACCAAGTCATGACAAAACCCTAGGAATCCCAAGAAGGCCAGTAACCCGGGCTCAAGGTGGAAATCACCTTGGTCTGCAAATAGTAGGTCAGAAATTTTCCTAAAACATGATTTGGGCTTGGGCGTTGAGTGTGTCGAGTGCACTCAATGCCAAAGGCTGGCTGGCATTGAGTGCGTTGAGTGCACTCAACGCCATAAGCAGAATGGCATTGAGTCACTAACTGCACTCAATTCCATCTTTCAGGCTGGTTGCGTTGAGCGCGTCGAGTGCACTCAACGCCATAAGCTTAACGACATTGAGTGCACTAACTGCACTCAACGTCATCCTGTGTAGACTGGATGGCATTGAGTGAGCTGAGCTCACTCAACGCCATAGTCTGGATGGCGTTGAGTGAGCTGAGCTCACTCAACGCTGTAGTCGGGATTGTATTGAGTGAGATGAGCTCACTCAACGTTGTAGTTTGGATTGCGGTGAGTGAGATGAGCTCACTCAACTCCGTAGGCAGGATGGCGTTGAGTGAGCTGAGCTCACTCAACGCTATAGGCTGTATGGTGTTGAGTGAGCTCAGCTCACTCAATGCCATTTTACTTAGAATTTTTTCGACTGTTTTAGCTTGTATGTTGGTTCAGCTGAACCAGACCGGTTTGGGAAACGGGCCAGGATGTCTTAAAATTAGCCATTTCTCTATTAAAACCTAATTAAGTCTTATATACAAATATTGACCGGTCAAATGGAGGTAGGCCATGTGGCCGACGGTTATGAACATGAAGAAAGCTTCATCCATGGCCGAGCACCAGCTTTCACGGCCAGTAATGGCACTTGATGTCGTGGCCCCCTTCCCCTCCTCTTTAATGGCTGAATTCAACTCTTCTAGGGAAGAGGAGGAGTTTCCAGTCGTTACTTGGCTGGATTAAGCATGGTTCACCCCACCTCCTCCATGGCCGAGCCAAGCTTTCAATGGCATTAATGGCCATTGAAGTTTTGGCCTCTACCCTCCTTAAACAAGCTTTAAACACCATCAGTGGCCCAAGAGGAACGTTTCCTAGCTTTTACCTGAAGATTTTGAGCTCTCCCACCGTGTTGTTGCAGAAGTCGAGCGGCGCCACCATCAAAAATGGCTTTCCGTCGATCTGCACGCCTCTAGCCCGTGAACAACGTCATCCCCTCCTCTCTCTCTACGGGTAGATCATAACTTTCCTTAGGATTAAAAATCAGGCTCAACTGATCCCGATCGGGAAGGGATTCTCTTCCTGGCTTTTTCCCGCAAGAACATAGCTCTCGGGTTCGCCGGAAAGCACCTCTCCGTCGGTCGTGCCGCCTCCCGGCGATGGCCACCACCTCAACGGAGGTGGTGGTGGCGGTGGCCAGCCAGGGAGGAGGCTGGATGGCCGGCGGCAATGTCTGGAATGAGCTCAAGGTTGGGCTAATCCCGTCCCTTGGCTGTAGCTTGAAGATGAGCAACAACCCTTGGATGCTGCTTCAAGATTCGTGCAAGAATTTTATTTTATTTATTGTTTTTCTGTGATTATAATTACAGTGTATAGATTAAATTTTTAAAAATACTTAGACCCATCTAAAGAAAAAGTGGTCAAAATATAAAATGTAGCCCTTGATGTCTACTGTAATTTAAAATTGATTTCACTCAATTTGGAGTCCTGGTTAGACCACGGCACTCATTTTTGTGAGGTCAATCCATAGGGCTATCCCGAGATTGATTTGGATGCCCATATAAATCCAGACATCCAAATGACTTGAGAATTGGTGTATGGGCTATTATTATCTATACCTAGGACATATACAAAATGTTGAATTTTTGGAGAATAGTTTTCTATAGTTTTTAGAAAAATTTAATAATCCTTATATAAATTAATTAGGTTGCCTAATGACTTCCAAACCCTTCCAAATTTTAATGAGTGGTCCCTGGGTTCATCATGAGGCCCTGTATAATTTTTCATCTAATTTGGAGATGTTTTAGATTGGAAGTGAACAAACCTAATCTTTTCCCTACTAAGTGTTTTTTTGTCAAAAGTGCACTTTGTGATTTGGGTAGTCAAATCACCTCAATAGAGGCTGAGATTTTGACCAATGACTAGGCATTGACTTCTAGCACCCCCCCCCCCATGGAAGTTGGTGTGGATTGGGGTATATTTGCCCTAGGATCTAAGGCCAAACCCTAAGGATGGTTCTTGGTGGTTTGTGAAGGGCAGGTGGTCAAATGACCTTGATATGATTTGAAACTTGGTGGAGAAAATTCTAGGGTAGCTAGAATCCTCTGGCAGAAATATAAATGGATTTTAAAGTGAATAAGTCCCTCAAAACCCTAACCTTATTTTAGGGCACAAATATTTTAGTGATAGAAAAAGTTATTAAAACTCACTGAATTGTGGTGAAACTTGGGTAGTGTAGTTTTAAAGTTAGTATAAACCCCTGGAAATTTAATTGAGAATTTTGGAACATTATTTTTAGTACTTCTTTTACAAGTATAAAAAAGGGCAATTTTGGAAAATAATTTATTCAGAGCACATTTATTGCTGTAAAATTATGAAACTTTGTCAGGATATTTGTAGGGTATAAATTATCATACTTGAATTTTTGTATAATTTTTGGAAGCTAAAATGCATTACTTGCCGTTTTAATTTAGGATTTATAAAATATTCCAAAATTAAGGAATAATGATTTAAACCTTGCAAAAATTATATGAGATTTGGATTTGCTATTAATTTGTTTTTTAGTATTTGTCATATTTTTGTGGAGCCTTATACATACCTAAAAAGTGTACTTCATGTTCAAAATCTCCATATTATAGTTTTTGAAGAAAATAATTAAATATAGGTTAAATTAGGAAAATTATGAATCTCTGATTTTAGACTATGGCTTCGTTTGGGGGGGGCTTATTTTCACCGGTCAAGCAGTCACGACCGCATGAACTGGGCCTTAATTATGGTCCGGTTCATGCGGTCGTGACCGCTTGAACGGTGAAAATAAGGCCCCCCCAAACGAAGCCTAAGTAGAACATGATAGACCTTTAGTAAATTTTATAGGAGTTTTGGAATACAATTTGGAGTACCTCCCTTTGTGCATCTCATATAGCTTTGAATGGTCTGCGTTTAGTCGAAACTGCATAAGTTATATTAAGGTGCAAAATGATCTTAGGGATTGGAGTTTTGGCAAGATGACTAGGAATGAATAAGAATGTACCCTTAGTGGTCAAGACAGGGATAGGGTGGTAGGTTGTCTAGTCATAAGAGGTGCTCGGGATCGACAAAAGATCGTCCTCCCTGATAGGAGCGGAAGACTCTTAATACACTAGGGTTAGATCCAAAGTAATTTAAAAGGGATCGGGTAATGGGTATTAACAAATAATAATAAGTGCCTTGCGAAAGGGAACGATGGGCTTCAGCTACCATCATTGTTCCTAGTTCCCTTTGAGAGCCCTTCATGGGGTATGCCGGGGGCAGTCCTGGGCTAACGTAAACCGTAGGAATAATAAACTAAAAGAGCAACTAGTATAACTAGAGTTTCACATTCACACACCCCGGTAGTTAGGGAGGTTAAATAGGTTGGTTTAATTATCTTTTAGTCAGTAGCTTCTGAAGGTAGATGCACGGACGGGACAGTCCGGGGAGCCGAGGGCTCGAGGGTTTAAATAAAGAATAAGGTGGCGGTTCTTCGGTATTTGACTGTCGTTCACACCGACATCGGTACATAGACTCGGCGGTGTTGGACACTTAGCCAAAGAAAGTCTGGTGGATACAGCCAACACTAGTATGTGGATACTCTAGGTTGTGTTCTTCTAGGGGCGTACAGAAGGGCTAGGCCTGGTAGTGTTGATACCCGCCTAGGAGTGGGGGGCCCGACACACTGTCTCTGTTTGCCACTATGGAGGTTCCTGGGAGTGAAGCTAGCTGCCCGAACAGGGGGAACTAAAGGTCTGTGTGCATAGAGTCGTGTGCGTGAGTTTAACTTGCATGAATCATGGCATAACATATCACTACACTCATATTTGCATACAACCGACACCCAACGTATAAATTGGTATGAGACTTTTATATGATGGGAGCCTTGCAAAAGACCCCTTAACTTATAAGTTTGTATGAACATTCATATAAGTTAAGGTTACATATTTAATTTCTACTTGTTCTTTCATTTATATCTTGATTTACTACATGTTTACCTTACTGCTAACTATTTTAGAAATGCTAGATGTACCTTTCATACCTAGCTGCTTATACAATATATATTTACTGCTAGACTAGTTCCGCTGTCACCCGCCTTACTTATTCTCCACCATTATAGCTTTCCTTTACTCCTCTCCGCTCGGTTCCTAGGAGCTTTGGGGGGAGTGGGAGGGTATGATAGGACTTAGTCTTTATGTCTAATTATTTTCGAACCATAACATTATAGGAGCTCCGGATGGGAGACAGGGACCAGCAGCCCAGAGACCAGCACCAGCGGAGTACGGTGCACATGGAGGTTTGCCAGTCTAGTTCCGGAGCACCTGTGACCAGCTCTGTGAGTGTTTAGTACTATCTAATAGCTTCCGCGAGTGATATATAGTGAGGATCTGATGTACCGGGCTTAAGCCTGTTTTTATTTCATTTGTACTGGTCTTTTGCAGTACTCTGCTTTCTATATATTGATGGACTTACTGTGATTTTATTTCACATATGATTATGTGGACATGTTATATTTACTTCTCTCTCTGTTGTGATCTAAAAAGGCCGACAGAATTGGCGTTTTGTAGTGGCCGTCTTCCCGAGTGTCGGTGCCACCGCAAAGCGGCAATTCTGGGCATAAGACCACGATGGTTGAAAAATAAAAAAAAAGGGTCTTACAAACTAAATCAAATAACTGTTGCTGAACCAACTCCACCTAATAATCTTGTCACACTTAGAGATCACCCTAGATCTCAAGTGATTGGAGACATATCAGTGGGTGTGAAGACAAGGCATCAACTCAACCCTGATGTGATGCTTGCCTGCTTTCTCTCTCAAGTTGAGCCTCAATCCATAACTGATGCAGAACAAGATCCACACTGGATTATTTCAATGCAAGAGGAACTCAATCAAATTGAGAGGTGTAGAGTTTGGGACTTAGTTCCAATGCCTAAGGGCTATCCAGTAATTGGGACTAAGTGGGTGTTCAGGAATAAACTTGATGCCCAAGGTGTGATAGTGAGGAACATGGTGTAACATCCCATTTCCGGCTAGACCCCTAGGAGTCAGATTTGTCGTGACGGAACCCTAGGAAGCCCAAAATTGGAAATAAAGCGACCAGTATTGCGGGTCACGGGTTGGTCACGCCCGTGACCGGCCCGTCACGCCCGTGACCTGGGCGTATCTACTTCGACGATCGTCGATCTCCACGAGACGATCGTCGAACGCGCTGTCTGGGCATGTCACGCCCGTGACCAAGATGTCACGCCCGTGACTTGGGCGTGACTACTTCGACGATCGTCGCTCTCCACGAGACGATCGTCGATCGTGCTGACGGGGCATGTCACGCCCGTGACCAAGGGTCACGCCCGTGACTAGGGGCGTGACCCCATCGACGATCGTCGATCGCCGTGAGACGATCGTCAAGCCTGCGCCCCGGGCATGTCACGCCCGTGACATGAGTGTCACGCCCGTGACCTAGGGCGTGACCCCATCGACGATCGTCGATCGCCGTGAGACGATCGTCAAGCTTGCGCCCCGGGCATGTCACGCCCGTGACATGAGTGTCACGCCCGTGACCTAGGGCCCATCGACGATCGTCGATCTCAATTCGACGATCGTCGACCTCGAAATCTGCTGTTCGGGCCTGTCACGCCCGTGACCCAAGATGTCACGCCCGTGACCATCCATCGACGATCGTCGATCTCAGTTCGACGATCGTCGAACCCAGAATGGGCTACCCGGGCCTGTCACGCCTGTGACCTATGTGTCACGCCCGTGACATTGGCCGAAACGACAGTTCAGGCCCGAAATAATTCTAACGCGCGTGGAAATAAATGTTGGCTTGGGAAGTTACACCAGGAGTAACTACCGGCCGTTTTCCTTCTGTAATTATATAATAAATGAGGAAAAGGTGGTCCAATAGAAAACCGCCAGCTGGACGCACCTGTTCAGTTTCCACCGTTTCTTATCCCTTCACTGTAACCGAAACGTTAAGGGGAGAACCGTCATGGCCATAATGGATTTACCCATTCATCTTCCCATTATCTGACTTATAAAAGCCCACTTGGGGAAAGAGGAGAGGGTTACACGCTCAAGCAAATGAAGCAGATCTTTGTTCTTGCTGTAAAGAGGAGTTCAGCAACGCCACCACCGCGCCATGGCACCTCGTCGCTCTTCTCGCCTCCAAACTGCGAACAAGGTCCTCCTCTGCTCCTTCTCTTTCATGGGTAGATCTTAGGATTCTTAGGAAGGAGATTCGCGCTCAACAGAGCCGGATCCATCTCTTGTTTTCATGGAAAAACCATGAAAAAGATATTTCGAGTTCGCCGGAAACCGCCACCTCCGGCGGCCAAACCACCGCCGACCGCTAGCCATCGCCTCAACGGAGGTGGTGGTGGTGGTGGCTGGCCAGGGAAGTGACCGGACGGCCGGCAACGGATCACGGAATGCTTACAGGAAAAATGATTTTTCCTGTGTCTGGTTTTCTGGTTCATGAAGAAGATGAACAGTAAATCGTTTTATATTTATAAATTATGTAAATAATTTTATAAGGAGAAATATACTCGGTTTAGTATATTTAAAGGCTGCAAAAATGAGGCACTTAGAGGCCGAATTAGGAAAAATGACCAGACACAAAAGTTGTAACCCTCGGGGTCTACTTTAATTTAAAATTGATTTTATTCAATTTGGGTGAGTGGTTTGAACACAGCACTCATTTTGGTGGGATCAAGACCTAGGTTAACCAGAAATTAAAATGGTTGCCCACGGTTCATAACACGTCCAAATGACTTGAAATTTGGACTGGAGGTCTATAATATGTATATCGAGAGGCTGTCCAAAAATGAGAATTTTTGGAGAACTTTGCCTAAAGTTTTTGTAAAAATTTAATAAACAATATAAAAGTAATTGGAAGATGAAATTAAGTCCAAACTCCCCCAAATTTTGGGTGGTGGTCCCTGGCATCAATATTAAGATCTGTACAAAATTTCAACTCGAATGGTCGAGTTTTGAATAGGGAAGCATCAAGTCCTAGATAGGTCTTGGCGAGGGGTACTTTGGGGGAAAGTACGATTGGGGATGGAGTGGACGAATCTCCTCAAAAGAGGCTGATGTTGTTGGCCACTGATTTGTTGGGACTATGTCTACCCTCTTGGGTAACATGGTGTGGCTTAGGGTGGATTTTACCCTAAGAGATTGGCTCAACTCCAACGGGTGGGAGTTTGAGGTTTGTGAAGGACATAGGAGCAAAAGCTCTTGTATTCCCTTGAAATTTGGAGGAGAGGGGGATGATATGATGAGAACCCTCTGGTTGAAATAGTGATGGATTTGGAGGTAGTTAGGTACCTCAAAAGTCGAGATGTAGGATAAGGATGGAAACGTAATTTAGTTATTTTAAGCACTAAAGCTAATCCAAAAATTGTGAAACTCGGGAGGAGGGGGTTTTAGGATGTTTTAGACTCATGGTAATTTTTCTGGAATTTTATGATTAATATATATTATACTTCATGTGTTAAAGGATTATTAGCCCAATTTGTGGTTTTAATTAATTTGAGGCTTTACATTAATTATAATCAGTTAAAATTCTGGATTTAGATCTTGACTTGTAGAACATTGATCCCTGAATTTTTATAGAATTTTATGTTGAGTAAATCTAGTACTTTATTCACAAATGATAGAAAGGGCTTTTATGTTTAAAAAATTATTATGGATAAAATGCTTACTGGAAAATTATGAAACTTAGCCAGTGCAAATTTTAGGCCTTATTCATCATGTCATAATTTATTTAGAATTTTTGGAAGAATATTTTCTGTACTTGATTCACAAACTATAGAAATTAGAGATTATTTCCAAAATAGTTTTCAGGTTATTTTGATGATAGAAAATTATGATACTTAGGATTTAGCCTTCTGAGATAGTCTACTAATTATCATAAATTTGCTGGACATCTTGCATGAATAGTTAGGGTAGTTCATGTTCAAACCGGTAGTCCTTGGATTTTTGAGGAATTTAATTAAATGCCAAATAAATTAGGAAAATTCCCATTTTCTGGATTTAGGTTATTTATACCAAGATAAGTCTCCAGTAAATAGTTTAGGGCATTTGGATGAGTAATGGATCATTGCATAACCGGTTCGACATGTAGCCTAGGTCGGTCTGCATATAGCAGGTTGTGAGATAAATAGGACATGATCTGATGAAGATATAAAGAGTTGTGAGTAGTGGTGACAGTTAGAGTTAAGAGGTGCTCGGGTTTGGCAAAAGATCGCTTTTCCCGAGGAGTGGGAGGTTTAAAAATCACCATAGGATAGTCTATCGTAATATGAGAAGGGAATCGGGCTAAGGGAAAACAACCAATAACAATAAGTGCCTTGCGAAAGGGAACTTCGGGCCGTAATGCACCGTCTTGGTTCCTAGTGCCCCTTGAGAGCCCTTCACGGGGTATACCGGGGGCAGTCCTGGGCTAACGTAAACTGTAATAACAAACCGACAAGAGTAACTTAGTAACTAGGGCTGCACTCTTCACAACACTATTGGCACAGGAAGGTTGATGAGAGCTTCGGCTCGGTTGATTTGGAAACGGACGGGATGGTCCGGGGAGCTTCGGCTCGGTTGATTTGGAAACGGACGGGATGGTCCGGGGAGCTTCGGCTCGGTTGGTTTGGAGACGGACGTTTTGGTCCGGGGAGCTTCGGCTCGGTTTTGTGTGCTTACGATTTAACTTGCATGTGCATAAAATAGGAAAAGTTAAGGTGGTGGGTCTTTCGATATCGGGGAGTTCGATTGCACCGACACCGATATCGTTGACTCGGCGGGGTGATTAGCACTCCGCCAACAGAAGTCCGGTGCGCCAGCCGGCAAGAGTACGCAGGCGTCCGCTTTGTGCACCAAGCGTTGAGGCGTACGATAGGTCAGACCAGTGTGCTTTACTGGTTTTGGAGGTGGGCGAGGCCCAACCCACCGCTTCCGTTTGCCACTACGGAGGTATCCTGGGAGGTAACGGCTCCGAAAGGGGGAACTAAAGGTCTGTGTGCACAGAGTCGGGTGTGTGAGTTGCACTGCATGACATAACATACCCACCATATAGTTGCATTTCATAATCATTCATAACAACCTTGACACCTAAAGTATAAGTGGAATGGGACGCTTATACATTAGGACCTGCAAAACGACCCCTTGGTCTATAAGCTTGTGTGGGCAAGTTTATAAATCAAAGGTTATTTTCAATATATAATAACCCCTGCTGTTTGATAACCGACACCCCAAGGTATAAGTGGTATGGGACACTTATACGATGGGAGCCTTGTAAAAGATCCCTTTGCTTATGTGTTCTCGCATAAGTGAAGGTTTAAAATTCATTTAATTACTTTTCTTACTGCTAGACCTATTACAACAACTTATTAACTGCTCACCTAATACAACTTGCTAGATTAGTCTCCGCTGCCATCTGTTTTCATGATAATCTCCACCTTCATGTCCTTCCCTTTCTTCCTCTCCGCCCGGTTCCTAGGAGCCATGGGGGAAGGAGTAGGGGATGATAGGGCTTAGTCTTTATGACTAACGGTTTTCGAACCGCATCATTTAGGGGATCGTGGAGCCCAGCATGGAGGAGCAGCCCCAGAGATCGGTGCGCCTGGAGATGGGGCAGTCTAGCTCCGGAGTTCATATAGCCGGGACCGTGAGTCTCGATCCTTGAGTAGTTTACTGTTTCGCTTCCGCATGAGAGACTTGTAGTGAGGACATTTTGTACCGGGCATAAGCCCGTATTTATAGTACTTTGATGTTTCTGTGGACACTCCCTTCGTGGAGCTTACTTATTTATATATGTGGTTTTTGCTATTGTGGACTGTTTACTATTACTTCAATAATTGTGCTACTTTTTGTGATCGATTTGGCCGGCAGAATCGGCGCCTTGTGGTGATGACCCTTCAGGACGTGAAGGTGTCACCGCAAAGCGGCGGTTCTGGGCCTAAGACCCCGGTGGTTGAAAAAGAAAAAAAAGGGGTCTTACAAGTGGTATCAGAGGAAACATCGATCAGAAGGAAGTCGCAGTCCACAAACCCTCGGTCACCCCCGCTCGAGTTTAGTTTGGGGACAAACTAAGCAGCGGAAGCAGTGGTGTGCCCATATGGGGATCACATATAATTTGTCCACCTTAATGTAGTATTTGAACGTTTTCTCAGCGTGTGTTTTTGTTACGCAGCCTCCAGCACGGACTACGCCTCAAGGTGGAGTTCCACAGGCTCAGGATGTTGCACCACCCCCACCGGCCCCCACTCCTTTCCTTCAGTCAGACATGGGACAGACCCTGACTGCCATTCTGGAGGCCTTCAGGGCCCAGCAGGTTCCGGCCCCGCAGCCAAATCCGGGGGCCAACTGGCTAAGCATCTTCCGAGGACTGGCTCCCCCGTCCTATTTGGGGACAGAGTCGGCTGTTCGGACGGAAGAGTGGCTAGATATCATGTATGAGATGCTGACCGGGATTCGGTGTCCATGGGAGGAGAAGGTGGCTCTGGTTGTCTCCTGCCTGGAGTCCCATGCAAAGAGGTGGTGGAAGACGCTGTTGGACACGACCTTTGCTGATAGGGAGGTTGCGGAGATTACTTGGGAGGAGTTCAGGGCCGCACTACTGGAGCATTTCGTTCCGCAGTCGGCTAGGGATGACTTGGAGGAGCGGTTCTTACAGCTGAAGCAGGGTACTCGGACCGTGGTGGAGTACCATCGAGAGTTTGACCACCTGGCTCGATACGCAGATTCCTACCAGCTGGACGAGGCAGGGTATATCAGGAGGTTCTACAAGGGCCTACGTGAGGACTTGAGGGAGGCCCTCTTGTTTGTATCTGACGGGCCCATCTCCCGGATTTTGGAGATGGCCAAAAGGATTGAGGCAGATTGGCACACCACCCGGGGCCGGAAACGGCCAGTAGAGGATCAGGGACGAAGAGGAAGGAATGACCAGCGGCGGGGTGCTGTACCAGAGGGGAGGAGGACAGAGGACCAGCCTCGTCAGGACGTGAGGCCGGAGCCGAGGGAACAGGTGGTATTGGCCCCTCCACCCCTTCGGATGCAGGAGATGCCGAGACCCGGGGGAATGGCGTATCCCCCAGAGTGCTACTTTTGTCATCAGATTGGGCACATTCGGAGGAACTGCCCCATGAGGGGGGCACCACCTCCAGCACATCAGGGCGGCCCACCAGCTCAGCATTACGGAGGCCGAGGACGCGGCCACGGTCGAGGATACCAGGGGGAAGATCGTAGACAGGGAAGAGAGCAGGTATATGCCTTGGACCTTGCACAGCCGCGGAATCCGGAGCAGGTCATCGCAGGTATGCCGAAATGTTTCTTTGTTTTCATAGAATTTCCCCTTTAAGTTGTTAAAACTTTGAATCGCACTAGATTGATAGCAAGGAAAGTAAAAACTCATTATAGAACCCTAAGATATCTAATCACCCCAGGTATAGTCTTCATCAGCGGCAAGCCTGCCCGCACGCTGTTCGATACTGGAGCTACTCACTCCTTTGTCTCGGAGTCGTTCGTGGAAGGACTGGAAGGTGTGGAGCGGTTCACAGGCTCGAGGATGAGGGTACGACTACCGGATGGATCTGAGCTCCTTACCACGGATCACTGCAATATGGAGGCAGAGATTGGTGGAAAAGCGTTCGAGGCTCCAGCGACGATTTTGAAGCTGACGGACTACGACCTGATCCTGGGCATGGTATGGCTGCACTAGAACTATGCCCAGATTGACTGCCAGGCAAAGAGGATCACCGTGAGACACGGGGACTCTTTCATTACCATTGAAGGTATAAGACCTGTCTCTCGTATACTCTTATCTTCGGTACAGGCCGTCAAGGCCCATCTGCAGGGAGAGGAGGTCTATCAGATTCTATTTGAGATGGCGGAGGTTAAGGAGTCGGTGACAGACATCCCGGTGGTGCGAGATTTCGCTGACATCTTTCCGGAGAAACTTCCAGGACTACCACCACACCGAGAGCAGGATTTTCAGATTCAGCTTGTGCCGGGGGCCAAGCCGGCGTCTAGGGCCCCTTATCGGATGGCCCCAAAGGAGTTGGCAGAGTTTCGGACCCAGTTGCAGGAATTGTTGGAGGCAGGTTTTGTCAGACCGAGTTCCTCGCCATGGGGAGCACCGATCCTGTTCGTGAAGAAGAAGGATGGGACACTCCGCCTGTGCATCGATTATCGAGCACTAAACAGGCTGACCGTCCGGAATACCTATCCGCTCCCACGGATAGACGAATTATTCGACCAGCTGGAGGGGGCCCATTATTTCTCGAAGCTGGACTTGAGATCAGGATACTACCAGCTGTGGATCCAAGAGGAGGATATCCCGAAGACGGCCTTTAGTAGCAGATATGGCCTGTATGAATTCACCGTGATGCCCTTTGGGCTCACGAATGCTCCGTCGGCGTTCATGAGTCTCATGAACCGGGTTTTCGAGGCCTACTTGGATGTGTTCGTCATAGTGTTCATAGACGACATCCTGATCTACTCTAGGACGGAGGAGGAGCACACTCGGCATCTGGCACTGACCTTGGAGAGGTTGCGGGAGCATCGCCTTTACGCCAAATTCAGCAAGTGTCAGTTCTGGTTGAAGGAGGTGGCCTTCCTAGGCCACATCATCAGCGGAGCCGGGTTATCAGTAGATCCAGCAAAGATTCGGGCAGTTCGCGATTGGCCGCAGCTGAGGACAGCCACTGATGTACGCAGTTTCTTGGGACTTGCCGGTTATTACCGGAAGTTCGTGGAGGGGTTCTCTCGGATTGCCCTCCCCCTCACATCTTTGACAAAGAAGGAGGCACCTTTTGTTTGGACCCCGCAGTGCCAGGCGGCTTTCCAGGAGCTGAAGGACCGACTCATCTCGGCCCCTATCCTGGCCCTTCCATCCGGAAGGGAGGGATTCCAGGTGTATACCGACGCATCATACCAAGGGATGGGAGCGGTGCTGATGCAGAACGGACATGTCATAGCATATGCCTCCCGCCAGCTGAAGACCCATGAGAGGAACTACCCGGTGCACGACCTCGAGATGGGAGCGGTCGTTTTTGCTCTGAAGGTCTGGCGTCATTACCTTTATGGAGTCCACTGCGACATCTTCTCCGATCACAAGAACTTGAAATACGTGGACACTCAGAAGGAGCTGAATATCAGGCAGAGGCGCTGGGTGGAGTTCTTGGCAGATTATCAGTATGAGATGCACTACCACCCAGGGAAGGCAAATGTGGTGGCCGACGCGTTAAGTCGGAGAGCGGCCACTTCCGAAGCCGGGCCCCAGGTTATGTCTATGGAGCTGGTCCAGTCATTCAGAGACATGCAGATATCCCTAGTGTCCGAAGATGACCCAGATCTGTATAGGGAGTATCTGGCATCGATAGTGGCCATAGACGATATCCGGGATCGCATTCGGGACGGACAGAGGACAGATGCGTGGGCGGAGCCGATGTTCCGAGCTTTGGAGGAAGGTTCGACAGGAGATTATTCCCTGAGAGATGGTTTGCTCCACTTCAGAGGCAGAGTATATATACCTGCAGGAGGCCAGATCCGAGAGGATATTTTGACAGAGGCGCATTGCAGCCGGTACTCCGTGCACCCGGGGATCACAAAGATGACCGCTGATTTGAAGAGGACGATGTTTTGGCCGGGCATGAAGAAGGACATTACGTACTTCGTGACCCATTGCGAGGCGTGTCAGTTGGTGAAGACGGAATGCAGGAACCCCGCAGGACTGTTGCAGCCACTCCCGGTGCCGGAGTGGAAGTTTGACGACATAGCGATGGATTTTATACATGGTCTTCCCCGGTCTCGGACAGGGAACGACTCGATTTGGGTGATTGTCGATCGTTTGACGAAGGTGGCCCGCTTTATACCGATCAGGAAGGATGACTCGGTGGGAGTGCTGGTACGGAAGTTTGTGGAGCAGTATGTCCGATATCATGGCGTGCCCCGGACGATAGTGTCGGACCGCGATGGACGGTTTACATCCAGGGAGTGGCGGTCAGTGCAGGCATATTTGGGCACCCGGTTGACTTTTAGCACGGCCTTCCACCCTCAGACGGACGGGCAGACCGAGCGCACCAACCGGACCTTGGAGGACTTACTACGGCTGTGTATACTGGACCGAGGGGAGCCGTGGGAGAAGATGTTACCGTTGGTCGAGTTCTCCTACAATAATAGCTACCAGTCCAGCATCAGGATGGCGCCTTATGAAGCCTTGTATGGACGAAAATGTAGGACCCCGCTTTCTTGGGTTCAAGACGAGGATCCGAAGCTGTTAGGATCGGATTTTGTGGAGGATACCGAGGCTCAGGTGAGGCTGATCAGAGATAGGATGTTGGAGGCGCAGAGCAGACAGGCCAAATACTATGACGCCCGGCATCGTCAGGTGGAGTTTCGGGTAGGGGATCGAGTGTTCTTGAAGATCCGGCCCATGCACGGAGTCTCACGGGTGCGCGGTCGGAGGAAGAAACTCAGCCCTAGGTACATGGGCCCTTACCGGATCCTGGAGCGGATCGGACCCTTAGCCTACAGGCTAGAGTTGCCACCAGAGCTGGCAGCTCTACACGACGTCTTCCATATCTCTTCGCTGAGAAGGGCTCTACTACGCCCGGAGCAGCGAATTTTGACCACAGAAGGGCCGGTAGCTTCAGACCGATCTGTTCACTTGGAGCCGGTTCGGATCGATGACAAAGGAGTGCGGATCTTGCGCCGCAAGAAGATTCCCTTAGTCAAGGTTTTGTGGAGAAATCACGGTCAGGAGGAGCACACCTGGGAACCGCAGGATCTGATGAGGCAAAGATACCCGGAGTTGTTCAGTCAGGTACATCTCACCACCTCTCGGTATACTATAAACTGCCTTCTTGTTTTGGAATGTTAAGACTAGACAAGGGAAATCTAGGACCTAGGTATGCACACTTAATCAGAATGGTAGGGGCTAATCTTTTGTTTATTGGGGAGATTGTCTTCGTTATCAAACGAACGATCGCCTGAACCCAATAGAAAGATCGAATGGGATGTTACAAGATTAATTCGTTCCGATAGAAATCCCCGTAGGCTCAACCTCAATTTCGGGGACGAAATTTTTGTTTTGTTTATTGGGATTTGTAACATCCCATTTCCGGCTAGACCCCTAGGAGTCAGATTTGTCGTGACGGAACCCTAGGAAGCCCAAAATTGGAAATAAAGCGACCAGTATTGCGGGTCACGGGTTGGTCACGCCCGTGACCGGCCGTCACGCCCGTGACCTGGGCGTGTCTACTTCGACGATCGTCGATCTCCACGAGACGATCGTCGAACGCGCTGTCTGGGCATGTCACGCCCGTGACCAAGATGTCACGCCCGTGACTTGGGCGTGACTACTTCGACGATCGTCGCTCTCCACGAGACGATCGTCGATCGTGCTGACGGGGCATGTCACGCCCGTGACCAAGGGTCACGCCCGTGACTAGGGGCGTGACCCCATCGACGATCGTCGATCGCCGTGAGACGATCGTCAAGCTTGCGCCCCGGGCATCTCACGCCCGTGACATGAGTGTCACGCCCGTGACCTAGGGCGTGACCCCATCGACGATCGTCGATCGCCGTGAGACGATCGTCAAGCTTGCGCCCCGGGCATGTCACGCCCGTGACATGAGTGTCACGCCCGTGACCTAGGGCGTGACCCCATCGACGATCGTCGATCTCAATTCGACGATCGTCGACCTCGAAATCTGCTGTTCGGGCCTGTCACGCCCGTGACCCAAGATGTCACGCCCGTGACCATCCATCGACGATCGTCGATCTCAGTTCGACGATCGTCGAACCCAGAATGGGCTACCCGGGCCTGTCACGCCCGTGACCTATGTGTCACGCCCGTGACATTGGCCGAAACGACAGTTCAGGCCCGAAATAATTCTAACGCGCGTGGAAATAAATGTTGGCTTGGGAAGTTACACCAGGAGTAACTACCGGCCGTTTTCCTTCTGTAATTATATAATAAATGAGGAAAAGGTGGTCCAATAGAAAACCGCCAGCTGGACGCACCTGTTCAGTTTCCACCGTTTCTTATCCCTTCACTGTAACCGAAACGTTAAGGGGAGAACCGTCATGGCCATAATGGATTTACCCATTCATCTTCCCATTATCTGACTTATAAAAGCCCACTTGGGGAAAGAGGAGAGGGTTACACGCTCAAGCAAACGAAGCAGATCTTTGTTCTTGCTGTAAAGAGGAGTTCAGCAACGCCACCACCGCGCCATGGCACCTCGTCGCTCTTCTCGCCTCCAAACCGCGAACAAGGTCCTCCTCTGCTCCTTCTCTTTCATGGGTAGATCTTAGGATTCTTAGGAAGGAGATTCGCGCTCAACAGAGCCGGATCCGTCTCTTGTTTTCATGGAAAAACCATGAAAAAGATATTTCGAGTTCGCCGGAAACCGCCACCTCCGGCGGCCAAACCACCGCCGACCGCTAGCCATCGCCTCAACGGAGGTGGTGGTGGTGGTGGCTGGCCAGGGAAGTGACCGGACGGCCGGCAACGGATCACGGAATGCTTACAGGAAAAATGATTTTTCCTGTGTCTGGTTTTCGGGTTCATGAAGAAGATGAACAGTAAATCGTTTTATATTTATAAATTATGTAAATAATTTTATAAGGAGAAATATACTCGGTTTAGTATATTTAAAGGCTGCAAAAATGAGGCACTTAGAGGCCGAATTAGGAAAAATGACCAGACACAAAAGTTGTAACCCTCGGGGTCTACTTTAATTTAAAATTGATTTTATTCAATTTGGGTGAGTGGTTTGAACACAGCACTCATTTTGGTGGGATCAAGACCTAGGTTAACCAGAAATTAAAATGGTTGCCCACGGTTCATAACACGTCCAAATGACTTGAAATTTGGACTGGAGGTCTATAATATGTATATCGAGAGGCTGTCCAAAAATGAGAATTTTTGGAGAACTTTTGCCTAAAGTTTTTGTAAAAATTTAATAAACAATATAAAAGTAATTGGAAGATGAAATTAAGTCCAAACTCCCCCAAATTTTGGGTGGTGGTCCCTGGCATCAATATTAAGATCTGTACAAAATTTCAACTCGAATGGTCGAGTTTTGAATAGGGAAGCATCAAGTCCTAGATAGGTCTTGGCGAGGGGTACTTTGGGGGAAAGTACGATTGGGGATGGAGTGGACGAATCTCCTCAAAAGAGGCTGATGTTGTTGGCCACTGATTTGTTGGGACTATGTCTACCCTCTTGGGTAACATGGTGTGGCTTAGGGTGGATTTTACCCTAAGAGATTGGCTCAACTCCAACGGGTGGGAGTTTGAGGTTTGTGAAGGACATAGGAGCAAAAGCTCTTGTATGCCCTTGAAATTTGGAGGAGAGGGGGATGATATGATGAGAACCCTCTGGTTGAAATAGTGATGGATTTGGAGGTAGTTAGGTACCTCAAAAGTCGAGATGTAGGATTAGGATGGAAACGTAATTTAGTTATTTTAAGCACTAAAGCTAATCCAAAAATTGTGAAACTCGGGAGGAGGGGGTTTTAGGATGTTTTAGACTCATAGTAATTTTTCTGGAATTTCATGATTAATATATATTATACTTCATGTGTTAAAGGATTATTAGCCCAATTTGTGGTTTTAATTAATTTGAGGCTTTACATTAATTATAATCAGTTAAAATTCTGGATTTAGATCTTGACTTGTAGAACATTGATCCCTGAATTTTTATAGAATTTTATGTTGAGTAAATCTAGTACTTTATTCACAAATGATAGAAAGGGCTTTTATGTTTAAAAAATTATTATGGATAAAATGCTTACTGGAAAATTATGAAACTTAGCCAGTGCAAATTTTAGGCCTTATTCATCATGTCATAATTTATTTAGAATTTTTGGAAGAATATTTTCTGTACTTGATTCACAAACTATAGAAATTAGAGATTATTTCCAAAATAGTTTTCAGGTTATTTTGATGATAGAAAATTATGATACTTAGGATTTAGCCTTCTGAGATAGTCTACTAATTATCATAAATTTGCTGGACATCTTGCATGAATAGTTAGGGTAGTTCATGTTCAAACCGGTAGTCCTTGGATTTTTGAGGAATTTAATTAAATGCCAAATAAATTAGGAAAATTCCCATTTTCTGGATTTAGGTTATTTATACCAAGATAAGTCTCCAGTAAATAGTTTAGGGCATTTGGATGAGTAATGGATCATTGCATAACCGGTTCGACATGTAGCCTAGGTCGGTCTGCATATAGCAGGTTGTGAGATAAATAGGACATGATCTGATGAAGATATAAAGAGTTGTGAGTAGTGGTGACAGTTAGAGTTAAGAGGTGCTCGGGTTTGGCAAAAGATCGCTTTTCCCGAGGAGTGGGAGGTTTAAAAATCACCATAGGATAGTCTATCGTAATATGAGAAGGGAATCGGGCTAAGGGAAAACAACCAATAACAATAAGTGCCTTGCGAAAGGGAACTTCGGGCCGTAATGCACCGTCTTGGTTCCTAGTGCCCCTTGAGAGCCCTTCACGGGGTATACCGGGGGCAGTCCTGGGCTAACGTAAACTGTAATAACAAACCGACAAGAGTAACTTAGTAACTAGGGCTGCACTCTTCACAACACTATTGGCACAGGAAGGTTGATGAGAGCTTCGGCTCGGTTGATTTGGAAACGGACGGGATGGTCCGGGGAGCTTCGGCTCGGTTGATTTGGAAACGGACGGGATGGTCCGGGGAGCTTCGGCTCGGTTGGTTTGGAGACGGACGTTTTGGTCCGGGGAGCTTCGGCTCGGTTTTGTGTGCTTACGATTTAACTTGCATGTGCATAAAATAGGAAAAGTTAAGGTGGTGGGTCTTTCGATATCGGGGAGTTCGATTGCACCGACACCGATATCGTTGACTCGGCGGGGTGATTAGCACTCCGCCAACAGAAGTCCGGTGCGCCAGCCGGCAAGAGTACGCAGGCGTCCGCTTTGTGCACCAAGCGTTGAGGCGTACGATAGGTCAGACCAGTGTGCTTTACTGGTTTTGGAGGTGGGCGAGGCCCAACCCACCGCTTCCGTTTGCCACTACGGAGGTATCCTGGGAGGTAACGGCTCCGAAAGGGGGAACTAAAGGTCTGTGTGCACAGAGTCGGGTGTGTGAGTTGCACTGCATGACATAACATACCCACCATATAGTTGCATTTCATAATCATTCATAACAACCTTGACACCTAAAGTATAAGTGGAATGGGACGCTTATACATTAGGACCTGCAAAACGACCCCTTGGTCTATAAGCTTGTGTGGGCAAGTTTATAAATCAAAGGTTATTTTCAATATATAATAACCCCTGCTGTTTGATAACCGACACCCCAAGGTATAAGTGGTATGGGACACTTATACGATGGGAGCCTTGTAAAAGATCCCTTTGCTTATGTGTTCTCGCATAAGTGAAGGTTTAAAATTCATTTAATTACTTTTCGTACTGCTAGACCTATTACAACAACTTATTAACTGCTCACCTAATACAACTTGCTAGATTAGTCTCCGCTGCCATCTGTTTTCATGATAATCTCCACCTTCATGTCCTTCCCTTTCTTCCTCTCCGCCCGGTTCCTAGGAGCCATGGGGAAGGAGTAGGGGATGATAGGGCTTAGTCTTTATGACTAACGGTTTTCGAACCGCATCATTTAGGGGATCGTGGAGCCCAGCATGGAGGAGCAGCCCCAGAGATCGGTGCGCCTGGAGATGGGGCAGTCTAGCTCCGGAGTTCATACAGCCGGGACCGTGAGTCTCGATCCTTGAGTAGTTTACTGTTTCGCTTCCGCATGAGAGACTTGTAGTGAGGACATTTTGTACCGGGCATAAGCCCGTATTTATAGTACTCTGATGTTTCTGTGGACACTCCCTTCGTGGAGCTTACTTATTTATATATGTGGTTTTTGCTATTGTGGACTGTTTACTATTACTTCAATAATTGTGCTACTTTTTGTGATCGATTTGGCCGGCAGAATCGGCGCCTTGTGGTGATGACCCTTCAGGACGTGAAGGTGTCACCGCAAAGCGGCGATTCTGGGCCTAAGACCCCGGTGGTTGAAAAAGAAAAAAAAAGGGGGTCTTACACATGGAAAGGCTTGTTGCTCAAGGATATAGGCAAAAGGAAGGTATTGATTATGAACAAACCTTTGCTCCAGTTGCCAGGCTAGAGGCAATAAGAATTTTCTTAGCATATGCAGCATATAAAAATTTTAAAGTCTACCAGATGGATGTGAAGAGTGCTTTTCTAAATGGAGAACTCAAATAAGAGGTTTATGTAGAACAACCTCCAGTTTTTGTTTCTCCAACTCATCCCTCTTATGTTTTTAAATTTCATAAAGCTCTCTATGGTTTAAAGTAAGCTCCAAGAGCTTGGTATAAGACCTTAGCCAACATTCTCTTAGAGCATGGTTTTTCAAGAGGCATAGTAGATAGAACTCTTTTAACAAAACTGCATCATGATAAAATATTATTAGTACAAATATATATGGATGATATAATTTTTTGTTCTACTGATCCTAAACTATGCAAAAGATTTTCTGATATAATGCATTCAAGGTTTGAGATGAGTAGCATGGGAGAATTATCTTATTTTCTTGGTCTCCAAGTGAAACAATCCTTTGAAGGGATCTTCATCTCTCAGTCTAAATATCCTAAAGAGCTTATTAAGAAGTTTGGGATGAATAATGCCTCTTCAATGAACACTCCCATGGCTGTCAATGCTGTTGTAGATGCTGATGAACTTGGAAAACCAGTTGATCAAACTAGGTATAGGGCCATTGTTGGATCCCTACTATATCTAACAGTAAACAAACAAGAAATTATGTTTGCCACATGCCTTTGCGCTAGGTTTCAGGTGAACCCTGAAGAATCTAACCTTATTTTTATAAAGAGGATTTTGAGATATATAAAAGGTTTCCCAGATTTAGGACTCTTGTATCCAATAGAGTCAGCATTTAAGTTAACTGGATTTTCTGATGCTGACTATGCTGGATGTAGAGTAGACAGGAAAGGCACCTCTAGAACTTGTAAATTCCTGGGTGACAGACTTGTATCTTGGTTCTGTGAGAAACAAACATCTGTTTCAACATCCATTGCTGAAGCTGAATATATGGCTGCAGGCAGTTGCTGTTCACAGATCTTGTGGATACAAAACCAACTTCTAGATTATGGTGTCAACTTAAATAATTCAACCATACTATGTGATAATACTAGTGCTATTTCCATTGCACAAAATCCAGTATTGCATTCCAGAACAAAGCATATAGACATTAGAAATCATTTCATTAGAGATTGTGTAGACTAGCAAAATATTAAACTTGAGTTTATCTCTATTGATTTGCAAAGAGCAGACATCTTCACCAAGCCATTGGATTTAACCAAGCATCTGTTCTTCATAAATAACCTTGAATGATAAATGGTCAGAATTTAATCTAATGCTCTTTCTGTGGTCAAAGAATTGCTTCTGTTCGTCGAACTGAAATCAACGAACTGGTAACTATTCTTGAGATTTTTCGTTGACCTATGATCGATGAAATCTCTTGTTGAAGCAGTTTCGTCGACCGGAGAACGACGATTTCTGTTTCAAGAAATTTTTCTGAGAACGATGAAAACTTTCCATCTCTTCGTTCTGAGATCGACGAACATATCCCTTAATGAAATCTTCGTCGACCTGTGATCGAAGATTTTTATTCCTTCGCCGGGCTGAGAATGTAGTTTCGTATTCTGAAAACCCTTTATAGGCTTTTCTTCTTCGACTTCAATCCCGCACTTTAAGAATTTCCCTCCTGCACTTGATCGTTTGTTTCCTTTTACAGGTACTCTCGTTTCACAAAAGTATTCAGAAATGGCTGCGTCTGGTTCAGCAGGAATAAAGTTTGATACGATCTTTGACATTTATTTTGATTCATTCCAGCAATCTGATCAAATATTTCAGGATATTCTGCAACTATGTGAAGATCAAAAGTTGAAATCATTTATGACCAACCGCATCAAGCTTCCAGCCGCCACAATCAAGGAATGGTATTCTCATCGTCCTCTACTGAGGAAGAGATAATAGGTGTCATCAGCGGGACTTAGGTTACTCTCTCTCCCGTAATTCTTACAGAAATTTTCGAACTTGAGAATGGTATAGAAGATTTGGATATGGATGATGATGAGTTTGAGAATGTGTTAGTTGTTATGGGTCACTCAGATGAAAACTCTAACAAGTTATGGAAAAAGAACTTTTCTCCTGAGTACAAGTTTCTTGCAGATATAGTGGGGAAAGTGTTGTTTGCAAAGCACACTGCCCACGACTACATCTCCAGGCAGCAGTTTCTGGTGATGGATGCGTTGTTGAATAAGAGGAAAGTCAATCGGGGACAGATTTTGTTTGATTTGATCAGGAAGAGGAACAACAAGAAAGAAGTGTCTGTTTGCTATGGTTTTGGGCCTGTTCTTGAAGGCAAAGGCCGATGAACTGTTAGTTCCCCAGACTACGTTCATCAATGCCTCCAAGAGGCTAACCTCTGCCCTATTTGGCAGATGGGAGAGGACAATTCCTAAGCCCTTTAAGGAAAAGCCCTCTACAGGTTCATCATAGAACACAAGGGTTGTAACAACCACTCCTCTCTTAGCTGAAGGAACTCCTCCCCTTACCCCTCATGCCTCTCCTACTCCAAATCATCAGCCCTCTCCTACTCATAACCTCACACCTCCTGACTCACCTCTTCCCTCTCACCTTATAACCATTCCCCCAACCACCCTCCTCTTTCCAAACAATGAGTTGATAACAGCTGAAATTTCTTATCAAGCTTCTCCCCTCCAATCCCCTATTTGTACTCCCTCTCCTCAGAACCCATCCTCACCTACTAAACAAGATGATATCATGCTTGATACCATCCCCCCAGTAATTCCTCCTCTTACCCTTGATAATGCTTTCATTTCTACCCTCATATCTCAGTTGAATCCCATCCTCAAGGAGCTTATAGCAGCTGAGATATCCCCGCTCTTAAATTCAATAAATTCCCTTACATCTCTATTTGCTGCCTCCTCCTTCCCTTCCCCTTCTTCAGCCAAGGGCATGGCTTCATAACCTTCTGAAATCATGCAGGTGGGAGATGTTTTGTGAAGAAGCCCTTGTAGCAGCAGTAGATGATGAGATGGTTGTAACTATGCCAGAAGTTCTGACTGGTGGAAATTATTTTTATTTTTTACCTCCATCAGTAGATATGGAAAGTATACTCCATCTTTCTTTTATGGAAACTCCTATACATTCTGATGAATCATCATCCAAGGCCATTATGTTCTATACTCCACCTACTTCCTCATAGATGATAGCCATAATAAGGCCTAGTTTTGAAGAAAGCTTTAAGAGTGAAGTTATGATTATTGAGGAAGCTTCAGTAGCTGATACCAAAGAGGCAGTTGAAGAGTCTGCTGAATCAGAGTCTGTTGAATCAGAGTCTTAGTATATGAATGACCCCATCCCTCCACTCTATGCTCCTACTCCTATCCTAGCTCCCAAGGCTCCTTCTCCTCCTCCCAAGGTAACTCTCGAGTATATAAAGTAATTAATGCTTTGTACAACTTTGATAGTGAAAGTAGTGAAGAAATCTACAGTGATGATTCCCCTAAGACAAAGAAAAGGAAATTGAGAAAGAAGACTCCAGCTAAAGCTCCAAATCCCCATAATGACACTCCATACTATATCAGGCACAATATTGATCCATATCCTAACATGCCTCATTGGATGATGTTGTCAAAGAATGACCTTAAAGCAAGGAAGAAAAGGAAGTACTCCCCTTCCTCTTCTCCAAGGATGAAAAGAAGAGATCCTCCCCCTCCTCCTCCTCCCAGTGGTAACTCTTCTAGTAGTGGTCATCAAAGATTTTCAAACACTACTCAGACTTACCAAAGTCATGGTAGATCCTCTGAAGCTTCAAGAGTTAATCAGTATCAAAAGAAATATCACACATTCTCCAGAAGCTCTCTTGGTTCTCAGCAATGTCCTTCCATGACAACATTCTCTCCTTCCCCTTCCAGTGAACTTAGTCCTGAAGTTAGATATGAAGGACTTCCAATTCAAGCATATGATCCTGAGACAGATCCAAATACAAGAATGGCCAGATTTATAGAATCTGTTACTCTATCTCAGATCAAAAAAGAAAGAGAACAGGGGCAAGAAACCTCTCAATATTCTACAATGTCATCCTACAGGAAGAAAGAGCTAGAAAGATATCAAGTTGGAAATCTGTTTAATGCTGATAAATACTTGAATCTGCATCCTGAAGCCATAGTTCCCAGAGCCACATCTCAAAAGACTTTGGGAGATGCAGTAATGACCATGACTCTCAGACAAGCACATGATCCAAACAGAGTAATAAAATTTGCTAAATCTTCTGATTCTCCCAAGGACAAATAGCTTTTTTATTTTCTGACTGTTTTGCTTATGAATAAATTTTGCATAGCTTTATAAAGATGCTGATAGCATATTTATTATACCAGTTATCTATTTTTTTATATGATTATTTGCTTTCTTATCTTCTGCTGTAACCTCACCCAAATAGGGGGAGATTGTTGGAACCCCAGGTGATTTGGGCTAGGTTCACTTCTTAGGGTGTGACCCATGTTTTATTGTTGTGTCAAGTATTTTATCTTCCTAGTCTTAGGTCAGTTCTAAAGCTTGCAGCATCAAGGACCTTCCTGAAGACAGTATCAGATAACAGCCCTAGAAGTTATGTGTTGAAGTTATTTCTGAGCTCGACGTTATTAGAGCTCAGGTCGACGTACTCTAAGTTAAAGACAAGAGTTCTGTGGTCTACGAACTTGGCAAAGAAGTTATCTGTTCTAAGTTTGATGATCTTCCAGTGTAGTGCAGCTCTAAGCTCAACAATCTTCTAGCTCAGACTCAGCCAAAGTTTTGAAAAGTTTATTCACAGAGCCAAGGTCGAAGAATGTGTTTTCTGAGGTCGACAATCTCAGATCTCTGGTCAACGAAAACTGTAAGATGTTTTTGACTTATTCTTTCCTTATCTGTTCCGATTTTTTTCTATTATAAGTCATGATTTTACTGAGTAATTAATGCTCATTTTATAGCCGTTATTTGATAGCATTGATTATGGTTTTCATCAGCAAATTAAATTGACAAATATCCTAGGACAGTTGGGGCATAGAATATTTTAATTAACATTCTTGACGTTTTCTATTCCCAGATTTTCTGCTTAGCTTTAATGGTAGGAATTTGAATTGAAATTGTGGAATAGTTGTTATAGTATACTCTCGGCAGGACAAGAGACATAGAGAATCAATCACACAAAGAGAACAGAGACACGATAAAAAAATTTTGTGTGCTTACAGCTCTCAAGAAGAACAACACAGTGACAAAAAAAGTTTTTAGATAAAAAGCTTTCAGACTTTCTAATACTCCTTCTGTGCAGGATCTCATTGCTCTCTTAAGGATAAGAAGAAAAGAACACCAATCATATATCAAGAGTCTCTTTCTTTCTTATATCTCTGATTCAGGATCTTCAGTGACAAGCCATTTCAATCAGTCAAGAGAATCCTTGATTTGATCTTGCAACAGAAGACCTACATCCCCTAACAAAGTTTCCCTACCTGAACATATACTAATATCAGGGGGAGCTTTGATACAATCAGTATGATTCACAAGGCTTCTCTCAATTTGCTTTTTAATAGAGAAGTCATCATCAACCTATCTCTCCCCTCTCTATACAGGGTTATCTCTCCCTTCAAAAGTGATTTCTTGTTGCAAGTCACCTAACAAAAAGACTTGAAGTTTGGTTTTTTTGAGCACCTGATCAAAATCTCATTGGTGTCAGGCACCTGATCAAAATTCTGAGTGGATTCCTACCTAGGGTGGTAGAAGAGTGGATGTGCCAAGTTGGGAAAACACTATAAAGTTCTTATGTTGTCTGTGTGGCTGTATTTTTTTTGTGCTTATGATATGATATTTGTGTTGTGTAGCTTAGATTTATCTCTTCTTTTAGTTTACTGCACTTGTACACTTGTACACATATATACTACTCACCTATTTTCCAAAAGATATTTTAATTTCGCAAAAGTTTCAATAGATTGGATTTAACTCTATTCACCCCCCCTGTAGAGTTAATCAGAGTCTAGTCCCCTTTTCTTTCACAAGGAACTTGTTATTTAGCTCATAATGTCTGAAGATCCTCCCATAGGACCTCAGCCATTCACAATTTTGAAAAATCTTTCTTAGCATTCATATATGCTATCCTTCTTGTTATGCTTGAAGGCCTCATACTCTTGGTTTAGTAGAGACTTTCTATCATCACTGACCTCTTTAGTCACATCCATGTAGAACACCAAAGTTCCCCACATCTCCTTCGAAGTCTTGTAGTGAACAAGATTTTGGAAGGTGGAATCATCAATAGCACTGACTATGATGTTCTGAGCTCTCTTGTCCATTATGGCCAATATGATCTCATCCTTGGACTTTTCTGAATTTTTTTTGGTGTCTAGACTGTTGCATCCAAAACTAAGACCTTCATGGGGATTAAAGGTCCCTCTTAAATAGTTATGAAGATCCTTGGGTCAGATGTTTCAATGAAAATCCGAACACTCTCCTTCCAAATTCCAAAGCTCTCCTTCCTGCAGATTGGAAGCTTCATGGAACCCAACTTTTTATGGTTCTATCTTGAATCCATAAGTACACTTCTTTTAGCTACCCTTAGAGATCAACTCAGACTGTTAAGTCCTTTTTGAGTAACCTGTAATGCCCCAAATTTTTTTTGATGATTTTATTTGATGTTTCTTGAATTTTTCTCATTAGGGTTTTTGGCCCTAACCCTTATTTTTTGCCATTCTTGTATGATTTTGACTTCCCACATCTTTCTAAGTCTCGATCTACATCGAGGTGCAATTTGGATGTCTTCTCCAATAAAACCAAGGCAAGTGGTGGTTTTACTCCCCTCTTCCCTTCTTTTTCCCAATCTGCTGAAATTTCTGACTTCTTTTTTGTCGTTATAATTAATAACTTGCTGATTATAGTGTTGTCTTAATCCTTTGTTTAAATCCACTTGTATTATTATGTTTTTGATTTTGCTAATCTAACCTTGTAAAGTGGTATATGTTTTGATGTTGTGGTTGAATCTTGCTCTTTTAACCATCCCTTAACTATTATGTAGGACCTGTTAGAGTTTATCTAGGATTGTAAATCATTCCTAAAGGTTGATCAACCGTTTCTTAAATCTAGAAATATCTAGAGGAATACGATGTGCCAAATCTTGATATATATCATGATTCTCTTGTTTGTCGGAGTTAGTGGACGTAACCACCTCCGCAATGTTTTGAGATTTATTAGCACCTTGTGGAACTCTACCAGGTGTTTCGATGTCTGCGGTGATTAGTGGAGTGTATGAGTCTCCCCCGCAGTTAGACGGATATTATATCTATGAGGGTGTGTCTGGTTGAGTGACCAACTTGTCCATGTTTTTGGGTAGAGTTGACCACATGTCATTAATAAAGTTATGTGAATTATTTCTTATGATTTAATCATGCTTTCCACCTTTTAGCCCCAAGCATCTAGTGTAGTTTGATGTACGTGATGATTCACGTAAGTGCTATTTTTTCTGATTTTTGTACTTTACTTTTGTACTCTACTTCATTACTTTTGGTTTAGGTTGGTACCCCTTTTTGACCATTGTTTAATTTTGGCTTACTTTTCTGCCGAAACTTGTACCCTCATGATGAGATGTTTTGTCTTTGGAATGCCTCAGGTTCAGAGCTTTAGCAGGTAGTGGAGCTAGTTTTGGAGTTCCTGAGTAGTAGTGTTGGCTGTGGTTTTCACCTCGCCGTTGAAAGGTAGTTCATTGTTTTAGTTTTCTTTACCTAGTTTGGAACTACTTTTGTATTATGTGGGTTTGTGTTAGATAGTTGACGCCCATAGTATAGTTAATTTTGGATACTTTGCTAGCTACTAGTTTATTTTCCTTCTGATTATTTGGATTACTTGTTCTCTTGGATGCTTTATGCTAGGAATGCATGTTAGATATTTTCAAGTATAAAAACTACTATTATTACCTCATGCATTGCATGTTTTAAAATTCTAAATCTTTATATTTAGCGACCGTAAAAGCTATTTTTACTACTATTGTAAACCTAGAGTCTTGCATACCATGAGTTGTCCTCTAGGGACATTTATTCTCATGTAGGATGTCTAATCTTATAAAAGAAGTATTTTCTGTAGCATATACCATTTTTTTCTCATGGACTAGATGATCCACTAAGCTGAGGGATATATTTAACTGCTTAACTTAAACTGGGTTTTTCTCTAAATAACTTAAAGATCTTTCTTGATGTGTTAAGCAGGAGTTTTTCCTGAGCATCGGCAGTTATCCCCTACTGACATGGCATCATGACGCGCATTTTCCCTTACTCTAATATATCTTTAAAGGCCGTGAAAATGTGGGTTATCACAGTTGGTATTATAGGGAGGTTGGTTTGACAAGTTGGTCAAATCAGCCAATCTATTGTAGATTTGATTTCCTTCATTCATTCTCATACAAACACTGATGTGTCATTAGTACGTCTTAGCCGAAGCATAGTCACTACACTCATAACATGATAAGATGTATATGGGTCATATTATGTAGTATGGGATGCATAATATGGGTTTGTTTATGGATCCACCATAGGAGGCAACATGTGATGATTATGTAGTATGGGATGCATAACCACAATCACATGGATGCCCATTAGCTTGTTTTCTTTTATCGTTGTATGCGATTTAATATAGTATGGGATGCATAACATTTCATGTGTACACCGCTCATTACATGCATTAAGGCCTTTTTAGAATGCAAAGCACTGCATACACAGCATATCATCGCATATACATGCGTGCTTAGTTATGGTTTACATGATGACACATATACACACATGATTTTAAATAAGAATAAAGAATTCATGTATTCATATCATAGGCACATGAGTCAATAGGATGAAAGGATATCATCCTAAGTAGGACATAACATCATTTACAAAATCCCAGAGCAAGTTTGCAGCATAAGCAAGTGTCTTTTTAGTATGGTCTGAACTAAGTTGTGTGGCCTAGTTGTAAGCTAGGATTTTGATTAGTTGTTCGTTTGCCCTTATAGAAATATCGGCTAAATGTCCTGCGACGAGATCGACTCCCCAGTCGGAGGGTGAGTCATTAGGTGCGCAAAGCGATGCGATGATCGAGAGTTTGTGTCAGAGCAACGAGGCTCTGTTGAGACAATTAGTTGCGATGTAATTGCAAATTCAGTTTTTGTTGTCTGCTTCTCCTGCGCAGCAACCCTTAGTGCAAGATTCTGTCGTTGGTCAAGCCGTACCCATTACTCCTGCTCCTCTGTTGCCCCCAGTGATGCTACCACTAGAGATGAATTTTATCTCGTATTTCCAGCGATTAAGACCTCCCACTTACAACAGGAGAGCCGACTTTATGGCTTTGGATGACTGGATCATCGCCATAGAAGAGATGTTCTCGTATTCGGGGATTGCAGAAGCCTAGAAGGTAATGATTGCAGCCTACCAGCTAAAAGGCCTGACAAAGAGCTGGTGGATTCGGGAAAAGGAGAGCCTAAGTGAAGGATGATCATGGGAATCTTTTAAGAAGATGCTGCTTAAGATGTTTCTACCCTCGGTCAAGCAGGACCGCCTAATGAATAATTTCCTACATTTGAAGTTTAGACAGCTCACGGTGAGCGATTATGAGATTGAGTTTAGCAAGTTAAGTAGATTTTCTCCATATATGGTAGCTTTAGAGGTGGGAAGAGTGAAGCGCTTCCTCGGAGGACTAAGATGTGATGTCCAACAGTGGGCATGCGCTTATAGAGATGAAAGTTATGTTGAGGCAGTGAAAGCCGCTCTTAAAGTTGAGGTGATTGAAAATGCCAAGAATCGAGGTGCCGCGACAATAAGAGAGAAGAGGAAAGGTGAGGAAGATGGAAGCTCTAGGGCATTTGGCCTTTCTTCGAAGAAGAAAAGTGGAGATATATATAGCTTCTGTGGTCGATCTGGCCACCCTTACAAAAGATGTTACAATAGGATTGCCACTCCGAAGAAGCCGTAGGTACTCGCCATCCAAAGTGCACCAAAAGGAGATCTAGTGTGCATGTTCTGTACAAAGAAGGGGCATGACGTGAGTCGCTACTGGTCGAAGGAAAAGGCTTGCTTCCTGTGCGGGCAGAAGGGGCACCTTAAATCTTCATGCCCATAGGCTCAGTCTCCACTGTAGCCTACCCCTCTTCGAGCTCTGTCGGCAACACCAAACCAGGACTAAGGAAAAGGAAAGCTGAATGTGGTGACAAGAGAGGATGCTCAGACCTCTACCCAAGTGATATCAGGTTAGATTCTTGTTTAACTTTTACTCTCCATTGTTTTCCCTAGTTTTCGTCTGTTTAGTTATGTATGCTACGGTATTAGGGGAGTTTAAGGTGAAGAATAGGTGGGCTCAAATTCTTTTCGATTCGGAAGCCACCCATTCCTTTGTGGCGCCGAGTTTCGTAGATAAACATCGTTTGAACGTGGATCAATTAGGAGATTCCTTCAACATCAAGCTTCCCTCCGGAGATCTGGTGATATCAAGTCAAGGAGTTCAGAGATCCCCTATTTTTCTAGGTGATTTCCTAGCCTTTGTTGATCTGATGGTGTTGGATCTGGCGGATATCGACGTGATTTTGGGCATGGACTAGTTGTCCAAGTATGATGCGATCATCCAGTGCAAGGCAAAGCGACTAGACTTCAAGATGGACAACAACCAACCTATGAGTGTCTATGGTTTTCAGGGCAAGGGTTCCCTCATTATTTCTGCGGTACGTGCTTGTCGAGCTCTAGAGTCTGGTTGGGAGGCGTATCTTGTTTCTATTTATGCTTTGGAAATAGCTTTTGTTACACCACATCTTGAGGATATCTTAGTGGTGCGAGAGTTTCCAGATGTCTTTCCTGATAGTCTTCCAAGACTTCCTCCTTTGAGAGAGAGAGAGTTAAAGTTAGTGATAGACCTCGATCCAGGTACTCGCCCTATTGCTAAGGCCTCGTACAGTTTTGCTCCGCGTGAGTTAGAAGAGTTGCGCGCTCAGCTGGATGAGTTTCTGCAGTGTGGTTTTATTAGGTTGAGTTCTTCCCCGTGGGGTGCCCCTGTTTTGTTCGTAAAGAAGAAAGACAGTTCTATGAGGCTCTGTATAGATTATCGAGAGTTAAATAGGATATCCATCAAGAACAAATATCTATTGCCTTGGATTGATGATCTATTTTATCAGTTGTGGGGATGCGCTGTGTTCTCGAAGATTGACCTTTGATCAGGCTACCACCAGTTGAGGGTCTGTGAGGCTGATATACCACGGATAGCCTTTTGTTCCTAGCACGGGAATTTTGAGTTCTTGGTGATGTCCTTTGGTTTGACAAATTTCCCCTCTGCTTTTATGGACTTAAAGAATAGAGTGTTCAAGGATTTCTTGGACCATTTTGTGGTCGTGTTCATAGATGACGTCCTCGTGTATTCTCGTAGTGTTGTAGAACATTCTCAACACTTGCACTTAGTTTTGACAACCCCGAGGGAGCACAAACTCTATGCCAAGTTGAGTAAGTGCGAATTCTGGTTACCCCAGGTGTTCTTTCTGGGCCATGTTGTGAGCAAGGATGGTATTTCCGTAGACCCGACCAACATTTCTGTTGTGATGGAATGGAAGAGACCTACTACACCTAAGGATATTAGGAGCTTCTTAGGTCTGGCCGGCTATTATAGAAGGTTCATGGAAGGGTTCTCTGTGTTGTCTGCACCTCTAACTAGACTTACACAGAATAACACTGCATTCATTTGTAGCGATAAGTGTAAAGAAGCTTTCCAAGAGTTGAAGAAGAGGTTTTGTACTGCTCTAGTTTTGACTTTGGCTACTGAAGGAGTTGAATACACTGTGTATATGGATGCATCACACATTAGACTTGGTTGTGTTTTGATGAAAGAATGAAAGGTGATCGCATACGGATCAAGACAATTAAAGATTCACGAAAGAAACTACCATACGCATGATTCGGAGTTTGCGGCTATAATTTATGCACTAAAGCTTTGGAGACATTTATTGTATGGCGCGATGTGCAAGATCTACACAGACCATAAGAGTTCGAAGTACGTCTTCACTCAGAAGGTGCTGAATATGCGCCAGCATAGGTGGTTAGAGTATGTGGCCGATTATGAAGTGGAGATTCTTAATCATCCAGGAAAGGCTAACGTAGTAGCTGATTCTTTGAGTAGGAAGACTGCCAAAATGTTTAATATGTCTGTGCAATCCTTGGTGGAAGAATTCTTATTGATGTACATTGAAGTTGGGAGTAGTATTGTGTCTGCTGCTTTTGAAGCAGAAGAGCCCTCTTTGATTTCCCTTACCAGAGCACACTAGAAGGATGACCCTGATTTATTGCATCTCCAGGAAAGAACTGAGAAGGGAGAGCTACCTTATTTCTCTTTGGACGATTTAGATACACTGAAATATCGGGGTATATTTTATATCCCCGCTTTTGGTGATATTCGGGCTAAGATTAACAATGAAGCTCATGGTTCCAGTGTTGTCTACCATCCTGGATCCACCAAAATGTATAAAGATCTAAAGCAAATTGTTTGGTGGTCAGGAATAAAGAATGATATAGCAAAGTTTGTCTCACAATGTTACACGTGTCAGCGTGTTAAGGCTTACCATAGAAGGCCTGGTGGTAAACTGACACCGCTTAATATTCCAAGTTGGAAGTGGGAGAGTATTTCGATGGATTTCATCACCGGTTTACCGAAATCTCCTCGTGGGAACGATTTTGTTTGGGTGATAGTTGATAGATTGACTAAGTGTGCTCACTTTGTGCCCCTTAAGATTGGGTATTTTATGAAGAAGATAGCTGAGTTATACCTTAATGAGGTCATTAGATTACATGGAGTGCCTGTTAGCATTTTATCGGATCGAGACTCCAGATTTGCTTCTCGCTTTTGGAAGAGTTTACAAGAGAGGTTGGGTACCGATTTAATGTATTCCACCGCCTATCATCCGCAGACACATGGTCAGACGGAAAGGGTAAATCAGATCGGGGAAGACATGATAAGGTATTACATATTGGATCATGGTGGTGCTTGGGATGAATGCCTCAAACTCATGGAATTTGCTTATAATAATAGTTATTAAGAGAGTCTTCAGATGGCCCCGTTTGAGGCCTTGTACGGGAGACATTGTAGAACACCATTGTTTTGGGCTGAGGTTGGTGAGAGGCTGTTGTTATATCCAGAAGCCCTTGAAGAGATGAATTATGCTATAACTCATATTCGAGAGAAGCTCCGTGTAGCTCAGGAGCGTTATGAAAAGTACGTGAATTGACGAAGGGTCGATCTGGAGTTCGCCGTTAGGGACTTGGTTTTTTTGAAAGTCTCTTCGATATCAGGTGTTAACAGGTTTGGAAGGAACCACAACTTAGACCCCCGGTATGTGGGACCTTTTCAAATTCTAAAGTGCATCGGAGTGTAAGCTTATAGACTAGATTTGCCTACTTCCTTCCCTGGTGTCCATGATGTGTTCCATATGAGCCGGTTGCAGAAGTGTGTTCGTAGTGATCATCAAGTACTTGACTCAGTGCCCCAGATTAAACCCAACCTTTCATACGTGGAAGAGCCTGTTCGTGTTTTGGAATCTTAAGATCGAGTGTTGCGGAGAAAGACCATTCCCATGGTTAAGATTCTTTGGAGAAATCAAGACGTCGAGAGCGCGACATAAGAAATTTAGTCGACGATTTGGTAATCTCATCCGCACCTCTTCTCTTAGTTTCTTGTATGTCTCCATGCTTTTTGTGGTGTTTTATTTTCTTGTTTTGGTTTGATTTTGGAGTTGTATTAAGTTTTGGGACGAAACTTTTTTTTAGGGGGAGTGACTGTAATGCCCAAAATTTTTTTCGATGATTTTATTTGATGTGGTATCGTCATATTTATGACGTCCGGGCGTTACTTTTTACATCATGTTGACGGCGCTGCACCGTTAGTGCATTTTCGCGTCTGTTGGGCCAGTTTGACCAGATTTTGGGATTTTGATTGGATTGAATGTTTTCCTTGATTGAAAGGATGAAGTTTTGAGGTTTTGGACTTGTCCAGTTTTATTGCGATCCGAGCATTTTGGAGTCTTGACGCGTGTTCGGATCTTTGTGATGATTTTTGCTTGTGTAAGTATTTGATGATAGTGTCTCAAGAATGGAGCGTCGGATTCTAGGGTTGTCTTCAGTGTTAAATTAGTTTAATTCGACGCGCATTTGGACCTCCATTTTGAACTCGTATTTCCTTGTTCAAACTATTTGAATTTTATTATTATATTAAAGCCTTATACTTCATTCTGATTCTCGAGAAGCCCTCCTATTGATTCTCGAGAAGCCCCCTTAAGGGTAGGTTTTCGTCAAACAGTGGGGGGAGACGAAATTTGGGCACTATCTGGGGTTCGACAAAGCATCGAACGGTGTTCGACAAACATCAAAAGGCGTTCGACGAAGCGTCGAACCGCATTCGATGAACGGTGAACTGGGCGTTCGATGATCGTCGAATAGTTCTGGGTTCGACAAATGTCGAACAATCAGGTGTTCGTCAAACGGGTTTTGTGTTCGATGAATTTCAAACAGAGTTCGTCGAACAGGTTTTTGTATTCGAAGAATTTCGAACAGAGTTCTCAAACGGGTTTTGTGTTCGACGAATTTCGAACAGAGTTCGTCAAACGGGGTTGTTCTTCCTTCTTGTTCTCGAGAAGTTTTGCTTGTACTCGAGAACTGTCCTTCATTCTCGAGAAATCCATTTCAGTACTCGAGAAGTCCTCCTCACTACTCAAGTATTCTTCCTCTGTTCTCGAGAACCTTCCTTCTACCCGAGTAAAGCTTCCTTTTGTTCTTCTAGAGTAATCCATGACTTCTTCTTGAGAAGTCTGGTCCAGCTAACCCCCTCCCCCGGTTCTTTTCATAGAAATGTAACTGTTATAGGTAAAATTATTTTAATATTATTATTACACCTTATATATATATGTGTACTTCTTCTTCTTCCTTGGAACCGAACTTCTATTCACTTCTCAAGCCAGAGAGACGCTAGAAAGAGAGAAAGCATCTTTTCCGTATGTTTTTCGGTGGCTGCCGACGGTGCACCGGTGCTCGAAATCTTCAACTGAGTATTGATCCGGAAAGCTCTCATCGAGATCTACGTCGTCGTGGTAAAATTTTTCCATTTCTTGAATTTTTCTCATTAGGGTTTTCGGCCCTAACCCCTATTTTTGGCCATTCCTGCTAGATTTCGACTTCCCTCGTCTTCCTTAGTCCCGATCTATGCTGAGGTGTGATTTGGAGGTCTTCTCCGGTAAAACTAAGGCAAGTGGTGGTATTACTCCCCTCTTCCCTTCTTTCTCCTGATCTGCTGAAATTTCTAACTTCTTTTTTTTCATTATCATTAATAACTTGCTGATTATAGTGTTGTCTTAATCCTTTGTTTAAATCCACTTGTATTATCATGTTCTTGATTTTGCTAATCTAAACATATAAAGTGGTATATGTTTTGATGATGTGGTTGAATCTTGCTCTTTTAATCGCCCCTTAACTATTATGTAGAACGTGTTAGAGTTTATCTAGGGTTGTAAATCATTCCTAAATCCTTCTTAAATCTAGAAATGTTTAGTAGAATCCGATGTGCCAAGTCTTGAGATATATCATGATTCTCTTGTTTGTGGGAGTTAGTGTATGTAATCACCTCCGTAATGTTTTGAGATTTATTAGCACCTTGTGGAACTATACCGGGTGTTTGGGCGTCTACGATGAATGGTGGAGTGTACGAGTCTCCCCTGCAGTTAGACAGATATTATATCTTTGAGGGTGTGTTCGGTTGAGTGACCACCACGCCCGTGTTTTTGGGTAGAGTTGACCACATGTGGCTAATAAAGTTATGCGAATTGTTTCTTATGATTTAATCATGCTTTCCACCTTTTAGCCCCAGGCATCTAGTGTAGTTTGATGTACATGATGATTCACGTAAGTGCTTTTTTTTGTACTTTACTTTTGTACTCTACTTCAGTACTTTTGGTCTTAGGTTGGTACCCCTTTTTGACCATTGTTTAATTTTGGCTTACTTTTCGGCCACAACTTGTACCCTCTTGCTGAGGTGTTCTGTCTTTGGAATGCCTCAGGTTCGGAGCTTTAGCAGGCAGTGGAGCTGGTTTTTGAGTTCCTGAATAATAGTGTTGGATGTGGTTTTCACCTCGCCGTTGAAAGGTAGATTGTTGTTCTAGTTTGCTTTACCTAGTTTAGACCTACTTTTGTATTATGTGGGTTCGTGTCAGATAGTTGACGCCCATAGGATAGTTAATTTTGGATACTTTGCTAGCTACTAGTTTGTTTTCCTTCTGATTGTTTGGATTACTTGTTCTCTGGGATGCTTTATGCTAGGAATGCATGTTAGATATTTTCAAGTATAAAAACTACTATTATTACCTCATGCATTGCATGTTTTAAAATTCTAAACCTTTATATTTAGCGACCGTAAAAGCTATTTTTACTACTATTTTAAACCTAAAGTCTTGCATACCATGAGTTGTCCTCTAGGGACATTTATTCTCATGTAGGATGTCTAATCTTGTAAAAGAAGTATTTTTTGCAGCGTATAACATTTTTTGTTCTCGTGGACTAGATGAGACACTAAGCCGAGGGATACAGCTAACTACTTAACTTAAACTAGGTTTTTCTCTAAATAACTTTAAGATCTTTCTTGATGTGTTAAGTAGAAGTTTTTCTTGAGCGTCGGCAGTTATCCCCTATGTACAACCCCGTGTTCGCCGAAGGGGCTCGAGCAACCAGGCGGGTTAGCCCCGGCCTGCCTCTCCTAGGCGGGTCGGCCGCCAAGGGTCGCCTAGGAGGGTCAGCCCCGGCCAGCCTCCCCTAGGCGGGTCGGCCGCCAAGGGTCACCCAGGAGGGTCAGCCCCTGCCCGCCTCTCTTAGGCGGGTCTATCACAACCCGCATTTTCCCCTGAGGTTAAGAAGTATCAGAGTATGGGAAAACAAGCATTGTGATGCCACGTCCAGTAGGGGATAACTACTGACGCTCAGGCAACGCACTATGATTTCAAATCAATAGTTTAGAAATAGAAGAAAACTAGTTTATTAAAAGGCCATATCCCTAAGCATAGTGGATCAGCTAGTCCACGATAGGAAAAATATATTTGTTTGCAGCAGAAAATACTTTGATTTAGTTGATTTGACATCATAAATGAGTATAAGGGCCCTCAAGGGACCACTTATGCTATGCACGACTCCTAAGGTGAGTATAGTATTTATATATGAAAGATATTCGTTATGCTTAAAGAAGATAGTGCTTTAGTTTTGTAAATATGATATGTATGAGGTATATATAATAGTTTAGGGTTATAAAATACCTAACAAGCAACCTAACATAAAACCTTCTAAGAAGCAAGTAAGCAACCCTAAGGGGGGCAAAAAAACAGCAGTTTTAATTCATATCCAGCAAAACAAGTAAGCCACCAGTGGGCGTCGACAACCCGACACGAACCCACCGGTGAGTGTGCATGTCTATACAGGAAAGGAGAATAACTACCTCATCAGGTGAAAGATCTGCAACTCATCTACCCTGGAGGCTACCAACAAAACCCACTAGAGGGAAACAACCGCTCTATCGGCTACAACCTAGACCTGAGGCATTCAAGAAAGAACACCTCAGCAAAGAAGTAATCAACAGAAAAGGAGCATTAGACTAAATAATAAAGAAGGGTTTACCAACCCGGCAACAAAGTGCTAACAGCAGAAGAAAAGACTTGCAAGTAAGAAGGAAAAAAATATTGCCAAAAAGAACAATAAAGGAAAATCACACCAAGTGTGAGCACAAAAGCTACCTGCTCTGCGGAAAGAACCAACCTGCAACAGTAAAGCATCAGTATACTAACAGGAAAAGCCAAAAGAAGGCAAAGGGATGGCTAACCATCCTAACTTTGTTGGCAAATTACCGGGGTTTAAATCATAAGGGGTTGGGGTGGGTTGCAGTACCAGCACCAACAACCAGACCCAAAAATAAATACTCAAGGGTGAACACAACCGGTGACAGCCTTTGGGTACACACACCTAAACAAGTCGGCCCCATTGTCCAGACTTCGTGGTGTCCACAGCTCAGCACACACAATTCACCCCTCCAGAGTCCAGAAAACACCCCCCCCCCCTCCGGCCATAGTCCACGAGTCGGCATGCGAAAACTAGCCGAACACCCAAACATCCCCCTTAGGAAGGAAGAACTCCTCTAACAATCTTAAAGGAAAACACATCCCAGGGCTAAAGTCTTAGCCCAAAAAAACCATGGCGTTGAGTGGGTGCACCACACTCAACGCCATAAGCGTAATAGTCTAGGCATTGAGTGAGGTACACTCACTCAACGCTTTTGACTTAGCCAAAATTTTAAAACAAAGCCCACAGCCCTCTCAATGCCTGGAGACAGAGAGTTGGAAATTAATTCCAACTCTCTCTCCTACCTTCCTTACTCGACCTCAACAACCAAAATAACTTAGCCCACCCCTTAAATAATACTAAAACCAAACCCCAGCTATAACCTGGACCCCAAATCGAGAATGAGAAAAAAATAATAAAGAAGAAAAAAAACAAAAAGGAAAACTAAGGCTCAATATGGACGGTTTCCTGGAGCCAAGGAAGAGAAAGGGGCTGGAGTAAGGGCAACATTGATGCTCCAGCTCCAAGAGGCAATGGCAAAAAGCTATCTACTGCAATCTATTAAAGGTAAAAAGAAAAAGATTAAAACTGCAAGGGCAAGGAGCCACTTGCCTTAATTCGGGCAAGGAAAAAAACTGTTGGAATGCCAAGCTTGGCACTGGTGGCTCGGCCTGCAGCAAAACCAGCAACCTAGGAGCAAGATCTGAAGCTTTTAGAGAAGAAGAAACCGGAATCCCTAGCTCTTGTTGACAGCCCGAAATCTCAAAACAAATACCTAGAAAACAAGCCCTCGGCGAGAGCTGCTCGGATCCACCGTCGCCGGAGAGAAACGAGCCCTAAGCTAGCGGCCACCGTCGGCCAATGATGCAGCACCTCCGCCCGAGCTCCTTACGCAGGAAGCTAGCAGCTGGCTTGGAAAAAGGGAAATGAAATAAAAAGATAGCTGGGTGCCTTTTAATATCATGCCCACCCAAGACTAAGATATAATAGAAAAATAAACTCACTCCACTAAAGCTATTAAATTAATACTAAGCTTGCAATACTCGGCCGCTAGCTATAGAAAATCTGCCACTCAACCTGCCAGCTATACATCACTTACATATTTATGTATATATATACATTTGTACTACGCTAACAGGAATCTAGCCACCCAGCTGACCCAACCCAAAGCTGTATGGCACAACTTTATAAATATATACATAATTATATACTCTCAGCCTATCAGCTCCCAAGAAACCTGTACGGCTAGCTATAACCTAAGCTTAAACATATAAAGGTACAGGATTAGCTCACACTTAGCCCAACCCGAGCTCCACTAGCTAACTCAGGCTAAAAGCATAAATAAGACTTAGCAAAAATCCTGGTACAAGCTCCAACCACTAAAAACAAAGCTTATAATTTAACACTAGTTAATAAATCCTTCTTATAACAAGCCACACCAAACCGGCCACAATCATAAAGCTGAAGGAAGTGGTGTTTTTAAAGTTATCTTTTTACTTATGTTCATGTTTTAGAATGTTGTAATATTTTGTTTCTTGATTATATGACTTATATCATGTAAGGTTTGAGAAGATGCGCTTGGTCTTAAACCATAGAACCATGGTTTTTATTGAGTCATGTAATCTTAAGTTATCCTCACAATCGTGGTAATCAAAGAGGAACGTTGATTGCCGAGTAAAGATTGTCATATCGATTAAAGTACATTTGAGTTTTATAAATGTTGATAAATGATTATCGTTTAATCATATGAGTTTGTATGCGTGTGATTTCATACATATTGAGAGTGACCTATTTTATGTTGTAGTATTATGTGAAATGTGTTAAGTGTCAATAATGCTTCAACCTGTCTATTAAGTTGGAGATACAAGATGTGTAGATTTAACGTGTCAGAGTGGGCAACGTGATTATAGTTGAAAACTATCCTCTGATAATGATATATACTATGATTCGTTGTTCATACTTACGCGTAGAAAATGTGCACATCGAAATATCATATTGTCCCCAAATTATTTTGGTAATGATATAGTCAGGCCCCTTGGCCGAGCGAGGTTGTATAGCATGCATTATAACTAACATAGTTATAAATACAACTCACTTGTGAGACCAAGAAAGACAAATATAGTGCGAAATGACACAGTCCCAGTTTGCACAATATTTATGATATCATGTGACAAAGAAATAGACACAGGTCGTTCATTGCGTTACCTAGCTACCATTTTATTAGGGCGACTATAATGCAGTGACAGCCTCTTATAGTCAATAATATAGGATGTTATATTATAGCCTTGACGATATGGTTCCTCTTTAAGGTCGCACCAAATGAACGGGAACAACATCCGTTCGGCTTATTTGGGGTATTTGATTTATGGAATATTTAATCTAAGTACTATAGTAAGTGTGAACATCTAATGTCGTGACTCGACATGCTTAGATAGAATTCCTGTGCGACTATCAAAAAGAAATATTATGACGGAGCGAGTCGTCGTAATCATTTTGGTAGGAGTGCACAGTAATTGGTATTATGGGATTATATATATGTAAGTATTTATATATATAAGTATATATATATGTGTTATATATATATATGTAAATATATATAAATATATGTATATTATATATATAAGTTTATATTAATATATATATAAGATATCAAAACCAAGGAGAGGAGCAAATGAGTATTCACGGGTTTTCTTTTTGTCTAAACCTAGCCGCAAGGAAGAAGGAGAAGGGGTTTTTGTGATCTGCTTTCGGCCGCCATCGTCGTGCAGCCCCCTGCTTCGCCGCCGGGAAAGCTTGACGTCGGCATCGCCGCCCACTGCTCCGTCGCCGGGCAAGCTTGCTGCCCCAAAAACCTCGGTAGCCCGCAGCTCCATCGCCGGGCAAGTTTGCCGCCGCCCTTGCCCTGCAGCTCGCCGACCCTAGGTTCTTCTTCCCGGTCGGCCGCAGCTTGTGTGGTGGCTTGAGTCTGCTCCTGCTCCTCAGCGGTTTTAGATCCCTCTCCATTTTTCTCTTCTCTACCCGGCGACTAGTGTGGTTCGGCCACTTAGAGTCATCGGTGCAAGAGGAGAGAAGTTCTGAGCTAGTGTTTCTATTCCCGGTCAATGGAATAGATATTTGACGTTGTTCGGGTTCAAGGTGAACCAAGAGGCGAGGCGATCGGCCTCGTTGTTGCGGTGGGATCGCTATCATTTTATCCGGCGCGTCTTTCTCTTCCGCCTAGAGATTGTTCTCTAGAGGTATAATTTCTAACGCATGTGATGGATTAGATGTGATGAGTTAGGGTTTATTTTTATTAAGCATGTTTTGCATTGCTTTGGGATATCCGATCCTTATGTGTTGTATGGTGTTTGGAAAAAATTTTTTAAAATCGCCCCACCACCGCACGTGAAATCCTACAGTGGTATCAGAGGCAGGTTGGATATCTCATTTCAATGTAACTCCTTAGTTGCTAGTCTTGGTGCCTAATGGTTTGGATTTGCTATGTCCTAGCCCTTTTGATTCATATTGCATAATCCACCGTAGTATGGATTATGAGGAGATTTTTTTTTTTTTGGATTTAAAATGATCTGGATGAATCATGAAGGGTTGAGTACATGGGCTTATCCAATGTTAGGATTCTGACTAGCGGGTTTTATTCTTTCTTTGGCATCCTTTTTATTTTGCAAACTCTGGAATGTAATTGTTTGTGATGGATGTATTTTAGTATGCCGTGAGTTAGCATATTTTTTTGAAATTCTTCCATTCCCTGGTGGAATGCGAAGTGAAAAATTTAAGATGTTTTCCTCCTCATTTTATCCACCTAAGCTAGTGATCCTGGAAGAGCATGAGTGTGATTCTAATCACTAGATATGGTGGAACATGTGTGAGCTTGGTATTAGGCCACAGGAGATTAAATCTGTGTGAGGCACAATTTACTCTTCTTGTGGGAATACTGCGTCCACACTAGTTGACCAATAAAATGAGTTTTCTTAAACAAGATTTATGAGATCTAGGCTTGAATATCTTGGGAAAAGGTTTTCATATTATTGTGTTTTATTATTCAGAACATGTAATAATATGTTTTTCAAGAGTCATAAGGGTTAAGCTTTGCTTAAAGGTTATGATTGGTGCTTGTACCTACCTAAACAAACGAATGGATGAGTCCACTTGTTCGGAAAGGAACATGTGTGATGCTGTGTTTTTCTTGTCATAGCAATAGCAGTTTTTATTTATATGAACTTCAAGTAAAATTTTGTTTTCTCTTTTCTTTAGAATCATGTCAACCATTCAAAATTTTCTGCGTTCCATGATTGATAAGAGTCCTCTTGCAAACGACAATTCAAACTATTCTGATTGGATCCTCAAGTTGAACATCGTGTTGCGTTTCGAAAATCTCCAACAAATTCTGGATGGCAAATGCCCAGAAGTGAAGGAGAAAGACAAACCAACCGATGTTGAAAAGGAGGAACAAAAGAAGTGGAATGAACAACAGCGTGTTGTGCAAACTTTGATCTTGGCCAGCATTGGCGATCAGTTGCAAAGGAAATTTCTCGATACTCCTGCAAAGGAAATCATAGCGCAATTAGAGAAGATGTTCACTGATAGTGCTCGAAAAGAGCGCTACAAGACCACCATAGCACTCACAAGGTGCAAGATGATGGAGGGTGAATCTGTCTCAGTGCACTTCCTAAAGGTGTAGGGCTATCTAGAGAAATTAGAGAAACTAAATTCTCAACTCCCCGATGACATAGCTGAGGATATCATACTGGGGTCCCTTCCTTATTCCTATAAGGATTTCATCATGCACTACCATATGCGTGAAAGGAAGATGACCATGAATGAACTCCACAATGCCCTCAAAACTGCTGAGGTGGACATGGGCAAGACAAAGGCTAATTCTGTCTTGGCCGCTGCGTCAAGTAGTAAGAAGCCCTTTAAGAATAAAGGCAAAGGTGCAATCAAAAATTCAAGTAGAGGTTTCCCTTTAAAAGGCAATAAGGGAGGAGCTCATGTGAGCAACTCCAAGGGAAGCAAGGTGAAGAACTCTCCTACAGATCTCACCGAGTGTTTCTATTGCCATGAAAAGGGACAGTACAAGATGAACTGCCCCAAGTACAAACGGTACTTGGATGAAGCCAAGATTGAATGCAAGCGCCCTAAAGGTATATATATTATTGAACTGAATTTAAACTTGACCACAACTATCCTTGATTGGGTAATTGATACCGGATCATGTGCTCACTTAGTTTCTAATGTGCAGTCACTAAGGGATAGAAGAACGCTCTCGAAAGGAGAGGTTGTGCTGAAGGTCGGGAATGGTGCAAGAATCTCCGCGGTTACAGTTGGCACCCTAGACCTTAATTTATCTAGTGGTTTAGTTTTAATTTTAAAAAACATTTATCATGTCCCTTCTATTTTGAGAAACATTATTTCTGTATCATGTTTAGATGCAGAAGGTTTTCGCTTTGTGATTGTTAATTCGCAAATGACAATTGAGAAGGATGGTTTATTTTATGCAAATGCTATTGTTTCCAATGGTTTGTATTTGCTTAATATAGTTGAGGATAAACATGTAATGAATATTAATAACAAAAAACTCAAGATATCTCATATGAATGAGACACTCTTATGGCACCATCGTCTTGGTCACATAAACGAGAAACGCATAAGGAAATTGCATCAATCAAATCTTTTAAACTTGTTTTATTTAGATGCAATTGGGACATGCGAATCATGTTTAGCTGGAAAAATGACCAAGACACCTTTCAGCAAGAAAGGTGCGAGAGCGAATAACTTATTGGAATTGATACATTCAGATGTATGCGGTCCAATGAGTACGAGTGCAAGAGAAGGTTATAGGTACTTCATTACCTTCACGGATGATCATAGCCGATATGGCTATGTTTATCTCATGAGGCATAAAAGTGAATCCCTTGAAAAATTCAAGGAGTACAAAAATGAAGTAAAGAACCAACTTGACAAGAGAATTAAGATCTTGAGAACCGATCATGGAGGTGAGTACATGATCATCATATTCACTACTTACCTGAAGGAGTGTGGTATTGTACCATAACTTACTCCACCTGGCACCCCGCAGTGGAATGGTGTCTCCGAAAGGAGAAATCGAACCCTACTTGACATGGTCCGTTCCATGATATGTCAGACCGATCTATCTTTATATTTTTGGGGCCACGTACTTCTTTCTGCAACTCTCACTTTAAATATTGTTCCAACAAAATCTGTTGATAAAACTCCATATGATGCATGGTTTGAAAAACCTCCTAGTTTATCGTTCCTTAAGATTTGGGGTTACGAGGGATATGTAAAACGTATGCAATCGACAAAGTTAGAACCCAAAGCGGACAAGTGTTTTTTCAAAGGATACCCTAGAGAAACTAAAGGGTATAGTTTTGGCACAAGTCAACAAATACTATATTTGTAAAGAAAGGTGCTACATTCTTGGAGAAAGAGTTTCTTGAAAGGATGAAGGGATGTGATCGTAGGATAATACTTGAGGAAACTCAAGAGGACCTACAAGGGTGTGATCATGATATGAATTTTGATATTCAAGATGATCACGAGCTATCACATATAGTTCCTTTGCTCAGTTGGAGTGTGTCCAATCCACCTCCACAAATTCATGTTGAGGAGCTTCGCAATGCGCCACCAGGAAATTGTTTGGCTCGTGTTGAACATGAATTAATTCCACATGAGGTTGTAGAAGAAATTCGAGAGCCTCAAGGTGAACGGGATGAGCAAAGAGAACTCAGAAGGTCTACCAGGGTAAAAAGGAAGCATGATCTTTACATGGGTTTTCATGATGTATTGGTAATAGACACTGAAGATCCCCTGACCTATGAAGAAGCTTTGGGAAGGAATGATTCAGAGGCCTGGATAAAAGACATGAGATACGAAATGCAATCCATGTATGACAATCAAGTATGGGACTTGGTTGACCTTCATGATGGAAAGAAAGCCATTCCCAACAAATGGATTTTCAAGAGGAAGATGGACATGAATGGGAACTTGACAACCTACAAAGCAAGGCTTGTAGCAAAAGGTTTTAGCCAAGTCCAAGGGATTGACTACGATGAAACCTTTTCGCCGGTTGTAATGTTCAAAACAATTCAGATCATGTTGGCTATCGCCGCCTTCCATGATTATGAAATATGACAGTTGGACATCAAAACAGCTTTTCTAAATGGAAAACTAGTTGAGGAGGTATACATGTTACAACCTTAAGGTTTTGAAAATCCGGAAAATATCGAAAAAGTATGTAAACTTCAGAGGGCAATTTATGGTTTGAAGCAAGCATCAAGGAGTTGGAACAAACGCTTTGACGATGAGGTTAAAACTCTCGGTTTTATTCAAAGCAAGGAAGAATCTTGTGTATACAAGAAGGTTAGTGGGAGTCGCATCATATTTTTGATTTTGTACGTAGATGATAAATTATTAATGGGCAATCATATGCTTATAATGGAACAAACAAGAGACTCAATGAAAACCTTCTTTTCAATGAAGGACATTGGACAAGCTCAATATATCTTGGGGATCAAGATATATAGGGATAGGTCTCGAAGACTCATTGGCCTGAGTCAAAGTATTTACATTGACAAAGTCTTAGAAAGGTTTCATATGGAAAACTCTAAGAAGGGAAATGTGCCATTGAAGACATCTTTATAGTTGGGCAAGTCGCATTGTGCCTCCACGCACACAGACATTGAATACATAAAGAATGTCCCCTATGCTTCAGGCATAGGCTCCATCATGTATGCCATGACTTGTGACCAGATGTTGCATATGCCCTGAGCATAATGAGCCGACATCAAGCTTCACCCGGTCCTAATCATTGGACCGCTGTCAAAAATATTCTTAGGTACCTGAAAAGGACCAAGAATAAGTTTCTTGTTTTTGGTGGGGATAAGGAACTAGTTGTAGAAGGCTACACGGATGCTAGTTTCATGACAGATCCGGATGATAGGAAATCTCAATCTGGGTTCGTTTTCCTTCTGAATGGTGGAGCCGTGAGTTGGCGTAGTTGGAAACAATCAACTACTGCTGACTCGACCACCGCAGCAGAAGTCATGGCAGCTACGGAAGCTAGCAAAGAGGGAGTATGGATAAAGAAATTCCTCGAAGAACTTGGAATTGTTCCATCAAGTGAAGCCCCCTTGAAATTGTTTTGCGACAATAGTGCCTCCATTTCAAAATTAAGGAGCCAAGGTCGCATCACAAGACAAAATACATAGATAGAAAGTATTTTGTAACGCGGGACTTCATCAAGGAAAGGAAGATTGCACTTTTATGGATAGACACTAACAGCAACACAGCTGATCCTTTCACCAAACCTTTATCTCAAGCTAAGGGTGAAATTCATTTCGAATCCATGGGGTTACGTGACCATGGAGAGTGGCTTGATAAATGATTTTAAGGTTGCTCCTTTCTTTTGTAGTTTCTATAATTTAAGAAACTTTGAAAACAAGTGGGAGACTGAAGGAACTGGTGTTTTGAAAGTTATCTTTTTACTTATATTCATGTTTTAGAATGTTGTAACATTTTGTTCCTTGATTATATGACTTATATCATGTAAGGTTGAGAAGATGCGCTTGGTCTTGAACCATAGAACCATGGTTTTTATTGAGTCATGTAATCTTAAGTTATCCTCACAATCGTGGTAATCAAAGAGGAACGTTGATTGCCGATTTAAGATTGTCATATCGATTAAAGTACATTTGAATTCTATAAATGTTGATAAATGATTATCGTTTAATCATATGAGTTTGTATGCGTGTGATTTCATACATATTGAGAATGACCTATTTTATGTTGTAGCATTATGTAGAATGTGTTAAGTGTCAATAATGCTTTAACGTGTCTATTAAGTTGGAGATACAAGATGTGTAGATTTAACGTGTCAGTGTGGGCAACGTGATTATAGTTGAAAACTATCCTCTGATAATGATATATACTATAATTCGTTGTTCATACTTACGCGTAGGAAATGTGCACATCGAAATATCATTTTGTCCCCAAATTATTTTGGTAATGATATAGTCGGGCCCCTTGGCCGAGCGAGGTTGTATAACATGCATTATAACTAATGTAGTTATAAATACAACTCACTTGTGCGACCAAGAAAGACAAATATAGTGCGAAATGACACAGTCTCAGTTTGCATAATATTTATGATATCATGTGACAAAGAAATAGACACAGGTCGTTCATTGCGTTACCTAGTTACCATGTTATTAGGGCGACAATAATGCAGTGACAAAGCCTCTTATAGTCAATAATATAGGATGTTATATTATAGCCTTGACGACATGGTTCCTCTTTAAGGTCGCACCAAATGAACGGGAACAGCATCCGTTCGGCTTATTTGGGGTATTTTATTTATGGAATATTTAATCTAAGTACTATAGTAAATGTGAACATCTAATGTCGTGACTCGACATGCTTAGATAGAATTCCTGTGCGACTATCAAAAAGAAATATTATGACGGAGCGAGTCGTCGTAATCATTTTGGTAGGAGTGCACAGTAATTGGTATTATGGGATTATATATGTAAGTATTTATATATATAAGTATATATATGTGTTATATATATATGTAAATATATATAATATATGTATATTATATATATAGTTTTATATATATAAGTTTATATTAATATATATATAAGATATCAAAACCAAGGAGAGGAGCAGATGAGTATTCACGGGTTTTCTTTTTGTCTAAACCTAGCCGCAAGGAAGAAGGAGAAGGGGTTTTTGCGATCTGCTTCCGACCGCCATCGTCGTGCAGCCCCCTGCTTCGCCGCCGGGAAAGCTTGACACCGGCATCACCGCCCACTGCTCTGTCGCCGGGCAAGCTTGCCGCCGCAAAAACCTCGGCATCCCGCAGCTCCATCGCCGGAAAGTTTGCCGCCGCCCTTGCCCTGCAGCTCGCCGACCCTAGGTGCTTCTTCCCGGTCGGCCGCAGCTTGTGTGGTGGCTTGAGTCTGCTCCTGCTCCTCAGCGGTTTTAGATCCCTCTCCATTTTTCTCTTCTCTACCCGGCGACTAGTGTGGTTCGGCCACTTAGAGTCATCAGTGCAAGAGAAGAGAAGTTCTGAGCTAGTGTTTCTATTCCCGGTCAACGGATTAGAGATTTGACGTTGTTCGGGTTCAAGGTGAACCAAGAGGCGAGGCGATCGGCCTCATTGTTGCGGTGGGATCACTATCATTTTCTCCGGCGTGTCTTCCTCTTCCGCCTAGAGATTGTTCTCTAGAGGTATAATTTCTAATGCCTGTGATGGATTAGATGTGATGAGTTAGGGTTTATTTTTGTTAAGCCTGTTTTGCATTGCTTTGGGATATCCGATCCTTGTGTGTTGTATGGTGTTTGGAAATTTTTTTTAAAATCGCCCCACCACCGCACGTGAAATCCTACAAAAGCAGCATAAAATCACGTCATAATGACACGAAAAAATCAAAGATCTCGGATTCCGACAAAACTCGCACCGTTGCTAAACCACCAAGCTACGAAAACAACGGCGAAGTCAAAAACAACATCTGACAATCAAAACTCGGGCTATCTCTACCCGAAGCCAAAACACAAGCATTCCCTAAGAGGCTCAGCCGAGTCACCACAATGGACTCCGGCTAGCTGGGGAATCTTGCAAACAGGCTACTAACAGGGCACTTAAGGAACCTAAAAAGCTAAGACCACGCTCTAACAACGGAAAAAGGCCAGAAACGCATCATCGTAACGCCAAACAATGATCAAACGAAATACAAAAAAACTGGGGGCGTTACAGCCACTCCCCCTACAAGAAAGTTTCATCCCGAAACTTTACACACAACGCTTCTATCAAGAAGGGGAAAAGAAGGAATAGCCAAGCAAAAGCTATAAAGGAAAGCACAATACATACCATGCAAAAGGTCAGGGAAATAGATGAGGGTAAGCCTTCCTCATCGCCGATTCCAGATCCCAAGTCGCGCTTTCCACATCCTGGTTCTTCCACAAAATCTTAACCATAGGAATGGTTTTCCTCCGCAACACGCGATCCCGAGCATCCAAAATGCGGACAGGAATCTCCACATAAGAAAGATTTGGCTCTAACTGCGGCAAAGAATCCAAAACCTGCCTTACACTCTGCACACACTTCCGCAGCTGACTGACGTGAAAGACATCATGCACGACAGGAAAATTTGTAGGCAACTCTAACCTGTAAGCTGATACTCCAATCCGCTCGGTAACCAAAAATGGCCCCACGTATCTCAGGTCCAATTTCCTGTTCTGGCCAAACCTCTTAATCCCGCTCATCGGGGAAACTTTTAAGAACACCTGGTCCCCCACAGCAAATTCCAAATCTGATCTACGCCGGTTGGCATTCTTTTCATATCTCTCCTAGGCTATTCGAAGCTTTTCCCGAATAAGCTTCACCGAAATCTCCATCTCCTCAAGTGCTTCTGGACCCTACAACGGTCCCTCGCCAACCTCAGCCCAAAATAAGGGAGTCCTGTAGAGCCTCCCATACAAAGCCTCAAAAGGAGCCATTTGCAAGCTTTCTTGATAGCTATTGTTATACGCAAACTCCATATGCCGCAAATGCTCGTCCCACGCTCCACCATGGTCCAGAATATTGCATCGGATCATATCTTTCACAATCTGATTTACCCGCTTCGTCTGACCATTGGTCTGCGGGTGATAAGTTGTGGAATATCTCAAATCTGTCCCCAAACCCTCTTGAAGGCTCTTCAGAAAACTAGATGTGAACCTGGAGTCTCGATTCGATATGATGCTCACGGGTAAACCATGCAGTCTGATGACCTACTCCAAATACAGCTCAGCTATCTTCCTCATCGGGTAGTCGATCTTGAACGGCACGAAGTGAGCACACTTCGTCAGTCTGTCCACAATCACCTATACTAAATCATGCCCCCTAGGAGATCTTGGCAAGCCTGTAATGAAATCAATCGAGATGCTTTCCCACTTCTAAGTCAGAATCTCCAAGGGGGTTAGCTTGCCACCTGGTCTTCCATGATCATCCTTCACTCGCTTGCAAGTGTGGCACTCAGAAAAAAATCTGGCTATGTCTCCCTTCATCCCATACCACCAGGAAATCTGCTTCAAATCGTGGTATATCTTGGTGTATCCTGGGTGGTAGGCAATGCTAGATCCATGGGCTTCCCTGCACACCATAACCCTGATGTAACCAACCGCGGGAATTCAAAACCTGCCACAGTACTTCAAAGTACCTACATCGTTTAAAGAAAAATCTGGCAGTTCACCTCTCTCAGCTCGAAGATACAAATACAGAAGGTCAGGATCATCTTTCTGATGCAATCTCGTGAGCGCGATCCATGAATGTTCTGCCACTGCCAAGCTGCTCTGCACATCGCAGCTACCCACAGAAATGCCCATCAAAAGGAACTCCTCTTCTAACAACTCGGCTGTGATACAAAAAATCTTCCCTGATTTCCGACTCAGGGCGTCGGCCACCACATTGGCCTTGCCCGGATGATACTGAATCTCAACATCATAGTCGGACACATACTCTAGCCACTACCGTAGACGCAGATTCAACTCCTTCTGTGTGAAGACATACTTCAAGCTCATATGATCAGTAAAAATCCTGCACTACACACCATACAGCAAATGCCTCCACAACTTTAGAGCATAGATCACGACAGCAAACTCTAGGTCGTGCGTCGGGTAATTCCTCTCATGAGTCTTTAGCTGTCTCGACACGTACGCAATCACCTTCCCGTCTTGCATCAATACGCATCCCAGCCCGATATGCGATGCATCCATATATACATCATACTCAGCACCTTCAGTAGGCAAGGACAAAACAGGAGCCGAACATAGCCTTCTCTTTAGCTTTTCAAAAGCCTCTTCAAATTTTCCATCCCATACGAAGGATACATTCTTCTGCGTCAACTTGGTCAATGGCGCAGAGAGGGTGGAGAATCCCTCCACAAATCTTCTATAATAGCCCGCCAAACCAAAGAAGCTTCTGATCTCACGAGGAGTAACGGGTCTCGCCCATTCCATAACCGCAGCGATCTTTTATGGGTCTACTGAGATGCCCTCCTTGTTAACCACATGGTCGATGAAAGATACCTGAGGTAGCCAAAATTCACATTTGCTCAGCTTGGTGTAAAGCTTATGGTCTCTCAGAGTCGCCAAGACTAGACGCAAATGTCGATCATGCTCTTCTGCATTCCGGGAGTACACCAAAACGTCATCAATAAATACAATCATAAACTTGTCTAAGCAATCCTTGAACACGCGGTTCATCAAATCCATGAAAGCTGAAGGCGCATTAGTTAAACCAAATGACATGACTAAGAACTCGAAATGCACATGACGAGAACGGAACGCCGTCTGCGGAACATCTGACTCCCGAATCCTCAACTGGTGATAGCCCGAACGAAGGTCTATCTTTGAAAACACAGTACTACCACGCAGCTGGTCAAACAAATCATCAATCCGAGGAAGAGGGTACCTGTTCTTAATTGTAACCTTGTTCAGCTCTCTGTAGTCGACGCATAGCCTCATCTACCCGTCTTTCTTCTTTACGAATAGCACAGGCGCACCCCAGGGCGACGAACTAGGCCTGATAAAACCATTTGCCAACATCTCATCTAGCTGGATCCGCAACTCCTCCAGCTCTCGCGGGGCCATGCGGTACGGCGCCTTAGCAATAGGACGCGTACCCGGCTCCAAATCTATGACAAACTCGACATCTCTATCGGGAGGAAGACCGGGAAGGTCGTCAGGAAAAACATCAGGGAACTCATAAACCACAGGAATCTCCCCCAACCGCGGCACACTAACATCTTCCCCTACAAGAGAGACTAAACAGGCAAAACAGCCAGAATTAAGCAACTTGCGAGCATGTACCGCAGAAATAACTGGAGACTCTTGGAGTGGATCGACATAAACGCTCCGGGCTGACCGTTATCTTTCACGAAATCTAAGCGCATAACCTTGCACTAGATAACCACATCATAACTGGACAACAAGTCCATGCCTAGGATAACATCGAAATCCTCCAGGTCAATCACCATCAGATCCGCCTTTGCTAGAAAGTCCCCCAACAAGATTGGGCAGCCCTGAATACCCAAATCTGAAATCACGGAGTCTCCAGAAGGGAATTTAACACAGAAAGCTCCACCCACACGGTCTAGGCCCAAACCAAAAACGCTCCATGAAAGCCTTAGCAACAAAAGAGTGGGTAGCGCCAGAATTGAAAAGAATGCACGCCCAACGGTTCTTTACCTTAAATCTCCTTATCAAGTATCCCACGCAACTAAGGGAAAACAAAAGCTAAACTATACAAGAGGTAATGTATTCAAGTTAGGAAGAATCTAACCTGAAATAACTTGGGTCGAGGTCGACGCTTCCTCTGAAGAGATAACATTCAGCTTCCCCTTGCCTTTATCCACGCGCGGGGGTGGTGGCAACGCCTGCAATGGAACTGCTGGGAGAACGGGCTGCGCCTGAGGGCACCTCATCTTGAGATGGCCCTTTTGCCTACACTGAAAGCGAACTTTATCTTTCAACCATCAACGGGCCGCATCATGCCCCCTTTTTCCGCACAAAGCACACACCACATCCCCTCTGGGGGCACCCTAAATAGCATGGAATTGCTCTTTCTTCTGCGCTGCCAATCTCTTGAAGCACTTTTCTAAAGGATGGCCTGGCCGGCCACAGAAGGTGCAAGTCCCCTTTGTCTTCTTCCCTGAAACTACATCAGGTTCTTGGGGGACTTTCCCCCCAACAGACTTTCGCTTGTCTTGCCTCGCCTGCTTGCCTCTATTCTTAGCATTCTCAATGTCCTCGACCTTCAAAGCAGCTTCAACCACTCCGTCATAACTGACTGCTCCGTAGGCACTTGCTAACTGCTGAACGTTGCTTCTCAGCCCTCCCAGAAACCGATTAACCCGGTCTGCTTCAACACTCACAAGTCCAGGAGCAAACCGACTCAGTTTGCTAAACTCAACCTCATATCCACTAACCGTGAGTTTCCTTTGCTTCAAATGCAGGAAGTCATTCATCAACCGGTCCCGCTCGACCGAGGGCATAAATTTACTCAACAGCATTACCTTAAATGACTCCCTAGTTCATCCTGCCACCACACTTTCTGTAAGACCCCCTTTTTTTTCTTTTTAAAACCCGGGGTCTTAGGCCCAGAGTCGCCGCTTTGCGGTGACACCTTCACGTCCTGAAGGGTCATCACCACAAGGCATCGATTCTACCGGCCAATTCGATCACAGAAAGGTAGCACAATAATTGAAGTAAGAGCAAGTCCACAGAAAGTAAATCACATATATAAAATAAAATCTCCACGAAGGGAGTGTCCACAGAATAACAATAATCAGAGTACTATAAATGCAGGCTTATGCCCGATACATCGTGTCATCACTACAAACTCTCATGTGGAAGCTAAAATAGAAACTACTAATGGTCGAGACTCACGGTCCCGGCTGTATGAACTCCGGAGCTAGACTGCCCCATCTCCAAGTGCACCGGTCTCTGGGGCCGCTCCTCCATGCTGGGCTCCACGATCCCCTAAATGATGCGGTTCGAAAACCGTTAGTCATAAAGACTAAGCCCTATCATCCCCCACCCCTTCCCCCATGGCTCCTAAGTACCGAACGGAGAGGAAGAAAGGGAAGGACATGAAGGTGGAGATTTAATCAAGAAACAAATGGCAGCGGAACTAATCTAGCAATTCTATAATAATATGACAGAAACAGAAAGTAAAAAAGGTAACCTTAACTTATGTGCGAAAGCGCATAAGCCAAGGGATCTTCTGCAAGGCTCCCATCGTATAGAGTGTCCCATACCACTTATACGTTGGGGTGTCGGTTATCAAACAACAGCATGTATATATATTGAAATTAACCTTAATTTATAAACTTGCCCACACAAGCTTATAGACCAAGGGGTCGTTTTGCAGGTCCTAATGTATAAGCGTCCCATACCACTTATACTTTAGGTGTCAGGGTTAAATGAATCGATTATGCTATGTCATGCAAGTGGGTATGATGAAACATGCAAGTGCAACTCACACACCTGACTCTGTGCACACAGACCTTTAGTTCCCCCTTTCGGAGCCGTTACCTCCCAGGATACCTCCGTAGTGGCAGACGGAAGCGGTGGGTTGGGCCTCTCCCACCTCTAAACCAGTAAAGCACTACCGGTCAGACCTATCGTACGCCTCAATGCTTGGTGCACTAAGCGGACGCCTGCGTACTCTTGCCGGCTGGCGCACCGGACTTCTGTTGGCAAGTGCTAACCACACTTGCCGAGTCAGCGTATTGGCGTCGGTGCATCGACCCTCCAATACCGAAGACCCACCACCTTAATTTTCATTCCTTTTTATGCACATGCAAGTTTAATCGTAAACACACAAAAGCCGAGCCGAAGCTCCCCGGACCAAAACGTCCGTCTCCAAACCAACCGAGCCGAAGCTCCCCGGACCATCCCGTCTGTCTCTTAACCAACTGAGCTGAAGCTCTCTTCAATCTTCCTGTGCCAATAGTGTTTGTGAAAGGTGCAGCCCTAGTTACTAAGTTACTCTTGTCGGTTTGTTATTACAGTTTACGTTAGCCCAGGACTGCCCCCGGCATACCCCGTGAAGGGCTCTCAAGGGGCACTAGGAACCAAGACGGCGGCATTACGGCCCGAAGTTCCCTTTCGCAAGGCACTTATTGTTATTGGTTGACCTCCCTTAACTCGATCCCCTTTTAGTTACTTTAGATCTATCCCTAGAGTATTAAGACTCTTCCATTCCCACCGGGTGGGAGATCTTTCGTCGTACCCGAGCACCTCTTATCTCTAGCTATCAATACTTCTCTCTACTCTTTCATATCTTCCTATTGCGATTTCCTCCACAATTGTCCACCCAGACAAAATGATTAACTCCAATGACTTCCTCGGATCATGTCCTATTGCAACTCACAAATTGCTATATGCAGACCGACCTAGACTATATGACGAACCGGTTATGCAACGATCCCAAAACTCATCCAATTTCCCTCAATTATTTACTGGAGACTTATCATGATATAAATGGCCTAAATCCAGAATGAGGTAATTTTCCTAATTTATCTGGCAATTTATTTATTTCCCCAAAAATCCCAAGGGCTATCGGTTTGAACATGAACTACCCTAAGTTCTCATGCAAGATGTCCAGCGAATTTTATAATAATTAGTAGGTTATCTCAATAGGGTAAATCCAAAGTATCATAATTTTTCTATCATCAAAAGGGCATTAAAACTATTTTAGCAATAATTACTATCTCTCATTATTTATGAACCAAGTACAGGGAATATTCTTCCAAAAATTATAAATAATTTATGACATGCAGATAAAGGCCTAAAATTAGCACTGGCTTAGTTTCATAATTTTTCAGTAATAAAATCATCCCTAAATAATTTTTCAAGCATAAAACCCCTTTTTAACTTTTGTGAAGGAAGTACTGGATGTACTCAACTAAAAATTATCTAAAAATTCAGGGGTAATCATTCTGTCATAAAATATATATTTCCAAGATTTCATGAGATTCTCTTGAACAGAAAGGTACAAATAATCAAAACATCAATAGGGGTTAAAATCAACTTTACAAACGAAGTGATGGAAATAAACATCATAAAATTCCAGTAAAATTTCTATAAACTCTACCCACTTCAAAACTAACTCTACCCGAGTTTCACAGCCTTTAGATAATTATTAGTGATGGAAGGTGCTTAATTAGTATTTTAACCTAAAGCTAAGATTAAGGTTTTGAGGCATCTACTTGTCTCCAAATTCTCCAAGGTTCCATCCAGACGATAATTATCGTGCTAATATCAACTCTACAGAGTTTCAAGGCAATACAAGAGAAATTGCCCCCATGTCCTTCACAACCCTGTAAACCCTTCATTTAGGGTTTGAGCTTGGATCCTAGGGTAAATCAACCCCTAAACCTCACCGTTTTTCTCCAAGCAGGTTATAACACCCTTCTAAGTCAGAGGTCAGAATATCAGCCTCTGTTGAGGTGATTTGACCTTTCCAAACTCTTAGTGCACTTTTTACTAAAAGATATCTCACTAATGCCTAGTTAAGGGTAGAATATTTCCTACCCAAAACTCCTCCAAACTAGTTGGAATTTTGTACAGATCTAGGTTTTATAGCCAGGGACCACTCACCAAAATTTAGGAGGGTTTGGAGGTCATTTGACCACTTAAATAAATTTCTCTAACTTAATTAAATTAAAACAAAAATTTTAGGCAAAGTATCTCCAAAAATTCCCTTTTTTGGTCTGCATTTAGATATAGCTAAGGTTAACACCCTGTCCAAATTTCAGGTCATTTGGACAAGGGACGAAGAGTGGGCATCCATTTTAATTTCTGCCCAACTCTAGGTACAGCCCCCACTAAAACGGGTTCTGCGGTCAAACTGCTTACCCAAACGAGTTGAAATCAATTTTAAATTAAACTAGACTCAAAGGGCTACAACTTTCGTGACTGGTCATTTTTACTAAAACGGTATCTAAGTGCCTCATTTTGCAGCATCAAAATGTGCTCATCTAAGTATATTTTCCTTATAAATTATTTATATAATTTATATATTATAAACAACTTTTACTGTTCATCTTCTACAGAACCCGAAAAACCAGAACACAGAAACTCTTATTTCCTGTAGCTCTTTGCGATCCGTCACCGGTCGCCCGGTCACTTCCCTGGCCAGCCACCACCACCACCACCTCCGTTGAGGCGATGGATAGCGGTCGGCGGTGGTATGGCCGCCGGAGGTGGCGGTTTTCGACGAACTCATAAATACATTTTTCATGGTTTTCCATGAAAACGAGAGATAGGTCCGGCTCCATTGAGCACGAACTTCCTTTCTAAGAATCCTAAGATCTACCCATGAAATAAGAAGCAGAGGAGGACCATCTTCGCGGTTTGGAGGCGAGATGAACGACGGGGTGCCATGGCGCGGTGGTGGCGTTGCTGAACTTCTCCTGCAGCAAGGTACAAAGATCTGAGTCCGTTTGGTCAAGAGTGTAACCTTCTCATCTTTCTCTAAGGGGTCTTTTATAAGTCAGCAAGTGGGGAGGTGAAAGGGTAAAGCCTTAATGGTCATGAAGGCTCCTCTTAATAACCTTTCGGTTACAGTGAAGGGATAAGAAACGGTGGAAGATGAATAGGTGTTTGCCAGGTGGAGATTCCTATTGGACCAACACTTCCTCCTTTATTATATAATTACAGAAGGAAAAACGGCCCGTAATTACTCCTGGTGTAACTTCCCACACCAGCATTTATTACCACGCGTGTTAGAATAATTTCGGGCCTGAACCGTCGTTTCGGTCAATGTCACGGGCGTGACACATAGGTCACGGGCGTAACAGGCCCGGGTGGCCAATTCTGGGGTCGACGATCGTCGAACTGAGATCGACGGTCGTCGAAGGGTGGTCAAGCCCTAGGTCACGGGCGTGACACCTTGGTCACGGGCGTGACATGCCTGAATTGCAAATTCTGAGGTCGACGATCGTCAAACTGAGGTCGACGGTCGTCGAAGGGTGGTCACGCCCTAAGTCACGGGCGTGACACCTTGGTCACGGGCGGGACAGGGTCATGAGGCAAATTCTGCGCTCGGCAATCATCGCGCTGAGATCAACGATCACCGAATGGGAGGGGTCACACCCTAGGTCACGGGCGTGACACCTTGGTCACGGGCATGACAGGGCCGGGTTGAAAATTCTGCGCCCGACGATCGTCTCCCTGAGGTCGACGATCGTCGAAGGAGTCACGCCCTAGGTCACGGGCGTGACGGGTCGGTCACGGGCGTGACCAACCCATGACACGAAATCTCGGTCAATTTATTTCAATTTTTGGGCTTCCTAGGGTTCTATCATGACCAACCGACTCCTAGGGGTCTAGCCGGAAATGGGATGTTACAAATCCCAATAAACAAAACAAAAATTTCGTCCCCGAAATTGAGGTTGAGCCTACGGGGATTTCTATCGGAATAAATTAAACTTGTAACATCCCATACGATTTTCCTATTGGGTTCAAGCGACTACTTGTTTGATAAACGAAGACAATCTCCCCAATAAACAAAAGATCAGCCCCTACTTTCCTGCGCATGCCTAGGTTCTCAATTTTCCTTATCTAATCTTACCGTTTTTGTACAAGAAGGTAATTTATAGTATACCAAGAGGTGGTGAGGTATACCTGACTGAACAACTCCGGGTATTTTTGCCTCATCAGGTCCTACGGTTCCCAGGTGTGCTCCTCCTGACCGTGGTTTCTCCACAGAACCTTGACTAAGGGGATCTTCTTGCGGCGCAAGATCCGTACTCCTTTGTCATCGATCCGGACCGGCTCCAAGTGAACAGATCGGTCTGAAGCTACCGGACCTTCGGTGGTCAAAATCTGCTGCTCCGGGCGTAGTAGAGCCCTTCTCAGCGAAGAAATGTGGAAGACGTCGTGTAGAGCTGCCAGCTCTGGTGGCAACTCTAGCCTGTAGGCTAGGGGTCCGATCCGCTCCAGGATCCGGTAAGTGCCCATATACCTAGGGCTGAGCTTCTTCCTCCGACCGCGCACTCGTGAGACTCCGTGCATGGGCCGGATCTTCAAGAACACTCGATCCCCTACCCGAAACTCCACCAGACGATGTCGGGCGTCATAGTACTTAGCTTGTCTGCTCTGCGCCTCCAACATCCTATCTCTGATCAGTCTCACCTGTGCCTCGGTGTCTTCAACAAAATCCGATCCCAACACCTTCGGGTCCTCGTCTTGAACCAAAGAAAGCGGGGTCCTACATTTTCTTCCATACAAGGCTTCATAAGGCGCCATCCTTATGCTGGACTGGTAGCTATTGTTATAGGAGAACTCGACCAACGGTAACATCTTCTCCCACGGCTCCCCTCGGTCCAGTATACACAGTCGTAGTAAATCCTCCAAGGTCCGGTTGGTGCGCTCTGTCTGCCCGTCCGTCTGAGGGTGGAAGGCCGTGCTAAAAGTCAATCGGGTGCCCAAATATGCCTGCACTGACCGCCACTCCCTGGATGTAAACCGTCCATCGCGGTCCGACACTATCGTCCGGGGCACGCCATGATATCGGACATACTGCTCCACGAACTTCCGTACCAGCACTCCCACCGACTCATCTTTCCTGATTGGTATAAAGCGGGCCACCTTCGTCAACCGATCAACAATCACCCAGATCGAGTCGTTCCCCGTCCGAGACCGGGGAAGACCATGTATAAAATCCATAGCTATATCGTCGAACTTCCACTCCGGCACCGGGAGTGGCTGCAACAATCCTGCGGGGTTCCTGCACTTCGCCTTCACCAACTGACACGCCTCGCAATGGGTCACGAAGTACGTAATGTCCTTCTTCATGCCCGGCCAAAACATCGTCTTCTTCAGATCAGCGGTCATCTTTGTGATCCCCGGGTGCATAGAGTACCGACTGCAATGCGCCTCCGTCATAATATCCTCTCGGATCTGGCCTCCTGCGGGTATATATACTCTGCCTCTGAAATGTAGCAGTCCATCTCTCAGGGAATAATCTCCTATCGAACCCTCCTCCAAGGCTCGGAACATCGGCTCTGCCCACGCATCTGTCCTCTGTCCGTCCCGAATGCGATCCCGAATATCTTCTATGGCCACCATCGATGTCAGATACTCCCTATACAGCTCTGGATCATCCTCGGACACTAGGGATATCTGCATATCTCTGAATGACCGTACTAGCTCCATGAACATAACCTGGGGCCCAGCTTCGGAAGTGGCAGCTCTCCGGCTCAACGCGTCGGCCACCACGTTTGCCTTCCCTGGATGGTAGTGCATCTCATACTGATAATCTGCTAAGAACTCCACTCAGCGCCTCTGCCTGATATTCAGCTCCTTCTGTGTGTCCACGTATTTCAGGTTCTTGTGGTCGGAGTAGATGTCGCAGTGGACTCCATAAAGATAATGGCGCCAGACATTCAGGGCAAAAACGACCGCTCCCATCTCAAGGTCGTGCACTGGGTAGTTCTTCTCATGGGTCTTCAGCTGGCGGGAGGCATATGCTATGACGTGTCCGTTCTGCATCAGCACTGCTCCCATCCCCTGGTATGATGCGTCGGTATACACCTGGAATCCTTCCTTTCCAGATGGAAGGGCCAGAATAGGGGCTGAGATAAGTCGGTCCTTCAACTCCTGGAAAGCCGCCTGGCACTATGGGGTCCAAACGAAAGGTGCCTCCTTTTTCGTCAAAGACGTGAGTGGGAGGGCAATTTGAGAGAACCCCTCCACGAACTTCCGGTAATACCCGGCAAGTCCCAAGAAACTTCGTACATCGGTGGCTGTCTTTAATTGCGGCCAATCACGGACTGCCTGAATCTTTGCCGGATCCACCGCCAACCCGGCTACGCTGATAATGTGGCCTAGGAAAGCCACCTCCTTCAACCAAAACTGACACTTGCTAAATTTCTCATAAAAGCGATGCTCCCGCAACCTTTCCAAAGTCAGTGCCAGATGCCGAGTGTGCTCCTCCTCCGTCCTAGAGTAGATCAGGATGTCGTCTATGAATACTATGACGAACACATCCAGGTAGGCCTCGAAAACCCGGTTCATGAGACTGATGAACGCCGACGGAGCATTCGTGAGCCCGAAGGGCATCATGGTGAACTCATACAGGCCATATCTGCTATTGAAGGCCGTCTTCGGGATATCCTCCTCCTGGATCCGTAGCTTGTAGTATCCTGACCTCAAGTCCAGCTTCGAGAAATAATGGGCTCCCTCCAGCTGGTCGAACAATTCGTCTATCCGTGGGAGTGGGTAGGTATTCCGGACGGTCAGCCTGTTTAGTGCTCGATAATCGATACACCGGCGAAGTGTCCCATCCTTCTTCTTCACGAATAGGACCGGGGCTCCCCATGGCGAGGAACTCGGTCTAACAAATCTTGCCTCAACCAATTCCTGCAACTGAGTCTGAAACTCTGCCAACTCCTTCGGGGCCATCCGATAAGGGGCCCTAGATGCCGGCTTGGCCCCCGGCACAAGCTGTATCTGAAAGTTCTGCTCTCGGTGTGGAGGTAGTCCTGGCAGTTTCTCTGGAAATATGTCAGCGAAATCTCGCACCACCGGAATGTCTGTCACTGACTCCTTAACTTCCCCCATCTCAAAAATAATCTGATAGACCTCCTCTCCTTGTAGATGGGCCTTAACGGCCTGTACCGAAGATAAGAGTATACGAGAGGCAGATCTTATACCTTCGATAACAATGAAAGAGTCCCCGTATCTCACGGTGATCCTCTTTGTCTGACAGTCAATCTGGGCATGGTTCCAGTGCAGCCATACCATTCCAAGGATCAGGTCGTAGTCCATCAGCTTCAAAATCGTCGCTGGAGCCTCGAATGCCTTTCCACCAATTTCTGCCTCCATATTGCAGTGATCCGTAGTAAGGAGCTCAGATCCATCCGGTAGTCGCACCCTCATCCTCGAGCCTGTGAATCGCTCCATGCCTTCCAGTCCTTCTAAGAACGTCTCCGACACAAAGGAGTGAGTAGCTCCAGTATCGAACAGTGTGCGGGCCGTCTTGCCACTGATGAAGACTATACCTAGGGTGATTAGATGTCTTAGGGTTCTATAGTGAGTTTTACTTTCCTTGCTAATCTATCTAGTGCGATTCAAAGTTTTAACCATTTAAAGGGAAATTCTATGAAAATAAAGAAGCATTGCGGCGTACCTGCTATGACCTGCTCCGGATTCCGAGGTTGCGCAAGGTCCAAAGCATATACTTTCTCTCTTCCCTGTCTATGGTCTCCCTCCTGGTATCCACGACCGCGGCCGCATCCTCGGCCTCCGTAATGCTGAGCTGGGGGTCTGCCCTGTGGTGCTGGAGGTGGTGCCCCCTCATGGGGCAGTTCCTCTGAATGTGCCCAATCTGATGACAAAGGAAGCACTCTGGTGGGGGATACGCCATTCCCCCGGGTCTAGGCATCTCCTGCATCCGAAGAGGTTGAGGGGCCAATATCACCTGTTCCCTCGGCTCCTGCCTCACGTCCTGACGAGGCTGGTCCTCTGTCCTCCTCCCCTCTGGTACAGCACCTCGCCGCTGGTCATTTCTACCTCTCCGTCCCTGATCCTCTGTTGGCCGCTTCCGGCCCCGGGTGGCGTGCCAATCTGCCTCAATCCTTTTTGCCATCTCCAAAATCCGGGAGATGGGCCTGTCAGATACAAACAACAAAGCCTCCCTCAAGTCCTCCCGTAGGCCCTTATAGAACCTCCTAATATACCCTGCTTCGTCCAGCTGGTAGGAATCTGCGTATTGAGCCAGATGGTCGAACTCCCGATGGTACTCCACCACCGTCCGGGTGCCCTGCTTCAGCTGTAAAAACCGCTCTTCCAACTCATCCCTGGCCGACTGCGGAACGAAATGCTCCAGCAGCGCGGCCCTGAAGTCCTCCCAGGTAACCTCCGCAACCTCCCTATCGGCAAATGTCGTGTCCAACAGCGTCTTCCACCACCTCTTTGCATGGGACTCCAGGCAAGAGACAACCAGAGCCACCCTCTCCTCCCAGGGACACCGTATCCCGGTCAGCATCTCGTACATGATATCCAGCCACTCTTCCGTCCGAACTGCCGACTCTGTCCCCAAATAGGACGGGGGAGAAAGACCCTAGAAGATGCTCAGCCAGTTGGTCCCCGGATTTGGCTGCGGGACCGGAACCTGCTGGGCCCTGAAAGCCTCTAGGATGGCAGTCAGAGTCTGTCCCATATCTGACTGAAGGAAAGGAGTGGGGACCGGTAGGGGTGGTGCAACATCCTGAGCCTGTTGAACTCCACCTTGTGGCGTAGGCTGTGCTGGAGGCTGCGTAACAAAAACACATACTGAGAAAACATTCAAATATTACATAAAGGTGGACAATTTATATGTGATCCCCATATGGGCACACCACTGCTTCCGCTGCTTAGTTTGTCCCCAAACTAAACTCGCACGGGGCTGACCCAGGGTTTGTGGACTGCTACTTTCTTCTTGATCGATGTTTTCCTCTGATACCACTTGTAAGACCGCCTTTTTTTTCTTTTTAAAACCCGGGGTCTTAGGCCCAGAGTTGCCACTTTGCGGTGACACCTTCACGTCCTGAAGGGTCATCACCACAAGGCGCCGATTCTGCAGGCCAATTCGATCACAGAAAGGTAGCACAATAATTGAAGTAAGAGCAAGTCCATAGAAAGTAAATCACATATATAAAATAAAATCTCCACGAAGGGAGTGTCCACAGAATAACAATAATCAGAGTACTATAAATGCGGGCTTATGCCCGATACATCATGTCCTCACTACAAACTCTTATGCGGAAGCTAAAACAGAAACTACTCAGGGTCGAGACTCACGGTCCCGGCTGTATGAACTCCGGAGCTAGACTGCCCCATCTCCAAGCGCACCGGTCTCTGGGGCCGCTCCTCCATGCTGGGCTCCACGATCCCCTAAATGATGCGGTTCGAAAACCGTTAGTCATAAAGACTAAGCCCTATCATACCCCACCCCTTCCCCCATGGCTCCTAAGTACTGAGCGGAGAGGAATAAAGGGAAGGACATGAAGGTGGAGATTTAATCAAGAAACAAATAGCAGCGGAACTAATCTAGCAATTCTATAATAATATGACAGAAACAGAAAGTAAGAAAGGTAACCTTAACTTATGTGCGAAAGCGCATAAGACAAGGGATCTTCTGCAAGGCTCCCATCGTATAGAGTGTCCCATACCACTTATACGTTGGGGTGTCGGTTATCAAACAACAGCATGTATATATATTGAAATTAACCTTAATTTATAAACTTGCCCACACAAGCTTATAGACCAAGGGGTCGTTTTGCAGGTCCTAATGTATAAGCGTCCCATACCACTTATACTTTAGGTGTCAGGGTTAAATGAATCGATTATGTTATGTCATGCAAGTGGGTATGATGAAATATGCAAGTGCAACTCACACACCCGACTCTGTGCACACAGACCTTTAGTTCCCCCTTTCGGAGCCGTTACCTCCCAGGATACCTCCGTAGTGGCAGACGGAAGCGGTGGGTTGGGCCTCGCCCACCTCTAAACCAGTAAAGCACTACCGGTCAGACCTATCGTACGCCTCAACGCTTGGTGCACTAAGCAGACGCCTGCGTACTCTTGCCGGCTGGCGCACCGGACTTCTGTTGGCAAGTGCTAACCACACTTCCCGAGTCAGCGTATTGGCGTCGGTGCATCAACCCTCCAATACCGAAGACCCACCACCTTAATTTTCATTCCTTTTTATGCACATGCAAGTTTAATCGTAAACACACAAAAGCCGAGCTGAAGCTCCCCGGACCAAAACGTCCGTCTCCAAACCAACCGAGCCGAAGCTCCCCGGACCATCCCGTCCGTCTCTTAACCAACTAAGCCGAAGCTTCTCATCAATCTTCCTGTGCCAACAGTGTTTGTGAAAGGTGCAGCCCTAAGTTACTAAGTTACTCTTGTCGGTTTGTTATTACAGTTTACGTTAGCCTAGGACTGCCCCCGGCATACCCCGTGAAGGGCTCTCAAGGGGCACTAGGAACCAAGACGGCGGCATTACGGCCCGAAGTTCCCTTTCGCAAGGCACTTATTGTTATTGGTTGACCTCCCTTAACCCGATCCCCTTTTAGTTACTTTAGATCTATCCCTAGAGTATTAAGACTCTTCCATTCCCACCGGGGTGGACGATCTTTCGTCGTACCCGAGCACCTCTTATCTCTAGCTATCACTACTTCTCTCTACACTTCATATCTTCCTATTGCGATTTCCTCCACAATTGTCCACCCAGACAAAATGATTAACTCCAATGACTTTCTCGGATCATGTCCTATTGCAACTCACAAATTGCTATATGCAGACCGACCTAGACTATATGACGAACCGGTTATGCAACGATCCCAAAACTCATCCAATTTCCCTCAATTATTTACTGGAGACTTATCATGATATAAATGGCCTAAATCCAGAATGAGGTAATTTTCCTAATTTATCTGGCATTTAATTTATTTCCCCAAAAATCCCAAGGGCTACCGGTTTGAACATGAACTACCCTAAGTTCTCATGCAAGATGTCCAGCAAATTTTATAATAATTAGTAGGTTATCTTAATAGGGTAAATCCAAAGTATCATAATTTTTCTATCATCAAAAGGGCACTAAAACTATTTTAGCAATAATTACTATCTCCCATTATTTATGAACCAAGTACAGGGAATATTCTTCCAAAAAATTATAAATAATTTATGACATGCAGATAAAGGCCTAAAATTAGCACTGGCCTAGTTTCATAATTTTTCAGTAATAAAATAATCCCTAAATAATTTTTCAATCTTAGAACCCCTTTTTAACTTTTGTGAAGGAAGTACTGGATGTACTCAACTAAAAATTATCTAAAAATTCAGGGGTAATCATTCTGTTCTAAAATATATATTTCCAAGATTTCATGAGATTCTCTTGAACAGAAAGGTACAAATAATCAAAACATCAATAGGGGTTAAAATCAACTTTACAAACGAAGTGATAAAAATAAACATCATAAAATTCCAGTAAAATTTCTATAAAGTCTACCCACTTCAAAACTAACTTCTACCCGAGTTTCACAGCCTTTAGATAATTATTAGTGATGGAAGGTGCTTAATTAGTATTTTAACCTAAAGCTAAGATTAAGGTTTTGAGGCATCCACTTGTCTCCAAATTCTCCAAGGTTCCATCCAGACGATTATTATCGTGTTAATATCAACTCTACAAAGTTTCAAGGCAATACAAGAGCAATTTCCCCCATGTCCTTCACAACCCTCTAAACCCTTCATTTAGGGTTTGAGCTTGGATCCTAGGGTAAGTCAACCCCTAAACCTCACCGTTTTTCTCCAAGCAGGTTATAACACCCTTCTAAGTCAGAGGTCAGAATATCAGCCTCTGTTGAGGTGATTTGACCTTTCCAAACTCTTAGTGCACTTTTTACTAAAAGATGTCTCACTAATGCCTAGTTAAGGATAGAAGATTTCCTACCCAAAACTCCTCCAAACTAGTTGAAATTTTGTACAGATCTAGGTTTTATAGTCAGGGACCACTCACCAAAATTTGGGAGGGTTTGGAGGTCATTTGACCACTCAAATAAATTTCTCTAACTTAATTAAATTAAAACAAAAACTATAGGCAAAGTATCTCTAAAAATTCCCATTTTTGGTCTGCCTTTAGATATACCTAAGGTTAACCCCCTGCCCAAATTTAAGGTCATTTGGACAAGGGACGAAGAGTGGGCATCCATTTTAATTTCTGCCCAACTCTAGGTACAACCCCCACTAAAACGGGTTCTGCGGTCAAACCGCTTACCCAAACGAGTTTAAATCAATTTTAAATTAAACTAGACTAAAAGGGCTACAACTTTCGTGACTAATTATTTTTCCTAAAACGGCCTCTAAGTGCCTCGTTTTGCAGCATCAAAATTTGCTCATCTAAATATATTTTCCTTATAAATTATTTACATAATTTATATATTATAAACAGCTTTTACTGTTCATCTTCTACAGAACCCGAAAAACCAGAACACAGAAAATCTTATTTCCTGTAGCTCTTTGCGATCCGTCACCGGTCGCCCGGTCACTTCCCTGGCCAGCCACCACCACCACCACCTCCGTTGAGGCGATGGCTAGCGGTCGGCGGTGGTATGGCCGCCGGAGGTGGCGGTTTCCGGCGAACTCAAAAATACATTTTTCATGGTTTTCCATGAAAACGAGAGATAGGTCCGGCTCCGTTGAGCACGAACTTCCTTTCTAAGAATCCTAAGATCTACCCATGAAAGAAGAAGCAGAGGAGGACCTTGTTCGCGGTTTGGAGGCGAGATGAACGACGGGGTGCCATGGCGCGGTGGTGGCATTGCTGAACTTCTCCTGCAGCAAGGTACAAAGATCTGAGTCCGTTTGGTCAAGAGTGTAACCTTCTCTTCTTGCTCTAAGGGGTCTTTTATAAATCAGCAAGTGGGGAGGTGAAAGGGTAAAGCCTTAATGGTCATAAAGGCTCCTCTTAATAACCTTTCGGTTACAGTGAAGGGATAAGAAACGGTGGAAGATGAATAGGTGTTTGCCAGGTGGCGATTCCTATTGGATCAACACTTCCTCCTTTATTATATAATTACTGAAGGAAAAATAGCCCGTAATTACTCCTGGTGTAACTTCCCACACCAGCATTTATTACCACGCGTGTTAGAATAATTTCGGGCCTGAACCGTCGTTTCGGTCAATGTCACGGGCGTGACACATAGGTCACGGGCGTGACAGGCCCGGGCGGCCAATTCTGGGGTCGACGATCGTCGAACTGAGATCGACGGTCGTCGAAGGGTGGTCACGCCCTAGGTCACGGGCGTGACACCTTGGTCACGGGCGTGACATGCCCGAATTGCAAATTCTGAGGTCGACGATCATCGAACTGAGGTCGACGGTCGTCGAAGGGTGGTCACGCCTTAGGTCATGGGCGTGACACCTTGGTCACGGGCGTGACAGGGTCATGAGGCAAATTCCGTGCTCGGCGATCGTCGCGCTGAGATCAACGATCACTGAATGGGGGGGGTCACGCCCTTGGTCACGGGCGTGACACCTTGGTCACGGGCATGACAGGGCCGGGTTGAAAATTCTGCGCCCGACGATCGTCTCCCTGAGGTCGACGATCGTCGAAGGAGTCACGCCCTAGGTCACGGGCGTGACGGGTCGGTCACGGGCGTGACCAACCCGTGACACGAAATCTCGGTCGATTTATTTAAATTTTTGGGCTTCCTAGGGTTCTGTCACGACCAACCGACACCTAGGGGTCTAGCCGGAAATGGGATGTTACACTTTCCTTCTCCCTTAACCACCAACTCTTTGCCAAATCCTTGAGCTGGTAGGCAGCGAGCATTACTTTCTGTTCATCCGTAATCCCAGAATAGGAGAACATCTCCTCTATAGAAAACAGCCAGTCATCCAAAATCATGAAATCCGCCGTCCCTCCATAAGTAAGGGGGCCTAAGCCGCTGAAACTCAGATATGAAAGCCATCTCCGGGGGCACAACAACTGGAGGCACAAGAGGAGCAGGAGGGGGGAACAGCTACACCCCCAACGTGGTCCTGAACTCTCTGAGCCGGCCCTGCCACTACCGCAACCAAGGACTGAATCTGGTTCTGCATGTACACCATCTACCTCGATAAGGCTTCATTACGTAGTCGCAAACTTTCAATCAGGGCCTCGCTCTGGGATCCCGAAGACTCACCCTTAGATTGGGGAGTCGATCGCATAGCAGGACGCTTCTCCATCCTATAATCTAACCAGCTCTAGTTAAAACCCAGCCCAACAGCTAGAAAAAAACTACCCTGTACAGATAAGCATACTTAAATATGAATTTCAACTGCAAATCTTGTTCTGGGATTTGTTTTTTAATGATGATGTTATACTTAACCTGAGATGGTTCACTACCATCATACTAACTCATGTGCCTAAATCATGGATGCATGCTTTTATATTCGTTTTGACTCAAAACCATGTGTGTACATATGTCATCATGCAAATCTTTATCCTGTCATATTGTGTTTATGAAATATTATGCTATGCATGCAGTGCTATGTATTCTAAAAAGGCCTTAATGCATGCCATGGGCGGCGTACCCATGAAAATGTTATGCATCCCATACTACATATCATTCCCATGCAACGAAAAAGAAAACGTGCTAGCCGCATTCATGTGGTGAGGTTATGCATCCCATACTACATAACCCACACATGTTGCCTCCTATGGTGGATCCATATACAAACACATATTATGCATCTCATACTACATAATATGCCCCATATACTTCTCTATGCTTATGAGTGTAGTGTTCGTGCTTTGTCCAAGACGTGCTGATGACATATTGGTGAGTGTATGCTTATGAAGCTAAAATTCTAATGCAATCAAAAGGAAAGGTTGCACGACTAACCTGTCAAGCAAACCTCCCTCTGATACCAACTATCACAACCCGCATTTTCCCCTGAGGTTAAGAAGAATCAGAGTATGGGAAAACACGCGTTGTGATGCCACGTCCAGCAGGGGATAACTGCAGACGCTCAGGCAACGCACTAAGATTTCAAATCACTAGTTTAGAAATAAAAGAAAACTAGTTTATTAAAAGGCCGTATCCCTCGGCACAGTGGATCAGCTAGTCCACGATAGAAAAAATATATTTGTTTGCAGCGGAAAATACTTTGATTTAGTTGATTTGACATCCTAAATGAGTATAAGGGCCCTCAAGGGACCACTTATGGTGTGCATGGCTCCTAAGGTGAGTATAGTATTTATATATGAAAGATATTCTTTATGCTTAAAGAAGATAGTGCTTTAGTTTTGAAAATAAGATATGCATAAGGTACATATAATAGTTTAGGGTTATAAAATACCTAACAAACAACCTAGCATAAAACCTTCCCAGAAGCAAGTAAGCAACCCCAAAGGGGAAAAAAACAGTTTTAATTCATATCCAGCAAAAAAAGTAAGCCACTAGTGGGCGTCGACAACCCGACACGAACCCACCTTTCAGTGTGCATGTCTATACAGAAAAGGAGAATAACTACCTCACCAGGTGAAAGATCTTCAACTCAGCTACCCTGGAGGTTACCAGCAAAACCCACTAGAGGGAAACAGCCGCTCTATCGGCTACAACCTGGACCTAAGGCATTCAAGAAAGAACACCTCAGCAAAGAAGTAATCAACAGAAAAGGAGAATTAGACTAAATAATAAAGAAGAGTTTACCAACCCGGCAACAAAGTGCTAACAGCATAAGAAAAGACATGCCAGTAAGAAGGAAAAAAATATTGCCAAAAAGAACAATAAAGGCAAGTCACACCAAGTGTGAGCACAAAAGCTACCTGCTCTGCGGAAAGAACCAACCTGCAACAGTAAAGCATCAGTATACTAGCAGGAAAAGACAAAAGCAGGCAAAGGGAGAGCTAACCATCCTAACTTTGTGGGCAAATTACCAGGGTGTAAATAATAAGGGACTGGGGTGGGTGGCAGTACCAGCACCAACGACCAGACCCCAAAATAAATATTCAAGGGTGAACACAACGGGTAGCAACCTTAGGGTACACACACCTAAACAAGTCGGCCCCATTGTCCAGACTTCGTGGTGTCCACACCTCAGCACACACAATTCACCCCTCCAGAGTCCAAAAAACACCCCCCCCCCCTCCGGCCATAGTCCACGAGTCGGCATGTGAAAACTAGCCGAACACCCCAACATCCCCCTTAGGAAGGAAGAACTCCTCTAACAATCCTAAAGGAACACACACCCCAAGGCTAAAGTCTTAGCCCAAAAAAAACCATGGCGTTGAGTGGGTGCACCACACTCAATGCCATAGGCCTAACAGTCTAGGCGTTGAGTGAGGTATACTCACTCAACGCTTTTGACTTAGCCAAAATTTTAAAACAAAGCCCACAGCCCTCTCAACGCCTGGAGACAAAGAGTTGGAAATTAATTCCAACTCTCTCTCCTACCTTCCCTACTCGACCTCAACAGCCAAAATAACTTAGCCCACCACTTAAATAATACTAAAACCTAACTCCAGCTATAACCTGGACCCCAAACCGAGAATGATAAAAAAATAATAAAGAAGAAAAAAACTAAAAGGAAAACTAAGGCTCAATATGGACGGTTTCCTTGAGCCGAGGAAGAGAAAGGGGCTGGAGTAAGGGCAACGCTGATGCTCCAGCTCTTAGAGGAAAGGGCAAACGACTATCTACTGCAATCTAACAAAGGTAAAATGAAAAAGATTAAAACTGCAAGGGCAAGGAGCCACTTGCCTTAATTCGGGCAAGGAGAAAAACCGTTGGAACGCCAAGCTTGACACTGGTGGCTCGGCCTGCAGCAAAACACGCAACCTAGGAGCAAGATCTGAAGCTTTTAGAGAAGAAGAAGAAACTGGAATCCCTAGCTCCTATTGACAGCACGAAATCTCAAAACACATACCTAGAAAACAAGCCATCGGCGAGAGCAGATCGGATACACCGTCGCCGGAGATAAACGAGCCCTAAGCTAGCAGCCACTGCCGGCCAACGGTGCAGCATCTCCGCCCGAGCTCCTTACGCTGGAAGCTAGCAGCTGGCTTGGAAAAAGGGAAATGAAATAAAAAGACAGTTGGGTGCCTTTTAATATCATGCCCACCCAAGAATAAGACATAATAGAAAACTAAACTCACTCCACTCAAGCTATTAAAATAATCCTAAGCTTGCAATACTCGGCCACTAGCTACAGAAAATCTGCCACCACTCAACCCGCCAGCTATACATCACTTACATATTTATGTATATATATACATTTGTACTCAGCTAACAGGAATCTAGCCACCCAGCTGACCCAACCCGAAGCTGTATGGCACAACAATATAAATATATACATGATTATATATTCTCAGCCTATCAGCTCCCAGGCAACCTGTACAGCTAGCTATAACCTAAGCTTAAACATATAAAGGTACAGGATTAGCTCACACTTAGCCCAACCCGAGCTCCACTAGCTAACTCAGGCTAAAAGCATAAATAAGACTTAGCATAAATCTTGGTACAAGCTCCAACCACTAAAAACAAAGCTTATAATTTAACACTTAAGCTAATAAATCCTGCTTATAACAAGCCACACCAAACCGGCCACAATCATAAAGCAGCATAACAGCATGTTAGAATGACGCGAAAAAATCAAAGATCTCGGACTCCGACAAAACTCGCACCGTAGCTAAACCACCAAGCTACGAAAACAACGACGAAGTCGAAAACAAAATCCGACGATAAAAACTCGGGCTATCACTACCCGAAGCCAAAACACAAGCATTCCCTAAGAGGCTCAGCCGAGTCACCACAACGGACTCCGGTTAGCTGGGGAATCTTGCAAATAGGCTACTAACAGGTCACTAAAGGAACCTAAAGATCTAAGACCACGCTCTAACAATGAAAAAAGGCCGGAAACGCATCATTGTAATGCCAAACAATGATCAAACAAAATACAGAAAAATCGGGGGCGTTACAGGGTCGGCCGCTAAGGGTTGCCCAGGCAGGTTAGCCCCGATCCGCCCCTCCTATGCGGGCCGCCCCCAGCTCGCGCCTTCCCAGGAGGGCCGCCTCCAACCCGCATCCCCTAGGCGAGCCAGCCACGTATCCTGCGAGTGGGGCCGGCAGGAGCCAGATTGGTCAAGTCTAGACCAGACCCCAGGCGAGCCATGTCCGCGGCATTGAGTAGAGCTCACTCAATGCCTCCAGCCGTAGCGCCGAGTGAGTCGAGCTCACTCAACGCCTTCACCCGTGGCACCGAGTGAGGCGAGCTCACTCAACGAAATCATCTGTGGCGCCGGGTGAGGCGAGCTCACTCAATGCCTTCAGCCGCGGAGTCGAGTGAGATGAGTTTTGTCAACGCCTTTTGACCTCGGCATTTGGGGAACATCCCGACACCCGTCAGCTCGCACTCGCCAGCTCGCACTCGCCAGCTCGCACTCGCGGCAGGTGAGTGGGGTAGGCCGAGGCTGAGCTCGCATACTATCGAGCCGAGGCCTGCGAGTACCAGCTCCATCGATACTCGCCGCCTTTGCCTAGTAGAGGACATTATAGGGTAGCTCGCCTCTTTTGGTTGTGATGTGTTTTCAACCCTTTTGCCCCCACTTGCCTGCCCATAGCCCATTAGAACAGCGGAGTCTCACTGTTGGCAGACCTAGGTTGGCTGCACATAGCTATTCAGAATAGCGGAGTTTGGCTGTTGGCAGGCCAGCCCAAGGGGTTTTGAGTAATTTTAGGCCAGCAGAGGTTGGTTACTTGCAGATAGTTTTCGGAAATCTATAAATAGGACCCAAGTGGTATCTCAGAGGGCATGCTTACTGATCTCCCAGTCTTCTAGCGCTTTCTGAGGTACCTTAGCCCGACATTTGGCTAAGGAGGGGAAGCGCTCAGTGATTTTCCGGGTTTGTGGTGGGACCTCCGCGTCCGGCCCTTGGTCTAGTCCTTTGCTCTTTCTTACCTTGGTTGTTTTTTCTTGCAGGAGCAAAGTAGGTGCGCTACCACCCCTTCCCCAAGGGTGAACTCCACAAGTGAACGATTTTACATTTCAACATTTTGGTGCGGTGAGGGTGGACAGTGGTCAGCACAGAAAGCCTTTTGTGAGCTCAATGACTGGAGGAGAAGGGCAAGGATCAGATAGGACCGACTCGCCACCCCCTCCCCCTCTCTTGACGATGGGGATGTTCGAGGACTTCAGGCAGGAGGTAATCGGCCTGGTTTGATTCGCACTCGGCGCGCGTGCCGAGTGTTCAACTCCAGTAATCCGAGTTCTCGCGGATCCGGTACTCGGCGAGGCCGCTCCTGCCCGACGAGCAGGGAAGGAGGTCGCCGGGGAAGGCCGATGCGCCGAGCTCCCCGGGCAAGTACTTTTCCCGGGCTCGGGAGGCGGCGGCAGATTTGGCTAGTTGGGAGCACGAGACCCTCCGGCTCGCACAATGTGGTGAGAGAGTACCTTCAGCGAGCTGGTCTCCTCTACACCAGTCCCAGATTGTTTCAGGGAGCCCGACATGTCCTAATATACCGGTAAGGGAGACTCGGTCCAGCATGTCCAATGGTTTGGGGATGTGGTCTCGATCCGGCAGATGTAAGATGGCTTGAAATGAAGGCTCTTCGCCATCACTCTGAAAGAGAAGGCCAGGGAGTGGTTCCACCAGCTGCCGACCAGTTCCATCTACTATTTCGAGGACCTCCATCGGGGGTTCATGCTAAGGTTCATAACCTCGAAGAAGAGGAAGAGGGAGTCAGAGTCCCTGTTTCGCATCAAGCAGGGGGTGAATGAGACCCTGGGGAGCTACGTCGATCGCTACCAGGAGGAGGTCACCTATGTTCAAGAGATGTCGGGCAACACTCTGATAATGGCCTTCACCCTGGGGCTGCAGCAGGGTTTCTTCCGAATGGAGTTGAAGAGAATTCCACCCCCCTCTCCTACGAAGAGTTGATGGAGAGGGCGGCGAGAGAAGTCAATGGGGAGGCGTCGAACCCGGAGTTTACCCGGAGGTTAGCCAGGTGGGCTACGGAGGAGGAGAGGCCTAGAAGAGGTAGAGGTCAGGAGGAAAGAAGAGCTGAGCCCCGGTAGAGGGAGCATCCACAGCAGCAGCCAAGGTGGGGGCGTTAGGAGCTGAATCAGCGGCTAGGCTGGAGGACTAAATGGCAGGAGCAGGGGGCGAGGAGAGGGTTCCACGGAGGAGACAACCGCCAAGAAGGCCAGGGCCAGTTCTGCCCTCCAGGTGGGAGGTAGGCCAGAGGCCCCCCCTCCTTGATCAAGAGGAGGCTATGTCCATAGCCATGGGGGAGAGGAGAAGAGGAGCTCAGAGGAGAAGAAGGGAGGTTAGGGTAGAGTTACCCTACTTTGACTTCCATCGAGAGGAAGGGCATGCCATGGCCAGGTGCCCGGAGTTTCTTGAGATGAGAGGAAACCGGGAGCAGTAACAACAGCAAGACCGATAAGGGTTGCGGATTGAGGAGGCCCTGCCTCGGGCAGAGGAGGATAGGTGTGAAGACCGGACAGATGTGGGGACCTGGGGAGGGATCAGAGCAATCCATGGGGGGGGGGGGCGGGGATCGAGGCTTCCCGTAAGGCGATCCTCCAGACCATGTACCGACGGAGCGTTGTCTCCACATCCCAGACCCCGCCCCCGGAAGAAAGAATCACCTTCACGGTCAAGGACATGCCGGGTCACGAAGACCCCTTTTGCGATGAGCTGGTCATCCAGACGGCCATCGAGGATTTAACCGTATCCCGGATCCTCATCGATAACGGGAGCTCCGTCAACGTCATCTTTAAGAAGGCGTTTGACGCGATGAAGGTGGAGGCCAGAAGGGTGTTGGCCTAAGATGGGCCCCTGTTTGGCTTCTCGGGGGAGAGGAAGGAAGTCGAAAGAGGGTAAGGACTCTAAGTCTTGCTGGGAGGGCAGTCTCGCTACTGCAAGTTCGTCATTATGGACGACCCTAGCAGATACAGCGCCATCTTTGGGAGGCCCCTCATCAGCGCCTTCCGCTGCATCCCCTCGTCCTTCCACCAATGCCTAAAGTTAAATGTCGAGGGAGTCCAGGTCCGAGTCCGCAAAGACCCTAAGATTGTAAGGGAATGCTACGTCACCGCCGTAAACTCCATCTCATGGCAGGAGGGTGCTGAAGAGATGGGGCGGAGGATGGAGGAGGCAGAACTTGGGGTTGGCCCGGAGGAGATGGATGTGGAGGAGAGTTACGCCCAGAAGGATGAGGTGAAGAAAGTTCGGGAGCCGGCCGAGGCAATGGCCGTGGAATAAGCCAAGGAAGAGGCCCTCTCCCCAGGAGGAGGGGATGCTGAAGAATTGGGGGAGCAGTCTCGTCTGGAGGCAGCCGAAGAGTCAGTGGATATGGAGGTTCTCACCCTCGGAGGCAAGGTGGAGAGGGTTCGCGTCAGCGGGGGGCTGACCCCGCAGGCCAAAGGCAAGATGCTGGAGTGCATTCAGAAGAACGTGGGCATCTTCGCTTGGAGCACTGCAGAGATGTCCGGTATCGATGCCGACGAGGACTTTCACCACCTCAACCTGGATCCGGAGGCTCGCCCCATCCAGCAGAAGAAGAGGCCCATAGCGGACAGGTTGGCCGAGCTGATCCGAGAGGAGGTGGCGAAGCTCCTCAAGGCCAGTTTTGTATCTGAGATCCAATACCCCGGCTGGGTATCGAATGTTGTAATGGTTAAAAAAGGAGACGGTCGGTGGCGTATGTGTGTTGATTTTTCTCTTCTTAATAAATAATTCCCTAAAGATTGTTATCCCTTGCCTCAGATCAATGCGCTGGTTGACTTGGCCGTTGGTTTCCCTATAATTAGTTTTTTAGATGCATTTTCAGGTTATCACCAGATCAAGATGCACCCTCCCAACATCAAGGTTGTCTCCTTCATCATTGGGGATGGGTGTTACTGCTATAAGATGATGCCCTTCGGGCTAAAGAACGCAGGAGCGACCTATCAAAAAATGATGGATAGGGTCTTATGAGAGCAGAACGGAAGAAACCTGGAAGTGTACGTTGACGACCTCATGATCAAGAGTTGAGACGGAGACTCTCACCTCAAGGATCTGGAGGAAACCTTCGCCACTGATGTAGTCCCGCTCTTTCGAGCGTTTTGGTGGTCGACAAATTAACGCGACACTCTCTAATAACTCTCACGTCACACTCAAGCATTTAATGTAGCAGCGGTTCGATTAAAATTATTATTAGATTAACAATTACGTGGGGTTCGCAAAGCCCCTTAGATAATACCAAGGCGATAGGCCAAGGTCCTCTCAAGCGAAAAGAACCCACACAGTTCGATCGAGCGTGTTGTACCAAAAGAGAAACCACCGAAAACAAACGATTCGGGCAAGGATGGTTCTCTCCCAACAAAATACATACGAGGGCCGCCACGCCTCACGAACTTAAACGAAAATATGGTAAACAAGACAATAACTAAAATAAATTAAACCACGAAAAATCAAGCGTTACACAAGCCACGCAATTTGCCAATGCCACAAGAATTATCAAGGGAAGAGAAACACATAAAGTAGAAATTTTCGTTACCCAACCGGATGGGATGAGTCCGGTTTCACTCGACTAGAATCGTTCCTTAATGGCACCACCGGAGATACGACGGAGGGAGAGAAATTCGTCGCCTTCTTCGTGTCACGCCAACCGGAAAGCTTTTACACAAGATAACTGTGGGAGAATCACTCTCTCCACGGATCCGCCGGCGTCACACCGAGGGGTTTGCAACCTTCTTCCAAGGAGTCGCACCGAAGGAAGCCGCGCCGGAGTCGCACCGAACGGATGGAGGGAGCAAGGGGGGGGCGGCGGCTTCACACCACAAGCCAAGGGGCGGCAGCAAGGAGGAGTTCTCTTTGGCCGAAATTTCTCTTAGAGAGGAATTAGGTTTTAAATTTTCATTCATTCACTAATTAATCCTTCATAACATGGCTATATATAGCCTACACCACTCAATCTCCCTCCAATCAACATTCAAAATTCAAAATTAAAAATGAAAATTATGATGGTTATAAGCACCCATCATAATACAAGAAATGAAATAATAAAAACAACCAATGATGGTTATAAGCACCCCACCATTACATGACATATCTAAATGCAATAAATATAAAAATGCTTGAAATAAAATTGCTTAAAATAATAAATTATTAAAAATATATAATTATAATTATTTAATTTATAATTATATATTTTTATAAAATGGCGGCGGACGTCGAGCAAAACATGTGGCGGAGGTGGTGGTGGCGTCGCGGAAGAAAAGCCATCCTCGAGCTTGCGGCAACGATCGTCCCAATCCACAAACTCTCTTCGATGGGGATCAATGGCGGCCGCATCAGCAACGTCTCCATTCAAATCTACCGGGTCACCATCATCGTCAGAGGGATGACGCTCCTTGGCCATATGTCGTGGGAATTCGGCTCCATCAATCCTCCCCCTCTTAAAAATACTCATCACTGATGAGTATGCCTGTTTGTACTCGCCTGGAAGGTCGTCAGCGGGGAAGAAGAACCTGCATAGCAAAAGGTGGTCTTGGAGGGACCTCAAATACGCGTTAGCCAAAGAAGGAAAAAGAATTTCAACAACATCCACCAACGTACCTCCGATGGAGACCGAGAAGGGGAACGATCCTAGAAAACTATCACCACCCAACCCAATAGAAAACATAGTGGAAAATATATACGGATAGGTAGACAATTCAGGTGGCATTAAAGCATAAAGCGTAAAGTATATAACGATGAAAATAGGAGCTATGCCTCAATCAGTGGAAAATTTTATCAGGAATGTCATGTCACCAAACTTCCGTAAAATTCGTAAAAAATGGACTAGCCTATTCGTTAATATTTCTAAAGTGCCCGGGGGCATCCGTTTAGGGGTGAGACAAACCAAAACCAAACCATTCACATAATGGTGGAAGACTATTTGAAACAACCTCGCAAGTAATTTAAAGGACGCATTTAGAAGGGTCAAGAAATTAAAAATGCGCCTAATTAAATTAAAACCATGAGGGAAGAACCCATGTGCCACATGACTTGAATTAATAGAATAAAATAATGGAATTATGTCCGGTGGCACATGTGCTTTAAATTCAAAAATTAACGTAGTGGGTTCCAACGTTTTCGTTTTAAATTTAAAATTAAATTTTGATTTAAAAATATCATAATAAATAGTCAGCGGAAAACGTTTGTCATCAACAACGTTCGCCCACGTCCTTCTAAGTAAGTTTAACGGGATGGCGGGAATAATAAACTTCTCTAAATATGAAGGGCTAGAAATGACTAAATCATCTACTCGAGCTAAGGGAACCAGAAGGAGAGTCGACAGGGTTGACTCCGTAGGGGAAACCAAGTCACACTCAACGTCAAAGCATGGATTAAGCGTCCAAGAGAACGCCTCCGGTTGCAAGCCTTTAAAATCAAAAGTAAACTCGAATAGTGGATTCGTCCTCACTGAAAACTCATCCTCAGTTAACGTTTCACCATAGAATGAATCCACCAAATCATTAGAAATTTTACTTACGTCAGAAACAGTGATCGTCTCAATAGTAGGCAAATTCGTTTCCGATAAAATTTCCAAACTAACTTGGGCCTCAGGCGAAGGGGCTATCATCAAAGAAAAGTCAGTTGGGCCCTCAGTGCTATCGTCATCCAAACATAATTCTTCCCATGAGGTGGGGACATCGTCTAAGTAAGAATAGGGGGATGGGCAAATCGAATCCAGGGGAGTATAATAATTAGCTTGAGTTCCAAGCGGCGATAATAACGTCAAAGGACTAACTCCCGGATGTATCACACTAAGCTTATCCCAAACTGAACATCCATCCCAATGTGACTCTACCAATACCGTAGAAACCTCTAATAATCCTGGGTCAACCAATATAACGTCGGATCCTAGCAAGTCATCACCTAAATCAGTGACATGTAAGCTCTCGGCATCGGATGACTCTACCGACTCAACCGGAATGTCTACTAGCTCAGGGTCAACAGAAGATTCCATGACTAAATTATCGTCAAAGGGGATTGGAGATGATTCCTCAGGGGAGAAATCCTCTTCCAGGTCACTAGGGTAACAAATCTCCTCAACGTCACTAAAAGCGTCAGAGAAACTTGCCTCGTCCTCAGTGACGGGCGCAGTCCTAATCACATCCTCAAGTTCAACAGGAGAGTCAGGCACTATCGTAAGTGAAGGAAGACTCTCACCTAGCTGATTAATTTCATCTTCCAGAGATTCTATATCCACATAAGCATCCTCAGAGGTATCAGTCACTATATCAGAGGTCTTAGATGTCGAGGCTAAGGAAGCAAGCACACTAATAGTAACCTCTTTCGAGTTCAAATTTTTGGGTCGGAATGACTTATGTTTCCTATAGGTGGGACTAGGCACACTCTGGGTAATACTACCTCTCTGGGGATAGGATCTATCCTGAGGCGTAGGTTCACTCCTATAAGCCGATACGTGTCTAGTGTTGTAACAAGTCTTACTAACGGGTGTGGTGCTATTAGTGCGCAGGCAGGCAGGATCAAATTGATCCGAGAGGAGGTTACGCATGTGCGGCCATGCATAACGATAGCTACCAACACTACGCTCTTCGTTTAACCAAAATAATCGGGCCCGACCTACTAATCGCTCTCGGGCAAAGCTAACCTTTTCGTAGTCATCCCATAAGTGATAATTAAAATATTGTTCTAATACCTTAAGCCAGTCTCTAAAATTTTGGGGATACTCTAAACCGTCATAAGTAGGATAAATGTGGTGTGCCCTAGGGGTGTGTTTAGCCATATCCTTAGCATAGGAATAGTCTAACCGAGAAGCATATACGTCATATGCCATTTAGTGAGAACCGGAAAAGAAACTCGATTCGATACTTGTGCCATTTGATGGAGCCGAATTCCCACGACATATGGCCAAGGAGCGTCCTCCCTCTGACGATGATGGTGACCCGGTAGATTTGAATGGAGACGTTGCTGATGCGGCCGCCATTGATCCCCATCGAAGAGAGTTTATGGATTGGGACGATCGTTGCCGCAAGCTCGAGGATGGCTTTTCTTCCGCGACGCCACCGCCACCTCCGCCACATGTTTTGATCGACGTCCGCCGCCATTTTATAAAAATATAATTATAAATTAAATAATTATAATTATATATTTTTAATAATTTATTATTTTAAGCAATTTTATTTCAAGCATTTTTATATTTATTGCATTTAGATATGTCATGTAATGATGGGGTGCTTATAACCATCATTGGTTGTTTTTATTATTTCATTTCTTGTATTATGATGGGTGCTTATAACCATCATAATTTTCATTTTTAATTTTGAATTTTGAATGTTGATTGGAGGGAGATTGAGTGGTGTAGGCTATATATAGCCATGTTATGAAGGATTAATTAGTGAATGAATGAAAATTTAAAACCTAATTCCTCTCTAAGAGAAATTTCGGCCAAAGAGAACTCCTCCTTGTCGCCGCCCCTTGGCTTGTGGTGTGAAGCCACCGCCCCGCTTGCTCCCTCCATCCATTCGGTGCGACTACGGCGCGGCTTCCTTCGGTGCGACTCCTTGGAAGAAGGTTGCAAACCCCTCGGTGTGACGCCGGCAGATCCGTGGAGAGAGTGATTCTCCCACAGTTATCTTGTGTAAAAGCTTTCCGGTTGGCGTGACACAAAGAAGGCGACGAATTTCTCTCCCTCCGTCGTATCTCCGGTGGTGCCGTTAAGGAACGATTCTAGTCGAGTGAAACCGGACTCATCCCATCCGGTTGGGTAACGAAAATTTCTACTTTATGTGTTTCTCTTCCCTTGATAATTCTTGTGGCATTGGCAAATTGCGTGGCTTGTGTAACGCTTGATTTTTCGTGGTTTAATTTATTTTAGTTATTGTCTTGTTTACCGTATTTTCGTTTAAGTTCATGAGGCGTGGCGGCCCTCGTATGTATTTTGTTGGGAGAGAACCATCCTTGCCCGAATCGTTTTTTTCGGTGGTTTCTCTTTTGGTACAACACGCTCGATCGAACCGTGTGGGTTCTTTTCGCTTGAGAGGACCTTGGCATATCGCCTTGGTATTATCTAAGGGGCTTTGCGAACCCCACGTAATTGTTAATCTAATAATAATTTTAATCGATCCGCTGCTATGTTAAATGCTTGAGTGTGACGCGAGAGTTATCAGAGAGCGTCGCGTTAACTTGTCGGCCACCAAAACACTCGAAAGAGCGGGCCTACATCAGCCACCCTGCACGAGTATAAGATGAGTCTGAATTCCTTGAAGTGCATCTTCGGGGAAAGCAAGGGCAAATTTCTGGGCCACCTTCTCACTCCTGCTGGGTAGAACCCAATTCCGACAAGGTCCGGGCGATTATGGAGTTGGGGTTGCCCCGGAATGCAAAAGAGGTGCAGCGGTTAACAAGGAAGCTGGCAGGGTTGAGTAGGTTCCTATCCCGGGACGGGGAGAAGTGCTCTCTCTTCTTAAAGGCCTTGAGAGGAGGTCGGAAGTTCAAGTGGATCTCGGAATGCGAGGAGGCATTCTAGGCCTTGAAGAGGCAGCTGACTCAAGCCCCCCTACTCTAGGGGCCAAAGGAGGGGGAGGACTTATTCTTGTACTTAGGAGTCGGTGCGGAAGACCTGAGCTTTATTTTAGTTTGGGAAGAGGGAATGAAGCAGCTCCCGATTTATTATGTGAGTAGGGTGTTGAGGAAGGCCGAGCTCCGCTATCCTATTTTGGAGAAGCTGGCCTTCGCTCAAATAATCTCGGTCCGGAGGCTCCGACCTTATTTAAAGGCACATTCGATCCGAGTGGTGACTGACGAACCCCTCCGCAACATCTTCGAGGGGGTGGAACATTCGGGCAGATTTGCTAAGTGGTCGGTGGAATTGAGCGAGTTTGACATCTCCTTCATTCCCCGCCTCTCGATCAAGGCTCAAGCTATGGCCGACTTCTTGGCAGACTATGTGATCGAAGTGGAAGAGGAAGAACTCACTCGCATGGTTTCTTGGAAGGTCATGGTGGACTGTACCTCGGGGAGGCATTCCCTTAGGGCGGGGATCATCTTGGAAAGCCCCAGGGAACGAGCATCGAGCAGACAGTGGTGATACATTTCCCCATCACCAACAATCAAGCCGAGTACGAAGCTGTGATTACGGGTCTGCGCTTGGCAAGAGAACTAGGGGTGAATCATGTGGAGGTCCTCACTGACTCCATGGTGGCGGCTTCCCAGATTAACGGGGAGTTTGAGGCAAGAGAGCCGACTTTGCAGCTCTACTTGGCAAAGGTAAAGGGATTAATCGGCACCTTCCAGACTTTTTCCATTCGACATGTGCCCAGGGAAGAGAGCGAGCAGGTAGATCAGCTGACAAAGCATGGCCCCCAGGTGGGGGTACCCTCACAGATCTCTTCCGCCCATCCATTGAAGAGGGGGAGCTGATGGAGGGGGAGCTGATGGAGGTGGAGCAGCACCCCTCGTCGATGGATCCCTTCTCGACGTACTTGTCCACTGGGGAGTATCCTGAAGGGATGGGCAGGAAGAGGCTCAAGTACAAGTCGGCATACTATCTCATGCGAGACGGGCAGCTATACCAAAAGACCCTCTCCGTGATGTTGGCGCGCTGCGTGGATGAGAGGGATGTCCTGAGGATCTTGGAGGAAATTCACTCCGGGGAGTGTGGAAGCCATTCCGAGAGTCGAACCTTGGAAGGCCAGATCATCAGGCAAGGATATTTTTGGCCGACCCTGAGCCGAGACGCGGAGAAGTTCACGAAGGAGTGTCAAAGTGCCAAATGTTTGCTCCCCTCCAGCTACAGCCGGCCCAACGCCTCAGGAGTATCACAGCCCCCTAGCCATTTGAAATCTGGGGAATGGACTTGATTGGGCCCTTCCCCCAGGACAGCGGCCAGAGAAGGTTCCTGCTCGTGATGATTAATTATTTCTCTAAGTGGATGGAAGTTAAGGTGTTGGCCAAGGTAACCTCCCAGGTCATCAGGAACTTCGTGTGGGGGGAGATTATCTGCCGTCACGGGTTGCCTCAGGCCATTGTCACGGACAACGACCCTCCGTTCGCCAGTATTGAGTTCATTAGCTTCTTGCTAACAGCTTGGGATCGATCTTATGTTCGCCTCGATTCATAACCCTAGGAGCAACGAGCAGGTGGAGGCGGCGAACAAGATCATTGTTAACCTCCTCAAAAAGAAGGTAGAGAATCTGAGAGGAAACTGGGTAGAGCAGCTCCCTTCGATCCTCTGGGACCTTAGAACCACACCCAATATGGCGACAGGAGATACTCCTTTTAAAATCTCCCATGGGTGCGAGGTGATACTTCCGATAGAGTTCGAGGTCCGAACCCCTCGGGTGGTCGAGGACGGAGAGGGCAGAGATGAATGGAGGTACGAGTATGAGGATGAGCTACGGCTCTCACTCGACATGGTTGAGGAGCTGAGAGACCTCTCTGCAGTCGGGCAAGAGGAAACAAAGAGAAGAATGGCCAAATAATTTGACAAGCACGTCAGGGTCAAACAATTCGTGGAAGGGGACTTAGTCTTAAGAAAAGTGGATGTCGCGGGGAGGTCAGCTACTGTGGGGAAGCTCAATCCCAACTGGGAGGGACCATACATTATACAGGAGGAATTGAAGTCGGGAGGGTACCGCCTCCGGAATGTGTATGGCGAGACCCAAAGTCTCACTTAGAGTGGTGATGACTTAAAACATTTTTTCCCCTGAGTCATATAATTGTCATTTCGGTTTCTAATAAATCTTCTGTTGACGAACTTGTACCTTGACAATGAGAAGCATAAATACGTGTCTTCCTTAGACCCCGAGCAGATCCCGCTGCCAGGCTCTCATCAAGCTAGCAGGGCTGGATGTCACTCGGAGGAGTCTGCCTTAGACCCCGAGCAGATACCGCTTCCAAGCTCCCATCAAGCTGGCAGGGCTGGATGTCACTCGGTGGAGTCTGCCTTAGACCCCGAGCAGATCCCGCTGCAAGGCTCTCATTAATATGGCAGGGTTGGCTGTCACTCAGAGGAGTCTGCCTTAGACCCCGAGCAGATCCCGCTGTCAGGCTCCCATCAAGCTAGCAGGGCTGGATGTCACTCGGAGGAGTCTGCGTTAGACCCTAAGCAGATCCCGCTGCTAGGCGCCCATCAAGCTGGCAGGGTTGGATGTCATTCGGAGGAGTCTGCCTTAGAACCCGAGCAGATCCCGCTGCCAGGCTCCCATTAAGTTGGCAGGGCAGGATGTCACTCGGAGGAGTCTGCCTTAGACCCCGAGCAGATCCCGCTGCAAGGCTCCCATCAAGTTGGAAGGGCTGGATGTCACTCAGAGGAGTCTACCCTAGACCCCGAGCAGATCCCGCTGCCAGGCTCCCATCAAGCTGGCAGGGATGGATATCACTCGGAGAAGTCTGCCTTAGACCCCGAGCAGATCCCGCTGTCAGGATTCCATCAAGCTGGCAGGGCTGTATGTCACTCAGAGGAGTCTGCCTTAAACCCTGAGCAGATCCTGCTGCCAGGCTCCCATCAAGCTAGCAGGGCTGGATGTCACTCGGAGGAGTCTGCCTTAGACCCCCGAGCAGATCCCGATGCCAGGATACCATCAAGCTGGCAGGGCTGGATGTCACTCGGAGGAGTCTGCCTTAGACCCCGAGCAGATCCCACTGCCAGGCTCCCATCAAGCTGGCAGGGCTGGATGTCACTCGGAGGAGTCTGCCTTAGACCCCGAGCAAATCCCACTGCCAGGCTCCCATCAAGCTGGCAGGGATGGATGTCACTCGGAGGAGTCTGCCTTATACCCCTAGCAGATCTCGCTGCCAGGCTCCCATCGAGCTGGCAGGGTCGGATGTCACTCGGAAGAGTCCATCCCAAACCCTAAGCAGACCCCGGGAGCCCCGCTCAGAACCCTACTTATCGTCATGGGCGGGGAACCTCGGTAGGAGCAGCGTATGAGGGAAGGAGCTAGCCGTCCTCGCCACGAATGGATCGGCAGGTCGATGAGGGGATCTCGACACGATGGTGATCCGGGAGAGCCAGTCCCGGCCTAGAAATCGGTGGGTCCCATGGAAGGGTGTCCAGGCGGCGAAGGGGCTGATCGCTCTCATAACGAATGGATCGGCGGGTCGATGAAGGGATCTCGGCATAGTGGCGAGCCAAGAAAGCCGACCCCGGCCTGGAGATCGGCAGGCCCTAAGAAGGGGGTCCAGGCGGCGACACCCCGACCGCGCCAAGGCCCCAGAAAGCCGGCCCGCACAAAGTCCAAATGCACGCCCAAGTTTCCTTGCCCACCCAATGACGTGACTGGGTAGCGAGCCCGGATGGAGTGGGCGACTCGTTCACTCGCATCGCGACAATCAAACTTACCCATCACTCCTAAGCCTAAGTTTAGAGTCTAAAACGAGCGGACGACCTCACTCGCTCGCTCACCGCCGCAACGTCCAAGAGAACATTAAGGAATAAAAGAAATTATAACAAGTGTGAGAATCAAGGGGCGAATGCGAGAAATAACGATATTCACGTTTTAGATTTAAAAAGAGTTTTTTTTACATTGGCGAAATCAAAGTAGATAAAACTATTACAAGAGCTGGGCTTTGGCCCGCGTCACTGCCACGACAGAAATTGGACGAATGCAAGCTCCCGGCGAGGCGAGCCCTGAGCGGCGGGCCCATATATAGGGTGGTAGGGCCCGTCGCCTGGCCCTGGTACCGGAAGGAACAACTCTTGTACCACCTCGCTCGCCAAAAGCTTGGCACCATTGTCCTTGATAAGGTTGGCCCTCTGCAACGTCTGGAAGGTATATTTCGCCGCGATGGCCGCTTTCTTCTGCATCATCACTTCGATCTCGTGATCACTGTTATGAGCGAGCTGGCAGCCGCTTGTAGATGTCGGCGGGGAAGCCGCTGTAGCCTCCAACACATCCACTCGCTTTTGAAGTGCAAGCTTATCCTGCTGGAGGGTGGCGATTTCAGTGCCTAGCCGTCTGGCAGTCGCCGCATCCTGCGAAAAGGAGAACAACCGAGTTATGTTATGTGGGAGGGAGAAAATATTGAGGCGAGTCGAGAAACCTACCGCTCCACCTAGGTACTGAGCGAGGGCGGCCTCAGCTGCTTCGGCCCGCTTCCGCTGTTCACCCGCCTCCTCCTGAGCGAGTCAGCGAGCCGCCTCCTTCTCATCGACTAACTTGTGGAGGAACGGGGCGCTCTTATCAAGCCGAAGGCACTGCCGACCGACCATATGGGCCAGCTCCAGGCTGCGAAATTGGGCCCGAGCGATTTCATAGATCAGTACCTGTATCGCCTCCTCATTGTAAATGGCGGCATCTTCTCGCCCGTAGACGCCAAAGGCGAGATTGTAAGCATCCCCGCTGCTGGAGTCATCCTCCAACCAGCTCGGCAACAATGAGGAGATGAAGACCCGATTGGTCTCTTTGTCCTACTGAAGTAGAGGGACTCCGGACTCATCCGCGGGTCCCTCCCCGTAACCAAAGTTACAAAGCCCCCGGGGGATTGCCTTCCCGGCGGGCAGAACCCCCTCCGGCGGCTGCGGCGTGCCCGCCTCTCCGCCAGAAGATCTGACTGCCGGAGAGGCCGCGGGGGCAGGAATGAAGGGCGGCTGGCTCACGGGGGCCTTACCCTTGTCGCGAGCCGTGGAGTTGAACAACCTTCCTTCTTCGATTTCTTTGGCGGTGGTGGGTCCTGAGGCCGCTCGTGGTTGGACCGCTTCGCGGGAGCAAGGGTTGAGAGCTCGCGATTGGCGGCTGCAGCCGTTTCGGCTCAGGAGAGCTCACCAGCAGCGAGTCGCGCGCTCTCATAAGGCGGGTGGAGAGGGATGTAACGCTCGCCTGCAAAGCATGAAACTTAGAAAATATTCTACGAAACTAAAAACGAGTAGAGGGGCGTATCGCTTACCCTCATCAGGCGGGACGGGGATGAGATAATCCATGTTTCGGCAGAGGTAGGCCACCTCGAAGTTCTATCCAGCGAAGAACCCGAATAAACTTGCTTCATGGCCCCCCAGGGCCGGGGGGCGGTAGCTCGCCTCGCTGAGTTGGACGGGCGAGAAGGGGACATTTCCGAAGTCCCCCTTGACGAAAATAAACTTCTTGAGCCAGTTGTGGCTCTTATTGATGGTCTCCCGCACCTTCACGTGGCTGCTGGCGAAACAGGAGGTTCCATCACTGTTCGTCCGGAAAGAGAACAGCTTGCGGAATACCGCGAGGATAAACTCAACCTTCTCCTCCCGCAGGAGGCAGGCGAACCCGACGATCACTGCAATGGAGTTCGGAGTCATCTACCCGGGGACCACCCCATAGTACTTAAAGATCTGGCGGACTTCCGGCCATAAGGGTAGTCGGAGGCCCGCCTCGAAGTGGGCCGCGGGGAACGCGAGCTCGTCAGCGAAGAGTTCATTTATCCATTCCTCCTTCCTGGGCCGCCTTTGTAAGATCCGTCCCCCGCTCTCCGGGGCTAACCCGGATCTTATGCCCAGAACCGCCGCCTTACGGTGGCACTAACTCACGTGTTAGTCAGCACCGCAAGACGCCGATCCTGCCGGCTAGTACGATCATAAAACTGTTCGTCCAATATGAGAAACAGAAGTAATATATAGTAGTAAAAAGAAACAACTATAGTCCACATCCACCTGGTACATATCATATAAGTAAATGAAGGTACAGAAACATAGTCCACAATGAGTACAACAATAAAAGAGAGACAAGGGCTTATGCCCATTACATTATATCACTAAATCTCTCCTCACAAAGCAAAGAGCGGAAGTCCAAACTATCACGGACATCTCATCCCTCCTTAGGACGCGTTGTAGTAGTAGTAGTAGTAGTAGTAGGTGTCGGCATCTGCTCCTCAAGTCTTGCCTCCCTGACGTGCTGGTCCATCTCCTCGAGCTCCTAAAATAATATGGTCACCGACCATTAGTCAAAAAGACTAAGTCGTTTACTCCACACCTCGCCCCGTCGCTCTTAGGCACCGAGCGGGAGGACGAAGCGGAGGACAACAAGGGGTAGCAAAGGTGGAAGCAGGTGACAAGATTTAACTAGCAGTTGTAATAGGTATTGTTATCCTACTCGAGCAGTTCTAAGTATGTAGTACAGGTAAGTAAGAGCAGTACTAGTAAAAGAAAAGAACTGAAAGTAAGAGCAGGAAATAAGCTGAAATGTAAAGCTATCTATCATCACAGACGTACCTTAACTTATAAAAATGCCCATACAAATTTATAGGTTAAGGTTTCCAGGAATTGTAACTTATCATATAAAAGAGCCCATGCTAATTTATATGATAAGAATCTATGAAGCGTATGCCCTAATATGAATGAATGTTATGATGTAATTTATGTAGCAGGCAAGTGCAACTCACACACAACGACTCGGTGATCACAGACCTTTAGTTCCCACTTTTCGAGAGTTAGCATCACTCTACGGTACCACCGTTGTGGCTACGGCAGTAGCGGATCAGGCTCTCCGCTTTCTAGGCAGGCATACACACTACCAGGCCAAGACCTCTCCTGTACGCCTCTGTACAACGACAAGTGCACTCTAGAGTCTCTGCGTACTATTGCTAGCTACCTGCTAGTCTTTTAGGTCGGGTGCACGTCTTCGGGGATTGTCTACCTGACCGCAGTATTAAACAACATACTGGTCCTTCCACCCGTACACGTCACCCGAGTCACCGTACTGCCATCGGTGTGACGACTGGCCCAGTACAGCATGACCAACCACTAAGTTATGCACATGCAAGTATTTCACCTCGAGCCTCCAGCTCGCAGGACCAACCTGTCCTGATTCCTCCAACCCTGCCCGGGTGAGCAAGTAGTCAACGGACTCCAAGTCCCTCCAACCCGGCACAGGTGAGCATATAGCCATACCAATTCCTTTCAATTCAGCACGGGTGAGCAAGTAGTCAACAGACTCCAAGTCCCTCCAACCCGGAACGGGTGAGCATATAACTCAACAATTCCCTCCAACTCTGCACGGGTGAGCAAGTAGTCAATAGACTCCAAGTCCTTCTAACCCGGCACGAGTGAGAACATGTACAGTTTACCTAGCCTATTAGGCTACTCTTGCCTACCAGTTATTATACTTAGTGAATTAGGGTTAATCCCAGGACTACCCAGGGTATGCCCAATGAAGGGGTCTCAAAGGCACTAGGAACCAAGATGGGATGACAAGCCAAAAGTTCCCTTTCGCAAGGATAATTACTTTTAGTTGATGTCTACCCATGATCCACAACCAACTCTCATTGTTACTTTAGAACTATCCTAATGACTTATGGTATTATTATCGGAAGGGCGACGGTCTTCCGCCGACCTCCGCACTAGTGGTTACCCAAAGACTTACACTTTTACTCTCGTCACTAAGACGACACTAACCACCAGGGTTATATTTCCAATCATGTTCCATAGCTCAATTGTCGATCTATCCCCCGGTGGCCCTAAGGTATAACCTACCTTTACTATGCACTGCCCATGACCTAACTGCACCCCGGAATCCAACTTCAAATTCCTTGGCCCATATGTCTCAAATTATTTATCCCAGGGTTGTATGGACCTATATGATGACCATGACGATTTTCATAATTTTCCCAATTATTTATACCATTAAATTAATTTCTTCAAATAACTATTCAAGTCATTTAACACATGGAGTATATCATATCATAATCCTACTGATGTGAGAAATTTTTCTGACCTACAACATAATGAAATATCACTATCTTCCAAGATTTAAAATTTTCCTTTAAGTATTTCTATTTATTCCTTAATTAACACAAGATCATAAAAATTATCATTTTACAAAGGAAGTATAAGGAATTCAATTACAAAAATTCTAGGAAAATTACAGAGCATAAATGACATTAATTTAAGACTAAGGGCAGAGTTTCATCAACCACTATAGTGTAATGGCCCATCAAATCCTATTCTTAAATATTTACCCAAATGCCATTATGTTGATTAAAAATTTAAAGTACATCCATAAATTCTGAGATAATTATGCAAGATTAATAATAAAATTATATAGCACTATAAATATTTCCAAATTTTTATGATATGTATTTCCATCAATTCATGAATAAATGCAATAAGGATAAAATGGTCATTTCAAGATATTTTACTCCAGAAGTTCTCAAACAGACAGATAAATTTTTACTAAGTCAAATATAACCTTCTTTTTAACTTGGAAAAGTTTGAGTATTTTTGCTTGAGGAAAACCTATTTTCTTAATTTATTTTAAAAAGGAGCTATATTTTTAAAAATTCCAATTAATGGGATTTTTGATCCCAAAAATCCCATAATTAATTTGAGGGGTTAAATTTATCCTAATGATCCTCTGGAATCACTTCCATGATTTTTAGATGCCTCAATTAGGCTGAATACACAATATTTAAAATATTGCTATTTGCACCCCAAGGCTATAACTAGCCAACACATGCAAGTGGATTAACCAACATGCAGTGATCCAAATGTAGTGAAATTTTAATCATGCACCAATGATGTCCCCAAGGACCTGCCACCAAAATTTAGGGCCATGTGGAGGTATATAACACCAATTATTTCATTTATTTAGTTTTTAATATTATGACAAAAACTATGGCAAAGTTGTCCCAAAAATTCTCAATTTTTGGCAGAAGCTTGGTATGCCTATATAAGCCAAATGCCCAAAATTTCAGGCCATGTGGACTTCTAGTTTGACATGGGCTTAGGTTTTAGTTTCTGACCTAGCCTAGGACCAGTCCTAGGAAAAATGCCCTACAGGCCAGACCACTGGACCGAAACCTAAGTTTAGGATGGCATTTTAAAGGTAAAATATCAGGCTACATTTTTTATTCAGAAGTCAAGATCATTTTAAGCCTCTAAGTACCCTAAATATCACATACAATCTGACTGTAACTGTGTGACAGATTATTACATTTCATAATGTTTAATACTATATCCTTTATATATATAAATTGCACGAATCCTAAAGCCAAACGAATGGCATCTGGTTATCTTCTCCAATGGTTCAATGATTGAGATCGAGCCGACCTGGGGAATATTGCGGGGCCGTTTCCGGCCACCTGAGGCGGCGCCACCCCTAGCCAACGGTGCCATCATCTTCACGGTGGTGGTGGCTATCTTTTGCCGGTGATGTGGCGGCGGGAGACGGCGGTGATGGCGATCCCGAGCGGTAGGAAAAACTCGGAAAAATATCTCATTTCTCACATGGCATCGGGCTCAATTGAGCCCGATATCTCTCCTAATTGATCTAGGATTCTAGTACGGGTAGAGGTGAGGCGAAACAGACCTGATTTGGGGCTTGGCGGCGAGCTTGGCGGCAGTTTGGCATGGCGGTGGTGCTCCGACGATCTCCTTCCCGTTTCCTGGATTCTCCAGCAAAAGCACTGATCCAGCACTCGAATTCAACTCCTCTCGACGTTCTGAAACTATTGGTGGGCTTGGATTTGGCCTGGAGTGATTGTATAAGGAGTATGGCCGCGGTGATCTCGGTTGGAGCATAGGTTGTATCACCATTGCTTCCACATGGCCACCCCCAGCTGCAAATCCTTTGGAATAACTCCTGGAATCAGCCAGCAGACCTTGGAGCTGAGGAAGGAGGGCCACATGGCCTATTTCTCTTCTCTTCCACTTTCTCTCTCCTCCCATTCACAAAAATTCCATTTTTAACCCCTTGCATGTACTCTCTCTCTTGATTATGAGGGGTAGGGCTGGTCTTTGGTGCTTTGGCTGCTGGTGGGCTTCACTTGGTGGGCTTGGCCCAAGGGGAAAAGGGCTTGGGCTAATTTTCTTCTTTTAGGTCAAATTGTTGACTTTGTTGACTTGGAGAGTTGACTTGGTCAATATGATGAGTGGCTGAGCCCACTTGTTGGTCATGAGCCCAATGGCACCACCCAACTTAGGTTTGGTCAAGGGGGTGCCCTACTTAGGCTAATTGGGCCTATGAGTGTGGGTTTGACCAAATTAGGCCCAAGGTTGACTTTTGTCAACTGGGGTCAAAGTGTTGACCTAGTGACATGCCCTAACATCCACATAGATTGTTTTTAGGGTTAGGGCAATGTGGTGGGGGTCATGGTGTGGCTAGGGTCCTTATTTAGGCTAGTTTGACCTAGTTTGACTTGGTTCTATAGTGGGCCTTATATGACTACAACCCACTACCTTGGGTCAAACCTAGCTAATTTCCCTAAAACCCACCCCATTCCTAACCCAATCTAAGTTAAGGGGTCTATAAGTAACATGGGATGTTACAGCCTCGCCTCAAAACTGGGAGGGACAAAGTGGTCGACTGTATCCACGAACTCTCTCTCTCCGTAAGGACGGCGAGGGGGAAATCGTGCTCGGAGAAAGTCCAAGCACACTTGCTACTCCCCTCCGCCTTGCCACTGCCGCCTCCCATCCTGCAAGAGTCTTGCCGAGCGGGACGGGGGATTTCTCACAAAATCTAGGGGAAGGAGGAAGTATTAAATGCTTAGGTGAGGGAAGGTCGGCAGGGCCTATTTATAGAGTGAGGAAGGGCGGGAAAATGGTCCTTTTGGCGGGAAGAGTGCAGATAGAAATATAGCCCTGGCGTTTCGACTTTTGCACCCAATCCGGGTCCTCGCCCACCCATTAGTCGGCCGTGAAATGCCCACACTCGCGCCCTCATAAGCGAATGCAACCACCGTACGGGATGACTCTGACCCGCGCGCGAGTCACCTCTCACGCGACCCGCGAGAAGTCAGCTCGCCTTCGCCAGTACTAAGCAATAATGGCTAGGCGAGTCGATCAAGAAAGGCCGAACCCGCTCGAAAGAAATCCGGCCAAGCCAGGGCGTCTCAGCCACACTTCCCGCGGAGATCGAAGCTTCTACACAGCTAAAAGAAAATCACAGCAGATACTCGCCCATGGAGGGTGAGAGTGGTCCTGAATTATTACAAATGTTCACTGTCCAAAATAAAGGAGTTAGCGCCCTGAGCGTTTCGACCGCTGCGTGCGGAGGCGATTCAGACCCAACGGATCACAACCAGTGAGGGAAGGGAAAGACTCAATGTGGGATCCACTTCCACCTGCCTTCCCTTCTCGTGCTGGTTCGGGGCGGTACGCGAGACTAGTGATACTCGCGGACCGCCGACATCTCCCGCTGGGTCCGATCAATCTACTCCGAGGCACGCCTGAGTCGCCCCTCGGCTCGCAAAATATGTACATCCGGAGAGGTCGCCTCGTCCTCATCAGAGGGAAATCTCGCTCCTTCGAAAGCCGCTAGTCGCTCCTCTGTCTTGGCCTTATATTTCTTCACTCTGTCGAAGACCTCCCGTAGCAGCAGCGTGTGCTTTTGAAATAGTCGCTTTACTTGCTTCTTCATCTTCTCGGCATCAAGCGGGTCTTCCAGGTACTCGAAGATACTGTCTGCGTCAGGGGGAGGCGAGTACCCTCCGCTCATCTCGGCATCAGAAGAAGAGATCGCAATATAGCCTATAGGAGATAGGATCTGAAGGAGCAATGACCGTAAGAAGGCAGAATCCAGAGGGTTTACCTGGCGTCGGTACGTCGCCCGCATCATCAGTAGGCCTAGAGGTGCCCGACCGACCCTGGAAGGGTTCCCCTCCAAGAGTGACAAAGGGTTTTCCTAGGCCGTGGGCCTTTGGCGACGGAGGCGCCGCAGGGGGAATCTGTATTTGTGGCAAAGGACTATTGGCCCGATCGACCGCCACCAGGGCGGAGCTCCCAGGCTCTCCCTCATTTGCCCTATCTCCCCGGGGCATCTCCTACCAAAGAGAAAGGAAAAGTCAGAAAGCAAGGCGGTGGATCAAACATGAGAAATATATATACCTCCGGGATGACCTCGACACCGCCAGCCAAGCTGGAGGCGGGGTCATCAGGCACCCGAGACCGCCGGATGACCTTTGCTTTCTTTGGATTGAAAAGGGGGCCAGACGACCCACGCGCCAGCCACGGGGCAGCCTCGAGAGCCGAATCCCGGGCACACTCCCTCGCAGCCGCCAGGCGAGCCCGCATCTCCTCAGACATAGGCATCTTTCGACTATAGATCGTCGAAGGGGGAAAAGAAGAGGAGTAATCCTAGAGGACCGACAGCTTATTTATAGCGTGAAGGTGGGCCCCCACCGAAAACATTCCTTCCAGCTCAGCGGGATGTTCGCTGAACACGTGAGGTTGGATGTTTCTTCTCGAGCCTTTTGCAAAGCTCGCAAAGAGCGGGGATTATGTATAACCCCGTGTTCGCCGAAGGGGCTCGGGCAACCAGGACGGTAAGCCCCGACCCGCCTCTCCTAGGCGGGTCGGCCGCCAAGGGTCGCCCAGGAGGGTCAGCCCCGACCCGCCTCCCCTAGGCGAGTCGACCGCCAAGGGTCGCCCAGGAGGGTAAGCCCCGGCCCGCCTCTCCTATGTGGGTCGGCTGCCAAGGGTCGCCGAGGCGGGTCAGCCCTGGCCCGCCCCTCCAAGGCGGGCTGCCCCCGCTTCGCGCCTTCCCAGGCGGGCCGCCTCCAACCCGCATGCCCTAGGCGAGCCAGCCCCGTATCCGACGAGTGGGGCCGACAGGAGCCAGATTGGTCAAGTCTAGCTCAGACCCTAGGGGAGCCACGTCCGCGACGTTTAGTAGATCTCAATCAACGCCTTCAGCTTTGGCGCCGAGTGAGTCGAGCTCACTCAACGCCTTCAGCCGTAGAGCCGAGTGAGGCAAGCTCACTCAACGCCTTCAGTCGTGGCACCGGGTGAAGCGAGCTCACTCAACTCCTTTAGCCGCGACATCGAGTGAGGCGAGTTTTGTCAACGCATTTTGACCTCGGCATTGGGGAACATCCTGACACCCGTCAGCTCGCACTCGCCAGCTCGCACTCGCGATAGGCAAGTGGGGTAGGCCGAGGCTGAGCTCGTCTACTGCCGAGCTAAGGCCTACGAGTACTAGCTCCATCGATACTCACCGCCTTTGCCGAGTAGAGGACATTGCAGGGTAGCTTGCCCCTTTTGGTTGTGATGTGTTTTCCACCCTTTTACCCCCGCTGGCCTGCCCATAGCCCGTTAGAACAACGGAGTCTCGCTGTTGGTAGACCTAGGTGGGCTGCACATAGCTATTCAGAATAGCGGAGTTTGGCTATTGGCAGGCCAGCCCAAGGGGTTTTCAGTAATTTCAGGCCAGCATAGGTTGGTTACTTGCAGATCGTTTTCGAAAATCTATAAATAAGACCCAAGGGGTATCTCAGAGGGCATGCTTACTGATCTCCCAGTCTTCTAGCTCTTTCTGAGGTACCTTAGCCTGACATTTGGCTAAGGAGGGGAAGCGCTAAGTGATCTTCCGAGTTTGTGGTGGGACCTCCGCGGCGTGCCATTTGTCTAGTCCTTTGCTCTTTCTTTCCTTAGTTGTTTTTTCTTGCAGGTGCGAAGTAGGTGCACGACCACCCCTTCCCCAAGGGTGAACTACACAAGAGACAAATTTTCAGTTTCAACACCCTACTTACGTGGCATCATGATGCGCATTTTCCCTTACTCTGATATATATTTAAAGGCGGTGAAAATGCGGGTTGTGACATAACCTCCCTCTGATACCCCTTAAAAGTCTTTAGTTTCAAGGATAGCTAACACTTAGAGGGGGTGAGGGTGGTGAATAGGTCTTATGCCTCTTTATGATTTTTCCTGTTTTAGGTGTGTTGCAATTTAGTTATATTTTCCTTTCAAGATAATCACACAAAGCACACAGGAATTTTCTAGTGGTTCCCAAGATCAGGGCTACGTTCACTATCCCTCCCACCTTTCTAATAGTTTTTAGACAAGGCAACTTCTCCAATCTCAGCTCTAAAGAGCTTACAACACAGATCCCTTAGGATCTCTCAGTCTCCTCCAAGACCTACCTCAGGACCAAAGCCCTATAAATCAGAGCAAGCTTGGTCCTATAGCTCAATGATCTAAGGATCACCTATCTAAGACTAAATTAATAGTCCTTCAGCTTAGGCTAGTAGGATAGCCCTATAAATCAGAGAGAATGACTCTCCTACAGCTAAAGCACAAAGGCCCTATCTCAGATCCACATAAGGATCCTAAAACTCAATCACACAGGCCCTATAACTCAGAGAGAATGACTCTCCTACCTCAAGCAAACAGCCCTACCACAGGCACACATGCCCTACCTCAAATCCATACAGGGATTCTACCATAGATTCACAACTTGAATCCTACCACTCAGCCTTTATACTTAGGCCTACACTCAAATCCAAAGGATCCTACAAAAAGAGTAAGGTTGGTGTTGAATTGACTCCAGAGAAATGTTCTCTGAGCCTGCCTTTCTGGACTGAGACTAACTCAACCCTATCTTCTTCACAGATCTAGAAATATTATTCAGGAATGATCTGCTTGGACTGTTAAGTTGCTGCAGCTAGGGTTTGTTTTGTCTGCTTCTTATTTCGCAGAGAAGTGTCTTTTAACTTGCTGTTGCATGTGAGGATTGTAACCACCCCCCCCCCCCCCCCCCGATTTTTCTGCGATTATTTAATTCTTGCTTAGCGTTACGTCGACGCATTTTCTTGGCTTGTGACATCTGTGGAGTGTGATCTTAACTCCTTAGAACTGAGTGGCCTATTTTGTAGTCTATTGGCAAGATCTCCCTAGCAAGCCGGGTCGTTTTGGGTGACCCAGTGTGACCACTCGGGGGATGCTTGTGTATTGGCTTCGGGTGGGTATAACTCGAGTTCTGTTCGTCAAAAGTTAATTTCGACTTCTTCGTGGAGTTCGTAGCATGGATATTTAGCTACGGTGCGAATTTCGTCGAAATCCGAGGATGTTCGATTTTCGCGTCGTTTTGTATTTTATGAAAAATAAAACTATTTAATAAATATTATATTAAATATTATTTTTTTGAAAGGGTGCGGGTACTTGGCGGTTGTACCTTTTCTTTTGTTCATTATTAATTAATTCGCTAATTAAGATTAAGATGATGCTATATATAAAATAGCTTAGACTTATGATAAAAGAAACCGCTCTTGTTCATCTTCCCAAAAACAAAACCAGTCTGCGCTTGTTCGCGGAAAACAGAGAAACCGCCGGAACTGCTCCCCTTCGGACGCCGAATCCAGGAGCGTTTGTGGACGGAATTCGATTCCGAAAGAGGATTTGGATTGATCTCACCTAGACCTTCATTCCTATGGTAATATTTACAAGTTTCGTGGCCTTGCTTGTAGTTTCGAATTTCGGGTTTGTTGACTTGTAATCCGTCGTCAATGTCCAGATTTTTGGCCTTGTGCTTCGTTGCCGGATTCGAGTGTGAGAGTAAGGTAGGCCGACCAAGCTTTGTTGGAAATCGAGGCAAGTGGTGCTCTTGTCCTTGTCATGTAGCTTTTCTTGTTTATTTTGTTCCTTGTTGTTAGTTAACCTTTCAGATTTTCTCTTGCTAAAAATGCCCAGTTTTTCCCGAAAATCATAACCAAGCCTGTTGAATACTTCATGTTAGTTTCTTTTCTAAAAAAGCCTTGTCTTCCTATTTTTTAATTCTGCTGTTGATTTATCTTGTTCTCGGGTTAGGAGTAGAGTAAGGTGTGTTGGAGTTAACCTTTTCTGTGCTGTAGTTGTAGCCGGGTAGAGGAGAAAAAGATTTAGTTTTATTTTACACAAAAATTGCCTTGCTTAGACACGGGTTGGGATGCATATGTAAGACCCCCCTCCCGGAACACAACACACGGCACGAGGGGAGTCTTATGCCCGAAATAGCCGCCTTGCGGTAGCACTAACACACGGGTTAGCCTTTACCACAAGACGCCTATTCCGCCGGCTACAATCCATATCACAACAATTATGCCAACCCAACCATAACAGAAAAGTAAAGCTAAAAGCAGTTCAGTTCACAGCTAAGTTAAAGTCCAAAAGTAGCAGAAGATAACAAGCACAACAGGCTTGTACAAAAGAAACAAGAGTCTAGAAATGTTTTGCCAAACGGCTACATGAAAACACTCACTACTGTCACTGACGGTGCCGATGGCACCACCACCTCAGGTCCTATCATCCGGGCCTGGCTGTCCTGCTGCATAGTCCGTTGCCGCTCTACCTGCGGGGTTTCCTCCTAAAAAAGGAAGACGTAGCAACCGTTAGTCATAAGACTAAGTGGCTTCACATCCGCTCCCCCGGCGACTCCTCGGCACCGGGCGGAGAAAGGAACACAGGTATAATATATATACATAAGCAAGTAAACAAGCAGGTGACAGTAAGTATGGTGAAGTATAAACTACGCTACACAACTAGCAGTTCTACGAATATCAATAATATATAAATGACAGCAGGTATAATTAATCAGAATAGTAACTTAACTTATAAGAGTGCCCATACAAACTTATAAGTTAAGGATCGGCTTAACAGTAAAGTAACTCATCGTATAAGAGTGCCCATACAAACTTATACGATGAGGATCTTGTGTATGCAATGAATGACATGAAATGAATGTTATGCTATGACCGAATCATGCGCACACACATGCAAGTTTGCTATGTCGACACAGACTAGAAGTTCCCACTTTTCGAGCAGGTAGCTAACCTCTCAGGCGTCGTCCGTCGTGGCCAGACGGCGACAGTGGAGCGGGCGTCTCCACTACTAGGTGGTATCACACTACCTATCCTAGGCCCCCGTACGCCTCAACGCTAAGAACACAACAGCGGAGCTCACATGCGTACTACGGCTCAGAAGGGGTCTTGGGTAAATGTGCACCAAGAACACAGCCCAACCTGGCCTTTGATTTCGAACCGGATGGAACCTCGGAAACGCACGAGGTGCAAGCCCAACCGTTCTCATGGCACGGAGGAGATCTCGGGTTATGGACACCAAGTATCTAACCCTACCGCCCAAGGTCTACCCATTGGCTCCCATCGGTGTGACGACTGGCGAACCCGTAGACCTGCCACAATCATTATCTCAACATCGCGACACGATGAATCGTCGCACATCACATGCCCCAAAACAACCCACTCGATGCTACCTGTAGGGAGACTTCAACTCTAAGCATCGGTTATTAATAAACCCCTTGGGCTCGGATTACAGTTACAAAATACTCTTCACATAGTGTTCATCATGGTCACGCCCACTTATTCAAAGGATTCACCTCAACACTACGCATAATAGATATGTTCAACACCAAATTGTATAAATATATCCTATACCAATCTCAACTCCTAATATCTAACCTTCCCATCCAATCCATTTCTCTACCATTACATGGTTATTCCCCAATACACAACCAAATGAGTAACCATGCTAAATTATAGCAACAACAACATTATAGATATATGGGAGCAAGATATCAAATGAGTAAATCACAAACATTGCAAGAGTGCTAACATTATAAATTAACAAGTGCATTAACATAGGATAGCCCAATACTAAAACTGGGATTCCCGGAGCTACAGGAATCCGATCACAATGCACAACCCCTCGTTGGAAAGGTATTCGCGAGGGCTACGACTTTCGTGTTGAGTCGATCGCCCAGATCTGGTCGCAACATACCAGAAATTCAACTCGAATACGTACAGGAAACAGTTTCCTGTACAGGAATTTTCCCGAACGCAGCGGACTCGAACCAGCTTTCCCGTGGCTACAGGTATCGCATGGAAACGAGCAACCACTCGTTGGAAAGGTAATTTCAAGGGCTACGACTTTCGTGTTGAGTCGTTCACCCAGATCTGGCCAGAACACCTCCGAAATTGGCCACGAAGGTCGCCGCGTGCAGAAATCAGATTTCTGCACGCATCTTAAGGCGAGATGAACGGCATCCGTTCATCTTCTTCCTTGCAACGACCTCGCATAAACTTCTCCAGAAATCACACCCAACCTTATTTCTCCTTTCAAAGCCAAACCCCCAACGAAAACCCCTCTCATCTCCACTTTGAATGATGAGAAGGTTGAGGGAGACTAAGCCTAAAACCTAGGCATGGCTTATCCTAAGAACTCTCCTCCTCACCATCAAGACTCTATGGAGTCGATGTCTCTCCTAAAATAACTATAGATCTAGCACCAAGGGAGAGGGGAGGAAGCTCACCTCAAGTCCAGCGGTACCACCATGGCCGGCCATGAGCCTCGCACTCCTTCGCGGCGGCATTGTTTTTCCCTTGACGGCGGCGGCGTTTTGATTCCTCCAAGGATGGCTCCAGCAAGCTCTTCCTCCTCCTCCAGCCAAGAACCCTCTCAGAAATTTCGGGGCAGAAGAAAGGGGAGTGAATGCTAGGGTTTCCAACTTTTTCCTTTTTATACATCGCAGACACGGGTAGGCACACGGCCGTGTTCCTACCCGTGTTCAGGTGACACGGCCGTGTGGCATGCCGTGTCTAGGGCCGTGTTCCTCCCAGAACCACTTTCTGCCGGGTCAGGGTTGCGGCACACGGGTAGAGACACGGCCGTGTCCCGACCCGTGTCCTTGGCACACGGCTAGGGACACGCCCGTGTCCCAATACCCGTGTACCTCTCTGACTGGTAAGCCTATTTTTATGAGGCACACGGGTATGGACACGGCCGTGTCCATACCCGTGTCAGCCAAAAATGCCGTTTTGCCTTGTTTTCCTCATTTCCCGCACGTCCGCACCTGTTCACCCACATCCCCCATTGGGCTCACCACAGCCCCCTTGACTCAAATACGCAATCAAGGGGCCTAGCGCGAATTGGGACGTTACAGCATATGTGTTTGCCTGTGTAGTGGATGTAGCAGAAGCCTTCCCGGTACTTAGACTTACTGGAGTTAGCATTGGAGAATTCAGGGCTTGGCGTTGAGTGTGGTGCACACACTCAATGCCGGGTCTACTTGGACTTGGCGTTGAGTGTGGTGCACACACTCAACGCCATTTCCCCTTGATCTGTTCTTTTGCGGCTAAGTAGTGTGGCGTTGAGTGAGAAAATTCTTCTAAGTCAAAATCGACGGGAATCACTTAGTGATTCTCGCAGACTTCAACGAGAATCGTTTGTGATTCCCGCCGATTCGGTGAGAATCAATCTACATTTCCGCCAACCTCTTCCGGATGGCGTTGAGTGAGTGGGCCTCACTCAACGCCATTGCGGTTTAGGCACTGAGTGAGGCGGGCTCACTCAACGCCGCAACCCTTTCCTACGGGTAAGTACTTTGGCATTGAGTGAGTTGACCTCACTCAATGCCAAAGCTGTTCTATCATTGAGATTCGTGGGCACACTCAACGCCGCAGTTGGTTTTTGCGGCTGAGTACTTTGGCGTTGAGTGAGTCGACCTCACTCAATGCCAAAGCTATTTTGGCATTGAGAGAGGTGGACTCACTCAACGCCACAGTTTGGTTTTACAGTTAAGTGCTAAGGCGTTGAGTGAGTGGACCTCACTCAACGCCATAGCTATTTTGGCATTGAGTGAGGTTATCTCACTCAACGCCACAACCTATATTGCTGAAGGCATTGAGGGAGTGGTCCTCACTCAACGCCATAGCTGTTTTGGCGTTGAGTGAGGTTAGCTCACTCAACGCCACAGCCTGCTTTGCTGAAAGCGTTTAGGGAGTGGACGTCACTCAACGCCATAGCTTTTTTGGTGTTGAGTGAGGTTAGCTCACTCAATGCCACAGCCAGTGTTGCAGAAGGCGTTGAGTGAGGCTAGCTCACTCAACGCCACCGTCTGTTTAGGCGTTGAGTGAGTGAGGCTCACTCAACGCCATGCCGTGTTGAGTCATCTCAAGGCTTTTCCCTTACCTTGATTTTTCCCCCGAGTGAATTCCTTGATTTTGAGGTTCCTTGTCGGCTATTTTCTTTTTTTTCCAAAAAGGCCGAATCGTGGGTCGTGGTTAGTAGTGGTGGTTTGAAGCTCTTATTGGGGAAGGTGTTGTGTAATTTTGCCAATTCCACCTTTTTTCTTTTATCTTGCTCCAGGTACGGGCTTGGCATGGGGGTGGGAGGTACCGAGTGCTTTCACATGTAGACCCCTTAGCTTTGTTTCTTGGAAATGGTGGTTGGGGGGCTGAGTTTGTCTCCAACCCGGATCCGCGTTGTTTTTGCAACTACCATCTCTCCCAGCTTAGGGTGTTAGACGTTTCTTCCTTTGTAAATTTGCAACGTTTGGGCTCATGGTAGCCTGGTAAACTCTGCAGGATTTATTTTTGTGCAGGGTTGTTGCTGTTTCCTCACACTTAGTGCTTTTCTTTTGTCTTTCCTTGGATAGTGGTGCTGGTTTTTTGTTTACTTACTCTTCCTGCTTACTTTATAACCTAACATTTCCGTACATCTTACTTGTTTAGCTTGCTGAGGTATTCTTTTCATCTTTGAATGTCTCAGGTTCTGGTTAGTAGCCGATTAGGCGGCTAGTTGTGTTGTGCTATTGCTGGTGGTCTCTTGTTCTGTGAAGATTAGTTCCTTGGTCTTGTGAGGTAGTTATACAGTTTTTCATACAGATATATATATTTGCTAGTGGGTTTGTGTCCGTTTGTTGGCGCCCACTGGTAGTTTTACCTTGATACTATATGTGTTACTTTTTACTACTACCTTTCTGGAGTTAGTCTACTTTTTCTTGGGATGATTTATGCTAGGTTGCTAGTTACTTTTAAATTTAAAAACACTATTATAAGTATACCTCATGATCAGCATGTTTTATAAAACTCATCACTATTTTCCAAATAACGTAAAAAGATCATTTTCCTATATATATTGTGTAAATTAAAATTAGGGTCCTGCATAGTATAAGTTGTCCTCTGGGGACACTTATGCACTCTTTTAGGATGCTGAACCTGAATAAAGTATTTTCCGCAGCGTATAAGTATAGTTTTTAAATTATGGACTAGGTGATCCACCGAGCCGAGGGATACAGCCTTTAAAAAATATAACTGATTTTCTAATCATATAACTTATGAATTTTCATAAAGTACAGTTGTTAGTGGTTTGCCTGAGCGTCGGCAGTTATCCCCTGCTTGACGTGGCATCATGACGCGTGTTTTCTCCTACTATGATCATCTGAAATACCGGAGTACGAGAACATCTCCTCCATGGAGACAAGCCAATCGTCTATGACCATGAAATCTGCCTTCCCATCATAAGTAGGGGGGTTAAGTCTCTGAAACTGTGAGGTAAATGCAATCTCTGAAGAAAACGTATTATCAGAGTAGGATAAAACACGCGTCATGATGCCACGTCGAGCAGGGGATAACTGACGACGCTCAGGCAAACCACTAACAACTATACTTTATGAAAAATTCATAAGTTATACGATTAGAAAATCAGTTATAATTTTTAAAGGCCGTATCCTTCGACTCGGTGGATCACCTAGTCTATAATTTAAAAACTATACTTATATGCTGCGGAAAATACTTTATTCAGGTTCGACATCCTAAAAGAGTGCATAAGTGTCCCCAGAGGATAACTTATACTATGCAGGACCTTACTTTGGATTTATACTATATATATATAAAGGAAAATGATCTTTTTACGTTATTTGGAAAATAGTTATGAGTTTTATAAAACATGTTGATCATTAGGTATACTTATAATAGTGTTTTTAGGTTTAAAAGTAACTAGCAACCTAGCATAAATCATTCCAAGAGCAAGTAGACTAACTCTAGAAAGGTAGTAGCAAAAAGTAACACATCTAGTATCAAGGTAAAACTACCAGTGGACGCCAACAAACTGACACGAACCCACTGGCAAATATGTATGTCTGTAAGAAAAACAGTAAAACTACATCACAAGACCAAGAAACTTATCTCCACAGAACGGGAGACCACCAGCAAGAGCACAGCACAACTAGCCGCCTAATCGGCTACTAACCAGAACCTGAGGCATTCAAAGAAGAAAACAATAACTCAGAGGGCTAAACAAGTAAGCTGTATGGAAATGTTAGGTTATAAGGTAAGAAAGAAGAGTAAGCAAACCGAAAACAAGCACCACTATCCAAGGCAAGATAAAAGAAAAGCACTAAGTGCGAGGAAACAGCAATAACCCTGCCCAAAAATAAATCCTGCAGAGTTTACCAGGCTACTGTGAGCCCAAACGTTGCAAATTTACAAAGGAAGAAACGTCTAACACCTTAAGCTGTGAGAGATGGTAGTAGCAAAAACAACGCGGATCCGGGTTGGAGGCAAACTGAGCCCCCCAACCACCATTTCCAAGAAACAAAGCTCAGGGGCATACATGTGAAAGAACTAGGGACCTCCCACCCCCTTGCCGAGCCCGTACCTGGAGCAAGATAAAAGAAAAAGGGTGGCCTTGTCTAAATTACACAACACCTTCCCCAATAAGAGCTTCAAACCACCACTACTAACCATGACCCACGATTTGGCCTTTTTGGAAAAAAAATAGCCGACAAGGAACCTAAAAAACCAAGGAATTCACTCGGGGGAGAAAATCAAGGTAAGGGAAAAGCGTTGAGATGACTCAACATGGCATGGCGTTGAGTGAGCCCCACTCACTCAATGCCTACACGAACGGTGGTGTTTAGTGAGCTAGCCTCACTCAACGCCAAAACAGCAATGGCGTTGAGTGAGGTTCACTCACTCAACGCCTTCTGCAACACTGGCTGTGGCGTTGATTGAGCTAACCTCACTCAACGCCAAAACAGATTTTGCATTGAGTGAGGTCCACTCCCTCAACGCCTTCAGCAAAGCAGGCTGTGGCGTTGAGTGAGATAACCTCACTCAACGCCAAAACAGCTATGGCGTTGAGTGAGGTCCACTCCCTCAACGCCTTAAGCAACACATGTTGTGGCGTTGAGTGAGCTAACCTCACTCAAAGCCAAAATAGCTATGGCGTTGAGTGAGGTTCACTCCCTCAGCGCCTTAGCACTTAACCGCAAAACCCAACTGTTGCGTTTAGTGAGTCCACCTCTCTCAATGCCAAAACATCTTTGGCGTTGAGTGAGGTCGACTCACTCAACGCCAAAGTACTTAGCCGGAAAAACAAACTTCGGCGCTTAGTGCGCCCACCATTCTCAACGATAAAACAGCTTTGGCGTTGAGTGGGGTAGACTCACTCAACGCCAAAGTACTTACCCGCAGGAAAGGGTTGCGGTGTTGAGTGAGCCCTCCTCACTCAGCGCCTAAACCGCCATGGCATTGAGTGAGGCCCACTCACTCAACGCCATCCGGAAGAGGTCAGCGGGAATGCAGGTTGATTCTCGCCGAATCGGCGAGAATCACTAACGATTCTCGTCGAAGTCGGCGAGAATCACTAAGTGATTCCCGTCGATTTGACTTAGAAGAATTTTCTCACTCAACGCCACACTACTTAGCCGCAAAAGAACATATAAAGGTGCAATGGCGTTGAGTGTGTGCACCACACTCAACGCTAAGTCCAAGCAGACCTGGCATTGAGTGTGTGCACCACACTCAATGCCAAGGCCAAGCAGACCCGGCGTTGAGTGTGTGTACCACACTCAACGCCAAATCCTGAAATATCCAATGCTTGAACCAGCAATCATTTCTCTACTCCCAACCCAAGAACTAGCCAACTTAATAGTAGGAAGGAAAAAAAATTAATAGCAAGGCTTATTTCAGAAAAATAAAATCTGCACAGGAAACTATCTACAGGCTTAAGAAAAACTTGGTCATAATCAAAAGGAGATTGGACCTTTTAGCAAGAGAAATTTGGAAAACCATTAACACTAAGGAAGCAAATGAACATGAAAAACTAAATGGCAAGGGAAAGAGCGCCACTTGCCGCGATCTCCAGCGAAGCTTGGTCAGCCTCCCTTACTCTCACTCGGTACCAGCAACAATGACACCTAAAGCAGAAATCTGGAGCTTTAATGACGGAAACGGACAACCCAAGGATTTCGAGACCCCTAGAAATACCACGAAAACTGAATTTATTATCGTAGGAATGAAGGTATAGGCGAGAGCAATCCAAATCCGCATTCGGAATCAAATTCAGTCCACAAACGCTCCCGGAATCGGCGTCCGAAGGGGAGCAGGTTCGGCGGTTTCTCCGCTTCTTTTCGCGAACAGCCGCAGACTGGTTCGGTCTTTCGGGAAGATGAACAGGAGTGGTTACCTCTTAAGTCTAAACTATCCTATATATAACATCCTCTTAATCTTAATTAGCTAATTAATTAATAATGAACAAAAGACAAGGCACAACCGTCAAGTACCCACACCCTTTCAGAAAAATAATATTTATTAAATAGTTTTATTTTCATAAAATACTAAAACGACGCGAAAACCGAACATTATCGGAATTCGGAGAAATTCGCACCGTAGCTAAATATCCACGCTACGAACACAACGACGAAGTCGAAATTAACTTTCGACGAACAGAACTCGAGTTATATCCACCCAAAGCCAAAACACAAGCGTCCCCTGAGAGGCCAAACCGGGTCACCCAAAACGACTCGGCTTGCTAGGGAGATCTTATCAATAGGCTATAAAATGGGCCACTAAGTTCTAAGGAGTTAAGACCACACTCCACAGATGGCACAAGCCAAGAAAATGCGTCGACGTAATGCCAAGTAAGAATTAAATAATCGCAGGAAAATCGGGAGCGTTACAGTTACTCCCCCTAAAAGAAAGTTTCGTCACGAAACTTTACGCACAACGCCTCAACTATAGAAGGAAAAGTAACAAGCCGAACATTATGAGAAGAAAACAAACCAATCTAATCAGGGAAACAGTTGAGGGTGAGCCTCCCTCATAGCTGACTCTAACTCCCAAGTCGCGCTTTCCAAACCCTGATTCTTCCATAGAACTTTGACCATCGGGATGGACTTCCTTCGCAGCACCCGATCTTGAGTATCCAAAATGCGGACCGACACTTCAATAAAAGTGAGGTTAGGCTCCAACTGGGGCACAACATCCAAGGCTTGCCCACTACTGCGCACACACTTACGCAATTTATCTTACATGAAATACATTATGAACACCTGGGAAGTTGGCTGGCAAATCCAACCTATAAGCTGACACGCCAATCCGTTCAACAATCTTAAACGGGCCCACATACCTCGGGTCCAATTTTTGATTCTTACCGAACCTCTTATCACCAACCATCGGGGAAACCTTAAGAAACACAAGGTCCCCTATAGAAAACTCAAAGTCAGACCTACGCCGATTGGCGTTCTTTTCATATCTCTCTTGAGCTATACGAAGCTTTTCTCAAATAAGCTTCACCGCGAATTCCATCTCCTCGAGCGCATCCAGACCCAACAAGGGTATCTCACCTGCCTCAACCCAAAACAGGGGGGTTCTGCAGCGCCTCCCATACAAAGCTTCCAACGGAGCCATTTGCAAACTTTCTTGATAACTGTTATTGTATGCAAACTCCATAAGTCGCAATCGCTCATCCCACGCTCCACCGTGGTCTAGAATGTAGCATCTGATCATATCCTCAACTATCTTGTTGACCAGCTCTGTCTGAACATTGTTCTGTGGGTGGTAAGCAGTAGAATACCTCAGATCTGTACCCAAACCCTCCTGCAGACTCTGCCAAAAACGAGAAGTAAACCGAGAGTCTTGATCAGAAATGATGCTAACTGGCACACCGTGCAATCTGATGACCTCATTCAAGTACAACTCTGCTATCTTCTTCATCAGATAGTCAATCTTATATGGCACGAATTGAGCACACTTAGTCAGTCTATCCACTATGACCCAAATAGAATCAAATCCCCTTGGAGATTTCGGTAAGCCCGTGATAAAGTCCATAGAAATACTTTCGCACTTCTAAGTCGGGATCTCTAGTGGAGTCAACTTGCCACCAGGCCTACCGTGATCGGCCTTCACATGCTTGCAAGTGAGGCACTCAGCAACAAATCGGGCTATATCACTCTTCATCCCATACCACCAGGCAATTTGCTTCAAATCACGATACATCTTTGTAGATCCCGGATGGTAGGCAACACTAGATCCATGAGCCTCTCTGCATATCATACCCCTGAAGCCTCCAATAGCAGGGATGCAAAATCTGTCGCGGTACTTCAAAGTACCCGCATCATCGATGGAAAAATCCGGCAACTCCCCTCTCTCAGTCCTGAGGTATAAGTGCAGAAGGTCCGGATCATCCTTCTGGTGCAACCTAGTAAGGGAAATCCAAGATGACTCTGCCACTGCCAAACTACTCTGCATGCCATAGCATCCCACCGAGATATCCATAAGGAGAAACTCTTCCACTAAATGATCGGCGGAGAGATTAAAGATCTTCCCCGTCTTCCGGCTTAGGGCGTCGGCCACTACATTGGCCTTGCCTGGATGGTGCTGGATCTATACATCATAATCGACCACATACTCTAGCAACCGCCGCTGGGGCAGATTCAACTCCTTTTGTGTGAACCCGTAGTTCAGGCTCTTATGATCAGTGAAGATCTTGCACTGAGCCCCATAAAGTAGATGCCTCCATAGCTTCAACGCATAAATCCCCGCTGCAAACTCAAGGTCATGCGTAGGGTAATTTCTCTAATGAGTCTTTAATTGCCTTGACCCATACGCAATCACTTTTCCAACTTGCATCAACACGCAACCTAGACCAACATGCGAAGCATCCACGTACACATCATACTCCACACCCTCAGTAGGTAGGGTCAGGACGGGAGTCGTGCACAATCTGTTCTTTAGCTCTAGGAAGGCTTCTTCGCACTTCTCGCTCCAAACAAGGCCGCGTTCTTCTGAGTCAACCTGGTCAAAGGTGCATACAGGGTAGAGAAACCCTCCACGAACCTCCTGTAGTAGCCGGCCAACCCTAGGAAGCTTCTGATCTCCTTGGGCGTGTCCAGCCTTCTCCAATCCATCACTGCTGCGATCTTTTCTGGGTCGACCGAGATCCCATCCTTGTTCACCACGTGGCCTAGAAACGAGATCTGAGGCAACCAAAATTCGCACTTGCTCAACTTGGCGAATAACTTGTGATTCCTCAAATCCGATAGAACCAAGCGCAGATCCTTTTCATGCTCCTCAGCATTGCGGGAATAGACCAACACGTCATCGATGAAAACCACAACGAACTTGCTTAGGAAATCCTTGAACACCCGGTTCATCATATCCATGAAAGCTGATGGTGCGTTGGTCAGACCAAACGACATCACCAAGAACTCAAAATGTCCATGCCTCGATCTAAACGCTGTTCCTGGAATATCTGCCTCACGGATCCTGAGCTGATGATAGCTAGAACGAAGATCGATCTTGGAGAACACTGTGCTATCGCGCAACTGATAAAATAAGTCATCGATCCTCGGTAGAGGGTACCTGTTCTTAATAGTGACTTTGTTCATCTCCCTGTAGTCGATGCAAAGCCGCATCGACCCATCTTTCTTCTTTACAAACAAAACAGGAGCACCCCAAGGCGACGAACTCTGCCTAATAAACCCTTTTGCCAATAACTCATCTAACTGGACTCGCAACTCCTCTAGCTCACGAGGGGCCATCCGGTACGGCGCCTTAGCAATGGGATGCGTACCCGGTTCCAAATCAATCACAAATTCGACATCCCGATCGGGAGGAAGACCCGGAAGGTCATCAGGAAAAACATCAGCGAAACCACGAACAACGGGAATCTCTTCTAAGCGCGGTACACTAACACCGGTCCCCACCACCAAGACTAAACAAGCAAAACAATCAGAAATAAACAACTTCTGAGCACATACCGCAGAAATGACAGGACAATCTTGGCACGGATCAACATACACGCTTCCCGGCTGACCATTGTCCTTGATGAAGTCCATGCACTTCCCTTTGCACTGAATGACCGCATCATACCTAGACAGCCAGTCCATGCACATAATAACATCGAAGTCCTCCAGATCAATCATCTTCAAGTCTGCCTTCACAAGAAAGTCCCCCAACAAAATAGGGCAATCTAGAATTCCCAAATCTGATAAAACAGATTCACCAGAAGGGAACTTGACGCGGAAGGTATCATGAACTTGATCTAGAGTTAACCGATGTCGCTCCACAAAGGCTCTAGCCACAAATGAGTTGGTAGCGCCGGAGTCGAACAGAATGCGCGCCCAGCGATTCTTCACCTTAAATTTTCCTATAGGAGTATATACAACTAAGGATCTATCAAAACCCAACTGTAACCATTCTAACAAATGAAATTTCAAGCTGGAAAAAGAAACAACTAACCTGAGATGACCTGAGTCGAAGCTTCAGCCTCCTCGAAAGAGATCACGTTAAGCTTTCCTTTACCCTAAGCCACTAACTCTTTGCCAAACCCTTGAGCTGATAGGCGGCTATCATCACTCTCTGATCATCTTAAATACCGGAGTACGAGAACATCTCCTCCATGGAGATCAGCCAATCATCTATGACCATGAAATATGCCTTCCCATCAAAAGTAGGGGGGTTAAGTCTCTGAAACTGATAGATAAATGTCATCTTCGCTGGCACCACCACTGGAGCTAATTAAGATTAAGAGGATGCTATATATAGAATAGTTTAGACTTAAGATAAAAGAAACCGCTCCTATTCATCTTCCCGAAAACTAAACCAGTCTGCGCCTGTTCGCGGAAAAAAGAGAAACCGTCGGAACTGCTCCCCTTCGGACGCCGAATCCGGGAGCGTTTTTGGACGGAATTCGGTTCCGAAAGCGGATTTGGATTGCTCTCGCCTAGACCTTCATTCCTATGATTTTTGGCCTGGGTCTTCGTTGCCGGATTCGAGTGTAAGAGTAAGGGAGGCCGACCAAGCTTCGCTGGAAATCAAGGCAAGTGGTGCTCTTTCCCTTGCCATGTAGCTTTTCTTGTTTATTTTTTCCCTTGTTGTTAGTTAACCTTCCAGATTTTCTCTTGCTAAAAATGCCCAGTTTTTCCCAAAAATCATAACCAAGCCTGTTGAATACTTCATGTTAGTTTCTTTTCTCAAACAGCCTTGTCTTCCTATTTTTTATTCCTGCTGTTGATTTACCTTATTCTCGGGTTGGGAGTAGTGTAAGGTGTGTTGGAGTTAACTTTTTTTGTGCAGTAGTTGTAGCCGGGTAGAGGAGAAAAAGCTTTAGTTTTATTTTATACAAAAATTTCCTTGCTTAGACTCGGGTTGAGATGCATATGTGTTATCCTGTGTAGTGGTTGTAGCAGAAGCCTTCCCGGTACTAAGACTTGCTGGAGTTTGCATTGGAGAATTCAAGGCTTGGCATTGAGTTTGGTGCACACACTCAACGCCGGGTCTTCTTGGACTTGGCGTTGAGTGTGGTGGACACACTCAACGCCGGGTCTGCTGGGACTTGGCGTTGAGTGTGGTGCACACACTAAACGCCATTGCCCCTTGATCTATTTTTTTGCGGCTAAGTAGTGTGGTGTTGAGTGAGAAAATTCTTCTAAGTCAAAATTGTCGAGAATCACTTAGTGATTCTCACCGACATCGACGAGAATCGTTAGTGAATCCCGCCGATTCGGCGAGAATCAATCTGCATTCCCGCCGACCTTTTCTGGATGGCGTTGAGTGAGTGGGCCTCACTCAACGCCATGGAGGTTTAGGCGCTGAGTGAGGCGGGCTCACTAAACGTCGCAGCCCTTTCCTACGGGTAAGTACTTTGGCGTTGAGTGAGTTGACCACACTCAACGCCAAAGCTGTTCTATCGTTGAGATTGGTGGGCGCACTCAACGCCGCAGTTTGTTTTCGCGACTGAGTACTTTGGTGTTGAGTGAGTCGACCTCACTCAACGCCAAAGCTATTTTGAAATTAAGAGAGGTGGACTCACTCAACGCTACAGTTGGGTATTGTGGTTAAGTGCTAAGGCGTTGAGGGAGTGGACCTCACTCAACGCCATAGCTATTTTGGCGTTGAGTGAGGTTAGCTCACTCAACGCCATAGCCTGTGTTGCTGAAGGCGTTGAGGGAGTGGACCTCACTCAACGCCATAGCTATTTTTGCGTTGAGTGAGGTTAGCTCACTCAACGCCACAACCTGCTTTGCTGAAGGCATTGAGGGAGTGGACCTCACTCAATACCATAGAAGTTTTGGCATTAAGTGAGGTTAGCTCACTCAACGCCACAGCCAGTGTTGCAGAAGGCATTGAGTGAGGCTAGCTCACTCAACGCTAGTGTCTGTTTAGGCGTTGAGTGAGTGGGGCTCACTCAACGCCATGCCGTATTGAGTCATCTCAACGCTTTTACCTTACCTTGATTTTCCCCCCGAGTGAATTCCTTGATTTTGAGGTTCCTTGTCGGCTATTTTTTTTCCAAAAAGGCTGAATCGTGGGTCGTGGTTAGTAGTGGTTGTTTGAAGCTCTTATTGGGGAAGGTGTTGTGTAATTTAGCCAAGGCCACCCTTTTTCTTTTAACTTGCTCCAGGTACGGGCTTGGCAAGGGGGTGGGAAGTCCCTAGTGCTTTCACATATAGACCCCTGAGCTTTGTTTCTTGGAAATGGTGGTTGGTGGGCGCACTCAACGTCGTTGTTTGTTTTCGCGGCTTAGTACTTTGGCGTTGAGTGAGTCGACCTCACTCAACGCCAAAGCTTTTTTGGCGTTAAGAGAGGTGGACTCACTTAACGCCACAATTAGGTTTTGTGGTTAAGTTCTAAGGCATTGAGGGAGTGGACCTCACTCAACGCCATAGCTATTTTGGCGTTTAGTGAATTTAGCTCACTCAACGCCTCAGCCTGTGTTGTTGAAGGCGTTGAGGGAGTGGACCTCACTCAACGCCATAGCTGTTTTGGCATTGAGTGAGGTTAGCTCACTCAACGCCACAACCTGCTTTGCTGAAAGCGATGAGGGAGTGGACCTCACTCAACGCCATAGCTGTTTTGGCGTTGAGTGAGTTTAGCTCACTCAATGGCACAGCCAGTGTTGCAGAAGGCGTTGAGTGAGGCTAGCTCACTCAACGCCACCGTCTGTTTAGGCGTTGAGCGAGTGGGGCTCACTCAATGCCATGCCGTGTTGAGTCATCTCAACGCTTTTCCCTTACCTTGTTTTCCCCCCGTGTGAATTCCTTGATTTTGAGGTTCCTTGTCGACTATTTTCTTTTTTTCCAAAAAGGCCGAATCGTGGGTCGTGGTTAGTAGTGGTGGTTTGAATCTCTTATTGGGGAAGGTGTTGTGTAATTTAGCCAAGGCCACCCTTTTTCTTTTATCTTGCTCTAGGTACGGGCTGGGCAAAGGAGTGGGAGGTCTCTAGTGCTTTCACATGTAGACCCCTGAGCTTTGTTTCTTGGAAATGGTGGTTGGGGGCTGAGTTTTCCTCCAACCCGGATCCGCATTGTTTTTGCTACTACCATCTCTCATAGCTTAGTGTGTTAGACATTTCTTCCTTTGTAAATTTGCAACGTTTGGGCTCATGGTAGCCTGGTAAACTCTGCAGGATTTATTTTTGGGCAGAGTTGTTGCTGTTTCCTCGCACTTAGTGCTTTTCTTTTGTCTTGCCTTGGACAGTAGTGTTGGTTTTCGGTTTACTTACACTTCTTGCTTACTTTATAACCTAACATTTCCGTACAGCTTACTTGTTTAGCTTGCTGAGGTATTCTTTTCTTCTTTGAATGCCTCAGGTTCTGGTTAGTAGCTGATTAGGCGGCTAGTTGTGCTGTGCTATTGTTGGTGGTATCTCGTTCTGTGGAGATTAGTTCCTTGGTCTTGTGAGGTAGTTTTACTGTTTTTCTTACAGATATACATATTTTCCAGTGGGTTCGTGTCAGTTTGTTGGCGCCCACTGGTAGTTTTACCTTGATACAGATGTGTTACTTTTTGCTTCTACCTTTCTGGAGTTAGTCTACTTGCTCTTGGGATGATTTATATTAGGTTGCTTGTTACTTTTAAACCTAAAAACACTATTATAAGTATACTTCATGATCAGCATGTTTTATAAAACTCATAACTATTTTCCAAATAACGTAAAAAGATCATTTTCCTATATATATAATATAAGTTAAATATAGGGTCCTGCATAGTATAAGTTGTCCTCTGGGGACACTTATGCACTCTTTTTGGATGTCGAACCTGAATAAAGTATTTTCCGCAGAGTATAAGTATAGTTTTTAAATTGTGGACTAGGTGATCCACCGAGCCGAGGGATACAGCCTTTAAAAAATATAACTGATTTTCTAATCACATAACTTATTAATTTTCATAAAGTATAGTTATTAGTTGTTTGCCTGAGCATCGGTAGTTATCCCCTACTCGACGTGGAATCATGACGCGTGTTTTGTCCTACTTTGATAATCCGTGTTCTTTGGAGAAAATGCGGGTTGTGACAGTTGGTATCAGAGGGAGGTTGCTTGACAAGTTAGTCGGGCAACCGTCCCTTTTGATTGCATTAACAGTTTAGCATCATGTCATTCACACACCGATATGTCATCAGCACGTCTTTGCAAAAGCACTAACACTACACTCATAGAATAACATGAAGTATACGGGGCATATTATGTAGTATGGGATGCATAATATGTGTTCGTATATGGATCCACCATAGGGGCAACATGTGAGGGTTATATTGTATGGGATGCATAACCTCACCACATGGCTGCGATTAGCTCGTTTTCTTTTTTGTTGCATGAGGATGTTATGTTGTATGGGATGCATAATATTATCATGTGTACGCCGCTCATAACATGCATTAGGGCCTTTTTAGAATGCATAGCACAAACATGCATAGCATAACATTGCATAAGCACAGCGTGCCAAGCTAAAGACTGACAGGATGACATATGTACACACATAAGTTTTCGAGTCAAAAATAATATAAGTCATGCATTCTCGATCTAGGCACAAGAGTTAGTATGGTGGTGGTTAACCATCCTAGGTTAAGGCATAACATCAATTCTTGTTTAAATAAACTCCCAGAGCAAGTTTAGCAGCTTTAAGTTCATATTTATGTATGTATTGTCTGTACTTGTAGTTAGTTGCAGCTGTCGTACTAGGATTTGACTAAGGTTGCGATGATTTTAGGATGGAGAGACGCCCTTTGACTAGATCGACCCCCCTATCTGAGGGTGAGTCATCGGGAGCGCAGAATTATGCGGTGATCGAGAGCCTGCGATAGAGTAACGATTCCTTGAGCAGGTAGATGGTGGAGGTAAGAGCCCAGATCTAGTCTTTTGTGGCAGTCGTGGCAGGATAGACTCAGGGAGTGCAAGGCCCTGCAGGGGGGTTAGCTGTTCCTCCTCCTCCTGCACCCCTGAGACCTCCAGTGGTGGTGCCAGCGGAGATGGCATTTATCTCACATTTTCAGAGACTTAACCCTCCTACTTACGATAGGAAGGCAGATTTCATATCATAGACGATTGGTTGATCTCCATGGAGGAGATGTTCCCGTACTCCGGTATTGCAGATGATCAGAGGGTGATGATAACCGCCTATCAGCTCAAGGGTTTGGCTAAGAGTTGGTGGCTTAGAGAAAAGTAGAGCTTGGTAGGTGGTTGCTCTTGGGAAGTATTCAAGGAAATGCTGCTTAGGAAGTTCTTGCCTTCGGTCGAGCGTGACCGTCTTATGAACGACTTCCTCCACCTAAAGCAAAGACAACTCACGGTTAGTGAGTATGAGGTAGAGTAAAGCAAGTTGAGCCGGTTTGCTCCTGGGTTGGTAAGTGTTGAGGCTGATCGAGTCAAGTGATTCCTTGGTGGCTTGAGGAGCGAGGTGCAGAAGTTGACTAGTGCTTATGGATCAGAGACTTATGCAAGGGTAGTGGAGGCTGCTCTGAAGGTGGAGGCTATCGAGACCGCAAAGAGCAGAGGCCAGAAAATGAGGAAGGACAAGAGGAAGTTTGTTGAGGAGAAGAAACCCCAGGTACCCGGTGCTGTTTCGGGAAAGAAAAGCATGGTGGTGTGTAGCTTCTGTGGGCGGTCAGGCAACCCTGTTGAGAGGTGTTTCAAAAAGGTAGCAGCTCAGAAGAAGGAGCAAGTTCATGTTATTCAGGGTGCTCCTAGGAGAGATGTTTCCTGTTCTGTTTGCAAGCGACCCGGGCATGATGCTGCCTAGTGTTGGTCCAAGGATAAAGTCTGCTATCAGTGTGGGCAAAAGGGTCACATCATGTCTAGGTGTCCTCAGGTCTAGCCTTCTCTTCATGCAATTCCACTTCAAGCACTACCTCCGTCTCAGCGTGTGGACAAAGGTAAAGGAAAGCTGAACGTGATCTCTTCCGAGGAGGCTCAAGCTTCGACTCAGGTCACCTCAGGTTAGTTGTTTCTTTTTCCAGCTTGAAAGTTTTATTTGTTAGAATGGTTACAGTTTTGTTTTGGTAGATCCTTAGTTGTATATACTCCTATAGGGAAATTTAAGGTGAAGAACCGCTGGGCGCGCGTTTTGTTTGACTTCGATGCTACCCACTCATTTGTGGCTAGAGCCTTTGTGGAGCGACATCGGTTAACTCTAGATCGAGTTCGTGATACCTTCAGCGTCAAGTTCCCTTCTGGTGAATCTGTGTTATCAGATTTGGGAATTCTAGATTGCCCTGTTTTGTTAGGGGATTTTTTTGCGAAGGAAGACTTGAAGATGATTGATCTGGAGGACTTCGATGTTATTCTGGGCATGGACTGGCTGTCTAAGTATGATGCGGTCATTCAGTGCAAAGGGAAGTGCTTGGACTTCATCAAGGGCAATGGTCAGTCGGGAAGCGTGTATGCTGATCCGTGCCAAGATTCTCTAATCTTTTCTGCGGTATGTGCTTAGAAGTTGTTTCTTTCTGGTTGTTTTTCTTGTTTAGTCTCGATGGTTGGGACCGCTGTTAGTATACCGCGCTTAGAGGAGATTCCCGTTGTTCGTTGTTTCGCTGATGTGTTTCCTGATGACCTTCCTGGTCTTCCTCCCGATCGGGATGTCGAATTTGTGATTGATTTGGAACCGGGTACGCGTCCTATTGCTAAGGCGCCGTACCGGATTGCCCCTCATGAGCAAGAGGAGTTGCGAGTCCAGTTAGATGAGTTATTGGCAAAAGCGTTTATCAGGCAGAGTTCGTCGCCTTGGGTGCTCCTGTTTTGTTTGTAAAGAAGAAGAATGGGTCGATGCGACTTTGCATCGACTACAGGGAGTTGAACAAAGTCACTATTTAGAACAGGTACCCTCTGCCGAGGATCAATGACTTATTTGATCTGTTGCGCGGTAGCACAGTGTTCTCTAAGATCGATCTTCGTTCTGGCTATCATCAGCTCAGGATCCGTGAGGCAGATATTCCACGGACTGCGTTTAGATCGAGGCATGGACATTTTGAGTTCTTGGTGATGTCGTTTGGTCTGACAAACGCACCATCAGCTTTCATGGATATGATGAACCGGGTGTTCAAGGATTTCCTAGATAAGTTCGTTGTGGTTTTCATCGATGACGTGTTGGTCTATTCCCGCAACGCTGAGAAGTATGAGCAGTATTTGCGCTTGGTTCTATCGGAGTTGAGGAATCACAAGTTATTCGCCAAGTTGAGCAAGTGCAAATTTTTGTTGCCTTAGGTCTCGTTTCTGGGCTTACGTGGTGAACAAGGATGGAATCTCGGTCGACCTAGAAAAGATCACAGCAGTAATGGATTGGAGAAGGCCGGGCACTCCCAAGGAGATCAAGAGCTTCCTAGGGTTGGCCGGTTACTACAGGAGATTCGTGGAGGGTTTCTCTACCCTGGCTGCACCTTTGACTAGGTTGACTCAGAAGAACGCGACCTTTATTTGGAGCGAGAAGTGCGAAGAAGCCTTCATGGAGCTAAAGAACAGATTGTGCTCTTCTCCCGTTCTGACCCTACCTACTGAGGGTGTGGAGTATGATGTTTACGTGGATGCTTCACATGTTGGTCTAGGTTGCGTGTTGATGCAAGTTGGAAAAGTGATTGTGTATGGGTCAAGGCAATTAAAGACTCACGAGAGAAATTACCCTACGCATGACCTTGAGTTTGTAGCGGTAATTTATGCGTTGAAGATGTGGATGCATCTACTTTATGGGGCTCAGTGCAAGATCTTCACTGATCATAAGAGCCTGAAGTACGTGTTTACACAAAAGGAGTTGAATCTGCGCCAGCGGCGGTGGCTAGAGTTTGTGGCCGATTATGATGTACATATCCAGTACCATCCAGGCAAGGCCAATGTAGTGGTCGACGCCCTGAGCTGGAAGACGGGGAAGATCTTTAATCTCTCCTCCGATCGTTTAGTGGAAGAGTTCCTCCTTATGGATATCTCAGTGGGATGCTGTGGCATGCAGAGTAGTTTGGCAGTTGCAGAGCCGTCTTGGATTTCCCTTACTAGGTTGCACCAGAAGGATGATCCGGACCTTCTGCACTTATACCTCAGGACTGAGAGATGGGAGTTGCCGGATTTTTTCATCGATTATGCGGGTACTTTGAAGTACCAAGGCAGATTTTGCATCCCTGCTGTTGGAGACATCAGGGGTATGGTATGCAGATAGGCTCATGGATCCAGTGTTGTCTAACATCCGTGATCTACAAAGATGTATCGTGATTTGAAGCAAATTGCCTGGTGGTATGGGATGAAGAGTGATATAGCCCGATTTTTTGCTGAGTGCCACACTTACAAGCGTGTGAATGCCGATCACGAAAGGCCTGGTGGCAAGTTGACTCCACTAGAGATCCCGACTTGGAAGTGGGAAAGTATTTTTATGGACTTCATCACGGGCTTACCGAAATCTCCAAGCGGATTTGATTCTGTTTGGGTCATAGTGGATAGACTGACGAAGTGTGCTCACTTCGTGTCATATAAGATTGACTATCCAATGAAGAATATATCAGAGTTGTACTTGAATGAGGTCATCAGATTGCACGGTGTGTCTGTTAGCATCATTTCTGATCGAGACTCCCGGTTTACTTCTCGTTTTTGGCAGAGTTTGCATGAAGGTTTGGGTACAGATCTTAGGTATTCTACTTCTTACGACCCACAAACCAATAGGCAGACGGAGCGGGTGATCAAAATAGTTAAGGATATGATCAGATGCTATATTCTATGCCACGGTGGAGCGTGGGATGAGCGATTGCGACTTATAGAGTTTGCATACAATAATAGTTATCACGAAAGTTTACAAATGGCTCCGTTTGAATCTTTGTATGGGAGGCGCTGCAGAACCCCTCTTTTTTGGGCTGAGGGAGGTGAGAGACCCTTGTTGGGTCCGGATGCGCTCGAGGAGATGGAAGTCGCGGTGAAGCTTATTCGAGAAAAGCTTCGTATAGCTCAGGAGAGATATGAAAAGAATGCCAATCGGCGTAGGTCGGACTTGAAGTTTTATGTAGGGGACCTTGTGTTTCTTGAGGTTTTCCCGATGGTTGGTGTTAAGAGGTTCGGTAAGAACCGGAAATTGGACCCGAGGTATGTGAGCCTGTTTAAGATTGTAGAACGGATTGGCGTGTCAGTATATAAGTTGGATTTGCCAGCAAACTTCCCAGGTGTTCATAATGTATTTCATATAAGCCAATTGCGAAAGTGTGTGTGCAGTAGTGGGCAAGTCTTGGATGTTGTGCCCCAGTTAGAGCCTAATCTCTCTTTTGTTGAAGTGCCGGTCCGCATTTCCCTCAACTGTTTACCTTATTAGATTGGTTTGTTTTCTTCTTGTAATGTTTGGCTTGTTACCTTTCCTTCTATAGTTGAGGCGTTGTGCGTAAAGTTTTGGGACGAAACTTTCTTTTAGGGAGAGTGACTGTAACGCCCCCGATTATTTTGCGATTATTTAATCTTGCTTGGCGTTACGTCGACGTGTTTTCTTGGCTTGTGCCATCTGTGGAGTGTGGTATTAACTCCTTAGAACTGAGTGGCCTATTTTGTAGTCTATTGGCAAGATCTACCTAGTAAGCCGGGTCGTTTTGGGTGACCCGGTGTGGCCTCTCGGGGGATGCTTGTGTATTGGCTTCGGGTGGGTATAACTCAAGTTCTGTTCCTCGAAAGTTTATTTCGACTTTGCCGTTAAGTTCTTAGCGTGGATATTTAGCTATGTTGCGAATTTCGTCGAATTCCGAGGATGTTCGGTTTTCGCATCGTTTTGTATTTTATGAAAAATAAAACTATTTAATAAATATTATATTAAATATTAATTTTCTCAAAGGGTGCGGGTACTTGGCGGTTGTGCCTTGTCTTTTGTTCATTATTAATTAATTAGCTAATTAAGATTAAGAGAATGCTATATATAGAATAGTTTAGACTTAAGATAAAAGAAACCGCTCCTGTTCATCTTCCCGAAAACCAAACCAGTCTGCGCCTGTTCGCGGAAAACAGAGAAACCGCCGGAACTGCTCCCCTTCGTACGCCGAATACGGGAGCGTTTGTGGACGGAATTTGATTCCGAAAGCGGATTTGGATTGCTCTCGCCTAAACCTTCATTCCTACGATAAGATTTCCAAGTTTCGTGGCCTTGCTTGTGGTTTCGAATTTCGGGTTTGTTGACTTGTATTCCGCCGTCAATGTCCAGATTTTTGGCCTTGTGCTTCGTTGCCGGATTTGAGTGTGAGAGTAAGGGAGGCCGACCAAGATTCACTTGAAATCGAGGCAAGTGGTGCTCTTGCCCTTTCCATGTAGCTTTTCTTGTTTATTTTGTTCCTTGTTGCTAGTTAACCTTCCAGATTTTTTCTTGCTAAAAATGCCTAGTTTTTCCCGAAAATCATAACCAAGCCTGTTGAATACTTCATGTTAGTTTCTTTTCTCAAACTTTTTCTTTGCAGTAGTTGTACCCGGGTAGAGGAGAAAAAGCTTTAGTTTTATTTTATACAAAAATTGCCTTGCTTAGACTCGGGGTGGGATGCATATGTGTTTGCATGTGTAGTGGTTGTAGCAAAAACCTTCCCGGTACTTAGACATGCTGGAGTTAGCATTAGAGAATTCAGGGCTTGGCGTTGAGTGTGGTACACACACTCAACACCGGGTCTGCTTAGACTTGGCATTGAGTGTGGTACACACACTCAATGCCGGGTCTGCTGGGACTTGGCATTGAGTGTGGTGCACACACTCAACGCCATTGCCCCTTGATCTGTTCTTTTGCGGCAAAGTAGTGTGGCGTTGAGTGAGAAAATTCTTCTAAGTCAAAATCGACGGGAATCACTTAGTGATTCTCGCCGACTTCGACGAGAATCGTTAGTGATTCCCGCCGATTCGGCGAGAATCAATCTGCATTCCCGCCGACCTCTTCTGGATGGCGTTGAGTGAGTGGGCCTCACTTAACGCCATGGCAGTTTAGGCGCTGAGTGAGGCGAGCTCACTCAACGCCGCAGCCCTTTCCTGCGGGTAAGTACTTTGGCATTGAGTGAGTTGACCTCACTCAATGCCAAAGCTGTTCTATCATTGAGATTGGTGGGCGCACTCAATGCCGCAGTTTGTTTTCGCGGCTGAATACTTTGGCGTTGAGTGAGTATACCTCACTCAATGCCAAAGCTATTTTGGCATTAAGAGAGGTGGACTCACTCAATTCCATAGTTGGGTTTTGCGGTTAAGTTCTAAGGCGTTGAGGGAGTGGACCTCACTCAACGCCATAGCTATTTTTGCATTGAGTGAGGTTAGCTCACTCAACGCCACAGCCTGTGTTACTGAAGGCGTTGAGGGAGTGGACCTCACTCAACGCCATAGCTGTTTTGGCATTGAATGAGGTTAGCTCACTCAACACCACAGACTGCTTTGCTGAAGGCATTGAGGGAGTGGACCTAACTACACGCCATAGTTGTTTTGGCGTTGAGTGAGGTTAGCTCACTCAACGCCACAGCCAGTGTTGCAGAAGGCGTCTAGTGAGGCTAGCTCACTCAACGCCACCGTCTGTTTAGGCGTTGAGTGAGTGGGGCTCACTCAACGCCATGCCGTATTGAGTCATCTCAACGCTTTTCCCTTACCTTGATTTTCCCCTCGAGTTAATTCCTTGATTTTGATGTTCCTTGTCAGCCATTTTCATTTTTTCCAAAAAGTTCGAATTGTGGGTCGTGGTTAGTAGTGGTGGTTTGAAGCTCTTATTGGGGAAGGTGTTGTGTAATTTAGCCAAGGCCACCCTTTTTCTTTTATCTTACTCCAGGTACGGGCTGGGCAAGGTGGTGGGAGGTCCCTAGTGCTTTCACATGTAGACCCCTGAGCTTTGTTTCTTGGAAATGGTGGTTGGGGGCTGAGTTTGCCTCCAACTCGGATCCGCATTATTTTTTCTACTACCATCTCTCATAGCTTGGGTGTTAGACATTTCTTTCTTAGTAAATTTGCAACGTTTGGGCTCATGGTAGCCTGGTAAACTCTGTAGGATTTATTTTGGGGCAGGGTTGTTGCTGTTTCCTCGCACTTAGTGCTTTTCTTTTTTCTTGCCATGGACAGTGGTCTTTGTTTTCGGTTTACTTACTCTTCTTGCTTACTTTATAACCTAACATTTCCGTACAGCTTACTTGTTTAGCTTGCTGAGGTATTCTTTTCTTCTTTGAATTCCTCAGGTTCTGGTTAGTAGCCGATTAGGCGGCTAGTTGTGCTGTGCTGTTGCTGGTGGTCTCTCGTTCTGTGGAGATTAGTTCCTTGGTTTTGTGAGGTAGTTTTACTGTTTTTCTTACATACATACATATTTGCTAGTGGGTTCGTGTCAGTTTGTTGGCGCCCACTGGTAGTTTTACCTTGATACTAGTTGTGTTACTTTTTGTTTCTACCTTTCTAGAGTTAGTCTACTTGCTCTTGGGATGATTTATGCTAGGTTGCTAGTTACTTTTAAACCTAAAAATACTATTATAATTATACCTCATGATCAGCATGTTTTATAAAACTCATTTTTATTTTCCAAATAACGTAAAAAGATCATTTTCCTATATATATAGTATAAATTAAAAGTAGGGTCCTGCATAGTATAAGTTGTCCTCTGGGGACACTTATGCACTCTTTAAGGATGTCGAACCTGAATAAAATATTTTCCGCAGCGTATAAGTGTAGTTTTTAAATTGTGGACTAGGTGATCCACCGAGCCGAGGGATACGGCCTTTAAAAAATATAACTGATTTTCTAATCATATAACTTATGAATTTTCATAAAGTATAGTTGTTAGTGGTTTTCCTTCGCATCGACAGTTATCCCCTGCTCATCGTGGCATCATGACGCGTGTTTTCTCCTACTCTGATAATCCATTTTCTTCGGAGAAAATACGGGTTGTGAAAGGATGGAAACAACTACCTTGAGTCAACTTTTAAATCAGCTGTAGCTAGGGTTTGACCTTATTGTATCTTTTTCTTCAGAGAAGTATCTCTGACCCTGCTATTGTAGGTGAGAATTGCAACAGCTAATTTCTTGAACTCCTAGATCAACAGTTTGAACTTGTTCTTCAGGCTCTGCAATAATGGCGAGATTAAGATGATGAAGTTCCAGAGCTTTTCCCAAATGTTAATTTTTTAGTATCTGATCTGACCCTTCTTATCTTCCTCCGTCCAATGGATCTTTGACTCGTGGGACCAACTGTAGTTATTGACTGCAACTTAGCTTTACCAGTAAATGTCGTATAGTAAGCATGCGATGCCATTTGTCGCATACTCCACACTTCCCACAACGATTTTGAATTCTGCTGACTTTTGCAGACGTCAGTATCTGTGGACTTATCCAAATTCAAACAGTTAATCCCAGGCGTTGAGTGCATTGAGTGAAGAGCCTTCACTTAGAGCAAAAACACTTAGCTAAATAATCTGCACTGCCAGACGTTGAGTGTACCTTCATCACTCATTGAATTTGGACTCAGCCAATATCTCTGTTGAGGAAGCGTTGAGTGCGTTGAGTGAGCCTTCATCACTCAATGCTTTTGTCCTAAGACAATCTTTCTGTTTATAGGCGTTGAGTGCATTGAGTGAGCCTTCATCACTCAACGTATTTGTACTTAATCACTTCTCTGAGGTCCATCATCTTGTTGAGGCATTGAGTGAACTGCCTTCACTCAAAGCTTCTGTACTTAGCCGATTTCCATCTTTATGAAGGCGTTGAGTTGGCGTGGAGTGAACTGTCCCCACTCAATTCTTCTAGACTTAGACAGATTTTCTGTGTCCTTCTTCTGAGGCATTGACTTCATGAGCTTTACTCGATACTTCTTTCTCTGGCGTTGAGTGAGCTGTCCTCACTCAATGCTTCTGGACTTAACCAGAATTCTTCCCGGCCAATGCTGAAGATTTGACTGTCTGGTCTTTACTCAACGCTTCTTTCTTAAGGCTTTGAGTGAGCTATCCTCACTCGATGGTTCTAAACTTAGCAAGATTTCTTCCTTGTCATTACTGAAGCTTTGAATATCTGAGCATTACTCGATTCCTCTTGTTGTATGACGTTGAGTGAACTGCCCTAACTCAACGCTTGTGGACTCAGCCATAAATCTGCTTTGCAAACAATTGGGCTTTGACTGTCCTGCGCTTTTTTACATCTTGTGTTAAGCAAACTGGGTTCACTCAACGCCTGTGGACTTAGACAGATTTTTGTCTTCCTAGCATTCTTCCTTGTGTCCACCTATTACTGTCATTTAGACAACCTGTTTAAACTTGTTCTAAAAAACATCCTGCACATATTGAACTTGAACATACATCAAATACAATTATGCTCTTAGTATTGATGGTGATGCCTCTTCAAATCTAGGGAACGTTGAGGGAAATATTCCCAACATGCACACCCACTATATCGACATAGAATTGGACTGCTTCTCTTCAAACATGGTAGCAAGCCTCGTGAGCCTCACCGATGTGGCCTTTGGTGACAGTTGCCAGTCCTACCATTTCTAGGTGTGGTCATACCGCACTACCAAGGACCTAACGAACAACCAAGTGTACTCTTTGATGTGAGCGATATCTGCCGAATTTTGTAAATTTAAGCCGATAGTGGAGGGAACCCAACGAAGAAAATATAATGGTTGGTCACCATTGGTGCATATCCCACTATTTCCATGAGTCGTGGACCTTTTGCATTGATACGAATGGTTTGCGGAAGTGACTAACCCACTACTTTTCACTGCATACAATTTACAAGCATTTCAATTTAAATAATTTGTTGGTACAGACAGGGTCTGCGACGGCCTACCCTGTGGGATCTCGTGTCCAACCTTAGAGGGGGGGGGGGGGTGAATGAGGTTTCTCGCGTTTATTGAATTTTAAAATATTTTGACCCAGAAAATCGAGTTCTGGAAGCTACCGCGGGGCGTTAGGTAGCTAACGCGCGATGGTAAATCTCGTAACTCATTTTCCTGGGCAGTAATGCTTGAGCACCACACACTAGAAATCAAAATATTATTCGCTGGAAACTACTGTAGGTAAAATAACAGAAAATAAATTTCATAGCAAGATTTAAAACAATAATAGTTTTTGAATAACTACAGGTCTGTGATCTTTGTGAGGCCGGAGATCGGAGGTGATGAGAAATAAAAACACTTGTGTTTTTTATACCGACCCGCACCACGGACCGGTTGTCTCTATCCCTTTCCCTCCAAGAATGGTCCTCAAGCCGACTCTTCACCTCCACGCAAGGGAGGGTCTTAGAGCCCCGCTAGATCGACCGATCTAGACGTCCCTATCCCCATGAAGATTTTCTATGGAATCCTCCTCGGTTTCTAACGACCCTCACAGGTCAATTTTCCTCACCACAAGATTCAGAAAAGAAAAGATTACAGAAATAAGGATGTGAAGAATTTAAAAGATGAAGTTCTCCCACTTGACGACTTCTCCGTTGAGCGTTCCACTACCAGTGCTTGAGATCTTCGTTTGCTAGCAACTAGTCGGCTCTTCATATTCGATGTAGATATTGGATCGTCGGAGTTCTTCGTTCACGAACGGGAGAGAGATGACTTTATTCTTCTTCGATTGAGACTTTTGGAATGGAGCGCAAGAGAGCGGCCGAAACCTAGAATGCATGAACTCCTGTCGATTTTCGTTTTCAGATACGTAAGGCACAGAAACAAAGGTGGTCTTATATACGTCATCATGAAAATAGGTTACCACCGGCAGTAAGACAAGTGCCCGGCTGTAGGTTCGCGCGCTTGCTGTGCCAGCTGCCCTCCAAATTGGGAAAAATATTTCAAAATGAATGTTTTTTCCTTTTCATAGAGCTAGCGCCCCGCGGTAGAAGGTAGCGCTACGCGGTAGGTCAGTAAGTCGATGAACCCTTCTTGACACTCGTAGAATAGCTAGCGCGGTGCGATAACCACTATTGCCTGGTGGTAAGTTGGTAACTCGACGAACCCGTCTCGACACTCGTCGAGTGGCTAGCGCGGCGCGGTAAGCACTATCGCTTGGCGATAGTTTCCTAAGAAGCTTGCCAAAAAAATTCCTTGCGTTAGCGCAGGCGGTAGGACTAGCGCGGAGCGGTAGGTTCCCGAGAGCTCTGTCCAATTAATTCACCGCTACCGCTCGGCAATAACTTCTACTGCTCGGCGTTATCATCCATAGGAGACTTCTTCTCTTTACTTGAACCTGTCAACCTGCACACTCTATCAACACAAGACGTGATCAAATACAGCTGGGATTTAATATTTTCAAACATAGGGAATATGAAACAACGGTTCCAACAAACTACTCTTTTTGATAATATCAAATCCCATTCATGAGAAATAACAACGTGCATGATAGAGTGAATATATATATATATAATAGATAGTCTTGAACGTTCAGGTTTAAGGTTCTCTATATATCTCCCCTACATACACGCTCACCCTACCTACGTGTTCTACACGCTTAGCCTATCTATGCGTTCTACACGCTCCCCTATCTATGTGCATGCATTGAAATAAGCTCCCCCTACATGAGATCATACCCATGAACAATTCTCATGAACAATCTCTTCTCCCCCTTTGATAGTATCAAAAGGGGTGGGCCAGACCAAACAGTCATGTGTGAGTAAAAAAACCAGTATCTATGATGAGCGTGAAAGAAACAACAGATAGTGCATACAATTAGTAAAGCAAACAGTGAGAGTTAGAGGGGTGACTCAAAAGATGCAAATCAGAGAGTATGAAGTACATGGGTCATAAAAGTAAGAGCGGAGTACACAAAAAAAAAGTCATTTTGCAGAGTTTGTAAGGATTTGAGAACACAAAGAAGACTAAGCACACAACGAGGAACACTACAATGCTACAAGAGTTATAGAGGTAATCACATTTAAAACATTGTAAGCTTCAAATGTGTAAATCGTTTGCTAGGACCTAAGTGCGAAAGACATATTGTGTAGTTTCAGTACAATTCTTATGCATGAAAGCATTAAATAAGGCAATGATATGCACGTGTAGCATCAACAAGAGAAAACACCAAATAAAAAAAATATATGTTTCATGTTTTATCTAGATCTTCTAAAATGCTAACACATGAGAAATAGAGAGAACAATCACATCACAAACCAATCTATGTCATACCAAGACTAGAACTAAGGGCACTAAGCTTAAGTTGGAGTCTATGCACAAGATTGAAATATCTCTTTTAACCAAGGTGCTCACCCTCACAATGCTCATAAAGACTTATCAGGAGGAGTGAGTAGTTCCTGGGGGGGGGGGGGGGGGGGTCCTTGACATGACCTTGGATAACTTGCATATTTTTCTTTTTTGTTTTCTTTGAGCTATAGTTTTCTTCTATATCTTTTGAGTTCAAGGAGCCCCGAGTCAATCGAAATCAATCCACCTAGATAGATACACTTTAACTTGTATAAATAAGACATTAGTACTAGAGATTTGGCACAAAATTTTGATCTTCATATACGCACATATATATATCGTGCTATTGATTATTCAAAATATTCCTAACATGTTAAGATGCAATGTCACGAGTTATAGTAGGTTAGTCTAGTATTTGTACATGAGTGCTTTGTCTAGGGATGTGTGAATAGTGTGAAGTCATTCCCCTATCTAAATCCTCAAACATACCTAGAGGCATAGTCAACATACACTAACATGTAATGTCGCACTCAGTGGATAAGCACCTATAGATTTGACACACCATGACCAGGGACAATGCTCACACGGATTAACAATTCTAGCTCAAAGATTGTATGTACTCGTTATAGCCTAAGTTCAGGTCATGTGTGCCCGTAAGATATGATCACTTCACAATTTTTTTGTGTATATATATATATATTTGTTTTATTTATTTAAAAACGACAAAGAAACTCAAGTAAATAACACATAAGAAAAGTGAAAGATACTCAACACAGCAATACAAAGGAATAAGAGAACATGAAGAGGTAGTGACAGCATGTAGGAATATTATGTACATGGCGGAGAACTATGTGGTATGGAACATCGTTCGTGCTATGAAAGGATAGTCACGAGAATATTCACGACACCCTTGATCCAAATGCTATGTCATCACCGTAGTATCGTATTATGTGACAGATGGGCATGAGGAGCTTCATACATGTCGTAGGGAGGGATGTTGATCCCATGTGCCCACACCAGAACCCTCTCAACCTAACTAAAAGTAATTACTTAAAGGTTAGCTAGTCACCTAGAGGGGGGATAGGTCTTTGAAATTACTTAAGCCTTTTTACTGTTTATAAGTTTGGTGATCTAGAGCTTGTCCTAATTACCTATAATAAAAGAAAGAAACAAGCAACATAACAAGCACACTAGTATTTATAGTGGCTCCCCAATTGGGTAGATCCACTTTCCCTCCCACCTATCCAACTGATTTGTTGGAATAGGCACAAACTCCACCAATATGCTCCTCAGATCTTACACCTAAGGCCCTCAGCCTTACACATAGATTATTTTCTGAATCCAAACTCAGAACCACAAAGGTTCCTACCTCAGAGCCCTACAGTGCTCCTACTGCTCAGTGGTCCACTGACCACCTACCTCAGCCATATTTCTAAGGCCTACAACTCAGGCTTCTCAGCCCTACAACTTCAGGCACAAAACCCTACTCTCAGAGTGCTGTTGAACTCCTATAACTCAGTACCTTTCCAGGTACCAACCTTAGTGCCCTTCCAGGCACCTACAGCTCAGCCTCCTCCAAGGCCTACAACTTAGTGACACACTTGTCACCTACAGCTTAGTGACTCACCAGTCACCTACCTCAGGCACTAGGCCCTACACTCAGGCTGGGAGGACTGCCCTACCTCAGATCCACACTTGGATCCTACCTCAGAGAGCAGCACTCTCCCACCTAAGGCACTTAAGACTTACAGCTCAGATCCACACTTGGATCCTACCTCAACTCACCAACATGGCACCAACCTCAGTGACTAATTAGTCACCTACCACTCAGGCACAAAGTGTCATACACTTAGATTCAGATAAACTGAATCCTACAGGAAATAATCAAGTAAAATTGAAATACTGAAACAAAGATAAATCTCTGTTTCTAACTTGTTGGACTGATCAGATATCAGTCCATCCCACTTGCTGTAGAAGGGATGAGTCTTCTTCTACATCCAACTTCTTCTTTGTTGTACAAGTGAGCAGCTATCTACTGTTGAAGGCTTATACCCCTTCAAACAAATATCTTCTCTTGCTGATAGATTGAATAAAACAACTTGTTCTTCAAGGAACAATCCTGCTTAACTGGAAGAAGCTTCGGCTATCTTTACCTTCTATCTTTCACTGCTGGAGATTGCTTTCAAGCTTGTCGAAGAAGATGAAGTCCAGCCGCCACTTTTTTGTTTCCAGCTTTCGTTCTGGTTTTTCGTTAACCCTAATCTTATTTTCTTCTCTTCCTTTTGTATCTGTTGATTTGAATCAACGACACAATTTGAATGTGGGCCCAGTAAAGTATGGTGAGCGCCACCTCCCTCAGAAGAAGAAAAACAGTAGCTTCCGACGCTATAGTATCTTTCCCGCAACGACATGAAGAATTTGGACTAGGCTCGACGAACGTCGATTTGAGATCGACGAACTCTGTGCTGATCTCGACGAACTTCAGAATCTTCAACTTTAACTTGAGCTTGACAAAAGGCGGGCTCAGGTTGATGAACTCTGAATCTTCAAACTTTAATCTGAGTTCGACAATCTGTGAGCTGAGTTCGACGAACTCTGAATCTTCAACCTTCAACTTGAGCTCGACGAAAGGCGGGTTCAGGTTGATGAACTCTTAATCTTCAACCTTTAACCTGAGCTCGACGATCTATGAGCTGAGATCGAGGAACTCTACTTTCTGGACTTAGAAGATTTCTGCTTGCTTTGTCTCAGCGGTTCCTTCTCATCTGTCTCAGCGGTTCCTTATCAACTCTCTCAGCGGTTTCTTCTTCATGGCTGAGATAGTCTTCTGTCTTAGTGGTTTAGCTGAGACCAACACTTCTATCAATGATATGTGTTGAGCTTCTCAGCTGTCTCAGCGGTTCTACTGAGACATTTTTCTCAAATGTCTCAACAGTTCTACTGAGACATTTTTCTCAACTGTCTTAACGGTTATGCCTTAGTCAAATTTTCTGACTTCCATCTTCCTTTTCCTGTTCACCTGTCCAATCAAGGACAACCTGCATGCAATAGCTCAAGCATACATCAAATACATTATGGCCCTTAGCATGATTGGTGATGCCTCTTAAAATCCTAAGGAACATTGAAGGGCACAATTCCTAACAATCTCCTTCTATTTAAAGAAGGCAGAACACCCATCCATGCTATGGTGCATATACACAACAACATATCATGATGAGCCTAAAGGGACATTACCATGACAACTGGCCATCCCAGTATAGGATAACTTCCCCTAGGTGAGATGGCATAACACTATGTTTGACTAACCAAAAGCACTAGTGAATTATCAATCAATATCAGTGTAATTGTATGATTAGTAGCAACTGCTTTATTAACCATTTATAAGGTAAACATTTTGATTAAGATCTAACAAATCATTAACTTAGTCAAGCAATAGTGGTAAACTTGTGATTACAAGATATCTATGAAAGAGTAGCACATTCATTTTTCACAAATATATAAATGAGAGTTGCATTACACATTTATCACATCAATATAGTCATGACTATATCAAAGTAATTTTATTTATAAAGATTATGCATTGTTATACTTTTGATATTCATTACAAGGCATTTATTACATGTTTAAAGCATCCTAAGTCTTGCAGTCCCATCTCAGCTCTTCTTTGATGAACTTGAAGCAGCATCCTTAGTGACTGCTGTCTTTTTCAAGTTTTCAGCTTTGTTCTCCTGCCTCTTGAAGTAAAGGAATGGTTTTGGAATATATCTGGAAGGCATTTTCTTAGGATTTCTCTTCCTTACCAGATTTTCTTTGAATACTCTTTCCCTTAGAGAATTTCTTTCCAAATGCTTTATCCATTCCTTAGAAGGATATATAATATCAATATTCTTTAGAATTTGTCCATAGCTTACCAAATAATTTATTATGATGGATTCAGAGGCATCACTTAGCTGTTCATAATCTGGATCATCTCTTTTTTCAGCTCTCCTCTTTGCCATGAACTCTTCAGCCATTTGAGTTCCTTCCCTCTTTCTTATGGCAGTAAGTTGTGCATCTTGTGTAACTTTAGCTTGTGCTCGGAAGTCTAGGTCCTCTGGCCTCTTTCTATCCATGAGGGGCAGGTGTAGTGCCACCCTGGTTCCTTGAATTACATTGAAGGCTTGTTCTTCAATGAGTGTTATTATCTTCGCATGGCTGCTCTCGCCCTTTCAGCCCTCTTCACAGATTGTATTTTGCAGGGTGGTGGTGTTTGCTTCATATTTGCTTGATATGGATTGGAGTATTCTCTCATTGTCAGTAAGCAACTCATTTTTCAGGAGTAGTGCCTCCTTCATAAAGTCGAAAGCAACATTTATGACATGCAGATTTACATGATCTGATGCACCCTTTATCAGCTCATCAGTTATATTTACATAATTCTTAACATATCCTATGTCAGCTGTAGAGAGTTTTTGGCTTGTGTCCAGGGATTTCATGAGGGTGGTTAGTTTGATGCCAGCAGTTCCAGCCATATGAAACCAAGTGGAGACCTGTTTATTAAAGTGAGAGATTTCTTCTTTATTTTCTTTGACTTTTGTTGACAATTCATCCCTCAGCTTAGCAACTGATTGGTCAACATACTCCTTAAGGGTTGTGGTGTGAGCATCTACGAGTGCTTTGATTTATTTTACTAATTCCTCATTTGATATAGGGTTAGATGATGTATGGCTCATAGGAGGAGGGACAACATCCTGAGTAGGGACTTGAGAAGGCTCCCCCTCAACTATAGAACCTATAGAAGGAAACATTTCCTTAATTAAAGCTCTATTAACACTACTAATTTAGAGGGTGTGGGTATTACCTGTAGTAGGTCCAGACTCAACCACTCTATTGACCACTTGATCCAAAGTTATAAGATCCATCTGATCATGCTCCCCCTCAGACTGAGCATTCTTTTTTGGGCTTGACTAATCAAGATAAGTATCTAATGTCTCAGGAGGCTCCCTGTTATCTTCTGCAGCAGAGATGACTTCAACTGCTGCTACATCATCAGTATCATCCATGTCTCCCTCATCTTCTATAATAACCTCTTCTTTAGTGGCATTCTTTGACACTTGTCCTGACTTAGGACTTGCATAGATTTTATCAACATGCATATCACTAACTTGGAGTTGAAAGTTTGCAGAGGTTTGACTGAGTGATAAGTCAACTTATAGACCAACATCAGCTGGAGAGGAGGTTCCAAGTTCTTGTTCAGAGCTAGCAGTTCTTTCCTCCTCAGCAGGTCTCTTCCTTGTGTCCTAGTGAATCTGTCCAGAGTTTTTATGTCCATTCTTTTTAGGTAGTGAATCTTCACTCCTTGCTCCTGCTTGAATGTATCTGGTTAGGTATTTACTAGGTATAATGAAAGAATTTTGACCATGTTTGGAGTGTGTAGGCAGTCTACTATTCTTTGGTTGATGATTGATGACCAAGAAGTCTGCTTACTGAAGATTATCCTGGTCATGAAATCAAACATTGACCTGGATATTGTGTCATGTGATCCAGGTTTGCAGATGAGGGCTTTCCCTACTATATCTGTCAACAGTTATCCTCTATGACTAAAGAATTTCCTCTTAAGAGATCAATATTTGGCCTTACTGTATTCACACCAATTGAGAGCATTGTCTATATCCATGATGGTGGGTTCTTATTCTTGGCTAGGGTTGACGGAGGGTAGATGAAGGGCATTGCATAGTCTCTTTCGATTTATCTTAATCTTGATGTTCCCAATCTTAGATTTCAATGAGTTTTGAGAAGACGACACCTTGACATTGGAGAAGAATTCCACTACCTCTTCTCTAAGAATGGTTGAGGGTTCAAAAAGGGCGTACTCCAAACCCGTGGTTTCAATCATCCTCAACACTTCCTTAATCTATAGCGAGGCATGACTGAATCCATTCCTCACAATTTCATAGCCCTCCTGAAGCTCCATTGAGATCATTGGTGCCATCGAGTCAGTGTGGCAAGATGCTGAGAAGGTTTTGGTCTCGACGGCTAGGGTTATGGCTTTTGAGAGCGATGTGGCTTTTCGTTTCTTGTCGCCTTTATATATGTAATGGAAAAGTTTAATTATCTTTTTTATTTGACTAGCCAATTAGACATTTTTTAGACTTTACAGCTTGCTCTATGATTTTTTTTTGATACAAGGCACATAGTGCCTGATTATTTTATAGCTTCCCTTATTGTCTAGATGTTCAATTTATTTGTCACACCATTATATAGATATTTTATCAATTCTAAGTATAATGAATACCTAACATGCTTGTAAGTCAATTTTATTGGTAACCTTATAATTCACAGATTTATATGTTATTTGTACTTGAGAGAAAAGTCTACATAAGTTAACAATATAGGTATTTATGAAGAATAATTGAATCATTATTATCTAAATGGTGTGCTTGATTTGTTTTATTCTAAGCACATCTAACTTACTTCATGAATATGCAGACCTAGTCTCTTAACAGAAGAGAGAGACTTACCTTGAGGCTTACTGCCTCTAGCTTTTGAGGATTATACTCTTAACAGCCTCAATCTTTGTTTATTGCCTTACATGGAGCATGTTTCTTGAGCAATAATCCTATCCCAGATATTTTCCTAGAACATCCATTTTCCAAGTACCAAATCTTATTTAGACAAGTACTTGGACAATCCTACAAAATAGAATTCATTTACCCTTAGGCACCCAACAATAGTTTGGTCCTAGGTTCTTATTAGCATTACAAAATTTTAGCCCAACTCTCTGCCTGGACTGAGCACCTTTCTGTCCACTATCCATATTCAGGTTTGCCAAAAATCAATGGCAAAGTGGCCCACCTTCCCACAACACCAACATTTACAAAAGTTGTATCTTCTCTTCAGAAAAACACAGAATTGCTATCAATGAGAGATTTGAGCAGCTCCAGATTTTGCTGGAAAAGCATTGCATATGCTGCTTCCTTCTTCCTGAATGAAGGTGCTGAGGAACTTAAAACAGCTGGTTTTGGATGGGCCAATTGTATATTTGGAGACTGCCATTTTGTGGTCTCTCTCATCTCTTTAGATACAGGATATTTGTATCCAAATCTAAAGGGGTTATCCTGAGCTTTATGGCTGGAGTGGACAGAAACACTCCTTCTGAGATCATGTATCTTTACCCCAATGGTAGAGCACACATTTGATTGATCCTCATGGAGAGGTGTAAATTTGATAGTTTTAGAAGGTAAATTCACCTTTTGAACAACTATAAACTTATTAGGGAATTCAGATTTGAATTGATGATTAATGTGATTAATACCCAGCTTCCCAGGGACTTGGCAAGTTATAGCTATTGACAACTGACCCTGTGACTGAGAAGGGTTAATCAAAATCCATAATTTCTTTGTCAACTTTTATTCCAGATATCTGATATGCTTATTCTTCTCTTCTAAAAGCTTAGTCTGACACTCAAGACTTTTCTTGAGTTCAGACACCTCATGATTCTTCTTATAAAACTCAATAGATTTATTGTTATAGAGTGTTTTATAAGGCTTCAAGACTTCAATCTCCTTTGCTTGCCTTTGGCAAGATTTCTGCTCTTCCTTAGAGCATCTAGGAGTAGTCCATACTTTTTAATCAATTGATTGACATCAGTCTCAGAGTATGAGCAATCTTCTTCATAGGATGAAGATGCAACATTATTTGGACTGGTTTCTTTCTCAAAGGAAGATGAAGGAATGGAGAGTGGTTGTACCTTGATTGATTTTGAATCTTCCTGGCTTCTTTCCTCTTTAGATGTTTCCATTATCCCCTGGAATCCACAGTATTCTTCATCCTCCTCATTGTTACTGTCTAAGTATGATAGAGGGGCTCTGATTCATATCCTGGCAGCAAGATATTCCTCTTCTTCTTCTGGATCTGCAGCAACAAATATCAGCTCTATATAGGCTTCTTACTCTTCATCTTCAGATTTTGAGGAGGAAGAATCTATCCAGCTTCTTTCCTTCTTAGCCACAAAGGACTTCTCCTTTTTGTCCTTATATTGATGGTGATGCTTCTTCTTCTTTTCATCCTCTTCCTTGTTCCTGACTGGGCAATAAGCAATGACATGTCCTGCCTTGCTGCAAAAATAACAAATGACCTTAGATGAAATTTGTTTATTGGATTTAGTGACATACCTATCCTTCTTGGAGGATCTCCAGTGATGGGATGATGATGATGGTCTGTTCTCCCAGTGCTTATTCTTCATGAACTTCTGAAGATTCCTGGAGAAGATTGCAAACTTTTCATTAGACATGTGGTTGTCTGAGGAATTATTCTCACACAATTCTGAGCTGGTCTCATCTTCTCTCCTTGGTGGAGAAGGAGTCCTTTTGCTTTTTCTTGGGGCTTCTGTCTTGAGGGCCACTGTCTTATCCTTGGTCTTGGATTGACTTTCCTTCTCTTCTTGTCTAGCAGCAAATTATATTTCATAGGACAACAACTTTACAAATAGTGTTGGTGGAGGAGTGTCTGCCAACTTAGCCATTTCCCTAATGGAACAAATCTTGGTATCCTAGTCTCTAGTGAGAGATTTGAGGAACTTGTCATTCAGCTCATAGTTGCTGAAGACCCTTCCATATGTTCTTCGTTCATTGACTGTCCTAAAGAACCTCTCAAAGAAGTCAGCCACCTTTTAAGATTTGCTTTGTCTGAAAGCCTCATACTCTTGGTTGAGCATGGACTTCCTATCATCTTTAACTTCCTCAGAGCCTTCCATGTAGACCACAAGTGTGTCCCACATTTCCTTGGAGGTCTTGTAGTGCACTAGATTCTGGAAAGTTGAGTCATCAATGACACTTTCTTTGATATTTTGTGCCCTTTTTTCTAGGGTGGACAGAATCACCTCCTCTCTATCCATCTCTATATATGACTTAGGCACTGTCATAGTTTGATCTATGGTGGAAGACTTTGTGGGGACAAAAGGACCTTCCACTACTGTTATATAGATCCTAGGGTCAGATGCTTCCTTAAATAGTCTGACCCTTTGCTTCCAAAGGCCAAATTCTTCCTTCCTGCAGATTGGCAGTTTCATGGACCCTAGCTCCTTATAGTTCATTCCTGACCCCATGATTGTATCTTCTAGCTAACCTTAGAGGTATGCTCAGATTGTTAAATCCTTTTTGAGTAACTTGCCTCTGATACCACTTGAAAGTTATTATTTAAAGGATAGCTAGTCACCTAGAGGGGGGTGAATAAGTCTTTGAATTTACTTAAGCCTTTTTGTTGTTTATAAGTTTGGTGATCTAGTGCTTGTCCAAATTACCTACAATATAAGAAAGAAACAAGCAACACAGCAAGCACACAAGTATTTATAGTTGTTCCGCAATTGGGTACATCCACTTTCCCTCCCACCTATCCAACTGATTTGTTGGACTAGGCACAAACTCCACCAATATGCTCCTCAGACCTTACACCTCGAGGCCCTCATCCTTACACACAGATTCGTTTTAGAATCTAAACTCAGAACCACAAGGGTTCCTACCTCAGAGCCCTACAGTGCTCCTATAGCTAAGTGGTCCACTGACCACCTACCTCAACCTTATTTCTAAGGCCTACAGCTCAGGCTTCTCAGTCCTATAACTTCAGGCACACAGCCCTACTCTCAGAGTACTGCAACACTCATACCACTCAGTACCTTTCTAGTTACCTACCTCAGTGCCCTTCCGGGAACCTATATCTCAGCCTCCTCCAAGGCCTACAACTCAGTGACACACTTATCACCTACAACTCAGTGACTCACCAGTTACCTACCTCAGGCACTAGGCCCTACACTCAGGCTGGGAGGACAGCCCTACCTCAAATCCACACTTGGATCCTACCTCAGAGATCAGTACTCTCCTACCTCAAGCACTTAATCCCTACAACTCAGATCCACACTTGGATTCTACCTAAGTACCCCAGCAGGGCACCTACTTCAGTGACTAATTAGTCATCTACCACTCAGGCATAAAGTGCCCTACACTTAGATTCAAATAAACTGAATCCTACAAGAAATAATCATGTAAAATTGAAATATTGACACAGAGATAAAACTCTGAGTCTAACTTACTAGACTGAGCATATATCAGTCTAGCCCACTTGCTGTAGAAGGGATGAGTCTTCTTCTATAGCCAACTTCTTCTTTGTTGCACAAGTGAGAAGCTATCTGTTATTGAAGGCTTACACCCCTTCACACATCTATCTTCTCTTCCTGATAGATTGAATCAGCCAACTTGTTCTTCATGGAACAATCCTGCAGAACTTAAAGAAGCTTCAGCTATCTTTGCTTTCTGGCTTTCACTGTTGGACTTTGCTTTCAAGCTTGTCAAAGAAGATGAAGTCCAGCCTCCTCTTTTTTGTTTTTTGCTTTCGTTCTTGTTTTTCGTTAACCCTAATCTTCATTTCTTCTCTTCCTTTTATATCTATTGATTTGAATCAACGACACAATTTGAATGAGGGCCCAGTCAAGTATGGTGAGCGCCACCTCCCTCAGAATAAGACAAACAGTAGCTTCCAACGCTACAGTAGCTTTCCCGCAACAGCATGAAGTATTTGGAATGGGCTCGACGATCGTCAATCTGAGATCGATGAACTCTGTGCTGAGCTCGACGAACTTAAAAATCTTCAAATTTAACTTGAGCTCGACGAGAGGCAGTCTCAGGTCGAAGAACTCTGAATCTTCAACCTTTAATCTTAACTCGACGATCTGTGAGCTAAGCTCGACGAACTCCAAGTCTTCAACCTTCAACTTGAGCTCGAAGAAAGGTGGGCTCAGGTTGATGAACTCTGAATATTCAACCTTTTACCTGAGCTCGATGATTTGTGAGCTGAGCTCGACGAACTCCGCTTTCTGGACTTAGAAGATTTCTGCTGGCTTTGTCTCAGCGATTCCTTCTCAACTATCTCAGTGGTTCCTTATCAACTCTCTCAGCAGTTTCTTTGTCATGGCTGAGACAGTCTTCTATCTCAGCGGTTTAGCTGAGACCAAAACTTCTCTCAACGATATGTGTTGAGCTTCTCAGCTGTCTCAACGATTCTGCTGAGACATTCTTCTCAGCTATATCAGCGGTTATGCCTTAGTCAAATTTTCTGACTTCCAGCTTCCTCTTCTTGTTCACCTATCCAATCAAGGACAACCTGCATGCAATAACTCAAGCATGCATCATATATATTTTTCCCCTTAGCATGATTGGTGATGCCTCTTCAAATCCCGAGGAACATTGAAGGGCACAATTCCCAACACTAACACTCGTTTCCCTTAGCGTCACACACGGACCCACTAGAACCCTTCCTCGGTTAAGGACACGACGTGGATTATAGGTTAGCGATCCTAATGACAACACACCTACGCCCCTGCTAATGTGTGACACAATATAATGAGTCGTGTTGATGTTTCTATTAGCAACGTGATGAAGTTACTTGGGCAGATAAGTAACAGTACTATTGGGTACATTGGAAAATGTGTACCAGATTTGGAGAAGCCTCACTTAACTCAATGATATTTAGCAATGTTTATTTGATGGTATTTTAAGTTACTTTGTGCAGGTTAAGAAATTGCAAAGGAAATGTTCTAAGTATAAGTGTCGACACTTGTAGAAAGCTGTGTCGACAGAAGAAGACAGATAGTGTCGACACACAGGACTTGTGTCGACACACAGAAAATCTGTCAACAACAATTGTGTCGACACACAGGACTAGTGTTGACACACATATGGATTATATCTACAGCAATTGTATCGACACACAGGACTTGTGTCGACACATTCCAGAACTCAATCAAGACTAGAAGCTGTGTTGACACATAGGAATTGTGTCGACACATTATACAGAAGCCAAGTCAAGAAGCTGTGTCGACACTATGGGAGTTGTGTCGACTTGACCAGGGATTATGTAGACACTTAATCTATTTGTGTCGACACATATGAAGCAATTAATCGACACTTTGCTGACTGAGACAAAGAGTCATGGAATGACTGGTGACTTGATAGGTGTCATGATCAATAAGGCTATTGCAAGTATCAGAGTTGTTAGAAGTTTATTATAAACCGGATCAGCCAGTAACCTTGGAGAAAGTCTATATAAAGACACATTCTATCATCTGACAGAGGGAGAACTTTTTGGGAAACAAAAAAAGGTCAGAGAGCTGGAAGTATCCAAGTGAAGAAAGAGACAATCATCAGCAAGTCTCTAAGAGTAAATCAAGATCAAGTTTGTAAGGAGAATTCAGATTAAATTCTGAAGAGTAGAAGGAAGCCGATTGAAGATCAACTTCAAGAAGATCAACCTTACTTTGTTCAGATTCAAGAAGCTTTGAAGAAAGCTAAGATAGGTTGAAACTAAAAGTTGTCAGATCTATCAAGAACTGACCAAAAAATCTTCTACCCTTTCTCTCTACTTGGGTGAAGGTTTCATACATCTTATTATCATTTTACTGTAGGGTCTTTTATAGATCTGAGTTGTAGGACTTGGTAAAGGCTGAGGTAGGGATGCGTGCCTGAGGTAGGAGAGTTGTTTCTCTGAGTTGTAAGCCTAAATCTATAAAGGCTGAGGTAGGGTAAGGGCCTTAGGTAGGAGTGTGGATTCACTCTAAGTTGTATCAATCATCTTTGGGTTCTGAGCTATAAGATCTGAGGATCTGAGAAAGAAAAAGGGAGTTAGGCCGAATCTAGTTCACTGCTAGATAGGCGAAGGGGGAAAGTGGATGTACCCATCATTTGGGGAACTACTATAAATCTGTGTGCATTCTTTGATTGGCTGTGGTAGTTTAAATGTTGTGTTGTGATAGTTACTAATGATATAGTCTAACTTGCATGAGTTATCTGCCTAAGTATTATAAAGAATTAAACCTATTCAGCCCCCCCCCCCCCTTTAGGTGTTTAGGACATCTTGAAAACCAATTCTTTCAAGTGGTATCAGAAGGAGGTTGCTCAAAAATTAGACTTAACAGTCTGAGCTGATCTCATAGGCAGAAATAAGTTAGTCAAAATGGGTTCAGGAGAAAATCACAAGGAACTTGGATCCATGAAGCTACCTATTTGTAGGAAAGAAATTTTTGGTATATGGAAGGAGAGGATCAGATTGTTTATGAAAGCATCTGATCCAAGAATCTATATTACAGTTCAAGAAGGGCCATTTATTCCAATGAAAATCTCAGTTCTTGATGCAAATCTCAGGACACCAAAAGATTATTCTGAAATGTTCAAGGATGAGATCATCTTAGCTACCATTGATAAAAGAGCACAAAATATAATAGTCAGTGCTATAGATGACTCAACCTTCCAAAACTTGATTCACTGCAAAACCTCCAAAGAGATGTAGGACACCTTGATTGTCTACATGGAGGGATCAGAAGAAGTGAGACAAGACAGGAAATCTATGCTTAATCAGGAATATGAAAGTTTTAGACAAGGAAAAACTGACAGCATTACTGAGTGCTACAAGAAGTTCTTCAGAATTGTCAATGAACTGATGTCATATGGAAGAGTCTTCAGCACATATGAACTAAATGATAAATTTCTTAGATCCCTAACCAAGGACTGGGACACCAAGATATGTGCAATCAGGGAGGTGGACAGACTTGCAGAAATCTCTCCTCCTATTGTATTTGGAAAACTGCTATCATATGAAATGTAGCTAATGGTCAGAAAAGAGGAAGAGAAAAATAATAAGGTTGAACACAGAGAAAAGTCTGTGGACTTCAAGGCTGAAGCCACTAGGAAAGTCAGGAGGATGTCTCCATCTTCTCCTAAGAAAGCTGCTGAAGTTGTCTCAGAAAGTTCTGACAATCACACATCAGACAACCATAATTCTGATGAGGACTTTGCCGCCTTCACAAGTCAATTTCAAAGATTCTTAAAGAAAAAATAGTGGAGATCGAAGTCATCCTCCTCACAGTCCAAGGATGATTATTATCAGAACAGGAAATCATCTAGAAAGGACAAGTATGGCACTAAACCTAGCAAATCAACTTCAACTAAGATTGTTTGCTATTGTTGCAACAGACCTGGACATATAGTTGCTGAATGTCCTGACAAAAGAAAGGAATCTTTTGACAAAAAGAAACCTCAATACAAGAGCAAGAAGGAGAAATCCTTTGTTGCTAAGAAACAAAAAAGCTGGATAGATTCCTCAACATCAGATTCTGACGTTGAAGCTAAAGCTGAAGAATACATTGGTCTGTTTACAACTGAAGAGGATTCAGAAGAGACTGAGTTTTTGTAGATGCTGGATTCAATAAATAAGAATGAAGATAATCATTGCAAAGGGCTGATGGCCATGACATATGAAGATCACTGCCAGGATCAGCCTGACCCTAGTAAGGTAAATAGCCTATCTGTAGATTCTGATTATTACACTTGATCAGAATCAGAAGCATCTGCATCAAAAGATATGGATGGATCTAAATTTGAAGGAGATGTTCATTAACTCATTAATGAATATGGTGACTTATTGTATGCACTTAAGAGAATCAGAAACCTTGTCAAAAGTCAGACTAAGAAAATTGCTGCACTTAAGTTGACTGTATCTTATTAAGAAAAATTGCTGGATCAAAAGATGAATGAGATTGCCAAGCTGAAAAATATAACATTTATTTAGATGGGTACAATTATATTCAAGAATGATCAAATCAAAAGTCTGGATGTAAGACTTCAGAAAGAGAAGGATCTGGTGGCTAGATTCTCTAAGGCAAAATCAGTCTTAACCTTGATTGATAACTTCATTCTTCAAAAGGGTAAGACAGGTTTGGGCTTTATGGGAAATGCAAGGGCTGCAAATTCCAAAAGAAAAGGCAAAGCCCCAATTCAGTCTTTGGTCTTCAAACCCCCTATTTCATTCAGGAAAGTTGTGAAGCCAACAAACATATTTTATCAAGATATCACACATGGTCATCATGAGTCATCAGTGGTTGATGATCCAGCCCCAGCTCTCAAGAAAAGGACCACTTAACCTACGTTTTAAAGACTGCTGACAGTAATGCTATTAAAACTGTATTGAAAAGATGATATAATAGATATGAGTGCTAGTGTTGTGTCAAGGTGGGCCATTATGCCATAGGTTGTTGGTACAACACAACTGTCAAGAAGAATGTCAGCTTACCTGTCAGTAAGACTGTTGGTAAGTTTGACAGGTTTCAGTCTAACCTAAACCAAGAACCCAATAGTTATTGGGGTTCTAAGGTTAATTAATTTTATTTGATGCAGGTAAGTCCAAGTGGCCATACTTCTATATGGTACTTGGATAGTGGATGTTCCAGGCACATGACTGGAACTAGGAGAATGTTGAATAAATACTCTCCTATAGAGAATGGACCCAAAGTAATCTTTTATGGATCTGAAAAATGAGTTATCAAAGGGTTCGGTAACATTTCTAACTATTCTAGTACTATCACCCAAGTAGCTTATGTGAACGGTCTGAAACATAACCTGATAAGCATAAGCCAATTGAGTGATCTTGGTTATGACACTTCATTTATTAAGAATGGGTGTCAGATTAAAAGGACAAGTGATAAGCAGGTCATCTTGTCTGGTTATAGAAAAGGAAATGTTTATTGCCTAGACTTAGTAAGTAAGAAGAATGATTCTCCTATTTGTCTTGTTGCTGATGAGAAAGCCTCTCCTTGTGTCAAATGGCACAAGAGGCTAGCTCATCTTAAATACAAGACTATTGGACATCTCTTTAGTAAAGAGTTGGTGAGGAATGGTCCTAAAATTAAGTGCATTAAGGGTGGCATATGCTCAGCTTGTCAAAAAGGCAAGAAGATCAAATCCTCCTTTCACAGTCTTGATACCAAAGACTCAGTGAGGTGTCTGTACCTTTTGCATATGGATCTATTTTGTCCTATGTCAGTTCATAGTCTAGGTAGGAAAGTCTATACCTTTGTGGTTGTGGATGACTATTCTAGATCTATATGGGTTTTCTTCTTGAGGCAGAAATCTTAAACTCCAACCATCTTCCACAATTTTGTTAAACAAATTCAGAATGAACTTAACAATTCAGTGGTCAAAATCAGAAGTGACCATTGAACTGAATTTCAGTCTAAAAGTATGACAAACTTGTGTGAAGAATTTGGGATTCATCAAGAATTCTCCACACCTAGAACTCCTCAACAAAATGGTATTACTGAAAGAAAGAATAGAACACTCATTGAGGCTGGAAGAACACTACTAAGTGACACTTCTCTCGCAGAATATTTCTGGACTGAGGCGGTAAATACTGCATGTCATGTTCTCAATAGAGCATCCATAACCAAAAGCCTGAAGAAGACACCCTATTAGATTATGAAAGGTAGAAAACCAAATATATCCTATTTTAGGATCTTGGGTAGCAAGTGCTATGTAATTAACAATGGCAAGACTTACCTAACTAAGTTTGCTGCCAAATCCCAAGATGGGATATTTGTTGGGTACATCAACATGAGTAAGGCATACAGGGTCTACAACTTGACTACACAAGTTGTAGAAGAGTCTATTCATGTAGTGTTTGATGAATCTAAGCTTATTAACTGTGAGTTGTCTAGCAATTCTTGTAGTTATACAGGTTTAAAAGAAAAGTTGGACATGCTAACTATTAGAGAAGACCAGACTACAAGGCAGAATGAAAAGAATGGTGGCTACTATCCAGGGGAGTACAAGACCCACTAGATGCTGATGAAGATAATGAAGAACAACATGATGGGGAGATTGAAGAAGCTCAACCTTTAGAAAGATCTCCTCCAATAGTTAGACATCTAAAGGATCACCCAACACATCAAATTATTGGTGATCCTAGACATGGTGTTCAAACCAAAAGCAGGAACATGAACACAGTTCTATGTTCAATCTTCTTGTCTCAGTTGGAACCCAAGAAATTTGAAGAAGCCATACAGGATTCAAACTGGATTAATGCAATGCAAGAGGAGCTGAATTTGTTCAAGAGATGTAAAGTATGGAAGCTGGTTCCAAAACCAAAGGTTCACAATGTGATTGAGACTAAGTGGATCTACAGGAATAAACTAGATGAAAATTGCATCATAGTCAAGAACAAAGCTAGACTGGTTGCCAAAGGATATAGGCAGGAAGAAGGAATAGACTTTGAACATAAATTTGCTCCAGTGTAATGATTGGAAGCAATAAGGCTATTCCTTGCCTATGGAACTTATCAAGGGTTCAAGGTATTTCAAATGGATGTAAAGTCAGCATTTCTAAATGGTGACTTAAAAGAGGAAGTCTATATTGAACAACCCTCAGGTTTTGTAGATCCTCTTTATCCTAAGTATGTTTATAGGTTGAAGAAAGCCCTATATGGACTAAAACAAGCCCCAAGGGCCTGGTATGAAACATTGTCTACTTTCCTCATTGAGAACAAATTTTCAAGGGGGAAAATAGACAAGACTCTATTTCTTAGGGAATCTAAAGGCAAGATTATCCTAGTCCAGATATATGTTGATGATATTATATTTGCATCAATAGAAAACAACCTTTGCAGAAAGTTTGCAAAACTTATGCAAGGGAAGTTTGAGATGAGCAGTATGTGTGAACTGAAATTCTTCTTGGGACTCCAAGTTAGACAGATTGATGATGGCTTGTTCATATCCAAGTCTAAGTTCACTAAAGAGTTAATTAAGAAGTATGGTATAGAGTCATCCTCCACCATGAGAACTCCAATGGGGACAAGTATGCCCATAGGCAAAGATGATTCAGGAAAACCTGTAGATGAGTCTTTGTATAGAGGGATAATTGGCTCTCTTTTATACTTAACTGCTAGTAGACCAGACATCATGTATGCAACATGTGTCTGTGCTAGGTATCAATCAAGCCCTAAAGAATCTCATTATACTGTAGTTAAAAGGATTTTGAGATATCTTAAGGGAACACCTAATCTTGGTGTTGGTTACATTGGAAACTGTGTACTAGATTTAGAGAAGCCACAACTTAGTCAATGATATGCATCAATGTGTATTTGATAGAAGTTTGAGTTTCATTGTGCAGGTTTAAAAATTTAAAGGAAAATTTTCTAAGTACAAGTGTCGACACTTGTGAAGAAACTGTGTCGACACTCAAGGAGAACTATGTCGACACTCAGGCAAGCTGTGTGAACACACAGACGAAATGTGTCGACACTTATGGATAAGCTATGTCGACACCCAGCTGCTATGTCGACACTCAGGCAAATTGTGGCGACACACAGGCAAATTGTGTCGACACTTAGGGAAGTTGTGTCGACACCCAAAATTTGTGTCGACACTTATAAAGAAGCTGTGTAGACACTCAAAGCTATGTCGACATCAAGAATTGTGTCAAAAACTTAAAACAGAATTGTGTCGACACTTAAAACAGAAGATGAGTCGACACTCAGGAGCTATGTCGACACCTGAAGCAATTGTGTCGACACACAGGACTTGTGTCGACACACAAACTCTCAAGAGGTTGTGTCGAGTTCAAAAGTAATTGTGTCGACACACAGGACTTGTGTCGACACACACTCAACGCCATTTTGACAAACACTCAACACCAACTATCTGTAATGGAAATGTTGAGACAAGAAGCTGTTGTGTCGACACACAGGACTTGTGTCGACACATACAACATAAGCAGTGTCGAGAAGCAGAAGCATGACTGTGTCGATACTTGGAGTAATTGTGTCGACACCATGAAGACTTGTGTCGACACATAGTCTATATGTGTCAACACATATGAATCTGTCTGCTGAGTGTTTTGTGCTGAGTTGAAAAGACATTGAAAAACCTGGTGACATGACTGGTGACTTGACAGTTGTCATAACTAACCGGTCTGACACCACTGTCAGAACTGTTAGAAGTTTGTTATGAACTGGATCAGCCGGTAACCATGAAGCAAGCTCTATATAAGAGACAGATCGGAAACGACAAAGAGATGAACAATAACGTGAGGCATCAATAAGAAGAATTCTGACAGATCAAGGGCTGTCTGTAAGAAAGATTCAGAGTTCTATCTGAATTTAAGGAAGAAGCTGACTGAAGATCAACTTCAACTTCAAGAGAAGATCCACCTTATTTGTCCTAATCAAGAAGTTTTGAAAAGCTAAGTTAGGTTGGATCAGAAGGATCAGTCTACAAGAACTGATCAAGAAGACAACATCAACAGAGAAATCTAACTTGTGAAGTTTTAAGATACTTATTACTCACAAATTCTTGAAGGATCTATTGTTAGATCTGAGATTGTAAGCCTAAAATTATAAAGGCTGAGGTAGGGCAGTGTGCCTGAGGTAGGACTTATGGAAAGTCTGAGTTGTAAGCCAAATTATAAAGGCTGAGGTAGGGTTGAGGCCTGAGGTAGGATTCAGGGAAGAATCTGAGGTAGGACTTGTGTAAAGTCTGAGGTGTAGGAACCATTTTGGGTTCTGAGTTTGTAAGATCTGCAGATCCGAGCCAGTAGAAGGAAGTTAGGCTGAATCTAGTTATCTGCTGGATAGGCGAAGGGGGAAAGTGGATGTACCCATATCTTGGGAAACCACTATAGATCTTGTGTTTGCTGTGTTGTATTTAATTTCTGTAGATAGAATTATTCTGTGCTAAAAGAAGTTACAAATATATGTTTGCCTTAAAATCAAAAAGACACAAAAAGATTAGAACCTATTCACCCCCCCCTTAGGTGTTTAGGCTCTTGAAACAAAGTATTTCAAGTGGTATCAGAGGGAGGTTCCTCAAAATTTTACCTAATAGTCAGAGGATTTCTCCAAGGCAAATAATAGATAACAAGAATGGGTTCATGTGAAAATCAAAAGCAGTTTGGTTCTATGAAATTGCCCATATGCAGGAAAGAATCTTTTGGCATTTGGAAACAAAGGGTCAGACTATTTATGGAAGAATCTGATCCAAGAATTTATATCACAGTACAGGAAGGCCCCTTCATCCCAATGAAGGTTTCAATTCTTGATGCAAACATTCAAACTCCAAAGAGTTATTCAGAGATTACTAAGGATGAAATCATCTTGGCTATATTAGATAAAAGAGCTCAGAATATAATTGTAAGTGCCATAGATGATGCAACATTCCAGAATCTTGTGCACTGTAAAACTTCCAAAGAAATGTGAGATACATTGATTGTCTATATGGAAGGCACAAAAGATGTCAGAGAGGACAGAAAGTCTATGTAAAATCAAGAATATGAGAGCTTTAGGCAGAATAAAACTGACAACATAACTGAATGCTATAAAAAGTTTTTCAGAATAGTGAATGAACTGATGACATATAGAAGAGTCTTTAGTACTTATGAACTCAATGACAAGTTTCTTAGGTCCCTAACAAAGGATTGGGACACTAAGATACTTGTCATCAGGGAAGTGGCCAAACTGGCTGACACACCACCACCTACACTTTTTGGAAAACTGTGCAGCTTACTGCTAGGAAAGAGGAAGAGAAGGGCAGCAGATCTGAACATAAAGAAAAGTCAGTAGCCTTCAATGCTAAAGGCTCAAAGAAGGGTAGGAGAAAATCTCCTTCTCCACCTAGAAGGAGTACTGAAGCAGAAGATGGTGTTCCTGAAACAAGTACATCAGATAGTCATACATCTGATGAAGACTTTGCTGCCTTCACAAGACAATTCCAAAGGTTCATGAAGAAAAAGAATTGGAGAACCAGGCCTTCATCAGCACCTATTCCAAGGATGAATACTACAGGAAGAAGAAAACACCTAAGGAGGACAGGTATGCTTCTAAACCTGGTAAACAATTGAATTCTAAGATTGTGTTATTACTGCAACAGGTCTGGGCATGTCATAGCTGACTATCCTGACAAAAGAAAGGAGTCAAAGGACAATAAGAAGCAGCTGGCCAAAAGTAAGAAGGAAAAATCTCTTGTGGCTCAGAAGGAGAAGAGTTGGACAGACTCTTCATCTTCTGAATCTGAAGAAGAATAGGCAGAAGTATATGTTGGACTCTTCTCAACAAAAGAGGATTCTAGGGAACTAGAATTCCTACAGATGCTGAACTTTATAAATTGAGTGGAAGAATATTGCTGTAAAGGGCTGATGGCTCAATCTGAAGAAGATAAGTGCCAGGATCAGCCTGGACCAAGTGAGGTAAACAATTCACCCCTTGTATCAGATTACTTTACTAGAACAGAATTAGAAGCATTTTCTTCAAAAGATGTGGATGGATCTGAGTCTGAGGGGGATGTTCACCAACTCATTAATGAGTATGGTGGGTTGTTGCATGCTCTAAAGAAGAGAAAGTTTCTTGTTAAAGAGCAAGCCTAAGAGATTGAGTCTCTTAAGCTGGCTGCAGCAGTTTCAGCAAAACTGCTGGATCAAAAACTGAATGAGGTTTCCAAATTGAAAAACATTACAGTTATTCAGATGGGCACAATCTCATTCAAAGAGAATCATATCAAGAAACTGGAGGGAAAACATCAGCAAGAGAGAGAGCTAGTGGCAAAATTCTCTAAGCCAAAATCAGTCTTACCTTTGATAGATAATTTTGTTTCACAAAAAGGAAAGATTGGTCTAGGCTTCAAGGGAAGAACTAGGGCTACTAATTCTCATAGAAAAGGTAATGTCCCAGTTCGGCCTCAAGCTGTTAATCCCCCTATTTTCTTTAAGAAAGTAGTGAATCCTACTAACAGGTATGATCATGACATTACACATGGTCACTGTGAGCAAGAAAATTTCATGAGCAAGGGTGTTAATGCCAATAGACCAATCTATAGGCATGCCCATCATATTCAAGAGGAGTTCTTGAAGAATGTTGTTCCAGCACCAACACTTAATAAGTCTACTGACAACAAAGTAAGAAGGCTTGTACCTAAGAATAGGTATAATAGGTTTGAGTGTTGGTGTTGTGGCAAGGTGGGCCACTTTGCCATGGATTGCTGGTTTAACTCAAGTGTTAAATCCAAAAGTAGGATTCCTGTTAGATCAGTTACAGTATTTCAAACTAACAAGGACCTAGGACCCACTAGCAAGTTGGGTTCTAAGGGTAAGTGATTCATTATTTGTTGCAGGTGAATCCATGTAATCATACCCCTATATGGTATTTGGATAGTGATTGTTCCAGACATATGACTGGAATAAGGAGAATGTTGAGGGACTATGTGCCCATAAAGAATGGAATAAAAGTCATTTTTGGTGGATCAAAAAAGGGAATCATAAAAGGATTTGGTAACATTTCTTGTGATTCAATTACTATCACTAAAGTGGCTTATGTAAAGGATTTAAAACATAACCTGATTAGCATAAGTCAACTTAGTGATTGGGGTTATGATATTTCTTTCCTCAAAGCGGAGTGCCTCATAAAAAGGTCAAGTGATCAAGAAATCATTTTGACTGGCACTATGAAAGGAAATGTGTATTGCCTTAACCTAGAGTGTGAGTCTAACAACTCACCTATTTATTTGGTTGCAGGAGAGAAAGCTTCTTTGTGTGTCAAATGGCACAAGAGGCTAGCTCATCTGAACTATAAGTAAATTGGACTGCTGTTCAGCATAGGATTAGTGAGGAATGGTCCTCAAGTTCAGTGCATAAAATAGGGGGTGTGCTCAGCTTGCTAAAAAGGCAAGCAGACTAAGTCATCTTTTCAGTCACTTGACATCAAAGATTCAAAGAGATGTTTGTATCTCATGCATATGGATTTATTTGGTCCTATGTCATTCCATAGTCTTGGTAGGAAAGCATACACACTTGTTGTTATTGATGACTATTCAAGATTTACATGGGTTTTCTTCTTGAGGAAGAAATCTGAAACCCCAACTATTTTCCAGACTTTTGTTAGACAAATACAGAATGAATACAATAGTTCAGTGGTCCAAATCAGAAGTGACCATGAAACTGAATTTCAGTCTGAATATATGACAAAATTCTGTGAAGAACTTGGGATTCATCAGGAATTCTCTTCACCTAGAACTCTTCAGCAAAATGGTGTTGCTGAAAGAAAGAATAGGACTCTAATTGAAGCCAGTAGAACTCTACTGAATGACACTACTCTCCCTGAATACTTCTTGGCTGAGGCAGTAAAAAATGCATGTCATGTGCTCAATAGGGTTTCCATCAAAAAGAAACACAAGATGACTCCCTACCATATTTTAAAAGGCAGAAAACCAAACATATCTTATTTCAAAAACTTTGGTAGTAAGTGTTTTGTACTAATCAATGGTAAACACTACCAAACTAAGTTTGCTGCCAAATCCCTAGAAGGGATATTTGTTGGGTACATCAACCATAGTAGAGCATACAGGATCTACAACTTGACTACTCAAGTTGTAAAAGAATCTATACATGTTGTATTTGATGAGTCAATGTTTATTAACAGTAAATTGTCTAGTTCTTCAGTTAGTTCTACAGGTCTAACAGATAAGCTGGACAAGCTGACCATCAATGAAGATGTTCCTGCTAAACTGGATGAGGATAAAGATGCCAGCTATCTAGGGGGAGATCAAGTCCCTCTGGGTGAAGAAGAAAATATGGAGCATCAAGATGAGGAAACTGGAGATAGCCATAATGCTGACAGAATTCCTCCAGCAAGGAGACACCTGAAGGATCATCCAGCTCACCAGATCACTGGTGATGCAATTCAGGGTGTTCTAACAAGGAGCAGGTGTTCTAGCTTCCTGTCTCAGATAGAACCCTGGAAGATTGAAGAGGTCATGTAAGACACCAACTGGATTGATGCAATGCAAGAAGATCTCAGTCAGTTCAAAAGGTGTAAGGTCTGGGAACTGGTTCCAAAACCTAAGGATCACAACATAATAGGAACTAAGTGGATATACAGGAACAAGCTTGATGAGAATGGCACTATATTCAAGAATAAGGCTAGACTAATAGCAAAAGGCTACAGGCAAGAGGAAGGTATTGATTTTGATCAAACCTTTGCTCCTGTAGGAAGGCTGGGGGCAATAAGGCTATTCTTAGCCTATGCTGCCTATCAAGGGTTCAAAGTATATCAAATGGATGTGAAATCAACATTTCTGAATGGTGATTTAAAATAAGAAGTCTATATAGAACAACCCTCAGGTTTTATAGACTCTCACTTTCCTGATTATGTATATAGGCTTAGGAAAGCTCTATATGGTTTGAAACAAGCTCCAAGGGCTTGGTATGAAACCTTGTCTGCCTTCCTCATTGAGAATAAATTCTCTAGAGGAAAGATAGACAAAAATCTATTCTATAGGGAATCAAAAAGAACGATAATACTAGTCCAGATATATGTGGATGATATTATCTTTGGTTCAACTGAAAACAGCCTTTGTAAGAAGTTTGCCAAACTTATGCAAGGGAAGTTTGAGATGAGCAGTATGGGTGAGCTGAAGTTCTTTTTGGTACTTCAAGTTAGACAGACTGAGAGTGGGTTGTCCATATCCCAGTCTAAGTTCACCAAGGAGTTGATTAAGAAGTATGGTTTGGACTCAGCTTCTACAATGAAAACTCCAATGGGAACAAGTATGACTATATGCAAAGATAAAGCAGGGAAACCTGTTGATGAGTCTTTGTATAGAGGGATAATTGGCTCCCTACTATACTTGACTGCTAGTAAACCTGACATTATGTATGCAACATGTGTTTGTGCTAGGTATCAAGCATGCCCTAAGGAATCTCGTTATACTACAATTAAAAGAATTTTGAGATATTTTAAGGGCACACCTAATCTAGGCCTTTGTTACCCTAAGAATAGAGATTTTCTATTAACAGGTTTCTCAGATGAAGATTTTGTTGGATGCAAAGAAGAAAGAAAAAGTACCACAGGAACCTATCAGTTCCTTGGTGGGAGGCTGGTATCATGGAGCAGTAAGAAGCAAACCAGTGTAGCTATATCAACAGCTGAATCCGAATATATAGCTGCAGGTAGCTGCAATGCACAATTGATGTGGATGAAGCATCAACTAGAAGATTATGATATCCAGGTATGTAGAATTCCACTATTTTGTGATTCTACAAGTGCTATTTCTATTGCTAAGAATCCTGTATCACGCAGTAGGACCAAGCATATATAAATAAAGTTTCATTTTATCATAAAACATGTTGAAAAGGAAAATATTAGTCTAGAGTTTGTAAAAATAGACAATCAAATAGCTGATATTTTTACAAAACCACTGGATGAAACTAAATTCAATAATTTCAAAATTGAATTAGGTATGTTGAACCTAGAATAGGTTTACATAAGTTTCCATGAGTAGCATCAGTAAGCACCAAATTTCTCTTGAATTTGTCTAAGTACAAAGTTTGTGTCGACACACTCAGTATGTTGTGTCGACACAGGAAAAGGATGTGTCGACACAGAAACAGTATCTGTGTCGACAGGAGAATAGGTGTTGACACAACCTTGTCGAGACTATAAGTCGTGAGGATATTTGTGTCGACACAAAAAGTTGGTGTCGACACAACTCTGTCGTGACATAATTTTTCAGTGTCGAAACAGACGCAAGTATGTCGACACAGACTCAAGTATGTCGACACATAGATGTGTCGACTTAAAATATATTTTGTCGACTTAGACATTAGTATGTCGACACATAGTCATATCGACTTAACTTAAGTTCTGTCAAGACCTAGGTCATTTTTGTAGACACAAAAACTGATTTGTCGACTTAAGACCGACTTTTGATCTACCCCTGACTCAAGTACTATAAAAATGTGAATCCAAAATTTGGTCAACTACGCTATCAAAATTTTTGACTCTACACCTTCTGTCGACATAGACCTTCTCTTATCTTCTCCTCTAGCACTTATGTCAATGGCGCCAAACTAAGAAGACAAGGTTAATGAAAGTTACGAACTGGTTCGCGAAGGTTTCACAACTGCTTCTGACGAAATTCAGGGAGTTATTGCCCAAATTTCTGAAAATGGACTAGAATTTTTGGTCTCAGAACCGACCAAAATTTGGAAGAAGGAAGTCATGGAGTTCTACACAACCGCTTCATTGGACACTAAAGGAAAGAAAATCAAGGCATCTATTCAAGGTACCTAGGTGAAGCTCACTTTGAAATTAATCAGGAAAACACTAAATCTGCCATTGATTATGGATACAACGAAATTACTCCGTCCCAAATAACTGAAGCATTAAGCTGGTGTGAACTGAATCCCAGTAGTAAGATTGGTTCATCTATTAATAGAAAAGGGATGAATTCCCAAGGAAAATTTCTTTCAGAAGTAGTGGGCAAAGTGATTATCTGCAAAACAGGTGGACATGATCGGATTTCTTCCCACATATTCAATCTGATGGTGAGAATCATATTCAAGATAAACACTGGCTGGGCAGTAGTAGTGTTTGATAAACTACAAGAAGGAATAAAGAAACCTAACCTGGGAAGGATCCTTAGCCTATGCTTCACATCAGTAATACCAGATGTTCTGAAACAAGCAAATGGCTCTAAGATAAATCATATGAGAAAAATGGATGTAAGGATACTGTCAAGGTGGGACAGAGTTCTAACCAAGGAAGTCCCTTCTCCTCAGGAGCAAACTAACAAAGACAAGAATAAAAAGAAGGTGGTTGTACAGGCTGACTCCTCCAATGATTTTGAGGAGGAAGTGGTCTTCAGTTCTGATGAAGACTAGCCAAAACAAGATGTTCATGCTCAAGCAAAGGACTGTGAGCCCCAAGAGAAACAAATTGACTCTACTCTAGGGGAGAAAACCTAGAAAAAGAAACTTAGTTGCCTGCCCAAGGGGGAGGTATTGATGATGCTGTCCTGGATAGTGACTTAGCTGCAGACACAATAATGGATGTTGTATCTGAAATCAACACTACAGCTGAAGTAACTGATAAGAATGATGCTCAAAATGAGCCAGTAAGTATCCTCTCCACAGACTAGTGATGTATTATAGTATTCTCCTCAAAAATTGTTCAAAGGGACACTTTTGTTTACACAACAAAAGAGGTCTTTCAAGTGGTATCAGTCTTTTAAGTAGTTCTTTTAAAAAAACTAATCTTATTCCTTCTGAACAGATACAGTAGGAATTTACAATGGAAGAATTGTTTCCTGATCCTCTTACTAATAGGATTGAGGGGGAGGAAATTGAAAAAGAAAAGGAAATTCCAAGGACTAAGGGGGAGTTATCCAAGGATACTCCAGCTGAAAAGGAAACTGTTGATATTAAAAGTATATCTGAATCTTCTGAAGATGAAAAGCCCCATTGGCAAAGAGAAGAAAGCCGTCTGTGTTAAAGAAGAAGAGTTCTGGATATAAGAAAGTTTTATAAGTGGGAACTGCACTATCTACATCAAGCATGGACTTCAGTTCTTTACTGGTCCAGATGAAGATAAAATTAGATAATCAAAGGCAGGCTATAGAAAAATATGTGGATGAAACTCATAAGGAGTTACAGTTTCAGTTGGCCCAGGACATCAAATCCATTAGATTTGAAGTGAATCAACATAAGAAGGAGATGACAGATTGCTTCCATAAAGGAGGTAATGTTATGGTGTTCCTGGCCAAGCAATAACAAGATATCCAAGCTAAAGTGGATGAAATTGAAGTGAAGCAGGGATATGTACTGGAGAATCAGTTAAGGATGAATGAAAAATCTCAAGGATTCACATCATGAAATATTGACAAAGCTCACTAATTCTAGCACCACTCTGAAGGCTGAAATCTCCAAGCAAATCCAGAAAGATTTATCTTCTATCAAAGCCACATTTCAAGAATCTCAGGAGAAAATTAAAACTTTCCTGACAAAATTCAGAGCTTATTTTAAAGAGGGAACTGAATATATAACTGATCAAGTCAGATTCCAGAAAGAAGATATAAGAGATCATGTTGCAAGAGAAGTCATAAAGGGGGAGAGATTACTAGTCAAAGCCAGCTCTGACCATGCTAAATGGACTACCAATAGCATCAGAGTTACTCTTGGATATCCTCTTCTTTGTGATGATGCTAATGTAACTGAGTCTGGGATACAACCTGAATATTTTGAAGGAGATCAGCCTGAAGTTGCTCAGGTGATCTACCCCCAGCTGATTTTGAGATGATTCAAGAAGAAGTGCTGAAAATGTATAGTCCTCCACCAGAGGCACAAAATATAATTCTGGAAAAGGTTGAAATGTCAAAAACTGCATTAGAAGCTCAGAAGGAAGATCAACTTTCCAAGAAGAGATTCAGAGAGCAGGCTGATCTGAAGCCAGATTTTGAGTAGTGGAGCCCAACTTCTAGAAACATCATACTTACTGCCTGGAAAGCTGTAAAGGATAAACCCATGATAGGGGTAAGTGGTATTTTGAACAAGAGTAGAATAAATATCATGCAGGACAAGAAGAAATTCTTCAACATAGAATAAGTTCTAAGGCTGGGAAGCTACCTGCTAATGCTCAAGAGCCAAGCAAGTACTTCCCCAAACCTTTCCACTATTTTGAAAGATAGAAGATCAAGGCTGAAGCATTAAATAAGAAAGCTCTAAAAGGGAAAAAGCAAGTTGAGGTTGCTGAACCTTCTGTGCCGGCTAAAATCATATCTGGCAAAGGAATAGTTATTAATGAGCCTAGTCAGTAATAGGATTACTAGGTTTATGTAATAGAATAATGTACTATTTTGTTTCTTTTGTTCTATAAGAAATTCATGTAAACCAAAGTTTTTTCTGATTAATGAAATCTGTTTAAGTATTAAGTGTTTGTTGTTTACAATGATTATGTAATAACCTCCTCTTAAATATTTTTACTTCTATTAAATTTTTTTTATTTTAAGAGATGTAAATCTTTGACTAAGGGTTATGACTTCTCCAAATAGGGGGAGATTGTTGGGTACATTGGAAAATGTGTACTAGATTGTGAGAAGCCACAACTTAGTCAATGATATGCATCAATGTGTATTTGATAGAAGTTTGAGTTTCATTGTGCAGGTTTAAAAATTTAAAGGGAAATTTTCCAAGTACAAGTGTCGACACTTGTGAAGAAACTGTGTCGACACTCAAGGAGAACTGTGTCGACACTCAGGCAAGCTGTGTCGACACACAGGAGAAATGTGTCGACACTTATGGAGAAGCTATGTCGACACCCAACTACTATGTCAACACTCAGGCAAGCTGTGTCGACACACAGGCAAATTGTGTCGACACTCAGGGAAGTTGTGTCGACACCCAGAATTTGTGTCGACACTTATAAAAAAAGCTGTGTCGACACACAAAGCTATGTCGACATCCAGAATTGTGTCGATAACTTAAAACATAATTGTGTCGACACTTAAAATAGAAGACGAGCCAACACTCAGGAGCTATATCGACACCTGAAGCAATTGTGTCGACACACAGGACTTGTGCGACACACCAAATCTCAAGAGGCTGTGTCGAGTTCAGAAGTAATTGTGTCGACACACAGGACTTGTGTCGACGCACACTCAACACCATTTTTACAAACACTCAACACCAACTCTCTGTAACAGAAATGTCGAGATAATAAGTTGTTGTGTCGACACACAGGACTTGTGTCGAAACATACAACATAAGCAGTGTCGAGAAGCAGAAGTATGATTGTGTCGACACTTGGAGTAATTGTGTCGACACCATGAAGACTTGTGTCGACACTTAGTGTATATGTGTCGACACATGTGAAGCTGTCTGCTGAGTGTTGTGTGCTGAGTTGAAAAGACATTGAAGAACCTGGTGACATGACTGGTGACTTGACAGTTGTCATAACTAACCGGTCTGACACCACTATCAGAATTATCAGAAGTTTTCTATGAACCGAATCAGCCGGTAACCATGAAGCATACTCTTTATAAGAGACAGGTCAGAAATGACAAAGAGATGAACAACAACGTGAGGCATAAATAAGAAGAATTCTGACAGATCAAGGGCTGTCTGTAAGAAAGATTCAGAGTTCTATCTGAATTTAAGGAAGAAGCTGACTGAAGGTCAACTTCAAGAGAAGATCCATTGTCCTAATCAAGAAGCTTTGAAAAGCTAAGTTAGGTTGGATCATAAGGATCAGTCTATACAAGAACTGATCAAGAAGACAACATCAATAGAGAAATCTAACTGGTGAAGTTTTCAGATACTTATTACTCACAAATTCTTGTAGGATCTATTGTTAGATCTGAGATTGTAAGCCTAAAATTAAAAAGGCTAAGGTAGGTCAGTGTGCCTGAGGTAGGACTTGTGGAAAGTCTTAGTTGTAAGCCTAATTATAAAGGCTGAGGTAGGGTTGAGGCCTGAGGAAGGATTCAGGTAAGAATCTAAGGTAGGACTTGTGTAAAGGCTGAGGTGTTGGAACCATTTTGGGTTCTGAGTTTATAAGATCTACGGATCCGAGCCAGTGGAAGGAAGTTAGGCTGAATCTAGTTATCTACTGTATAGGCAAAGGGGGAAAGTGGATGTACCCATATCTTGGGGAACCACTATAGATCTGGTATTTGCTGTATTGTATTTAATTTCTGTAGATAGAATTATTCTGTGCTAAAAGAAGTTACAAATTTATGTTTGCCTTAAAATAAAAAAGACACAAAAAGATTAGAACCTATTCACCCCCCACCCCCTCTAGGTGTTTAGGCTCTTGAAACAAAGTCTTTCACTTGGGCTTTGTTACCCTAAGAATAAAGACTTTCTACTAACAGGGTATTCAGATGCAGATTTTGCAGGTTGCAAAGAAGACAGGAAAAGCACTACTGGCACATGTAAGTTTCTAGGTGTTAGATTGGTGTCATGGAGCAGTAAAAATCAGACTAGTATGGCAATTTCAACTGCTTAGTCAGAATATGTTGCTGTAGGCAGCTGCTAAGCTCAGCTATTTTGGATTCAACATCAACTTGAAGACCATGGTCTCAAGGTAAGTAGAACTCCATTATTTTGTGATTCTACAAGTGCTATTTCTATTGCAAAAAATCCTGTTTCACATAGCAGAACTAAGCATATAGAAATTAGATTTCACTTCATTAGAAATCATGTTGAAAAAGAAGATATATGTTTAGAATTTGTTAATACTAATTATCAGTATGCTGACATATTCACAAAACCCCTAGATTAAACCAAATTCAATAATTTCAAAATTGAATTAGGAATGCTGAACATAGAATAGAATGTCAAAATTGACAAAGTAATTTTGTGTCGACACACAAAGTAATCTTAGTCGACACATAGTAGTCTGTGTCAACAAATAGTAGTCTATGTCATCACATAGTTGTCTGTGTCGACACATAGTAGTTTGGTGTCGACACCATTTCAACATTGTAGACACATTATGTTTCTTTTAGTCTGCCTTTTCACCTTCCGTGTTTTAGAAACATATAAATAGGTCGCAAACAAACCCTATCAACACGCTCTCCATATTCTCGAGACCAAATCCCTGTGTCGACAAGCACTTCTTCTTACTAATCACAACCATCTTTCAATCCCAATGGCTCCCAAACATGACGATAACATTAACGGCGGTTATGAACTCGTTCATACCGCCTTTGACAGCGCAGATCAAGAAATCCAAACTTTGATTACCCTAATCACCGAAAATGGATTAGAATTCCTTGTGTTAGAACCAATGAAAATTTTGAAGAAGAAAGTTCTGGAGTTCTATGATGTTGCGACACTGGATTTGACTGTACTAAAGATAAAATCCTCTGTTCAAGGAACAAAGGTCAAACTCACCTTGAAGAGTTTACGAAAGACTCTACACCTGCCGAGAGTTCTATAAGAAGATGAAGTCCAATTTTCAAATACCAGGGAAGATCTCCAATGGTGTGGACTGGATCCCACCACTTAGATTGGATCTTCCATAAACAGGAAAGGGATGAATTCCAAAGGAAAATTTCTTTCAGAAATAATAGGAAAGGTAATATTGAGCAAAACTGGGGGACATGATAGGATCTCTGCCCATATGTTCAGCCTTATGACCAGAGTCATCTTCATGATCAACACCAACTGGTCTGCAGTTATCTTTAAAATGATAAAATAAATCATCAAGAAACCTAACCTAGGGAGAATACTAAGTCTCTATCTCGCTGAGACCATACCTGAAGTGATGCACCATAGAGCAGTATCAAAAATCAATCACATAAGAAGGATGGACTTAAGAATTCTCTCCAGATGGGATAGGGTGCTCACAAAAGACATTTCTACATCACCAAAGCAACTGCCCCAGCAAAAGAAGAAAACAACACCAAAAATACCTGAATCTTCTAGTGATTCAGAAGAACAAGTAATCTTCAGTTCAGATGAAGAACATCAAGAGAATGCTCAAGACAATACAGATGGTGGTAAGGTACATGGGGACCAAATACCTGAAAGCACCATCCTCCTAGATCAATTTCAGGGGGAGCCTCATCCTGTGCAAGAGCCCACTCAGTTAGAGAGTGAAGTGGCTACTACGACATTTCTTGAGGTATTGCATGGTCTTAATCAAGCAGCTATACAAACTGAGTCTAATACACTATCTGTGCATTCAAATGATGTTGAACAGACAAACCAAGACAACATCCAAGCACAGGATCTAGAAATGAAAAACACATTATCACCTACTGTTGTTCAATCCACTGCTCAAGAAACTTGTGCTCCATCTATCCACAGTCAAATAGAATTCACTCTTGAAGTGCTATTTCCTGAGGTTCAGGAAGTTAGGACTGAGGGGGAGCTTCCTAGGACTGAGAAGGAGCTGCCCTCTAGTCCTAAAGAGACAGTTGATATAACAAGCTCCTCAACATCTGATGATGAAAAAGCATCTAATGTTAAAAGAAGGAAATTAATGGTTGCTAAGAAAAGAAGCCTAAGCTATAAGAAGGCCTTGAAGACTGTTACTCCTCCACAAGCCCCAGGAGTTGACTACAGCTCACTGCTGGTGTCTCTATAGGTTAAATTGGATGAACAGAGAAGTGCAATCAAGAAATATATGGATGAAAGACCAAAAGAACTTCAGTTCACCTTGGCTCAAGACATCAAATCCATCAGATTTGAAGGCAATCAGAATAAGAAGGAAATGACAGCTTGCTTCCATAAGGGACATAATGCTGTAGTCTATCTAGCACAGCAGCAACCGGAGGTCAGGACATAGATAGATGATCTCGTGGTCAAGCAAGGATATGTTCTGGAAAATCAACTAAGTATGAATGATAATCTAACTGAATCACATCATGTGATACTTACTGAATTACAGAAGACAGCCACAACATTAACTGAATAAAGGGCTAAAGCGAAATCAGAATTTGATCAGAAACTTAAGGAAGATTTAGCCACCTTCAAGACTGCTCTTCAAACATCTCAAAGTATTATCTCTTATTAGCTAACAAAGTTCAAGGCTTACTATAAAGAGGGCACTAATTACTTGGCTGATCAAGTTAGATTTCAGAAAAATGATCTTAGGGATCATATGGTGAGAGAAGTCCTAAAGGGGGAGAGGTTATTAGTCAATACAGGCTCTAATCATGTTAAATGGATCACTAATGCCATCAGAGCCATTCTTGGATATCCTCCTTTATGTGATGATAATAATACAACTGCATCTGGCATCCAAGCAGCAGGTTATGAAGGCGGTCAGCAAGAGGTGGCTCAAATCATATATCCCCTTCTGACTTTGAGGGTATTCAACAAATGGTACAACAGATGTATATCCCTTCATAAGATGCTTAGAATGTAATTATTGAGACAGTGGAAATGTCTGAGGCTGCTTTGAAGAAAGAACAAGAAGCTCAGCTTTCTAAGAAAAGATTTAGAGAGCAGGCTGAGTCAAAGCCAAATTTTGAATGATGGAGTCCTACATCAAGGAACATTATACTTACTGCCTGACAAGCTATCAAAGACAATATGCATGATAGGGGCCAGTGGTATTCTTAATAAGAATGGACTAAATATCAACAAAGACAAGATGCTATATATCAGTTCAGGAAGAATCACAAAGCTGGGAAGGTACCTGCTACTGCTGTTGAGCCAAGCAAATACTTTTCTAAGCCTTATCACTATTTTTAAAGACAAAAGATTAAGACTAAAGAGCTCAAGAAAAGATATCTGAAAGGAAAGAAGCCAGCTGAAGACACTGCACCAAGTGTACAAGCTAAAATTCTATCTGGCAAAGGAATAGTTATCAAAAAGCCTGACCAGCCTTAGAATAGTTTTACTAGATTTTAAATCTGTGTAAATCTATGTAATGTCTTGAACTAAATCTTTGTAATTCTGAACATTAATTGACTTAGTCTTAAATCGGTTTTTGTATACATAGAATCTGTTGATGTTGTTCATTATGTTTTAATATATTCTCTGAGATTAATGTTACATGCAATGTTTTTATTATTACTCCTGTCTCTGAAATTATGTTGACATCATAATCTTTATTGTTATTATAAGTGATGTATATCATTGACTAAGGGTTATGACTTCTCCAAATAGGGGGAGATTGTTAGGTACATTGGAAAATGTGTACCAGATTTGGAGAAGCCTAACTTAACTCAATGATATTCATCAATGTGTATTTGATGGTATTTTAAGTTACTTTGTGTAGGTTAAGAAATTTCAAAGGAAATGTTCTAAGTATAAGTGTCGACACTTGTAGAAAGCTATGTCGATACCATAAGACAGATAGTGTCGACACATGGTACTTGTGTCGACACACAAAAAATCTGTCAACAACAATTGTGTCGACACACAGGACTAGTGTCGACACACATATGGATTATGTCTATAGCAATTGTGTTGACACACTGGGCTTGTGTCGACACATTCCAGAACTCAATCAAGACTATAAGCTGTGTCGACACACAGGACTTGTGTCGACACATTATATAGAAGCCATGTCAAGAAGCTGTGTCGACACTATGGGAGCTGTGTCGACTTGACCAGGGATTGTGTCGACACTTAATCTATTTGTGTCGACACATATGAAGCAATGACTCGACACTTTGCTGACTTAGACAAAGACTCATGGAATGACAGGTGACTTGACAGGTGTCATGATCAACGAGGCTATTGCAAGTATCAGAGTTGTTAGAAGTTTGTTATAAACCGGATCAGCCGGTAACCTTGGAGAAAGTCTATTTAAAGACATATTCTATCATCTGACAGAGGGAGAACTTTTTGGGAAACCAAAAAAAAAGGTCATAGAGCTGGAAGTATCCAAGTGAAGAAAGAGACAATCATTAGCAAGTCTCTAAGAGCAAATCAAGATCAAGTTTGCAAGGAGAATTCAGATTAAATTCTGAAGAGTAGAAGGAAGCCGATTGAAGATCAACTTCAAGAAGATCAACCTTACTTTGTTCAGATTCAAGAAGCTTTGAAAAAAGCTAAGACAGGTTGAAACTAAAAGTTGTCAGATTTATCAAGAACTGACCAAGAAATCTACTACCCTTTCTCTCTCTACTTGGGTGAAGGTTTCATATATCTTATTTTCATTTTACTGTAGGGTCTTTTATAGATCTGAGTTGTAGGCCTGGGTAAAGGCTATGGTAGGGCTGCGTGCCTGAGGTAGGAAAGTTGTCTCTCTGAGTTGTAAGCCAAAATCTATAAAGGCTGAGGTAGGGCAAGGGCCTGAGGTAGGAATGTGGATTCACTCTGAGTTGTAGGAACCATCTTAGGGTCTTGAGCTGTAAGATTTGAGGATCTGAGAAATAAAAAGGGAGTTAGGCTGAATTTAATTCACTGCTAGATAGACGATGGGGGAAAGTGGATGTACCCATCATTTGGGGAACCACTATAAATCTGTGTGCATTCTGTGATTGGTTGTGGTAGTTTAAATGTTGTGCTGTGATAGGTACTGATGATATAGTCTAACTTGCATGAGTTATCTGTCTAAGTATTAAAAAGAATTAAACCTATTCATCCCCCTCTAGGTGTTTAGGATATCTTGAAAACCAATTCTTTCAATTACAAAAAGGAGAACTATCGCCAACGGTAAAGTTATCGCGTTGTGGTAGCTTTAGATTATATAACCTTTGGTTCAGATCCAGATCTGCACACCTTCTAACTTCCACTCACTGTTGATGACATTCCCCTTCCCTGGAGCTCTTCTTCTTTGCCTTAAGGTACTCTCTCTCTCTCTCTCTAATTTATTGTATTTTGGATTTTAGATCTATAGTTTTTTATTTCACGTGTTTTTGGGCGCGATCACCGACAATTTGTGAGCTAATAGTGCATTTTTTTTCTAATTTTTGCTACGGATCATCACCGTTTTAATGGATCTGGCTTGTGTAGGTTCGACTTTTGCATATTTCGTATTTTCAAGTGGCCAATTTGCCTAAAAATCACGTTTTTGGTAAGATTTGGAGCCAGAATCTGATCTGTGTTGCTTTCCGTGATTTTCCATGTTGGATGTTTTTTTTCTTTTTAGATCTTGGCTACTATCTCGGATCTACTCTTCATAAGCATGGATTTATGTTTTGTACTGCGTTTTGGAGAGGATTTAAACCAAAAATGGAGTTTTGAAACATATCCGGCGGAAGAGGACGAAGTCAGTTCGTCATGCTACCGCCAGGCGGTAACAAATTAACGCCCGACGGTAGGAACCAGAGGCTGGTTTCAATTTTTGTTTTGTTAATTTTGGTTATCCCCCTTCTAATAGATTTTATTAAACAGTTTAACGATTTATTTTCAGGATATGGCTTCATCGAGTTCCCAGTCTGCACGCCGCAACTTTTCCAAGAGGTCCCGGGTGCCGGTCTTCACTTACCCCTGCAATAGATGATGTAGATGTGAGCATTCCAATGATTATAGATATTGATGATCGATATGCTCATATATATGAGTACTTGGAGAGATTGGGTGTGCTTGTAGTGATCTCATCTGGTTCCCATTCTCCTCGGCCCTCACCCGAGAGTTTTACGATAACCTCCGGGATCCCGCTCTGACGAGCCTAGGTGGCGGTGTTCAGTCCTGCATTGCCACGGAGATAGTGACAATAACCCATGCAGATCTCGACAGTAAATACTTCTGGACCCCCAACTGTCCAGTCCTCGACAACGTGGAGTCCTTTAGATTTACTAGGAACTAGAGGGAGATGAACAAGGTTCTTCACGGTGTGGAGGGGCATTCAGTCTCTTCACCTCAATGGATACACTCACTCCCGACGCCTGCATCATCCAGGATATCATATGTCACTCCCTCATGTTCAAGGTTGGGGACACCAGGAAGATCATGACCCAGCTGTCAATAGTGATGTACTGTAGCCTGGCCGAGAAGTCATTCAGTGTCTCGGATCTCATTCTTTTTATGAATCGCTACACTTTTCGTCTGAAATCCCCTGACCACCTACAGGTGAACATACTATCTCTGGGTGGTTTGATCCAGATTGTCCTGATAGAGAAGTACCAGGCCATCGACTGGTCAGTCTACCCAATAGACAACTACCCGCTGATCTACAGGGTAGGTGAGATTCCTCCTTCCTCACAGACACGAGCACCTCCACCGCAGCCACCAATACACCGTGTAGGGTCCCTAAGGGAAACCAACTGGGATATTTGTGGCCTGGTGGAGGAGCAAGTTTGGGAGATCAAACAGAAATGAAGGAGGTGAAGGGGATGAAGAAGATGCTCAAAAATATCATGGGCAAGCTCAATATTTCTCCCACTTCTTCAGAAGAGTAGCATATTATATGTATTATTCATATTTTATCAGTTCTAGTTTTTTATCATGTGATGTGTTAAGTGCTACCTCTATAGTCATTGTGATTTTCTGATGTCATGCTTTAATTAGTTTGATATTTTAATCTTATCGTGCTAACTCACAACAAATATCAACAGAAGAAAATACACTGCGTGCTAGACTAAAGTGTATTTACATAAAAATTTTAGTGAGCATATCGTGGAGTACAGACTCTAAAAAAACAACAAACACAAAATAGTAAAAATAGAAAGAACATTGAGCATATCGCGATGTAAATTATCGAGAAATTTTGGTTTGATTAGTTTCTACAACACGCAATTTGAGGATATTATTTGATAAAAGATTTAGGTATCCAAAATGGAACAGGGGTGGCGGTTCCTTTGGGTACCCAAACATAGCGTGGTACACCTTGCGAAGCTGACGGTGAATGGGTCCTTTTTGAGTGGAATGGGTGCGTGAAAGTATCTAGCGTTTACCTAAATCACCTAGAGGGGGGTGAAAAAGTGATGTTTGCGTATTTTTGCAGAATAAAAATTATCTTAAAGAACAAGCACACAAACGCAGAGATTTTATAGTGGTTTCCCGAGTTGGGTATGTCTACTGTCCCGCCTCGCCTATCTCCCACGAAGGGCAGATTAGCTACTTCACCAAACTCAGATTTCGTCAAATCTTACACCTCAGAGTCGCAACTCCTACACCTTGGAGACGACGCTCCTACAACTCGGAGAACAAACTCTCCTACAACTCGATCCGCAAATCGGATCTACAACCTCGATCCACAACCGGATCTACTCTCTCGATCTACAAACAGATCTACAAATCTCGAAGAAAAAAAAATCTCCTAAAATATTCAAAATGATATTATAATAATAACACACAATTACAAGTCTTTATCTGATGTTCTTGGAAGGGTTGATCTTAAATCTCGGAGAACTAGGAAACTTGAAATCTTTAGATCTTGAACCTTGATCTTCGACCAAAAAGGAATGGAATAGATTAGATCTTGAACGAAGACACGATCCAGTCAAAGAATTCGTCGAAGAAGAAGATTGCTCAATGTCGCGGCAAATCGGAAGGATTTCGCGAAAAACGTATGCGGCGGCCGACGGGTTCTGTATAGGGAAGATCTTGAAATTCAAATGGGAAATTAGGTTTTGGATCCGTATTGATTTCGATATTACCCTAGGTATATATAGAGAGAAAATTGAAACCAAACAGCTATAAAATGTTTCTGAAAACGAACCCTACAAAAACACTGTGCATGGACGACGGCTTCGAACCAGAGAAAATTGGGAAAATCGGCCTAAGGTAAATTCGGTGGAATTCGTCGAATATCATATATTATTCTCGCTTAATATAGTGATTATATACTCCGAATATGCCTTAAATAAAATTTCAGAAAAGTCGACATATGGCTCGACATACCCGGCAAGTTTTGCCTGGGATACTCGTCGAATTCGGCAAGTATCGCTAATGATACTCGACAAATTCAGCGAGTATCGCAAGTGATACTCAGCAAATTTGCCTTGGTGAATTTCTAGAAATCTTGAGAATTTACCCTAAGTATATACGACAAATTTGACGGGTATCGACATGCATATATGACAAATTTGGCAAGTATCATGGGGATACTCGACAAATTCGACGTGTATGACTCACCATACTCGCCGAATTTTACTTTGGTTAAATTCTTCAATTCCGACTCCCGATCTTTGACCTTCCTTGATCCTTCTCCTATACTTGTGATAGAAGTTGTAACGACCCGGCCCACGGCAACCAGCCGACCCCAAGCATCGATACAGGGCTACAACCCAAGCACCCCAAAGCCTCTTGCGTCTGTTTATTGGCCGCGCACATTGTTGGCGTTGGGTCTTGAACCCGCAACCCTTCATAAGGATTCTTAATACCACTCCTCATCACCAACTGAGGAGTGGTATTAAGACTCCTTATGAATGGTTGCGGGTTCAAGACCTAACGCCAACAATGCGCGCGGACGATAAACAGGCGCGAGAGGCTTTGGGGTGCTCGGGCTGCAGCCCTGTATCGACGCTTGGGGTCGGCTGGTTGCCGTGGGCCGGGTCGTTACAAAAAAGTGCACTTTTCCCAATAATTTAATTATATCAGAGTACGGGAAAATACGCATTGTGATGCCACTCCATGCAGGGGATAACTGCAGACGCTTAGGCAAGACTCCAAACTCTACTGTTTAAAAGAAAACATAAGTTATTATGACTGAAATCCAATTTAAATTAAGAAGGAAGTAGTATCCCTCGGCTTAGTGGATCATCTAGTCCACGATTCAAAAATATAATTTATACCCTTGCGGAAGATACTCGTTTTAAATTGACTCTAACATCCTATATGAGTATAAATGTCCCTGAGGAACAACTCATGCAAAGCAGACTCTAGATTTATAAAAAGTATAAGAAAAAGTCTTTACGCTAATCAGGAAAATAGTGACTTAATTTTAAAAGAGGTTGCATGGATGCTTTACTAATAATAAGTTTTTGTAAGCTTAAAAATATATAACATGTAGTCCTAGCAATAAATTATCCCCGAGAGCAAGTAATCCAAATCAAAGAAGAAGAAAACAACATCAGTTAGCAAGTGGAAAAATCAACAACTTTGTGGGCGTCAACAATCTGACACGAACCCACAGTATAATAATATGTCTGAACTAGGAAAAGAAAATTGAACGACAACTACCTCGCTATGGTAAGGTGCAAAACCACAACCGACACTACCGCTAAGAGAGTCCAAAACCAGCTCCACTACCTGCTACGGCTCTGAACCTAAGGCATTCCAAAAAAAACAGAACGCCTCAGCAAGTAGGTACAAATGGTGGTAGAAAATTAAGCAAAAGTAAACAAAGGTCATAAGGGGTACCGACCAAAGATCAAAATAATACTTACATAAAGTACGAAGTAAGCATCAAACAGGAAAAGAACACGTACGTGAATCATCATGTACATCGTATACACACCATATGCACAAGGCAATAAGGTGATGAATATGAGTAAATCATAAGAAAGAAAATTCATAACCTTTATTAGCTACTTGTGATCACTCTACCTAAAAACACGGGCGAGATGGTCACTTAGCTGGACACACCCCACACAAAGATTAAATCTGTTTAACTGCGGAAGAGATTCATACACTCCACCATACACCGCAGATGCCCAAAACACCGGTAGAGTTCCAAAAGGTACTAATAAAGGAAACAACCTTGCGGAGGTGGGTACGCCCACTAACTCCCGAAACCAAGGAAAAACCAAAGAAACCACAACACCAACATCTCGGGACTTGGCACATCGGATTCTACATGACATTTTTAGATTAAAGACACGGTTGATCAACCTTTAGAAATGATTTACAATCCTATATAGACACTAACACATCCAATAACGATAGACGAAACAATTTAATTCACCGATAAAACATTCTAAGGACGATTATACGCACCAAGTCAAGATCAAAATTACCATGACCAGATTTTATAATTTTGAGTGATCTTCAAGAAGGATTAAACATAACTATAGTTTGGAAAGACGACTCAAAAAGGCAAGAAAATTAAGGAACAAAGGCATAACGGTTACCATCAAACCGGACAAGGAACAACGAAGGAAAACCACCACTTGCCTTGGTTGTACCGGAAAAGTTCTCTAAATCGCTCTGCGTCGTAGATCGGGGCAAAAGAACATGGGAGAAGTTGAGATCTAGACAAAAATGGTGGAAAAAGGGGTTAGGGCCGAAAACCCCTAATGATAAAACTCAAGGAATGGGGAAAAATTTACCACGATAGCGTAGCTCTCGGCGAGAGCTTTCCAGATCTATGTTCGGTTAAAGATTTCGAGCACCGTCGACGGCCACCGGAAGTTTAACGAAAAAAGAACTCTCTCTCTCTCGCTCACTGCTCTGGTTTGGAAGAATAATATCGGATAATATGAAGTTCGGTTCTAAAACCTAAGTTTAAGAATATATATATATATATGTTTATAAAAAGTTCTGTCAAAAACGGGTTATTACGAGCAGTTTTGCGGGAACCAAAAATAAAGGTCTACAATGGCTCCAAATTGAAAAGTACCCAACATTATAGTTGTAGATCTCGTCGAGACAAACAAATTTCATGTTGACCATTTTTTCATACGACATCGTTTTGACCCTCAAAATGGTGCCCGAACTCTGACTGCACAGAACCACTCGAGTGAAATAGGTCTACTCGAGATGGAGAAGTCTACTCGAGATGGAGACTCGAGAGGGAGGTATCTACTCAAGATGGAGACTTGGGAACTCAATATAATCATCTATAACTCGAGAGGATAGGTATAGAACTCGAGTGGATTACTTCTACTCGAGATAAAAGACTTAGAACTCGAGTGGATCAAGTCTACTCGAGTTAGACATGAGCTGCTTCGGGAAAATTGCAAATAGGGGTCTAAGATGGGTTCAAATCGAAAAGTGGTCAACTTAAAATTTGTAGATCTTGTCGATACAAACAAATTTAATGTTGTCCATATTTTAGTATAACAGCGTTTTGACCCTCAAAACGGTGCCCAAACGCAGACTTGCACGGACTACTCGAGTGGCAGCATGAACCACTCGAGTTCCAACATGACCTACTCGAGTAACATTATATTACTAGAGTTCCATCTTGCATTACTCTAGTAGTAGCTTCATTTACTCGAGTAGCAGCTCATTACTCGAGTTCCAACATGAATTACTCGAGTGGTAGCTCGACATACTCGAGTAGCAGCTCATCACTCAAGTTGCAGCAGAAAAACAAAAATAGGGGCTCAATATGGCTTCAAATCAAAAAATGGTAAACATAAAAGTTGTAGATCTCGTTGAGACGAACAAATTTTATGTTGACAATTTTTTTGTTAGACGCCGTCTTAACCACGAAAAAGGCACCCGAACGTAGACTGAACAGGACAACTCGAGATGTAAACAGTAATTTACTCGAGAGAACAGAAATCACTCGAGTACTTCAAAGCAGAACATCAAATAAAGAACAGTGCTGGAATAGTGAGTTTTACAAATATACCAGAAATCGAAATATAGAGATGAATAGTACCTTTCATTTTTGAATAGTACTTTAATATTAAATTATACATATTTATATATTTTTGAACAAAGAAAACGAGTTCAAAACGGAGGCCCAAACGCGCGCCGAATTAAATGAAACTCACGTCGTAGGCGAACACTGACGCTACGATTCCAACGGCAAAGCCTAAACCTAAATCTAACGAGCCATTCCCGAGATATAAATTTTCCAAGTACGTAATGAACATAAATTAATCAAAACTTCAATCGCGCGCCAAGACTCCAAAAATGCTCGGATTGCGATAAAACTTGACGTGCAAGTCCAAAATTACTCAACTTAAATCTCAAATGCAAAATTGCTGATTACAGCGAAAATTCAAGAAATCAGCCGACTCGACCGGACAAACGCGAAAATGCCTTAACGGTGTTGCGCCGTCAACTCGACGTTAAAAGTAACGGCAATATGTCATAAATATGAAGATACCAAATCCAATAAAATCATCAAAATAATCAGGGGCGTTACTGAAGTATACCCCAATAGAGAGATTACACGTAAGTCAACACATTGGCCTTCATAATGAAGAATTACATTATATAGTTCTGTTTTTACTGACCCGCTGTAACCTGACATTGGTGTGTACTTGGCATTGTAAACCTACAATTACATTACTAAAATGCAATATAAAATACAAACTCTATTCATCTTAGTTTGACTGGACCCATCTTCAAATCAGGGTTATTGTGGATGCAATACCCAACAATCTCCCCCTATTTGAAGAAGTCAAAATCGTACAAGCTAAGGCGAATTACACATACAAATTTTAATTAAATTAAGACACGAACAGATCAAAGAAACGAAATGACATGCATTCTAGGACTATAGATAAATCATATATATAAATATATACATATATATACATATATATATATATATATAATGTTTAAGATTAGGGAGGGCATCCTAGAACACACAACAATGAAATATATATAAGAATCTATGTAAGACCCCCCCCCCTCCCAAAACACAAGAAACGGCACGAGAGGGGTCTTATGCCCAGAACAGCCACCTTGTGGTAGCACTAACACTCGGGCAAGCCTGTACCATAAGACGCCTATTTTACCGGCTACAACAAATATCAATATATATATGCCAACCCGACCAATATAATATAAGAAATCAAATCAACCCAAGCTATAAGTCCAAAAATTCAGTAATAGAGAAGCCAAAACATGCTTCTATAAGATCAGAGTACAACTATAAAATTGCCCCGAAGGGCTATAATAAAACCCTCATATACTCACGTATGCAACAGACGGTAGTGACGGCACCATCCCATCAGGCCCGGTCGTCCTGGCCTGGCTGATCGGCTCCATGACCTGCTGTTCCATCTACGGGATTTCCTCCTAAAAAGGAAGACGTTGCAACCGTTAGTCATAAAGACTAAGTGGCTTCACATCCGCTCCCCCGACGACTCCTCAGCACCGGGCGGAGAAATAGACAGTGTACAATATATATATATAAGCAGGAGTATAAACAAGCAAGTGGTATAACATGTAATAAGATATTCTAACATTTCTACCATCTATCACAACAAATGAATATAGAGTTATAACAGAAAGAAACTCAACTTATATGGATGCCCATACAAGCATATAAGTTGAGGGTCGTTCAGTAGTAAGTAACTCATCGTATAGGATTTCTCATACAAACTTATACGATGAGGGTCTTGTGTATGTAATGAGGTGCAATGTTATGTATGCGATGCAATGACACACCCATGATCACGCACATGCAGTTGCTATGTCGACACAGACTAGTAGTTCCCACTTTTCGAGCAGGTAGCTAACCTCTCAGGCGCCAACCGTCGTGGCTAGACGGTGATAGTAGAATATGCACTTCTACTACTAAGTGGGTATCCACACTACTTCACTTAGGCCTCTATACGGCTCAATGCTAAGAACACAACAGTGGAGCCCATGCGTACTACGGCCCTGCAGGTTCTCTTGGGTAGATGTGCACAAAGATCCTAGCCCCAAACTGGCCTATGCGTGACACGGAAGGAACCTAAGAAATAAGCACAAGGGTCAGGCCCAACCGTTCAATTGGTATGGATAGCGCCCCGGGACATGAACACCGAGGTACAAGCCCAACCTCCCAAAGTATATCTTTCAACTCCCATCGGTGTGACGATTAGCGAGCCCGTAGACCTGACACACTATCCTTAACCTAGGATTACGACACCGCGTGTCGACTCACACCGCATGCAATTCCACAACACCGTGGCATGGAAGGAGCCTCGGAGAAAGCACGAGGACCAAGCCCAACCATCCACTTGGCACGGAAGGAGCCCCGAGACATGAACAACGAGGGACAAGCCCAACTGTCCATCTTTACTCATCTCAAAACCATCACGACTAGTGACGGCCAACGCCGCACTTACTAACTTCCACGATGCTACCCGTAGGGAGACGACTCTCTAAGCATTGGACTATAAAATTTCATTCTATCAATTCAACATACATATGGCCATAGTTTATTCATCTATATGTCATACCGAATGATTTCAACATCATATAACATAATGCGCATAAATGATAATCTACCAATTTATATCAAGCCATTTCGTTCGATTCAAGCTTGCTTCACAACTCGTTATATGAATTCAAATTAACAAACTTCAACCTTCAAAACACTACGGTGGTTATCATAAAAGAGTTCACCTGAACCTCGAACTAGATTGCAATATTAATTCCACCGAATCTAAATCCATGTTATACACTACCAAGAAATTTAGGTGCAAAATAAATCTGGACAGCAAAATAAACCGAAGATTCCTGTGGCTATAGGAATCCGGTGAGTGCGTGTAACCCCTCGATGGAAAGGTCTTTCCATCGGCTAAGACCTTAATGTTCAGCCTGCAACCCAGATCATGCTATAACCCACATGAAATTGGATCCAAAGCCTGCCGCATACAGAATATAATTTCTATGCGCTTAGCTTACAACCCTTACTTTGATCAGACATTCCTGTGGCTACAGACTTCACCCGAAGGCGTGTAACCACTTGTTGGAAAGGTAATTTCAATGGCTTCAACTTCCGTGTTTATTCTAAAGCCCAGATCGGACCATTTCTTGCCAGAAAATAGCCAAGAAGGTCGATGTGTGCAGAACACAGATTCTGCACGCATCTTGAAGAGGAATGAATGGCATCGGTTCATCTTCCTCCTCAAGTCGATCACCCCAAATCGCAACCAGAAGTTCCACCACCCTTATTCTCCCTCTAAAGGACATTCCTCTTCACGAATCCACCCCCATCATCACTTTTAAGAAGGGGAGGTTGAAGATTACTAGTCATTAGAACAAAAGTTCTAGATAGGCCTTCCTAAGAAACCTTCTCCTCACACATCAAAACTCATTTGAGTCGATGTATCTCCTAAGAATATCTAAGGATGTAGCACCAAGGGAGAGGGGAGGAAGCTCACCACATTTCAAGCGGTACCACCATTTTTGGCCATGGATCTTATCATCCTCCTTGGCGGAATCACTTTTTCCTTGACGACGGTGGCGTTTCTCCTCCTCCAAAGTTTGCTCCAGCAGTTCTCCTCCTCCAGAAATCTCCCACCAGAAATTTGGGAAGAGAATGAGAATGCTAGGGTTTCACTTTTTCCTTTTTATACAGAAGTGACACGGGTAGGGAAACGATAGTGTCCTTACCCGTGTCCTGCTCTAGCGAAATGGCTCGACTGACAATTCATTCTCCTACACGGGTACTGACATTCTTGTGTCGGTACCCGTGTCTAGGTGACACGGCCGTGGTTGTGTCCGTGTCAATACCCGTGTCCTGTTTGGGACACTTCTCATTTAGCTTTCCTTGGAGCACACGGGTAGGGACACACCCGTGTCTCTACCCGTGTCCTTCTCTGGCCAGACTCAAAGCAATGGAACTCAAAGCCATGTCACTCAATGCCATGGAACATGGGTAGGGACACGCCCGTGTCTCTACCCATGTCCTGCTCGGGACAAAACACTCAAAGCCATTCCACTCAAATCCGTTGTCACTCAACGTCACTGAACACAGGTAGGGACATGTCGTGTCCCTACCTGTTTCCTTCTTGGGACACACCACTCAACGCCATTTTATTACCACTCAACCCCATGGACACTCAGCGCCACTGAACACGGGTAGGGACATGCCCGTGTCCCTACCGTGTCATACTCAACACAGTTTTCAACTTATTTTCTTGTTCTCCGCGAGTGCGCACCTGATCGCCTGCACCCCCTTGAGCCTACACCTGCTCTCCCGACACCAAAAACACACACAAGGTGCCTAGCGCGAATCAGAACATTACAAATCCTATTAACAAAATAAAAGATTTCGTCCCCGAAATCAGGCTAAGGCTATGGGGAGTGATGCATACAGAAAAACAAAATATGCTTTTAAATAAAATTACTTGGAGAAAACAACTCCGTGTAGCATCTTTGCATCAAATCCATTGGCTCACATGTGAACTCCTGCTTCCCATGATTAGACCATAGCACTTTCACTAGGGGAACACTTTTGTGGCGTAAGGTTCTTATCTCGTTGTCTACAATCCGCACTGGCTCCAGTCGCACAGACCTATCAGACGCCATAGGACCATCAGTTGTGGGGATGTATTGATCGGGCCGCATAGCGCCTTTCGAAGCGACGACACATGGAACACGTCATGGAGATTCTCTAGCTCGGGCGGTACTCCAACCGATAGTCTAACGGGCCAACCCTTTCCAGTATAGTATAAGGGCCCATATACCTCGGGTTGAGCTTCTTCACACCACGCACCCGCGACACTCCATGCATCGGCCGGATTTTCAAAAACACTTTATCACCCACTTGAAACTCCACCAGACGGTGTCTTGCATTATAATACTTCGCCTGCCGTCTTTGAGCCTCTAACATGTGATCCCGTATCAGTCTAACCACCGCATTAGTGTCATCTATATACTCAACTCCCAAAGCCTTCGGATCTTTATCTTGCACCCAAGACAAGGGTGTTCTACACCTCCTTCCATAAAGAGCTTCATGGGGGTGCCATGCACATGCTCGCCTGATGGCTGTTATTGTAGGAGAATTCCACCAGGGGTAAGAGCCTTTCCCATGGCTCTCCCCTATCCAACACACATAATCTCAACAAATCCTCCAATGTCCGGATGGTCTGCTCAGACTGCTCGTCCGTCTGAGGATGGAACGCGGTGCTTAAGGTAAGGTGTGAGCCCAAATACGTCTATACAGCCTTCCACTCCTTGGAAGTAAAGTGACCATCACGGTCAGAAACTATCGTCTTAGGCACACCATGATACCATACAAACTTCTCCACAAAGAGGCGTACCAAGACATCCACGTGAGTCTCCTTCTTCATAGGAATAAATCGGGCTACTTTCGTCAGTCGATCAACGATCACCCATACTGAATCATTCCCTGAGCGTGAGCGAGGTAGCCCATGTACGAAGTCCATGGAAATATCCTCAAACTTCCACTCAGAGATGGGCAATGACTGTAACAAGCCGTCGGGACTCCTGCACTCCGCCTTCACCCTTTGACAGGCTTCGCAATGTGTAACAAAATATCAGACATCCTTCTTCATTCCCGGCCAACACATGGTCTTCCGTAAGCTGGCATACATATTTGCAATTCCCGGGTGTACTGAATACTGAGAGCAATGCGCATCTATCAAGATATCCTCCCGAATTTTACCGCCCTTTGGAATGTAGAGCAGACCGTGAAAATAAAAGAGGCCGTCTTTTAGTGTGTATTCGTCGGTAGTCCCGTCTTTGATTGACTTTTTTGTCGGGGCCAGAGCCGCATCCACTCCTTGTTCCACCCCGATCTGGTTCCGGATATCACAAACTATGCTCATGCTGGCCAAGTACTCCGTATATTCTGCCAAAGCAGCCTTAAATATCAAAGTAACTTCCATCTCCTCAATCATCTGAACCAACTCCATACTCATCAACCAGAACTCTGGGCTCGAGTCCGGTATTTTTCTACTCAACGCATCGGCTACCGAGTTTGCTTTTTCGGGGTGGTAGTTCAAGGTGAACTCATAGTCGCATAGGAATTCTAACCACCGCCGTTGTCTTAAGTTCAACTCCTTCTGAGTATGGACGTACTTCAAGTTTTTGTGGTCTGAAAAGTTCTCGCAGTGGACGCCGTATAAATAATGCCTCCAAACCTTTAAGTCGAACACCACTGCTCCCAGCTCCAAATCATGAACTGGGTAATTGATTTCGTGCTTCTTCAATTGTCTGGAAGCATAAGCAATCGCGTGCCCGTGCTGCATAAATATCGCTCCCATCCCTTGATATGAAGCATCCGTGTAAACTTGAAATCCTTCCTTCGCAGACGGAAGGACAAGGATGGGCCGGAGGTAAGTCTATCCTTCAATTCTTGGAACGCAGCATCACATTGGGGTGTCCACTCGTACAACACACCTTTCTTCATTAGGGAAGTAAGAGGAAGAGCAATCTTTGAGAATCCCTTTACGAACTTGCGATAGTACCCGACAAGTCCAAGGAAACTCTGCACACCGGCCGCCGACTTCAAGGGTGACCACTCCCTTACGGTACGCACTTTGGATGGATCCACAGCTAGCCTAGCCCCGCTGATCACATGACCCAAGAAGGCAACCTCCTTAAGCCAGAATTCACATTTGCTAAATTTGGCATACAAGGCATGCTCCTTCAATTTCTTCAACACCAAGGTTAGGTGCTCGCCATGCTCCTCCTCCATCCTTGAGTAGACTAGGATATAGTCGATGAAAACAATGACGAAGATATCCAAATAGGGCTCAAATACCTTGTTCATCAGACTCATGAAAGCCGAAGGGAATTTGTGAGCCCAAACGGCATTACGGTGAACTCGTACAACCCATATCTTGAACTGAAGGCTTTTTTCTGGATGTCCCCTTCTTGTATTCTCAACTGGTAATACCCCGAGCGCAAGTCTAGCTTAGAAAACCAATACGCTCCCACTAGTTTATCAAAGAACTCGCCGATTCGAGGTAGCGGGTAAGTGTTCCGCACCATCAACCGATTGAGTTCCCGATAATCTATGCACAGACGCAGGGTTCCGTCCTTCTTCTTTACGAACAATACAGGGGCTCCCCATGGTGATGAACTGGGGCGAATGAACCCTGACTCCACCAGTTCTTGTAGTTGAACTCTAAACTCCGCGAGTTCTTTCAGGGCCATTCGGTAAGGGGCCTTGGATACAGGCTTGGCACCCGATACGAGATTAATTTGGAAGTCAACCTATCTGTGTGAGAGTAATCCTGTAAGTTTCTCAAGAAATACCTTGCGGAAGTCCCGCACCACCCGTATGTCTATTACGTCTAATGCTACTTCTTTCAACTCGAACCAGATCATAAAAACTTCATCCCCCTTCATGTGCACTTTTTCAACCTGAACGGATGATAACGTCAGACGGGGTGCGAAGTTAATACCTTGGAAGATGACGTCGGAGTCTCCATGTCTCAAATAGATCCGCTTCTCCGCGCAGTCGATCCTTGCAAAGTGCTAGTCCAACCACATCATGCCCAGAATGATGTATAATTCTGGCATTTTCAAGACAGTGGCAGGCGTAACGAAATTCCATCCCTTAATAAGTACCTCAAGCTCGCACTTAGCGGATGCAACCATATCCGAGCCGTCTGGAAGGTGCACTAGTCGGGCTATTCCAGTAAAAAATTGCACACCCCATGTCCTTAATGAAATCCTCGGACACAAAAGAGTGTGAGGCACCGGTATCGAACACCGTATAGGCCGTCCTTCCACCAATTATCATGGTGCCTAAGTACCAATAATCAAAACTTATTGCTAGATTGCTAGAATGTCGTAAGCAACTTAAGTTTAACACAAAAAACATGAAAGCTTGCAGCACGTACCTGCAATAACATTCTGGGGATTCCATTCTTGAGCCATGTCTAGCACATACACTTGATCCCGGGCAGGGCCAGGGTTACCTCCTCGCGGTCCTCGTCCTCGACCACGCATGTAACCCCGCCCTCAAGGGGCCGCCGGAGGGAGAGCGAGAGGGGAGTTCCAAAACAATTGCGGGCAAAAGCGTCGAATGTGACCTAGTTGGTTGCATTCAAAACACACCAGCCAAGGAAGCCTCTCGAGTTGCTTAGGCGGCGGTGGAGGCAACGCGAGCGGTTACGGAACCGGATGCTCCACCCAATAGTTTCGGTGGACACGCCCTCAACCTCCTTGATATCCTCTTCCTCTTCTAAAGTCCTGTCTCCTTCTATTGCACGGGCCAGCTTCCATGACGCCCTCTGCAGGTCTCTTAGCACTACCCAAGTGGTCCGCCGCCAATCTTTTTGCCATATCGATGATCTCTGCCAAACTAGCATCCGCTATAAACAAAAGGGCCTGCTTTAGGGGGTCTCGCATCCCTTTATAGAAACGCTTGGCATAACCTCTATCATCCAACTCGTATGAGTCCGCAAACCTTACGAGATGTTGGAACTCCCATTGGTATTCCGTACCCGTCTTTGATCCTTGTTTCAATAGAAGGAACCTCTCCTCAAGTTCATCTCGAGCAGATGAAGGAATGAAGTGCTCCAATAAAACATCCGAGAAATCGCTCCATCTTATCTCTGTATAGACTCGGCCTTGGAAGGTGGAGCCCATGAGTGACTTCCACCACCTCTTAGTATATATCTCCATGGTAGACACCTCCAGTGACATAGCAATATTGGCTGGACAACAGATACCAGCAAACAACTCTTGTACTGTGTCATGCCATTCCTTCGTGCGCACGGCTGACTCCGTCCCAAGGTAAGTGGGAGGGGAGAGAGCCCGAAAGGCGCTTAGCAAGTTAGAGCCCGGGGCCTGTTGTAGCACCAGAGGCTGTTGTGCCCTAAAAGCATCCAAGATGGCGGTGAGCGCCTGCCCCAACTCGGACTGTTGGAACTGAGTGGGTATGGAAGGGGCAGGATTTCCCCCCAATGGCTCAACACGCACTGGATCTTATACGAAGAATGTAAACTTACGGTCAGGTTGGCTAATCTTAAGGTCAAAGTTGGTCAAACTTAGTGTGAATTACATATGGGCACACCACTGCTATCGCTAAGTCAGTTTGTCCCCAAACTCACTAGTCGAACGGGAGTGGCCCATTGTTGAATGACGTCTTTAGGTTAGGATCGTGGCAAACTTATATCATTTGTAAGACCCCCCCTCCCGGAACACAAGAGACGACACGAGAGGAGTATTATGCCCAGAAAAGCTGCCTTAGGGTAGCACAAACACTTGGGCTAGCCTGTACCACAAGACGCCTATTCTGCCGGCTACAACCAATATCAATATATATGACAACCCGACCAATATAATATATGAAATCAAATCCACACAAGCTATAAGTCCAAAAATGCAGTAATAGAGAAGCAAAAACATGCTTTTATAAGATCAGAGTACAACTATAAAATTGCCCCGAAGGGCTACAATAAAACCCTCATATACTCACGTCTGCAACAGACGGTAGTGACGACACCGTCCCATCAGGCCCGGTCGTCCTGGCATGGCTGATCGGCTCCATGACCTACTGTTCCATCTGCGAGATTTCCTCCTAAAAAGGAAGACGTGGCAATCGTTAGTCATAAAGACTAAGTGGATTCATATCCGCTCCCCTGGCGACTCCTTGGCACCGGGCGGAGAAATAGACAGTGTACAATATATGTATATAAGCAGGAGTATAAACAAGCAAGTGGTATAACATGTAGTAAGATATTCTAACATTTCTACCATCTATCACAACATATGAATATAGAGTTATAACAGAAAGTAACTCAACTTATATGGATGCCCATACAAGCATATAAGTTGAGGGTCGTTCAGCAGTAAGTAACTCATCGTATAGGAGTGCCCATACAAACCTTTACAATGAGGGTCTTGTGTATGTAATGAGGTTCAATGTTATGTATGCGATGCAATGACACATACATGATCACGCACATGCAGTTGCTATGTCGATACAGACTAGTAGTTCCAACTTTTCGAGCAAGTAGCTAACCTCTCAGGCGCCAACCGTCGTGGCCAGACGGTGACAGTAGAACGGGCACTTCTACTACTAAGTGGGTATCCACACTAATTCACTTAGGCCTTTGTACGCCTCAATGATAAGTACACAACAGCGGAGCCCATGTGTACTACGGCCCAGCGGGTTCTCTTGGGTAGATGTGCACCAAGATCCTAGCCCCGAATTGGCCTATGCGTGACACGGAAGGAACCTCGGAAATAAGCACGAGGGTCAAGCCCAACCATTCACTTGGTACAGATGGTGCCACGGGACATGAAAACCAAGTTACAAGCCCAACCGCCCAAAGACTATCTGTCAACTCCCATCGGTGTGACGATTGGCGAGCCCGTAGAACTGCCACACTATCCTTAACCCGGGATTACGACACCGCGTGTCGACTCACACCGCATGCAATTCCACAAAACCGTGGCATGGAAGGAGCCTCAAAGAAAGCATGAGGACCAAGCCCAACCATCCACTTGGCATGGAAGGAGCCCCGGGACATGAACACCGAGGGAGAAGCCCAACCGTCCAACTTTACTCATCTCAACACCATCTCGACTAGTGACGGCCAACACCGCACTTACTAACTTCCACAATGCTACTAGTAGGAAGACGACACTCTAAGAATTGGACTACCAAATTTCATTCTATCAATTCAACATACATATGGCCATAGTTTATTCATCTATATGTCATACCGAATGATTTCAACATCATATAACAAAATGCACATAAATGATAATCTACCAATTTATATCAATCTACTTCATTCGATTCAAGCGCTCTTCACCACTCGTTATACGAATTCAAATTAACAAACTTCAATCTTCATAACACTATGGTGGTTATCATAAAATAGTTCACCCAAACCTCGAACTAGATTGCAACATTAATTCCACCGAATCTAAATCCATGTTATACACTACCCAGAAATTTTGGTGCAGAATAAATCTAGACAACAACATCAACCAAAGATTCTTGTTGCTACAGGAATCCAGTTAGTGTGTGTAACCCCTCGATAGAAAGATCTTTCAATCGTCTACAACTTTCATGTTCAGCCTGCAACCAAGATCAGGCTATAACCCACATGAAATTGGCTCCAAAGCCTGCAGCGTACAGAATATAATTTATGTGCGCTTAGCTTACTGCTCTTACTTCGATCAGACATTCCTGTGGCTACAGACTTCACCCAAAGGAGTGTAACCACTCGTTGGAATGGTAATTTCAAGGGCTTCAACTTTCGTGTTTAGTCGAAAGCCCAGATCAGACAACTTCTTGCCTGAAAACAGCCAAGAAGGTTGCTGCGTGCAGAACACAGATTCTTCACGCATCTTGAAGCGGAATGAACGACATCGGTTCATCTTCCTCCTCAAGACGATCACCCCAAATCGTAACCAGATGTTCCTCCACCCTTATTCTCCCTCTCAAGGTCATTACTCTTCACGAATCCACCCCCATCATCACTTTGAAGAAGGAGAGATTGAAGATGACTAGTCATTAGAACAAAAGTTCTAGATAGGCCTTCCTAAGAAACCTTCTCCTCACACATCAAGTCTCATTTGAGTCGATGTCTCGCCTCAAAATATCTAAGGATCTAGCACTAAGTGAGAGGGGAGGAAGCTCACCTCATTTCCAGCAGTACCACCATTTCCGGCCATGGATCTTGTCATCCTCCTCGGCGGCATCACTTTTTCCTTGACAGCGGTGGCGTTTCTCCTCCTCCAAAGTTTGCTCCAGTAGTTCTCCTCCTCCAGAAATCTCCCACCAGAAATTTGGGAAGAGAATGAGAATGCTAGAGTTTCACTTTTTCCTTTTTTATACAGAAGTGACACAGGTAGGGACACGGTCGTGTCCTTACCCATGTCCAGCTCTGGCGAAACGGCTCGACTTTCATTTCGTGCTTCTACACGGGTACTGACACGCCCGTGTCGGTACCCATGTCCAGGTGACACGGCCGTGGTTGTGGCCGTGTCAATACCCGTGTACTGGTCGGGACACTTCTCGTTTAGCTTTCCTTGGAGCACACGGGTAGGGACACGCCCGTGTCTCTACCCGTGTCCTTCTCTGGCAAGACTCAAAGCCATAACACTCAAACCCATGATACTCAATGCCATGGAACATGGGTAGGGACTCGCCCGTGTCTCTACCCATGTCCTGCTTGGGAAAAAACACTCAAATCCATTTCACTCAAAGCGATGGTCACTCAACGCCACTAAACACGGGTAGGGATACGCCCGTGTCCCTACCTGTGTCCTTCTCGGTACACACCACTCAATGCAATTTTATTTCCACTCAACCCCATGGACACTCAGCACTACTTAACATGGGTAGGGAGACGCCCGTGTCCCTACCCGTGTCATAGTCAACATAGTTTTCAACTTATATCCTTGTTCTCCGCGAGTGCGCACCTGATTGCCTGCACCCCCCTTGAGCCTACACCAGCTCTCCAGACACCAAAAACACACACAATGGGCCTAGCGCGAATCAAAACATTACAATCTAGATCTTCCTATTCTTTCTCTTCAATAACTGTCTCTCAAAATATTCCCCGGGCTTCAGATAGTACTATGGAGGAGGAGGCATAGGATCAACATCCTTGTTCTTCATAAAATAAATTCTCCTCCTAGTGCAGTCTTCTTTGTATCTGTTCTATTCTTCTAAACTGTAGAGATCCTGATGCCTCTCCACTTCGAGCTCGTACAAGGCAAAGGTGTCCAAGACAATTCCTTTTGAAGTTTGGCTCAAAACTTCATCCATTTCACGATTAGGCCCTTCTCTGACTTGAGTTGGCTTGGCCGGTTCTGATCTGACTTCGGAAGTACCTTCTCCAAATTTCTTTTTCTTGAGAACTTGAGCCTCTGAGAATGCAACAATAACAACATCAGCAGAAGCTTGAACATCTAGAGTCACATTAGCAGGAGTAGCACGAACCTCGGGAATCAGACCATCAGCAGGAGTAACATGAGCCTGAGAGATGTCCCGTGAGTCTATCCAGTATTGAGTGTAGTTTGGAGCTGGATGAACATCAATATGAATAGGCTCAGTAGAGACTTAAGATGGGTATAGCTTCTTATGTAACCATACGAAGTTGTTATAGCTATAATCATTTGTTTGTTTGAATTAATCGAACATAGCCTTTTCAACGTTGACAATCTTAGCTATAAGGGCTTCCTCCCCCTTTTTGGCTTCGACAGTAATGGCATTGGCATATGTTTGCAAAGAAGAATCATAGTGTTCCATAGATCTGTAGTACTCTTTAACCATGGTGCTAGCGTATTTGTCAAGAGTTGTCATACTATCATTATTGGTCTCAAGTCTATTCATCATGAGAGTGACTGCAGTAGCAACTTTGTCTTATTTTTCATCAAACTTGGCCTCAAGCTTATCAAATTTAACTTTAACTTCAGCAAGCCCATCTAGCAAAAACTACTCTGATTGTTTAAATCTTTTAACTACTTTCTCCAGCGAGGCATCGAACTGTGATTGTTGCTTTGCTAGCATAACTTCAATAGCTTTCAGGATCTGATCACCTAAACTTGAGCTTAGAACATCTGGCACCAATGGAACAACAACAACTGGGATAGGAGTATGCTCCTCAGCATCTTCTTCCGCATCAGATAAGGTGACCACCTCCTCCTCAATAACTAGAGCGGTACCTGGCAGCTTGCCAATCCTTATCTCCAGGTTACGCATTAGTCTGTCAACCTGAGTGGAAATAGATATTCGGGATGGAGTTTTCTCACCCTCAGACACTACAGAGGTGATCATATCAAGGAGAATAACTATCAAATTGTCAACTAACATCAGTACATAAACAACTATGGCATAAATGGAAACATTAGCGGTAGCAAACTTATTGGAAACCAACATATTCTCATCAGTAGCATTCTCTAACTCAAAATTAGCAGATGTAAGATAATCATCAGCACATCATCAAATACCTTAACATCCTCATCATGCTCCGAAGGAGCTAGATCTTCGGTATCAACATCATCCTTTTGAACTGTAGTAGCCTCAGACTCCTCAGGAACCAACTCTTCAACAACAGTCTGAGCAATTTGAGCAACTTCTGCCAACGGATTCTCTGGCTCTAGAACTGAAGTAACTGAACCTGGAACAGAAATTATTGTAGCTGTAACTAAATCTGGAGTCACTGAATCCCCCTCATTTCTTATACTCATGCTATTAGTAATCTCACTAGGGTGTGGAGAAGGGGTCCTACCATCAGGAACTTGACCTTCCTCGTCTACTGGGGGTACTCGGGCTCCCCCTCTCTGGATGATCCTCCTATCCAATCGAGTGAAGATTGTGGAGTCAATTTTCTTCAAATGATGGATAGGTATGCCTTTAGTCATATCAGACCTATCACCATCAAGTTGATTCAGGTATAGGCTTATAATCCTCCCAAAGTTGGGAGTGTGTAGGCTTCCCTTTATCTTGTCAAACAGCAGAGCAAACCAGTCCAACATTTTTCTACAGACAATAGAGACCAGTATCTTGAACATGTCTATAGAAAGGTAATTATGGAATCAAGTCTTGCAAATCAGAACTTTGCCAACAATGTCAGACAGGATTTTTCCTTCATCATTCATCCCCTAGCACTTGATGGCCTTGGTGGCTCGAGGCAATCCACAAAAGGACAAGGTTTTGTAAAAATCAGCCTCCTCTAGGTAGTTGGCCTGAACACAGATTGGGAGCCACATTTACCTAGATAGCCGAGAGGCGTTCACTTTTACTTTGAATTTTTGAACTTTGCTCTTGATGACAGAGTCTTCGTGTCGGAGCTTAGCGTTATGGAAAAAGTCGAGAACTTCCTTGTCCAGCACCTTGCAGGGGTGTTCGAGGATGAAGGAGATTCCAGCTGTCTCCAGCATGAGAATGATATTATGGAATTCATCTAAAGCTTGAGCAATCCATGTGCGAACCAAATCACCTCCCTATAGCAAGCCACTGGTGCTTTTAGGAGCCAAAGAAAAGCAAGAGAAACTAAGATATGGAGATCAAACTTTCTGTAAACTTTAGCTTCTGCAAATGTCAAGAACGACCCTACACTAGACTGAAAAATTTCTGGAAGGCTGCAAGAACGGAAGAGACGACGATAGTCGGTGAAACTTTTGTCGGCATATGGCGACAACTCTCTGTAGTTGGCAGTAGAGAGTGGAGGCGGCAAGCAGGAAGCTAGGGCATGCCGACGGGCACCACCACCGTCGGTTGAAGCTAGGGTACAGGAGGAAGTGGAAAACGGTGGGTTTTGGCGATTACGGAGTCGGGAGCCAAAGAGTCGGTTTATGGCCAAGCAGGCTAATCGACGGGTTTCGGCGAGTTCTGTGAATGTGCCCTCCCTTTTCTATTTATATATATATATATATATGTATGTATATTCAATTTTTAAATTGACCTAAGAAGGCGCGTACCTCACCTGTCGACGATTCTTCTAATCCAATATAGTCACTTGAAAATTTTCCCTAAACAGAATTCGACAAAATTTGTTGTTGGAGGAGTCCGATTCGGCGACTATCACATGATTATGCGACGAGTCGGCCAAAATTCACCGAATTTGACTTGTAAAAATTCCTGCTTTGTTGAAATTGAACCTGAGACCATTTCTGCTAGATTGACCATCTTTATGGGTCCTTGTTTAGCATACCTAGCACTGTTTTGAGAAACGATAACTTGGTCTCGTCCTATGGCTTCGTAAAATTATCTGCAACATGCTTGTCCGTAGGACATAGCTGAGGGCTATGTCCTTGTTCTCCACATACTCGTGGATGAAATGATAGTGCACCTTGATGTGCTTGGTCCGGCTGTGGGAAACTGGATTGTTTACAATTACAATTGCGTTGGATGAGTCACAATACATTGGAATCTCTCTGAACTTCAAATTGTAATCTTCGAGTTGATTCCTTATCCAAAGAAGCTTTGCACAGCAACTCCCCGCAGAGATATACTCTGACTCGGAAATAGAATTTGCCACACAATTCCGCTTCTTACTTCTCCAAGAGATAAGCCGTCTTCTGAGGAATTGGAATGTCCCAGAAGTGCTTTTTATATCATCCCTGCTTCCTGCAAAATAAGCATCAGAAAAGCTAATTAGCTCGACATCATTACTTCTTGGGTACCATAAGCCAAGATTGGGTGTACCCTTAAGGTATCTTAAAATCTGCTTTGCAGCAACGTATTGGTATTCCTTAGAGTTCTCCTGAAATCTAGCACAGACACATGTTGAGAATATTATATCTAGTCTACTTGTAGTGAGGGAGAGCAACGATCCAATTATGCTTCTGTACTTGGTTTCATCAAAAAGTTTCCCTTTCTGATCCTTGTCCAGAGACATAGTTGAACCCATTGGAGTCCTCATAGAGGTTTCATTCTCTATTCCAAATTTCTTAACAAGCTCCTTAGTGAACTTCATTTGAGAGATGAAAATTCCATCTTCAGATTGCTTCACCCGAAGTCCTAAGAAATACTTCAGCTCTCTCATACTGCTCATTTCAAACTTCCCTTGCATAAGTTTGGAAAACTTTTTGCAAAAGTTGTCTTCTGTAGAGCCAAATATGATGTCATCGACATAGATTTGCACTAGCAGAATCTTCCATTTTACTTCCCTAAGAAATAATGTCTTGTCTATCTTTCCTCTTATGAATTTGTTCTCAAGAAGAAAGCTAGACAACGCCTCATACCAAGCTCGGGGAGCTTGCTTTAAGCTGCATAATTCTTTATTCAAAAAGTAAACATGTTCACGAAATTGAGAATTAACAAAACTTGGGGGTTATGCTATGTATACTTCCTCTTTCAGATTGCCGTTAAGGAATGCTGACTTCACGTCCATTTGGTAGACAGTGAAACATTTTAGGGCAGCATACGCAAGAAATAACCTTATCGCTTAGAGTCTAGCCACTGGATAAAAGGTCTGGTCAAAGTCGATCCCCTCTTCTTGTTAGTATCCTTGAGCAACAAGCCTGGCTTTATTCTTGATAATTACTCCATTTTCATCCAGCTTGTTTCTGAAAATCCACTTGGTGCCTATGACAATCTATCCCTTGGGCCTGGGTACCAAATCCCAGACTTTGCATCGCTCGAACTGATTGAGCTCTTCTTGCATTGCATAAATCCAAGAAGCATCCTTATTTGCCTCTTCGAATTTCTTTGATTCAACCTGCGATAGAAAACTAAGATGCAAAACCTCATTAACTGTACCTCTTTTGATTCTAACACCGTCACGTGGCTCTCCAATGATTAGATTAGCTGGGTGATCTCTCAGGTATCGGAAACCTAGATTCCTTGCCCTTTCTTCAGCAGGACCTGCAACATCCTGTGCAGCCTCTATAGGTTGAGTCAATTCTTCCTCTAGCGATTCTTCATCCACTAAGCCTGGATTGACGATCTTGACTGAGCTTGGAATGTCTTCTTTGACTAGTTCATCCAAGCTAAGCTCTTTGAACCTGATACCTGCATCTCCACTAATAACACTAGACGAGCTACTCTAAAGCAAGCTTGTCTCATCAAATACAACATTGATTGACTCTTCTACCACCAGGGTTTTCTTATTAAAAATCTTATATGCCTTACTATGGCTACTATATCCTACAAAAATACCTTCGAAACACTTTTCACTAAACTTTGCCCAGTAATACTTCCCATTATTAAGTACGAAGCATTTACTTTTAAAGATTCTAAAGTAGGACTTATGCTTGAAGAACTCAACGATTTAGCCTTTGTCACATAGTTGACTTATGCTCATGAGATTATTGTGTAATCCTTCAACATAAGGCATATCTGTGAAAGAGACTACGCTGTTGGAAATCATACCATAAACTTTTGATGTTCCTTCTCTGAACCTCCAAAGATGACTTTTGGTCCGTCTTTGACTGGGATATAATCACACAAAAGTCTTCTTGTCCCGGTCATATGCCAAGAGCATCCACTGTCCAAGTACCAGATAGGATTTTTGGTGGCCTTTTGGCATACCTGCAAAAACATATCACTTTACCTTAGGAACCCAAACAGATTTGGGTCCTTTATTCCTGGTCAGCTTAGCACCACTAGGAACATTAACCTTACGAATGGTCGGTCTTGCATTGCTAACTTGTGGAGCTACAAAGTTAGTAGGATTATACCAGATATTTGCTCCAAAGTGACCAACTTTTCCGCAACACCAACAGTCAAATCTATTATACCTTCTCGGGTACTCTTGCTTTGCCTTTTGAGACTTAGGTCTAGCAGGGGCACTGTACTTTGAGGTGAAGGCCTCATGATTGTAGCATACACAAGGTTTCTGCATCTCCTTTTCCTTTTGTACAATGAGCTTGGCTTTAGGTGCCTTCTTAATGTTATGATGACAAACATATGGAGCATAATTTTTCAACTGAATTTCTTCGTAAGGTGCTTTGAACACACTCTCTCCATAGTTCCTGGGATGGGTCCATCCTTGATAGCGTGAATTAGGATATACATGAGTAGGCCGAGTATAGTGCCCATAGGACGACTCAAAATCAAACTTTTTTGTTGGGAAGATTGCCCTCTTAAACGAGGTTTGACCAAGAGGGGCCTTTCCTTTCTCTTTGGCATTTGCTTTCTAATGGAGATGATGAGAACCAACTTGTTCAAGAAGATGACGACACGCTCGCGGAAGATCCTCCTTCGCTCCAACAAAAGACTTGCATCATCATGGTGATCGTGTGGAGCGTCGCTACAACCTCCGCCCGCGGCGCAAGACCACTTAATATTATTTAGTTGATTACTTTTAATGTTATTTGAATTTATGATGTTATTTGTTTGGTGCATTTTATTATTTCATGTTTGGTTTGAAAAAACATTAGAGTTTATTTTGATGTTGGGCTGCATGTTGCCAAAGCATGATATATAAGCCTATATATAGGCATGGATGTTTTCATTATGAAGGAAGTTTAATGAAAAATTGAAAACCTAATTTCACTCTAAAAATTCTCTCCCTCCTCCTATCTAAAATTCGGCCAAGCTTAACCCTTGCCATACACCTTCTAGCCGCCAACACCTCCTCCCCTCTCATCTATTTCTCTCGGCCTAAACCCTCCCTCCTCTCCAAGTCGCCGCCAACCACCACCCCCCTTTCCCCCCTCTTATGGCCCCATCTCTTAACCAACCCAAAACCTCCACCCTTAGCCTCCTCCCATAATCCTAGCTGACTCCCCCACAAAGCCGACCACCCAACCAACTCTTACCCGGCCTATTTAATCAAGTCCATACCCGACCATCCCTCTTCATCATTGCCCGGATTTTTCTTGCAACGGCGTGAAGCGGCAAAGGCAGACGAACTTTCTCTCCATCCGGCGAACTCAAGCGGAGCCAACGAGGGGCGATTCAAGTTAGATAATTAGAATCATCCATTCCGATTTGGGTAACGAAAAATCTCTACTCACGTATGTTTCTTTCCTAGATATTCTTGTGGAGGGAAATTTTAGCGTTGAATTTGAATCGTTGAATAATCGTTGTTTTTATCCAATTTGGTTTGTGTTTATCTTGGTTGATTTATTTTCAAAAAAGGTTTGGCGAACCTCATAACTTTTTGTTGGGAGAGATCTACTGTTTTCCGGATCATAATTTTTTGGTAGATCGCTTTTGGTACAACCTTCGCTCGTTCGGACCGGATGGGTACTTTTGGTCGGAAAGAATATTAGCCCATAGCCTCTATTCGATCCCAAACGGTTTGGCTACCCGTGCGTTAGCATAATCGTGATATAATTGCTTGTAGTGTGCGCTGCGTGAGATTTTAGGCGAGTGTCGAATTAGAATCGTTAAGAGGCAATCGTAGTTAATCCGTAGATCTCCCGGTGTCAACGCATAGGTCTACATCAATTTGGTATCAGAGGGAGGTTCACGTCGGTTTCATAATTGGCACCCTTCCCCTTGTATTTGCACGTCAACACACACTTTTCCTGGTCATTCACTATTCAAAATACCAAAAAAATTTTGTTGGTCTGTTCATAGCGGTCTAAAATTATTATTTTTCAGCAAAATTCAAAAAAAAATATCTCCTTTTTATTTCCTGTAAGAAAACAAAAAAAATTACTTTTGTCCTAGTTATTAAGTGGGAACAATTCCATCTTTAGTGTTTCCTTGAGTCAGTTTATCTCAGTTCTGTATGCGCACTAGATTGAGCACTGAGTATTCCCCATCTTCTTCCCAAATGGCAGGCGAGTGGAAAGCGGGCCACATTCCTGTAGCGATTGAGGAACTTCGTCTTGAGATGACAGAGATTAGGGTATTGCTTCACAAGTTAAGACTGAATCGAGCGGCTCCCCAAGGTCTAGCCACCGATCCACTTGATGAAGGGAATAATACTCCAAACAACAACCATAACAACGAACGAGCCCTGCGTGCACCGTATGAGTTTGACATTACTAGAGCCATTCGGGTCAAACCCCCATCATATGACGGAATGGGTGAACCCCAAGTCTTCCTGGACTGGGTTATGGAGATTGAATGCTACTTTGAGTGGCAAAATTTGACGGATGCGGATAAGGTACGAGTGGCGCGAATGAAGTTGCTGGGTAGAGCCAAGATCTTTTGGTTAAATGAGGAACGTTGTCTGTGGGATGATAATTGTAATTAACTTATTGGTTGGCCAGGCATGAAGGCCATACTGACAGACAAGTACGTCCCTTCGTACCATCGAACGAAGATGTTTGATGATTTGGCCACCCTTAAGCAAGGTAGTCGGTCGGTCTCGGAATATATGAGTCTTCTTAAGGACATGATGGTTAGGTGCGGTGTTAGAGAGATGCCTGAGATCACCCTTTGTAGGTTTCGCAAGGGGTTAAACCCCGACATCTAGGGCAAGCTGTTGCGTTATGGTAACACTGACCTGAGATCCACTTTCAATGCTGCACTAGATATCGAAAAGCACAATGTTTTTAAGAATAAGTCACGTTCGTATTAGAAGAGAAAGTCCATCTTAGGACCGCGTCCCACATCTACCTATAAGGATAAGGGCAAGTTCCAGTACACAGACTCGAACTCCATAGTAGTGACTGCCAGGAATATTAAAAACCCAACAGGTGAGAGAGTGCTTGTAGGAAGAGTTAACAAAATGAATGCTACTTGTTTCTATTGCAGGATTCGGGGTCACTACGCTAGTGAGTGTCCAACAAAGCCCAATCCCTTTACCCTGATAGATTTTACGTGTGCGTCAGACGACCTTATATATGAGGTTGGAGAGGATAGCGAGTCAGAAGGAGTGCCTAGTGATATGGAGGATGAATGCTGTATGATGGTCAACATGTGTATTCTAGCGACTCCCCGAGCATTAGATGACTGGAATAGGACGATATTTTTTCATTGAACTTTAAGAGTGGAGAGAAATGGTGTAGGTTGATCATAGACAGTGGTAGCTGTATGAATGTCATTTCTTAAACTGCGGTGACCCGAATGTCTTTAGTTACTGAGCCGCACCTTCACCCTTATAAGGTGGCATGGGTAGATAAGTCATCCCTCCCAGTATCAAAGCATTGTTTGGTACCCCTTACCATCAAAGCTTATTCTGAAAAGATTTGGTTCGACGTCATCCCTATGGATGCATGTCACATTTTATTGGGCCGTCCATGGCTTTATGATCATGATGTAACTCACTTTGGTCGAGCTAACACTTATGAATTTAAATTTAATGGTAAGACCATAATTTTAAAACCAACTCCATCAAAGGATCCTTCGGTCCCCTCTAAGGATACAATTATCCCGGTCGAAAAGAAAGTGTTAAGTTTGATGGGTAAGAAGGAGTTTGTGCATAATACCTTTATGGACGGTGTCGTATATGCATTAGTTTGCTTGCATGTTACGGGAGATGCGTCGTCATTTGAGAGTTTACCACCGGCGTTAAGGGAACTCTTAGAAGAGTTTAAGGATGTGTATCCGGATGAGCTACCGTATGATTTACCCCCCCCCCCCATGAGGGACATCCACCATGCGATAGATTTCATCCCGGGTTCCTCCTTGCCCAACCTTCCTTACTATCGGTTGAATCCTTCCGCGCACTTAGAGTTACAAACCCAAATTTCTGATTTATTACAAAAGGGTTCATCTGTCATAGCAAGAGTCCATGTGACGTACCCGCCTAACTTGCTCCCAAGAAGGACGGCTTTTGGAGGATGTGTGTGGATAGTAGAGCCATAAATAAAATTACAATTAAATATCGTTTTCCCATCCCTCGATTGGACGATTTATTGGACATGTTAGTTGGTGCCACGATTTTCTCGAAATTGGATCTTAGGAGTGGTTACCATCAGATTCGAATTAGGGAAGGTGATGAGTGGAAGACTGATTTTAAATCTAAGGAAGGACTCTACTAGTGGTTAGTTATGCCATTTGGGCTTTCCAATACCCCGAGCACGTTTTCCAGGATGATGAACCGCATCTTCCAACCTTATATGGGAAAATTCATTGTAGTGTGCTTTGATGATATTCTTGTTTTTAGTACTTCTACGCGCGATCATGAGTCACATTGAAAGATTATCCTTACTACTTTGAAGTCGGAGAAATTATTCATTAATCTTAAAAAGTGCACTTTTCAGGTGTCGTCCGTAGAGTTCCTTGGTTATATTGTGAGTTCGAAGGGCATTCATATAGACCCTAAGAAGGTCCAAGCCATTAAGGACTGGCCAGAGCCCGCCAATATTCGGGATGTTCGGAGCTTTCACGGCCTAGCTACGTTTTATCGCCGATTTATTAGAGACTTTAGTAGTATCATGGCCCCCATTACCGAATGCATGAAAAAGGGTGATTTTACTTGGACGAAATCGACTGCTAAAGCATTTCAAATAATTAAATCATCATGTCGGAAGCTCCCCTTTTGCGATTACCGGATTTTAATAAGGTTTTTGAGTTTTCATGTGTTGCGTCCGGCGTTGGTATTGGTGGTGTATTGAGTAAGGAAAGTCATCCTATTGGATAGTTTAGTGAGAAACTCGTGGTGCCAAAATTGAATTATTCTAATTATAATCGAGAGTTTTATGTTGTTATTAGGTGCCTCCAATATTAACGACATTACTTACTTCCTAAGGAATTTGTTCTTTTATCCGATCATGAGGCTTTGTGATTTATCAACTCCCAAACTAAAGTTAGTCCTCGGCATGCCAAATGGGTCTCCTATCTTCAGGAGTACACATTTATCATAAAACACCTTGAGGGTACTCTCAACCGCGTAGCTGACGCCCTGAGTCGTGTATCTTTATTATTATCTATGCTAGAAGTTAATGTGATTGGGTTCGAAAGAATTAAGGATGAGTATGTCCATTGTCCGTATTTCAAAGATACCTATTTATCCACTCAAGACAACTCACCCACGACCATTTCGACCTTTTATATTCGTGACGACTATTTATTCAATCATTCGAAGCTATGTATTCCACGTTCGTCTCTACGTCACTTCATCCTTTGGTAATTGCATAGCGGTGGGTTAGGTGGACATTTCGGGCGTGACAAGACCATTGCACTAGTAGAAGACAAATTTTATTGGCCCGGTCTTAAGTCGATGGTTCATAAATTCGTGGGTACTTGTCGAGCATGCCAATTAGCTAAGGGCAACAAAACTAACGCGGGACTTTATACCCTCTTCCGATTCCTTCCATTCCCTGGGAAGACATTAGTATGGATTTTATTATAGACCTGCCTGTCATGTTTAGACGTCATGATTCTACTCTGGTAGTAGTAGATCGGATTTCCAAAATGGCTTACTTTATTGCGTGCAGTAAGACCAACGATGCATCACATTTTGCTAAATTATATTTTAAGGAAGTAGGTTGACATCAGGGCCTTCCTAAATCGATAGTGACTAATAGAGATGTAAAATTTACTAGCTATTTTTGGAATTCCTTGCGGAGGATTATTGGCACAAAACTTTTGTTTTCTTTGGCCTACCATCCACAGACGGATGGGAAAACATAACTGGTAAACAAGAGTTTAGGTAGTCTGCTTCGATGCCTTGTGGGAGACCACAAGGGTACATGGGACCTTATCCTTCCTCATGCTCACTTAGCGTATAATAATTCCAAAAATAGGTCCACTGGCTTGTCTCCGAATGAGATCGTGCACGGTTATAAAGCACCAGCGCCACTTGACTTGATTCCATTACCACCATCTTATAAATCAAGTCAATTTGCAAAGGATTTTGCCTCTCATATTCATAATGTGCATAAGCATATTAATGACACTCTAACCACACAATACACATCTTATCAAGTTCATGCTAACGTACATAAAAGAGAAACTCACAATAAGGTTGGCGATTTGGTCTTGGTGCGTCTCAGCCATGAACGGATGCCTTCGGGCACCATAAAAAAGTTAGGTAATCGGCGAGAAGGACCATTTCAGATCTTAAAAAAATTAGGAGAAAATGCATATCTTTTGGAGTTACCACCTGATTGGGGTATTTCTCCTATTTTTAGTGGTTCTGATTTAACGCCATATGTTGCTCCGCCACTAGAATTATCTATCTGTCCGTTTAGCTCCACTGCAAGTTCTAATGGGTTTGGGGTTGAGTGTGTTTATGGATCGCCCTCTCCATCGGTCTCTAATGGAGGTACGCTTAATGTTGATGAAAAAGTTTTTCCTCCTTTATTGCCTAATGCTTTCCTTTGGTTTCCCAGGACAAACTTTTTGCCTGGCAGGATTCTCAAGGATAAAGTATTTCCCTCTCCAGATGGTGATGTGCGCCGCTAGTTGGTTCGTTGGCACGATCATCCGGCCTCTGATGACTCTTGGATTCCGGAATCTGAGGTGGCTCTTTTGGATGATGTTATTCTACGCCGGTAGCGTCGGGACAACTGATCGGTGATGAGTACTTTTGAGTGAGGGAGGATTGATGGAGACGATGGCCCCCAACTTGTTCAAGAAGATGACGACACGCTCGCTGAAGATCCTCCTTCGTCTCCAACAAAAGACTTCCGTCGTCATGGTGATCGTGTGGAGCGTCGCTACAACCTCCTCCCGCGGCACAAGACCACTTAATATTATTTAGTTGATTACTTTTAATGTATTTGAATCTATGTTGTTATTTATTTGGTGCATTTTATTATTTCATGTTTGGTTTGAAAAAACATTAGAGCTTATTTTGATGTTGGGCTGCATGTAGCCAAAGCATGATATGTAAGACTATATATAAGCATGTATGTTTTCATTATGAAGGAAGTTGAATGAAGAATTGAAAATTCAATTTCCCTCTAAGAATTCTCTCCCTCCTCCTCTCTAAAATTCGGCCAAGCTTAACCCTTGCCCTCCTCCTTCTAGCCGCCAACACCTCCTCCCCTCTCATCTCTTTCTCTCGGCCTAAACCCTCCCTCCTCTCTAAGCCGCCGCCAACCACCACGCCCCTTTCCCCCCTCTTACGGTCCCATCTCTTCACCAACCCAAAACTTCCACCCTTAGCCTCCTCCCATAATCCTAGCTGACTCCCCCACTTAGCTGACCACCCAACCTACTCCTACCCGACCTATTTCATCAAGTCCATACCCGACGATCCCTCTCCATCATTGCCCGGATTATTCCGGCCACGGCGTGAAGGGACAAAGGCGGACGAACTTTCTCTCCATCCGGCGAACTCCAGCAGAGCCGACGAGGGGCGATCCATGTTAGATAATCGGAATCATCCATTCTGATTTGGGTAACGAAAAATCTCTACTCATGTGTGTTTCTTTCCTAGATATTCTTGTGGAGGGAAATTTTAGCGTTGAATTTGAATCGTTGAATAATCGTGGTTTTCATCCAATTTGGTTTGTGTTTATCTTAGTTGATTTATTTTTGAAGAAGGTTTGGCGAACCTCGTAACTTTTTGTTGGGAGAGATCTACTATTTTCAAGATCGTAATTTTTTGGTAGATCTCTTTTGGTACAACCTTCGCTCGTTCGGACCGGGTGGGTCCTTTTGGCCAGAAAGAATATTGGCCCATAGCATGTATTATATCCCAAATGGTTTGCTACCCGTGCGTTAGCATAATCGTTATATAATTTCTTGGAGTGTGCACTGTGTGAGATTTTAGGCGAGTGTTGAATTAGAATCGTTGAGAGGCAATCGTAGTTAATCCGTAGATCTCCCGATGTCAACGCATAGGTCTACATCACTTTCTTAACAGCCTTACCTTTTTCAACCTGGTGTCCAAGACCACTACCCTTCTTCGGAGCAGAAAACTCATCAATGAGAGGGAGGATAGTCGTTTTCTTGGAGTAGCTCTCAATGAGTTTCCTCTCTACCAAAACTTTTCTTCCAGTTCATCAAGATATTTCTCATTTAGACTTAATGTCTCAGCGGAGCCCTTGAGTTCCTCTTTTAAGGAGTCGTCTTCATCTCTGAGAGGAAGCAATTTTGCAATTTCCTCCTTCAGATTTGTTTCCACTGCCTTGAGGGAGGCAATCTCTTTTAACTGCTTTTTGACTAAATTTCGGCATTTATCAAAAGCCTTTAATAGGTTTTCGTGTTGAGCCATCAACTCATAATCACCTTCCTCTTAAGAAGAGTAGCCAATATGACCATTCGAGGACGTTTCAGATTCCGAGAGTATCGTGTGCGAGTTTACCTTCCCGTGATACTCAGAGTCGCCAACTTCCTCATCTGAATGAGCTATGAGCCCAAAGTAGGCTTCTTTGTTCTTAGAGATCGACTCACTCGAGTCACTGTCACTGAGAGTCTTTGGATTTTTGCCGACGAAGCTATTTTTTTCCTTCTTCCCTTTGAAGTATCTCTTCTCATCCTTCCTGGAGATATCCTTCTTCTTATATGGACACTCCGCAATCATGTGACCTAATTTATTACAGCAGTAACAAACAACGTTAGAGGAAAACTATTTGTTAGGTTTGGACTTATACTCCTCCTCCTCCTTATTATAGCATTTCTTGGTACGATCACTGTCACGATGTGATCTCTTATAGTCAGAGGTGGATGATGGATTTCTTATCTGCCTCCTTTTGCTCAGCAGTTTCTTGAACTTCTTAGAGATAAGGGAGAACTCTCTGCCAGATAGCTCAGAGCCTGATGTTTTGGGCTCAGAGTCTTCAGGAGTGTTTTGAACTCATGTTCTTATGGGTGACACAGCTTTAGACTTCCTTGTACCTTCAGCCTTTAGGACTGTAGACTTCTCTTTTCTTGAAGATCGATTGGCTTATAACTCCTTCTTTCTGGTGTTCATTTGGAGTTCGTAGGAGAGAAATTTTCATAACATGTTCTGGGGGTCTATCTCTGGCAGCTTCCCAAATTCTCTAATGGTGACAACCATTGTGTCCCAGTCCTTTGTGAGGGATCTAAGTAACTTGTTGTTCAGTTCACCGTGTGTGAAGACAAGGTCGTAGTTTCTGAGTCTGTTGACGATCTTGAAGAATTTTTTGTGGTTGTCTACAATAGTATCACTTGATGCTTGCTTGAAAGCTTCGTATTCTTGATTCAATAGAGATTTGCAATCATATCACACTTCTTTTGTACCTTCTATGAATACAATCAGGCAGTCCCACATCTTCTTAACAGATTTGTAGTGGAATAAGTTCTGAAGCATTGAGTCGTCCACTACAATTGCTAATATATTCTTTGCCTTCTTGTTAGGGGAGACTAGGGCAACCTCATATTTTGTGAGATCCATCATATTCTTTGGAATCATAATAGCTGGATTTATCATTGAAGCCTGAGTAGGAATGTGTGGTCCTTCTTCCAAGATCTGAAAAATTCTCGGATTAGCAGCTTCCATGAAAAACCGAACTCGTTCTTTACACATGAGAAAGTTTTCCTTGGTGCACACCGGTTGCTTCATGGATGACATGTCTTTGCTTCTGTCCATTGAAACTAAGCGGAATCTCTTTACGCTAGATTAAGGTGTTAACCTTATCGACCAAAACTCCTCTCTGATACCAATTGAAAATATCCAGTGTCTTCCTAAATCATCTAGAGGGGGGTGAATAGGTGATGTTTGCGTCTTTTTGCGAAATAAAAATTATCTTAAAGAATAAGAACAGAAACACGGAGATTTTATAGTGGTTCCCCGAGTTGGGTACGTCCACTATCCCGCTTTGCCTATCTCCCATGAAGGGCAGAGTCGGCTACTTCACCAAACTCATATTTTGTCAAATCTTACACCTCGGAGTCACAACTCCTACACCTTGGAGACGACGCTCCTACAACTCAGAGAACAAACTCTCCTATAACTAGATCTGTAAACCGGATCTACAACCTCGATCCACAACCGGATCTACTCTCTTGATCCACAAACGAATCTACATATCTCGGAGATACAAAATCTCCTAAAATATTTAAAATGATATTACAACAATAACACATGATTACAAGTCTTGATCCAACGTTCTTGGAAGGGTTGATCTTAAATCTCGGACAACTCGGAAACTTGAAATCTTTGGATCTTCAACCTTGATCTTCGACCAATAAGGACTGGAGTAGATTATATCTTGAATGAAGACACGATCCAGTCGAATAAGTCATTGAAGAAGAAGATCGCTCGATGTCGTGGCCAATCAGAAGGATTTCAAAAAAAACGTATGTGGCGGCCGACGGGTTCTGTTTCCGGAAGATCTTGAAATTCGAATGAGTAATTAGGTTTTGGATCTGTATTGATTTCGAAATTACCCTAGGTATATATAGAGAGAAAATTTAAACCAAACGGTTATAAAATTTTCCCAAAAACGAACCCTAAAAAAACACTGTGCATGGCCGACGGTTTCGAACCAGAGAAATTTCGAAAAATCGTCTTAAGGTAAATTCGGCAGAATTCGTCGAATATCATAGATGATACTCACTGATTATAGTGACGATATACGTTGAATATATCTTGGACAGAATTTCAGAAAAGTCGATATATGGCTCGACATATCCGATGAGTATCACTTAGGATACTCGTTGAATTTGGCGAGTATCGCTAATGATACTCGACGAATTTGGCGAGTATGACCAGTGATACTCGGTGAATTTTCCTTGGTCAATTTCTAGAAATCCAGAGAATTTACCCTAAGTATATACAACGAATTTGACGGGTATCCGCAAGCATACACGACGAATTCGGTGAGTATCAAGGGGATACTCGACGAATTCGATGTGTATGACTCACCATACTCGCCGAATTTTACTTATGTAAAATTCTTCAATTCTGACTCCTGGTCTTTGGACTTCCTTGATCCTTCTCCTGCACCTGGGATAAAAGTACACCCCAATAGAGAGATTACACGTGAGTCAACACATTGGTCTACACAATAAAGAATAACATTTTATAGTCCTGTGTTTACTGACCCAATGTAACCTGACATTGGGGTGTACTTGGCATTGTAAACCTGCAAGTATATAACTAAAATGCAATGTCAAATACAAACTCAATTCATCTTAGCTTGACTGGACCCTTCTTCAAATCAGGGTTATTGTGGATGCAATACCCAACAGTGAGCTATTTTGAATGATGGGCTCCATTCATACTTTGATTTAATGTTATTTTATGATGCAAATTCCCTTCTAGAATTCTATGAGTCTTTCTATGATGATCTTTAATTGTATAATATTGCATTGGAGGATTAACTATATTGAAATTGTTCTTCATTTCAAAATTATTTCGCTTAACATTAGGTATCATAGTATAGTAGTTGTTGACAGGAAATCTGCATTCATTTGTTTTTGAATTGGGAGTAATTTATTTTTCAAAATGAGAGTGATTTCAATATTTAAGAGTTTCAAAATGAGAGTGATTTAAACATGCTTTTTGGTTTTACGTTCAGCTTTGGAGTTTGGCTTTGCGAGTTTTTAAGAATTATTTCCTTGAGCATGTTGATTTTTATAGTTAGCTCTTTGTTCTTCAGTTTGAGGTTATGTCTAGCTTTATTGTATGCGATTATGTTGTTTTTGAGTGTGGTGACAATAGATTCGATATGAGCTTTATACTTACTCCTAAATTCATCGGATTTCTTGTTCATCTCTTCGATTTCAACTTTATAATTTTTGAATTCAGCACAGTCACAATTTAATGATGAGTTTTCTAAACACAATTTATCATTTTGTTCTTTTGCCACAGGAAGCTCTTGTTCAAGAACCTTATATTTTTCTTTTAATTCATTATAATCCATACAAGCTGTAGAAATGTTATCTAAAGAGCAGTTGGGAGGACAGGTCACATCAATGGTATATTCTACATTAATATTTTCTTTTAAAAGGTTATTTTCTAAACGTAGTTTTGAATTAATATTTTTTAATTTCTTTATTCTACGTCTTGCAGTGCCTAGAATATGCAATTTAAACGTAGAGTTTTGTAAACAAGAGAAGTTTAAACATCTTATAGTGCTCTTGCATGGGGCTATATTTGAGCATAGAGTTTCTTTGGCTCCTTCGTGAATTGCCTCATCCGTCCCTGAGATTTCAGCTTCTCTTTCCTATGATGTGATCTTCATGTCTTTCTTCACAAACAGATCTTCACTTTGTTCTTCACTTGGATCCATGAGAAACAACTCTGACTCATCAACTGTAGAAATAGAACCATAAGTAGATTCAATAAATTTCCATATGTCATACGTAGTGGGAAACATGTGAATGAGTTCAAAAATTTCTACACCAAGCACGAATAATAAGCTATTCATTGCTTTCGCATTTGTGTGACACTCTTGTTTGGTCAGGTTACTTGGTGGCTTCATACACGTCATGTTCCACACCTCTATGTCTAGACTTATAAGGAATTTTTTCATTAACTCTTTCCACCCTTCATAGTCACCCACAAATAATGGCATAGCTAATGATTTATCAGTGTACAACATTTCATCCCCACTGGTCGATTCACGATCAAGGTTGGTCATTATTCCCGGTGATGAATCCGATTTGGAATAACCTCCTCTGATACCATATGTTGGATCTCGTGTTCAACCTTAGGGGTGGGCGAATAAGGTTTCTCATGTTTATTGCAATTTAAAATATTTTGACCCAGAAAATCGAGTTCTGGAAGCAACTGTGGGGTGTTAGGTAGCTAACGCCCAACAGTAAGTCTCTTTACTCATTTTCCTGGGCAGTTACGCTTAAGCACCACACAAGACAAATCAAAATATTATTCGCAGAAAACTACTGTAGGTAAAATCACAGAAAACAAATTTCATTGCAAGATTTAAAACAACAATAGTTTTTGAATAACTACAAGACTGTGATCTCCATGACGCCGGAGATCGGAGGCGATGAGAAATAAAAAATCTTGTGTTTTCTATACTGAACCGCTCCACAGACCGGTTGTCTCTATCCCTTTCCCTCCAAGAAAGGTCCTCAAGCCGACTCTTGACCTCCAGATTAAGGAGGGTCTTAGAGTCCAGCTAGATCCACTGATCTAGACGTTCCTATCCCCATGACAATTTTCCATGGAATCCTCCTCGGGTTTCGACGACCCTCACCGGTCGATTTTCCTCACCACAAGATTCAAAAAAGAAAAAATTACAAAAATAAGGATGTAAAGAATTTAAAGATGAAGTTCTCCTAATTGAAGACTTCTCCGTTGAGCGTTCCGAGTGCGGTTCTTGAGATCTTAATTTACTAGCAACCAGTCGGCTCTTCATATTCGATTTAGATCTTGAATCGCCAGAGTTCTTCATTCACAAATGGGAGGGACACGACTTTCTTCTTCTTCGACGGAGACTTGTGGAAAGGAGCGCAAGAGAGAGCGGCCGAACCCTAGAATTTACGAACTCCTGTCGCTTTTTTGTTTTTAGATACCTAAGGCATAGAAACCGAGGAAGCCTTATATACGTCTTCATGAAAATAGGCTACCGCCGGCAACAAGACTAGCGCCCGGTGGTAGCTTTGCGCTCTCTCTGTGGCAGCTGTCTTCCAAATTTGGAATAATATTTCAAAATGAATGTTTTTTCCTTTTCATAGAGCTAGTGTAAGACCCCCCCCCCCTCCCGGAACACAAAGCACAGCCCGAGGGGAGTCTTATGCCCAGAATAGCCGCCTTGCGGTAGCGTTAACACTCGAGCTAGCCAGTACTACAAGACGCCTATTCTGCCGGCCTTTACCAATATCAATCATGCCAACCCAACCAGAATAAAATCAGAAGTCAAAATCCACATAAAGCATATAATTACTCCAAAAGTACAACAAATAAAGAAGCTTCATCAAGCTTCCAAAGAATCAGAGTATGAGTAAACTTGCCCAAAAGGGGCTACATAAAAAATCTCTCAAAAACGAACATCAGACACCGACGGTAACGACCGTACAGACACTTCAGGCCCTGTAGTCCTGGCTTGGCTGTCCTGCTACAAAACCTACTACTGCTCCGTCTGCGGGGTTTCCTCCTAAAAAGGAAGTCATAGAAACTGTTAGTCATAACGTCTAAGTGTCTATCACATCCGCTCCCCCGACGACTCCTCGGCACCAGGCGGAGAAAGAAATAGGGTACAATATATTTATATAAAGCAATAGTACAAACAGGTGATATAGAGCGATCAGTAAACAATGTATGTATATAGAAGCACAATAAATGAGCAAACCCATTGCCCTAGCAGTTCTATCATCTACAACAGAGTATGAAAGAGTAAAGCTACAACAGAAAGTAACTCAACTTATATGAATGCCCATACAGACATATAAGTTGAGGATCGGCTCAATAGTGAAGTAACTCATCGTATAAGAGTGCCCATACAAACTTATACAATGAGGATATTGTGTATGCGATGTAATGCTATGCTATGAATGTTATACAATGACTCACCCATGATCATGCACAAGCAATTGCTGTATCGACACAGACACATAGTTCCAACTTTTCGAGTAGGTAGCTAACCTCTCAGGTGTCATCCATTATGGCCAGATGGTGACAATAGAGAGGGCATCTCCACTACTAGGCTGGTCTCCACACTACCTGGCCTAGGCCTCTATATGCCTCAACGCTAATAACATAACAACAGAGCTCACACGGGTACTACGACTCAGTGTGACTCTCAGGTAGATGTGCACCGAGAACCAAGCCCCGAGCTGGCCTATGATGTGAACCGGAAGGAGCCTCGGAAAAAGCACGGGACCAAGCCCAACCGTTCACTTGGTACGGAAGGAGCCCCGGGAATGAGCACTGAGGACCAAGCCCAACCTCCCAAGGTCTAACCGTCAACTCACGTCAGTGTGATGACTGGCGAGCCCGTAAACCTTCCACACTATCCTTAACCCAGGATTACGACACCACGTGTCGACTCACACCGCATGCAATCTCACATTTCGAGCTCAACATCTCACAAGGGCTCCTCACCGAGTCCCTTATCAACACAATCGATCAAGTGCAGAAAGCACTCATGCACTATCAACCCGTCCACATTTTCATGCACTAACCTTATTCAATCCTTTTCTACACAATATTCATCGCATTGCTAATATCAAGCTCATCTTACCAGTTCACATAACTTGTTTGTTTATTCAATCCAACTCATCTACCCACTAGTTCACTTAAGGATCTATCAACCAAATCATTTCATTCAAGTACGTTTCACTTCGTCATTTGATTTCAAAGGATCTATCCAATAACTCACAACAAACCCTCTACCAACTCCTATCAGGGATTTACTTAAACCTGAGAACAAAATGTGCAAGAAATGAGTAAAGTATAGAACTTCAAACGGAGATTCCGGGTGCTACAGGAATCCGGTGAAAATGTTTAACCCTTCGTTGGAATGGTAATTCCGAGGGTCACGACTTTCGTGTTTAGTCGAAAGCCCAGATATGGTTGTATCATGCTTGTAATCAGCTTCAAAGTTTGCTGCGTACAGAATACAGATTCTGCACACTTAGCTTGGCAACCATCCCTTTCGATCAAACTTTTCCGTGGCTACAGACTTCGCACAAAGACGTATAACAACTCATTGTAAAGGTATTTCCATGGGCTATGACTTTCGAGTTTTGTTGAAAGCCCAGATCTGGACATTTCATATCTGAAAACGACCACGAAGATCACTACGCACAGAAAGAAGATTTTTGCGCGCATCTTAAGGTGGAACGAATGACATCAGTTCATCTTCCTCCTCTAGCCAATCTTCCCAAATCACAACCAGAAATTCATCTTCCCTTATTCACCCTCATAAGGCCATTTCTTTTCACTAGACCATCCCCCATCATCACATTGAAGGAAGGAGAGGTTGAAGATGATTAAACCCTAGAACATAAGTCCTATTATGGACACTTCCTAGAAATCTTCATCTCACACATCAAGACTCTTTTGAGTCGATATATTGCCTAGGAATAAATAGAGATCTAGTACCAAGGGAGAGGGGAGGAAGCCTACCTCTTTTTCGGGGTTTCCACCATTTTCGACCATGGATCTCGTCACCCTTTGCGGTGGCATCTTCTTCTCCTCTGCGGCGATGGTTCTTCACGGGATGAAGATTGCTCCAGCACAAGTCTCTCCATAGAAAAGGCTTGGGAAGAGGATGAAAAATGGCCAAAGATTCTGAAATCCTATATATATAGGACCAACATGGGTAGGGACACACCTGTGTCCCTACCCGTATCCTGCTCGGGTGAAGCGTCATCGACAGTTATAGTGTCATTTGGACACAAATATGGGTAGGGTTGTGTGCATTCCTGTGTTCTACCCGTGTCCTGCTCGAAAGACACGTCCAGCTTCCTAGAGATATGCATACGGGTAGGTACACACCCGTGTCTCTACCCGTGTCCTGCTCAGGAAACTCTTGGACACATTGTACACGGGTAGGGACACGCACGTGTCTCTACCCGTGTCCTGCTCGGGACATACGATCGATCATGTTAGTTACACACACTGGTAGGGGACACGCCAGTGCTTCTACCCGTGTCCACCTACACATGGGTAGGGACACGTCCGTGTCACTACCCGTGTCCTTCTCTAGAAACTCCATGAATTTCCAACCCAGGTACCAGAGCACTACACGGGTATGGACACTCCCGTGTCACTACCTGTTTCCTACTATGGATTGGCTTCACTTCCCTTACACAAGTGTAAGCCTAGCTGCCAGCATTCCCTAAGCCCAAATCGTTTCTCCTGGCTCAAAAGAGCGCACGAGGGGCATAATGCGAATTGGGACGTTACAAATCCTATAAACAAAATAAAAGATTTCGTCCCCGAAATCAGGCTAAGGCTATGGGGAGAGGAAAGCGTAAAAAATAAATTAAAACATTCTTTTAAATTTTTACCTGAAGGAAACAACTTTGGGTATCACTTTTGCATCAAGTCCACTAGCTCCCATGTATACTCCTCCTTCCCATGATTAGACCACAACACCTTTACCAAAATAACCCTCTTATGGAGCAGAATCCTTGTCTCATTGTCTACTATCCGCACTGGCTCTCGTCGTACCGATCTATCAATCGCTACTGCTCCATCGAATATATTGATCGGACCGCAACAGCGCCTTCTAGAGAGACGACACATGGAATACGTCATGAAAGTTCTCCAGCTCTGGTGGTAACTCCAACCGGTAGGCCAAAGGGCCAATCTTTTCCAATATAGTGTAAGACCCAACATACCTTAGGCTGAGCTTCTTCATACTCCATACCCGTGACACTCCATGCATCAGCCAAATCTTCAGGAACACTTTGTCACCCACTTTAAATTCTACCACCAGGTGCTTTGCATTATAGTATTTAGCCTGCCGACTTTGAGCCACAAGCATGTGGTCCTGTATCAGCCTAACCACCGCATCGGTATCATCGATGTATTCAATACCCAAAACCTTCGGGTCCTCATCTTGTACTCATGACAAGGGGGTTCTACACGTCCTTCCGTAAAGGGATTCATGGGGAGCCATCCCGATATTGGCCTGGTGACTGTTGTTATATGAAAATTCTACCTGGGGCAAGAGCCTTTCCCACGACTCTCCTCTATCCAATACACACAGTATCAATAGGTCCTCCAACGTTCTGATGGTTATCTCAGACTGCCCGTCCGTCTGAGTATGGAATGTTATGCTAAAGGTAAGACGTGAACCCAGGTATGCCTGTACGGCCCCTCCATTCCTTAGAGGTAAACTGACCATCCCGGTCGGAAACAATTTTCTTTGGAACACCATGATACCGTACGAACTGCTCCACAAAGAGGCGTACCAAAACATCAACATAAGCTTCTTTCTTCATAGGAATAAACCGGGCTACCTTCGTCAGGCAGTCAATGATCACCCTTACTGAATCATTCCCCGAGCGTAAGCGGGGCAAACCGTGGATGAAGTCTATGGAGAAATCCTCGAACTTCCACTCGGGGATGGGCAATGGCTATAACAATCCACCGGGGCTCCTATATTCTGCCTTCATCCTTTGATAGGCCTCGCAGTGCATAACAAAATATCGAACGTCCCTCTTCATTCCCGGCCAAAACATTGTCTTTCGCAGGTCGGCGTACATCTTGGCAATCCCAGGATGCACAGAATACTGAGTGCAGTGTGCCTCTCTCAAGATATCTTCCCGAATTTTACCGCGTTTGGGAATGTAAAGTCATCCACGGAGATGAACAAGGTCATCTTTTAGGGAATACTCGTAAGTAGTCCCATCTTCAATTGACTTGATTGTCAGGGCTAGAGCCGCATCCTTTCCTTGCTCCTCCCGAATTCGGTCTCGAATATCACAGACTATGCTCATCGTAGTAAAGTACTCTTTATACCCTTCCGATTGGTCTTTATATACCAGGGTGATCTCCATCTCTTAGAGCATCCGGGCTAACTCCGATCTCAACAATCAAGACTCCGAGTTCGATTCCGGTAACTTTCTGCTCAAAGGATATGCCACGGAATTTGTTTTACTGGGGTGGTGTTCAAAGTGAATTCACAATTGCATAAAAACTCTAGCCACCGCTGCTGTCTCAAATTCAATTCCTTCTGTGTATGGAAGTACTTTAGATTCTTGTGGTCTGAAAAGATTTCACAGTGGACGCCATATAGATAGTGTATCCAAATATTCAAGGCGAACACCATCGCTCCCAATTCTAGATCATGTACCTGGTAGTTGATTTCATGCTTCTTCAGCTATCTAAAATCATATGCAATCATATACCCGTGCTGCATCAATACCGCTCCCATTCCTTGATACGACGCGTCAGTGTAAACTTGAAATCCTTCATTCTCAGATGGAAGGGCTAGGATGGGTGTGGATGTAAGTCGGTCCTTTTGTTCCTAAAACACAACTTCATACTGGGGTGTCCACTCATACGACTCGCCTTTCTTTGTCAGCGTAGTAAGAGGAAGGGTTATCTTTGAGAAGCCTTTTACAAACATGCGATAGTACCCAGTTAGTCAAAGGATGCTCCACACATCATCCACTGACTTTAAGGGCGACCACTCCTTCACAGCACGCACTTTGGCCGTATCCACAGCTAACCCAGCCCCACTGATCACAGGACCAAGAAGGCAACCTCTTGGAGCCAAAATTCGCACCTGCTGAACTTGGTAAACAAGGCGTGCTCTTTTAGCTTCTTCAGTACCAAGGTCATATGTTTGACATGCTCTTCCTCCGTCTTAGAGTAGACCAAAATGTCATCGATTAAATTGATGATGAAGACATCTAGATAAGGCTCGAACACTTTGTTCATCAACCTGGTGAAAGCTGAAGGGGCATTTATGAGCCCAAACGACATCACCGTGAACTCGTACAAGCCGTACCTTGAGCTAAAGGCCATTTTCTAAATGCTCTCCTCCTGTATTCTCAACTGACAATACCCCGGGCACAAATCCAATTTGGAAAACCAATGCGCTCCTACCAATTGGTCAAATAACTAATCGATCTGAGGTAGCGGATAGGTGTTCTGTACCGTCAGTCGGTTGAGCTCCCGATAGTCTATACATAATCGCAAGGTTCCATCCTTCTTCTTAACGAACAAAACAGGGGCTCCCCAAGGTGATAAGCTGGGGCGAACAAACCCTGATTCTACCAACTCTTACAACTGAACTCTAAATTTTGTGAGTTCCTTCGGGGCCATCCGGTAAGGTGTCCGTGAGACGGGCTTGGCTCCTGGTACTTGCTTAATTTGAAAATCCACCTCTCTATGCGTAGGTAATCCTTGCAATTTCTCAGAAAATACCTCGGGAAAATTTCGCACCACTTGCACATCCTTCATATCTATTTTCTTCTCTTTTAGTTCAAAACATATCATGTAAACTTCATCCTCTCTCATGTGAGATTTCAAGGCCTTAATTGAAGATGATAACAAACGAGGCGCAAATTTTATACCTTGAAAGATGACATTAGTGTCTCTATATCTCAAGTAAATTCGCTTCTCCGCGTAGTCAACTCTTGCGTAGTGCCATTCCAGCCATACCATGCCTAGAATGAGATCTAATTCTGGTATTCTTAAAACTGTGGCAGGGATATCAAAAGTCTTTCCCCTAATGAGTATCTCCAATTCACACTTTGTAGTTGCAGTCATCTCAGAGCCGTCTGGGAGGCGTACTCTTCGAGCAATACCAGTGAAGTATTGCACTCCTTCTAGGTCTTTAATGAAGTCAACAGACACAAACGAGTGTGAGACACCGATATCAAATAACGTATTGGTCGGTTTCCCGCCGACCACCACGGTGCCTAAGTACCAATAACAATGCTCAAGGCTTGATATCTAGTATGTCTTAAGCAAGTTTAAGATTAATAATTAAAATGTGATAACTAACTGCACCATACCTAAAATCACCTCCTGAGGGTTCCGCTCTTGTGTCATGTCCAACGCGTACACCTGATTTCGAGCGGGGCCGGGGTTTCCTCCTCGTTGTCCTCGTCCTCGACCACGCATATGCCCCCTCCCTCGAGGAGCTACCGGAGGGAGAGAAAGAGGTTCATTTCCAAACAGTTGCGGGCAGTAGCGTCGAATGTGGACCAGTTAATTGCATTCGAAGCACACTCGCTCCTGCCGCCCACCAGGTTGCTGAAGTTGTTGAGGCCGTGGTGGTGGAGGCAATGCTAGCGGCTATGGAGCCGGGTGCTCCACTCTATAATTCCGGTGGAAATGTCTGCCACCTCTCTGATGTCCTCTTCCTCCTCCAAAGTCGTGTCTCCTTTTGTTGCTAGGGCCAGCTTCCATCACACCCTCAGTAGGTGTTTTACCACTTCCCAAGTGGTCTGCTTCTAGCCTCTTCATCATGTCAATAATTTCCGCCAGGCTAGAGTATGCTATAAATAAAAGGGCTTGCCTCAGGGGGTCTCGTAAGCCTTTGTAGAACCTTTTTGCATATCCTCTATCATCCAACTCATAGGAGTCAGCAAATCTAGCAAGATGATGAAACTCCTGCTGGTACTCCGTCACTGACTTGGATCCTTGCTTTAGATGTAAGAAACTCTCTTCGAGTTCATCTCGAGCAGACGAGGGAATGAAGTGTTCCAAAAAGGCTCCCGAGAACTCATTCCAGCTGATCTCCGTATACACTCGCCCTTGAAAGGTGGATACCATGAGGGACTTCCACCAACTCTTGGCGTGCAGTTCTAGGAGGGTCACTACTAGGGTCACAGCCATGTTGCTTGGACATCTAATTCCTGCAAGCAGTTCTTGCATGGTGTCGAGCCATTCCTCTGTACAAACTACCGACTCTGTACCAAGGTAGGCAGGAGGGGAGAGAGCTCGTAAAGTGCTCACCTAATTGGAGCTCGGAGCTTGTTTTTGTTGTAACACCCTAAAATCCAAAAGTCCCAAAATAGGGGGGGTGACACGGCCTGGGACACGGGCGTGTCCTAGGGCGTGTCCAGCTCTGTTTCCTCGAGTGTTCTCGAGTGTGATTTTAGTCTCGAGTGGCGTTGAGTGAGGCGATATGGCCTGGGACACGGGCTTGTCCTTCTCTGTGTGTCGTCTCGAGCACTCGACGCCATACACTCAATGATCGTTGAGAGGCGGCACGGCCTGGGACACGGGCATGTCACAGGGCGTGTCTTGCTCAGGTTGATGACAAAATTGTGTCTGAGAAGGACAAGGCCTAGAGCCCAGGCGTGTTCTATAGGACACAGTCATGTCAAATGTGACACGGGCGTGTTTGGTACCCGTGTGCCTCTCGGGTTTTTGGTTGATCCTGTGAAAACTGAGGGACACACCCCTCGACACAGGCGTGTACCATGTGATATGGGCATGTTAGGTGATTTACACGGGCATGTCTAAGCCCGTGTTCTTGACTGGGTAAGTCGGTTCGTGTACTTCTCGGATTACACGGCCTGTGACACGAGCATTTCACAGGCCGTGTCAGCCCAAATATTGGACTTTAAGATCAATTTGTAGCCATTCGTTTCCTTCATCCTGGATCCAAGGGCTCAAATGATTTCCTGCTGGGTTAAATAACGGGATTAGAATGAAGTGGTCATTCTTAACTTGGACATTTTCTTTCTAAAAGAGAAGAGAGAAGGGAGAGGAGGAAAAAAGAGGAGAAGATTGTTGAAGTTGGTGACCTAGCGGTCTAGCGGTTTGTCTCTGGCGGCTTGGAGACCGGGCGGTCTAGCAGTCTCCCATGGCAATCTCTCCTTCCTCTCTGGTGGCAGCCGAGCGGTTATCCCTTCCGTCTAACCGCGTGGCTTGTGCGGGTTGTTTCTGTATAGACTGCTTAGTCCTGTATTGTTTTAGTCACACATCTCTTATTTGTATTCTCTTCTCTCCTCCATTCTATAAAAGGGAGGCCATACCTTTGTAATAGATACCTTTTTCACATAAAAAAATTTCTGGTATACCTCTTCCGGCTTGTTTTTTATTCGTTTCTTACATGGTATCAGAGGACTCGATCTTCTCCTCCTAATTCCGCGTGCCTTCTCTGTCCGCGTGACCTGTCCGCGCGGCTTGCTTCTTCTTCTCACGACCTTGTCTCGCGACTTGTTTCTTCCGCCAGCTTGCACCCTGTTCGCACGGCTTCTTTCTCTTCTTGTTGTTGCCCTTTGTGTGCGCGACCTCTTCTTCTCTCCGCGACCTCTCCTTTAGTCGACGGGACCTTTTTGCTGCAACCTATTTGCCTTGTTCGCCTTGTTTGTCTCCTGCGGTCTTATCTCTAACCGCGCAGTCTTCTATTTCTTCTGTTCACGTGGGCTGCCTTCTAGCCGCTCGACTTCTTCCCCTCTACTTGGTTCTGCGGATTGGTCGTTGATTTTCTGGCCGCTGGTGTTTGTCATCGTGACCGGTGTAGATCTCCTTCTTCTAACCACTGCGATTTCTCCCTATTCGCGCGGTTTGTTTCCTAACCGCACGGTTTGTTTCCTAACCGCGCGGCTTCCTATTGGTTTCTCTTATGGCTCCTTCTGATGTTTCTACTGCTACCACTCCTGTCGCCAATCCGGCTCCGCCTCTTTCTCCTACTCCTTCCAGGAACCTTGGCACCGTATCAAAACTTGTCGGCTCCAACTACCCGGATTGGAGCGTCTCCTTCATCTTTCTCCTTCGCTCGCAAAGCAAATGCCACCATCTCGTTGATGACCCTCCTCCCACTACTTCACCTCTCTTTGATGACTAGGATGTGACTGACGCCCTTGTGCGTACTTGGCTCACTAACAGCCTCTCCGATGAATGCCTCCCCGTCATCCGTCATGATGAGACGGTCAAGGCCGCTTGGCTTCATCTTGCCTCTCTGTACTTAAAGGGGGCTCAGACGCCCCGCATATATACATTGTATGCGGACCTCTTTGCCCGTCCTTCATTGTCTACTACTGCTGCCTACCAATAGGTTCAGGCTCTTGGGGCTGAGATTCTTCAGAATCGCCCCTTTTCTGCGGATTTGGCTCAACAATACAAGCATTTCCAGGAGCTTCTCATTGTGTGTTATCTACTCTGGCTTCCTTATACTTATGATATGATCCACAAACAAATTCTGGGTGAGGTAGAATCCCCTACCTTAGATTCCACCATTGCCCGCATCGCTGCTGTAACCTCCCAACTTCATCGCCCGATTCTGCCCGCTCCTTCTCCACCGAACAACTATGCTCACCAAACTAAGCGGAGTGGCTCTGGTAGCTGTAGTCATTAGTCTGGCGGACGTGCTCCTTCACGCTACCTCTGTTCTCACTGTGGCCACACCAGCCATACTGTGGAACGCTGCTGGACGATGCATCCCCATCTTCGACCCTCGGGTGACTCTTCCGTCTCCTCTTCCAAGTCGTCTGCCTCCGTGGTCACATCATCAGGTAGTGCCCACATGGTGACCCAAGGTAAATGGCTTATTGACTCTGGTGCAACTAATCACATGACGGGCAATCTTCAGTGCTTCTCTCTACTCGAACAGCATGATCGGTTGCCTCTTGTCCTCGTTGTAGACTGTTCTCCCTCCCCGGTTTATGGGACGGGCGTGGTTCATGTTACTCCATCTCTTCGCTTAGAGGAAACTCTATGTTCCCAAATTTTCGTGCAATTTATTGTCGGTTACGTCTTTATGCAAGCAGCTTCAGTGCTCTGAGACGTTTACTCCGACTTCTTGTTCTTTTCAGGATTCGAGCTCCCAACGGATGATTGCTACTGGGACTGAGAGCGGCAACCTCTACTTCCTCAACAACGTTTCCGCCTTGTCCGCATTCTCCTCTTCTTCTACGGATCTTCTCCAGTGGCATCTCCGCCTCGGTCATCCTCCTCGGTAACTTATACATCACCTGCTGCCCCACCTCCCTCCTTCCAGTACTCCTCTCAACTGCGACGCTTGTCAGCTTGGCAAGCATCACCGTTCCTCCTTCCCGCCGAAGCAAGGTCGGGGCTCTACCCATCCGTTTGATCTAGTCCACTCCGATGTCTTGGGCCCTACTCCTACCCTCACCATTGGTCGGGGTAGTTCTTAATTTATAACTTTTATTGATTATTTTTCTAGATGTACTTGGGTGTATCTCTTACGAGATCGCTCTTAACTTTTGGATGTATGGATCTCTTTTTTTCAATTAATTAAAACTCAGTTTAGTATTTGTATTAAAACATTTCGCTCAGAAAATGTTAAAGAATATCTGAGTCATGCGTTTACATCTTTCTGTGTGCAACATGGCATTATTCATCAGACTAGCTGTGTTTATACCTCCCAGCAAAATGGGGTGGCGGAATGCAAAAACCGTCATCTCCTCGATATCGCTCGTATCTTGGTGACCCAGATGCATGTTCCTCGCTTCTATTGGGGCTATGTTGTTCTCCTTGCCTGCTACCTCATCAATCACATTCCCTCAACAGTTCTCCACGAGAAAACCCCATTCTCCATTCTGTATCTGGGCAAGGAGCCCTTCCCCCTCCCTCCCTTAATCTTTGGGTGCACTGCCTTTGTGCATGCCCATTTTCCACCTTAGATAAGCTCTCCCCTCGCTCCACCAAATGTGTCTTTCTGGGGTACTCCCCAACTCAGAAAGGCTATTGTTACTTTGACCCCATTCTTCGAAAGCAGTTCGTCTCTGCTGATGTCACCTTCTTCGAAAATGCCTCCTACTTCTCGGCTGAATCCTCTCCTCTCCCTCCAGCTTCTGATACTCCTGTTATTCTCTTTGTTCCCTCATCTCCTACTGCGATCTCAACCCCTACTCCGTCTCCATCAACTCCTCTCCCTCCTCCTCTTTCTCCTTCTTTTCCGCCACCATCTCCATCAAATCTGCCATCATCGCTCACTACTACCGGGCCAGCTCTCTCTGCCACGGATGCTCTGGATACCGAGGGACCTGCCGACCTGGATCTTCCTATAGCTCTTCGTAAAGGGGTGCGGATGTGTACTCTACACCCCTTTACTATTGTTGTTTTATATGATCGTCTTACCTCTTCTCGCAGGGCCTTTGCTCTGGCTATCTCTGCCACTGCCACACCCCGTTCCTACCAGGAGGCCCTTTCTATTCCTTATTGGAAGATTGCCATGGATGAGGAAATGGCGACCCTAACTGAGCGGGGTACTTGGACCCTTGTTCGTCCTCCCTTCGATACTGATGTTGTTGGCTGTCACTGGGTATTTGTGGTCAAATTTGGCCCGGACAGCTCTGTGGATCGTTATAAGGCCTGCCTTGTTGCTAAGGGCTTTACTCAAACCTATGGGGTTGATTACTTTGACACCTTCTCTCCCGTGGCTCGTCTCAGCACTATCCGAGTCCTACTCTTTGTGGTCGTCAATTGAGATTGGCCGACTTCTCAGCTGGATGTCAAGAATGCCTTCCTTTATGGTGATCTTTAGGAGGACGTATACATGGAGCAACCTCCTGGGTATGTTGCTCAGGGGGAGACATGGGTATGCCGACTGAAGAAGGCCATCTATGGCCTCAAGCAGAGCCCTCGAGCTTGGTTTGACAATTTCAGCGGCATCGTGGCGGCCGTTGGTTTTACGCGAAGCTCTTCCGATCACTCGCTATTCATTCGCAAAACCTCCTCGGGACTGGTGGTTCTTGCTGTGTACGTCGATGATATTCTTCTCACTGGCGTAGACCAGGAAGGGGTTGCCTTGACAAAGCGGCATCTTCGTCAACATCTGGTCACGAAATATATGGGCTCTCCGAAGTACTTTCTGTGGATTGAAATCTCTCGGAAGCCAAACTCCTTAGTCTTCTCCCAACGTAAGTATGCTCTTGATCTATTAAAAGAGGAAGGATTTACTGGAGCAAAACCTTCCCTATGCCCCATGGCAACTGGAGAAGACAAAATCTAGACAGATGATTTGCCTCCTCTTTCAGATATTACGCGATACAGGCGTTCTATTGGTAAGCTCATATATCTCACAGTGACCAGGCCCGACATTTCCTATGATGTGGGCAAGGTGAGTCAATTCATGCAAGAGCCTAGGGAGTGCCATTTACAGTCCGCCTTATGGATCTTGGAATATGTCAAAGCAGCACCTGGGAAAGGATTACTCTTTCAGAAGAATGGTCATCTGAGGGTTGAAGCATACTTAGATGCGAGTTACGCTGATGACAAAGGGGATCGCAAGTAAACTTCAGGTTTTTACACCTTTGTTGGGGGAAATCTGGTGAGCTGGAAAAGAAATAAGCAGTCTGTTGTTTCTAGATCTAGTGTAGAAGCAGAGTATCATAATATGTCGTCGACCACTTGTGAGTTAAAGTGGTTACGGGCTCTCATGATGGATTTAGGAGAGGTCTATAACCATCCTCTATATATGTTCTGTGATAACAAGGCGGTCATATACATCTTCAAAAATCCGGTCTTTCATGAAAGAACCAAGCACATTGAGGTTGACTGTCTTTTCATTCGTGAAGAGATTTTGAAGGAACAAATTTGCACTCCCTTCGTCACTTCTAATAAAGAGTTGGCTGACATCTTCACCAAGCCAGTATCCGCCTCGTTTCTTCAAATTTGCGACAAGCTGGGCATGATCGATATATATGCTCCAGCTTGAGGGGGAGTGTTCACTTTGGTGACCTAGCGATCTAGCAATTTGTCTCTGGCGGCTTGGAGACCGGGCAGTCTAGCGGTCTCCCATGGTGATCTCTCCTTCCTCTCTGGTGGCAGCCGAGCGGTAAGTCCTTCTGTCTAACCGCCCAGCTTGTGCGGGTTGTTTCTGTATAGGCAGCTTAGTCCTGTATTTTTTTAGTCCCACATCTCTTATTTGTATTCTCTCTTCTCTCCTCCATTCTATAAAAGGGAGGCCATACCTTTGTAATAGATACCTTTTTCAGATAATAAAATTTCGGTTATACCTATTTTGGCTTGTTTTTTGTTCGTTTCTTACAAAGATCAAGCCACCGGTGGAGCTCCCGGGTTCCTATTCGAGATCCGAGGCCAGTTTTGTGGAGGCAAAGCTGTTGCGGTGCTTTCCAACCAGCTAGAATTTCAATGGCTCCCAAGAGATCGTTAAGGGTAACGATCTTCCTTCTTGGACATGTGAATTCCTCCTTTATGCATGAGCATGGGATCCTCCACCAAAAGGTGGAAGAGTAAGTGATCCCCGCGGTTTGATAGTTATTATCCCCAATTGAGTCTGCATTTAGACCCGGAAATGTGTAGTACGGGATAGGCATGCTGTATGAAGCCCATCTGGACAGGTTGGTCTGGATTGGTGATGTTGCATATTGCACACCGAAGAAGACTCAACGTATAAACGTGTGGTTTGTGGTGTTGAAGGGTTGTGCCTGTGAAGGGGAGTAGCAGTAAGTACTGGAATGAGGAGTTCCAGGAAATACCCTTGTATTACTTGTGCTGCGGCTAGTCCTTTGTGGGCAGTATGGCCATTGTGAGGCCAGTCCTTGGCGGACAGCGTGGCCATTATGAAGCCAGTCCTTGGTGGGCGTTATGGCTATTGTGAGATGAATGCTCTTAATAAGGCTTCGTGAAAAACAGGAAAGGTGGAACCGACCCGCGCCTTTGGTTATAGCTGTGAGTACGTCATACTTGGTGATGGCAAGGCGACTTGAGCAATGGGGGGTGGCTGATCCGTACCTGCATTTTGTCGACTGTACAGGAGATCGTCAAGGCAATGTGCTTTCGTTAGTGGCATAATGAGAGTCTTAGGACTGTGCTCCATTAATAATAAATGCTCAATACAGTGTAAACGGTGGTGTTGACCCTGGTTCGCCGGTGCACCAAAAATGTGCCCTGAGTGCACGAATCGTTGAGCCGTGTGGCTGACGGTTGTGATGGATTGCTTGTGCATTAGAGCACAATATATATGATATTTGTCTATGCATTGCTATGCCTGCAGGGAAGGGATGCCACTGTCCAGGGAAAAGGGTAGGATTATTATAAATTGGTCAACTGAATGCTGACTGTTGCCTTGTTTACCACCTTCTGGGTGGGTTGTCCCTGTGTAGGTGCTGGAGAGCCGAGTGGGAAGTGAAATGGCTGATGTCCCTGCGGATGCTGCTGCTGCTAGCCCTTGAAGACTTCTTTCTCTTGTATTTTGTTCATATGTGGCCGTCCTGTGCGCTGATGTATGTAATCCACACTGTGAAAAGAGGAACTGTAAGGCCTTAAGGCCAGCTTGTGTTGTATTTGTTGTACACTCTTTCATGAATTGATATATAAATGTGGTTTATATATATATAGTGGACATTCCTGTTATGAGTTCATCATTATTATTAAAATCTTCTGCTAGCATGCTCTGAGTTAGGATGCGATGGTGTTGTGGTATTAACCTGTGACCTTGCCGTCTGTTTGTAGCATATAGTGTGGGGCCCTGGCCGGACCGTCTATTACATGTTGTTTAATGGGTGGAGTCGTTACATTTTGATAGCAGCTTGTCTCGGCCTTCCTCTTTCGAATTCGTGGTAGAATTCTTTTGTGGGGTGGCGAGCAGGTGTCTGTGCGAACCGCTTTAACACTAATGAACTCTTGAATGTCCACTAAGTAATGCAAATAAACTTGTTTGAGAAACATGTGTGTTCCTATATTATTGTTATTGCTTGTGTGAGGTTGCTAATGTGTGTCTTGTCCACCTATAGGTGACTCGTAGTGGTGCTGGGCAGTCTGAGCACCAGCGTTCTGATGAGAGTACGACACCAGCTGAGGTGCCTACACCTCATCCTTCTGTAGAAACTGTCTGCTTAGTTGTTGAGGCTCTCTTTGCAATGTTTCAAGCTCAGCCTGTTGGGCAAGCATGGCCAGCAGTGGTGCAAGAATGGGTTTGGTTAAAGGCCATAACCTGTTGTGGTTGTTGACCATCGAGCAGCTGAATAGCAGTTAAATCTGTTTATGAGCTTCAATCCACCTACGTTCGCGGGCATGGGATCCCCAATGCAGGTCGAGGATTGGTTATCGTGCGTCAAGCATATATTGATGACGATCAGGACGGAGGAAGATCAGAAGGTCACTTTGGCCACCTTCTTGTTCGAAGGAGAGGCTCGATTATGGTGGGACGAGGTTGAGTTACACCATTTAGCAGGCAGGCCGTTAACTCAAGTTTCGATGGAGGAGTTCTCTCGAATGTTCTTGGCAAAGCACTTTCCAACGGCACAACGCATTGCTATAGAGAACGAGTTCCAACGGTTAACGCAAGGAGAAAGTAGCATTGATACGTACTTGCATGAGTTTACTAGGTTGGGACGGTATGCGGGGTCAATCTTCGCGGATGAACAAAGGAAAACCAACCGGTTCTACGAAGGGTTGCGGGATAAGTTGAGGTTCCTGCTCTCCAGTTCAATGAACCAAGGGTTCCAAGCATTGGTTGATACTGCGTGTGCGCTCGAAAAGGATATGAAGCGGGTGCAAGGTAAAAAGGAGTTGGCTGTGACAAAGCCATAGTTCAAAGCACCCCGCCCTGGGAAATCATACTACCAGAAGAAGTGGGGCAAGAGGTCCAAGCCTTCTGGGCAAACTTCTGCGACTGTGATGTCGGGAGCAACTTCAAGACAGGAGCCTCGTACCTGCTTTACCTGTGGCAAAGTGTGTCATATAGCCCGTGATTGTATGGTTACTCAGCCAAAAGGGGAAAAGAAGACGGGCGCGTCTTATGCTGAGAAGGGCAAAGCAGTGGTAGAGTCCTCTGCATCCCAGGAGAAACCAAGAGTTTATAATCTTGGCTAGCAGGAGGTTATAAAGCAAAGTGACGTCGTCAGAGGTATGATTTAAGATATTGCTTGCTTTAGTTTTATTGCATAATTTGTTTGTAGCTTGTGCATGATGTGTGTGCTACAGGCTTTGTCCTAATTCAGAACAACCCGTCGAGAGCCCTGTTTAATACGGGTGCTTCGCATTTTTTTTGCCTAAGGAATTTGTGTCACGAATTGGAGTACCAAGTCGTGTGACGACATATAGTATAAAGGTGTTATTACCAAATGGTTGTGCGATGATGGAGGATAGAGCTTGTGATGTTGAAGTTCAGATAGGAAGTCAGGATTTCGGTTTGAGTGCATCTGTGCTACCGATATCAGAGTTTGATGTGATCTTTGGCATGGACTGGCTCTCGGAGCAGCGTGCCTGTATTGATTACAATTCAAAGGAGATCACACTGTGCCAGAATACCGAGCTTGAGACTAAGTTCGCTGGTATGCGAGGAGTGAGCGGGACCTTGATGTCTGCACTCCAAGTCATCAATGTTGTTCGGAAGGGCGCGGAGTTATTCTTCACGCTTGTTCAAGCTATTGAGCCAAAGGCCAGTGTGCATGAGGTTCCGATTGTATCAGAGTTTGCCGATGTATTTCCTAAAGATCTTCCTGGGTTACCACCCCAGCGGGAGATTGACTTCTCTATTGAGTTAGTGCCAGGTGCGAAACCTGTGGCCCTCTCTCCATATCGCGTAGCGCTAAAGGAGATGGCTGAATTGAAGGTCCAACTACAAGAGTTGCTGGAACAGGGATACATACGCCCAAGTATATCACCTTGGAGCGCGCCTTTTCTGTTTGTGAAAAAGAAAGACAGTAGTTTACAGTTATGTATTGACTATCGTAAATTGAATAAGATGACGAAGAAAAACAAGTATCTGATTCTACGGATAGACGACTTGTTCGATCAGCTAGTGGGGTTAACCGTCTATTCGAAGTTGGATTTGAAATCGGTATATTACCAATTGCAGATTCGGGAAGGTGACATTCCCAAGATAGCATTTGGAACACTCTATGGTCATTATGAATTAACGGTAATGTCGTTTGGGCTATGTAATGCGCCTTCGGTATTCATTGATCTAATGCACCGAACGTTCCGAGAGTACATGGATCTCTTTGTGATCGTATTCATTGATGATATATTGGTGTACTCTCTGTCGGACATTGATCATGCGAATTATTTGCGGATGGTGTTGCAAACCTTGCGGAGGAACAAGCTTTATGCCAAATTCTCAAAGTGTGAGTTTTGGCTGCCATCGGTGGCTTTTCTTGGCCACGTGGTAAGTGGAGAGGGCATAACAGTTGATCCGTCAAAGATAAGCGCCATAGAAGAGTGGCCGGTGTTGTCCTTTGTGGCTAAAGTTAGAAGATTCCTTGGTTTGGCAGGGTACTACAGGCGGTTTGTAGAAAACAACTCACGGATCGCTTTTCCTCTTACCACATTGACAAGAAAGGATCAGAAGTTCGTTTGGACAGTGGAGTGCACGCGAGCATTTGAAGAGCTGAAGAGTCGTTTGACCACGACGCCTGTGTTGACATCGCCATGTGGTACAGATGGCTATGAGATCTATAGTGATGCTTCAGGGAGCGACTTAGGCTATGTTCTTCTGTAGTTTGGTAAAGTAATTGCATATGGCTTGCGCTTGTTAAAAGTGCATGAACGGAATTATCCTGTCCATGACTTGGAGTTGGTGGCGGTGATCTTTGCGCTTAAATTATGACGACACTATCTTTTTGGCATTAAAGTGGATATCTATACAGGTCATAAGAGCCTAAAGTATCTATAGGACCAGAAAGAGCTGAATATGCAACAACGAAGGTGGATGGAGTTCCTTGGGGACTACACCTTTGATATTCAATATACTGCCGGGAAGGAAAATGTGGTCGCTGATGCCTTGAGTCGCAGGACTCCGGTGCAGGCAAGTTGGTTGCAGAGGCATGATTAGCGTCTGATCCAGGAGTTGGAAGCGTTAGAGATTTCTTGTGTTGACAAGAATTCCATAGCCGATGCATGTTTGAACTGGACGGAGGTACAGTATGACCTTGCGGACAGTGGTCAGCGAGCAATAGAGCTTGATGAGAGTCTCCAACGCTATGCAAAGGATGCGTCAGATGGCCAATTCTCCTGGGATTATGGCTTGTTATGAAAAGATGGTCGATTGTGCGTCCCAAGTGTGGGTAAATTGAGAGAAGAGTTGATGTACGAAGCTCACTTTGCAAAGTACTCAATTCACCCTGGGAGCACAAAAATGTATAAGGACATGAAGAAGCTATTTTGGTGGCCAGGCTTAAAGAGATACATAGCTCGTTATGTGGCTAAATGTCAAACTTGTGCTTTGGTGAAAGCAAAATGCAAGAAGCCTGGCGGTTCCTGAAGTCGTTACGTATTCCGGAGTGGAAGTTTGATGATATCTTAATGGATTTCGTGCACGGGTTGTCGAGATCTCAATGCGGGAATGATTCAATCTGGGTGATTGTAGACTGGTTGACAAAAGTGGCTCACTTCCTACCGAATAAGAGGGACGATTCAGTGGAAACTTTGGCAAAGCTCTATGTGGAGCAGATTGTATGATTGCACGGTGTTTCCCGGAGCATCGTCAGTGACCGTGATGGGCGATTCATGTCAAATGATTGGAGGCTAATCCATCTGTTGTTGGGCACAAAGTTAGCATTCAGTACGGCCTTTCATCTCCAAACGGATGGCCAGACTGAGAGAACCAATAGGACGATGGAGGATATGCTCTGAATGTGTGCCCTGGATTTTGGTAGGAGATGGGAAGATCATCTTAATATGGTGGAGTTTGCCTACAATAATAGCTACCAAGAGAGCATCGGTATGGCTCCGTATGAAGCTTTGTATGGTCAGAAATACTGTACACCGCTAGCTTGGGTGGAAGCAGGCGAATCAAAGGTATATCCGCGTCAGGATATCGAAGAAGCTACTTCGACGATACACTCTATTCGTGAGTGACAAGCAAAGTACTACAACGCCAAGCACCAGATTGTGGAGTTCGCAGTGGGCGATTGGGTATATTTGAAGATCAAACCATTCAAAGGCGTGTCCAGGATTCGGCAGTTGAAAAAGCTAAGTCCGAGATATCTTGGTCTGTTTGAAGTGGTTGAGCGAGTTGGGGAAGCTGCCTATCGACAAGCTCTTTCGGCAGAGATGAGTGGCTTGCATAATGTGTTTCACATTTCAGTCCTTCAAAAAGTCGTCAAGGATCAAGCTTAAGTGGTGGAGATTGATCGTGTACCGATTGAGTATTGGCTAACGACAAAGGTTAGACCCATTCGGATAGAGGATCGAGCCGATAAATAGTTGCGGAACAAGACAATCAGGATGGTAAAGGTCTGGTGGGACAATTGTGGCTGAGAAGAGCTAATATGGGAGCGGGAGCAGACCATGCGCGCAGAGTTTCCCGAGTTGTTTTGTTAAGTTGTTGTATCGTGCGTATCTTGTGTTGTAACGGACATTTTGAAGTTATAGCATTATGTTTGCTGGGTTTCCTTGCTGTTAGCAAATTTTGGGACGAAATTTATTGTAAGGAGGGGAGGTTTGTAACACCCCAAAATCCAAAAGTCCCAAAATGGGGGGCGGGTGACAAGGCTTGGGACACGGGCGTGTCCTTGGGCGTGTCCTGCTCTGTTTCCTCGAGTGTTCTTGAGTGTGATTTTGGTATCGAGTGGCGTTGAGTGAGGCGACACGGCCTGGGACACGAACGTTTCCCAAGGCGTGTCCTTCTCTGTGTGTCGTCTCAAGCAGTCGACGCCATGCACTCAACGATCGTTGAGAGGCGACATGGCCTGGGACACGGGCGTGTCCCAGGGCGAGTCTTGCTCAGGTTGAACCAAATTGTGTCCGAGAAGGACACGGCCTGGAGCCCAGGCGTGTTTTGTAGTACACAGGCATTTTAAATGTGACACGGACGTGGTTTGTACCCGTGTGCCTCTCGGGTTTTTGGTTGATCCTTTGTCAACTGAGGGACACGCTCCTCGACGTGGGCGTGTACCATGTGACACGGGCGTGTCAGGTGATTGACACGGGCATGTCTAAGCCCGTATTCTGGACTGGGTAAGTCGGTTCGTGTATCCCTTGGAGTACACGGCCTGTGAAACGTGTAAGACCCCCCCCCCCCCCCCCCTCCTGGAACACAAAACACGGCACGAGAGGGGCCTTATACCCAGAACAGCCGCATTGCGGTAGCATTAACACTCAGGCTAGCATGTACCACAAGACGCCTATTTTGCCGGCAACAACAAATATCATTCATTGCCGACCTAACCAGAATATAAAAGTATAGAAGTCAAATCGACACAAAGCATATAGTCCATAATATAAAAAATAAAGAAGGTACAATAAGCTTCTAATATAAGAGTACGTAAATAGTAGTTTGCACAAAAGGGCTATAACAAAACCTCTCACACTCACATCTATAATTGACAGTAGCGACGGTACCGTCCCCTCAGGCCCTATCGTCCTGGCCTGGCTGTCCGGCTAAATAACCTATTGCTCCACCTGCAGGGTTTCCTCCTAAAAAGGAAGATGTAGCAACCGTTAGTCATAAAGACTAAGTGGCTTCACATCCACTCCCCCGGCAACTCCTCGGCACTGGGCGGAGAAAGGAATATGGTACAATATATATAAATCGTAGGTACAAGCAGGTGGTATAAACTGAAGAACACAAGGTATATAAAGAGGTGTAATAAATGAACAACCTCTTATTCTAACAATTCTACCACCTACAACAACATGAGAGTATAAGGTTGTAACAGTAAGTAACTTAACTTATATGAATGCCCATACAAGCATATAAGTTGAGGATCGTTCAGCAGTAAGTAACTCATTGTATAGGAGTGCCCATACAAACTTATACTATGAGGATCTTGTGCATGCAATGATGTGTAATGAAATGTATGCAATGCAATGACTCACCCATGATTACGCACATGCAATCTCTATGTCGACACAGACTTGTAGTTCCCACTTTTCGAGCAGGTAGCTAACCTCTCAGGCGTCATCCGTCGTGGCCAGACGGTGACAGTAGAGCAGGCATCTCCACTACTAGGCTTGTCTCCACACTACCTAGCCTAGGTCTTCATACACCTCAATGCTAAGAACATAACAGTGGAGCTCACACATGTACTACGGATCAGCGGGTGTCTCGGGTAGATGTGTACCGAGATCAAGCCCCGAACTGGCCTAATGTGTGATACGGAAGGAGCCTCGGAAATGAGCACGAGGACCAGGGCCAACCGTTCACTTGGCACGGAAGGAGCCTCGGGACGTGAACACCGAGGACTAAGCTCAACCGCCCAAGGTCTATCTTTCAACTCCCATCGGTGTGACGATTGGCGAGCCCGTAGATCTGCCACACTATCCTTAACCCGGGACTACGATACCACGTGTCGACTGACACTGCATGCAATATAACCACATCGTGGTATGTAAGGAGCCTCGGAAAAGAGCACGAGGATCAAGCCCAACCGACCACATGGCACCGTAAGAGCCTCGGGACATGAACACCGAGGACCAAGCCCAACCGTCCATTTATGACTCTTCCCAACATTACCAACCAGTGCGATCGGATATCCGCACTCACGCCTTTCACAATCCGGTGGCCAAGGCACCACAAGAGTTTACCACAAACACGGGTGGCGAACCACCTCGTACAAGGAACCATCTTAGACTCCCTTATATGACAAGCCTCAAGACAATGATTACATCTAATGCTATCGTCACATAACTTTAACATCACCACTTGCATCTCCTTCACCAAAACCAATCATTTATGTGCACATGAGTTGACCATCTATCTAATAACTCACATGTTCATACAACCAACACCGAATTAATTACCCAAGCTCTAGTAAATCTTGTTATTAAACGACTAATTACCCTTCGTTCATTAACCCCCACCAAGTCGTTTTGTTCAACCACAAACCATTTCACCATTTGTTTACGTTGGATCTATCCAGAAATTTCATCATGTGTTGAATCATCACAATTTGGCATATTATGAATCGCCTACAACTTAAAATCGGATTGTTACAAAATCTCTTCCGAGTCCAAACCCAACTTTACACTTACCCAGGAATTTCAGGTGCAGAACACTTGCTGGACAGCAACGTCAACCGAAGATTCCCGTGGCAACAGGAATCTAATGAGCGAGGATAACCACTCATTGGAAAGGTAATTCCAAGGGCTACAACTTTTGTGTTTAGTTGAAAACCAAGATCTGGCCATATCTTTCCTAAAAATAGCCAAGAAGGTCGTTGCGTGCAGAACGCAGATTTCTGCACGCATCTTGAGGCGAAATGAACGACATCGGTTCATATTCCTCTTCAAGCCGATCCTCCCAAATAACAACCAGAAGTTCCTCCACCCTTATTCACCCTCTTAAGTCCATTCCTCTTCACTAAACCACCCCCATCATCACTTTGAAGGAAAGGGGAGGTTGAAGATGATTAAACTTTAGAACACAAGTTTTAGCATGGCCCTCCTAGAAATCTTCCTCTCACGCATCAAGACTAATTTGAGACGATATCTCGCATAAGGATAACTACAGATATAACACCAAGGGAGAGGGGAGGAAGCTCACCTCATTTCCAGTGGTTCTGCCATTTCTTGTCATGGACCTTGTCATTCATCTCGTCGGCATCCCTTTTCCTTGGCGGCGGTGGTGATTCCTCACAGAGTTTTGTTGGATCCAGCAAGTTTTCCTTCCTCCAGGAGTTTTCTCCGGAAGATGTGGCTTGGAAGAGAATGAAAACGGCTTGGATTTCATTTTGCCTTTTTATTCAGAAGTGACACGGGTAGGGACACGCACGTGTCCTTACCCGTGTCTTACTCGGGCAAAATGGCGTCAACGATTCGACTGCCGCTTCGTGCACATACACGGGTACTGACACGCCCGTGTCTGTACCCGTGTCAAGGTGACACGGCCGTGGTTCATCCCGTTCCTCTTCCTATGTCCTGCTAAGGACAATCCTGCTTATTCCTGATAGATGAACATGGGTAGAGACACGCCGATGTCTCTACCCGTGTCCTTCTCAGGTCAGACCACTCGACACCATTTTATTATCACTCAACGCTATGCCACTCAACGCCACGACACACGGGTTGGGACACGCCCATGTCCCTACCCGTGTCATACTACAAAAAAGACACTCAACGCCATGATACACGGGTAGGGACACGCCCGTGTCTGTACCCGTGTCATACTCAAAACAGGCACTCACTGCCATGCCACTCAATGCCATGGCACACGGGTAGGTACATGCCCGTGTATCTACCTGTATCATACTCAAAACAGGCACTAAATGCCATTCTCAAGACCACCTAGCGAAACTTGAGTTCTGGCAGATGCACACGGGTAGGGACACGCCCGTGTCTCTACCCGTGTCCTACACATGCCCAACTTCTCTTTTCCCCACAAGTGAGCGCCTGATCGCCTGCTCTCTCTGAGCCTAAATCAGCTCTGCTGAATCAAAAGCGTGCACAAGGGGCCTAGTGCGAACCGGGACGTTATAAATCCTATAAACAAAATAAAAGATTTCGTCCCCGAAATCAGGTTAAGGCTACGGGGAGAGAAAAGCATAAAATTAACATAAAATAAAATATGCTTTTAAAGATTACCTTGATGAAATAGCTCCGAATAGCACTTTTGCATCAAGTCTACCGGCTCCCACGTATACTCCTCTTTCCCATGATTGGACCACTTCACTTTTACTAGAGGAACACTTTTGCGGCGCAAAATCCTCGTCTCGCTGTCTATTATCCGTACAGGCTCTAGTCGCACCGACCTAGTAGTTGCAACTGCTCCGTCAGTGGTTGGAACATATTTTTCGGGCCGCAACAACGCCTTTTGGAGTGACGACACATGAAATACGTCATGAAGATTCTGTAGCTCCGGCGGTAACTCCAACCGATATGCCAACGGACCAATCCTTTCCAATATGACGTAGGGCCCAACGTACCTTGGGTTGAGCTTCTTAACACCACGTACCCGAGATAGTCCATGCCTCGGCCTGATCTTTTAAAATACCTCGTCACCCACTTGAAATTCCACCATCTGGTGTTTTGCATTATAATACTTTGCTTGGCGACTTTGAGCCTCGAGCATGCGGTCCCATATTAGCCTCACAACCGCATCAATATTATCTATCTATTCAATTACCAAAGCCTTCGGATCTTCATCCTGCACCCAAGACAAGGGTGTTCTACACCTTCTTCCATAAAGGGCTTCATGGGGTGTCATCCCGATGCTAGATTGATGGCTGTTGTTGTATGAGAATTCTACCAAGGGTAGGAGCCTTTCCCACGGCTCTCCTCTATCCAATACACACAACCTCAATAAGTCTTCCAATGTCCTGATAGTCCTTTCAGATTGCCTATCGGTCTGAGGGTGAAACGTTGTGCTAAAGGTAAGGCGCGAACCAAAATATGCCTACACAACCTTCCATTACCTAGAGGTAAACCGACCATATCGGTAAGATACAATTGTCTTTGGAACGCCATGATACCGTATGAATTGTTCCACAAAAAGGTGTACCAAAACATCCACGTATGCTTCTTTCTTCATAGGTATGAACCGAGCTACCTTCGTCAAGCGATCAACGATTACCCATATCGAATCATTACCAGAGCGGGAGTGAGGCAAACCGTGGACGAAGTGCATGGAAACATCCTCAAACTTCCACTCAGGGATGGGTAATGACTACAACAATCCATTGGGGCTCCTGCATTTTGCCTTCACCCTTTAACAGCCTCGCAATGCGTAACAAAATATCTGACATCTTTTTTCATTCCCGGCCGACACATGGTCTTCCGCAAGTCCACGTACATCTTAGCAATCCTAGGATGCACAGAATAATGAGAGCAGTGTGCCTCTCTCAAGATATCTTCCCGAATTTTACCACCCTTGGGAATGTAAAGCCGACCACGGAAATGAACAAGGCCATCCTTTAGAGAGTAGTCGCTAGTTGTCCCATCTTCAATTGACTTTATTGTCGGGGCCAAAGCCACATCCCTTCCTTTCTTTGCCCAGATCCGGTCTCAAACATCGCAAACTATGCTCATTGTGGTCAAGCACTCCGTATACCTGTCCGGTTGATCCTTATACACTAAAGTGATCTCCATCTCCTCAAGAATCCGAGCTAACTCCATATGCATCAACCAGGACTCGGGGCTTATTTCCGGTACCTTCCTGCTCAAAGCATCGGCTACGGAATTTACTTTTCCGGGGTGGTAGTTCAGGGTGTATTCATAATCGCACAAAAACTCCAACCACCGCCGCTGTCTTAGATTCAATTCCTTCTGGGTATGGACGTATTTTAAGTTTTTATGATCCGAGAAGATTTCGCAGTGTACGCCGTATAGGAAATGCCTCCAAATCATCAAGGTGAACACCACTGCTCCCAACTCCAAATCAAGTACTGGTTAGTTGATTTCATGCTTATTCAATTGTCTTGAAGCATATGCGATCATATGCCCGTGCTGCATCAATACCGCTCCCATTCCTTGATATGATGCGTCTGTGTAAACTAGAAATCCTTCTTTCTCGGATCGAAGGGCCAGGATGGGTGCGTATGTAATTCTGTCCTTTAGTTCTTGAAACGCAGCTTCACATTGGGGTGTCCACTCATACGACACACCTTTCTTTGTTTGAGAAGTAAGAGGAAGAGCAATCTTTGAGAAGCCCTTTACGAATTTATAGTAGTACCCGGCAAGTCCAAGGAAACTCCGCACGTTGGCCGCTGACTTCAAAGGTGACCACTCCTTCACGGCACGCACTTTGGTCGAATCCACATCTAGCCCAGCCCCGCTGATCATGTGACCTAAGAAAGCAACCTCCTTAAGCTAGAATTCACACTTGCTGAACTTGGCGAACAGGGTGTGCTCTTTTAACTTCTTCAGTACTAAGGCCAGATGCCCGGCATGTTCTTCCTCCGTCTTGGAGTTGACCAAGATATCGTCGAAGAAAATAATGACGAAGATATCTAGATAGGGCTCGAACACTTTGTTCATCAAGCTCATGAAAGCTGATGGGGCATTTGTGAGCCCAAACGGCATCACTGTGAACTCATACAAGATGTACCTTGATTTGAAAGCCGTTTTCTGAATATCATCCTCTTGTATTCTCAGTTGATAATACCCCAAGAAAAAATCTAGCTTGGAAAACCAATGCGCTCCCATTAGTTGATCGAATAACTCATCGATCCGAGGTAATGGATAGGTGTTCCGTACTGTCAGTCAGTTGAGCTCCCGATAGTTTATGCATAATCGCAGGGTTCCATCTTTCTTCTTAATGAATTGAACAGGGGCTCCCCAAGGTGATGAGCTGGGGAAAACAAACCCTGATTCTACCAACTCTTGCAGCTGAACTCTAAAGTTGGCAAGTTCCTTCGGGGCCATTCGGTAAGGAGTCCTGGAGACAGGCTTGGCACCCGGTACTAACTTGATTTGAAAATCCACTTCTCTGTGTGGGGGTAATCCTGGAAATTTCTCCGAAAATACTTGGGGGAAATCGCGCACCACCTGCACATCCTTGATATCCAATGCCAACTCCTTCAGCTCAAAATTAATCATGAAAACTTCATCCCCCTTCATGTGTTCTTTTAAAGCCTGGACTGAAGATAACATCATACGGGGCGCGAAGTTAAAGCCATGAAAAATAACCTCCGAGTTTCCATGTCTCAACGAGTTCCTCTTCTGCGCGCAGTCAATCTTCGCATAGTGCCAATCCATCCATGCCATGCCCAGAATGAGGTCGAACTTTGGCATTCTCAAGACTGTGGTAGGGAGGGTCGAAGAGCTTTCCTTCAAGGAGAACCTCAAGCTCGCACTTCACGATTGTCATCATCTCCGATCTGTTTAGAAGTCATACCTTTCGAGCAATACGAGTGATGTATTGCACTCCATCTATATCTTTGATGAAGTCTTCAGACACAAAAGAGTGCGAGGCACCAGTGTCGAATAATGTGTAGGTCGGTTTCCCGCCGACCATCACAGTGCCTAAGTGTCAATAATAATTCTCAATCTAGGCATCTAGTATATCATAAGAAACTTGAGGGTATTAATGAAAATAAAATGACTTACTGTAATCATACCTATAATCACCTCTTGAGGGTTCCACTCTTGAGTCATGTCCAACGCATACATCTCATCCCGAGCGGGCTCGGGTTTTCCTCCTCGTGGTCCTCGTCCTCGACCACGCATGTTCCCCCTCCCTCGAGGAGCTGCTGGAGGGAAAGCGAGAGGCGCATTTCCAATAGTTTCGGGCATTAGCGTCGAATGTGGCTCGGTTGGTTGCATTCAAAACACACTCGCTCCTGCCGCCCACCGGGTTGCTAAAATTATTGATGTGGAGGCAATGCTAGCGGTTGCAGAACCGGGCGCTCAATTCTAAAATTTTGGGGGAAACGCCTGCCACTTCTTCTATATCCTCTTCCTCCTCTATTATCAAATCTCCTTCTATTGCTGAGGTCGGCTTCAATCACGCCCTCAGCTGGCCTCTTACCACTTCCCAAGTGGTCCGCTTCCAACCTCTTCGCCATGTCAATAATCTCAGCTAGATTGGAGTCGACTATAAACAAAAAGGCTTGCCTCAGGGGGTCTCGGAAGCCTTTGTAGAATCGTTTTGCGTATCCTCTATCATCAAACTCATAAGAGTCAGCAAATCTAGCCAAGTGCTGAAACTTCCGTTTGTATTCTGTCACCGACTTGGACCCTTGCTTCAGTTGCAAGAACCTCTCTTCAAGATCATCCCAAGCAGTCGAGGGGATGAAATGCTCTAAAAAGGCTTCAGAGAATTTGCTCCAACTGATATCCGTGTAATCCCATCCTTGAAAAGTGGAGCCCATGAGGGACTTCTACCACCTTTTGGCATGCAGCTCTAAGAGTGTCACTACAAGGGTCACCGTCATGTTGTTTGGGCACCTTATTCCTTCCAACAGTTCTTGTACAGTGTCGAGCCATTCTTCTGTACACACTGCCGACTCCTTCCTAAGGTAAGCAGGAGTGGAGAGAGATCGGAAAATGCTTAACCAATTAGATCCTGGACCCTGCTGTTGTACAGGGGCTTGCTAGGATTAGGACCTGAAGGCGTCCAGGATAGTTGTGAGTGTCTGCCCCAGCTCTGATTGTTAGAATTATGTAGGTACATACGGGGCGGGGGTGCCCCTTACTAGCTCAACATGCACTGGGATCTACACGTAAGGTACAAACTTAAGGTTAGGTCGGCTAATCTAAGGTCAAAGATGGACAAACTTAGTGTGAATTACATATGGGCACACCACTGCTTCTGCTAAGTCAGTTTGTCCGCAAACTGACTAAATGAACGGGGGTGGTAGCATTATTGAATGACTTCTTCAGTTTATGATCGTAGAAAGCTGAAACCATTTGTAAGACCCCCCCCTCCCGGAACACAGAACACGGCATGAGACGGGCCTTATACCCAGAATAGCTTCCTTGCGGTAGCATTAACACTCGGGCTAGCCTATTCCAAAAGATGCCTATTCAACCGGCCACAACCAATATCATTCATTGCCGACCTAACCAGAATATAAAAGTACAGAAGTCAAATCCGCACAAAGCATATAGTCCATAATATCATAAATAAAGTAGCTACAACAAGCTTCTAATATCAGAGTACGTAAATAGTAGTTTGCCCAAAAGGGCTATAAGAAAACCTTTCACACTCACATCTGTAACTGACGGTAGCGACGGTACCATCCCCTCAGGCCCTGTCGTCCTGGCCTGGATGACGGCTGCATAACCTGCTGCTCCACCTGCGGGGTTTCCTCCAAAAAAGTAAGACGCAGAACCGTTAGTCATAAAGACTAAGTGGCTTCACATCCACTCCCCCGGCGACTCCTCGGTACCGGGCGGATAAAGGAACATGATATAATATATATTAATCGTAGGTACAAGCAGGTGGTATAAACTGAAGAACACAAGATATATAAAGCAGTGTAATAAATAAGCAACCTCTTATTCTAACAATTCTACCATCTACAACAACATGAGAGTGTTGGGTATATTGGAAAATGTGTACCTGATTTGGATAAGCCTCACTTAGCTCAATGATATACATCAAGGTGTATTTTATGTTATTCAGAGTTTATATGTGCAGGATAAGTATTGGCTAAAATGTAGGAAAAAGTTTCTAAGTCCATATGTGGACACCATAGGAAGCTCTGTCGACACTTCAGCAAGTTTGTGTCGACACATGGAAAAGGCTGTGTCAACACACAGAATAGATAGTCGACCTCAACTGTGTCGACACCAGGAGACTGTGTCGACACACAGAAGCAGAGTCGACATCAACTGTGTCGACACCTAGAGGCAGTGTCGACACACAAGAATTCTTAGTCTACATCAACTGTGTCGACACACAGGACTTGTGTCGACACACAACAGAGTTTCATCATAGTTGATTGTTGTGGAATGAAGAAGTAATTGTGTCGACACAAAGAGGCTGTGTCGACACATTCTCAAGATGCAGTGTCAAGAAGCTGTGTCGACATCAAGGCAGCTATGTCGACATCACCAATATCTATGTCGACACTTAAGTCACTTGTGTCGACACATATTGACAGATTGTCTCGACACTTTAAGACAGTCATTCTCGACGCTTTGCTGACAGAGATAAAGGCTCAAGAACTGTTTGAGGACTTGACAACTGTGAGTTACAACAGGTTTACTAAAGCTGTCAGACTTGTCAGATGTTAGTTAGAAACCTGATCAGCCGGTTACCATGGATGAAGTCTATATATAGATGGATTCAGAAGAAGAATTGATGAATTGACACACAACTAACACAACTATTGTGTGATTGATCTATGATCAAGAAAGTGCAAGTCACAGAAGAAGATCTTCGTGAGAAGATCTAAGAAGACATTCTGTAGTGTTCATCCACTCAGATTTTGTCTAAGGAGAATTCATTCTAGAATTCAGAAGAAACTTCAGAAGATTTGGGGAGAGAGAGCTCCAGCTATTTTGAGGTCAAGAAGGAGACAATCATAAGTCTCTTAAGAAGTAGATCCAGAACTAATCTACTAATAAGATCCAGATCCATATCTGGAATCCAAGAAGGAAGCTGGCAGTCAGTCAACTTTAAAGGTGATCAACCCTAATAAGTTTAGATTCAAGAAGCTTTGAAGAAAGCTAAGAACAGGTTGATTTCAGTCATCAGTCTCATCAAGAAGCTGATCAAGAATCCTCTTACTCTTTCTCTCTCAACAAGGGTAAGAGACCATCAAATTACTTATCAAATTCTGTAGGATCTTTTCAAAGATCTGAGTTGTAAGGCTATTTTATAAAGGCTGAGTGTAGGAGATTTTGATCTCTGAGTTGTAGGCCTTGTGGCAAGGCTGAGGTAAGGCTGATTGAGCCTGAGTGTAGGAGAATTGGTTATCTGAGTTGTAGGCCTTGTGACAAGGCTTAGGTAGGGCTGTTAGCTTGAGTTGTAGGAACCTTATAGGTTCTGAGTTGTAGGAACCTTTAAGGGTTCTGAGCTGTAAGATCTGTGGATCTGAGAAGAAGGAAGAAGTTAGGCCGAATCTAGCACACTGCTAGATAGGTGAAGGGGGAAAGTGGATGTACCCAGACCTTGGGGAACTACTATAAATCAGTGTGAAATCTGTGATTTAAGTTATTGTAGTTTCTGTGATTGTATGTGTTGTATTAGCTGTAGAGATATTTGATTTATATTATTAAATTCTTGCCTTAAGTTAAAATAAGGATAAGAACCTAGTAACCCCCCCTCTAGGTGTTTAGGTTATCTTGAAGTTAAAACTATCAAGTGGTATCAGAGGGAGGTTACTCAAAGAAGGACTTAACAGTCTGAGTTAGATCCCTAAGGCAGAATAAAGAATCAAGAAAATGGGTTTTGGAGAAAATCACAAGGAACTAGGTTCTATGAAATTTCCCATCTGCAAGGAGATATTTGGTATATGGAAAGAAAGTGTCAGATTGATTATGGAGGCTTCTTACCCAAGGATCTATATTACAGTAAAAGAAGGTCCTTATATTCCAATGAATGTGTCTGTTCTAGATGCAAATCAAAGAACTCCTAAAGATTTTTCTGAGATGACTTAAGATGAGATCATCCTGGCAACTATGGATAAAAGAGCTCAGAACATCATAGTAAGTTCCATAGATGATTCAACCTTTCAGAATTTGATTCACTGCAAGACCTCCAAGGAAATGTGGGACACTTTGATTGTCTACATGGAGGGTTCTGAAGAAGTTAGACAAGATAGAAAGTCCATGCTAAATAAGGAATATGAAAGCTTCAGACAAGGGAAGTCAGACAGCATATCTGATTGCTATAAGAAATTCTATAGAATTGTAAATGAACTAATGTCTTATGGAAGTGTCTTCAGTATATACGAACTGAATGATAAATTCCTAAGATCCTTGACAAAGGATTGGGACACCAAGATTTGTGCCATTAGAGAAGTGGCCAAACTTGTAGATATTTCTTCTCCAACTTTATTTGGAAAGTTGCTGTCTTATGAAATGCAACTAATGACTAGAAAAGAGGAAGAAATAAATGCTAAAGGGGAGCATAAAGAAAAGTCTGTGTCCTTCAAGGTTGAAGCCACTAGAAAGAATAGGAGGATGTCTCCATCACCTCCTAGGGAAGTTGCTGAAATTACCTCAAATAATTCAGACAACCAAAATTCAGATAGCAGTGATTCAAATGCAGATTTTGCTGCCTTTACAAGGCAGTTTCAGAGATTCTTGAAGAAGCAGTGGAAATCTATGCCCTCAACATCACAGCCAGTTGATGACTATTATCAAAAGATAAAGTCATCAAGGAAGGACAGGAGCAGGTCTAAGCCTAGCAAATCTACAACATCAAAGATTGTTTGCTACTACTGTAATAAAACTGGACATGTTGTAGCTGAGTGTCTAGACAAAAGAAAGGAGTCTGCTGATAAAAGGAAGACTCAATAAAAGAGCAAGAAGGAGAAATCCTTTGTTGTTAAGAAAGAGAAAAGTTTGACAGACCAATCAACTTCAAAGTCTAAATCTGAAGCTGAGGCATATATTGGTCTTTATGCAGCTAATAAAGAAGATGAATTTATGCAATTTCTAGACTCCATCTATGAACAATAAGACCATCAGTGCATTGGACTGATGGCCTTATCAGAAGAAGACAAATGCTAGGATCAGCCTGGTCCTAGCGTGGTACAATGTTTGTCTAGTAATTCAGTTTGTAGTACTGGCACAGAGTCAGCTACATTTGCATCAAGTGATGTGGATGGATCTGAATCTGAAGGTTATATTCATCAACTGATATATGAATATAAGGACTTGTTGCAAGCACTAAAGAAAAGCAAGAACCTAGCCAAAACTAAGGCTAAGGAAATTGCAGATCTTAAGGTGGCTGCATCTGGTTTAGAGAAAGAGTTGGATCAAAAATTGAATGAGATTGCCAAGCTGAAAACTATAATTATTATTCAGATGGGCACAATCACATACAAAAATAATCTAATTAAAAGTCTAGAAGTCAGACTTCAAAAGGAGAAAGATTTGGTGGCTAGTTATTCCAAGCCAAAATCAGTTTTACCCTTAATAGATGAGTTTGCGGCTCAAAAGGGTAAGGCTGGAATAGGCTTTAAGGGTAACACCCGGGCTGTCCAATTCAATAGAAAGGGAAAAGCCTCAGTCCATCCACTAAATTTTAAGGTCCCTATTTTTTTTTAGAAAGGTGCATGTGCCTTCTAACAAGTATGACCTTGAGAATACTCATGGTCATAGTAAGATTGAAGTTCTGAATTGCAAGAGTGCTTATATCGATAAGGCAACCCATGTTCATAAACCTCATGTTTATGAGAATCCAGTGGGTGTAGCTGCAGCAGTACCAGCACAATACAAGAGATTTACTGTCAATCAGACAATCAAGAATGTACCTAAAAATAGATATAATAAGTATGAGTGCTAGTGTTGTGGAAAGACAGGTCATTATGCTATAGATTGCTTGCACAACACTAGTGTCAGGAAGAAAAACAGTATACTTGTTAGAAGAGCTGCGAGTAGATTTAGTAAGCATGAAGCTAACCTGAACCAAGGACCCAAGACTTACTTGGGTTCTAAGGGAAAGTAATTCTTTATTGCAGGTGAGTCCAAGTCACCATACCCCTATATGGTACTTGGACAGTGGATGTTCCAGGCACATGACTGGAACAAAGGGATTGCTGAAGGAGTACTTGCCTATTATAAATGGGCCTAAAGTAATCATTGGTGGCTCTAAAAAAGGAATCATCAAAGGGTTTGGTAACATTTCTAGTAATAAGATTACTATCTCTTAAGTGGCCTATGTGAAGGGTTTGAAACACAACCTTATAAGCATTATTCAACTGAGTGATTTAGGATATGACATTTCATTTATTAAGAATGGATGTCATATCAAAAGGTCAAGAGATCAAAAGGTCATTCTGATAGGATATAGAAAAAGGAATATGTACTGTCTTAATTTTGAGTATGAGAACAAAGGTTCTCCTATTTGTCTTGCAGCTAATGAGAAAGCCACTCATTGTGTCAAATGGCATAAGAGGTTGGCTCATCTTAACTACAAAACAATTGGCCAACTCTTTAGCAAAGAGTTAGTGAGGAATGGTCCTCAAGTTAAGTGTATAAAGGAAGGGATATGCTGAGCTTGTCAAAAAGGCTAGCAGACAAAATCCTCCTTTCATAGCCTTGAAAACAAGGATTCAGTAAGGTGTCTATACCTTTTACATATGGATCTTTTTGGTCTAATGCCAGTTCATAGTCTAGGTAGGAAGGTCTACACTTTTGTGGTGGTAGATGACTATTCTAGATATTCCTGGGTGTTCTTTCTGAGACAAAAATCAGAAACCCCAAGTGTTTTTCATAGTTTTGTCAAGCAAATCCAGAATGAACTTGACAGTACAGTGGTCAAAATCAGAAGTGACCATGGCACTGAATTTCAGTCTGAAACTATGACAAGACTGTGTGAAGAATTTTTGATTTTTCAAGAGTTCTCCTCACCTAGAACACCACAGCAAAATTGTATTGCTGAAAAGAAGAATAGAACATTGATTGAGGCTGGTAGAACACTATTGAGTGACACTTCTCTCCCAGAATATTTCTGGGCTGAGACAGTAAACACTGCATGTCATGTGCTCAACAGGGCTTCTATCACTAAGTGCCACAAAAAGACTCCCTATGAGATTATGAAAGGTAGAAAACCAAATTTATCCTATTTTAGGATCTTTGGTTGCAAGTGCTATATCCTTAATAATGGCAAGTCTTATCTAACTAAGTTTGCTGCCAAATCCCAAGATGGGATATTTTTTGGGTACAACAACAATAGTAAGGCTTATAGGGTCTACAACATGATTACACGGGTTGTAGAAGAATCTGTACATATTGTATTTGATGAAACTAGATTGATCAACAGTGAGTTGCCTTGTTGTTCATGCAGTCCAACAGGTATAAATGAGAGAATGCACAAGCTTTCCATTACAGAAGATTCAACTGCAGATCTATAAATGGAAAATGGTGGCTACTGTCCAGGGGGAGTACAAGACTCTCTAGATGCTGAAGAAAACAAAGAGGTGCAATACATTGATGAAACAGGAGGTATTCAGCCTGAAGAGAGACTACCTCCAGAAGTTAGACACTTAAAAGATCATCCAGTAAATCAGATAATTGGTGATCCAAGACATGGAGTGCAAACCAGAAGCAGGAATTTGAACACAATCATGTATTTAAACTTTCTATCTCAATTAGAGCCATAGAAGTTTGAAGAAGCTATCCTAGACCACCACTGGATTAATGCCATGCAAGAAGAGCTAAATCAGTTCAGAAGGTGCAAGGTCTGGGAGTTAGTTCCTAAACTAAAAGACCACAATATCTTTGGAACAAAGTGGATCTTTAGGAACAAATTGGATGAGAGTGGAATTATTGTGAAGAACAAAGAAAGACTTGTTGCAAAAGGGTACAGAAAGGAAGAGGGTATTGACTTTGATCAAACCTTTGCCCCAGTAGCAAGACTGGAAGCAATCAGAATGTTCCTTGCTTATGTAGCATATCAAGGATTCAAAGTATTCCAAATGGATGTAAAATCAGCATTCCTGAATGGAAATCTAAAAGAAAAAGTCAATGTAGAGCAGCCTTCAGGTTTTGTAGATTCTCTCAAACCTTATTATGTTTATAGACTTAGGAAGCTTTGTATGGGTTAAAGTAAGCCCCAAGGGCTTGGTATGAAACCCTGTCTACTTTCCTTATTTAGAATAAATTCTTAAGAGGGAAAATAGACAAAACTCTATTCCTAAGGGAGTCTAAAGGAAAGATAATCTTAGTCCAGATTTATGTAGATGACATAATATTTGGGTCTACAGAAAGCAACCAATGCAAAAAGTTTGCTAAACTTATACAAGGAAAGTTTGAAATGAGCACTATAGGGGAACTTAAGTTCTTCTTGGGACTCAAAGTAAGACAGACTGATGATGGCTTGTCCATATCCCATTCTAAGTTCACTATGGAGTTAATTAAGAAGTATGGTATGGAATCATCCTCCAACTTGAGAACTCCTATGGGAACATGTATGCCTATATGCAAAGATGATGCAGGTAAACCTGTAGATGAGTCTTTGTATAGAGGTATAATTGGCTCTCTACTATATCTCACTGCTAGTAGACCAGACATTATGTATGCAACATGTGTCTGTGCTAGGTACCAATCATGCCCTAAAGAATCTCATTACACTGCACTAAAGAGAATTTTGAGATATCTAAAGGGCACACCTAATCTAGGCCTTTGGTACCCTAGGAATGGAGATTTTCTACTAACAAGCTATTCAGATGCAGACTTTGCAGGTTGTAAAGAAGATAGAAAAAGCACTACAGGCACCTGTTAATTTCTAGGAGGAAGATTGATATCTTGGAGCAGTAAGAAGCAGACCAGTGTGGCAATATCCACAGCTGAGTCTGAATATGTGGCAGCATGAAGTTGCTGTGCACAACTGTTGTGGATTCAACACCAGCTAGAAGACTATGGTATTCAGGTAAGTAGAACACCTTTATTTTGTGATTCTACTATTGTTATTTCTATTACTAATACTCCTGTTTCACATAGTAGGACCAAGCATATAGAAATAAGATACCATTTTCTTAGAGAACATGTAGAGAAAGAGGACATCTCACTAGAATTTGTTAAGACAGATTATCAAATTGCAGATTTTATTTACTAAGCCTCTAGATGAAACTAAATTCAATAGATTTAAAATTGAATTAGGAATGTTGACCATATGTTAGATTAACATAAGTGGCTAAGTAAAATTGTGTCTACTCATTCAGTAATAAAGACACAGAGGAGTTGTGTCGACAATTCAGGGAAATTGTGTCGTCACAGTATCGTAGTGTCGACACCTAAGGGACAAAGTGTCGACACATCCAGAAAAGTAGTGTCGACACAACCAGAGTATGGTGTCGACACCCCCAGAAATTGTGTCGACACTTGCAATAAGAGTCGACACAGAATTTCTGATGAACTACCAAGTATGTCCTTTGTCGATATATCATCAATTGGTGTCGACACATATTAGTCAGCGCCGTGGTCGAGACAATAGAAGTATGTGTCGACACTTTCCAACAGTGTTGACACATTTAGATAGTTTTTGCCCGCCTTTTGACCTTCTTTGTTTAAAAAGGTATAAATAGGTCGAGAAAGTATTCTGTCGACACGCTCTCCAGATTTTCGAGACTAAACCCTTGTGTCGACAAACTCTCTTCTCTCAATTCAAGATTTCTATCCTTTCCAATGGCACCAAAGATTGAAGATAACATTAATGAAGGCTACGAGCTGGTGCGCAATGCTTTTGATGATGCGGTGAAAGAGATTAAATGGGTCATTACCCTTGTTACTGATAATGGGTTAGAGTTTCTTGTTTCTGAATCTACAAAGATCTGGAAGAAAGAAGTATTTGAATTCTATGCAGCTACAATAGTGGATTCCACTGGACTGAAGATTAAATCGACAGTTCATGGTAATAGAGTCAAACTCACTCAAAAAAGTTTAAGAAAGAATCTTCACCTACCAAGAATTCAGGAAGAAGAAGAGGTCCCAGACTCAAAGACAAGGGAGGCACTTCAGTGGTGTGGATTGGATCCAACCAAGAAGATTGGAGCAGGCATAAACAGAAAAGGGATGAATCAACAAGGCAAATTCTTATCAGAAGTGGTTGGGAAGGTGATTTTGTGTAAACTAGGAGGCCATGATAGGATCTCTGCTTTTATGTTCAATCTGATGACCAGGATCATCTATAAGATTAACACCGATTGGTCTGTAGTTTTGTTTGAAAAGATAAAGGAAGGAATCAAAAAGCCCAATTTGGCTATATTAATAAGTCTCTACCTGGCTGGAGCAATTCCAGAGGTAATGAATCAGCTTCCAGGGTCTAAAATAAATCACATGAGAAGGATGGACATCAGAATAATATCCAAATGGGATAGGGTCCTCTCAAAGGACATACCTGATTTGGATACTCAACAGACTATAGCAAAATCACCAGTCCATGACATTTCTGATCATGATCCTGTGCAGGAGGGAACAATGAATGCACAAGTGCAGGGGGAGCAAGTTAGGGAACAGGTCCGGGACCTGGCTGAAACTGCCCAAGTTCATGAGGAGACAGTTACTGCACAGTTTCAGGGGGAGCAACATTCTGCACAAGGACAAGGGGAAGAAAGCATTCACTTGGCAAGTGAATTGAGTTCACAATCTCTTCATGAAACACCTCATGTCAACAGTCAAGCACTAGATGTGATCATAGAGGATACATCTATCGTTGCTGATGCTCCAGCAAAAACAGTCCACACTCAACAAGAGTTCACCCTGGAAGAGTTATTTCCTAACATAGAGGGAGCAGTTGAGGGGGAGCAAGTTAACCTTGAGAAGGTGGAACATAGGGCTTACAATGAGATGCCTCCTAGTCCCAAAGAAAGAGTAAATATTGACAGTACCACTGATTCAGGGGATGAGGAGATAGCAAGTTTAAAGAAAAGAAAACTGATGGTTTTTAAAAGGAGAAGCAAGCACTATTAGAAGGCTTTGCAAGCTACTACTTCACAACCAGTCCCTGAGATGTATTATAGCAAATACTTGGTTGATTTACAAGTGAAATTTGATGAGGAGAGATTAGCTCTTGAAAAATATGTGGATGAAATCCATAAGGCTCTTCAATTTGATCTAGCCCAAGATATAAAGTCAATCAGATTTGAGGTCAATCAGAATAAGAAAGAGATGACAGATTGCTTCCACAAGGGGGGCAATGCTGTGGTATTCCTAGCAAAACAACAAGCAGAAATAAAGAAACAAGTGGATGATATTGCTGTCAAACAAGGCTATGTCCTTGAAAATCAAATAAGAATGAATGACAATCTGACTGAATCTCACAATGAGATAGTCACTGAAGTAAGAAAAACAGTTTTTTAAATGACTGAAGCAAGAAATAAGGAGAAAGAAGAATTTGATAAGAAGCTACAGGAAGCTTTGGATTCCTTTAAAACAGCTATTACTACTTCTCAGCAAACAATTTCTGATAAGCTTCAAAAGTTAAAGCCATTCTTTAAAGATGGAATCAATTACTTGGATGGGCAAATCAGATTTAAAAAAGAAGATTTGAGAGAACATGTGGCCAGAGAAGTCATAAAGGGGGAGAGGGTGTTAGTATATTCAGGCTCTGATCATGCCAAATGGGTAACCAACAGCATTAGAGCCACTCTGGGATATCCACCCTTATGTGATGATGATAATGTGGCTGAGTCAGGTGTACAACCAGCTCAACTTGAAGGTGATCAACCTAAGGTTCCCCAAGTTATTTACCCCCCTGCAAATCTTGAAATGATACATTAATAAGTTTAGTCTATGTACAATCCTCCACAACAAGTTACTAATGTTATTATTGAAAAGGTAGATATGCCAGAAGCTGGTGTGAAAGCTCAGCAAGATGCTCAATTATCAAAGAAGAGATTCAGAGAGTAGGCAGAGCTAAAACCTGATTTTGAGCAATGGAGCCCCACATCTAGAAATAACATATTAACTGACTGGAAAGCTGTAAAAGACCAAGTTCATGAAAGGGGTAAATGGTATAATGAGCAGGAGTGGCAGAAGTATGAGGCTAGGCAAGAAGACATAGTTCAATACAGAAGGAAGGCCAAGATTGGGAAGCTACCTCCTGATGCACAAGAGCCTAGCAAGTATTTCCCTAAGCCTTTTGATTACTTTGAAAGGCAAAGGATTAAGGCTGAAGCTCAAAAGAAGGCTGATTTGAAATGCAAGAAGCTCATTGAAGATACAGAACCTTCTGTGCAGGCTCAGATTAAATCAGGAAAAGGAATAGTCATCAAGGAGCCAGCCCTGCCTTAGTTTAGTTTTACTAGATGTTTCTAGAACTATGTAATTCTTAGTTTTAAAGAAATCTATGTAATCAGTGTTAAGAGACTTTTTGATATAATAAACAAAACCATGTTCCATGTTCATTTAGTTTGCATCCTTATTTTGTGATGTGATTTTGATATTTGTTTTGTTTATAAGTTACCCTGTTAAAAATGCTTATACACATCATCATATTTATTTATCATAAGTAGTGTATATCATTGATAAAAGGGTTATGACTTCTCCAAATAGGGAAAGATTTTTGGGTACATTGGAAAATGTGTAACTGATTTGGAGAAGCCTCACTTAGCTCAATGATATACATTAAGGTGTATTTGATGTTATTCTGAGTTTATATGTGCAGGATAAGTATTGGCTAAAATGCAGGAAAAAGTTTCTATATCCATGTGTCGACACCAGAGGAAGCTGTGTCGACACTTGAGCAAGTTTGTGTAGACACTTGGAAAAGGCTGTGTCGACACACAGAATAGATAGTCGACATCAACTGTGTCGACACCAGGAGACTGTGTCGACACACAGAAGCAGAGTCAACATCAACTGTGTCGACACCTTGAGGCAGTATCGACACACAGAATTCTTAGTCTACATCAACTGTGTCGACACACAAGACTTGTGTCGACACACAGCAGAGTTTCAACATAGTTGATTGCTATGGAATGAAGAAGTAATTGTGTCGACACAAAGATGTTGTGTCGACACATTCTCAAGATGTAGTGTCAAGAAGCTGTGTCGACATCAAGGCAGCTATGTCGACATCACCAAAGTTTGTGTCGACACTTAAGTCACTTGTGTCGACACATATTGACAGATTGTCTCGACACTTTAAGACAGTCAGTCTCGACGCTTTGCTGACAAAGACAAAGGCTCAAGAACTATTTGAGGACTTGACAGCTGTGAGTTACAATAGGTTTACTGAAGCTGTCAGACTTGTCAGAAGTTAGTTAGAAACCGGATCAGCCGGTTACCATGGATGAAGTCTATATATAGATGGATTCAGAAGAAGAATTGATGAATTGACACACAACTAACACAACTATTGTGAGATTGATCTATGATCAATAAAGTGCAAGTAACAGAAGAAGATCTTCGTGAGAAGATCTAAGAAGACATTCTGTAGTGTTCATCCACTCAGATTTTGTCGAAGGAGAATTCATTCCAGAATTCAGAAGAAACTTCAGAATATTTGGGGAGAGAGAGCTCTAGCTATTTTGAGGTCAAGAAGGAGAAAATCACAAGTCTCTTAAGAAGTAGATCCAGAACATATCTATTAAGAAGATCCAGATCCATATCTGGAATCCAAGAAGGAAGCTGGCAGTTAGTTAACTTCAAAGGAGATCAACCCTACTATGTTCAGATTCAAGAAGCTTTGAAGAAAGCTAAGAACAGGTTGATTTCAGTCATAAGTCTCATCAAGAAGCTGATCAAGAATCCTCTTATTCTTTCTCTCTCAACAAGGGTAAGAGACCATCAAATTACTTATCAAATTCTGTAGGATCTTTTCAAAGATCTGAGTTGTAAGCCTATGTTATAAAGACTGAGTATAAGAGATTTTGATCTCTGAGTTGTATGCCTTATGGTAAAGCTGAGGTAAGGCTGATTGAGCCTGAGTGTTGGAGAATTGGTTCTATGAGTTGTAGGCCTTGTGACAAGGCTGAGGTATGGTTGTTAGCCTGAGTTGTAGGAACCTTATAGGGTTCTGAGTTGTAGGAACCTTTCAGGGTTCTGAGTTATAAGATCTGTGGATCTGAGAAGAAGGAAGAAGTTAGGCCGAATCTAGCACACTGCTAAATAGGTGAAGGGGGAAAGTGGATGTACCCAGACCTTGGGGAACAACTATAAATCAGTGTGCAATCTGTGATTTGAGTTATTGTAGTTTCTGTGATTGTATGTGATGTGTTAGCTGTAGAGATATCTGATTTATATTAAAGGACTGAAGTTAAATTCTGCCTTAAGTTAAAACAAGGATAAGAACCTATTCACCCCCCCTCTAGGTGTTCAGGTTGTCTTGAATTTAAAACTATCAGGGAGTATAATGATATAACAGTAAGTAACTCAATTGATTTGAATGCCCATACAAGCATATAAGTTGAGGATCGTTCAGCAGTAAGTAAGTCATCGTATAGGAGTGCCCATACAAACTTATATGATGAGGATCTTGTGTATGCAATGATTTGTAATGACATGTATGCAATACAATGGCTCACCCATGATTACGCACATGCAATCGCTATGTCGACACAGACTTGTAGTTCCCACTTTTCGAGCAGGTAGCTAACCTCTCAGGCATTATCCGTCGTGGATAGACGATGATAGTAGAGCGGGCATCTCCACTACTAGGCTAGTCTCCACACTTCCTGGCCTAGGCCTTCGTACGCCTCAATACTAAGAACACAATAGCGGAGCTCACACAAGTACTACGGCTCAACGAGTGTCTCTGGTAGATGTGTACTGAGATCCTAGCTATGAAGTGGGCTAAAGTGTGATACGGAAGGAGCCTCGGAAATGAGCACGAAGACCAAGCCCAATCGTTCACTTGGTACGGAAGGAGCCTCGGGACGTGAACACCGAGGACCAAGCCCAACCGCCCAAGGTCTATCTGCCAACTCCCATTGGTGTGACGATTGGCGAGCCCGTAGACCTGTCATACTATCCTTACCCAGGACTACGACTGTAACATCCCATTTTCAAATTGGACCCCCCCTAGGAGTGACTTGAGCATGACTAGGTCCTATGAGTTAACCTAGGTGAGCCCAGGAGACCAAGTGACCTAAAAACCTAGTTGAGACTCACTTGGTCTGCAAATAGCAATTTTCAAAACTCTGATTTTGGGTGGCCTAGTAGGTTCAATGCGACTCTAAAAATTCCCTTAGACCTAATGTGGGCCCAATGAGTCATCAAGGACCCATTAGGGTCAACCCTAGTAGCCAAAATGACCAAGTCAACCCCAAGCCCAAATCAAGTCAAACCTAGTCTATATGGGTTAACCCAACCTCAAGCCACCCTCCCCTTAGGCTAATCTCTTGCATGATTATTATGTATTAATTTGGTTGCCCATATCCTAGAGGATTGACCAAGTCAACCTAGTGACTAGGAGAGAGAGAAGCCTAAATTTAGAGAGATAAAGAGGAGAGAGAAAGTGAGAAGAAAGAGGGTCATTCATGGTGGGGAGGTGAATCACCCCTCTATTCTTCATCATTTAATTAATAATATGTTTTTGAGGGTTGCATTTAGGCTGGTGCCATGAATAATTTCGGCCATAGGGTGGCAGGAGAGAGAAAGCTTCAATTTCTCCTTAATGGAGGAGAGAGAAAGAGGAAAAGAGAGAGGGGAGTTATGGAGGGACACCATGAGCCACCCCATTCATCTCCCCAAGCCTTCATTCATTCCTCCCGACCTTTGGGAAGAGATTCCCATCGTTTTCCCATCAGCCACCATCAATGGAGAAGCCCAACCACCATGGCCAAACACCCCTTCATCTCCCCTCCCATGAAAAAAATTATAAAACCCCCATGCAGCCCCCTATTCTGAATTTTGACTATTCCATCTCCCTCAAAACGTCCATGGCAGTCAAAATAACATATAAGATCAATAGTTTTGGTGGAGGAACGAGGGATCGGGAAGTTCGCCGGAGAGGAAAAATGCCATGGCGAACCGCCGCCGCCGTCGTCGTCGAACCCCCCAAATAAGGTCCTCCTCCTCTCCTTCTCTCATGCTTAGATCCTAGGAATGTTTAAAAGTTGATTTCATGCCCAAACGAACCGGAGCCAAGCTTCAAAATTTCAGAAATTTGCCATTTTTCATGGACTTTTGGAGCTCTCGGGTAGGGCGGCGTCGCCACCTCCGGCCACCCTAGCTCCGGCCATGGATAGCCCCCACCACCGGGAACAAATGGGTGATGTTTCCCGGTGGTGGCGCCGCCTCAGGCCGCCGGGAAATGGGCCGCAAAAACCACCTGCGCGGGTCTATTTTCGGCTCAATCGGAGAAGATGAACAGCCTCCGTTGGATCTTGCTTTAAGATTCGTGCAACCCATATTTTCAGATTTTTCTGTATTTTAATAAAACAGTTCACTGTAGAAGGAATTTAGGCCCCTTCTGGGCATCTACTGAAAAGGTGTATAACATGAAAGTTGTAGGTATTTTGAATACCTACAATTTGATATGTAGTGGTGAAAAATTGGATGAGGGGACTGCCCTGTAGAGCCTTTTTAGTAAGGGTATGTCCTACAACTAGGGTAGTTTTCTTCTAAAAATTATTTAGGCCCTTTAGGAGCATGTTCATCAAAAATGATCAACATGAATATTGTAGGCTTTTTAATTATCTACAGTTTGATATGTTATGGAAAATTTTAGGACAAGTATTCTGACCTGTAGGGTCATTTTTCTAGGGTAGGTCCTACAAATAGGGCAAATCTTTGAAAAATTCCCCACACCTAACCCTTGGTCCAAATGGTTTGAATTTTGGACAGGGGCTTAATCTCACCTAGACCTAGCTCCTGTAAAAATTGGAACCCATTTAAAGAAGTTTAACCTAGGGTTTTGCCCTAAACCTAGAGAAGCTAGGGTAAGGTAGTTGAAGGGTCAAATCACCTCAAAAGTCTCCAAAATTTTGGAGGCATGTTTTTATGGTTATCATTTAGCTCTGATAAAAATTTCAGCCCAATTGGGTTTGAAATGATTGGGTTTTGATGTGATCAAAGATTGGTCCTTAAAGGGGAAAATTAGGGCAAGGGGTTGTTGGGGCATGGTGGGTCCAATTCTCACCCAAATGGGTTGGGATTTTGGCCAGAGCCCCATGGACAGAGAAAACACCCCCTCATGGAATTTGAGATGGTTTGGTGTGGGTTTGCCCTAGGATCCAAGTTCAAACCTTAAGGGTTGATCTATGGGGTTTGTGAAGGACATATGGTTTTATGACTTTGTATGGATCTAGAGTTTAGTCCATGATGTTCTAGGGGTGGAATTATGCCCTAGGAAGGAGTTGCATGGTATGGGTATTTAGTCACATCACTTAATTCTAATTATACAAAATTAGGTCTTTATATCTTATGGAATGGATGATGAGTCAAAAGATTTTAAGTTCATGTAAAATTATGATAGATGATGTTAATTTTGATATATTGAACAGTAGTTGTTGTTTCATGAAATTTAAATAAGTTTTCATATGGGTACCTTAACAAAAGTACATAATCATAGAATCTTGGGAGAAATAATTTATGTGGTATTATGATTTAGATTTTAATGAAATTGTGTACATCATGTTTTTAGGATATATTAAACCTCTGGAAATTTTATCATGATTTATGGGATAATAATTAGAGTACTTCCTTCACAACTTAGCAAATAGAGATTTTTACTTAGGAATTATTTATGAAGTAACCAGTCATTTAAAGTTTGTGAAATTTAGTCAGAGGAGTTTTAATATCATATTACATCTCAGTGAAGTTTTATGGAATTATTTGAATTATAAATTTAGGGGTTGCTTCATTAAATGTTATTGCCCATAAAAATTTAGATAAATTCAATTTGGTATATTAAATGCAAATAAAATTATTAATTTTGGTCAGAGGACTTTTCTGATGATTATCAAGGCTCTGTAATTTTTACATAATTTTATGATGATTAATTGTTGTACTTCCTTCATTAAATATGAATTGTGGAATTTCGATGAATAATTTAATTAGAGGATAAATACTATTTGTAAAATCATGGGAGTTAATATTTAGTAATAATTCACTGTTATACAGTAACTATAATTTTTGGATGACCAATACTTGAGTAGATCATGTAGTTCATGTTCATTATCACCCATGGTCAATTATTTGGAAAATTAATTAATTATCAATTTAATTAGGAAAAATCATAATTTTCTGGATTTAGGCATATTATGACATGGTAGATTCCCAGTAATTATTACAAGGGTTTTTGGAAGAGAATTTAATGGACGTTCTATCATGGGCAACGTATAGGGTAGAAGGGTATGTCTGGTGTAAAAAAGGCATGAACAGTGTTAGTATGAGACTTGGATATAAGGATGGAGTTTTGTACCTTATAGGCTTGGGAAAATGAGCATGGGATTCATCATTGGAGATTATGATGAGTAAAGATGTGTTTGGCTAGCATAGGAGGTGCTCGGGGTAGACGAAAGATCGTCTTGCCCTAGGAGTGGAAGAGTCAAATACACTAGGGTTAGATTCATTATAACATTAAAAAGGGATTGGGTAAAGGGTAGACAACCAATAACAATAAGTGCCTTGCGAAAGGGAACTTCGGGCCGTAATGCCGCCGTCTTGGTTCCTAGTGCCCCTTGAGAGCCTTTCAAGGGGTATGCCGGGGGCAGTCCTGGGCTAACATAAATCTTAAAACAAACGAAAGAGTAATTAGCCTAATAGGGATTCACATTGCACACACTCATTAGTTAGGGTTGGTAATGGTTAAGTCGTCCCGAGGTGTTCAAGGGGGCGCTGTTCCGTGGTGTTCTAAGGGATGGAGTCTGGAGATGAGCCGGGCGGTTTAGTCCGGGGAATTTGGTCTCGAAGGTGGTTAATACGGACGGTTTAGTCCGGGGAATTTGGTCTCGGACGTGGTTAATACAGACGGTTTAGCCCGGGAGTTTGACACTTTAAATTGCTATATATTAAACTACTGCATGTGCACAAAAATAGGAAGGATTAAGGTGGTGGGTTCTCGATATCGGGGAGTTCGATTGCACCGACACCGATATCGTTGACTCGGCAAGGTGACTAGCACTAAGCCAAGGTTAAGTCCGGCGGACCAGTCGGCAAGAGTACGCAGGAGTCCGCCTCGTGCACCAGGCGTTGAGGGCGTACGATAGGTCAGACCAGTAGTGCTTTTACTGGTTTTGAGGTGGGCGAGGCCCAACCCACCGCTTCCGTTTGCCACTACGGGAGTATCCTGGGAGTTATCTCCAGAAAGGGGGAACTAAAGGTTTGTGTACACAAAGTTGGGTGGGTGAGTTGCACTGCATGACATAACATACCCACCATATAGTTGCATATCATAATCATTCATAACAACCTTGACACCTAAAGTATAAGTGGAATGAGACGCTTATACTTTAGGACTTGCAAAACGACCCCTTGGTCTATAAGCTTGTGTGGGCAAGTTTATAAATCAAAGGTTAATTTCAATATATATATGCTGCTGTTTGATAACCGACACCCCCAACGTATAAGTGGTATGGGACACTTTATACGATGGGAGCCTTGCAAAAGACCCCTTGGCCTATGTGTACTCACATAAGCAAAGGTTTAATTTCTTACTTACTTCCTTTCTGTTATACCTATTACAACATTTATATTGCTCCCATGTCATAACTTGCTAGTTAGGTTCACCGTCATCTGCTTTTGACTACTCTCCACTTTCATGTCCTCCCCTTTCTTCCTCTCCGCCCGGTGCCTTAGAGCGTGGGGGAAGGGGTGGGGGATGATAGGACTTAGTCTTTTAGACTAACGGTTTTCGAACCATATCATTTTAGGGGATCGCGGAGCCCAGCATGGAGGAGCAGCCCAGGAGGCCGGTACGCTTGGAGATGGGACAGTCTAGCACGGGAGTCCAGACTACGGGGACTGTGAGTCCCGGCCCTTTAGTAGAGATTTAGTTTTGCTTCCGCATTGAGTGATTTTGTAGTGAGGACTTGATGTACCGGGCATGAGCCCTTTTATTTCTAGTATCATCGTACTCTGATGTTTTCTGTGGACACTCCCTTCGTGGAGTTTTATTTTATGTGATATTCTCTTTTGGTGGACTTGCTTCTCTCTTGCTTGCTACTTATTGTGATCGAAAGGCCGGCAGAATCGGCGCGTTGTAGTGACTACCTTCCCGGGTGCGAAGGTGTCACCGCAAAGCGGCGGTTCTGGGCATAAGACCCCGGGTTTTCAAAAAAAAAAAATGGGGTCTTACAAAGTGGTATCAGAGGAAACATCGATCGGATTAGTAGCAGTCCACAAATCATTGGGTCACCTCCGCGCGAGATTAGTTTGCGGACAAACTAAGCAGTGGAAGCAGTGGTGTGCTCATATGGGGAATCACATGTAAATTGTCCACTTTCCATCCATTCCATTTGTACATTAGCTAACAATTGGAATTCTTCTTTGTAGCCTGCGGCAAACCCTGTCCCCAGCAGGGAGCACCTCTGGTTGCAAAGACCTCTTCTTGTAATTCTCTAGTCAATAGGTTAGACTCAACCGCTAGGATACGTGACTAACCCGACAACTTATACCGTGCCCTAGTCCGAAACAGACCTTAAGTATGAATTTGGTTAGGTAAGGAAATACCTAAAGAGATTAAAGGAGGAGTTTAATAGTTGAATGGATACCTAAGACATAAACTCTGGTGTCCCTATGGTCCCTAACAAGGATTACTCAATCTATTGGGACTGAACAATAATCCATTATCAGAATGGTAGAAGACACGTAGTATTAACCCCCGTACCAGTAACAAGATTACTCAGGGACAACTACAAGATAAACACTGAAGGTCGGGTAGGAATTCAAGTTCGAAAGAGACCCAATTGGGAGTAGGAACAACCCTGATAAGCGTGTCGTAAATTTGACTCGGAGGGTTTAAAGTATGGAGTATATCTACAAGTGTCAGTTTGGAACCCCAAGTCCTAGATTGATGCCCTAGGGATTGTACACTCAGCTAGGACAGATATAACATGGTAAGATAAAAGAAAATTAGCCCAAGGAAGATATGGGCTTATCTTTTGTTTATTGGGCAAGTGAGTTAATGACTTAGGTCTCCTAGATCTAATTTAGAAAGTGTGTTGCCCCAAATACAGTAATGTTGAGGTTGGTCTTATTCGATGCCACTCGAACGATGTCATGGTAATAATGAGGAGTAACTACGAGACATAACTACTAGAAGATACCATGTGAATTTGATGACGGGTAGTAAGACTAAGTAGATTTGGGAAGATAAGACTGAGACACTATGATGTAACATCATGAGTATGATAACACTAAGAGTTTGAAAGAAATTAGCAGACGATATATCGAAAACATATATCTTAGGTATGACCTTGCAGACTCGATTCAGATAGCATCAAGACAAGATTAGATACATTTGATGACACAAATATGGTTAGCAAGGGTCGCGGCTATGATAAATAAATGTTTGGAAAATCAAGTGTAACTACGGCAGAATGGCACAACAAATTAAAAAGGTATAAATGACAACCTCCAAAAATGCACGAGTACACCCCCTTAAATCTTGCGGACGACGGGTCATTTGACGAAGTAATCTTTCCCGTTAACGACCAGAGTTGGATAAATCATAGGGTCAAATTGATTGATTACTCTGGCGTATATGAAAGAATAGGAACATGATCGCGTGGAGGAGGTTTATAGAGTCGCTGTCTACCGTTACAAACAAAAACTTAATTTACTAGAAGAAGATTGTGTGTATTAGAACTTGTCTTTCCCCGGAATGAGAAAGACGTCATGGATTTGGCTACGCACAGTGAGGTTTGCCTAATGGTATAGGCAAGTATAAGGGTTTTGAAGAACTATTATTGTCACTTCCAGAGTTTGAGTGGAAGTTCGAGGATAGATTGAGCGAGATAGTTGGGGAAACCCTGATTTAGTAGTACAGTTTTGTGGTGCGATAAGATCCCGCTAGTCAAGGTCCTGTGGAGAAAGCATGGATAGAAGGAATTAACATACCCGGGATCCTCAGGACCTGATGCAGGAAAGATACCCGGAACTATTCAGTCAGGTATACCTCGCAACTCCTCAAGTGGTTTAAAGTTTTCTCCCTAATTGCAATTACTAGTAGAATATTCCAGGAGATATGGGCTAAACTTTTGTTTATTGGGGCTAGCCCTTAATCATTGATCTAGTAGGTACTTCAACCCTTATGGGATGTTACAAGCTTAAGTTAACCCAGTAGAAAACATCCCCGTAGACTTAACCTTAATTTCGGGGACGAAATTTTTGTTTTGTTTATTGGGATTTGTAACATCCCATTTTCAAATTGGACCCCCCTAGGAGTGACTTGAGCATGACTAGGTCCTATGAGTTAACCTAGGTGAGCCCAGGAGACCAAGTGACCTAAAAACCTAGTTGAGACTCACTTGGTCTGCAAATAGCAATTTTCAAAACTCTGATTTTGGGTGGCCTAGTAGGTTCAATGCGACTCTAAAAATTCCCTTAGACCTAATGTGGGCCCAATGAGTCATCAAGGACCCATTAGGGTCAACCCTAGTAGCCAAAATGACCAAGTCAACCCCAAGCCCAAATCAAGTCAAACCTAGTCTATATGGGTTAACCCAACCTCAAGCCACCCTCCCCTTAGGCTAATCTCTTGCATGATTATTATGTATTAATTTGGTTGCCCATATCCTAGAGGATTGACCAAGTCAACCTAGTGACTAGGAGAGAGAGAAGCCTAAATTTAGAGAGATAAAGAGGAGAGAGAAAGTGAGAAGAAAGAGGGTCATTCATGGTGGGGAGGTGAATCACCCCTCTATTCTTCATCATTTAATTAATAATATGTTTTTGAGGGTTGCATTTAGGCTGGTGCCATGAATAATTTCGGCCATAGGGTGGCAGGAGAGAGAAAGCTTCAATTTCTCCTTAATGGAGGAGAGAGAAAGAGGAAAAGAGAGAGGGGAGTTATGGAGGGACACCATGAGCCACCCCATTCATCTCCCCAAGCCTTCATTCATTCCTCCTGACCTTTGGGAAGAGATTCCCATCGTTTTCCCATCAGCCACCATCAATGGAGAAGCCCAACCACCATGGCCAAACACCCTTCATCTCCCCTCCCATGAAAAAAATTATAAAACCCCCATGCAGCCCCCTATTCTGAATTTTGACTATTCCATCTCCCTCAAAACGTCCATGGCAGTCAAAATAACATATAAGATCAATAGTTTTGGTGGAGGAACGAGGGATCGGGAAGTTCGCCGGAGAGGAAAAACGCCATGGCGAACCGCCGCCGCCGTCGTCGTCGAACCCCCCAAATAAGGTCCTCCTCCTCTCCTTCTCTCATGCTTAGATCCTAGGAATGTTTAAAAGTTGATTTCATGCCCAAACGAACCGGAGCCAAGCTTCAAAATTTCAGAAATTTGCCATTTTTCATGGACTTTTGGAGCTCTCGGGTAGGGCGGCGTCGCCACCTCCGGCCACCCTAGCTCCGGCCATGGATAGCCCCCACCACCGGGAACAAATGGGTGATGTTTCCCGGTGGTGGCGCCGCCTCAGGCCGCCGGGAAATGGGCCGCAAAAACCACCTGCGCGGGTCTATTTTCGGCTCAATCGGAGAAGATGAACAGCCTCCGTTGGATCTTGCTTTAAGATTCGTGCAACCCATATTTTCAGATTTTTCTGTATTTTAATAAAACAGTTCACTGTAGAAGGAATTTAGGCCCCTTCTGGGCATCTAAAGAAAAAGTGTATAACATAAAAGTTGTAGGTATTTTGAATACCTACAATTTGATATGTAGTGGTGAAAAATTGGATGAGGGGACTGCCCTGTAGAGCCTTTTTAGTAAGGGTATGTCCTACAACTAGGGTAGTTTTCTTCTAAAAATTATTTAGGCCCTTTAGGGGCATGTTCATCAAAAATGATCAACATGAATATTGTAGGCTTTTTAATTATCTACAGTTTGATATGTTATGGAAAATTTTAGGACAAGTATTCTGACCTGTAGGGTCATTTTTCTAGGGTAGGTCCTACAAATAGGGCAAATCTTTGAAAAATTCCCCACACCTAACCCTTGGTCCAAATGGTTTGAATTTTGGACAGGGGCTTAATCTCACCTAGACCTAGCTCCTGTAAAAATTGGAACCCATTTAAAGAAGTTTAACCTAGGGTTTTGCCCTAAACCTAGAGAAGCTAGGGTAAGGTAGTTGAAGGGTCAAATCACCTCAAAAGTCTCCAAAATTTTGGAGGCATGTTTTTATGGTTATCATTTAGCTCTGATAAAAATTTCAGCCCAATTGGGTTTGAAATGATTGGGTTTTGATGTGATCAAAGATTGGTCCTTAAAGGGGAAAATTAGGGCAAGGGGTTGTTGGGGCATGGTGGGTCCAATTCTCACCCAAATGGGTTGGGATTTTGGCCAGAGCCCCATGGACAGAGAAAACACCCCCTCATGGAATTTGAGATGGTTTGGTGTGGGTTTGCCCTAGGATCCAAGTTCAAACCTTAAGGGTTGATCTATGGGGTTTGTGAAGGACATATGGTTTTATGACTTTGTATGGATCTAGAGTTTAGTCCATGATGTTCTAGGGGTGGAATTATGCCCTAGGAAGGAGTTGCATGGTATGGGTATTTAGTCACATCACTTAATTCTAATTATACAAAATTAGGTCTTTATATCTTATGGAATGGATGATGAGTCAAAAGATTTTAAGTTCATGTAAAATTATGATAGATGATGTTAATTTTGATATATTGAACAGTAGTTGTTGTTTCATGAAATTTAAATAAGTTTTCATATGGGTACCTTAACAAAAGTACATAATCATAGAATCTTGGGAGAAATAATTTATGTGGTATTATGATTTAGATTTTAATGAAATTGTGTACATCATGTTTTTAGGATATATTAAACCTCTGGAAATTTTATCATGATTTATGGGATAATAATTAGAGTACTTCCTTCACAACTTAGCAAATAGAGATTTTTACTTAGGAATTATTTATGAAGTAACCAGTCATTTAAAGTTTGTGAAATTTAGTCAGAGGAGTTTTAATATCATATTACATCTCAGTGAAGTTTTATGGAATTATTTGAATTATAAATTTAGGGGTTGCTTCATTAAATGTTATTGCCCATAAAAATTTAGATAAATTCAATTTGGTATATTAAATGCAAATAAAATTATTAATTTTGGTCAGAGGACTTTTCTGATGATTATCAAGGCTCTGTAATTTTTACATAATTTTATGATGATTAATTGTTGTACTTCCTTCATTAAATATGAATTGTGGAATTTCGATGAATAATTTAATTAGAGGATAAATACTATTTGTAAAATCATGGGAGTTAATATTTAGTAATAATTCACTGTTATACAGTAACTATAATTTTTGGATGACCAATACTTGAGTAGATCATGTAGTTCATGTTCATTATCACCCATGGTCAATTATTTGGAAAATTAATTAATTATCAATTTAATTAGGAAAAATCATAATTTTCTGGATTTAGGCATATTATGACATGGTAGATTCCCAGTAATTATTACAAGGGTTTTTGGAAGAGAATTTAATGGACGTTCTATCATGGGCAACGTATAGGGTAGAAGGGTATGTCTGGTGTGAAAAAGGCATGAACAGTGTTAGTATGAGACTTGGATATAAGGATGGAGTTTTGTACCTTATAGGCTTGGGAAAATGAGCATGGGATTCATCATTGGAGATTATGATGAGTAAAGATGTGTTTGGCTAGCATAGGAGGTGCTCGGGGTAGACGAAAGATCGTCTTGCCCTAGGAGTGGAAGAGTCAAATACACTAGGGTTAGATTCATTATAACATTAAAAAGGGATTGGGTAAAGGGTAGACAACCAATAACAATAAGTGCCTTGCGAAAGGGAACTTCGGGCCGTAATGCCGCCGTCTTGGTTCCTAGTGCCCCTTGAGAGCCTTTCACGGGGTATGCCGGGGGCAGTCCTGGGCTAACATAAATCTTAAAACAAACGAAAGAGTAATTAGCCTAATAGGGATTCACATTGCACACACTCATTAGTTAGGGTTGGTAATGGTTAAGTCGTCCCGAGGTGTTCAAGGGGGCGCTGTTCCGTGGTGTTCTAAGGGATGGAGTCTGGAGATGAGCCGGGCGGTTTAGTCCGGGGAATTTGGTCTCGAAGGTGGTTAATACGGACGGTTTAGTCCGGGGAATTTGGTCTCGGACGTGGTTAATACAGACGGTTTAGCCCGGGAGTTTGACACTTTAAATTGCTATATATTAAACTACTGCATGTGCACAAAAATAGGAAGGATTAAGGTGGTGGGTTCTCGATATCGGGGAGTTCGATTGCACCGACACCGATATCGTTGACTCGGTAAGGTGACTAGCACTAAGCCAAGGTTAAGTCCGGCGGACCAGTCGGCAAGAGTACGCAGGAGTCCGCCTCGTGCACCAGGCGTTGAGGGCGTACGATAGGTCAGACCAGTAGTGCTTTTACTGGTTTTGAGGTGGGCGAGGCCCAACCCACCGCTTCCGTTTGCCACTACGGGAGTATCCTGGGAGTTATCTCCAGAAAGGGGGAACTAAAGGTTTGTGTACACAAAGTTGGGTGGGTGAGTTGCACTGCATGACATAACATACCCACCATATAGTTGCATATCATAATCATTCATAACAACCTTGACACCTAAAGTATAAGTGGAATGAGACGCTTATACTTTAGGACTTGCAAAACGACCCCTTGGTCTATAAGCTTGTGTGGGCAAGTTTATAAATCAAAGGTTAATTTCAATATATATATGCTGCTGTTTGATAACCGACACCCCCAACGTATAAGTGGTATGGGACACTTTATACGATGGGAGCCTTGCAAAAGACCCCTTGGCCTATGTGTACTCACATAAGCAAAGGTTTAATTTCTTACTTACTTCCTTTCTGTTATACCTATTACAACATTTATATTGCTCCCATGTCATAACTTGCTAGTTAGGTTCACCGTCATCTGCTTTTGACTACTCTCCACTTTCATGTCCTCCCCTTTCTTCCTCTCCGCCCGGTGCCTTAGAGCGTGGGGGAAGGGGTGGGGGATGATAGGACTTAGTCTTTTAGACTAACGGTTTTCGAACCATATCATTTTAGGGGATCGCGGAGCCCAGCATGGAGGAGCAGCCTAGGAGGCCGGTACGCTTGGAGATAGGACAGTCTAGCACGGGAGTCCAGACTACGGGGACTGTGAGTCCCGGCCCTTTAGTAGAGATTTAGTTTTGCTTCCGCATTGAGTGATTTTGTAGTGAGGACTTGATGTACCGGCATGAGCCCTTTTATTTCTAGTATCATCGTACTCTGATGTTTTCTGTGGACACTCCCTTCGTGGAGTTTTATTTTATGTGATATTCTCTTTTGGTGGACTTGCTTCTCTCTTGCTTGCTACTTATTGTGATCGAAAGGCCGGCAGAATCGGCGCGTTGTAGTGACTACCTTCCCGGGTGCGAAGGTGTCACCGCAAAGCGGCGGTTCTGGGCATAAGACCCCGGGTTTTCAAAAAAAAAAAAGGGGTCTTACAACGACACCGCGTGTCGACTCACACCACATGCAAAACAACCACATCGTGGTATGGAAGGAGCCTCAGAAACGAGCACGAGGACAAGGCCCAACCGACCACATGACACGGTAGGAGCCTCGGGACATGAATACCGAGGACCAAGCCCATTCGTCCATTTATGAATCTTCCCAACATTACCAACCAGTGCGATCGGATATCCGCTGTAACATCTCATTTCCAGCTAGACCCCTAAGAGTGGTCATGAGAAAACCCTAAGAAGACCAAGAAGACCAAGTGAGCTTATGCATGAAGGTGGAGATCACCATGGTCTGCAAATAGTAGAATTCTAAACACTAGTTTAGGATGACCATGGGGCTTCACCATGACTCCATGACCCCACCACAATATCCCTAAACTATTAGAAGGTCCATTAGAGGGTCCATTGAAATCAACCCAAAGTGGTCAAATTGACCTAAGACCACCATAGGCATAAATTGGGCAAGGTGCCATAACTAAGGGCAATGTGCCACTAATATGCCCAACCGACCCTACCTAAGTCTTCCTAGACCTAAAGTGAGGTCAATGGGTCACCAAAGACCCATTGGGGACAACCCAAGAGGCCAAGTTGACCCAAGTCAACTCTAGACCCAAAGTGGTCAAAGTGCCCTTACTAAGGGTAAGGTGACCTCCAAGGTGCCAAGTAAACCATACCCAACCCTACCTAGACCTTAGGGGAAACCAATGGGTCACCAAGTATCCATTGGGGTCAACCCAAATGGTCAATTTGACCAAGGTCAACTCAATCTTTGAAATAGGTCAAATTAGCGTAAATGGGCTAACCCAAGCTCAAGCCCTTTTCCATTTGGGCTAACCACCTCCTAATTAATTAATAGTATGAATTAGTGGGCTGACAATAGGCTAGGGAGATGAAAAAATTCGGCCTTGATGACTAGGAGAGAGAAAACTCCATTTTACCCTTTAATGGAGGAGAGAGAAAGTGGTTTAAAGGGGTCATTCATTGCAGAGGGAGACCAAGGGCCTCTCCATTTGATTATAAGGGCTGAATATATTCTCCCTCATCAGTTTTGAGGAGTTTAATAACCATAACCAGCCATAAAGTGGCTGAATTTAATTTCTCCCATAAGGAAGAGAGAGAAAGAGGGAAGAGAAAGCCATTAATGGCCATGGGAGAGCAAGAGTTCCTCTCCAATTGATTCCAAAGCCTTGATTCATCTTTCCCTCATTATTTAGAGGAGACCAAGTGTTTTCATTAGCCTCTAGGTTGCTGAATACAAGGGATATGCCATGGCCGAATTTCACCTTCATGGCCTTAAATGCTTTACCCTTTCCCCTCCCCACTTGGTGATCTATAAAAGCCCCCTTAGAGCAAGATGAGAAGTTTACACTCTTGACCAAATGGATTAGAGTTGTTGTTCTTGCTGTAGGAGGAGTTCGGCAATGCCAAATCCGCGCCATGGCAACCCGACGTTAATCTCGCCTCCAAACCGCGAACAAGGTCCTCCTCTACTTCTTCTTTTATGGGTAGATCTTAGGATCTTAGAAAAGGAGTCCGTGCTCAACGGAGCCGGACCTATCTCGCGTTTTCATGGAAAAACCATGAAAAATATATTTTCGGGTCCGCCGGAAACCGCCACCTCTGGTACCAAACCACCGCCGACCGATAGCCATCGTAAGAACATTTTTATAATATAAAAATTATGTATATAGTATATAAGGAAAAGATACATTAAATGGGCGCATTTTGATGCTGCAAAACGAGGCACTTAGAGGTCGATTTAGGAAAAATGGCCAGTCACAAAAGTTGTATCCCTTTGAGTCTAGATTAATTTAAAATTAATTTCAACTCGTTTGGGTAAGTGGTTTGACCGCAGCACCCATTTTAGTGGGGGCTGTACCTAGAGTTGGGCAGAAACTAAAATGAATGCTCACTCTTCGTCCCTTGTCCAAACGATCTAAAATTTGGGCAGAGGGTTACCCTTAGCAAGACCTAGAGGCTTTCCAAAAATGGGAATTTTTGGAGATAGTTTACCTAAGGTTTTTGTTTAAATTTAATAAAGTTAGAGTAATTTATTTAAGTGGTCAAATGACCTCCAAACCCTCCCAAATTTTGGAGAGTGGTCCCTGGATATAAAACCTAGCTCTGTACAAAATTCCAACTCATTTGGAAGAGTTTTTGTCATGACCCGCATTTTCTCCGAGGAAAACGAATTATTAGAGTAGGAGAAAACACGCGTCATGATGCCACGTCGAGCAGAGGATAACTATCTGTTGGGTATTGTATCCACAATGCACCTGATTTGAAGAATCCCCTGAGCAAGCTAAGGTAAATAGACAATGTATTTGATGAAATATTTCCAGTTGTGCTTGCAGTTGTTCCATGCTAAGTACACACCAATGTCAGGGTGCAGTGGGTCAATATACACGGGTCTGTGCAACGTAATCCCTCATTGAGCAGATCAGTGTGTTGGCCTACGTGTACTCTCTCTATTGGGGTGTACTTAATTTCAAGTACAGGGCTATGATAAAGCAAGAGCAGACAAGGAGCAAGGATGGGCCAAAGACTAGCTCACGGGTGGAAAGACGAGAATTCGTCTAAGTATAAATCGTCGAGAATCACTAAGTGATTCTCGCCGATTCGTCGAGAATCACTAGTGATTCTCGACGAGTCGATGAGAATCACAAGTTGATTCTTATCGGGTTGAGCCGGCTGTCTCGACGCAGTCAGAAAAATCATCTAAGGCAGAATCGTCGAGAATCACCAAGTGATTCTCACCGATTCGTCGAGAATGACTTTGCATTCTCGACGAGTCGGCGAGAATCCAAGGTGATTCCCACCGATTCTCCCCGACCTCTGTAACCTGTGCAACCAGAATTCTCTAAGTAGAATTCGGCAAGAATCGTAAGTGATTCTCGCCGATTCGTCGAGAATCACTCACGATTCTCGCCGAATTTGACTTGGGCATTTTTTTAACTCTGTCTGGACCGGTCCACGTTATCTGCGGGATTTTGAACCGGACTTCGGTCTTACTGCTGGTGGGGCCCACAACGGTCATCTCTTGACCTAGTGTATAAATACTCTGGTATTTGTGTACAGTAAGGATACACAGACCATATACGAAAGAAAGCGGCCGACGAAACCCTAATCTCGCGATCTTGCTCCGCCTCCGTCGCCGCAGCCGATCACCGAAGCCGCTCTCGATCTCCTCCAGATCCTCGGTGATAGAAGCCAAGTCCTGCACAGCGTCTCACGTGTCTATCCAGAGATCCTTTGTCTCTTGATTTGAGATAGGGAAATTTTTCCCCGTCCGAATCGATCGAGACGATTGATCCTCGTGTGACCGTTGGTAGACCTTGCCGACTTCGCTAAGAAGATTGGATCTCCAGAGCTTTGCTGCTATGTTCAGTTGCCGCCGCCAACACCGAGAGCCTTGCCGCCGCTTGACGCCGCCGCCGGTCTCGGGGAGATCCTCTCCAAGTGAGATCTAGGGTTGTGGACTCTTCGTTGACTTCAAGAACACGTCGTCAAACGAAGAGGGACATCCTATTCTCTTTACGTTGTTTGTATTTCTTACAAACTATTTTCATTTTCTCTTTCATTGTAAAGGACCGATTGGTCTCTAGTTGTAGGGTTGGGTGCAACCCGTATTGTGGGAGTGTTGACTCCTACGTGTGGAAGGGTTCCTTTCGTTAGTGCAAGGATTGGATTTCAATCTTGTTGGTGAAGTGACCGAGTCGTCCCTGGTTGGGAGATAGGTCGAAGGGGGAAAGTGGACGTACCCTAAAAATCGGGGAACCACTATAAATTGCCTGTGTATTTTTTTGTGCTGTGTTGTTTTGTTTTCTTGTGTAAAACATTAATTCCGCAAATTCGCTGCAAATACACCTATCCCCCCATATGTAAGTAGTTGACACTAGGTGGACTTTCAAGTGGTATCAGGGAGGTTACTCATCAAAAAGGTTCACACCTAGAGTAGAATCCTGCCACCAGTGTCAAGAAGCAGTCAGATATCTTCCATGGACGGACTCAAGCACTCCGGCAAAATCCCAGTATGCACCAAGACTGAACTTTTTCCTATCTGGAAGGAAAGAATCAGATTCTACATGGAAGCAGTCGACCCCCGGCTCTTCATGATAGTGGAGGAGGGACCTTACATTCCCACTAAGGCCTCCACCATTGATCCTACCAAGAAAGTACCAAGAAACTTTTGAAATGGACAAGGACGAAATGGTGCTGTTCGGACTCGACAAGAAAGCTCAGAACATCCTGTGTGAGCGCAGTTAACGACTCTATGATGCAGAACTTCAGCAACTGCAGGACAGCCAGGATCTCTAGAGCTGTCTGATTGTCCTAATGGAGGGCACAGGATGAATGTGAGGGACGACGGAGATCCCTCCTCAATCAGAAATATGATGCCTTCAGGACAAAGGACAAAGGAGGAGATCGGAGTCACCTTCGAAAACTTCCTCAAGATCGGCAATGCACTCAAAGGATATGGAAGAGTGTTCACTGACGGTGAACTCAATGATAAGTTCCTTAGGTCCCTCACTAAGGAATGGGACACAAATATCTGCGCCATCCGCGAGTTTGGCAGACTTGCGGAAACCGACCCTCAGATTCTGTTCGGGAAGCTCATGTCCTATGAGCTTCAGTTGAACACAAGGAAGGCTGAAGAGAAGCAGAGAAAGCCGCGGCCAAGGAAAAGACGGTGGCCCTGAAAGCCATTCATTCCAGAAAGGGCAAGGGTGTTGTCTCTTCCCGTGCGTGGAAGAAAGATGAAGAGGAAGACTCGGAGCCAAGCTCCTCCGACTCAGAATTGTCTGAGGAAGATTTATCCCTTATCACAAGGGAATTCAAGAAGTTCCTCAAGCTGAGGAATCAGAGAAAGAGAAACAGCTCCTCTTCGAGGGATCAGAAGAAGAACTATTCTTCTGACAGGTATGTATCCAAACCGAACAAACGCCGCTCATCTGACATTATTTGCTTTGACTGCAACAAGCCAGGACACGTCGTGGCCGACTGCCATCAAGGCAAGAGGTAAAAGGGAAAGGGAGAGGAGCACAGGTCCTCAAAAGCCAAGAAGAAGGAGAGGAGCTACATCGCGAAGAAGTCAAAGATGCTGAGTGAATCGGACTCATCAGATACCAGCGATGACGAGGAAGCCTACTTTGGGCTAATGGGTCACTGTGACTCGGAAGGAGACTGCCCCCCATTTACGGGGAAGGTAAAAGCTCACACCCCTCTCTCTGACTCTAACTCTGATCCTGAGTTTCAGGATGATGAACCTGAGGATAGCTCTTCTGCCCGTGAAGCTGAGCTCCTCGATAAGTATGAGCTTCTGCTCAATACTTTCCTGGAATGTCGTAAGAGAATGAAGGCTGCGAAGAAGGAAGTAAAATTCCTTAAAGGTGAAAGTGTATCCCTGAGGGAAGAGATCACCAGTTTGATCTCCCTCCGACAGGAGCACTTGGAACTAACTTCAAAGCATTTGGAGTCTCTTAAGCTCCTTGATCTCAAGCAGGAGGAAGTCGACAAGTTGGAAGAACTACTTGCGACAGAAAGGAAGATCGTCATGAGCTTCTCTATGCCAAAAACTGTTCTTCCATTAGTTGATACCTTCTCTACTCAGGCCAAAGGAGCTGGCTTGGGGCATGTAGGGGTATCCAGTTCCTCATCCAGGAGAAACAGGAACCAGAGAAAGAATAAGGCCGCCAAGAAGGCCTCTGCTGCTGAAAAGGGAAAGGCCCCACTCAGTCCTGTTGGGTTCAGAAAGCCAAGCTTTCCCTGCAACCAACATGACTTTGAGTCAACCTTTGGTCATCATTTCCGGCCCTCGGTTGCAAAGTCTAAGAGTCGATATGATGGTTGGACTTTTCCCCGCAACTTCGGTGAGAGTGTCTTCAAGGCACCTTATGAGGAAATCCACTTGGGAAATTATGGTCAATTCTCTAGCGGCCATAATAGGAAGCAGGCACCAAAAGTCAAGCCTGTTATACTGACAGAACAGAAGGTGAAGAAATCATGTGACTGCAATCACTATGATGCCTCCACCTCCAGATCCAAGGCCCCAGCTGTACCCACCATTCCGAGGGTGAAGCAGGAGCCTAGGAAGAGGTACAATAGATTTGACTGTTGGTGTTGTGGCAAAGTTGGTCACTTTGCCGTGGATTGTTGGTTTAATCCATGGTATAACGAGACTCCTTATGTTAGCAGTGCGAGGCAGACAACTCGTAGGGCTAACCAATCGAGGGGGAGTATGCTAACAAGGAATCTAGGACCCAAGTTCGACTGGGTTCCTAAGGCAAATTAATTCTGTTTTGCAGGAATGTCCAAAGGCCAACAAAACTCCTATTTGGTATTTGGACAGTGGATGCTCCCGTCATATGACTGGGACAAGAAGCCTGCTGCGGGAGTACTCTCCAGTCGAGAATGGACCCAAAGTCATCTTTGGGGGATCTGATCGGGGAGTCACTAGAGGTTACGGTATGATTTCCAACGGTTATACTCTCTATCTCTGACGTAGCTTATGTTGAAGGGTTAAATCATAACCTGATCAGGCGTAAGCCAGTTATGTGATAAAGGGTATGACGTTAAGTTCTGCAAGGATAAATGCCTGATAATATCATGTGCCTCTTCGGAGACAGTATTAACTGGCATTAGGAGCCGAAATATTTTTGTTTAGATTTTCTCAGTCTAGATTCTTCCACCCCGTATGCCTAGTAGCAAAAGGAAGTGCATCTCTTTGTGAACAATGGCACAAGAGATTGGCACACATTAATTACAAGACAATTAATATGCTGTTTTCCAAAGACTTAGTAAGGGATGCTCCCATTATTAAGTGCATTAAATATAGCTCATGTCCTACATGTCAGATGGGCAAGCAAACTCGGGCTACCTTTAAGGGCATCCCAGACAAAGATTCCTCCAGATGTCTTTATCTTCTGCACATGGACTTATTTGGTCCTATGCAAGTTCATAGCTTAGGAGGGAAGTCGTATACGCTAGTGATTGTAGATGATCACTCTCGATTTACGTGGGTGTTCTTTTTAAAACGCAAGTCTGATACGTTTGACATCTTCACCAATTTTGTCAAGCAGATACAGAACGAACTCAACTGCTCGGTGGTCAAAATCAGAAGTGACCACGGAACAGAGTTTGAGTCTGGGGCTATGACAGAGTTCTGTGAAGAACTTGGTATCTTTCATGAGTATCTCCTCCCCACGCATCCTCCACAGACGGAGTGGCGGGAGCGTGAGAAATAGAACACTCAGTGAGGCGTGCACGACAAATGTTGAATGACGTTCTCTCCCGGAATACTTCTGGGCCGAGGGCTGTCAATACGGACGTGTCATGTACAAACGGGCGTTGATTAACAAGAGCCATCGTAAGATCCCTATGAGCTACTGGAAAGGCAAGAAACCACATGTCCTACCTGAGGATCTTTGGCTGCAAATGTTATGTACTGAATAACGGGAAGTACCCGCGTACTAAGTTTGGTGAAAAATGCTTCGAAGGAATATTCATGGGCTATAGTAGCCGCAGCCGGGTTATAGAGTTTTCAATAAGAAATCCCTAGTGGTAGAGGAGTCAATAAATGTTGTATTTGATGAAGGAAGTTTGCTTACTTGCAAGACTTCTAGTCATCTTCCTGAAGATGCAGGTGCTAGACTCGAACGGTTGCAACTGGATGAGCCCGAGAAAGATGCAACTCCAACATACGTCAAGGTGTCCACTTCTACGCAGATCGGAGAAAGTTGAAACTCAAAATGGAGCAAATCCCTTAGAAGAAGGAGATGTCCATGAAGTAGTCGAAGCTCCTGATGCCAGGACTTCTACAGCCTCAGACACGTGAGGGATCATCCAAGAGATCAGATCATCGGAGATCCTCGTGACGGAGTCAGAACTCGCCGAGGTACTATTAACGAGATTTTGCATCTTAGCTTCCTGTCACAGGTTGATCCAAAGAAGTTCGACGAGGCGAACAAAGATGCTGCATGGATTTTGGCCATGCAAGATGAATTTGCATCAGTTCGAAAGATGCAATGTTTTGGACGCTTGTGCTCAGACCACAAAAGCAGAATGTGATTGGCACCAAGTGGATCTTCAGAAACAAACTGGATGAACATGGTGTCTCATAAAGAACAAGGCCAGACTAGTGGCTCAAGGTTACCGACAGGAGGAGGGGATTGATTTTGACCGACGTTTGCACCAGTTGCACGGCTCGAAGCAATACGCTATTCCTAGCCAATGCCTCCCACAAAGGATTCACAGTTTATCAGATGGACGTGAAATCGGCTTTCTTGAATGGAGATTGAAAGAGGAAGTATACGTCGCTCAACCTCCAGGTTTTGTCAATCCTACTTATCCTAATCATGTATATTTCCTTAATAAAGTTTGTATGGCTTAAAACAAGCTCCTCGAGCTTGGTATGAGACATTGTCTGTTTTCTTCTTGAGAACAAGTTCTCTGAGGAAAAATAGACAAGACATTGTTTCTCAGGTAAGTCAAAGGTAAGATTTTGCTGGTGCAAATCTATGTTGACGACATTATATTCGGCTCAACTGACACAATCATTGCAAAAAGTTTTCCAAACTTATGCAAGGAAAGTTTGAAATGAGCAGTATGGGGGAGTGAAGTATTTCTTGGGACTTCAGTGAAATAGTCTGAGGAAGAATCTTCATCTCTCAGACGAAGTTCACAAATGAACTCCTCAAGAAATTCGGAATGGAGAATGCAACCTCTATGAGGACTCCAATAGGATCCACTATGTCTTTGGATAAGGATGAGAAAGGTAAACCTTTCGCAGAAACCAAATACAGAAGCATCATTGGATCCCTGCTCTACCTTACTGCCAGTAGACCGGATATCATGTTCTCCACATGTGTTTGTGCCATATATCAGGTGAACACTAAGGAATCTCATTATGTCGCTGCAAAGCGAATTCTTAGATACCTTAAAGGTACTCCCAATCTTGGCTTGTGGTACCCGAGAAACAATGATGTCGAGCTAATAGGTTTTTCAGATGCTGATTTTGCAGGGAGTAGGGATGACAGGAAAAGCACCTCCGAGACGTGCCAATTCCTCGGAAGAAGGCTTATCTCCTAGAATAGCAAGAACCAAAATTGTGTCGCAACCTCCACAGCAGAGTCTGAGTACATCTCGGCAGGAAGCTGTTGCGCACAACTCCTATGGATACGGAACCAGTTAGCAGACTATGATTTCCAGTTCAAGGAAGTACCAATATACTGCGACTCCTCAAGTGCAATTGCTATCGCAAACAATCCAGTATCGCATAGCAGAACGAAGCATATTGAAGTGCGCTACCACTTCATTCGGGAGCACGTGGAGAACAAGGACATCTCTCTTGCTATGTCCCACGGACAACAGATTGCCGATATTTTCACAAGACCCTAGACGAGGCCAAGTTCAGTCTCTTCAAAACTGAATTGGGGATGCTCAACTATGAGGAATGAAGACTCCAGACGCTCCTGGCTCGCGCATCTAGGGGGAGCATCTGCCAGAAACTCAAGTGAAAACATAAGTGCACGAACTGTGGGGGAGCATGGTGTCAGGTGCACTAGACCCAGATTTGCAGAAGCCGAAAAGGGGGAGATTACCCTCTCGGCTAAGGCTAAGGTAGCTCAATGTCCAAGTTTTGCTCTCAAGTAATTGGTTTGAATATCTCTCTCAACTCAATTTTATGTTTATGAGTTTCATTCCTATATGCTCTATTCACCTTAGCTTGTAGGGTTTAGGCTTCTTCAAATAGGGGGAGATTGTTGGTATTGTATCCACAATGCACCTGATTTGAAGAAGCCCCTGAACAAGCTAAGGTAAATAGACAATGTATTTGATGAAATATTTCCAGTTGTGCTTGCAGTTGATCCATGCTAAGTACACACCAATGTAGGTGAGGGGGTGGGTCAATATGTAGTGGTCTCGGGTCTGTGCAACGTAATCCTCGTTGAGCAGATCAGTGTGTTGGCCTACGTGTACTCTCTCTATTGGGGTGTACTTAATTTCAAGTACAGGGCTATGATAAAGCAAGAGCAGACAAGGAGCAAGGATGGGCCAAAGACCAGCTCACGGGTGGAAAGACGAGAATTCGTCTAAGTATAAATCGTCGAGAATCACTAAGTGATTCTCGCCGATTCGTCGAGAATCACTAGTGATTCTCGACGATCGACGAGAATCACTAGTTGATTCTTGTCGGGTTGGGTCGGCTGTCTCGACGCAGTCAGAAAAATCATCTAAGCAGAATCGTCGAGAATCACCAAGTGATCTCGCCGATTCGTCGAGAATGACTTTGCATTATCGACGAGTCGGCGAGAATCCAAGGTGATTCCCACTGATTCTCCCCGGCCTCTGTAACTTGTGCAACCAGAATTCTCTAAGTAGAATTCGGCGAGAATCGTAAGTGATTCTCGCCGATTCGTCGAGAATCACTCACGATTCTCGCCGAATTTGACTTGGGCATTTTTTTAACTCTGTCTGGACCGGTCCACGTTATCTGCGGGATTTTGAACCGGACTTCGGTCTTACTGCTGGTGGGGCCCACAACGGTCATCTCTTGACCTAGTGTATAAATACTCTGGTATTTGTGTACAGTAAGGGATACACAACCATATACGAAAGAAAGCGGCCGACGGAACCCTAATCTCGCGATCTTGCTGTCTCCGTCGCCGCAGCCGATCACCGAAGCCGATCTCAATCTCCTCCAGATCCTCGGTGATAGAATCCAAGTCCTGCACAGCGTCTCACGTGTCTATCCAGAGATCCTTTGTCTCTTGATTTGAGATAGGGAAATTTTTCCCCGTCCGAATCGATCGAGACGATTGATCCTCGTGTGACCGTTGGTAGACCTTGCCGACTTCGCTAAGAAGATTGGATCTCCAGAGCTTTGCTGCTGTGTTCAGTTGCCGCCGCCAACACCGAGAGCCTTGCCGCCGCTTGACGCCGCCGCCGGTCTCGGGGAGATCCTCTCCAAGTGAGATATAGGGTTGTGGACTCTTCGTTGACTTCAAGAACACGTCGTCAAACGAAGAGGGACATCCTATTCTCTTTACGTTGTTTGTATTTCTTACAAACTATTTTCATTTTCTCTTTCATTGTAAAGGACCGATTGGTCTCTAGTTGTAGGGTTGGGTGCAACCCGTATTGTGGGAGTGTTGACTCCTACATGTGGAAGGGTTCCTTCCGTTAGTGCAAGGATTGGATTTCAATCCTGTTGGTGAAGTGACTGAGTCGTCCCTGGTTGGGAGATAGGTCGAAGGGGGAAAGTGGACGTCCCAAATCGGGGAACCACTAAAATTGCCTGTGTATTTTTTGTGCTGTGTTGTTTTGTTTTCTTGTGCAGGTAAAACATTAATTCCGCAAATTCGCTGCAAATACACCTATCCCCCCCATAGGTGTAAGTAGTTGACACTAGGTGGACTTTCACTATCGACGCTCAGGCAAACCGCTATCAACTATACTTTATTAAAATTTATGAGTTAAATGAATAGAAAATCAGTTATATTTTTTTAAAGCCCGTATCCCTCGCCTCGGTGGATCATCTAGTCCACAGTTTAAAAACTATACTTATACGCTACGGAAAAATACTTTATTCAGGTTTGACATCCTAAAAGAGTGCATAAGTGTCGCCAGAGGATAACTTATACTATGCAGGACCCTACTTTTAATTTATACTATATATAAGAAAAATGATCTTTTTTTTTCGTTGTTTGAAAAATAGTGACGAGTTTTATAAAACATGCTAATTATGAGTAATACTTATAATAGTGTTTTTAGGTTTAAAAGTAACTAACAACCTAACATAAATCATCCCAAGAGCAAGTAGACTATCTCCAATAAAAGTAGCAGCAAAAAGTAACATATCTAGTATTAAGGTAAAAACTACCAGTGGGAGCCAACAAACTGACACGAACCCACTGACAATTATGTATGTCTGTAAGAAAAACACATCAAAACTACCTTGCAAAATAAGGAACTGATCTCAAAAGCACCAGAGACCACCAGCAACAGCACAGCACCACTAGCCGTCAGAGCGGCTACTATCCAAAACCTGAGGCATTTAAAGAAGAAAGAATACCTCAGCAAGCAAAACTAGAAAACTGCTCGAAAGAGTAAATCAAAAGATAAGTAAAAGAGGAAAACAAAGCAGTAACAATCACAACTACACAAGGCAAGGCAAAAAGAAAGAGCACTAAGTACGAGGACACAACAGTAGCTCTGCCCAAAAGCTGCAGAGTCAATAACGCTATCATGAGCCTAAATGCTGTAATCTACCAAGGAAGAAACGTCTAACACCCTAAGCCGTGGGAGATGGTAGTAGCAAAATATCGCGGATCTGGGTTGGAGTCAAACTCAGTGCCCCAACTAATATTTCCAAGAAACAAAGCTCAGGGGTCTACATGTGAAAGCACTAGGGACCTCCCACCCCCTTGCCCAGCCCGTACCTTGAGCAAGATAAAAGAAAAGTGTGGCCACAGCTAAATTACACCACACACCACCCATAAGAGCTTCAAACCACCACTACTAACCACGACCCAAATTCGGCCTTTGGGAAGAAAAACATAGCCGACAAGGAACATAAAACAACCCCAAGAAACTTCACTCGGGGGAAGAATCAAGGTAAGGGGAAAAGCGTTGAGATTACTCACTCTCGGCTTGGCGTTGAGTTGGAGCCCCCACTCACTCAACTCTAACCAGACCTTGGCGTTGAGTGCGTCCAGCCTCACTCAGCGCCAGAAACCACCATGGCGGTGTGAGGTTCACTCACTCAACGCCCTAGCAAGAACAACTCTGGCGATGAGTGAGCTAACCTCACTCAACGCCAAAACAGCCATGGCGTTGAGTGTGGTTCTCTCACTCATTGCCTGCCGCAAGAAAATTCTGGCATTGAGTGAGCAAACCTCACTCAACGCCAATACAGCTATGGCATTGAGTTTGGTCCACCCCCTCAACGCCTTCAGCAAAAGAGGCAGTGGCGTTGAGTGAGCTAACCTCACTCAACGCCAAAACAGCTACGGCATTGAGTGAGGTCTACTCACTCAACGCCTTAGCACTTTACCACAGGAAAACCCTAAACCAACACCAACAGGAACAGGTTGGCGGGAAATTGCCGACTGGTTCTCGCCGAATCGGCGAATCCAGATTGATTCTCGCCGAATCGGCGGGAATCCAGATTGATTCTCGCCGAATCGGCGGGAATCCAGATTGATTCTCGCCGAATTGGCGGGAATCACTGACGATACTCGTCGAAATCGGCGAGAATCACTTAGTAATTCTCGTCGATTTTTTACCTAGACGAATTTCTAACTCAGTCGCCTCACTACTTAGCCGCAAAAGAACAGACCAAACTAGTGCTTTGAGTGTGTGCACCACACTCAAAGCCAAATCCCGGGCGGCTTTTTGTTTTGAGTGTGTGCACCACACTCAACACAAAATCCCGAGAGCCTACCAAGACTAGTTCTAACCAGAGAACTACCACAGAAACCTCCTCTCTCTCTCTCTCTCTCGGCTCCACCCGCAAAAGCACCAAACCAGAACTAAAAATCTGGAGTGAAAATGGTGAAAACAACCAGCGGGTTGAGCGAAAACAACACAAGGAGGGGGCTCATAAAGGGAAACAGTAGCATAAAGTTTAACAAGCAAAAAGAGAAAAGCTAGGCTTCTATCCTAGGGCTAACCTAAGAGGGGGAAAAATCAAAACTGAAAGTGCAAGTACCACTTGCCTCGATTTCTGACGAAGCTTGGTGTTGAGATTTGTCTCCACAATACCTCAGATTTATTGGAAGTCAGACCTTGAACTAAGATGAATTAAGGTGTATTTGATATTGTGTTTGAGTTGTATGTGTGCAGGTTCTTATTGCCAAGTGTAGACCAATGTCAGTTTATAATGGGCCACCAAACACAGGACCATACAATGTAATTCCTCATTGTTTGATCCAAGGTGTTGGCTCATGTATAGCCTCTCTATTGGGACACACTTCATCAACATGTACTTGGACTATGGAGTATTGAAGTCTATCTCAGAAGAAATTCTCTAAGTCCACATACTCGAGTACTTCTTTAGTATACTCGAGTAAGTGAGTCTTTACTCGAGTAGGTTGGGCTACTTACTCGAGTGGATTCTCTATATACTCAAGTATGAAAGCTTATACTCGAGTAGATTTTCTTTTACTCGAGTAAGTGATACCTTATACTCGAGTAGATAGTTAGTTACTCGAGTAAGCGTTCTGTTTGAACTCGAGTAGATCTGGACTTCTTATCCTAGAAAGTTTCTAAGTCCACATACTCGAGTAGTTCTCTGAAATACTCGAGTAAGTAACTCTGTACTCGAGTAGATTGATTTTCATACTCGAGTAGGTTAGTGATCACTCGAGTAGTTTTCCTAAGATACTTGTGTAAGACCCCTTTTTTTTCTCTAAGCAAACCCGGGGTCTTAGCCTAGAATTGCCGCTTTGTGGAGGCACCGACTCACGGGGAGGTCGCCACCACAAAACGCCAATTCTGCCGGCCCTTTTCGATCGCAGAATAGTAGCATAATAAAGTAAGAGCAAGTCCACAATAATCACATGTATATAAATAAATCTCCACGAAGGGAGTGTCCACAATATATCAGAGTACTGAAACTACAGGCTTATGCCTGGTACATGTAATCCTCACTACAGGTCACTCGCGGAAGCAAAACTAAAACTAAGCGTCACTGTAATTGTCACTGAACCGAGAGCACCCAAGCTGGACTGGCCCAACTCCACCGACTCTGTACTCTGCTGGTACTGCAACGCTGGGTGCTTCTTCTTTTTCGACCTGCCGTCGCCGCCTCGCGATCCACGTCTGCGTCTACGTCTTCGGCCTCCTGGCTGCTGAGCTGGTGGGGTCCCACCCATCAAGGGGCATTTGACCCGTGTGTGTCCCGGCTGGTGACAATGGTAACACGGTCGCGGGGCCAGCTCTGTCAGAAACTGCAATAGCGGTGACCCTTCCATATGGTATACCTAAAATGTTGTGGTTCGAAAACCGTTAGTCATAAAGAATAAGCCCTATCATCCCCTACCCCTTCCCCCATGGCTCCTAGGTACCGAGCGGGGAGGAAGAAAGGGAAGGACATGAAGGTGGAGATTAAACCAAATAAACAGGTGACAGCGGACCTATGCTAGCAAGTTATAATAGGTGAACGGTTTAAATGTTGTAATAAGTAAAGCAATTAATAAGTATCAATTTATATAAAATAGCAGCTAGAGAACAGTAAGTAAACAAGCAAGTAGATAAGTAAGTAACCTTAACTTATATGAATGCCCATACAAACTTATAAGTTAAGGGATCTTCTGCAAGGCTCCCATCATATAAAAAGTCCCATACCGATTTATACGTTGGGGTGTCGGTTGTATGCAAATATGTGTGTAGTGATATGATATGCCATGATTCATGCAAATGCAACTCACGCACACGACTCTATGCGCACAGACCTTTAGTTCCCCCTGTTCGGGAGGCTAGCTTCACCCCCAGGAACCTCCGTTGTGGCAAACGGAGACAGTGAGTCGGGCCCCCCACTCCTAGGCGGGTAACCACACTACCAGGCCTAGCCCTTCCGTACGCCCCTAGAAGAACACAACCTAGAGTATCCGCGTACTGTGCTGGCTGTACACACCAGGCTTTTCGCCGAGTCAACGTACCGCTGTCGGTGTGATCGATCGCCTAGTACCGATGACACACCACTTTTGTTCTGTACTCCAACCCTCGAGCCCTCGGCCCCCCGGACAGTCATGTCCGTGCATCTACCTTCAGAGCTACTGTCTGAATGGCAACAAGTCCTATTATTCTACTTTCCTAGCTATCGGGGAGTGAGTGTGTGCAACCCTAGTTATACTAGTTGCTCTTTTAATTTATTATTCCTATGGTTTACGTTAGCCCAGGACTGCCCCCGGTATACCCCGTGAAGGGATCTCAAGGGGCACTAGGAACCAAGACGGCGGCATTACGGCCCGAAGTTCCCTTTCGCAAGGCACTTAATATTATTGGTTGACCTCCCTTAACCCGATCCTCTTTAGTTACTTTAGTTCTAACCCTAGAGTATTAAAACTCTTCCTCTTCTTCCTGGGATGGACGATCTTTCATCGTTCCCGTACTCCCTTATCCTAACCAGTCTCACACTGCACTTATCCTTACTTCCAATGATGAACTCAATCTTAATTTGCCCTACCAACCATCAACTACCAAAATTCCATGGCTTACTATATGCAGACCATCCTAAGCTATATGAGGTACACAAGTAGAGGTACTCCAAATTATCTTCCAAATCTCCTATAATATTTACTGGAGGTCTACCATATCATAATTTGTCTAAATCCAGAAAGTTATAATTTTCCTAATTAATCTGACATTTATTTAATTTTCTCAAAGGACGGGCCATGGGTCCTTTTAAACATGAAGTGCATGATCCTCTTAAGTAATGGCTACCCAAAAATCATGATCATTAAATAACAGCAAGATAACCACAAATACAAATTTCCAGAATTTTACAGGAAGTATTTAGCCTCTAAATAATTTATCCAGTATAATCACGTTAATTCTACGTAATGAAGGAAGTACTAAAATTATTCATAGGAAAATTATATAAAAATTACAAATCAGTAGTAGGATATATAAAAGATCTTTGTGTAGAGAAACATAATTTTACTAGCTTGCTAAACACCACTAAAGATTTAATCAAACAATCAAGGTAAAATATACTTAATAAAGAAAGCCTTAGAATTAATCTTCCAAAAATCCCATAAAAATTCACAGAGATTTAAAACCATAATAAATGTTCTCTGCTTAAATTTCATCAATTTCCAGAAAGTGTGTACTCCATAATAAATTTTCTAAGCAAATCATACAACTACTAAGTCATTAAAGGAGTATCCAAAATAATGATCATAAAATTCATAGAAAAATATCCAGAGCTTGTACCATCCCTATAATGCACTCTACCCAAATCTTATCACTTTTTGATATGATTTAGTGTCATTTCCTATCTCTACAAGTTTTGCACCCTAAACTAGGGTTAGAATTTTAGATATCCCAACGGTCTCCAAATCTACTAAGATTTCGTCCAGAGAACTATATTGTCCCTATGGTTCTCTTCACCCAATTTCGGGTCAATCCAAGGTCATTTGACCACATGACCTTCACAAACCACCAAGATCCATCCTTAGGGTTTGGCCTTGGTCCTTAGGGTAAACTTACCCCGATCCACCTCAAACTCCATGACGGGATGCTAGAGAATATTACTAGCCAGTGGTAAAAATCTCAGCCTCTGTTGAGGTGATCTGACCACTCAAACTTCAAAAGTGCACTTTTAACCTAAGACCCCTTATTAGGGCAAAACTTAGGTTTGTTCATTTCTAATCCAAACCATCTACAAATGAGATGAAAAATTATACAGAATCTTATGGTGAACCCAGGGACCACTCACCAAAATTTGGGAGGGTTTGGAAATTATTTAACTATCTAATTAAATTCGGCTAGGATTATTGAATTTTTCTAAAAACTATAGAAAACTATTCTCCAAAAATTCTCATTTTTGGATAGAACCTAGATATATGTAAGATTAGACCACACCCCAAATTTCAAGTCATTTGGATGACTGGATTGGAGTGGGGAATTTTTCTAAGGTCAAGGCAGCCCTCTGGATAGACCTCACCAAAAACGGTGCTGTGGTCTAACCAGGATTCCAAATCGAGTGAAATTAATTTTGAATTAAAGTAGAATTCAAGGGCTACATTTTCTATGTTGATCATTTTTCCTGTAGGAGCATCTAGGTATTTTTCCCAAATTATTTAACATGACAGATAAATTCATTCAGAAATTGTTTTAAAAATAGAATCCAATTTTCATGGCACTGTTCATCTTCTTCAACAGCCCGAACCAAAGGCCTGAAAACCTAATTTCCTGTAGCTTTTCCAAGCTATTTCCCGACCATCCAGCCATCTCCCTGGCCGGCCACCACCACCACCACCTCTGTTGAGGTGAGGGCTACCGTCGGGCGGCGGCACGGCCGCCGGAGAGGCGGTTTCCGGCGAACCCGCCACCATGCAAATTTCGGAAAAGCATGGAAACGCTCACCCGATCCGGCTCTTTTGAGCCCGATATCTCTCCTAATGATTTCTAAGATCTATCCATTGAAGAAAGAGTAGAGGAGGACCTTATTCATGGTTTGACGGCGAGATGGACGTTGGACTGTCATGGCGCGGTGGTGGCGTCGTCGGAATTCTTCTACAGCACAGTAGGAGGCTCGAAACTTCAGGTAAGGACTGGGAAACTTCATCTCTGAGTCTAGGGAGCCCTTTTTAAAGGGAAGAAAGGAGGGAGGGGAAAGGTTAAAACGTTCACGGCCATTAATATTTCTCTCATCAACGTTTCGGTTATGATGCAGAGAATTTAATTGCTGGAAACGAAGAGACATTTGCCAGGTGGCGAGTACCTATTGGACTAACATTTCCTTATTTATTTAACTAATTAGGGACTGAAACGGCCCATAAATACTCCTGGTGTAACCTCCTATAATCCGGATTGATTACAACGTCGGTTACCGAAATTTCCAGTCTGGCTGACGTTTCGGCCTTTGTCACGGGCGTGACACATAGGTCACGGGCGTGACAGGCCCGGGTAGCCAATTCTGGGTTCGACGATCGTCGAGCTGAAATCGACGATCGTCTCGAACATGGTCACGCCCTATGTCACGGGCGTGACATTGGGGTCACGGGCGCGACAGCCCGTGTGACCAATTCTGGGTCGACGACCGTCGAGCTGAAATCGACGATCGTCGATCACGGTCACGCCCTATGTCACGGGCGTGACATGGGTTCACGCGCGTTGACAGGCCCCGTGTGACCAATTCTGGGTCGACAACCGTCGAGCTGAAATCGACGATCGTCGATCATGGTCACGCCCTATGTCACGGGCGTGACATTTCGGGTCACGGGCGTGATAGGGTCATGAGGTATTTCCGCACTCGGCGATCGTCGCGCTGAGATCGACGTCGCCGAAGGGGTCACGCCTTGGTCACGGGTGTGACACCTGGGTCACGGGGTAAGACCCTTTTTTTTTTTATCAAACCGGGGTCTTATGCCCAGAACCGCCGCTTTGGCGGTGACACCTTCGCACCCGGGAAGGTAGTCACTACAACGCGCCGATTCTGCCGGCCTTTTCGATCACAATCAAGTAGCAAGTAGAACAGTAAAGAGAAAAGCAGTCCACAATAAAGTAAATCACATATAATATAAATAAGCTCCACGAGGGGAGTGTCCACAGAAATAACATCAGAGTAATGAAAGTAATAAAGGGGCTTATGCCCGGTACATCAGAGTTCCTCACTACAAGATCACTCATGCTGAAAATAAACTAACACTCGTACTAAAGAATCGGGACTCACAGTCCCTGCAGTCTGGACTCCGGTGCTAGATTGCCCCATCTCCAAGTGCACGGACCCCGAGGCTGCTCCTCCGTGCTGCGCTCCACGTTCCCCTGTAATGGTGTTCGGTCGCCCGTCAGTCAAAAAGACTAAGTCCTATCGTCCCCCACCCTCCCCATGCTCTAAGGCACCGAGCGGAGAGGAAGAAAGGGAAGGACATGAAGGTGGAGAGTAGTCAAAAACAAATGACGGTGGTCCTAACTTGCAGTTGTGTAATCGGGAGCAATTAATAATAAGTGTTGTAATAGGTCAGACAAGAAGGAAAATAAGTAAGGTAATTTAAACCTTCACTTATGTGAGTACACATAAGCCAAGGGATCTTTTGCAAGGCTCCCATCGTATAAGTGTCCCATACCACTTATACGTTGGGGTTCGGTTATCAAACAGCAGCATATTTATATATATATTGAAATTAACCTTTGATTTATAAACTTGCCCACACAAGCTTATAGACCAAGGGTCGTTTTGCAAGTCCTAAAGTATAAGCGTCCCATTCCACTTATACTTTAGGTGTAAGGTTGTTTTGAATGATTATGTATGCAACTATATGGTGGGTTAATGATGTTCATGCAGTGCAACTCACACACACGACTTTGTGTACACAAACCTTTAGTTCCCCCTTTCAGAGCCGTTACCTCCCAGGATACCTCCGTAGTGGCAGACGGAAGCGGTGGGTTGGCCTCGCCCACCTCAAAACAGTAAAAGCAACACTGGTCTGACCTATCGTACGCCCTCAACGCTTGGTGCACAAAGCGGACTCCTGCGTACTCTTGCCGACTGGACCGCCGGACTTAACCTTGGCTAAGTGCTAGTCACCTTGCCGAGTCAACGATATCGGTGTCGGTGCAATCGAACTCCCCGATATTCGAGAACCCACCACCTTAATCTTTCCTATTTTTATGCACATGCAGCAGTTAATATAAGAAGTCAAGAGTAAAGCTCCCGGACCAAACCGTCCGGCTCAACCACAAACCGAGACTAAGCTCCCCGGACTAAACCGTCCGGCCTCAATTCCAAACCTCATCCCTTGAGCACCGCGGGATGGCGCCCCCTTGAACACCTCGGGACGACTTAACCATTACCAACCCTAACTAATGAGTGTGTGCAATGTGAATCCCTATTAGGCTAATTACTCTTTCGTTTGTTTTAAGATTTACGTTAGCCCAGGACTGCCCCCGGCATACCCCGTGAAGGGCTCTCAAGGGCACTAGGAACCAAGACGGCGGCATTACGGCCCGAAGTTCCCTTTCGCAAGGCACTTATTATTATTGGTTGTTTTCCCTTCCCCGTTCCCTCTATAAATTGCATCAAACTAAACCTAGGGTGGGTTTGACTCTTCACTCTACGGGGACGGCGATCTTTCGTCGGACCCGCGCACCTTCTAACACTTACTGACTCGATTCTCACCAGATCTTGAAACCTCCTTAGGTGATCCATTCTCTTCTAGGAATCCACCAACATGACCTATCCTTAAGTCAACACAACCTAACCCTGTTTACACATTTCCTCATGGTTATTATCTACTGACCAACCTGTACTATATGATGTTCATGAAAACTCGACTCCTACTTTTCAACCAAATACCTCAGATTATTTATCGGGGTCTATCCTAACAGGATTTGCCTAAATCCAAAGCATTAAATATTTTCCTAATAAATCAGATAATTTATTTATTTATTCTTAAGGGCCTAATATCATCATTTGAACATGAGATATGTCATTTTAGTTGATTCAAAACATCAAAGTTCTATGGTAAATACTAGTAGGCCTAAGTATCTATTTTTCCAAGGTTTGATAATTTACACTGATGTCCAAGGGGCCTAAATATAATTTAGTAATAAAACATCTAGTTCTTGTTTATTGAAGCATCTATATAAAATATTCCTCCAAAAATCTTGAAATAATTACAGGGTGCTGGTATGATATTAAAAACAACATTTACAGAATTCCATATTTTTCTTGCTGGAAATTAAATTATAATAAATCATTTACTAATTAACAATCTAACCGGCTTTGTGAATCAAGTACTACAACAGCAACCCTAAAAATTCTTAAATAATTCTCAGTGCTATACAAGAGCCTAAAAACCTTAAATTCCAGATCTCATAATTTTCCAGCAATTTAACAAGCCCTAATTTATTTTTACAATCTAAAGCCCATATTAAAAGATTGTGAATGAACCTCTACAAACTCTCAACATAAAGTTCTATAAAAATTCAGGAATCAAAGTTCTAATCAGCAAGATCTAAATCCAGAATTTTAACTGATTTTAATTAAATTAAAGCCACCAAACAATTGAAAACAACAAATCGGCTAATAATCATTTAACACATGAAGTATAACTTTTATTAATCATAAAATTCCAGGAAAATTACCATGTGTCTAGAACACTCTAAAACTCACTCTACCCAAGTTTCATAGCTTTTAGATGAGTTAAATTACTGTTTTGACCCTAAAGGCCCTTCTACCCTAAAACTAGGGTTTAGGATTTGAGGTACCTAGCTACCTCAAAATTCTCTAAGATTATAACCAGAGGGTTAAATATTCATTAACCACCTCTCCACCAAATATCAAGGCCATACAAGAGCATTTTCCCCTATGTCCTTCACAAACCCCCAAAAGTCCTCACTTTGGGTTTGTACCTGGGCCCTAGGGTAAATCCACCCTAACACATCTCCTTTGCTCCCCAAAGGTTCTTAGGATCATCCTAACCCATTGGTCACAACTTCAACCTCTATTGAGGTGAGTTGACCACCCAATTGCCACAAGTCCCCTTTTTCCCATATTACCCTTCCCTAGGTCCAACTTAGGGCTTAATGGTTCCTGTTCAAAAACTCAACCAAATGAGTTGAAATTTGAACCAGACCTAGATATATACACCAGGGACACCTCACCAAAACTTGGGAGGGTATGGAGGTCATTTGACCCTTCAATGTTCTAACCCTAGCTTTCCTAGGTTAGGACAAAATACCTAAGTAAAACAACTCCAAATTCACCCCAATTTGGACAGCCCCTATCTAGCCCTAATGTTGACTCCCTGTCCAAATTTCAAGTCATTTGGACAGAGGGTTAAGGGTGGGCATCCTCTTGAAATCTAGGGCACAATTCCCAAGGTAGGGCTAGGGTTTGGTCAAACCCTACTCAAACCTTATTCAAATGTGCTCAAAATTTCTACATAGCTATATACTATTGCCAGGGACCTCTCACCAAAATTTGGGAGGGTTTGGGATTCATATAACCACTTAATTAAATCATACATGAATTATTCAATGTTTTCAAAAACTATAGACAAAAGTTCTCCAAAAATTCCCATTTTTGCACAGCTCTTAGGTATAGTTAAGAGTGACCCCTGGTTCAAATTTCAGGTCATTTGATCAAGGGATGAAGAGTGGGGATTTATTTTAGTGGCTGATCAACATTTTGGACAGCCCTCACCAAAATGGTTGTTGGGGTCAGCCCACTCATCCAAATTGGTTGAAACCAATTTTGAATTAATCTAGACATCAAGGGCTATAACTTTTATATTGGCCATATTTTCTGTAGGAGGGCCTAAGTATTTTTAATTATTATTTTAAAAACCGGCCATTAAATTAGAATAAAAGGAATTAATAATATGCATGGCACTATTCATCTTCTCCAAATAACCGAAACCAGGCCGAAAAATTGTGGGGTTGCGGGCTGTTTTCTGGCGGCTAGGGGCGGTGCCACCACCGGCCATCACCTCCTCTACCCTCACGGTGGTGGGGGAAGTAGTTGGCCGGTGGCTAGGGCGGCCGGAGGTGGCGGCGCCGCCCTACCCGAGCCACCCAAAACTCCATTAAAATGGAGTTTTTTTCTGATTTTTAGGTTACCCGACCGGCTCCTTTGAGCCCGACTTCCATCCTAAACAAGTTCTAAGATCTAGGCAAGAGGAGAGGAGAGGGGGAGGACCTGAGTTCGGGCATGGATGCGGGTTGAGCGGCGCGTCGTCATGGTGGCGGCGGTGGCGGCGTTTCTCCTCCTTGGTGGCTCCGGCAAGGCTCTCTCCTCCTGCTCTGATTTCGAAAACAATCTCCCCTCTCTCCTAAGTGAGCATATATAAGAGGAGAGGGGAGGGGGGGGCGTTTTCATCAAGGGGCAAGTGCCTCTTCATGAAAAGGTTGGGAGGAGAGAGAGAGGGGTGGAGCCACCCCTTGGTGGCCGGGAAACGGTTGGGGGAAGAGTTGCCAGCCACTAGGTGGCTGTGGGCCCATCTTTGGCCGACCTCATGCCTCCTCACACTTCAAAACACCCATTCCACTCTCCACCACCTTTTCTCTCTCCTATAAATATCAAAATTCTCATTTTTTTTCTCTCTCCTAGTCACCCTCACGTTTACTCACTCCTAATAGCCTAATGGCAGCCCTAAATGATCATTAAAATATTACAATACCAAATGTAGGGAGGGCTCACCATTCTACCATGAAAATACCCCTCTTTTCTCATCTTCTCTCTCCTATATTTCTCTTCCAAAAAATTGACCTAACCCTCTCTTCTAGTCACCATGTTGACTAGCCTAGGGTTTAGGCTATAGGCAGCCATATTATCCCTTACTATTACCTCATGAGCCTACATGAGGGCTTGAGCTTGAGTTAACCTAATTGAACTAGGTTTGACTTGATTTGGGCTTAGGGTTGACTTGGTCAACTTGACCTTTTGGGTCACCATCAAAGGACTCCTAGTGACCCATTGACCTCCTCTAAGGCCTAGGTATGGTTAAGTAGGGTGGGTTTGACATAATGAGGGTGAATTGTCTCAAAGGAAGGTCACCTTGGCCTAACTAGGGCTTGAGTTGACTTGGGTCAACTTAGCCACCAGATTTGCCCCCAATGGGTCTTGGTGACCCATTGATCTCATAATAGGTCTAGGAATGCCTTGGAGTCAGATTGAACTCACCAGGCCACCAAAAATTAGGGTTTTAAGATTTTACTATTTGCAGCCCAAGTGAGCCTCAACTAGTCATTTGGTCTCCTAGGCTCACTAAGGACTTGCCAAGACTGAGTCATGCTCAAAGCCACACCTAGGGGGGGTCTGATTTGAAAAAAGGATGTTACAAATGCCAATAAACAAAACAAAAATTTCGTCCCCGAAATTAAAGTTAAGTCTATGGAAGCTTTTCTACCGAGTTATCTTAAGCTTGTAACATCCATGTTGGTTGAATTGCTTAGCCAAAGTTAATACGCAAGGGCTAGCCCCAATAAACAAAAGACTAGCCTCTAACTTTAGAAGATTCTACTAGTAAGACAAAAAGAAAACAAATAAAATCTCTTGAGGAGTTAGGGGATGCACCTGACTAAATAACTCTGGGTACTTCTCCCGCATCAGGTCCTCGGGTTCCCAAGTATGCTCCTCTTGCCCGTGGTTCCTCCACAGGACCTTGACTAGCGGGATCTTCTTGCGGCGCAAGACCCGTATCCCCCTGTCGTCAATCCGTATCGGCTCCAATTGCACGGATCGGTCTGGAGCTACCGGCCCATCCGAGGCCGTAATCTGCAACTCCTGGCGTAGTAGAGCCCTCCTGAGCGAAGATACGTGGAAGACGTCGTGTAAGCCGGCCAGCTCCGGTGACAGCTCCAACCGGTAAGCTAAGGGGCCGATCCGCTCTAGGATCCGGAAGGGCCCCATGTACCTCGGACTGAGCTTCTTCCGCTGACCTCGCACTCGTGAAACTCCATGCATCGGCCGAATCTTCAAGAACACCCGATCCCCGATCTGGAACTCCACCTGACGATGCCGAGCGTCATAATACTTGGCCTGTCTGCTCTGCGCCTCTAACATCCGATCCCGGATCAGTCTGACCTGAGCCTCGGTGTCTTCCACGAACTCTGAATCTAGAATCTTCGGGTCCTCATCCTGTAGCCAAGATAACGGTGTCCTGCACCGTCTCCCATATAAAGCCTCGTAAGGGGCCGTCCGTATGCTGGACTGATAGCTATTGTTATACGAGAACTCTACCAACGGCAACATCCGCTCCCAGGGCTCTCCACGATCCACAATGCACAGTCTCAGTAAGTCCTCCAGTGTCCTGTTGGTACGCTCCGTCTGCCCGTCAGTCTGGGGATGGAAGGCCGTACTGAAGGTCAGTCGGGAACCGAGGTAAGCCTGCACTGATCTCCACTCTCTAGATGTGAACCGACCATCTCGATCTGATACAATCGTCCGGGGCACGCCATGATAACGGACAAACTGCTCCACAAACTTCCGAACCAACACTCCAACAGAGTCATCCTTCCTGATCGGGATGAACCTAGCCACCTTCGTCAGACGGTCCACGATCACCCAGATCGAATCGTTTCCCGTCCGTGATCGAGGTAGGCCATGAATGAAGTCCATCGCGATGTCCTCAAACTTCCACTCCGGCACCGGGAGTGGCTGTAGTAATCCTGCTGGGTTCTTGCACTCGGCCTTCACCAGCTGACATGCCTCGCAGTGGGTCACAAAACGAGTGATGTCCTTCTTCATCCCCGGCCAATAGAGAGACCTCTTCAAATCTGCCGTCATCTTCGTAATCCGGGATGTACAGAATATCGGCTATGATGAGCCTCAGACATGATGTCCTCCCGTATCTGCCCTCCATCCGGTATGTATGTCCGGCCCCTGAAGCACACCAGATCGCCTCGCATCGTATAGTCCCCAGCTGAGCCTGCCTCCAAGGCCCTGAAAATTGGCTCCAACTTGGCATCCTGCCTCTGCCAAACTCTGACTCTGTCTCGTATATCATCAGTGGTACTCGTCGCAACGAAATACTCCTCGAACAGATCGGTGTCGTCAGACGATACCAAGGTAATGTGCATATCCTCGAAGTTCCGCAATAACTCCAAAGACATGTTCTGGGACCCTGCTCCTGATGTGGCAGCTCGTCGGCTCAGAGCATCAGCTACAACATTTGCCTTACCCGGATGGTAGTGCATCTCGTACTGATAATCGGCTAGAAACTCCACCCATCTCCGCTGTCTGATATTCAGCTCCTTCTGCGTATCCACATATTTCAGATTTTTGTGATCTGAAAATATGTCGCAATGGACACCGTAGAGATAGTGTCGCCAGACCTTCAGCGCAAAGATAACCGCTCCCATCTCTAGATCGTGCACCGGGTAGTTTTGCTCATGCTTCTTTAGCTGGCGAGAAGCGTAAGCAATGACATGCCCATTCTGCATCAGAACAGCTCCCAAGCCCTGGTAGGAGGCGTCTGCATACACCTGGAATCCTTCCTTCCCCGAAGGGAGAGTCAATATAGGAGCCGAGGTGAGTCGCTCCTTCAGCTCCTGAAAAGCCGCCTCGCACTGCGGGGTCCACTCAAAAGGTACCTCCTTCCTCGTCAGAGACGTGAGTGGGAGGGCAAGACTAGAAAATCCTTCAACGAACTTCCGGTAGTAACCGGCAAGTCCTAAGAAGCTCCGAACATCTGTAGCTGTCTTCAACCGGGGCCAATCTCGGACTGCTTGAACCTTTGCCGGATCCACCGCCAATCCAGCTCCACTAATAATGTGACCCAGAAAGGCCACCTCCTTCAACCAAAACTGGCACTTGCTGAATTTTGCGTACAACTGGTGCTCCCGCAATCTCTGTAGTGTCAGTGCCAAATGCCTCGAGTGCTCCTCCTCGGTCCTCGAATAGATGAGGATGTCATCGATGAAGACGATGACAAACACATCCAAGTAAGACTCGAAGACCCGTTCATGAGAGTCATGAACGCTGATGGCGCATTCGTGAGCCCAAAGGGCATCACGGTAAACTCGTATAGGCCATATCTGCTACTAAAAGCAGTCTTTGGGATGTCCTCCTCGCGGATCCGTAGCTGGTAGTAGCCCGATCTCAAGTCCAACTTTGAGAAGAAGTGGGCTCCCTCCAGCTGATCGAATAGCTCATCTATCCTTGGCAGCGGATAGGTATTCCGGACCGTCAGTCGATTCAACGCCCGGTAATCGATGCACAGCCTAAGTGTCCCGTCCTTCTTCTTGACGAACAACACAGGGGCTCCCCATGGCGAAGAACTTGGCCGGACATAACCGGCTTCTACCAGCTCCTGTAATTGGCTCCGAAACTCCACCAGCTCCTTTGGGCCATCCGGTAGGGGCTCTAGATGCTGGCTTAGCCCCTGGCACCAGCAAAATCTGAAAGTCCTGCTCCCTATGCGGGGTAGCCCCGGTAACTTCTCGGGAAAAACATCCTCGAAATCTCGCACAACAGGAATCTCCGCTACAGGAACATTGGCCTCCGCCATCTCGAATAAAACCTGGTAAATCTCGTCGCCCTGTATATGGGCCTTGACGGCCTGAATAGATGACAAAAATGAAAAGGAGGCATGTCTTATACCTTCTATTACGACGGAAGAATCTCCATGCCTCAGAATAATCTTCTTGGCCACGCAGTCAATTAGGGCATGGTTCCAATATAACCATGACATGCCCAAAATCAAATCATATGAAGGCATTCTTAGGATTGCGGCTGGTGCCTCGAATGCTTTCCCGCCAATTTGTGCCTCCATGTTGCAATGCGCAGTGGTGTGTAGCTCGGACCCGTCAGCTAGTCGTACCCTTAATGCCAAGCCGATGAATCTCTCCACGCCTGCCAAGCCAACAATGAAGGCCTCTGATACAAATGAGCGTGACGCACCCGTATCGAACAAAGTATATGCGGGCTTGCCGCTGATGAAGACAATGCCTGGGGTAACAAAATTTTTGAAGTCTAGTTAAAGTTTTCTTTCCCAGTTTGTAATTTCTTAGTTTAGAGTCTAATTATTAAACAAAGGAAAATATACAAACTTTTGACGTACCTGTGATTACCTCCTCAGGATGTCGAGGCTGGGTCAGATCTAACGCATAAACCTGCTCTCTTCCTTGTCGGCGGTCTCCGCCCTGATAGCCACGTCCTTGGCCGCGTCCTCGGCCTCCAAAATACTGCGCAGGTGGGGCAACCTGCGGTGCTGGAGGAGGTACCCCCCTCATGGGGCAGTTCCTCTTGATATGGCCCACCTGATGGCAGTGGAAGCATTCCGGCCGAGTGTAAGCTCCACCTCCCGGTCTCTGCACATCCCGCAACTGGGGTCTTGGTATCTCCCGAATCTGAATAGGCTGCGGGGCCAGTATCACCTGTTCCTTCAGCTCTTGCCTCTCCTCCGGTCGAGGCTGACCCTCCACCCTCTGTGCCTCTGTCACACGGCCTCGTCGCTGGTCGTTCCGGGCTCCCCGGCTCTGATCCTCCGTTGGCCGCTTCCGGCCTCTGGTGGTGTGCCAATCCGCCTCTAACCTCTTTGCCATCTCCAGAATACGGGTGATAGGCCCGTCCGATACAAAGAGAAGGGCATCCCTCATGTCTTCCCGCAGACCTTTGTAGAATCTCTTCGTGTACGCTGCCTCATCTAGCTGGTAAGAGTCTGCAAAATGTGCTAGATGGTTGAACTCTCGATGGTACTCCACCACCGTCCTGGTACCCTGCTTCAACTGCAAGAAGCGGTCCTCCAACTCGTCTCGGGCCGACCGCGGTACAAAATGTTCCAACAGCATGGGCCTGAACTCATCCCACGAAACCTCTGCAGCCACCCTCTCAGCAAAAGTAGAGTCCAGAACCGTCTTCCACCACCGCTTGGCGTGGGACTCTAAGCAGGACACAACCAATGGCACTCTCTCCTCCCACGGGCTCCGTATCCCTGTCAGCATTTCTTCCATAATGTCCAGCCATTCTTCTGTCCGCACTGCTGACTCTGTCCCCAAGAAGGACGGGGGAGAAAGTCCTCGAAAGATGCTGAGCCAGTTGGCTCCCGGTATCTGCTGTGGAGCCGGGGCCTGCTGGGCCCGGAAGGCATCCAAGATGGCAGTCAAAGTCTGCCCCATATCGGTCTGCAGGAACTGAGCAGGAACCGGTGGTGGTGGGACAACTCCCGGAACCTGCTGGGCTCCACCCTGTGGTGTAGTCTGCACTAGGGGCTGCGCAATGAAAAATTCATCGTCAGAAAAAACTTTTAACTTAATAAGATGGACAATTTAATATGTGATTCCCCCTATGGGCACACCACGCTTCCGCTGCTTAGTTTGTCCGCAAACTAAACTCGAGCGGGGGTGACCCAGGGATTAGTGGACTGCTATTTGATCGATCGAGTTTTGCTCTGATACCACTTTGTAAGACCCCTTTTTTTTTTTATCAAACCCGGGGTCTTATGCCCAGAACCGCCGCTTTGCGGTGACACCTTCGCACCGGGAAGGTAGTCACTACAACGCGCCGATTCTGCCGGCCTTTTCGATCACAATCAAGTAGCAAGTAGAACAGTAAAGAGAAAAGCAGTCCACAATAGAAGTAAATCACATATAATATAAATAAGCTCCACGAGGGGAGTGTCCACAGAAATAACATCAGAGTAATGAAAGTAATAAAGGGGCTTATGCCCGGTACATCAGAGTTCCTCACTACAAGATCACTCATGCTGAAAATAAACTAACACTCGTACTAAAGATCGGGACTCACAGTCCCTGCAGTCTGGACTCCGGTGCTAGATTGCCCCATCTCCAAGTGCACGGACCTCCGAGGCTGCTCCTCCGTGCTGCGCTCCACGTTCCCCTGTAATGGTGTTCGGTCGCCCGTCAGTCAAAAAGACTAAGTCCTATCGTCCCCCACCCCTTCCCCCATGCTCTAAGGCACCGAGCGGAGAGGAAGAAAGGGAAGGACATGAAGGTGGAGAGTAGTCAAAAACAAATGACGGTGGTCCTAACTTGCAGTTGTGTAATCGGGGAGCAATTAATAATAAGTGTTGTAATAGGTCAGACAAGAAGGAAAATAAGTAAGGTAATTTAAACCTTCACTTATGTGAGTACACATAAGCCAAGGGATCTTTTGCAAGGCTCCCATCGTATAAAGTGTCCCATACCACTTATACGTTGGGGTGTCGGTTATCAAACAGCAGCAATTATATATATATTGAAATTAACCTTTGATTTATAAACTTGCCCACACAAGCTTATAGACCAAGGGGTCGTTTTGCAAGTCCTAAAGTATAAGCGTCCCATTCCACTTATACTTTAGGTGTCAAGGTTGTTTTGAATGATTATGTATGCAACTATATGGTGGGTTAATGATGTTCATGCAGTGCAACTCACACACACGACTTTGTGTACACAAACCTTTAGTTCCCCCTTTCAGAGCCGTTACCTCCCAGGATACCTCCGTAGTGGCAGACGGAAGCGGTGGGTTGGGCCTCGCCCACCTCAAAACCAGTAAAAGCACCACTGGTCTGACCTATCGTACGCCCTCAACGCTTGGTGCACAAAGCGGACTCCTGCGTACTCTTGCCGACTGGACCGCCGGACTTAACCTTGGCTAAGTGCTAGTCACCTTGCCGAGTCAACGATATCGGTGTCGGTGCAATCGAACTCCCCGATATTCGAGAACCCACCACCTTAATCTTTCCTATTTTTATGCACATGCAGCAGTTAATATAAGAAGTCAAGAGTAAAGCTCCCGGACCAAACCGTCCGGCTCAACCACAAACCGAGACTAAGCTCCCCGGACTAAACCGTCCGGCTCAATTCCAAACCTCATCCCTTGAGCACCGCGGGATGGCGCCCCTTGAACACCTCGGGACGACTTAACCATTACCAACCCTAACTAATGAGTGTGTGCAATGTGAATCCCTATTAGGCTAATTACTCTTTCGTTTGTTTTAAGATTTACGTTAGCCCAGGACTGCCCCCGGCATACCCCGTGAAGGGCTCTCAAGGGCACTAGGAACCAAGACGGCGGCATTACGGCCCGAAGTTCCCTTTCGCAAGGCACTTATTATTATTGGTTGTTTTTCCCTTCCCCGTTCCCTCTATAAATTGCATCAAACTAAACCTAGGGTGGGTTTGACTCTTCACTCTTACGGGGACGGCGATCTTTCGTCGGACCCGCGCACCTTCTAACACTTACTGACTCGATTCTCACCAGATCTTGAAACCTCCTTAGGTGATCCATTCTCTTCTAGGAATCCACCAACATGACCTATCCTTAAGTCAACACAACCTAACCCTGTTTACACATTTCCTCATGGTTATTATCTACTGACCAACCTGTACTATATGATGTTCATGAAAACTCGACTCCTACTTTTCAACCAAATACCTCAGATTATTTATCGGGGGTCTATCCTAACAGGATTTGCCTAAATCCAAAGCATTAAATATTTTCCTAATAAATCAGATAATTTATTTATTTATTCTTAAGGGCCTAATATCATCATTTGAACATGAGATATGTCATTTTAGTTGATTCAAAACATCAAAGTTCTATGGTAAATACTAGTAGGCCTAAGTATCTATTTTTCCAAGGTTTGATAATTTTACACTGATGTCCAAGGGGCCTAAATATAATTTAGTAATAAAACATCTAGTTCTTGTTTATTGAAGCATCTATATAAAATATTCCTCCAAAAATCTTGAAATAATTACAGGGTGCTGGTATGATATTAAAAACAACATTTACAGAATTCCATATTTTTCTTGCTGGAAATTAAATTATAATAAATCATTTACTAATTAACAATCTAACCGGCTTTGTGAATCAAGTACTACAACAGCAACCCTAAAAATTCTTAAATAATTCTCAGTGCTATACAAGAGCCTAAAAACCTTAAATTCCAGATCTCATAATTTTCCAGCAATTTAACAAGCCCTAATTTATTTTTACAATCTAAAGCCCATATTAAAAGATTGTGAATGAACCTCTACAAACTCTCAACATAAAGTTCTATAAAAATTCAGGAATCAAAGTTCTAATCAGCAAGATCTAAATCCAGAATTTTAACTGATTTTAATTAAATTAAAGCCACCAAACAATTGAAAACAACAAATCGGCTAATAATCATTTAACACATGAAGTATAACTTTTATTAATCATAAAATTCCAGGAAAATTACCATGTGTCTAGAACACTCTAAAACTCACTCTACCCAAGTTTCATAGCTTTTAGATGAGTTAAATTACTGTTTTGACCCTAAAGGCCCTTCTACCCTAAAACTAGGGTTTAGGATTTGAGGTACCTAGCTACCTCAAAATTCTCTAAGATTATAACCAGAGGGTTAAATATTCATTAACCACCTCTCCACCAAATATCAAGGCCATACAAGAGCATTTTCCCCTATGTCCTTCACAAACCCCCAAAAGTCCTCACTTTGGGTTTGTACCTGGGCCCTAGGGTAAATCCACCCTAACACATCTCCTTTGCTCCCCAAAGGTTCTTAGGATCATCCTAACCCATTGGTCACAACTTCAACCTCTGTTGAGGTGAGTTGACCACCCAATTGCCACAAGTCCCCTTTTTCCCATATTACCCTTCCCTAGGTCCAACTTAGGGCTTAATGGTTCCTGTTCAAAACTCAACCAAATGAGTTGAAATTTGAACCAGACCTAGATATATACACCAGGGACACCTCACCAAAACTTGGGAGGGTATGGAGGTCATTTGACCCTTCAATGTTCTAACCCTAGCTTTCCTAGGTTAGGACAAAATACCTAAGTAAAACAACTCCAAATTCACCCCAATTTGGACAGCCCCTATCTAGCCCTAATGTTGACTCCCTGTCCAAATTTCAAGTCATTTGGACAGAGGGTTAAGGGTGGGCATCCTCTTGAAATCTAGGGCACAATTCCCAAGGTAGGGCTAGGGTTTGGTCAAACCCTACTCAAACCTTATTCAAATGTGCTCAAAATTTCTACATAGCTATATACTATTGCCAGGGACCTCTCACCAAAATTTGGGAGGGTTTGGGATTCATATAACCACTTAATTAAATCATACATGAATTATTCAATGTTTTCAAAAACTATAGACAAAAGTTCTCCAAAAATTCCCATTTTTGCACAGCTCTTAGGTATAGTTAAGAGTGACCCCTGGTTCAAATTTCAGGTCATTTGATCAAGGGATGAAGAGTGGGGATTTATTTTAGTGGCTGATCAACATTTTGGACAGCCCTCACCAAAATGGTTGTTGGGGTCAGCCCACTCATCCAAATTGGTTGAAACCAATTTTGAATTAATCTAGACATCAAGGGCTATAACTTTTATATTGGCCATATTTTCTGTAGGAGGGCCTAAGTATTTTTAATTATTATTTTAAAAACCGGCCATTAAATTAGAATAAAAGGAATTAATAATATGCATGGCACTATTCATCTTCTCCAAATAACCGAAACCAGGCCGAAAAATTGTGGGGTTGCGGGCTGTTTTCTGGCGGCTAGGGGCGGTGCCACCACCGGCCATCACCTCCTCTACCCTCACGGTGGTGGGGGAAGTAGTTGGCCGGTGGCTAGGGCGGCCGGAGGTGGCGGCGCCGCCCTACCCGAGCCACCCAAAACTCCATTAAAATGGAGTTTTTTTTCTGATTTTTAGGTTACCCGACCGGCTCCTTTGAGCCCGACTTCCATCCTAAACAAGTTCTAAGATCTAGGCAAGAGGAGAGGAGAGGGGGAGGACCTGAGTTCGGGCATGGATGCGGGTTGAGCGGCGCGTCGTCATGGTGGCGGGGTGGCGGCGTTTCTCCTCCTTGGTGGCTCCGGCAAGGCTCTCTCCTCCTGCTCTGATTTCGAAAACAATCTCCCCTCTCTCCTAAGTGAGCATATATAAGAGGAGAGGGGAGGGGGGGGCGGTTTTCATCAAGGGGCAAGTGCCTCTTCATGAAAAGGTTGGGAGGAGAGAGAGAGGGGTGGAGCCACCCCTTGGTGGCCGGGAAACGGTTGGGGGGAAGAGTTGCCAGCCACTAGGTGGCTGTGGGCCCATCTTTGGCCGACCTCATGCCTCCTCACACTTCAAAACACCCATTCCACTCTCCACCACCTTTTCTCTCTCCTATAAATATCAAAATTCTCATTTTTTTTCTCTCTCCTAGTCACCCTCACGTTTACTCACTCCTAATAGCCTAATGGCAGCCCTAAATGATCATTAAAATATTACAATACCAAATGTAGGGAGGGCTCACCATTCTACCATGAAAATACCCCTCTTTTCTCATCTTCTCTCTCCTATATTTCTCTTCCAAAAATTGACCTAACCCTCTCTTCTAGTCACCATGTTGACTAGCCTAGGGTTTAGGCTATAGGCAGCCATATTATCCCTTACTATTACCTCATGAGCCTACATGAGGGCTTGAGCTTGAGTTAACCTAATTGAACTAGGTTTGACTTGATTTGGGCTTAGGGTTGACTTGGTCAACTTGACCTTTTGGGTCACCATCAAAGGACTCCTAGTGACCCATTGACCTCCTCTAAGGCCTAGGTATGGTTAAGTAGGGTGGGTTTGACATAATGAGGGTGAATTGTCTCAAAGGAAGGTCACCTTGGCCTAACTAGGGCTTGAGTTGACTTGGGTCAACTTAGCCACCAGATTTGCCCCCAATGGGTCTTGGTGACCCATTGATCTCATAATAGGTCTAGGAATGCCTTGGAGTCAGATTGAACTCACCAGGCCACCAAAAATTAGGGTTTTAAGATTTTACTATTTGCAGCCCAAGTGAGCCTCAACTAGTCATTTGGTCTCCTAGGCTCACTAAGGACTTGCCAAGACTGAGTCATGCTCAAAGCCACACCTAGGGGGGGTCTGATTTGAAAAAAGGGATGTTACAACGGGCATGACAGGGCCGGGTTGAATATTCTGCGCCCGACGATCGACTCCCTGAGATCGACGATCGTCGAATGAGTCCCGCCCCAGGTCACGGGCGTGACGGGTCGGTCACGGGCGTGACCAACCCGTAAACCGAAATCTTGGTCGATTTATTTCGGTTTTTGGGCTTCCTAGGGTTCTATCACGACCAACCGACTCCTAGGGGTCTAGCCGGAAATGGGATGTTACAAATCCCAATAAACAAAACAAAGATTTCGTCCCCGAAATCAAGGTTAAGCCTACGGGACTCTAATCGGGAAAAGGAAGCTTGTAACATCCCATGAAAATTGAAAGATCTACATCCCTGCGTTACGTTTGCAGTGTGCAGTTTTGATTCTAAGAACCATTCGTCCAATTGACTAGGTACATATCCCAATAAACAAAAGATCAGCCCCTATCCTTGAAAATTTCAGTCCTACTAGTTTAAAACAGGAACACAAATTGGTTGTCCAGAGGGGTTGTGAGGTATACATGACCGAAAATTCTGGATACTTCTGTCGCATCAAGTCCTGTGGCTCCCATGTATGCTCCTCCTGTCCATGATTGTTCCACAAAACCCTGACTAACGGAACCTTCTTCCGTCGCAAGGCCCGTACTGTCATGTCATCGATCTTGCTAGGCTCTAAGTTGACTGGCCGATTCAACACAATCGTCTTGGGAACCCCGTGTTAACGAACAGCTACTCACCATTCTTATGAAACACCCACAAGAGTTTTCTTTCGGGTCGAGGTGACGCCAACTACCTCGTCCAGTCTATCCTCGACGCTCCCTTTACCATTGTGCCTGGGGTGGGGACGACGAAACCCGTGCATGAAATCTCCAATTATACCTTCGTACTTCCATTATATCTCGGGCAGTGGCTGTAATAGTTTCCCAAAAATTCTTTCACTTAGCCTTCAACAACTGAAGGACCTCACCGTGCATCACAAAATCCATAACACTTTTATTCACTCCAGGGGGTAGATGCTCTGAGATACACCACACTTCCGGTAATTTAATTTCTCATTTGTGTGTGTAGGCAACAGATCTATAAAATCTCCACACGATGATTGTCCTATTCCTTCGAGTACGCCCGAAATCAATCAATTCAACCTTACGGGTTATATTTAAGGTATCCGTCTTTCAATATATTGTTTTCTCACATCGTGTGGTTTCCTAGAGTCATCGTACTTCCGATGATATAACATAGCGATCTAGTCTTATCTTTGCCTGAACAACGTCGAATTATGTCAAATTCAATCTCGCTATTCCTAAATTCGGGCTAAGAAAACCTAAGTCAATCCTATTTGCCCAATAAACAAAAGTTTAGCCCCCAATAAACAAAAGATAAGCCCCTACCTACCTCGGGCTAAGCATCTTTTATATTACCATGTTATCTCCATCCCAGTTGGGTGCACAATCCCTAGGGCATCAATCTTCGACTTGGGGTTCCACCCTGAAATTCGTCGATATACCCCGTACTTCAAGCACTTTGAGTCACATTTTCGACAACCTTGTCCGAGTCAAGATGTTCCCAATCCCAAATGGGTATCTTCCGAACTTGTATTCCTATCCGACCCTCAGTTTTTGTCTCGGTGGTTGCCTCCAAATGACTCTTGTCACAGGCATGCGGGATAAAACTGCTTTTCTTCTACCATTCTGTTAATAGATCATTGGCCCCAATTCTCCTTAAGGTCATCCTACCGGTTTGAGTAATCGTTGATTGGGATAGGAGGGACACCTTAGTTTTCGTCTTAGGTAGTCATTCTCGTGCTAAACTCCTCCTTCATTCTCTTTGGGTATCTCCTTACCTTAACCAAATTCATACCCAAGGTCTATTTTGAACTAGGGCATACTATAGATTGTCCTGGTTAATCATGAGTCCTAGTTGGTTGAGTCTAAATCGTAGACTAGAGAATTATGTGAAATGTTCTTTGCCGCCGGAGGAGTTCCCTGCTGGGGGGCAGGGTAGGCCACATGCTACAAAGAAGGATTCCAATGAACGATGAAGTGGACTTTCACATGTGATTTCCCTTATGGGCACACCACTGCTTCCGCTGCTTAGTTTGTCCCCAAACTAAACTCGAGCGGGGGTGACCCAGGGTTAGTGGACTGCTACTTTTCCGATCGAGGTCTGCTATGATACCACTTGTAAGACCCCTTTTTTTTCTCTAAGCAAACCCGGCGTCTTAGCCCAGAATTGCCGCTTTGCGGAGGCGCCGACTCACGGGGAGGTCGCCACCATAAAACGCCAATTCTGCCGGCCCTTTTCGATCGCAGAATAGTAGCATAATAAAGTAAGAGCAAGTCCACAATAATCACATGTATATAAATAAATCTCCACGAAGGGAGTGTCCACAATATATCATAGTACTGAAACTACAGGCTTATGCCTGGTACATGTAATCCTCACTACAAGTCACTCGCGGAAGCAAAACTAAAACTAAGCGTCACCGTAACTGTCACTAAACCGAGAGCACCCAAGCTGGACTGGCCCAACTCCACCGACTCTGTACTCTGCTGGTACTGCAACGTTGGGTGCTTCTTCCTTTTCGACCTGCCGTCGCCGCCTCGCGATCCACGTCTGCGTCTACGTCTTCGGCCTCCTGGCTGTTGAGCTGGTGGGGTCCCACCCATCAAGGGGCATTTGACCCGTGTGTGTCCCGGCTGGTGACAATGGTAACACGGTCGCGGGGCCAGCTCTGTCAGAAACTGCAATAGCGGTGACCCTTCCATATGGTATACCTAAAATGTTGTGGTTCGAAAACCGTTAGTCATAAAGACTAAGCCCTATCATCCCCTACCCCTTACCCCATGGCTCCTAGGTACCGAGCGGGGAGGAAGAAAGGGAAGGACATGAAGGTGGAGATTAAACCAAATAAACAGGTGACAGCAGACCTATGCTAGCAAGTTATAATAGGTGAACGGTTTAAATGTTGTAATAAGTAAAGCAATTAATAAGTAGCAATTTATATAAAATGGCAGCTAGAGAACAGTAAGTAAACAAGCAAGTAGATAAGTAAGTAACCTTAACTTATATGAATGCCCATACAAACTTATAAGTTAAGGGATCTTCTGCAAGGCTCCCATCGTATAAAAAGTCCAATACCGATTTATACGTTGGGGGTGTCGGTTGTATGCAAATATGTGTGTAGTGATATGATATGCCATGATTCATGAAGATGCAACTCACGCACACGACTCTATGCGCACAGACCTTTAGTTCCCCCTGTTCGGGAGGCTAGCTTCACCCCCAGGAACCTCCGTTGTGGCAAACGGAGACAGTGAGTCGGGCCCCCCACTCCTAGGCGGGTAACCACACTACCAGGCCTAGCCCTTCCGTACGCCCCTAGAAGAACACAACCTAGAGTATCCGCATACTGTGCTGGCTGTACACACCAGGCTTTTCGCCGAGTCAACGTACCGCTGTCGGTGTGATCGATCGCCTAGTACCGATGACCCACCACTTTTGTTCTGTACTCCAACCCTCGAGCCCTCGGCCCCCCGGACAGTCCTGTCCGTGCATCTACCTTCAGAGCTACTGTCTGAATGGCAACAAGTCCTATTATTCTACTTTCCTAGCTATCGGGGAGTGAGTGTGTGCAACCCTAGTTATACTAGTTGCTCTTTTAATTTATTATTCCTATGGTTTACGTTAGCCTAGGAATGCCCCCGGTATACCCCGTGAAGGGCTCTCAAGGGGCACTAGGAACCAAGACGGCGGCATTACGGCCCGAAGTTCCCTTTCGCAAGGCACTTAATATTATTGGTTGACCTCCCTTAACCCGATCCTCTTTAGTTACTTTAGTTCTAACCCTAGAGTATTAAAACTCTTCCTCTTCTTCCTGGGATGGACGATCTTTCGTCGTTCCCGTACTCCCTTATCCTAACCAGTCTCACACTGCACTTATCCTGACTTCCAATGATGAACTCAATCTTAATTTGCCCTACCAACCATCAACTACCAAAATTCCATGACTTACTATATGCAGACCATCCTAAGCTATATGAGGTACACAAGTGGAGGTACACCAAATTATCTTCCAAATCTCCTATAATATTTACTGGAGGTCTACCATATCATAATTTGTCTAAATCCAGAAAGTTATAATTTTCCTAATTAATCTGACATTTATTTAATTTTCTCAAAGGACGGGCCATGGGTCCTTTTAAACATGAAGTGCATGATCCTCTTAAGTAATGGCTACCCAAAAATCATGATCATTAAATAACAGCAACATAACCTCAAATACATATTTCCAGAATTTTACAAGAAGTATTTAGCCTCTAAATAATTTATCCAGTATAATCACGTTAATTCTACTTAATGAAGGAAGTACTGAAATTATTCATAGGAAAATTATAGAAAAATTACTAATCAGTAGTAGGATATATAAAAGATCTTTGTGCAGAGAAACATAATTTTACTAGCTTGCTAAACACCACTAAAGATTTAATCAAATAATCAAGGTAAAACATACTTAATGAAGCAAGCCTTAGAATTAATCTTCCAAAAATCCCATAAAAATTCACAGAGATTTAAAACCATAATAAATGTTCTCTGCTTAAATTTCATCAATTTCCAGAAAGTGTGTACTCCATAATAAATTTGCTAAGCAAATCATACAACTACTAAGTCATTAAAGGAGTATCCAAAATAATAATCATAAAATTCATAGAAAAATATCCAGAGCTTGTACCATCCCAATAATGCACTCTACCCAAATCTTATCACTTTTCGATGTGATTTAGTGTCATTTCCTATCTCTACAAGTTTTGCACCCTAAACTAGGGTTAGAATTTTAGATATCCCAACGGTCTACAAATCTACTAAGATTTCGTCCAGAGAACTATATTGGCCCTATGATTCTCTTCACCCAATTTCGGGTCAATCCAAGGTCATTTGACCACATGACCTTCACAAACCACCAAGATCCATCCTTAGGGTTTGGCCTTGGTCCTTAGGGTAAACTTACCCCGATCCACCTCAAACTCCATGAGGGGGTGCTAGAGAATATTACTAGCCAGTGGTAAAAATCTTAGCCTCTGTTGAGGTGATCTGACCACTCAAACTTCAAAAGTGCACTTTTAACCTAAGACCCCTTATTAGGGCAAAACTTAGGTTTGTTCATTTCTAATCCAAACCATCTCCAAATGAGATGAAAAATTATACAGAACCTTATGGTGAACCCAGGGACCACTCACCAAAATTTGGGAGGGTTTGGAAATTATTTAACTATCTAATTAAATTCGGCTAGGATTATTGAATTTTTCTAAAAACTATAGAAAAATATTCTCCAAAAATTCTCATTTTTGGATAGCACCTAGATATATGTAAGATTAGACCACACCCCAAATTTCAAGTCATTTGGATGACTGGATTGGAGTGGGGAATTTTTCTAAGGTCAAGGCAGCCCTCTGGATAGACCTCGCCAAAAAGGGTGGTGTGGTCTAACCAGGATTCTAAATCGAGTGAAATTACTTTTGAATTAAAGTAGACTTCAAGGGCTACATTTTCTATGTTGATCCTTTTTCCTGTAGGAGCCTCTAGGTATTTGTCCCAAATTATTTAACATGATAGATAAATTCATTCAGAAATTATTTTAAAAATAGAATCTAATTTTCATGGCACTGTTCATCTTCTTCAACAGCCCGAACCAGAGGCCTGAAAACCTAATTTCCTGTAGCTTTTCCAAGCTATTTCCCGGCCATCCAGCCATCTCCCTGGCCGGCCACCACCACCACCACCTCTGTTGAGGTGAGGGCTACCGTCGGGCGGCGGCACGGCCGCCGGAGAGGCGGTTTCCGGCGAACCCGCCACCATGCAAATTTAGGAAAAGCATGGAAACACTCACCCGATCCGGCTCTTTTGAGCCCGATATCTCTCCTAATGATTTCTAAGATCTATCCATAGAAGAAAGTGTAGAGGAGGATCTTATTCATGGTTTGACGGCGAGATGGACGTTGGACTGTCATGGCGCGGTGGTGGCGTCGTCGGAATTCTTCTACAGCACAGTAGGAGGCTCGAAACTTCAAGTAAGGACTGGGAAACTTCATCTCTGAGTCTAGGGAGCCCTTTTTAAAGGGAATAAAGGAGGGAGGGGAAAGGTTGAAACGTTCACGACCATTAATATTTCTCTCATCAACGTTTCGGTTATGATGCAGAGAATTTAATTGCTGGAAACGAAGAGACGTTTGCCAGGTGGCGAGTACCTATTGGACTAACATTTCCTTATTTATTTAACTAATTAGGGACTGAAACGGCCCATAAATACTCCTGGTGTAACCTCCTATAATCCGGATTGATTACAACGTCGGTTACCGAAATTTCCAGTCTGGCTGACGTTTCGGCCTTTGTCACGGGCGTGACACATAGGTCACGGGCGTGACAGGCCCGGGTAGCCAATTCTGGGTTCGACGATCGTCGAGCTGAAATCGACGATCGTCGAACATGGTCACGCCCTATGTCACGGGCGTGCCATTTGGGGTCACGGGCGTGACAGGCCCGTGTGACCAATTCTGGGTCGACGACCGTCGAGCTGAAATCGACGATCGTCGATCACGGTCACGCCCTATGTCACGGGCGTGACATTGGGGGTCACGGGCGTGACAGGCCCGTGTGACCAATTCTGGGTCGACGACTGATGAGTCCTCTTTATATACCTATTTTCGGACTCATCTAGGCTTATTTTCTTGTCTTTGCACACTGTTTAGCGTCATTTGCACTTCTTTTGGTTCGCTACGGTTTTCCACGTCTTGTGCACTTTATTAGCCTATTTCCGTGTGTGTGTGTGTATTTCCCTTTTTGCTTGCATATTATTTATGTCTGTGACTGCCATGATCGACATCCCGTCCAGTTTTCCTGCAGGTTCTGGGATCGTGTGGGCGTCCGGCATCGGACTTTCCCCATTTTTGGCAAAGGAGTCAACAGTCGTGCGTTTTTACCCACGCACGACCATCGACCTCTTTGGCGCACGATCATCGGTCGTGCGCAGTCATGACCTCTCCTGTGAAAGTTCTGTCCCGGCATATCGCACGATCACCAGCCATACCGCGCACGATCACTGCTCGTGCGCTGCCGGTCGTGCGCAGTCATTATATCTTTTTCCACTTTTCTGCCTCCATATCACACGATCACTGACTATATCGCGCACGACCACTGGTCGTGCGCCAGTGATCGTGCGCGCTGTTTAAATTCTGTTTTCTATAAATAGCGCAGGTTTCGCCCTATTCAGGAGATTTGGCCAGATCCGCGATTTTTCCGCCGTTCTTCGTCTCGGACGAGGGTTTCCTCCGCCCTCCATCATCCTCCACCATAGGGAGTTGCTCCGGGCAAGCTTTCAACGCCAAATCATAGCCGGAGCTTCCTCTCGGCCTCCTCCTTCATCCTAGAGCTTCAAGCGGAGTTTTGACCTAGCTTTCTCCATCAAGTTAGGAGGAGCTGGAGCCGCAATCTACGGGTCATTTCAACGAAGAAGACGGGTCCATTGGGAGTGAGTGACAGCCTCCTCTACCCCGGACGCAGTTGAGGACCGAGCTTGGACTCGGATTGACAACCCGGGATTCCAGCCATGAACCCTCAATAAGGCTTCGGATTCGGTCGATTCGCACACCTCTTCCTCTTGTATTTGATAGCTTAGTTTAACTGTTTGTATTGATGATATATACTTTATTGTAGTTAATGATCTTGCACTTTTTCATGTCTATGTGATTTGTGTGATTTTGTTATTATTGCTTGAGGTGCGCCTTATTATTCCACCATCCATCCACCCTTGCCGCACTAGCAACTGCTAGTGGCGTGCGTTGCGAAGAGGTGCCCACGACCCTCATTCCGCCATTCTCACCACCTCATCCGCTAGCCTACTCTTCCATCCGCCAAGCGATTCGGTGCATAGCGGCCCGTGTAGTTTCCATCCCGCCTGGCGAAGCAGTGCATAGCGGCCTGCATAGTAGGATTTCCGCCGTTCTCTCCACCTCATACGCTTGCCTACTCGCCCATCCGCCTAGCAATTCGGTGCATTGCGGCCCGACTAGTCTTCCATCCCGCCTGGCGAAGCATCGCATAGCGGCGTTGCATAGGAGTAGTTGTTAGATTTTTACTTTATTTTCCACAACCATCAAAACCCCCATCGTTACCTTTGCCCCGAGGACTTCAATCTCAAGTCCTCCTCGACATTAACTCATCCCTTACTGTGTTCCTCAAGAGACCGACACTCGGGGATTTATTCCCAAACTTTATTACTTGTGCGACCGGTGCGCTTGCCGTAATTCCACGCATCAACGACCATCGAGCTGAAATCGACGATCATCGATCATAGTCACGCCCTATGTCATGGGCGTGACATTTCGGGTCACGGGCGTGACAGGGTCATGAGGTAATTTCCGCGCTCGGCGATCGTCGTGCTGAGATCGACGATCGCCGAAGGGGTCACGCCCTTGGTCACGGGCGTGACACCTGGGTCACGGGCGTGACAGGGACGGGTTGAAAATTCTGCGCCCGACGATCGACTCCCTGAGATCGATGATCGTCGAATGAGTCACGCCCCAGGTCACGGGCGTGACGGGTCGGTCACGGGCATGACCAACCCGTAACCCGAAATCTTGGTCGATTTATTTCGGTTTTTGGGCTTCCTAAGGTTCTATCACGACCAACCGACTCCTAGGGGTCTAGCCGGAAATGGGATGTTACAACTTGAGTAGTCTATCTTCCCCATACTCGAGTATCTCAAATTCTTATACTCGAGAAGCTCTTCAAGTCTTATCTGAGAAATTTTTCCAAGTGTTTATACTCGAGTATATTTGCTCATACTCGAGTAGTCTCTCTAAGTCACTCGAGTATTGATCCCTGAAGCACTCGAGTAGTTTCTATCTTTATACTCGAGTATATCCCTCATATCTACTCGAGTATGTAACCTCTAATACTCGAGTATGTCTCTGTCTCTTTCTCTCTCGAGTGTATCTTTTCGAATTTCCTGAATTTCTCTAAGTCAAGTTTTCTTTGTGTATTTTCAAAGAGTCCTTTCTGATTGGTCCACGTGTCATCCTTAATTATGCTTATGATCGTTGGAGACCGCCTATAAATAGGTATTTTCATACTTGACTAAATACAAGCGTTTACAGAGATTATTATAAGAAAGAGAAAATCTCGAAAAACCTAATCTTCCCATTCGCCGCCATTACCGTTTTCGGAAGAAGCTCTGGATCGTCTTCTCTCAGCCGCAGCTATCGATATCTAATTCTCAAGTGATCCAGACTCAAGAAGAATCATCTGATCTCTCCGTGCTTCATCGTCTCTAATTTATTTTCTTGATCGTGGTGATTCCAGATCTCAGAATCGTGGATCTCTTTCAAGTCTTCTTCAACTGGTTCTGTTCAAACCGAAAAGCTCTCAAGAAGAAGATTACGTCAAATATCCAGATCTGTGCTAATTGTTGTTTGTGTTTTTCCTTTCAAACAAATTTCATTGTAGGATATCTATCTCCGAGTGGTAGGAAGATTTATCTTCCGAGTGTAGATCCGTTTGGGATCGAGTTTCTTAGGAACATAGTTCCGAGGTGTAGGATTGGTTTGCAATCCGAGATAGTGGAGTAGCCGAGTCTAGTGATTTGCTAGATCGGTGAGGAAAGTGGACGTACCCAAGATTGGGGAACCACTATAAATCTCTTGTCGTCTGTGTGATTGCCTAATTACTTATCTGTGCTGTGTTAATTTTTTATTCCGCATTTGACACGCACTTCACCTATTCACCCCCCTCTAGGTGATTTAGGTTGACAACTTAGTTCTCTCAATTGGTATCAGAGGGAGGTTGATCGTTAAAAGGTTAACACCTTGATCTAATCCTTACAAAGTTGTCTCAAGAGAAGTATAAAGCATGAGTTAGACCAAGGATTATTCTAAGCTCCCTATCTGCACCTAGAACAATTTTCCTATGTGGAAGGAAAGAGTTAAGTTATTCATGGAAGCAGTAGATCCCCAGATCTTCATGATTGTTGAAGAAGATCCCTATGTTCCTATGACCACCTCCAACATAGATTCAACCAAGCAAGTTCCCAAGAAATTGATGGATCTAGATAAGGATGAGATTGCACTTGTCTCTTTGGACAAGAAAGCTAAAAATATTATCGCAAGTGCAGGCGATGACTCAATGCTGCAGAATCTAATTCACTGCCAATCAGCTAAATAGATGTGGCAGTCCCTAGTTACTTTGATTGAAGGTACTGAAGAAGTGAGAGATGATTGAAGGTCCCTACTGAACCAGAAATATGAAGCCTTCAGGCAAGGGTCAAAGGAGGCCATAGCTGACACATTTGAAAACTTCTTTAAGATAGTCAATGGACTAAGAGTGTATGGCCGAGTCTTTACTAATGGGGAGTTGAATGATAAGTTTCTGAGATCTCTCACCAAAGAATGGGACAACAAAGTCTGTGCCATCCGAGAGTTTGGCAGACTAGCAGAGACAGATTCACAGAATCTATTTGGCAAGCTGATGTCCTATGAACTGCAGATCAACTCCAGAAATGCCGAAGAAGAGAAAATTCGCTTCTCCTCAAAAGAGAAGTCGGTTGCTTTAAAGGCTGACAGTTCAAGGAAGGGCAAAGCTGCCTTGCCAGCATCTCCTCAAGAAGTAAGTGAAGAAGAAGGCTCCGAGCAAAGCACCTCAGGCTCAGAACTATCTGAAGGAGAGTTCTCATTGCTTCCGCGGCAGTTCAAGAAATTCTTGGATAAAAAGAAGCAATGGAGAGGCAAGGATGCCTCATACAGAAGATCACGATATGACGGTGATCAGCGAAAGAATGGCTCAAGTAGCCATGACAGGTATAACTCCAAACAGAACAAATAGATTTCAACTGACATCGTTTGATATTGTTGTAATAAGCCAGGTCACGTCATCGCGGACTGCCCTCACAAGAAGAAAGAGGGTGGCAGAAGAGAGGAAAAGAAATCCTCATACCACGAGAAGAGGACAGAGAAGTGCTTATTAGCCAAGAAGAGCAAAACTCTCAGTGACTCCGACTCATCTGAGTCGAGTGAAGAAGAGGAAGCTTACTTTGGTCTCATGGCTCACTCTGATGATGAACAAGTCCCCCAGTTCACTGGGGAGGTAAAAACTCACACTCCCATCTCTGAATCTGATAATGATAATGAGCAAGAGGGCTATTCCTCTGAGGATGAATCTGAACTCATGGGACAATATAAGGAGTTACTCACGACTTACGAAAAATGTCGCAAAGTCGTGAAAACACAAGCCAAAGAGATAAAATCTCTACAGGCTAGTGAGAGCAGCTTGAGAGAAGAAGTCACCAAGACTAACTCTCTTCAAGAGAACTTCAATGCTGCTATGGAAGAATACAATCGAGCTCTCAAGCACCTCGACCTTAAAGAGGAAATCATCAAAGAATTGGAACAAGAACTCAAGGCTGAGAAGAAACTTGTTGAGAGTTTCTCCAAGCCTAAGACAGTTCTTCCACTCGTTGCTGAGTTCTCAACTAAAGCCAAGGGTGCTGGTATAGGCCACATTGGTGCTTTTAGTAGATCTTGTAGGAGAAACAAGGCAAAGAGAAAGAATAAGGCTGCCCAGAAGGCTCTAGCTGAAGAAAAAGGGAAAGCTCCCTTGGAACCAGTATTGTTCAAGAAATTTATCTTTCTTACGAACGAATTCGACTATGAGTCCACCTATGGACACTTCTCTAGGCCGATCCCCAAGAAGCCTAAGTCAAGATACCAAGGTTGGACTCGTTCTCGTAACTTTGTCGAGAGTGTATTCAAGGCACCTTATGAAGAGATTCATCTTCAGAACTATGGACCATATGCTCATGGTCATAACATCAAGAAGATACCAAAGGTAAAACCTATTATGGAAAAGCCTATGAAGGAGAAGACTTCATGTAGTTGCCACCATCATGAAGCTTCCTCCTCCAAGAGTGAAGTTCCTGCTAGACCATCACTTCAGAAAATCAAGTAGGAAGACACTAGGCAAAGATACAACAGGTTCGACTGTTGGTGCTGTGGCAGAATTGGTCATTTTGCCATCGATTGTTGGTTCAATCCTAGAAATGCTACAACCCCTCAAGTTAGCAACGTGAGAATGACCACTCATGAGGCTAATGCTCGTAGGGGGAGTATTCTAACTCGAGACCATAGACCCAAACTTGTTTGGGTTCCTAAGGCTAAGTGATTGTAATTGCAGGTATGTCCAAAGACCACCAAAATGCCAATCTGGTACTTAGACAGTGGATGTTCTCAGCATATGACCGGGACAAGGAGCCTACTCCAGAACTTCACCTCAGTCTGCAACGGACCAAAGGTCATCTTTGGAGGTTCAGATCGAGGAATAACTAAAGGCTACGGTATGATTACTAACGGTAGCATTTTTTTTCGGATGTAGCCTATATTGAAGGATTGGAACACAATCTCATCAGCATAAGCCAACAATGCGACAGAGGATACGTGGTTGAATTTCATGCTGACAGGTGTTTGATAAAATCGATTGACAACATGGAAACTGTTTTATCAGGCACTCGAAGCAGAAATATTTTCTGTTTAAATTTCATTTGTATAGACTCTTCCAAACCAGTGTGTCTTTTAGCAAAAAGTAGTGCATCTCTTGCTGACCAATGACATAAGAGACTAGCACATATTAATCTCAAAACTATTAATAAACTATTTTCTCAAAACTTAGTACGTGATGCACCTAATGTCAAGTGCGTTACAAACAGTCTTTGTCACGCCTGTATCAAAGGCAAGCAAACAAGGAGTTCATTTAAAAGCATAATAGGCATGGATTCCAATAGAAGCTTACAGCTTCTCCATATGGACTTGTTTGGTCAACTGCAAGTTAGAAGTTTGGGAGGTAAGGAATATACGTTGGTTATTGTGGATGATTACTCGCGCTTTGCGTGGGTGTTCTTTCTGAAACACAAGTCAGATACCTTCAGTACTATCACTAGTTTTGTTAGGCAAATCCAGAATGAATACAACTGTTCCGTAGTCAAAATCAGAAGTGACAATGGAACGGAATTCAAGTCTGGAGCCATGGCAGAATTCTGCAAAAGTCAAGGTATCTTTCATGAGTTTTCCTCTCCTCGCACTCCACAGCAAAATGGAGTAGCTGAGAGAAGGAACAGAACACTCATAGAGGCTTGCCGGACCATGTTGAGTGATGCCTCACTTCTAGAGTATTTCTGGGCTGAAGCCGTCAACACCGCTTGTCACGTGCAAAATCGAGCTCTCATCAACAAGAACCATGATAAGACTCCCTACGAACTTCTAAAAGGCAGGAAACCAACCATTTCATATTTTAGAATCTTTTGCTGTAAGTGCTTCGTACTTAACAACGGCAAGTATCACACTACCAAGTTTAGCGAGAAAAGCTTTTAATGTATTTTTGTAGGTTATAGTAGCCATAGTAAGGCCTATAGAGTATTTAATAGAAAAACTCTGGTGATAGAAGAGTCGGTACACATTGTATTTGATGAGACGAGTCTACTGCAAAGCAACTCTTCTAGTATGCCTATTGAAGATGCAGGTACAAAGATGAAGGAACTCAGCTTGGATGAATCTACTCAAGATAAAGATGAGACGTTCATCAAGATCACTTCTACAACCCCTATTTGAGAGGTAGATGATCAAGATGAAGAACACATCCCAGCTGAAGATGCAACTCCAGTGGCTGGAGAGATCCCAGATGCAAGGACTCTAGAGTTCAGACACGTGAAGGATCATCCCTTAGACCAAATCATAGGAGATCCTCGGGATGGCGTCAGAACTCGTCGAGGTACAACTAACGAAAATTTACACTTAAGTTTTCTTTCACAGGTTGAACCAAAGAAATTTGAGGAAGCCAACTCCGACGCATCCTGGATTCTAGCCATGGAAGATGAGCTGAATCAGTTCAAACGATGCAAAGTTTGGAAACTTGTTCCTAGACCCAAGAGGAAGAACATCAATGGGACAAAGTGGGTCAATCGGAACAAGATGGACGAAGATGGAACAATAATAAAGAATAAAGCCAGACTTGTCTCCAAGGGCTATCGTCAAGAAGAAGGAATCGACTTTGACCAAACATATGCTCGAGTGGCAAGACTGGAGGCGATCAAGTTATTCCTTGCCTACGCTGCACTTAAGGGCTTTGTTGGAATCCTAGGTTTTGATTTGAGTTCAGTCCTCTCTTTCTGTCTCTTGACCCAAGATTTATCTATGCTCAAAGGTTAGTTAATAGGTCAGATTCTCTAGTTGTGTAGAATTGCTTTTCCAGATGAATATTTGGTTAAGTAGTTTTTCATTCGACTATAGTCGAACGTCGCTCGACTATCGTCTATCGGCTGATCGACTATCGTCTATCAGTTGGTCGACGTTCTGTCTGCGTTGATAGCCCGACTATCTGTTGATAGGTCGACTATCTGTTTGCTCTGATAGCTCGACTATCTGTTGATAGGTCGACTATCTGTGTTGCTTTGATAGTTCGACTATCTGCTTGGATAGTTCAACTATCTGATAGTTCGACTATCTGTTGATAGGTCGACGATCTGTTTTGTTTTGATAGGTTGACTATCTGTTGATAGGTCGACTATCTGTTTTCTATGATAGGTCGACTATCTGCTTGATAGGTCGACTATCTGTTTTGCTTTGGTAGTTCGACTATCTGTCCGGATAGATCGACTATCTGATAGCTCGACTATCTGTTTGCTCTGATAGCTCGACTATCTGTTGATAGGTCGACTATCTGTGTTGCTTTGATAGTTCGATTATCTGCTTGGATAGTTCAACTATCTGATAGTTCGACTATCTGTTGATAGGTCGACTATCTGTTTTGTTTTGATAGGTCGACTATCTGTTGATAGGTCGACTATCTGTTTTCTGTGATAGGTCGACTATCTGCTTGATAGGTCGACTATCTGTTTTGCTTTGGTAGTTCGACTATCTGTCCGGATAGATCGACTATCTGATAGCTCGACTATCTGTTCAGATAGGTCGACTATCTACCGAGGTAGTTCGACTATATTCTTTGATAGTTCGACTATCTGGATCGTTCGACTATCTGTCCGATAGGTCGACGATCTCCGTGCGTCGGTCGACAATCTCCGAGGGTCGTTCGACGTTTTGCTGTATGCTCTTATTTAGTTTTGTCGTCTTCTATGATGTGACTAATTTCATATTTATTTTGGCATATTTTATAAAAGATAATCTGAATAATTTGTGACATTATTTCCATGCAATATCAGTTTTATTCTATATGCATGAGCTAATCTTTTCTGATAAAGTTGTTTGTCTTATAGCTGAGATATGATTTCTGTCAGGCTGTCCTTTATAGCCGTTAGACTCAAAAAGTCTTCCTTGGCTATAAAGAGTCATTTCTAATCTGACTTTCTCTTATATTATTTCATCAGAAGTATTTGCAGCTTCTTAGAAAGCTTTATCCTTTTATAGGATATCTGCCTGCAGTATTTTTGTTTTGCTTTATGCTTTTTGCAGCCCATCTTGCAGAGTTCAGAAAAAGACAAGATTCAAACTCAATTAGAGCCGTTGCTGCTGATATATAAAGACTTCTTTGAAGAAGAAATCAACTAGTCCACATAGAAAAGAGATCAACTAGTTCTCAGATTATATTCATTCAGCAAGCTTACAGCAAGAACAAGTTTAACTGCTCTCAGCAATCTTCACTCAACTGAGAAGTGTTAGCTCTTCTGCTCCTCTTCAACCTGAGTTCTCCTGTTCCAGGAAGTTCTGACTCAGAGATATTTTGAAGAAGAAGAAGAACATAGCTGCTAGAAGATTTTCATTTCTTACTTTATATCTTCTTGTAGTTCTTCCTTCAGTATTTACTGAAGTGTTTCTGCACTGAAGCAAGACTTCACCTGGACGTTCTTTGAGTCAGGGGGAGCCTTGATTCTTTTAGAGCTTTCTAGCTCAGTGCAAGTTATTGTGATTCTCTAATCTATTGTAAAATAGAGAAGACACCTTAACCTCTTTTCCCCCTCTTGTACAGGGTTATTACTCCCTTCAAAAGTATCCCTTGGTGGCAGGGCACCTGATCAAAAACCTGTGTTGGTTTTTAGACACTTGATCAAAAGTCTAAAGGGTCTCTTGATCTACTTGAAGCAGATCTTGTTGGTGGCAGGGCACCTGATCAAAAACCTGAGTGGATTCCAACCTTGTTGGTAGAAGAGTGGACGTACCCAAGTTGTTTGGGGAACCACTTAAATTCCTTGTGTCGTCTGGATTGCTTTATTTAATTACTTACACTGTGGCTGTGATTAGATCTTAACTAGGTTTGCTAGTTGCTGGATAGGATCCAAAGCTAAACTGTAATTACAGTTAGCTTTAGTTTGTGCACAACACTTGTGTTAGGTTCTAAGGTTTAATCTTAAATATCTATAACTTTCATTCCGCATTTAACTCCAAGGGAGTTGAGTAGAAAGTCAACTCTGCTAGTGCAATTTTTGATTACTCTATTCACCCCCCCCCCTCTAGAGTAGTATCTATCCCTTCTCTTTCAATTGGTATCAGAGAGAGGTTGACTGACTGAATAGGCTAACACCTAAGTCACAAGATCCTGATAGATACCAAAGTTTATAGATATTCACTTTCACTATCATGGCCCAGTCCAAGGATAATTCTAGCACCAGACCTCCAACATGCAACTTAGCTAAGTTTGGCATCTGGAAGGCAAGGATCAAACTACATATGAATTCTATTGATGAAAGTATTTTTGCTTCTATTTTGACAGGACCACCAAGAGCACCTGCTGCTGCTACTGCCTCATCATCTGATATGAGTGCAGTGTCTCCTCCAGACTACAATGATGAGTACAAAAAGGAAAAGATAGCAGATGCTAAGGCAATGAACATTCTGGCTCAGATAATGTCTGATGAAGTATTCCAGAAGGTTGCTGACTGCTCTTCAGCAAAAGCTATGTGGGATACACTGAACCAGATTGTAGCTGGTTCAGCTGATGAAAGGAAGGACAGGAGGTCCAACCTTATCTCACAATATGAGAATTTCAAGAAAACTGATGCTGAATCAGTGGAAGTTATGTACACAAGGCTCAGCTCAATCATCAATGAGCTGAGGACCCTTGACAAGGATATTTCATTGACAGAGGTCAATGATAAGATTCTTATGTGCTTCCCTATCACATGGGATCTGAGGATCTGGCCTATCAAGGAGGCCAGAAGCACAACAGAAATCTCAACAGAAGCCCTTCTCGGCAAGCTCAAGTCGTTTGAGCAAGTGCTGAAGTCCAGGGAAGCTGAAGCTGAAGCAAAGACCCCAACTCCTACAAGAAAAGAGCAAACCTCTTAAAGCTGCTGACACTTCTGAAGGAAGCCAGTCAAATGAGGAACTGATGGCATTATTTGCCAAAAGGTTTCTCAAGATGGGAAGGAAGGAATTCAGAAAGAAGTCTTCAAAGTATGAAGAAAAGCCAAGGTATGATCGCACCCCTTCTAAAGAAATTATCTGCTATGGTTGCAGGAAGCCTGGACATATCCTTCCAGATTGTCCAGAGGAAAAGAATAAAGAAAAGAGGAAAGATAAGGATCAGCACAGGAAGCACTCCAAGCCATCCTCCTACAAGAATAAAAAGAAGGAGAGAGGCTTTGTCCCTGAAACCTGGAGTGATTCTGATGAGGAATCCTCCTCCTCAAGCTCCAGTGAGGATGAAGAAGAAAAGAAGGCAAAGGAAGTTTGCCTAATGGCAATTGATGCCTGCAGCAATCACTCGCTGTAGAGATTTCAGATTCAGATGAAGAAATGCCAACAGAAGATGAGGTACTATCTTCTTATGACTTTACTTCTGCAGAATTTAGATTAGAATTTAAATCTTTATGTTTAGATTTAATTAGTTCTGAAAAGGAGATTAAAGAACTTAGACATAGGCTAGCTGAATCAGAAATCATATCTATTGAAAACATTAAGTTAAAGGAAGATCTCACTAATTCTAGTGAATAAATTAAATTTCTTTAGAATGAATTAGCTAAATCCAAAAGGTTAGAAGAGTCTCTAAATGGTAGAAGCCTTAAGTTGCTTGAAATAACCAGCATGTCTAACACTAGGACAGGCAATAACAAATTAGGCTTAGGAGCATCTTCTAGTGAACCCCCAATCATTCTTAAAAACCAACTTTCAACTCCAGTGAACTTTATCTCAGCTGATGGGATAAAGAACACTGAGCAAGTCAATCAAGTAAATAGAGCTTTAAATAAAGCTAAAAGAGAGAAAAAAAAACAGAAATTTAAAGAATTACAAAAAACGTCGAACGCTGCTCGACGATCTCAAGCTCAGTGGTCGAACGAAGCTCGATGATCTGAGCATCTATCGTCGAACGTCGATCGACGATCGCAAGCTCAGTGGTCGAACGGAGATCGACGATCTGAGCAGCCATCGTCGAACGCTGGTCGACGTTTCCATTATGAATTTCAAAATTACACCCAGAACCTTAGAAACCCGAATATGAATAGAAACCCTAGGTTCATTGACCCATCATCTGCATAGAGAATCCCACCTAGGAGATCTTACCCATTAGGTTATCACCCTCAGCCTGCTTATTCTTTTATTTCCAGTTTTTCTTATGTGAAAAAACAAGGGACCCAAGGTTACCTGGGTCCACAATGTTTAAATTGTTTATTTGCAGGTGAAGACCTATCCTATCACTCAAAATAAGTGGTATTTGGATAGTGGTTGCTCCAAGCATATGACAGGAAATAAAGAACATCTGTCAAAGTTCAAGGAAAAGCTTGGCCCAAAGGTAATCTTTGGAGATTCAAGCTGTGGTCAAACTGAAGGCTATGGTAGGATGATAATTGGAGCTGTTACATTCAAGAGAGTTGCTTATGTGACTGGACTGAAGCACAATCTAATTTCAGTAAGTCAATTATGTGATGCTGGATACCAGGTATCATTCTCTAACTCCCTTTGTAATATTACTTTAAATAATAGTGTTGTATTGGTAGGCATTAGACAAGGTAACATTTATTTAGTAGATTTTAATTCAACTGATTATGAAATCTGCCTGTTTAATGAAGTAACTAATAATAATACCTTGTGGCATAAAAGGCTTAGCCATGTTAACCTCAAGAATATATCTAGGTTATCTAAACACAACCTTGTTAGAGGTTTACCTTCTTGCCCCAACAAGAAGGAGAGCCTATGCAAGGCTTGTCAACTAGGCAAGCAAACCAAGAACTCATTTAAATCAGTAAATAAAAATGATTCTCTTAGAATCCTGTATTTATTACATTTGGACCTATTTGGCCCAATAAATGTACAGAGTTTAGGAGGGAAGTATTACACCCTAGTCATTGTAGATGACTTCTCTAGATTCACTTGGGTGTTCTTTTTGAGAACTAAGGCTGATAACTTCAAAGCCCTTACAGATTTTCTATTATGTGTGCAGACTGAGTACTCTACTCATGTGGCCTTGATCAGAAGTGATCATGGTACTGAGTTTGACTCTCTTCTCATGCAAGAATTCTGTGAGAGAGAAGGTATCAAACATAGCTTCTCAGCTCCTAGAACTCCCCAACAAAATGGGGTGGTTGAAAGGAAGAACAGAACACTAATTGAAGCTGCTGGCACATTGTTGGTAGATGCTAATATGCCTCTTTCCTATTGGGCAGAAGCTGTTAGTACAGCCAACTATGTCTTGAATAGAAGTCTGATATACAAGCTTAAGTGTAAAACTCCTTATGAGTTACTTAAAGGAAAGAAACCTAAAATAAATTATTTTAGAGTTTTTGGCTGTGTAGTTTATATTCATAATAACAATAAAGAATACCTTAGAAAATTTGAAGCAAAGGCTTTAATGGGAATTTTTCTTGGATATTCCCAAGTAAGCAAAGCTTATAGGGTATTTAATAAATCATCTTCTAAAATTGAAGAGTCTGTTCATGTGTCCTTTGATGAATCCCAAATGTTTTACAAGGAGAAGGAATCTTCCCCTTCCTCAAGTTCATTACAGGTACAAGAATCTTCCAAAGATGTCTCTCAAGAAATCCTCCATCTTTCAACTCTTCATATCACTAAATCAGACAGTGATGAAGACATTGCTGGAAGCTGTTGTTGTTCCACCACAACAGTAGATCAAATTCCCCCTGAGGAATTAATCCCAACTGTTGCTGAAGTTCACATCCCACCTGCTGATGTTGTCATACTTAGAGATCACCCCACATCTCAAGTAATAGGAGACATATCAGCTGGTGTTCAAACAAGACATCATTAAGGACAGGATGTGATGCATGCTTGTTTCCTTTCACAGATTGAGCCCCTCACCATTAAAGATGCAGAGCTAGATCCCCATTGGATCATTGCTATGCAAGAGAACTCAATCAGTTTGAGAGATGTAAAGTTTGGACTTTGTTTCCAAGACCTAAAGGCCAACTGATCATAGGCCACCAAGTGGGTGTATAGAAACAAGTTGGATGCAAATGACATCATTGAAGAATAAAGCTAGGCTTGTATCTCAGGGCTACAGACAGGAGGAAGGTATAGATTATGACCAAACTTTGCTCCTTTGCAAGGCTAGAAGCAATAAGGATCTTCTTGCCTATGCAGCCTACATGAAGTTTAAGGTTTTTCAAATGGATGTCAAAAGTGCTTTCTTAATGGTGAGCTAAAGGAAGAGGTTTGTTGAACAGCCACCCGGTTTTGTTTCTTCAACTTAGCCCCTCACATGTTTCAAGTTACAGAAAGCTCTTTATGGACTAAAGCAAGCTCCCAGAGCCTGGTATGGACTTTAGCTAGTTTCCTGTTAGAGCACAACTTTACTAGGGGAGTAGTTGATAGAACCCTCTTCGTCAAGCACTACAAGGACACAATCCTGTTAGTTCAGGTGTATGTGGATGACATTATTATTTTGGTTCCACTGATCCCAAACTTTGCAAAAAGTTTTCTAACTTGATGCATTCAAGTTAGAGATGAGTAGTATGGGTGAGCTGTCTTACTCTTCTGTGGTCTCCAAGTAAAGCAAGATGCTGATGGCATCTTCATCTCCCAATCTAAATATGCCCAAGGAATTGGTAAAGAAAGTTTGGGATGGCAGATGCTTCAGCAATGCATACACCTATGGCTACTAATGTAGTTATTGATTCTGATGATCAGGAAAGCCTATTGATCAAAAGAATTATAGGGCCATTGTTGGATCCCTATTGTATTTAACTGCAAAAGGGGCCAGATATAATGTTTGCTACATGCCTTGTGTGCTAGATTCCAGGTCAACCCCAAGGAATCTCATCTGATTCTTCTCAAGAGAATCTTGAGATACCTGAAGGGATGTCCAAATCTAGGACTTTGGTAACCCAGCTGAGTCAGAATTTGAATTAATTGGTTATTCTGATTCTGATTATGCTGGTTGTCGAGTTGACAGGAAAAGTACCTCAGGAACTTGTCAGTTCCTGGGAGAGAGATTGGTCTCTTGGTTCTGTAAGAAGCAGGCCTTTGTATCAACTTCAACTGCAGAAGCTGAATATATAGCAGCTGCCAGTTGTTATTTCACAGATCCTGTGGATACAAAATCAGCTTTTGGATTATGGGTACTCACACAAGAACACTAAAATCATGTGTGACAGTACAAGTGCTATCTCCATTGCACAAAATCCAGTGCACCACTCTAGAACGAAGCACATTGAGATTAGACACCATTTCCTTAGAGATTGTGTGGAAAAGAACAAGATCAGCCTTGAGTTCATATCCACAGACCTTCAGAGAGGTGATATATTCACCAAGACCTTAGATGAACAGAAGCATCTGTTCTTTCTAGTTTAACTAGGCATGATTAATGGACGAGACTAAGTGTGACGTCTGCCTTGTTGAAATCTGTTCGAAGATAGTCGAACGACGTTCGACAATAGTCGAGCGGATCAAGCCTATCGTCGACCTATGGTTGAAGATAGCTTATCTGCTTAAAGATCGTCGACCGGCGTTCGAAGATAGTTGAACAGGTCGAGCTTATCATCGATCTATGGTTGACGACAGCTTGCTGTTTGTGAAGACAAAAATAGTTGAACGATTGATCGACTACTCTGCTTTAGGACCAATTGTCGAACGACCGTTCGACCATCGTCTCCAGTATCTTTTAAATAGATAGACTATCGCATGTTCTAATATAAAAGCCGATGGTCGACCTAGGTTAAAAGATAGTTGCTCTTATCGTCGACGAGAGCGTCTTTTTCGCATTCCGTCTTCCCGCTTGCTCTTTGTCTTGCTCTGTCTAGCGCGCTCCGTCCTCTCCGTCTCTCTCGTCTCTCTCTACAGCGTTTTCAATGGCGATACTCCAGCGCTTCTTGCAGTAGTAAAGTTGATGCCGGTTTCAGCTCAGCGTTGATTTCGACGCCTTCAGCGCTGTTGTGAACCAGGGATAGTAGAAATCCTAAATCTGTGCAGAGATCAAGGACTAGGAGACTCATGTCTACAGGATAAAGATAAACACTCAAGAGATCAAAGAGTGGGCCTTCACTTCATCGTCGTCTGATGATTCGATGACCGGAACAATTAGCGGAGAAGAGGTAATATTAACTCCCGTGATTCTGACTGAAATTTTTGGATTAATTAATGGTGAAAAAGAGTAGGAGCAAGATGCTCCTGAATTCGAAGAATGTTAACTGAGCTGGGACATGCCGAAGCATTCCTCCAAGCTGCTCAAAGTAAATTCCCCTTTAAGATCAAGTTTCTTGCAGAAATTGTTGGAAAAGTGCTACTGGGAAAGCACCAGCTCAGCCCACGATAATATTACAAGGCAAAATTTGCACTATTGTGTGCAATTGTTAATAAGAAGCAGATAAATTGGGCTGGCATTATGTTTGATTTAATAAGGAAAAAGAATGGAAAGAAAGAGGTTACCCCTAGGAAGGGTAGTTGGTATTTTTCTGAAGGAGAAATGCCCCCATCTGCTAGTATCTGCCGCCACCTCCATCAATGCGAGTAAGAAGATGGATCCTTCGCTGTTCTCAAAGTGGAAAAGGACTTTCCTGAAGCCCGCTCCCGCAGGGGTTGCTCCAGTTATATCTGAGAGCACCAGGACTGTCGCAGTCACTCCCCCCTTCTAGCAGCTGGCTCAGCAAATCCATCTCCTCCATCTTCTTTATCAGCTTTGTCGTCTACTGCAGTTGAAGTTCCTTCAACTTCAACTGAAGTACGACATTCTGCTTCTCCTCCTGCATCTTCTCTCCCGACTGATCTTGCTGGGATTTCTCAACCCAGCTTTGATTTGTTGGCGTCTGAAATTTCTTCTCCAGTTCATTCTCCAATTCCAACTCCTCCTCACTCTCCAATTCTATCTTCAGATCATCTTGATCACCCTGCATCCACCCATGCATCTCCACATCATTCTCCAGCTCCATCTCCTGCTCATTCTCCAGCTCATATTGTATTTACCACCCCTACTGTTCTTCCACCCTCTGAAATTCCTCCATCATCTTCATCATCTTCTTTTGTTATAACTCCAGCATTTATTATTAGCATTGTGGAGTTAATTACCCCCTCAATCAAAACTATGATTGATGAGGCAATTGCTCCCCTTGCTTCTTCTATATCTTCTTTGACTGCTGCTATCCAGGCACTCTCAAAGTCTGCTGAGCCCTCTTCTTCTAGGGTGCCTGGTTTCACTTCTACTGAAATCAGCAGGGGGAGATGCTTGATAGAAGATATCTCAGAGAGTTCGCTATCCCTCCACACAGTTCATCTTGCCGAGTAATAGAGAAAGTAGCAGACGATCCTTTCCTCCTCCATCTGAAAAGGAAAATTATCTGATGCAATCATGTGACAGAGTTTGTAAGTAAAAGTTACTTAGAAGAATCCTCAACCTTGGTTGCCCAGTATAGAAAGGAATTATCACTTCCTTTCTAGATGATTTATGGGAGTTAGGTAAACCTTAAGATTATCCTGAAAGGTATGTTCTTTCTCAATTGTAGATTACTCAATGATATGCTAGTTTGGGACTATCTGGAAGGGATTATTAGATGTCATTTAGAAAGATTTTATTTCCTAATTCTAGATATAATGGAATAAGTAGTAAATGTCCAAGAACCTGAACCTGAACCTGTCTCAGAGATTCTAGATGATGTAGAACCTGAGGAAGAACCTGTGCTCCTCCTAATGTCCAAGTGGTGTAGAGCCAAGTAATTGAACCTAGCTTTGAAGTTCAACCTGAACAGAAGCCTTCTTGTTCAAGCTTCCTGCTGCTGAAACCCTCAACTAAGAAGTGCAAGATTCATCCTCTTCTTCACCTGAGTTCTGAGCTTTCAGAAAACTGAGATTCTGAAGAAGCAAATTGAAAAATCTTACTGTAAGAGATTTCCCAGGATTTGGATTAGATACTCTCCTGGCAGAGGATGCCACTGGAAGAAGAATGGAAGAGGCTCCTTTAAAGGAAAAAGAAAGAGCTCTGAAAGCATGCTGTTAGACCCATTGATTCTGCTTCTCTCAAATTCTGAAAAATGAGATCGACTGATGAGTCTGCTGAGACTAAGAGAAAAAGAATTGCTAGAAGAAAAGAAAAGCTGTTGCTGCGCACCTCCTGCAAATCCAGATAATGATACACCAATATTACTGAAAGGGATTGATCAAAGTCAAAAGACTACAGCATTGGATGGAGTTTCTAAAAATCGCAAAGCAAGGAAACCCCAAAAGGCTAAGAGGTAGGACCCTCCTGCTCCTAGAGGAAATCTAGAGGTCCTCTCCTATTTTTCCAAGTTACAGGAGCCTCAGGAACTTTTTCTTCTAAAATCTGCTTATCAATCTGAAAGATCAAATCCATCTCAATCTGCTCAAAGGGAGAAGTTCTCAAGGTTTCAGGTAAAGCCAAACTGGCTATCAAAGGTGATTTGTTAAAGAACAATCTAAGGAGGTCATATATCAAAGACCAACCTTTTCCCCTCCTCCTTCTCCAAAGAAAAAGGTTCCATCTCCAAAGCCAGTTCATACTGAGAAAGATGTTCCAAAAGGTAAGCAAATTATTTTGTAACTGAAAATTCTAGCAAGAACTTTGCTAAGTCTGCTCTCTCTTGTTATCTAGTTAGTCAAGATAAAGAACCAGTTGATTCTTCTTCTGAGATTGTTTATGAAAGCCCAGAGCTTGATCCTAACTTTAGGATGGCTCGTTTTCTTGAACTGGTTGGAGCAGTGCAAATCAGGAAAGCTAAAGAAGAAGGAAAGGACACTGCAGGATTGACCACAATGTCTAAATTCAGAAAGAAGGAGCTCGAAAAGTTCCAGGTTAGACCTGAGATGTTTGATCCTTCAAAATATATGGAAAAGAAAATCCTGAGGCAGTGGTCCCAAGGACAACTGAATTGAAAATTATTGGAGAACAAGATTTGAAGCTATCGAAAAAAGAAGCTCTAGATCCTACAAGGAAAATTACTTTTGTTTCTAGCTCTTCTAATCCTGAATCTAACTCTAAAGCACCTTAATTGTTCATTGATTGACAGTTATTTTTTTCTGATTGATTGATGATATCTGCATAGTTATTTCCCTTTATGCATTTTATTTACTTTCTGTAATTAGTGTTGTTTATTTTATTTGTTGAGAGACTTAACTCAAATAGGGGGAGATTGTTGGAACCCTAGGTTTTGATTTGAGTTCAGTCCTCTCTTTCTGTCTCTTGACCCAAGATTTATCTATGGTCAAAGGTTAGTTGATAGGTTAGATTCTCTAGTTGTGTAGAATTGCTTTTCCAGATGAATATTTGGTTAAGTAGTTTTTCGTTCGACTATAGTCGAACGTCGCTCGACTATCGTCTATCGGCTGATCGACTATCGTCTATCAGTTGGTCGACGTTCTGTCTGCATTGATAGCTCGACTATCTGTTGATAGGTCGACTATCTGTTTGCTCTGATAGCTCGACTATCTGTTGATAGGTCGACTATCTGTGTTGTTTGATAGTTCGACTATCTGCTTGGATAGTTCAACTATCTGATAGTTCGACTATCTGTTGATAGGTCGACTATCTGTTTGTTTTGATAGTTGACTATCTGTTGATAGGTCGACTATCTGTTTCTGTGATAGGTCGACTATCTGCTTGATAGGTCGACTATCTGTTTTGCTTTGGTAGTTCGACTATCTGTCCGGATAGATCGACTATCTGATAGCTCGACTATCTGTTTGCTCTGATAGCTCGACTATCTGTTGATAGGTCGACTATCTGTGTTGCTTTGATAGTTCGACTATCTGCTTGGATAGTTCAACTATCTGATAGTTCGACTATCTGTTGATAGGTCGACTATCTGTTTTGTTTTGATAGGTCGACTATCTGTTGATAGGTCGACTATCTGTTTTCTGTGATAGGTCGACTATCTGCTTGATAGGTCGACTATCTGTTTTGCTTTGGTAGTTCGACTATCTGTCCGGATAGATCGACTATCTTATAGCTCGACTATCTGTTGTGATAGGTCGACTATCTGCCGAGGTAGTTCGACTATCTTCTTTGATAGTTCGACTATCTTCTTTGATAGTTCGACTATCTGGATCGTTCGACTATCTGTCCGGATAGATCGACTATCTTATAGCTCGACTATCTGTTCTGATAGGTCGACTATCTGCCGAGGTAGTTCGACTATCTTCTTTGATAGTTCGACTATCTGTCCGATAGGTCGACGATCTCCATGCGTCGATCGACAATCTCCGAGGGTCGTTCGACGTTTTGCTATATGCTCTTATTTAGTTTTGTCATCTTCTATGATGTGAAATTTCATATTTATTTGGCATATTTTATAAAAGATAATCTGAATAATTTGTGACATTATTTCCATGCAATATCAGTTCTATTCTATATGCATGAGCTAATCTTTTCTGATAAGTTATTGTCTTATAGCTGAGATATGATTTCTGTCAGGCTGTCCTTTATAACCGTTAGACTCAAAAAGTCTTCCTTGGCTGTAAAGAGTCGTTTCTGATGTGACTTTCTCTTATATTATTTCATCAGAAGTATTTGTAGCTTCTAGAAAGCTTTATCCTTTTATAGGATATCTGCCTGCAGTATTTTTGTTTTGCTTATGCTTTTTTGCAGCCCAGCTTGCAGAGTTCAGAAAAAGACAAGATTCAAACTCAATTAGAGCCGTTGCTGCTGCTGATATATAAAGACTTCTTTGAAGAAGAAATCAACTAGTCCACATAGAAAGAGATCAACTAGTTCTCAGATTATATTCATTCAGCAAGCTTACAGCAAGAACAAGTTTAACTGCTCTCAGCAATCTTCACTCAACTGAGAAGTGTTAGCTCTTCTGCTCTTCTTCAACCTGAGTTCTCCTGTTCCAGGAAGTTCTGACTCAGAGATCTTTTGAAGAAGAAGAAGAAGATAGCTGCTAGAAGATTTTTCATTTCTTACTTATATCTTCTTGTAGTTCTTCCTTCAGTATTTACTGAAGTGTTTCTGCATTGAAGCAAGACTTCACCTGGACGTTCATTGAGCCAGGGGGCCTTGATTCTTTTAGAGCTTTCTAGCTCAGTGCAAGTTATTGTGATTCTCTAATCTATGTAAAATAGAGAAGACACCTTAACCTCCTTTCCCCCTCATGTATAGGGTTATTACTCCCTTCAAAAGTATCCCTTGGTGGCAGGGCACCTGATCAAAAACCTGTGTTGGTTTTTAGACACCTGATCAAAAGTCTAAAGGGTCTCTTGATCTACTTGAAGCAGATCTTGTTGGTGGCAGGGCACCTGATCAAAAACCTGAGTGGATTCCTACCTGTTGGTAGGTAGAAGAGTGGACGTACCCAAGTTGTTTGGGGAACCACTTAATTCCTTGTGTCGTCTGGATTGCTTTATTTAATTACTTGCACTTGTGGCTGTGATTAGATCTTAACTAGGTTTGCTAGTTGCTGGATAGGATCCAAAGCTAAACTGTAATTACAGTTAGCTTTAGTTTGTGCACAACACTTGTGTTAGGTTCTAAGGTTTAATCTTAAATATCTATAACTTTCATTCCGCATTTAACTCCAAGGGAGTTGAGTAGAAAGTCAACTTTGCTAGTGCAATTTTTGATTACTCTATTCACCCCCCCTCTAGAGTAGTATCTATCCCTTCTCTTTCAGGTTTTACCGTCTATCAGATGGACATCAAGTCCGCCTTCCTGAATGGCGACATAAAGGAAGAAGTGTATGTAGACCAATCGCCAGGTTTCGTTGACTCAACTTTTCCTAATCATGTTTATTTACTGCAAAAAGCCTTATATGGTCTTAAACAAGCTCCTCGAGCTTGGTATGAAACGCTGTCTACCTTTCTTCTTGAAAAAAAGTTCACAAGAGGAAAGATAGACAAGACATTATTTCTTAGGGAAATAAAAGGCAAGATTTTGCTAGTGCAAATCTATGTCGATGACATTATTTTTGGCTCTACAGACAACAACCTCTGCAAGAAGTTTTCTAAACTTATGCAGGAAGTTTTAAAATGAGCAGTATGGGAGAGCTGAAGTATTTCTTAGGGCTTCAAGTGAAACAATCTGAGGATGGAATTTTCATCTCACAGACCAAGTTCACCAAATAGCTACTTAAGAAAATCGGAATGGAGAATGCAACCTCTATGAGGACTCCAATGGCCTCAGCTATGTCTCTAGACAAGGATGAGAAAGGGAAACCTTTTGATGAAACCAAGTATAGAAGCATAATTGGGTCCTTGCTCACCTTACAATTACCGAGTAGACCAGAATGTTTTCCACATGTGTATGCTAGATTCAGGTGAACTCTAAGGAATCTCACTATATTGCTGCAAGCGAATCTGAGATACCTCAAAGGTACACCAAATCTTGGCTTATGGTACCCAAGAAGTAATGATAGTGAACTAATTGGATTTTCAGATGCAGATTTTGCAGGAAGCAAAGACGACAGGAAAAGTACTTCCGGGACTTGCCAATTTCTCGGAAGGAGACTTATTTCCTGGAGCAGTAAGAAGCAGAACCGTGTAGTCATCTCAACGGCTGAATCATAGTATATCTCTGCAGGCAGCTATTGTGCACAGCTTCTATGGATCAAGAATCAATTTGAAGACTATAAAATGAAGTTCCAGAACGTTCCTCTGTTTTGCGACTCATCCAGCGCAATAGCAATCGCCAACAACCCAGTCTCCCACAGCCGGACAAAGCACATAGAGTTTCGATATCACTTCATCCGGGAGTATGTGGAAAATGGAGACATAGATCTATAATATGTCTCCACAGACAGGCAAGTTGCAGATATATTCACCAAACCGCTGGAGGAGTCCAAGTTTTCATTCTTCAAAACGGAACTTTGGCTGCTCAACAAAGAGGAATAGTGATGGTGGATTCAAAGACAGGCTCAGAGTAGAAGATATCAGTGGCAGTAAAATTCTCCCAAGAAAATAGTCCTTCAAAGTGATATAATCAAGTATATAGAGACTTATACACGAGTAAACGGAAAATACTCGAGTAACAAAATTTCCATACTCGAGTAGTTGGTAATCTACTCGTGTATGTACTCGACCTACTCGTGTATACTCCATCTCATACTCGTGTATACTCCATCTCATACTCGTGTATACTCCATCTCATACTCTTGTATGGCGAAATATAATCGAGTATACGGCAATCAGTAATTTGAAAGTCTCCTTTTTCTTATTCGCACCAAGGTGTTTGCCACTCCGTAACAGGTATGATTTTATCCTTATCACTCCTACTTAAACCTAATTAGGGTCATATATATATTTAAAAAAATCGGAAATCCTTTCCACTCCACATTCTCCTGAGTAGCCGTCGTCGCTTCATATTCCGGAACCCACAGAGCTCTGTCGTTTTCGTCTCTTCCGTACTCCAGAATTCGCAGATGGCTCCCTCCTCCAAGATCGGAATCGTCTCAGAGCTCGCCCCTGAAGGTATAGCCAACCTCTCCGATGATTTCCGAAACCTGCTAATTCTGTTCGACACCGCCGGACTCTCGTTCATCCTCCAGACACCGTGCAAAGTCATTTTCCCTGCAGTCGAGGAATTCTACAAAAATCTGAAGGTCAAGCGCAATGGTACAGTTCTAAAATCCAAGTTCAGTGGGATCAAAATCCATCTGGACAAAACTTCCTTAGCTACTCTGTTAAAGTTACCAGTGGTGGATGAAGAAGATGATCTGACTCCTGAAGATTCCGACAGAACCAGCCTCTTCTGTGGAACAAACCCTGAAGCATATTCGTTCCGCCGTGCAGATTTCAATTCAGAGGGCAAATTTCTTGTGGATGTGATTGCCAAAGTTCTTCTATGCAAAACCTATTCCCTCAGAGATTTTTCCAAAAATCTTTTTGACGTTATGCAAGCCATAGTCTGCCGGAAGAAATTCCAGTTTGGAATGATGATACTGGACAAAATCAGAGAAAGTGTGAAACAACCAAGCTATGCCAGGATTATCTCACTCCTCCTCCATGAGATTAATCCTACAGTGTTTGATTTATCTAAAGGCACTCCCCTCCATCATATGAAGAAAGTATCCCTCCTCTCAATCCAAAGATATGAAATCAAACTCCTCAACACTGCTCAAGCCTCAAAAGCAGCTGTTACCTCAGAAGATGAGCCCAGAGAGCCCCTTGTCTCAGATGACAAGATTCCATCTCCTCCTTTACATCACACTATTACCACCTCGGGTGTAATAGTTGAGGGGGAGCCTGCTTCATCTAATCCTCAGCACAAAGCTTTCAGAAGACTCTTCTCAGCAAGATCTGATCAAAGATCCTACTCCTCCTCCTTCTCCACCTCCAGAAGATCTCACCTCAGAAGTTCAAGCTCAAGAAAACCTTCTCTCTACTGCTGAAGATATTAACAGACTGATTGATGAACTCAGGTCAGATGCTCCAGTGTTTCAAGATGATTCAGTTATGCTATCTCCTGAGGATCACTCTCAAGCAGATCCTTCCCTTGCTAAGGATCCTTCTCCTTCCCCTGCTAAGGATCCTTCTCCCACCCCTGCAAAGGTAACCCCTACCTCTCCTGCTCAGTCCCCTGATAAACAGCAAGGTCAGCCAGAGATTAATCTACTGTCTGATGATGAGGACATGTCTCCAGAACCAGTGGATGCTCCTCTTAGGACACTAGACTTCTCTCTTCCCTCTTTCATCAATAAAGAAGATTCAGTTGTGATACCACCCTTCACGAGAGCTGAAAGCTCAGTTGTGATTACTGAAATTCCCCCCTAGGTTGCTCCTGTTCCCTCAGCCTCTGCCCCAGCCTCAGATCCCTCTAGCTCCTCAGATTTTGTCAGTCAGATTGGGCAAATGTTCCGTGAACAGAGAAAATACTTTGATGATTCTCTAGCATCAGTGAACAACAAGATCTCTACTCTTGAAACTGAGATAAGTAGAGGCTTTGCTGAAATTCAAGCAAACACTAATGAGCTCAAGAGACTATTTCAGTTTGGTGGCAAAGCCCTAGATCATACTATCACCAGTATAGGTGTACTCAAAGATCAAGCTGAAATAGTTGCAAATAATCAGATTCAATTGGAAAAGGATGCTGCCGTAAATGTTATGAAAGTTTGTGACGAAGTTGGAACATTTAGAGATGAAGCAATTGCCCAACTCTCAGTAGATATCACCAAGGGGGAGAAGATAGTCAAAGAATAAGTTGAAAAAATATCTGAACAATCTCAAGCATTTGTGGATAGTCTAGTCAAAGAAATGAAAGCACACATCCTTGCTCAACTTCAATCTGTAAAATTCTATATCTATGACACTACTGTATGGGTGCATAATCAGAAATTTCCCAACTCCCAACTTAACCCTGCCATTATTCCAAAGGTCCCAGATCCTCTTGAAGAACATCCTCCCTCAGGTGCTCCAGATCAGGCTAACTTTCCAGCTCAGGCCAACATTCCAGAGTATTTGCCAGTCTTCTCACCTAGACCTACTGGTGACATGACTGAGCCTCCTCTTTCTTATGCTGATATGTGGCAAGATGAGTTTCCTCCTAATTCTCAGGGTACCCCTAGAAAGAAAAGGAAATATGGTGAAGACGCTTCTGCTAGCCGTTCTGCACCAAGGAGAGAGCCTGCCCCAGATACAGAAGTAGAAGAAGTTATTCATGCAGAAGTTTGGAGTCCTACCTCCAAGTCTCTTATCCTTGATACCTTGAAGCTGGTAATAAATTTTGGTGAAAATAGAGATCACTACTATAGCAATGCAGAATGGAAAGCGTATGATGTATCTCAAATCAAAATCAGATTGCATGACAGAAATTGGGGATATAATAATCCAGCTGCTCCTCCAAGGCCCAAGACCTATTTTCCCAAAACTTTCAGCTACCTGGAGAGGCAAGAGCTTAAAAAAGAAAGGACTGCATAGAGGTGCCCCTTTGAGTGAATGAGGATGTGGATATGGACATTTAATCTTTTGAAATCATTTCTATATATATATTTGATTTGATTATAGCTATCTTTATTATTCCTGTTTCATTTTTTTTGTATATGTTTTGTTGTTCTTTTTACTCTAAGTAATTCACCTTAGTGTAGAGGGTGCTGACATCTATAAATAGGGGGAGATTGTTGGGATTTGTCTCCACAATACCTCAGATTTGTAGGAAGTCAGACCTTGAACTAAGATGAATTAAGGTGTATTTGATATTGTGTTTGAGTTGTATGTGTTGCAGGTTCTTATTGCAAGTGTAGACCAATGTCAATCTATAATGGGCCACCAACACAGGACCATACAATGTAATTCCTCATTGTGTGATCTAAGGTGTTGGCTCATGTATAGCCTCTCTATTGGGACACACTTCATCAACATGCACTTGCACTATGGAGTATTGAAGTCTATCTCAGAAGAAATTCTCTAAGTCCACATACTCGAGTACTTCTTTAGTATACTCGAGTAAGTGAGTCTTTACTCGAGTAGGTTGGGCTACTTACTCGAGTAGATTCTCTATATACTCAAGTATGAAAGCTTATACTTGAGTAGATTTTCTTTTACTCGAGCAAGTGATACCTTATACTCGAGTAGATGGTTAGTTACTCGAGTAAGCGTTCTGTTTGAACTCGAGTAGATCTGGACTTCTTATCCTAGAAAGTTTCTAAGTCCACATACTCGAGTAGTTCTCTGAAATACTCGAGTAAGTAACTCTGTACTCGAGTAGATTGATTTTCATACTCGAGTAGGTTAGTGATCACTCGAGTAGTTTTCCTAAGATACTCGAGTAGTCTATCTTCCCCATACTCGAGTATCTCAAATTCTTATACTCGAGTAGCTCTTCAATTCATATCTGAGAAATTTTTCCAAGTGTTTATACTCGAGTATATTTGCTCATACTCGAGTAGTCTCTCTAAGTCACTCGTGTATTGATCCATGAAGCACTCGAGTAGTTTCTATCTTTATACTCGAGTATATCCCTCATATCTACTCGAGTATGTAACCTCTTATACTCGAGTATGTCTCTGTCTCTTTCTCTCTCGAGTGTATCTTTTCGAATTTCCTGAATTTCTCTAAGTCAAGTTTTCTTTGTGTATTTTCAATGAGTCCTTTCTAATTGGTCCACGTGTCATCCTTAATTATGATTATGACCTTTGGAGACCTCAAAAAAGGTCTTGATCAACGAAAAGAGCTTCTTCCACCAGTCTTTTAGGCCGGGCATCTTCTTTCTCTCCTCAACCGGATCCTTCTTTTTGTTTTTTTTTTACCTAGGCCCCCCTTTAGAAGGGAATTTGTATGTCTTTCTTTCATCCTTTCTTTCTCTTGCTATATTGATTCCGTCGAGTTGGAAATTCTTTCTTTCAGTAGTCTAGGGATTCCAATAAGTGGTTGGTAGTGAAGAACCCTTTCTTTGTCACTTCAGGATGTCAAAGCAGTGTATTGTTGACCCTCCGTCCAAGTCTTCGAAGCCGGTAACCATGGAGATTGGATAAGTGCTATCTCGAGTGACTGGTAATTCGGGTCTAGAAGCATTGGCGATTGATTCTTCTTCTCAAAGCTTGAATCCGCTCTTTCCATTCCATACAAGTGTGTTAGCAAGTGCTCCGGCTAAGGGTAAACTGTCAGAGTACGAATTGCTCTTGCTATTCTTGCTCTTTCTCCTTCTATTCATGCTTTTCCCGGGCATTGCTGTCTCACTTCACGCTAGAAAACTTCCTTCGGTGAAAGGGACGGCGCAGAGGGAGTAACTGAGAGCGAGGGGGTTCATTTCCAGCATAGCCCTATCGTCAACATCTTCGCTCCGCTCGCCTTTTCTTTTTGCTTTAGTTCTTGTACCAGCTCAAGAAGCAAGCAATTTGCTTTCCCGGAGCAAAGACTGATTTGTCTTTCTTGCTTGAGCGAGCTTATGCTTTTGCATCGGATAATACGGCGCGTAGCGGTGAGTTTCTTTCCTTCTGGCGTTTCTATGTCCCTGATCGGTAAAGAAAAAAGCAAGCAACTATGGAGGATTCAGCATCTAACATTCCTCATTGTTTATACTTCACTCCCCATCTTCGGTTATTTATCTACTAGTTTCTGTTTCTTATATAAGAATCACTGGATCCGCTGCAGCTGAAGTGAATGCTTTTCTCTCTACTCTTGCCAAACGATTCTCTAGAAAGCCAGCTTTCTTCTTTCCTTGGAGTTGAAGCTCACTACACTGCTAATGGCTTTTTCTTATCTCAAAGGAAGTATAGTTGTTCTTCCTCTTGCATCGACTTAACATGGCTGATGCCAAGGCTGTCTCAACGCCTATTGCTACTACTGAGAAATTCTCAGATGGCTCGCCACCGGCTGATCCTAAATTAGACCGTCAAGCTCTTGGGTCCAACCAATCTCTCTCTTTGACTCGTCCTGACGTCTCCTTCTCCTTTGCCATCAACAAGCTCTCTCAGTTCATGCATTGTTCATCCACACTTCATTGGTGTGCTGTAAAACGCCTCCCCCGATATATATCTAGTTGGCACTGGTCTCTTGCTCCGGCAAAGCAAACCTCGCACTCTTCACGCATTTGCAGATGCCGATTGGGCCGGTGATCCTAATGATCGAACTTCCACTTCTGCTTATGTTGTTTTCCTTGGAGTCTCTTGGAGTTAGAAAAAGCAAAAGACAGTTGCTCGATCCTCCACCGAAGCCAAATATCGGGCCATTGCCTCCACAGCCGCTTCAGTCAATTGGATCATGAATCTTCTTCAAGAGCTGAAAGTGCCAATCTCACCCACTCCAGTCATCTATTGTGACAATGTCAGTGCCACTTATGTTTGCGCCAACCACCCCGTGTTCCATTCTCGTATGAAGCGCATTGCCATTGACTTTCATTTCGTTCGAGATCAAGTTGCTACTTGTCAATTGCGTCTTTCTCATGTTCATACTTCTGACCAACTTGCCGATTCACTGACTAAGCCCGTGCCTCGCCGGCACTTTCAAACTCATCGAAACAAGTGCTCAATGGCCAGCCAATCTTGCGGGGGCATGATTCAATTCTAAGCTAAACCCATTCAACTGCAGTAAAAAGGTCTGAGCCCTGCGTTGATAGAAAGAGCGCTCTTTTCATGAAACTAGAAAGATCATACATAATAGAAGACTCATAATAAGAAGAACGCCCAAAAACTCCAATTTCTTTCTTTTTTCAAATTCATAGGCACTAACCATTAGCTCGGCTCAGGGCTTTTCAGAGGTAAGTGGGAGATCTACTTGCTTGAACTTTCTTTTTAGGCCTGGTGTGAAGTGTACCGGCCCAATAGAAAGGAACGAGGGGAAGAATCGACGAGGAAAGACAAGAGAAAGGAATAAGGGGGAAGGACAAAGGAACAATGTCTACATTGAATCACTGGGAAAATCGGCTTCAAATTTTGAAGTTGATAGTGAGATAGTGAGAGGTGATCCATGAAATGCTCGAGCTTTAGTGAGAGGTTCTCTCTATTATTAGAAAGCTAGCTACCAAAGAACTAGAACATCACTCACTACAAGCAAATAGGAAAAGCCAGCCCACGCTTTAGCTAATGAGGCTGGCAAGCTGCCTAGTGTTCCAAGGGAAGTTCAAAAGCAAATTGTCAAATTTCATTTTCTATCGCGACTCAGCTCTACGCCCCTTTCCCTATGGCAAAAGGACGAACGCAGGTTCGCCTCTCTTTCTAGTTGCTCACCGACTTACGTCCCCTTACGGGTGGCCCTCTCCTTGGAATTCTATCAGCTCTTGCTCTTTTCTTCAGAAACCTAAGCCGAGGTCCGAAGCGACCGAACCAAATAGCCAATGTTCTGCCGAACATTCCTGTTTCCTTTGTCTTGAATCGGCACTTTTGTCCTTTTTCTATATAAAGAAAGAGACTTCTCTTGCTAGAAAGTGAAAGTAGAACCGCTTCGCGCCTTCATTCTATACAAAGAGGATGCTTGTCCATTCTTCTTAGGTGATACAAAAGGCGATAGCTTAACACGATCTCTTTTTGTGCGATACACATAAGACCATATTATGGAACCACCAAAAGAAGATTATCCTGAGGTTTTTGTCCTGGGAAAAAACAAAACTTGACGAGCAGCTTCTTCAAGCGGAAATTCTTTTCGTTGCAAGTCGGTCTGTCCAGTCCTGGTATCATTCAATCAAAGTGGGAAAGTATGGCTAGTAGCGGTCTAATCGTATCATGGCATGGCCATCTCTTTCCTTGAAGTGAAGAATTCCAATCTCCATGCGAAATCTTAGCGAAAAGGATGAACGTAGAGTGGTATATTACGGGAATCCGTTGGTCCAACTCCCTCTTTTTTTCTTAGCTCCATCCAAGTCAAAGCCCCAAGTCTTCCCGCGGTCGAAGTCAAGGGCAATGCCTTTCCGTCAATTGTCTCAGCCAGCCGCCGAGGTCTTGAACTAATTAAGTAAGTAAGTTAGCCCACCCGGGGCTACGCCGGTCTTCAGTTGATGTGCTCACTTTACGTCATTCTTGAAGCGGGTGAATGTGGAGGTCTAGCAAAATTTCCGTATAGTGAAGGTGCAATGGCTTTTTCTTGAGCTAGTGTAAGAAAAAGAAAGTCTCAATGCTTCAGGATTCTCTTCAAACAAAGGTCTTCAGAAAAGAAAGTCTCGAAAGTGCTTTGCTTGTAGTTTTCTCGCTTGTCTTTCTGTATATGGTGAGATCTATTTCAGATCAGTTACTGGATCTTATGTCTGTAAGCGTTCCTTGTGTGACTCTAATTTATCCGGATAGGGGTGTTCTATCATGCCTATAGAGAGGAATCCTAGTTCTATGTTCGATTTTTTCTTCCCATTCGCTTTCAGTAGGAGATGGGGATGGCGCAGTTTCTTCCCTTGAGAGAATGCTTCAAACAAAACCAGAATACTGATTCAGGATGCGGATAATCTTTCAAAGCTTGCCGTCGTCGAAAAAGGAGCTTCACTTCTCTTTCTAGCAGACACAAAGACAAAACACAGAGAATGAGATTCGGACTGGACTGGGAAAACTCATTGTCACCGCTCTGATTCTTTGAGTGGAAAGTTGCTGGAGCTTCACGAAACGTGTCAGGGCAAACTAGCTTCGAAGACGATTTAGCTCGTTCTACTCATTCTAGCGGTAGAGCTCTTTGTAGGATGAGGGCTTTGTGGCTTGACTCTGACCGGGAAAGCTTTCCGGGACAAGAGATTCAAAGGGTTTCATATTCATAGTCTTAGATAAGTTCGTCCTTATTCTTTCCATTTTCGTTTGAACAAATAGAAGACAAAGAAAGCTCATCTTGGTATACCAGGGGGACTCCCATACAGATTTTCTGAGAACTCTGTTTCCTTAGCTCATTCAATGCATCAAATCTATCGCTTCTCCTTATCCAGTTGAGCGACCCCTGCGGGTTGCCTCTCCCAAAGTTCCGCGTAGCGCTCTCGCTTTGCTCTTTGCCCATGAGCCTAGCCGCCTCTCTTTCTAGTTGCTCACCTCCTATCTTGGACTAAATATGACCCTATGATATGATTAGTACTACGCTATCGCGACCACTGATTTTCATAGTAGTTGCTTCGCCTCTCTTTCTGGAAGGAGCCTTTGAAGGCAGACTGGAGGGGGCCCCTAGTCTAGTTTGGAATGTAGGTTTCCTAAAAACCGAGGCAATGGGAGTTTGTGGAGTTGGGCGGGCTACTCCCCCGGGCCCTATAGAAAGAAGAGCGCATTAGTTTGACGACTGATGAGCGACTTCTTTAGGAAGCTTTTGAGTGCGCGATGAGGTCGAATGGTTTTGAATGTCTCTATTCCGGACAACTCAGTTTGAAACTGTCCCATTCTCTTGCTGGTAAATAGGGACTAGGATTGACTCTAGCAGCTGAAGCGAAGGAAGAGAATCGGCTGAATGATGTATATATTTTCATCTTTGACTTCTATCTATTGAAGCAGAACAAGTCTCAGACTCCAGACCTGGTTTCGGTTCATTTTGATCCAAACTTGCCAGCTCTTTTTTGCTTTCTATACGAAATGAGTTCGACCTCTTTTTTGGTACCTATGACTCGTGTGCTTGTGCCTCGAGTTGCTATGTAGCACGTGATGTCTCTTTCCAACATACTCAACGCCTATATTGATTGAGAAGATGAGTGAGATCTATGATGAGATGCATCGAAGACAGAAGAAAAGCTGTTTGAGAATCCCCTGCTTGAGAGGCCGCCCGTAAGGGCGGGTTAGACTCGACTCACCCTTGACCCTAACCCTCGGTCGGAGAAAGGCTCTACTGTAGCGCCGGACGTTGGAAAGGTATCAGCAGAGAAACTTGAACGTTCATGGCTATCATTTTGTAAGCGGATAGTTCACAGTGCTCATTCTCAAAAAACCCGGAAAAACTCATCATGATGTTTCCATTCCATTTTCATTACGAAGATGTATCACGTCAGGATCCGTTGCTCAAACCGAATCACGCCAACGTTATGGAAGTTCCTGGATCGTGTGAAATCAGATTAGTACCAAAAGCAGCCTCTGATTTCAGAATCCTCTTTGGAAAATTGGCTATGGAGATGACGTGCGGTCAGAGATTCTTTCAGACAAAAAGGGGCCCTTCTTTCCAAGCAGGAAAGTCGTTTCGATCCAATCCATTCTTGGGGTCCGAAAAAGACACTGGATATGTCAGTGACTTTGCACGAAAAAGCGCTCTCCGAGGGCATGGAATGTCTCATTTTTTGGTCAGAATCTCGACAGTAATGTCTCTTTTCTATTCGGGGGTATATGAAGTAATAAGGGAAAACCCCATTCTTTTTTCGATGGAAACGGAGTTTTGCGAATTCTCCCCGGAACTGGAAGATCATTTCGAGATCTTCGAACATCTTCGAGGGTTCAATGTGACTATTGTCACTTCGGCCAACACAAAAGATGAGACTTTACCACCGTGGAGCGGCTTTTTGCTAAAAGATGAGGGGGAAACCCACGGGGCGGTTTATGTTGGATAAGCGAAATCTCAGAGATCACAAACGTAGATTGCTCGCGGCTAAATATGAATTGAGGCGAAAGCTTTCTAAAGCCTTTTGTCAAGATCCCGATCTTCCGTCTAATATGCGGGACAAACATCGTTCTAAGTTGTCCAAGTTGCCAAGAAAGAGTTCCTTTGCACGAGTAAGAAACCGATGTATTTCCACGGGTCGCCCTCGTGGAGTACTTGAGTTCTTTCGCATTTCTCGTCTAGTTTTTCGTGGATTAGCATCTCGAGGTCATTTGATGGGCATAAAGAAATCGTCTTGGTAACAACCACCAAAACAAAGGTGAGCTCTGCAGCTGGTCCACAAGCAAGGGTTTTCGGTCCATTACCGGACCGAAACTCACGGAGTCATCCAACGGGACGGGAATCAAAGTGGGGGACCTCTCTACCGCACCTGTCTCCCCAGACGTACAGGGTAGTACTGAGAAGATCACCGCGCGAACAACATAGAAAGTCAGGCTAGATATATGACTCTTCTCAAGACAGAACTCTTGTTCATGTTCACGCCGGAGTGCTGAGGCCATTGAAGAGTCTGGTTGTGGGCCCGCGGTTCCGAATGAGAAAGCAAAAAAAGTGCTTCGTTTCGTTGGTAGAACCAACGCCAATATCATATTGACTCTCTCTCTCTCTCGTCCAATAAGAAAGAGTTTCCGAGAGTGACTTTACTTTACTTTACTTTCTGAAAATTCTCTCCTTTCCAAAGCTCCACAAGGTTGCGTAGCAAAGAAAGAGTCAGAGTCAAAATTCTTTCATTTTTGTTGAGATTGAAATGTTCTTTCGAGAAGAAACCAACCGACAAACTTACTCCAGAAAAGAAAGAGAAAGCCCAGGTGATTCACTGCCTCCCAACAACATCTTCTCATGCTTGATTATGAAGGGCGCAGCGAAGCCAATTTCCATAAAGGCAAGGTGCGGAGCAAAGAAAGAAGGGGGAAGAAGAGTTGTCACGATAGAAAAGAGAAATGACTCTAAGGAACCAACGATTCTCTCTTCTTAAACAACCTATATCCTCCACACTTAACCAGCATTTGATAGATTATCCAACCCCGAGCAATCTGAGTTATTGGTGGGGGTTCGGTCCGTTAGCTGGTCTTTGTTTAGCCATTCAGATAGTGACTGGCGTTTTTTTAGCTATGCATCACACACCTCATGTGGATCTAGCTTTCAACAGCGTAGAACACGTTATGAGAGATGTTGAAGGGGGCTGGTTGCTCCGTTATATGCATGCTAATGGGGCATCGCCTATAAATAGGTCTTTTCATACTTGACTAAATACATGCGTTTACAGAGATTATTTTAAGAAAGAGAAAATCCCGAAAACCCTAATCTTCCCATCCGCCGCCATTACCGTTTTCGGAAGAAGCTCTGGATCGTCTTCTCTTAGCCGCAGCTATCGATATCTAATTCTCAAGCGATCCAGACTCAAGAAGAATCATCTGATCTCTCTGTGCTTCATCGTCTCTGATTTATTTTCTTGATCGTGGTGATTCCAGATCTCAGAATCGTGTATCTCTTTCAAGTCTTCTTAAACTGGTTCTGTTCAAACCGAAAAGCTCTCAAGAAGAAGATTACGTCAAAGATCCAGATCTGTGCTAATTGTTATTTGTGTTTTTCCTTTCAAACAAATTTCATTGTAGGAGATCTATCTCCGAGTGGTAGGAAGTTTTATCTTCCGAGTGTAGATCCGTTTGGGATGGAGTTTTGTAGGAATATAGTTCCGAGGTGTAGGATTGGTTTGCAATCCGAGATAGTGGAGTAGCCAAGTCTAGTGATTTGGTAGATCGGTGAGGAAAGTGGACGTACCCAAGATTGGGGAACCACTATAAATCTCTTGTCGTCTGTGTGATTGCCTGATTACTTATCTGTGCTGTGTTAATTTTTTATTCTGCATTTGACACGCACTTCACCTATTCACCCCCCTCTAGGTGATTTATGTTGACAACTTAGTTCTCTCACTTGGTCGGTTTTCCCTTATCTTCACACGGCACTAGAAGTAGCAATACCCTAACAGAAAAATATCGAACTTTAATGGCGGAAAAGGGCCAAAACAAGAATTTCGGGCCTCCTAAAAACTCCATGAAAATCAAATATCTTACAGTAGAAACGAAGGTCTAAGAGAAGCAACCCAAATCCGCTTTCGGAATGTAATTCCGTCCACATACGCTCCCGGAATCGCCGTCCGAAGGGTAGCAGGTCGGCGGTTTCTCCGCTGTTTTTCCGCGTACAGGAGAGGCGGGTTCGGTCTCAGGAAGAAGAAGAAGAAGAGTGGGCCCTCCATCTACTAATTAAGGCTTTTTAAAATAAAAAGACACGCCTATTCGGCCCTAACCACTGCCTAAACTGCCGGTTCACTTAAGCTAAGAAATTTCCAATTTGTTTTTACTAATAGCACACCCAAAACGACTCGAAAACCGAACTACCTCAGAATTCAACGAAATTCGTACCGTAGCTAAATACCCATGCTACTAACACAATGGCGAAGTCGAAATTAACTTTCGACGAACAGAACTCGAGTTATACCCACCCGAAGCCAAAACACAAGCATCCCCCGAGAGGCAACACCGGGTCACCCAAAACGACTCGGCTTGCTAGGGAGATCTTTCAAATAGGATACAAAATATGCCACTCAGTTCTAAGGAGTTAAGACCACACTCCACAGATGGTACAAGCCAAGAAAATGCATCGACGTAATGCCAAACGAGAATTAAATAATCGCAGAAAAAAAATCGGGGGCGTTACAGTCACTCCCCCTAAAAGAAAGTTTCGTCCCGAAACTTTACGCATAACACTTCTACTATAGAAGGAAAAGTAACAAGCCAAACATTACAAGAAGAAAACAAACCAACCTAATCAGGGAAACAGTTGAGGGTGAGCCTCCCTTATAGCCGACTCTAACTCCCAAGTCGCGCTTTCCAAACCCTGATTCTTCCATAGAACTTTGACCATCGGGATGGACTTCCTTCGCAGCACCCGATCTTGAGTATCCAATATGCGGACCGGCACTTCAATAAAAGAGAGATTCAGCTCCAACTAGGGCACAACATCCAAGACTTGCCCACTACTGCGCACACATTTCCGCAATTGGCTTATGTGAAATACATTATGAACACCTGGGAAGTTTGCTGGCAAATCCAACCTATAAGCTGACACGCCAATCTGTTCAACAATCTTAAACGGGCCCACATACCTCAGGTCCAATTTCCGATTCTTACCGAACCTCTTAACTCTAACCATCGGGGAAACCTTAAGAAACACGAGGTCCCCTATAAAAAACTCCAAGTTCGACCTATGCCGATTGGCGTTCTTCTCGTATCTCTCCTGAGCTAAACAAAGCTTTTCTCGAATAAGATTCACTGCGACTTCCATCTCCTCGAGTGCATCAGGACCCAACTAGGGTCTCTCACCTGCCTCAGCCCAAAATAGGTGAGTTCTGCAGCGCCTCCCATACAATGCTTCAAACGGAGCCATTTGCAAACTTTCTTGATAACTGTTGTTGTATGCAAACTCCATAAGTCGCAATTGCTCATCCCACGCTCCACCGTGGTCTAGAATGTAGCATCTGATCATATCCTCAACTATTTGGTTCACCCGCTCTGTCTGCCCATGGGTCTGTGGTTGGTAAGCAGTCGAATACCTCAGATCGGTACCCAAACCCTCCTGCAGACTCTGCCAAAAGCGAGAAGTAAACCGGGAATCTCGATCGGAAATGATACTAACAGGCACACCGTGCAATTTGATGACCTCATTCAAGTACAACTCTATTATCTTCTTCATCGGATAGTCAATCTTATACGGCACGAAGTGAGCACACTTCGTCAATCTATCCACTATAACCCAAACAGAATCAAATCCCCTTGGAGATTTCGGTAAGCCCGTGATGAAGTCCACAGAAATACTTTCCCACTTCCAAGTTGGGATCTCTAACGAAGTTAACTTGCCACCAGGCCTTCCGTGATCGGCCTTCACACGCTTGAAAGTGTGGCACTCAGCAACAAATCGGGCTATATCACTTTTCATCCCATACCACAAGGCAATTTGCTTCAAATCATGATACATCTTCATAGATCCTGGATGGTAGGCAACACTGGATCCATGAGCTTCTTTGCATACCGTACCCCTGATGTCCCCAACGGCGGGGATGCAAAATCTGCCACGGTACTTCAAAGTACCCGCGTCATCGATGAAAAAATCCAACAACTCCCCTCTCTCAGTCCTGAGGTATAAGTGCAGCAGGTCCGGATCGTCCTTCTGGTGCAATGTAGTAAGGGAAATCCAGGACGGCTCTGCCACTGCCAAACTACTCTTCATGTCGCAGCATCCCACTAAGATATCCATAAGGAGGAACTCTTCCACTAAACGATCGGTGGAGAGATTTAAGATCTTCCCCATCTTTCGACTCAGGGCGTCGGCCAACACATTGGCCTTGACTGGATGATACTGGATATCTACATCATAATCAGCCACATACTCTAGCCACCGACGCTGGCGCAGATTCAACTCCTTCTGCGTGAACACATACTTCAGGCTCTTGTGATCAGTGAAGATCTTGCACTGAGCCCCATAAAGTAGATGCCTCCACAGTTTCAACGAATAAATCACTGCTGCAAACTCAAGGTCATGCGTAGAGTAATTTCTCTCATGAGTCTTTAATTGCCTTGACCCATACGCAATCACTTTTCCAACCTGCATCAACACGCAACCAAAACAAACATGTGAAGCATCCACATACACATCATGATCCACACCCTTAGTAGGTAGGGTCAGGACAGGAGCAGTGCATAATCGGTTCTTTAGCTCTAGGAAGGCTTCTTCGCACTGCTCGCTCCAAACAAAGGCCACGTTCTTCTGAGTCAACCTGGTCAAAGGTGCAGCTAGGGTAGAGAAACCCTCCACGAACCTCCTGTAGTAGCCGACAAACCCTAGAAAGCTCCTGATCTCCTTGGGCGTGCCCGGCCTACTCCAATCCATCACTACTGCGATCTTTTCTGGGTCAACCGATATCCCATTCTTATTCACCACATTGCCCAGAAACGAGACCTGAGGTAACTAAAATTCGCACTTGCTCAACTTGGCGAATAACTTGTGATTCCTCAACTCCGATAGAACCAAGCGCAGATGCTGCTCATGCTCCTCAGCGTTGTGAGAATAGACCAGCACGTCATCGATGAAAACCACAATGAACTTGTCCAGGAAATCCTTGAACACCCGGTTCATCATATCCATAAAAGCTGATGGTGCATTGGTCAGACCAAATGACAACACCAAGAACTCAAAATTTCCATGCCTCGATCTAAACGCAGTCCGTGGAATATCTGCCTCACGGATCCTAAGCTAGTGATAGCAAGAATGAAGATCGATCTTAGAGAACACCGTGCTACCACGCAACTGGTTAAATAAGTCATCGATCCTCGACAGGGGGTACCTGTTCTTAATAGTGACTTTGTTCAACTCCCTGTAGTCGATGCAAAGCCGCATCGACCCATCCTTCTTCTTTATAAATAGAACAGGAGAACCCCAAGGCGACGAACTCTGCCTGATAAACCCTTTTGCCAATAACTCAACTAACTGGACTCGAAACTCCTCTACCTCACGAGGGGCCATCCGGTATGGCGCCTTAGCAATAGGACGCATACCCGGTTCCAAATCAATCACAAATTCGACATCCCGATCGGGAGGAAGACCAGGAAGGTCATCAGGAAACACATCAGCGAAACTGCGAACAACGGGAATCTCCTCTACGCGCGGTATACTAACAGCAGTCCCAACTACCGAGACTAAACAAGCAAAACAACCAGAAGGAAACAACTTTTGAGCACATACCACAGAAATGACAGGAGAATCTTGGCACGGATCAGCATACACGCTTCCCAGCTGACCATTGTCCTTGATGAAGTCCAAGCACTTCCCTTTGCACTGAATGACTGCATCATACTTAGACAGCCAGTCCATGCCCAGAATGACATCGAAGTCTTCCAGGTAAATCATCTTCAAGTCTGCCCTCACAAGAAAATACCCTAACAAAACAGGGCAATCTAGAATGCCCAAATCTGATAGCACAGATTCACCAGAATGGAACTTGACGCGAAAGGTATCCCGAACTCGATCTAGATTTAACCGATGTCGCTCCACAAAGGCTCATGCCACAAATGAGTTGGTAGTGCCGGTGTCGAACAGAACGCTCGCCCAGCAGTTCTTCACCTTAAATTTCCCTATAGGAGTATACACAACTAAGGATCTACCAAAACAACACTATAACCATTCTAACAAATAAAACTTTCAAGCTTGAAAAAGAAACAACTAACCTGAGATGACCTGAGTCGAAGCTTGGGCCTTCTCGGAAGAGATCACGTTCGGCTTTCCTTTACCCTTGTCCACATGCTGAGGCGGAGGTAGCGCCTGAAGTGGAACTGCATTAAGAGCAGGCTGTACCTGAGGACACCTAGACTTGATGTGACCCTTCTGCCCACACTGATAGATGACTTTATCCTTGGACCAGTACTGGGCAGCATCATGCCCGGGTTGCTTACAGACAGAACAGGAGACATCCCTCCTAGGAGCACCCTGAATCGCATGAACCTTCTCCTTTTTCTGAGTTGCTGCCTTCTTAAAACACCTCTCGACATGGTGGCCCGACCGGCCATAGAAACTACACACCACCTTTCCCTTCTTTCCTGAAGCAGCATCGGGTACCTGGGGTTTCTTCTCCTCGACGGACTTCCTCTTATCCTTCCTCATTTGCTGGCATCTGCTCCTTGCGGTCTCGATAGCCTCCACCTTCAGAGCAGCCTCCACTACCCCTGCATAGGTCTCTGATCCAAAAGCACTGGTCAACTGCTGCACCTCGCTCCTCAAGCCACCAAGAAATCGCATGACTCGATCAGCCTCAACACTCACCAACCTAGGAGCAAACCGGCTCAACTTGCTGAACTCTATCTCATACTCACCAAACGTGAGTTGCCTCTTCTTCAGGTGGAGGAAGTCGTTCATAAGACGGTCACGCTCGACCGAGGGCAAGAACTTCCTCAACAACATTTCCTTGAACATTTTCCAAGAGCAAACAGCTACCAAGCTCTCCTTTTCTTTAAGAAATCCACTCTTAGCCAAACCCTTAAGCTGATAGGTGGCTATCATCACCCTCTGATCGTCTGCAATACCAGAGTATGAGAACATCTCCTCCATGGAGGTCAGCCAATCATCTATGACCATGAAATCTGCCTTCCCATCATATGTAGGAGGGCAAAGTCTCTAAAACTGCGAGATGAATGCCATCTCCGCTGGCACCACCACTGGAGGTCTCAGGGGTGCAGGAGGAGGTGGAACAGTAATCCCCCCTGCAGGGCCTTGCACTCCCTGAGTCTGTCCTGCCACAACTGCCACCAAAGACTGGATCTGGGCTCGCACCTCCACCATCTGCCTACTCAAGGAATCGCTACTCTGTTGTAAGCTCTCGATTATCGCATCATTTTGCGCTCCCGATGACTCACCCTCAGATAGGCGGGTCGATCTAGTCGAAGGGCGTCTCGCCATCCTAAAGTCATAACAACCTTAGTCAGATCCTAGTACGACAGCTGCAACTAACTACAAGTATAGACAATACATACATAAATATGAACTTAAAGCTGTTAAACTTGCTCTGGGAGTTTATTTTTACAATAATTGATGTTATGCCTTAACCTAGGATGGTTAACCACCATCATTCTAACTCTTGTGCCTAGATCGAGAATTCATGACTTTATATTATTTTTGACTCAAAAATTATGTGTGTACATATGTCATCCTGCCAGTCATTAGCTTGACACGTTGTTCTTATGCAATGTTATGCTATACATGTTTGTGTTATGCATTCTAAAAAGGCCCTAATGCATGTTATGAGTGGCGTACACATGAAAATGTTATGCATCCCATACTACATAAAATTTTCATGCAACAAAAAGAAAACGAGCTAGTCGCAGCCGTGTGGTGAGGTTATGCATCCCATACTACATAACCCTCACATGTTGCCCCTATGGTGGATCCATATACGAACACATATTATGCATCCCATACTATATAATATGCTACGTATACTTTATGTTATGCTATGAGTGTAGTGTTCGTGCTTTTGCCAAGACGTGCTGATGAAATATCGGTGTGTGAATGACATGATGCTGAACTACTAATGCAATTAAAAGGGAAGGTTGCCCGACTAACTTGTCAAGAAACCTCCGAGGAAAACAAATTATCAGAGTAGGAGAAAACACGCTTCATGATGCCACGTCGAGCAGGGGATAATTGTCGATGCTCAGGCAAACTGCTATCAACTATACTTTATGAAAATTTATGAGTTAAATGAATAGAAAATCAGTTATATTTTTTTAAAGGCTGTATCCCTCGGCTCGGTGGATCATCTAGTCCACAGTTTAAAAACTATACTTATACGCTACGGAAAAATACTTTATTCAGGTTTGACATCCTAAAAGAGTGCATAAGTGTCCCCAGAGGAACACTTATACTATGCAGGACCCTACTTTTAATTTATACTATATATAAGAAAATTATCTTTTTTTTTCGTTGTTTGAAAAATAGTGACGAGTTTTATAAAACATGCTGATTATGAGTAATACTTATAATAGTGTTTTTAGGTTTAAAAGTAACTAGCAACTTAACATAAATCATCCCAATAGCAAGTAGAATATCTCCAATAAAGGTAGCTGCAAAAAGTAACATATCTAATATTAAGGTAAAAACTACCAGTGGGCGCCAACAAACTGACACGAACCCACTGACAAGTATGTATGTCTGTAAGAAAAACACATCAAAACTACCTCGCAAAACAAGGAAATGATCTCAAAAGCACCAGAGACCACCAACAACAGCACAGCACCACTAGCCGTCAGAGCGGCTACTATCCAGAACCTGAGGCATTCAAAGAAGAAAGAATACCTCAGCAAGAAAAACTAGAAAACTGCTCGAAAGAGTCAATCAGAAGATAAGTAAAAGAGGAAAACAAAGTAATAACAGTCACAACTGCCCAACGCAAGGCAAAAAAGAAAGAGCACTAAGTGTGAGGACACAACAGTAGCTCTGCCCAAAAGCTGCAGAGTCAACAAGTCTATAATGAGCCTAAATATTGTAATCTACCAAGGAAGAAACGTCTAACACCCTAAGCTATGGAAGATGGTAGTAGCAAAAACATCGCGGATCTGGGTTGGAGGCAAACTCAGTCCCCAAACCACTATTTCCAAGAAACCAAGCTCAGGGGTCTGCATGTGAAAGCACTAGGGACCTCCCACCCCCTTGCCCAGCCCGTACCTGGAGCAAGATAAAATAAAAGGGTGGCCACGGCTAAATTACACAACAACACCCACCCATAAGAGCTTCAAACCACCACTACTAACCACGACCCACGATTCGGCCTTTCGGAAAGAAAACATAGCCGACAAGGAACATCAACACCAAGAACTTCACTCGGGGGAAGAAATCAAGGTAAGGGAAAAGCGTTGAGATGACTAAACATGGCTTGGCGTTGAGTGAGCCCCACTCACTCAATGCCTAACCAGACCTTGGCATTGAGTGAGTCAGCCTCACTCAGCGCCAGAAACCACCATGGCGTTGAGTGAGGTTCACTCACTCAACGCCCTCCGTAAGAACAACTCTGACATTGAGTGAGCTAACCTCACTCAATGCCAAAATAGCCATGGCGTTGAGTGAGGTTCTCTCACTCAACGCCTCCCACAAGAAAATTCTGGCATTGAGTGAGCTAACCTCACTCAACGCCAAAACAGCTATGACGTTGAGTGAGGTCCACCCCCTCAATGCCTTCAGCAAAAGAGGCGGTGGCGTTGAGTGAGCTAACCTCACTCAATGCCAAAACATCTACGGCATTGAGTGAGGTCTACTCACTCAACGCCTTAGCACTTTACCACAGGAAAACCGTAAACAAACACAAACAGAAAGAGGTCGGCGGGAATGTCGACTAGTTCTCGCCGAATCGGCGGGAATCCGGATTGATTCTCGCCGAATCGGAGGGAATCTAGATTTTTTTTCGTTGAGTCGGCAAGAATCCAGATTGATTCTCGCCGAATCGGCGGGAATCCATATTGATTCTCGCCAAATCGGCGGGAATCGAGATTGATTCTCGCTGAATCGGCTGGAATCACTGATGATACTCGTCGAAATCGGCAAGAATCACTTAGTGATTCCCGTCGATTTTGACTTAGAGGAATTTCTAACTCAGTAGCCTCACTACTTTGCCGCAAAAGAACAGACCAAACTATTTCATTGAGTGTGTTTACCACACTCAACGCCAAATCCCGGGCAGCTTTTCGTTTTTAGTGTGTGCACCACACTCAACACAAAATCCCGAGAGCCTACCAAGACTGGTTCTAACCAGAGCACTACCACAGAAACCTCCTCTCTCTCTCTTGGCTCCACCCTCAAAAGCACCAAACAAGAACTAAAAATCTGGAGTCAAAATGGTGAAAATAACTAGCGATTTGAGCGAAAACAGCACAAGAAGGGGGGCTCATAAAGGGAAACTGAAGGACAAAGTTTAACAAGCAAAAAGAGAAAAGCTAGGCTTCTATCCTAGGGCTAACATAAGAGGGGGGAAAATAAAAACTACAAGTGCAAGGACCACTTGCCTCGATTTCCGACGAAGCTTGGTCAGTTTTCCCTTATCTTCACACGGCAACAGCAACACCCTAACAGAAAAATCTCGAATTTTAATGGCGGAAAAGGGCCAAAACCAGAATTTTGGGCATCCTAAAAGCTCCATGAAAATCAAATCTCTTACCGTAGAAACGTAGGTCTAGGATAGAGCAACCCAAATCATCTTTCGGAATTGAATTCTATTCACAAACGCTCCCGGAATCGCCGTCCGAAGGGTAGCAGGTCTGCGGTTTCTCCGCTGTTTTTCCGCGTACAGGAGAGGCGGGTTCGGTCTCGGGAAGAAGAAGAAGAGTGGGCCCGCCATCTACTGATTAAGACTTTTTAAAATAAAAAGACACGCCTATTCGGCCCTAACCGTTTCCTAAACTTCTGGTTCACTTAAGCTAAGAAATTTCAAATTTGTTTTTACTAATAGCACACCAAAAACGACTCGAAAACCGAACTACCTCGGAATTCGACGAAATTAGCACCGTAGCTAAATACCTATGGTACGAACGCAACGGCGAAGTCGAAATTAACTGTCGATGAACAGAACTCGAGTTATACCCACCCGAAGCACAAACACAAGCATCCCCCGAGAGGCCACACCGGGTCACCAAAAACGACTCGGCTTGCTAGGGAGATCTTGTCAATAGGCTACAAAATAGGCCACTAAGTTCTAAGGAGTTAAGACCACACTCCACAGATGGTACAAGACAATAAAATGCGTCGACGTAACGCCAAACGAGAATTAAATAATCGTAGAAAAAAAATCGGGGGCATTACAATTTTGGGTAGGAAAACACATATCCTTAACTAGGCATTAATGAGGCGTTTTTGAGTAAAAAGTGCACTAAGAGGTTGGAACGGTCAATTCACCTCAACATAGGCTAATATTTGTACCACTAACTTAGAAGGGTTATTATAACCCACTACGAGAAAATGGTGTGGTTTAGGGGTTATTTACCCTAGGATCCAAACTCAAACCCTAAAGTGAGGGTTTTGAGGGTTGTGAAGGACATGGGGGCAAATGCTCTCGTATTGCCTTGAAATTTAGTAGAGTCGACTTAGCAAAATATAAATCATCTGGATGGAATCTCGGAGGATTTGGAGATAGTTAGATACCTCAAAGCCCTAACCTTAGTTTAAGGGTAAAATCTCAAATAAGTAAAACCAGTGACTAAACATTATCTATAAGCTGTGAAACTTAGGTAGAGTGAGTTTTGGAATGGGTAGAACCTATAACAATTTTACTGGAACTTTATGATGTATATCACTAGCACTTCATTTGTAAAGTTTGCTATAGCTCTAATTGATGTTTTAATTATTTAGATCTTTCTGTTCATTGAAACCCCATGAAATCTTGGAATTAAATGTTTTAAGTCAGAATTGTTTCTCCTGAATTTTTGTATAATTTTTAGTTGAGTAAATCTAGTACTTTATTCACAAATGTTAAAAAGGGATTTTATGCTTTAAAAATTAATTATGGATGATATTGCTGTTGAAAAATTATGAGGCTTAGGAATTAGACTTTCAGGCCTTTATATGCTTGTAGACATTTATTCTTGATTTTTAGAATTTAATTTACGGTACTTTCTTTACAAGTCCACCTTATAGAGAGTTTTGATAATTAATTTATTCAGAGATTAATACTTGATGAAAAATAATAAAACTTGGCCAATGCTATTTTTAAGGTTGTATCTGCATAGTATAATTAATTTATAATTTTTGATGGATATTCTCTGTACTTGATTCATAAATAACGAAAGATAAGAAAATATTGCTAAAATAGTTTTAGTGCCTTTTTGATGATAGAAAAATTGTGATACTTTGGATTTACCATATTGAGATAACAAAATATTTTTAATAATTTTGTTGGACATCTTACATGAGTACTTAGGGTAGTTCTTGTTCAAACCGATAACCCTTGGAATTTTTTTGGAAATTAATTAAATGCCAGATAAATTAGGAAAAATTATAATTTTCTGATTATAGGCTAATTATATCATAATATACCTCCAGTAAATAAGTTAGGGCATTTGGATTAGTTTTGGATCATGTCCTATCTGGTTCGACATATAACATATGATAGTCTACAATTAGCAATTTGTGTTAACAGTCATCGAATATGAAGGGGCACAATGTTGGAGTTAGTTAATCTGCTTAATTGGATGGATGTGAAAGTGTTCACCATATAAGGATGGGAAGGTTAGTGAGAAGTTATGTTGGCTAGAGTTAAGAGATGCTCGGGTTTGACGAAAGATCGTCTTTCCCGAAGAGAGGAAGGTTAAAAATCACACTAGGTTAGTCTATCGTAATATGAGAAGGGAATGGGTAAAGGGATTCAACCAATAACAATAAGTGCCTTGCAAAAGGGAACGATGTGCTTTAGCTACCATCATAGTTCCTAGTGCCCTTTGAGAGCCCTTCACGGGGTATACCGGGGGCAGTCCTGAGTTAATGTAAACTGTATTAACAAGCTGAAAAGAGTAACTTAGTAATTAGGGTTTCACATTTCAAAAACAAATATAGCACAGGAAGATAGTTGGGAGCTTCGGCTTGGAGATTTAAGAGACGGACGTTTTTGTCCGGGGAGTTTCGGCTTGATTGTTTGAGACAGACGTTTTAGTCCGGGGAGCTTCGGCTCAGTTTTTTTTATTGAATACGTTAAATTGCATGTGCATAAAAGGAAAGAAAATTAAGCTGGTGGGTCTTCGGTATTGGAGGGTCGATACACCGACGCCAATACGCTGACTCAGCAAGTGTGGTTAGCACTTCGCCAACAGAAGTCCGGTGCGGTAGCCGGCAAGAGTACGCAGGAGTCCGCTTCATGTACCAAGCGTTCAGGCGTACGATTGGTCTGACTGGTAGTGCTTTACCTGTTTAGAGGTGGGTGAGGCCCAACCCACCGCTTCCGTCTTCCACTACGGAGGTATCCTGGGAGGTTACGGCTCCAGAAAGGGGGAACTAAAGGTTTGTGTGCAAAGAGTCGAGTGTGTGTGTTGCACTTGCATGTTCCATCATACCCACTAGCATGTCATAACATAATCGATTCATTTAACCCCTGACACCTCAGGTATAAGTGGAATGAGACACTTATATGTTAGGACTTGCAAAATGACCCCTTGGTCTATAAGCTTGTGTGGGAAAGTTTATAAATTAAGGTCATTTTTGATATATATATATATACTGTGGTTTGATAACCGACACCCTAACGTATAAATTGGTATGAGAATTTTTATTCGATGGGAGCCTTGCAGAAGACCCTTTGGATTATGTGTTCACACATAAGTGAAGGTTACTTTCCACATTTCGTCGTATTGCCATTATTTATTATAGAATTGCTAGATTAGTTCCGCCGCCACCTTATTCTTTTAATTTAATATCCACCTTCATGTCCTTCCCTTTCTTCCTCTTCCTGCTCGGTACTTAGGAGCCATGGGGGAAGGGGTAGGGGATGATAGGGCTAAGTCTTTATGACTAATGGTTTTCGAACCGCATAATTTTAGGGAATCATGGAGCCCAGCACGGGGGAGCAGCCCCAGAGACTGGTGCGCTTGGAGATGGGGCAGTCTAGCTCCGAAGTTCATACAGCTGGGACCGCGAGTCTCGACCTTGAGTAGATGTTCTGTTTTTTCTTCTGCATGAGTGATTTGTAGTGAAGACATGATGTACCAGGCATAAGCCCGTATTTTATTACTCTGATATATTATTCTGTGGAAGCTCCCTTCGTGGAGACTTTTATTACTTTGATGTGATTTTTATTGTGGATTTTCTGGCTAGAGTTTTACTATATTTTGTGTTCACTCTACTATTACTGCTTTACTGTGATCGAATCGACCGGCAGAATCGGCGTTTTGTGGTGATGACCCTTCAGGGTGTGAAGGTGTCACCGCAAATCGACAGTTCTGGGCCTAAGACCCCGGTGTTCAGAAGAAAAAAAAATGGGGTCTTACAAGTGGTATCAGAGGAAACCTCGATCGGAAAAGTAGAAGTCCACTAACCCTGGGTCACTCCCGCACGAGCTTAGTTTGAGGACAAACTAGCAGCGGAAGCAGTTGTGTGCCCATTACGGAAATCACATGTAAAAGTCCACTTCATCATTAATTGGAATTCTTCTTTATAGCCTGCGGCAAACCCTGCCCCCAGCAGGGAGCACCTCCGACTGCGAAGATATCAACTTATAATTCTCTAACCAACGAGTTAGACTCAACCACTAGGAATTACGACTAACCATGACGACTTATAGTATGCCCTAGTTCAAAATTGACCTTGGGTATGAACTTGGTTAAGGTAAGGAGATACCCAAAGAGAATAAAGGAGGAGTTTAGCACGAGAATGACTACCTAAGACGTAAACTCTGGTGTCCCTACTATCCCAATCAAGGATTAATCAAACTGGTAGGACGGCCTTAAGGAGAATTGAGGCCAATGATCTATTAGAAAAATGGCAGAAGTCATTTTATCTCGACCCTCGTACCAGTAACAAAATTACATGGAGGCAACCACTGAGACAAACACTGAGGGTCGGATAGGAATTCAAGTTCAGAAGAAACCCATTTGGGATTGGGAACATTTTGACCCCGATTAGGTCGTCGTAAATATGACTCATAGAGTTTAAAGTGTGGAGTATATTGACGAGTTTCAGGGTGGAACCCCAAGTCGAAGATTGATGCCCTAGGGATTGTGCACCCAGCAAGGACAGATATTGCATGGTAATATCAAAGATACTTAGCCCAAGGTAGGTAGGGGCTTATCTTTTGTTTATTGAGGGCTTATCTTTTGTTTATTAGGGATTTGTCCTTTATTTATTGGGCAAATTAGTATTGACTTGGGTTTCCTTAGACCTAATTTAGAGAATGCGGCGTAACAAACATAGTGAGGTTGAAGTCGATATAATTCGACGTTATTCGGGCGAAGATAAGATTTTGTAAAAGCATGTTTGGAATGTTGACCTGTAGCATTACCAAGACAATGACATGGTAATAAGACCCAGTAATTTCGAGGATTAACTATTATCATGTAAAATTAGATGACGAATAACAAGATTCTTGATATCTGAGAAGGTAAAAATTTAATCGCTATGTTGTATCATCGGAAGTAAGGTGTATCTCAGAACATGTACCCCTGGAGTGAAGAAAGGTGTCATGGGTTTGGTGATGCACGGTAATGTCCGTCAGTTGATGTAGGCTATGTGAAAGAGTTTTTGGGTAACTATTACAGCCACTGCCCAAGTTGGAGTAGATGTTCGAGGGTATAATTAGGGATTTTCATACATAGGATTCCTCATCCCCACACCGGGCATAATTATAAAGGGAACATCGAGGATAGACTGGCCGAGGAAGCTAGGGTCACCCCGACCCAGAGAAAACTCCCATGGTTATTTCTTGAAGTTTGGGAGGAGAAGTATGTTATCATGGTATGCTTAAGGTGATCATGTCAAATAAGGATGGATAGTGTACGTCCAAGGAGAAAATGTCAGTTTAGGCTTATCTGGACTCTCAGCCGACATTTAACACAGCTGTCCACCCTCGTACCGAGGTACAGTATTCCACTATCATGGATCTAGGATGAGGATCCAAAGGCACTCGACTTGGAATTTATTAAGAACCCCAATACTTGGGTGTGACTAATTAACGATAGGATGCTGGAGGCCCAGAGCAGACCAGCCAAATATTACGATGTGCGACATTTCCAAGTAGAGTCTCAAGATAGAGACCATGATTCCTGAATATACGTCTGGTGCAAGGAGTCTTGCGGGTACGTGGGCAGAAGAAGCTCAGTCCATGGAATATGGGGTGTTACAGGATCAGGGAGCAGATCGGCCCATTGGCTTACAGGCTGGAGCTACTGCCGGAGTTAGCGGGTTTGCACGATGTATTCCACGTCTCCTTTCTCAGGATGGCTCTACTACGGCCGGAACAACAGGTTCTTGGCATAGATGGCTAGACAAATTTTGATCAATCGGTAACAAGATGAGCCGGTAAGGATAGATGACACAGCGGTGCGTGTCTTGCCGTACAAGAAGGTCCCACTAGTCAAGGTCATGTAGACGAACCATGGGCAGGAGGAGCATACCTGAGAGCCACCGAATCTAATGCAGCGGAGGTACCCAGATCTCTCTGGGTAAAGTATACATTCAATTTCCTATGGGATGTTACAAGCAGTTACCCTATGTAGAAACCCCGCGGGCTTAACTTGAATTTCGAGGACTTAATTTTTGTTTTTTTTATTGAGATTTGTAACATTCCATTTCTAGCTAGACCCCTAGGAGTGGTTTTGTTATGACTAGGTCATGAGAAAACCCTAAGAAGCCCAAGAAGACCAAGTGAGCTTAGGCATGAAGGTGGAGATCACCATTATATGCAAATAGTAGAATTCTAAACACTAGTTTAGGATGACCATAGGGCTTCACCATGACTCCATGACCCCACCACAATATCCCTACACAATTGGAAGGTCCATTAGAGCCCTAAGGGTCCATTGAAATCAACCCAAAGTGGTCAAATTGACCTAAAACCACCATAGGCCTAAATTGGGCAAGGTGCCCTAACTAAGGGCAATGTGCCCCTAATATGCCCAACTAACCCTACCTAAGTCTTCCTAGACCTTAATTGAGGTCAATGGGTCACCAAGGACTGAGAGCGCTAAGTTGTCAACCTGAATCACGTAGAGGGGGGTGAATAGGTGAATTTCATGTCAAATGCGGAATAAAAAATAAAACACAGCACAGATCCGTAATCAAGCAATCACACAGACGACAAGAGATTTATAGTGGTTCCCCAATCTTGGGTACGTCCACTTTCCTCATCGATCTAGCAAATCACTAGACTCGGCTACTCCACTATCTCGGATTGCAAAAACAATCCTACACCTCGGAACCACGTTCCTACAAAAAAACTCGATCCCAAATGGATCTACACTCGGAAGATAAAACTTCCTACCACTCGGAGAAAGATCTCCTACAATGAAATTTGTTTGAATAAAATTTACAACAAGAATATCACAGATCTGGATCTTTGACGTAATCTTCTTCTTGAGAGATTTTTAGTTTGAACAGAAATAGTTGAAGAAGACTTGACTGAGATCCACGATTCTAAGATCTGGAATCACCACGATCAAGAAAGTAAATCAGAGACGATGAAGCACAGAGAGATCAGATGATTCTTCTTGAGTCTGGATCGCTAGAAAAACTAAGATCGATAGCAGCGACGTGAGAACGACGATCCAGAGCTTCTCCCGAAAATGGTAATGACGGCGGACAGAAGGATTAGGGTTTTTCGGGATTTTCTCTTTCTTAAAAAGATAGTCTCTGTAAAAACATATTTAGTCAAATCTGAAAGGACCTATTTATAGACTATCTCCAACGGTCATAATCGTAATTAAGATTGACACGTGGACCAATCAGAAAAAGGTTAATTTCAAATCTCCGTCAATTCTGGACTTAACGATTTCTGGAATTCTGAGCCAACATACTCGGGTTAGATAAGATACTCGAGTATAAAGGTCTGATACTCGAGTAGATAAGAGAAACATGTACTCGAGTAATAGAAATGACTACTCGAGTGCCTTGGAAGAACTACCTGAGTTACTCTGGACAGATTACTCGAGTAAGTAGAAACATCTACTCGAGTACTAATCCAAACTACTCGAGTATAAGAATAATCTACTCGATTGCTAAGCCAGTCTACTCGAGTAAAAGAAGGATCTACTCGAGTGCTAAGCCACTTACTCGAGTATATGAGCGAAGTTACTCAAGTATGTAGACTTAGAAAAATTTAGACTGAACAGCTAGCCCTACTCGAGTATAATTAAGAGACTACTCGAGTATGACTAAGGCTCTACTCGAGTACACAAACACCTACTCGAGTAAGGAAAAGAGGTACTCGAGTACATGAAAGGATTTACTCGAGTATAAGGACTTAGAAACTTTCTGAGATGAGAAGTCCAGATCAACTCGAGTACGATCAGAACACTTAGTCGAGTAACTTGAGAACTACTCGAGTATGTAATCCAATCTACTCGAGTATTAAGTCACTTACTCGAGTATATAGAAGATACTACTCAAGTATGTGGACTTAGAAAAAAAATTTCTTCTGGGAAAGTCTTCAATACTCCAGAGTCCAGTAGTCCAAGTGCATGGAAACAAAGTGTACCTCAATAGAGAGGCTATACATGAGTCAACACCTTGGATAACACAATGAGGAATTACATTGTATGGTCCTGTGTTTGATGACCCACTATAGACTGACATTGGTTTACACTTGGCAATAGAGTCCTGCATGCACAACTTAAACACAACATCAAATACAACTTAATTCATCTTAGTTTCAGGTCTGACTTCCCATAAATCTGGGGTATTGTGAAGACAATTCCCAACAATCTCCCCCTATTTGTAGAAGTCAGCACCCTTTGCACTAAGTTGAATTTCTAGAAAAGAAATGATCATCTATAACAACAAGCAATAGAAAATGACTAAAACAGAGAATAATAGCAAATAAGGGAACCATAATCAGAATTAGATATATTAAATAGAAAGATTTTCCAGTTCCACAAAACACTTTCAGGGGTAATTTTCTCTGTGAAGCTTAGCTTTCTTCAGCTCTTGCCTTTCCAAGTAACTGAAGGGTTTAGGAAAATAAGTCCTTGGCCTTGGAGGAGCTGCTGGATTGTTGAATCCCCATTGCCTGTCATGTAATCTGATCTTGACTTGAGATGCATCATAGGCTTTCCATTCTGAGTAGCTGTAGAATTTGTCTTTATTTTCCCCAAAATCAGTTACAAGCTTTAGAGTGTCAAAGATTAAAGATTTGGAGGTTGGACTCCAAACTTTTGAATGTACTGACTCTGATTTGCCTTCTGAAGCTTAAGCTTGCTCTCTCTTAGGTGCAGAACGGCTAGCAGAAGCGTAGTCACATTATTTTCTTTTCTTGCTAGGGCCACCTTGATCAGCAGGTCTTCTAGTGGAGGAAGCACCTCGATCAAAGTGTCCCTGAGAGCTGGCAGGGACATCCTCTTTCCACACATCAGAATATGAAAGAGGAGGCTCAGACATCTCTCCAGCAGGTCTAGGAGAGAAGGCTGGCACTACCTCTGGAAAGGTAGCAGGAACCTGGGCATCAGATGGAGGATGTTCCTCAAGAGGATCTAAGCTTTTAGGAATGATGGAGGGGTCGAGCTGGAATTCAGGAAAATTCTGATTATGTACCCAAACTGCAGTGTCATAAATGTAGAATTTGACAGACTGTAGCTGTGCTAGAATATCTGCTTTCATGGTATTAACTAATCCATCCAGGGTCTGTTTAGACTTGGTATAGATTTCAGCAGAATTTTTTACAACTTGTTCTTTCACGATTTTCTCCCCCTTGCTGATTTCTACATATAGCTTGTCGATAGCTTCATCTCTGAATGTGCCTACTTCTTCACAGACTTTCATCACATTGGCTTCAGCTCTTTTGTCTAGCAGAATCTGGTTATGTGCCACTGTTTCAGATTAATTTCTGACTTCACCCATGCTGGTGATGGTGTGATCTATCGCTTTTCCACCTATTTGGAAGAGTTGCTTAAGTTCATTAGTGTTGGCTTGAATTTCTGCAAAGCCTCTGCTCATCTCAGTTTCAAGAGCAGAGACCTTGTTGGTAACTAATTTCAGAGACTCATCAAAGTAATGTCTCTATTCTTGGAGCATCTTCTCAATCTTACTGATGATGTCTGAGGAGCTGAGAGAAGCAGAAGATGGAGCACTGGCAGAAGTAGAGACCGGAGGGAGCTGAGAGACTGAGGGAGTCCAAGGAGGGATTTCTTTCACAACCACTGAGCTTGCAGTTCTCTTGGTGTGAGTGATTTCTACTGAATCCAGGGGATCTGTGAAGGAGGGGAGAGTGAAGGCTAATGTCCTTAGAGGAGGTTCAACAGGTTCTGGAGATAATTCCTCTTCATCGGACAGGATGATACTATCATGGTGTTCTGCTTCTTCAATGGGAGACTGAGCTGAGGATGGAGAGGGTTCCTTGAGAGGGATCTGTTCATCTTGTACCTGAACCTCAGGAGTATCAACAACTGGATCTGTAGGAGGTAGGGGAATGTCTGACCTTAGTTCTTCAATGAGTTTATCAATCTCTATAGCTGTGGACAGAAGGTCTTGTTGAACTTGAATCTCTTGGGAAACTTGATTGTCTGCTGGACTTTGTACATCTGTTGGAATATCTTCTGGAGGAGGAGGAGGAGGAGAAGAATCTCTGACTGTCTGGGAGGGAACTTCTGTCATCAGAATCTAAGAGCTAGATGAGGCAGGCTCCCCCTCAACAACTGCACCCAGGGTGTCAGTAGCTTGATGTAGAGGAGGAGATGGAGTCCTGTCATCAGCAACATGCTGAGGGCTGGGGACATCTTCATCCAGAATGACTTTGGAGGCTTGGGCAGTGTTCTTGAGTTGGATTTCATATCTTTGGATGGAAGAGATGGATACCTTTTTCATGTGATGGTGGGGAGTTCCTTTGGAGAAATCAAACATTGTAGGATTTATCTCATGAAGGAGGAGGGAGATAATCCTGATATAGCTGGGTTTTTTCACACTTTCTTTGATCTTATCCAGTATCATCATTCTGAACTAGAATTTCTTCCGGCATACGATGGCTTGCATAACATCAAAAAAGTTTTGGGAGATTTTTCTTAGGGAATAGGTTTTGCAGAGAAGAACTTTGGCAATGACATCAACAAGGAATTTGCCCTCTAAATTAAAATCTACACGTCAGAATGAATATCCTTCATACGGGTCTATTCCACAGAAGAAAATGGTTCTCTCAGAATCTTCAGAAGTTAGATCATCTTCCTCATCCACCACGGGCAACTGTAACAGAGTAGCTAATGAAGTTTTGTCCAGACGGATCTTTATCCCACTGACCTTGGATTTGAGAATTGTACCATTTCGCTTGATCTTCAGATTCTTGTAGAACTCTTCCACTGCAGAAAATAGTATCTTACACGACGTCTGTAACAGGAACGACAGCCCTACTGTGTCAAGGAGAATGAGAAGGTTTCAGAAGTCGTCAGAGGGTTCGGCGATTCCATCTATAACCAATTCGGACCCGATTCCTATCTTGGATGGAGGAGCCATCGAGTTCTAGAGTAACGGATTCTGAAGAAGACAGCGCTCTGCGGTTCTGGAAGACGAAGCGCCGACGAGTACGCAAGAAAGGTTTCGTGGAATGGATTACGAGATCATTCTATTTATATACATAACCCTAATTAGGTTTAATATTGGGTTTTAAAATAAAACATACCTTATGGGGGGCGGCAAAAATCGAGGTGTGCGAAAAGAGAAAAATGAGAGTTTCAAAGTTCTGGAATTTCAAGGTACTCGAGTATATATCGGCATACACGAGTAGTTTGTTGTAACCTACACGAGTGAGTCGAAGACCAAGTAGATCATGAAGTACTCGAGTGAGTTACTAAGTACTCGAGTATGACGAATATGTACTCGAGTAAATTTTTACTTACACGAGTAGATACTTTGAGTTACTCGAGTATATATTAATGTACTCGAGTGTATTCATGTAACCACTTGGGATTGTTTCCAAGTACTCGAGTATGTGAGTACACTTACTCGAGTATGTCACTTTGAAATTTTTTTTCTTGATGCACTGATCTTTACCTCTGTTGGGTCCGGAGTTCCTTCACTTGACCCGTGGCGCTCTGCTACTTATATATATAATTAAGTAGCGCCCTCTCCAACAGTCCGGGCTTTTGGTGCAGTTGGGTATGCGCTTGATCCTTCAATTGGTATCAGAGGAGGTCATGGGTTCAAGACCGGGGGGGGGGGGGGGGGCGCTATTAAATCCTGATTTTTCCCTTCTACCTGTGTGGGTCCGGTGGGTCAGGCAACCGTGGACATGTGGTAACCCCACCTCTGAGCCGTGTGGGCCATGTGGTAACCCCACCTCTGAGCCGACGGGTTGTGCTGGACGCCGGGGGGGGGGATTGTTGGGTCCGGCGTTCCTTCACTTGACCCGTGGCGCTCTGCTACTTATATATATAATTAAGTAGCGCCCTCTCCAACAGTCCGGGATTTTGGTGCAGTTGGGTATGCGCTTGATCCTTCAACCTCCACCACCTTTTAACTCTGAGACTTTGATAGAGACCACTAATCTTCTTTGTTGAGCATCCCAAGTTCAGTTTTGAAGAATGAGAACTTGGTCTCATCTAGCGGCTTCGTGAATATATCTGCAACTTGCCTATCTGTGGAGACGTATTGTAGATCTATGTCTCCATTCTCCACATGCTCCCGGATGAAGTGATAGCGAAGCTCTATGTGCTTTGTCCTGTTGTGGGAGACTGGGTTGTTGGCGATTGCTATAGCACTGGAAGAGTCGCAAAGCAGAGGGATGTTCTGGAACTTCATGTTATAGTCTTCAAATTGATTCTTGATCCATAAAAGCTGTGCAAAACAGCTGCCGGCAGAGATGTACTCTGATTCAACCGTTGAGATGGCCACACAGTTCTACTTCTTACTGCTTCAGGAAATAAGTCTCCTTCCGAGAAATTGGCAAGTCCCGGAAGTACTTTTCCTGTCGTCTTTACTTCCTGCAAAATCTGCATCTGAAAATCCAATTAGTTCACTATCATTACTTCTTGGGTACCATAAGCCAAGATTTGGTGTACCCTTGAGGTATCTCAAGATTCGCTTTGCAGCAACGTAGTGAGATTCCTTAGAGTTCACCTGAAATCTAGCACATACACATGTTGAAAACATTATGTCTGGTCTACTTGCGGTAAGGTATAGCAAGGACCCAATTATGCTTCTGTACTTGGTTTCATCAAAAGGTTTCCCTTTCTCATCCCTGTCCAGAGACATAGCTGAGGCCATTGGAGTCCTCATAGAGGTTGCGTTCTCCATTCTGAATTTCTTAAGTAGCTCTTTGGTGAATTTAGTCTGTGAGATGAAAATTCCATCCTCAGATTGTTTCACCTGAAGCCCTAAGAAATACTTCAGCTCTCCCATACTGCTCATTTCAAACTTCCCTTGCATAAGTTTAGAAAACTTCTTGTAGAGGTTGTCATCCGTAGAGCCAAAAATAATGTCGTCAATATATATTTGTACCAGCAAAATCTTGCCTTTTATTTCCCTAAGAAATAATGACTTATCTATCTTTACTCTTGTGAACTTGCTCTCAAGAAGGAAGCTAGACAGCGTCTCATACCAAGCTCGGGGAGCTTGTTTAAGACCATATAAAGCTTTTTTCAGTAAATAAACATGATTAGGAAAGTTTGAGTCAACAAAACCTGGCGGTTGCTCTACATACACTTCTTCCTTTATGTCACCATTCAGGAAGGCGGACTTGACGTCCATCTGATAGACGGTAAAGCCCTTAAGTGCAGCGTAGGCAAGAAATAACCCTGATCGCCTCCAGTCTTGCCACTGGAGCATATGTTTGGTCAAAGTCGATTCCTTCTTCTTGACGATAGCCCTTGGAGACAAGTCTGGCTTTATTCTTTATAATTGTTCCATCTTCGTCCATCTTATTCCGGTAGACCCATTTTGTCCCGATGACATTCTTACTCTTGGGTCTAGGAACAAGTGTCCAAACTTTGCAACGTTTGAACTGATTTAACTCTTCTTCCATGGCTAGTATCCAGGATGCATCCGAGTTGGCTTCCTCGAACTTCTTAGGTTCAACCTGTGATAGAAAGCTCAAGAATAAATTCTTGTTAGTTGTACCTCTCCGGGTTCTGAAACCATCTTGAGGATCTCCTATGATTTGATCAAAGGGATGATCCTTCAAGTGTCTGAACTCTAGAGTTCTTGTATCTGGGATCTCTTCAGCCACTGGTGTTGCATCTTCAGCTGGGATGTGTTCTTCATCTTGATCATCTACCTCTCCAATAGGGGTAGTAGAGGTGATCTTGATGAACGTCTCATCTTTATCTTGAGTAGGCTCATCCAAGCTAAGTTCCTTCATCTTGGTACCTGCATCTTCAATGAGCACACTAGAAGAGTTGCTTTGCAGCAAACTCATCTCATCAAATACAAGGTGTATCGACTCTTCTACCACCAGAGTTTTTCTATTAAATACTCTATAGGCCTTACTATGGCTACTATAACCTACAAAAATACCTTCAAAGCTTTTCTCGCTAAACTTGGTAGTGCGATACTTGCCGTTGTTAAGTATGAAGCACTTACAGCCAAAGATTCTAAAATATGAAATGGTTGGTTTCCTGCCTTTTAGAAGTTCGTAAGGAGTCTTATCATGGTTCTTGTTGATGAGAGCTTGATTTTGCACGTGACAAGCGGTGTTGACGGCTTCAGCCCAGAAATACTCTGGAAGTGAGGCATCACTCAACATAGTCCGGCAAGCCTCTATGAGTGTTCTGTTCCTTCTCTCAGCTACTCCATTTTGCTGTGGAGTGCGAGGAGAGGAAAACTCATGAAAGATACCTTGACTTTCGCAGAATTCTGTCATGGCTCCAGACTTGAATTCCATTCCATTGTCACTTCTGATTTTGACTACGGAACAATTGTATTCATTCTGGATTTGCCTAACAAAACTAGTGAAAGTACTGAAGGTGTCTGACTTGTGTTTCAGAAAGAATACCCACGCAAAGCGCGAGTAATCATCCACAATAACCATCGTATATTCCTTACCTCCCAAACTTCTAACTTGTAGTGGACCAAACAAGTCCATATGGAGATGTTGTAAGCTTCTATTGGAATCCTTGCCTATTATGCTTTTAAATGAGCTCCTTGTTTGCTTGCCTTTGATACAGGCGTGACAAAGACTGTCCATAATGCACTTGACGCTTGGTGCATCACGTACTAAGTTTCGAGAGAATAGTTTATTAATAGTTATGAAATTTATATGTGCTAGTCTCTTGTGCCATTGGTTAGCAAGAGATGCACTACTTTTTGCTAAAAGACACACTGGTGTAGACGAGTCTATACAAATGAAGTTTAAACAGAAAATATTTCTGCTTCGAGTGCCTAATAAAATTTCCATGTTGTCAATCGATTTTATCAAACACTTGTCAGCATGAAATTCAACCACGTATCCTTTGTCGCATAGTTGGCTTATGCTGATGAGATTGTGTTCCAATCCTTCAACATAAGCTACATCCGAAAAGGATACGCTACTGTTAGTAATCATACAGTAGCCTTTAGTTATTCCTCGATCTGAACCTCCAAAGATGACCTTTGGTCCGTTGCAGACTGAGGTGAAATTCTGGAGTAGGCTTCTTCTCCCGGTCATATGCCGAGAGCATCCACTGTTCAAGTACCAGATTGGCATTTTGGTGGTCTTTGGACATACCTGCAATTACAATCATTTAGCCTTAGGAACCCAAACAAGTTTGGGTCCTTGGTCTCGAGTTAGAATACTCCCCCTACGAGCATTAGCCTTATGAGTGGTCATTCTCACGTTGCTAACTTGAGGGGTTGCAACATTTCTAGGATTGAACCAACAATCGATTCCAAAATGACCAATTTTGCCACAGCACCAACAGTCGAACCTGTTGTATCTTTGCCTAGTGTATTCCTGCTTGATTTTCTTAAGTGATGGTCTAGCAGGAACTTCACTCTTGGAGGAAGAAGCTTCATGATGATGGCAGCTACATGAAGTCTTCTCCTTCATAGGCCTTTCCACAATAGGTTTTACCTTTGGTGTCTTCTTGATGTTATGACCATGAGCATATGGTCCATAGTTCTGAAGTTAAATCTCTTCATAAGGTGCCTTAAAGACACTCTCGCCAAAGTTACGAGGACGAGTCCACCCTTGGTATCTTGACTTAGGCTTCTCGGGGATCGGCCTAGAGAAGTGTCCATAGGTGGACTCATAGACGTATTCGTTCGTAGGAAAGATAACTTTCTTGAACAAAACCGGTTCCAAGGGAGCTTTCCCCTTTTCTTCAGCGAGAGCCTTCCGGGCAGCCTTATTCTTTCTCTTGGCCTTGTTTCTCCTAGAAGATTTACTAAAAGCACCAATGTGGCCTATACCAGCACCCTTGGCCTTAGCTGAGAACTCAGCAATGAGTGGAAGAACAGTCTTAGGCTTGAAGAAACCCTCAACAAGTTTCTTCTCAGCCTCGAGTAGTTGTTCCAATTCTTTGATGATTTCATCTTTAAGGTCGAGGTGCTTGAGAGCTTGATTGTATTCTTCCATAGCAGCATTGAAGTTCTCTTGAAGAGAATTAGTCTTGGTGACTTCTAATCTCAAGCTGCTCTCAATAGCCTGTAGAGATTTTATCTCATTGGCTTGAGTTTTCACGACTCTGCAACATTTTTCGTAAGCCGTGAGTAACTCCTTATACTGTCCCATGAGTTCAGATTCATCTTCAGAGGAATAGCCCTCTTGCTCATTATCATCATCAGATTTAGAGAGAGGAGTGTGAGATTTTACCTCCCTAGTGAACTGGGGGACTTGTTCATCATCATAGTGAGCCATGAGCCCGAAGTAAGCTTCCTCTTCTTCACTCGACTAAGATGAGTCGGAGTCGCTGAGAGTTTTGCTCTTCTTGGCTAATAAGCTCTTCTCTGTCCTCTTCTTGTGGTATGAGGATTTCTTTTCCTCTCTTCTTCCACCCTCTTTCTTCTTGTGAGGGCAGTCTGCGATGACGTGACCTGGCTTATTACAACAATAACAAACGATGTCAGTTGAAATTTGTTTGTTCTGTTTGGAGTTATACATGTCATGGCTGCTCGAGCCATTCTTTCGCTGATCACCGTTATGTCGTGATCTTCTGTATGAGGTATCTTTGCCTCTCCATTGCTTCTTCTTAATCAGGTACTTCTTGAACTGCCACGAGAGCAATGAGAACTCTCCTTCAGATAGTTCTGAGCCTGAGGTGCTTGGCTCGGAGCTTTCTTCTTCACTTACTTCTTGAGGAGGTGCTGGTGAGGCAGCTTTGCCCTTCCTTGAACTGTCAGCCTTTAAAGCAACCGACTTCTCTTTTGAGGAGAAGCGACTTATCTCTTCTTCGGCTTTTCTGGAGTTGATTTGCAGTTCATAGGACATCAGCTTGCCAAATAAATTCTGTGGATCTATCTCTGCTAGTCTGCCAAACTCTCGGATGGCACAGACTTTATTGTCCCATTCTTTGGTGAGAGATCTCAGAAACTTATCATTCAGCTCCCCATTAGTAAAGACTCGGCCATACACTCTCAGTCCATTGACTATCTTAAAGAAGTTTTCAAATGTGTCAGCTATGGGTTCCGTGTGACCTTGTCGGAAGGCTTCATACTTCTGATTTAAGAGGGATCTCCGATCATCCCTAACTTCCTCAGTCCCTTCCATCAAAGTCACCAGGGATTGCCACATCTCCTTGGCAGATTGGCAATGTATAAGATTTTGCAGCATTGAGTCATCGACTACACTTGCAATAATATTTTTAGCTTTCTTGTCCAGGGAGACAAGTGCAATCTCGTCCTTATCCAAGTCCATCAACTTCTTTGGGACCTTTTTGGTTGGGTCTATTGTTGATGCAGTCATAGGAACATGCGGACCTTCTTCCACAATCATGAAGATCCGGGGATCTACTGCTTCCATGAAGAGCTTAACTCTTTCCTAAAATTGTTCTTGGTGCAGATAGGAAGCTTAGCAAAATCCTTGGTCTTACTCATGCTTGATACTTCACTGGAGACAACTTGGTGAGGATTAGATCAAGGTGTTAACCTTTTAACGATCAACCTCCCTCTGATACCAATTGAGAGCGCTAAGTTGTCAACCTGAATCACCTAGAGGGGGGTGAATAGGTGAATTTCGTGTCAAATGCGGAATAAAAAATATAACACAGCACAGATCCGTAATCAAGCAATCACACAGACGACAAGAGATTTATAGTGGTTCCCCAATCTTGGGTACGTCCACTTTCCTCACCGATCTAGCAAATCACTAGACTCGGCTACTCCACTATCTCGGATTGCAAAAACAATCCTACACCTCGGAACTACATTCCTACAAAAAAACTCGATCCCAAATGGATCTACACTCGGAAGATAAAACTTCCTACCACTCGGAGAAAGATCTCCTACAATGAAATTTGTTTGAATAAAATTTACAACAAGAATATCACAGATCTGGATCTTTGACGTAATCTTGTTCTTGAGAGCTTTTCGGTTTGAACAGAAATAGTTGAAGAAGACTTGACTGAGATCCACGATTCTAAGATCTGGAATCACCACGATCAAGAAAGTAAATCATAGACGATGAAGCACGGAGAGATCGGATGATTCTTCTTGAGTCTGGATCGCTAGAAAAACTAAGATCGATAGCAATGGCGTGAGAACGACGATCCAGAGCTTCTCCCGAAAATGGTAATGGCGGCGGACAGAAGGATTAGGGTTTTTCGAGATTTTCTCTTTCTTAAAAAGATAGTCTCTGTAAAACATATTTAGTCAAATCTGAAAGGACCTATTTATAGGCTATCTCCAACGGTCATAATCGTAATTAAGATTGACACGTGGACCAATCAGAAAAAGGTTAATTTGAAATCTCCGTCAATTCTGGACTTAACGATTTCTGGAATTCTGAGCCAACATACTCTCGGGTTAGATAAGATACTCGAGTATAAAGGTCTGCTACTCGAGTAGATAAGAGAAACATGTACTCGAGTAATAGAAATGACTACTCGAGTGCCTTGGAAGAACTACCTGAGTTACTCTAGACAGATTACTCGAGTAAGTAGAAACATCTACTCGAGTACTAATCCAAACTACTCGAGTATAAGAATAATCTACTCGAGTGCTAAGCCAGTCTACTCGAGTAAAAGAAGGATCTACTCGAGTGCTAAGCCACTTACTCGAGTATATGAGCGAAGTTACTCAAGTTTGTGGACTTAGAAAAATTTAGACTGAACAGCTAGCCCTACTCGAGTATAATTAAGAGACTACTCGAGTATGACTAAGGCTCTACTCGAGTACACAAACACCTACTCGAGTAAGGAAAAGAGGTACTCGAGTACCTGAAAGGATTTACTCGAGTATAAGGACTTAGAAACTTTCTGAGATGAGAAGTCCAAATCAACTCGAGTACGATCAGAACACTTACTCGAGTAACTTGAGAACTACTCGAGTATGAAATCCAATCTACTCGAGTACTAAGTCACTTACTCGAGTATATAGAAGATACTACTCGAGTATGTGGACTTAGAAAAAAATTTCTTCTGGGAAAGTCTTCAATACTCCAGAGTCCAGTAGTCCAAGTGCATGGAAACAAAGTGTACCCCAATAAAGAGGCTATACATGAGTCAACACCTTGGATAACACAATGAGGAATTACATTGTATGGTCCTGTGTTTGATGACCCACTATAGACTGACATTGGTTTACACTTGGCAATAGAGTCCTGCATGCACAACTTAAACACAACATCAAATACAACTTAATTCATTTTAGTTTCAGGTCTGACTTCCCACAAATCTGGGGTATTGTGAAGACAATTCCCAACAAGGACCCATTGGGGACAACCCAAGAGGCTAAGTTGACCCAAGTCAACTCGAGCCCCAAAGTGGTAAAAGTGCCCTTACTAAGGGTCAAGTTACCTCCAAGGTGCAAAGTAAACCATACCCAACCCTACCTAGACCTTAGGGGAAACCAATGGGTCACCAAGGACCCAATGGGGTCAACCCAAATGGTCAATTTGACCAAGGTCAACTCAATCCTAGAAATAGGTCAAATTAGCCTAAATGGGCTAACCCAAGCTCAAGCCCTTTTCCATTTGGGCTAACCACCTCCTAATTAATTAATAGTATGAATTAGTGGGCTTCCAATAGGCTAGGGAGATGAGCAAATTCGGCCTTGATGACTAGGAGAGAGAAAACTCCATTTTACCCTTTAATGGAGGAGAGAGAAAGTGGTTTAAAGGGGTCATTCATTTCCAAGGGAGACCAAGGGCCTCTCCATTTGATTCCAAGGGATGAATATATTCTACCTCATCAGTTTTGAGGAGTTTAATAACCATAACAAGCCATAAAGTGGTTGAATTTAATTTCTCCCATAAGGAAGAGAGAGAAAGAGGGGAGAAAAGCCATTAATGGCCATGGGAGAGCAAGAGTTCCTCTCCAATTGATTCCAAAGACTTGATTCATCTTCCCCTCATTATTTAGAGGAGACAAAGGGTTTTCATCAGCCTCTAGGTGGCTGAATACAAGGGACATGCCATGTCCGAATTTCACCATCATGGCCTTAAATGCTTTACCCTTTCCCCTCCCCACTCGGTGATCAATAAAAGCCCCCTTAGAGCAAGATGAGAAGTTTACACTCTAGACCAAATGGATTAGAGTTGTTGTTACTGCTGTAGGAGGAGTTCGGCAATGCCACCACCGTGCCATGGCAACCTGACGTTCATCTCGCCTCCAAACCGCAAACAAGGTCCTCCTCTACTTCTTCTTTTATGGGTAGATCTTAGGATCTTAGAAAAGAAGTTCGTGCTCAACGGAGCCAGACCTATCTCTCATTTTCATGGAAAAACCATGAAAAATATATTTTCGGGTCCGCTGGAAACCGCCACCTCCGGCGGCCAAACCACCGCAGACCAATAGCCATCGAAAGAACATTTTTATAATATAAAAATTATGTATATAGTATATAAGGAAAAGATACAATAAATGGGCGCATTTTGATGCTGCAAAATGAGGCACTTAGAGGTCGATTTATGAAAAATGGCCAGTCACAAAAGTTGTATCCCTTTGTGTCTAGATTAATTTAAAATTAATTTCAACTCGTTTGGGTAAGTGGTTTGACCGCAGCACCCGTTTTAGTGGGTGCTGTACCTAGAGTTGGGCAGAAACTAAAATGAATGCTCACTCTTCGTCCCTTGTCCAAACGATCTTAAAGTTGGGCAGGTGGTTACCCTTAGCCAAACCAAAAGGCTGTCCAAAAATGGGAATTTTTGGAGATAGTTTGCCTAAGGTTTTTGTTTTAATTTAATAAAGATATAGTAATTTATTTAAGTGGTCAAATGACCTCCAAACCATCCCAAATTTTGGAAAGTGGTCCCTGGCTATAAAACCTAGCTCTGTACAAAATTCCAACTCATTTGGATGAGTTTTGTGTAGGAAATCACCTATCCTTAACTAGACATTAATGAGACATTTTTGAGTAAAAAGTGCACTAAGAGGTTGGAATTGTCAAATAACCTTAACAGAGGCTGATATTTTTACCACTAACTTAGAAAGATTATTATAACCCACTTGGAGAAAAATGGTGTGGTTTAGGGATGATTTACCCTAGGATCCAAACTCAAACCCTAAAGGGAGGGTTTTGAGGGTTGTGAAGGAAATGGGGGCAAATGCTCTTGTATTGCCTTGAAATTCAGTAGAGTTGACGTTAGCATAATATAAATCATCTGGATGGAATATCGGAGGATTTGGAGATCGGTAGATACCTCAAAACCCTAACCTTAGTTTAAGGGTAAAATCTTAAATAAGTAAAACCAGTCAGTAAACATTATCTAAAAGCTATAAAACTCGGGTAGAGTAAGTTTTGGAATGTGTAGAACCTATAGCAATTTTACTGGAATTTCATGATGTTTATCTCAAGCACTTCATTTGTAAAGTTTGTTATAGACCTAATTGGCATTTTAATTATTTAGATCTTTCGGTTCATTAAAACCCCATGAAATCTTGGAATTAAATATTTTAGGTCAGAATGGTTGCTCCTGAATTTCTGTATAATTTTTAGTTGAGTAAGTCTATTACTTCATTCAAAAATTTTAAAAAGATATTTTATGGTTTAAAAATTAATTATGGATGATATTACTTTTGAAAAATTATGAGGCTTAGGAATTGAGACTTTCAGGCCTTTATATGCTTGTAGACATTTATTCCTTATTTTTTAGAATTTAATTTACAGTACTTTCTTTACAAGTCCACCTTATGGAGAGTTTTGTTAATTAATTTATACAGATATTAATACTTGCTGAAAAATTATGAAGCTTGGCCAATGCTATTTTTAATGTTGTATCTGCATAGTATAATTAATTTATAATTTTTGGATGGATATTCTTTGTACTTTATTCATAAATAATTAAAGATAAAAAATATTGCTAAAATAGTTTTAGTGCCCTTCTGATGATAAAAAATTGTGATACTTTGGATTTACCATATTGAGATAACATAATATTTATAATAATTTTTTGGACATCTTACATGAGTACTTTGGATAGTTCATGTTCAAACCGATAGCCCTTGGAATTTTTGAGGAAATTAATTAAATGCCAGATAAATTAGGAAAAATTATAATTTTCTGATTATAGGCTAATTATATTATGATATACCTCCATTAAATAAGTTAGGGAATTTGGATGAGTTTTAGATCATGTCCTATCCGGTTCAACATATAACATAGGATAGTCTACAATTAGCAATTTGTGTTAACAGTCATAGGATATGAAGGGGCACAATGTTGGAGTTAGTTAATCTGTTGAATTGGATGGATGTGAAAGTGTTCACCATATAAGGATGGGAAAGTTAGTGAGAAGTGATGTTGGCTAGAGTTAAGAGATGCTCGGGTTCGACGAAAGATCGTCTTTCCCGAAGAGAAGAAGGTTAAAAATCACACTAGGTTAGTCTATCGTAATATGAAAAGGGAATGGGTAAAGGGAATCAACCAATAACAATAAGTGCATGCGAAAGGGAACGATGGGCTTCAGCTACCTTCATTGTTCCTAGTGCCCTTTTAGAGCCCTTCACAGGGTATACCGGGGGCAGTCCTGGGTTAACGTAAACTGTATTAACAAGCTGAAAAGAGTAACTTAGTAATTAGGGTTGCACATTTCACAAACACAGATAGCACAGGAAGATAGTTGGGAGCTTCGACTTGGATAGTTAAGAGACGGACGTTTTGGTCCGGGGAGTTTTGACTCGATTGTTTGAGACAGACGTTTTAGTCTGGGGAGCTTCGTCTCGATTTTTTTATTGAATACGTTAAATTGTATGTGCATAAAAGGAAAGAAAATTAAGGTAGTGGGTCTTTGGTATTGGAGGGTAGATGCACTGATGCCAATACGCTGACTCGGCAAGTGTGGTTAGCATTTCGCCAACAGAAGCCCGGTGCGCCAGCCGGCAAGAGTACGCAGGAGTCCGCTTCATGCACCAAGCATTGAGGCGTACGATAGGTCTGACCGGTAGTGCTTTACTGGTTTAGAGGTGGGCGAGGCCCAACCCACCGCTTCCGTCTGCCACTACGGAGGTATCCTGGGAGGTTATAGCTCAAGAAAGAGAGAACTAAAGGTCTGTGTGCACAGAGTCGGGTGTTTGTGTCACTTGCATGTTCCATCATACCCACTAGCATATCATAGCATAATCGATTCATTTAACCCCTGACACCTAAGGTATAAGTGGAATGGGATGCTTATACGTTAGTACTTGCAAAACGATCCCTTGGTCTATAAGCATGTGTGGGCAAGTTTATAAATTAAGGTAATTTTTTATATATATATATACTGCTATTTGATAACCGACACCCCAACGTATAAATTGGTATAAGACTTTCTATACGATGGGAGCCTTGTAGAAGACCCCTTGGCTTATGTGTTCACACATAAGTGAAGGTTACTTTCCACATTTCGTCTTATTGCCATTATTTATTATAGAATTGCTAAATTAGTTCCGCCGCCACCTGATTCTTTTGATTTAATCTCCACCTTCATGTCCTTCCCTTTCTTTCTCTCTGCTCGGTACTTAGGAGCCATGGGGGAAGGTGTAGGGAATGATAGGGCTTAGTCTTTATGACTAATGGTTTTCGAACTGCATCATTTTAGGGACTCGTGGAGCCCAGCACGGGGGAGTAGCCCCAGAGTCCGGTGCGCTTGGAGATGGGGCAGTCTAGCTCCAGAGTTCATACAGCTGGGACCGTGAGTCTTGACCTTGAGTAGATGTTCTTTTTTTGCTTCCGCATGAGTGATTTGTAGTGAAGACATGATGTACCGGGTATAAGCCCGTATTTTAGTACTCTGATATATTATTCTGTGGACACTCCCTTCGTGGAGACTTTTATTACTCTGATGTGAATTTTATTGTGGATTTTATGGCTAGAGTTTTATTACATTTTGTGTTCACTCTACTATTGCTGCTTTTATGTGATTGAATCGGCCGGCAGAATCAGCGTTTCGCGGTGATGACCCTTCAAGGCGTGAAGGTGTCGCCGCAAAGCGATGGTTCTTGGCTTATGACCCCGGTGTTCAGAAGAATAAAAATGGGGTTACATCCACACTCACCCCTTTCACAATCGGGTGCAAACACAGGTGGCGAACCACCTTGTACAAGGGACGATCTTAGACTCCCTTATATGACAAGCCTCAAGACCATGATTACATCAAATTCTATGGTCACAAAACTTTAACATCACCACTTGCATCTCCTTCACCAAAACAAATCATTTATGTTCACATGGGTTAACCATCTATCTAACACCTCACATGTTCATACAACCAACACCTAATCAATTACCCAAGCCCTAGTAAATCTTGTTATTAAACGAATAATTACCCTTCGTTCATTAACCCGCACCAAGTCATTTAGTTCAACCACATACCATTTCACCATTTGTTTACGTGTTTATCCAGTAATTTCATCATGTGTTGAATCATCATAATTAGGCATATTATGAATCGCCTACAACTTAACATCGAATTGTTACAAAATCTCTTCCGAGTCCAAACCCAACTTTACACTTACCTAGGAATTTCAGGTGCAAAACACCTGCATGACAACAACTTCAGCCGGAGATTCCCGTGGATACAGGAATATAGTGAGCGCAGGTAACCACTCGTTGGAAAGGTAATTCTAAGGGTTATGACTTTCTTGTTTAGTCAAAAACCCAGATCTGGCCATATCTTTCCTGAAAATAGCCAAGAAGGTCGTTGCGTGCAACGCAGATTTCTACACGCATCTTGAGGCAGAATGAACGATATTGGTTCATCTTCCTCTTCAAGCCGATCCTCCCAAATCACGACCAGAAGATCCTCCACCCTTATTCACCCACTTAAGGCCATTCCCCTTTACGAAACCACCCCCATCATCTCTTTGAAGGAAGGGGAGGTTGAAGATGACTAAACTTTAGAACACAAGTTCTAGCATGGCCCTCCTAGAAATATTCATCTCACATATCAAGACTCATTTGAGTCGATATCTCGCCTAAGGATCACTATAGATCTAGCACCAAGGGAGAGGGGAGGAAGCTCACCTAATTTCCAGCGGTTCCTCTCTTTCCGGCCATGGATCTTGTCATTCTTCTCGTCGACATACCTTTTCCTTCGCGGCGGTGGTGATTCCTCACGGAGTTTGGTTGGCTCCAGCAAGTTTTCCTTCCTCCAGGAGTTCTCTCCAGAAGATGTGGCTTGGAAGAGAATGAAAATGGCTAGGGTTTCATTTTGCCTTTTTATTCAGAAGTGACACGGGTAGGGACACGCTCGTCTCCTTACCCGTGTCCTTCTCGGGCGAAACGGCATCAACGGTTCGACTGCCGCTTCATGCACATACACGGGTACTGACATGCCCGTGTCTGTACCTATGTCAAGGTGACACGGCCGTGGTTCTGCCCGTGCCTCTACCCGTGTCCTGCTAAGGACAATCCTGCTTATTCCTGATAGATGAACAAGGGTATAAACACACCAATGTCTCTACCCATGTATTTCTTGGGTCAGACCACTCGGCACCATTTTCTTATCACTTAATGCCACAACACACGGGTAGGGATACGCCCTTGTCCCTACTCATGTCATACTCAAAACAGACACTCAACGTCATGCCACTCAATGCCACGACACACGGGTAGGGACACGCCTGTGTCTCTACCCATGTCATACTCAAAACAGGCACTCAACGCCATGCCACTCAATGCCACGGCACACGGGTAGGGACACGCCCATGTCTCTATCCGTGTCATACTCAAAACAGGCACTCAATGCCATTCTCAAGACCACCCAGCGCCACTTGAGTTCTGGCAGATGCACATGAGTAGGGACACGCCCGTGTCTCTACCCGTGTCCTACAAGGGCCCAACTTCTCTTTTCCCCACGAGTGCGCGCCTGATCGCCTGCACTCTTTAAGCCTAAATCAGCTCTCCTGAATTAAAAGCGCGCACAAGGGGCCTAGCGCGAACTGGGACATTACAACACAGGCGTGTCACAGGCCATGTCAGCCCAAATATTGGACTTTGAGATCGATTTGTAGCCGTTTGTTTCCTTCATCCTAGAACCAAGGGCTCAAATGATTTCCTGCTGGGTTAAATCAAGGGATTGGAATGAAGAGGTCATTCTTAACTTGGCCATTTTCTTTCTAAAATAGAAGAGAGAAGGGAGAGGAGGAAGAAAGAGGAGAAGATCAAGCCACTGGTGGAGCTCCCGAGTTCCGATTCGAGATCCGAGGCCAATTATGTTGTGGTAAAGCTGTTGCGATGCTTTCCAACTGGCTAGAATTTCGATGTCTCCCAAGTGATCATCAAGGGTAACGATCTTCCATCTTGGACATGTGAAGTCCTCCTTTATGCATGAGCATGGGATCCTCCACCAAAAGGTGGAAGAGTAAGTGATCCCCGTGGGTTGATAGTTGTTATCCCCAATTGAGTCTGCATTTATACCCAGAAATGTATAGTACGGGATAGGCATGCTGTGTGAAGCTGATAGTTTAACTTTCAAGACCACCTAAACACCTAGAGGGGGGGGGGGTGAATAGGTTTTAATGCTTGTTTTAACTTAAGGCAGAATATAACTACAGGCTATAAAAGAATTCTGAAGACACTGCAGCAAACACAGCACAGCAATCACAAATATGCACACATCATAGATTGCTCACAGATTTATAGTGGTTCCCCAAGGTCTGGGTACATCCACTTTCCCCCTTCACCTATCTAGCAGTGTGCTAGATTCGGCCTAACTTCCTTCTTTATCTCAGATCCTCAGATCCTACACCTTAGAACCCTGAAAGATTCCTACAACTCGGAACCCTATAAGGTTCCTACAGCTCAGGCTAACCAGCCTTGCCACAAGGCCTACAACTCATAGAAAACCTTCTCCTACAAATCAGGCATAAACAGCCCTACCACTCAGAGAATACCTCTCTTGCACTCAACCTTTATAATCTAGGCTTACAACTCAGATCTATAAAAATAGATCCTATAGAAATTGAAATTGAAGTTATATAATATCTTGCCCCTATTGAGAGAGAAGGGACAAGACTGTTCTTGATCAGCTTCTTGAAAAACCTGATGGATGAAATCAACTGGATCTTAGCTTTCTTCAAAGCTTCTTGAATCTGAACTTAAGAAATATGTGATAGCTTCCTTCTTGTCTTCAAATGGCTGGATCTCTCTCTATCCACAACCCTTGATAATACTTCTCAAATTCTTGGATGAATTCAACTTAGACTGAATCTGAGTGGATGTTCACTTCAGAATGTCTTCTTAGATCTTCTCACGAAGATCTTCTTCTGTGCCTTGCACTTTCTTGATTTGAGATCTTGTCTCACAACAATGATCACTCATTTTGTTTCTATGTCTCAATTCTCTCTTTCCTTCTTCTGAATCTGTCTATTTATAGTCTTCATCCTTGGTAACTGGCTGATCCGGTTTCTAACAAACTTGTAACAAGTCTGACTGCTTCTGTCAACCTATTGTAACTCACAGCTGTCAAGTCTTCAAACAGATCTTGTGCCTTTGTCTTTGTCAGCAAAGCATCGAGACTGTCTGTTAGAAAGTGTCGAGACCATATGTCAATATATGTCGACATAAGTGACTTAGGTGTCGACACAGCCTTTGATGATGTCGACATGTCTGCCTTTATGTCGACTCAGCTTCTAGATATTGCATCTAGAGAATGTGTTGACACAGAGCATTTGTGTCGACACAAACACTTCATCATTCTCCAACAATTAACTTGGTCTAGATTTTACAGTGTGTCGACACAAGTCCTGTGTGTCGACACAGTTGATGTGGACTCAGAATATAGTGTGTGTCGACACTGCCTCCAGGTGTCGACACAGCTGTTGTCGACTCTGCCTCTGTATGTCGACTCAGTCTTCTTGTGTCGACACACGTGTTGTCGACTAGCAATCCTGTGTGTCGACACAGCCTCCCAGTGTCGACACAGTTGATGTCGACTAAACTTCTATGTGTCGACACTGCTTCCCGGTGTCGACACAATTGTTGTCGACTCTTTTACTCTGTGTCGACACAGCCTTCTTCAAGTATCGACACAATCTTTCTAAAGTGTCGACACAGCTTCTTCTGATGTCGACACATGGACTTAGAATAATTTTCCTGTATTTTAGTACATTCTTCACCTGCACATATCAACTCAAAATAACATCAAATATACCTTGATGTATATCATTGAGCTAAGCTAGGCTTCTACAAATCATGTACACATTTTCCAATGTACCTAGACTATGAACTGGCATAGGACCAAAAAGATCCATATGTAAGAGGTATAAACACCTCACTGAATCCTTTTTTTCAAGGCTATGAAAGGAGGATTTTGTCTGCTTGCCCTTTTGACAAGCTGAGCATATCCCTTCCTTTATACACTTAACTTGAGGACCATTCCTCACTAACTCTTTGCTAAAGAGTTGGCCAATTGTCTTGTAGTTAAGATGGGCCAGCCTCTTGTGCCATTTGACACAATGAGATGCATTATCATCAGCTACAAGACAGATAGGAAAAACCTTGTTCTCACATGCAAAATCAAGACAATAAACATTTCTCTTTCTATACCCAGTCAATATGACCTTTTGATCACTTGACCTTTTGATATGACATCCATCCTTAATAAATGAAATGTCATATCCAAGATCACTCAGCTGACTTATGCTTATAAGATTATGTTTCAAACCTTTTACATAAGCGACTTGAGTGATGGTAATTTGGTTTGAAGAAATGTTAGCAAATCCTTTGATGATCCCTCTTTCAGATCCACCAAAGATAACTTTAGGCCCATCCTTAACATATGTGTACTCCTTCAGCAGCCCTTTGTTCCAGTCATGTGCCTGGAACAACCACTGTCCAAGTACCATATAGGGGCATGGCAACTTGGACTTTCCTGCAATACAGAATTACTTTCCCTTAGAACCCAAGTAAGTCTTGGGTCCTTGGTTCAGGTTAGCACCATTCACATCAAAACTACCAGCAGCTCTTCTAACTGGTAGACTATTGTTCTTCCTTACACTTGTGTTATGCCAGAAGTCTAAGGCAAAATGGCCTCTCTTGCCACAACACCAACATTCATATTTGTTGTATCTAGGTCTAGATATACCCTTGGCAGAAAAATTTCTGTCCAGTGCTGGTGCTGATGCAGCTTCACCCAATGATTTATTATAACCATTGGGTTTATGAACATGGGTAGACCTATTGGCATTAACACCCTTGTTTTTCAGAACATCAGTCTTAATATGACCATAAATATTTTCAAGATCATATTTGTTAGAAGGCACTTGTACCTTTCTAAACATAACAGGGACTTTAAGGGTTAGTGGCTGGACAGGAGCTTTGCCTTTTCTCTTGAATTGGGCAGCCCTGGTGTTACCTTTGAAGCCTAATCCTGCCTCACCCTATTAAGCCACAAACTCATCTATTATAGGTAAGACAGATTTTGGCTTAGAGTAACTAGTCACTAAATCTTTCTCTATTCTCAGTCTGGCCTCCAGACTTTTAACTTGATCATTGTTATATTTGATTGTGCCCATCTGAATAATAATTATATTTTTCAGTTTAGCAATCTCATTTAACTTTTGATCCAATATTTTTTCAAACTTAGATGCAGCCACCTTAAGATCAGCAATTTTCTTAGCCTGAGTTTTGACTAGGTTCTTGCTTTTCTTAAGAACCTACAATAAGTCCCCATACTTATCTATTAACTGATGAACATCTCCTTCAGATTCAGATCCATCTACATCACTTGATGCAGATGTAGCTGATTCTGCACTAGTACTACAAACTGATTTCATAGAAGGACAATGTACCTTCCTGGGACCAGACTGATTCTGGCACATATCTTCTTCTGATCCAGCCATCAGTCCCATACATTGATGATCTTCTTGTTCATAGATGGGGTTTAGTAATTGCATAAACTCATCTTCTTCATTAGCTGCATACAGTCCAATGTATGCTTCAGCTTCAGATTCTGACTCTGAGGAGGATTGATTTGTAAGACTCTTCTCCTTCTTAGCAACAAAGGATTTCTCCTTCTTGCCCTTTTGTTGAGTCTTCTTTCTGTCTTTTGACTCCTTCCTCTTATCTGGACACTCAGCCACCACATGTCCAGGCCTATTACAGCAATAGCAAACAATCTTTGATGTAGTAGCTTTGTTGGGCTTGGTTCTGCTCCTCTCCTTTCTTGATGATTTTCTCTTCTGATAGTAATCATCAACTGTATGTGATGTGGAGGGCCTTGACTTCCACTGCTTTTTCTTCAAGAACCTCTGAAACTGCCTTGTAAAGGTAGTAAAATCTGCATCTGAATCACTGCTTTCTGAGTTCTTATTGTCTGAATTTTCTGAGTTAACTTCAGCAACTTCCTTAGGAGGTGATGGAGATATCCTCCTATTCTTTCTAGTGGCTTCAGCCTTGAAGGCCACAGACCTTTCTCTATGTTCTCCTTTTGAATTCTTTTCTTCCTCCTTCCTAGCCATTAGTTGCATTTCATATGATAACAACTTTCCATACAAGGTTGGAGGAGAAATGTCTGCTAGTTTGGCCACTTCTCTTATGGCACAAATCTTGGTGTCCCAATTCTTTGTCAAGGATCTTAGGAATTTGTCATTCAGTTCATATGTACTGAAGACCCTTCCATAGGACATCAGTTCGTTTACTATCCTGTAGAATTTTTTCTAGCATTCAGTTATGCTATCAGACTTCCCTTGTTTGAAACTCTCATATTCTTGGTTGAGCATAGACTTTCTATCTTATCTAACTTCTTTAGAACCCTCCATGTAGACAATCAAAGTGTCCCACATTTCCTTGGAGATTTTGCAGTGAATTAGATTTTGAAATGTGGCATCATCTATAACACTTACAATAATGTTCTGTGCTCTTTTGTCTAGTGTTGCCAGGATGATCTCATCCTTGGTCATTTCAGAATAACCCTTTGGAGTTTGAATGTTTGCAACAAGAACTGATACCTTCATTGGAATTAAGGGGCCTTCCCGTACTGTCATATATATCCTTGGATCAGAAACCTCCATAAACAACCTAACCCTTTCTTTCCAAATTCCAAAAATCTCTTTCCTGCAGATGGGTAATTTCATTGACCCTAGTTCCTTGTGATTCTCTCCAGAACCCATTTTCTTGATTCTTGATTCTGCCTTAGGGATCGAACTCAGACTGTTAAGTCCTTCTTTGAGTAACCTCCCTCTGATACCACTTGATAGTTTAACTTTCAAGACCACCTAAACACCTAGAGGGGGGGGGGGTGAATAGGTTCTAATGCTTGTTTTAACTTAAGGCAGAATATAACTACAGGCTATAAGAGAATTCTGAAGACACTGCAGTAAACAAAGCACAACAATCACAAATATGCACACATCACAGATTGCTCACAGATTTATAGTGGTTCCCAAAGGTCTGGGTACATCCACTTTCCCCCTTCACCTATCTAGTAGTGTGCTAGATTCGACCTAACTTCCTTCTTTATCTCTGATCCTCAGATCCTACACCTCAGAACCCTGAAAGATTCCTACAACTCAGAACCCTATAAGGTTCCTACAGCTCAGGCTAACCAGCCCTACCTCAGCTTTGCCACAAGGCCTACAACTCAGAGAAAACCTTCTCCTACAACTCAGGCATAAACAGCCCTACCACTCAGAGAATACCTCTCCTACACTCAGCCTTTATAATTTAGGCTTATAACTCGGATCTATACAAATAGATCCTACAGAAATTGAAATTGAAGTTATATAATATCTTGCCCCTGTTGAGAGAGAAGGGACAAGACTGTTCTTGATCAGCTTCTTGAAAAACCTGATGGATGAAATCAACTGGATCTTAGCTTTCTTCAAAGCTTCTTTAATCTGAACTTAAGAAACCTGTGATAGCTTCCTTCTTGTCTTCAAATGGCTGGATCTCTCTCTATCCACAACCCTTGATAATAATTCTCAAATTCTTGGATGAATTCAACTTAGACTGAATCTGAGTGGATGTTCACTTCAGAATGTCTTCTTAGATCTTCTCACAAAGATCTTCTTCTGTGCCTTGCACTTTCTTGATTTGAGATCTTGTCTCACAACAATGATCACTCAGTTTGTTTCTATGTCTCAATTCTCTCTTTCCTTCTTCTGAATCTGTCTTTTTATAGACTTCATCCTTGGTAACCGACTGATCCGGTTTCTAACAAACTTCTGACAAGTCTGACAGCTTCTGTCAACCTGTTGTAACTCACAGCCGTCAAGTCTTCAAACAGATCTTGTGCCTTTGTCTTTGTCAGCAAAGCGTCGAGACTGTCTATTAGAAAGTGTCGAGACCATCTGTCAATATATGTCGAGATAAGTGACTTAGGTGTCGACACAGCCTTTGATGATGTCGACATGTCTGCCTTTATGTAGACTCAGCTTCTAGATACTGCATCTAGAGAATGTGTCGACACAGAGCATTTGTGTCGACACAAACACTTCATCATTCTCTAGCAACTAACTTTATCTAGACTTTGCAGTGTGTCGACACAAGTCCTATGTTTCGACACAGTTGATGTAGACTTAGAATATAGTGTGTGTCGACACTGCCTCCAGGTGTCGACACAGCTGTTGTCGACTCTGCCTCTGTATGTCGACTCAGTCTTCTGGTGTCGACACACGTATTGTCGACTAGCAATCCTGTGTGTCGACACAGCCTCCCAGTGTTGACACAGTTGATGTCGACTAAACTTCTGTGTGTCGACACTGCTTCCCGGTGTCGACACAATTGTTGTCGACTCTTTTTCTCTGTGTTGACACAGCCTTCTTCAAGTGTCGACACAATCTTTCTGAAGTGTCGACACAGCTTCTTCTGGTGTCGACACAAGGACTTAGAATAATTTTCCTGTATTTTAGTACATTCTTCACCTGCACATATCAACTCAAAATAACATCAAATATACCTTGATGTATATCATTGAGCTAAGTTAGGCTTCTACAAATCAGGTACACATTTTCCAATGTACCCAACATAAGCCCATCCGGACAGGTTGGTCTGGATTGGTGATGTTGCATATTGCGCACCGGAGAAGACTCCGCATATAAACGTGTGGTTTGTGGAGTCGAAGGGTTGTGCCTGTGAAGGGGAGTAGCAGGAAGTACTGGACTGAGGAGTTCTAGGAAATACCCGTGTATTACTTGTGCTGCGGCCAGTCCTTTGTGGGCAGTGTGGCCATTGTGAGGCAAGTCCTTGGCGGACAGCGTGGCCATTATGAAGCCAGTCTTTGGTGGACGTTATGGCTATTGTTAGATGAATTCTCTTAATAAAGCTTCGTGTCGAATAGGAAAGGTGAAACCGACCCGTGCCTTTGGTTATAGCCGCGAGTACGCCGTAATCGGTGATGGCAAGGCGACTTGAGCAACGAGGGGTGGCAGATCCGTACCTGCGTTATGTCGACTATACATGAGAGCATCAAAGGCATTGAGCTTTCGTCTGTGGCATAATGAGAGTCTTAGGCCTGCGCGCCAGTATGAATAAATGCTCAATACCATGTAAACGGTGGTGTTGACCCTGGTTTGTCGGTGCACCAAAAATGTGCCTTGAGTGCACAAATCGTCGGGCCGTGTGGCTGACGGTTGTGATGGATTGCTTGTGCGCGAGAGCACATTATATGTGATATTTGTCTATGCATTGCTATGCCTGTAGGAAAGGAATGCAACTACCCCGGAAATGGGTAGGATTGTTATAAATTGGTCAGCTGAATGCTGACCGTTGCTTTGTTTACCACCTTCACGGAGGGCTGTCCCTGTGCAGGTGCTGGAGAGTCGAGTGGGAAGTGAAAGGGCTGAATTCCCTGCGAATGATGCTGATGCTGCTAGCCCTTGAAGGCTGCTTTCTCTTGTATTTTGTTTATGTGTGGCCGGCGTGCGCGCCGATGTATGTAATCCACACTGTGAAAAGAAGAACTGTAAGGCCTTAAGGCCAGCTTGTGTTGTATTTGTTGTACACTCTTTCATGAGTTGATATATAAATGTTGTTTATATATATAGTGGACATTCCTGGTATGAGTTCGTCGTTATTGTTAAAATCTTCCGCTAGCATGCTATGAGTAAAGATTCGATGGTGTTATTGTATTAACCTGTGACCTCGCAGTCTGTTTGTGGCATATAGTGTGGGGCCCCGGCCGGACCGTCTATTATATGTTATTTAACGGGTGGAGTCGTTATAGTTGTACGGGGGATTTTTGGGATCTGAAAGCATCAAGGATAGCTGTGATCATCTGCCCTAGCTCTGATTGCTGAAACTGTGTGGGTATGGATGGGGTGGGGGTGCCCCCCACTGGCTCAACATGCACTAGGATCTACACGTAAAATATAAACCTAAGGTCAGGTTGGCTAATCTTAAGGTCAAAGTTGGACATACTTAGTGTGAATTACATATGGGCACACCACCGCTTCCGCTAAGTCAATTTGTCCTCAAACTCACTAATCGAACGGGGGTGGCACCATTGTTAAATGTGTTCTCTAATTCAGGATCGTAGTAAGCTGATACCATTTGTAAGACCCCCCCCCCTCCCGGAACACAAAACACAACCCGAGGGGAGTCTTATGCCCAAAATAGCCGCCTTGTGGTAGCGTTAGCACTCGGGCTAGCCTGTACTACAAGATGCCTATTCTGTCGTCCTTTACCAATATCAATCATGCCAGCCCAACCCGAATAAAATCAGAAGTCAAAATCAACATAAATCATATAATTAGTCCAAAAGTACAACAAATAAAGAAGCTTCATCAAGCTTCCAAAGTATCAGAGTGCGAGTATACTTGACCAAAAGGGGCTACATCAAAAATCTCTCAAAAACTCACATCAGTCACCGATAATAACGACCGTACCATCCCATCAAGCCCTGTCATCCTGGCCTGGCTGTCTTGCTGCAAAACCTGTTGCTGCTCTGTCGGTGGGGTTTCCTCCTAAAAAGGAAGACGTAGCAACTGCTAGTCATAATGACTAAGTGGCTATCACATCCGCTCCCCCGGTGACTCCTCGGCACCGGGTGGAGAAAGGAACAGGGTACAATATATGTATATAAAGCAATAGTACAAACATGTGATATAGAGTGATCAGCAAATAATGTATGTATATAGCAGCACAATAAATGAGCAAACAAATTGCCCTAGCAATTCTATCATCTATAGCAGAGTATGAAAGAGTAAAGCTACAACAAAAAGTAACTAAACTTATATGAATGCCCATATAGACAAATAAGTTGAGGATCGGCTCAACAGTAAAGTAACTCATCGTATAAGAGTGCCCATACAAACTTATACGACGAGGATCTTGTGTATGTGATGTAATGTTATGCCATGAATGCTATGCAATGAATCACCCATGATCACGCACAAGCATTTATTGTGTCAACAAAGACTCTTTGTACCCACTTTTCGAGTATGTAGCTAACCTCTCATGCGTCATCCGTTGTGGTCAGATGGTGACAGTAGAGCGAGCATCTCAACTACTAGGCTGGTCTCCACACTACCTAGTCTAGGCCTCCATACGCCTCAAAGCTAATAGCACAACAGCGGAGCTCACATGCGTACTACGGCTCAGCGGGAGTCTCGGGTAGATTTGTACCGAGAACCAAGCCCCGAACTGGCCTATGATGTGACCCGAAAGGAGCCTCTGAAAAAGCACGAGGACCAAGCCCAACCATTCACTTGGCACGGAAGGAGCCTTGGGAATCAGCACTGAGGACCAAGCCCAACCTCCCAAGGTCTAACCGTCAACTCCCGTCGGTGTGACGACTGGCGAGCCCATAGACCTGTCATACTATCCTTAACCCAGGATTACCACACCACGTGTCGACTAACACCGCATACAATCTCACATTTCGAGCTCAACAGCTCACAAGGGCTCCTCACCGAGTCCCTTATCAACACAATCGATCAAGTGCGGCAAGCACTCACGCACTATCAACCCTTCCACATTTTAATGCACTAACCTTATTCAATCCTTTTCTACACAGTATTCATCACATTGCTAATATCAAGCTCATCTTACCGGTTCACATAACTTGTTTGTTTATTCAATCAAACTCGTCTACCCACTAGTTCACTTAAGGATCTATCAACAAAATCATTTCATTCAAGTACGTTTCACATGGCCATTTGATTACAAAGGATCTATACAACAACTCACAACAAACCCTTTACCAACTCCTACCAGGGATTTTCTTAAACCTGAGAACAAAATGTGCAAGAAATGAGTAAAGTACAGAACTTAGAACGGAGATTTCGGGTGCTACAGGAATCCGGTGAAAACATTTAACCCTTCGTTGGAAAGGTATTTCCAAGGGCCACGACTCTCGTGTTTAGTAGAAAGCCCAGAACTTGTCGTATCACATTTGTAATCAGCTTCAAAGTTTGCTGCCTATAGAATACAGATTCTGCACACTTAGCTTGGCAACCATCCCTTTCGATCAGACTTTTCTGAGGTTATAGACTTCGCATGAAGATGTGTAAACACTCGTTGGAATTGTATTTCCATGGGCTACGACTTTTGTGTTTAGTAGAAAGCCCAGATCTGGTCGTTTCATATCTGAAAATAGCCACGAAGATCGATGCGCGCAGAAAGCAGATTTCTGCGCGCATCTTAAGGCGGACCGAACGACATCGATTCATCTTTCTCCTCTAGCCGATCTTCCCAAATCACAACCAGAAATTCCTCTTCCCTTGTTCACCCTCATAAGTCCATTTCTCTTCACGAGACCATCCCCCATCATCACATTGAAGGAAGGAGAGGTTGAAGATGACTAAACCCTAAAACACAACTCCTAGTATGGCCTCTTCCTAGAAATCTTCATCTCACACATAAAGACTCTTTTGAGTCGATATCTCACCTATGAATAACTAGAGATCTATCACAAAGGGAGAGGGGAGGAAGCTCACCTCGTTTCCGGCATTTCCACAATTTTCGACCATGGATCTCGTTACCCTTCGCGGCGACAACTTCTTCTCCTCGGCGGCGATGGTTCTTCACGGGATGAAGATTGCTCCAGCACCAGTATCTCCACAGAAAAGGCTTGGGAAGTGGATGAAAAACATCCAAAGTTTCAGAAATCCTATATATATAGGACCAACACGGGTAGGGACACGCCCGTATCCATACCCGTGTCCTGCTCGGGTGAAGCGTCGTCGACGATTAGAGTGTCGTTTGGACACAAACAAGGGATGGGACACACCCATGTCCACTACTCATGTCAAGCGATATGGTCGTGCACACGCCCGTGTTCTACTCGTGTCCTGCTCAGGAAACACGGTCGGCTTCCTGGAGATATACACACGTGTAGGGACACGCCCATGTCTCGACCCGTGTATTGCTCGGGAAACTCTTGGACACATTTTACATGGGTAGGGACACGCCCGTGTCTCTACCAGTGTCCTGCTCGGGACACACGATCGATGATGTCAGTTACACACACGGGTAGGGGACACGCCCGTGCCTCTACCCGTGTCCACCTACATACGGGTAGGGACACACCCGTGTCACAACCCATGTTTTTCTCTTGAAACTCCACGAATTTCTAACCAAGGTACCAGAGCACCACATGGGTATGGACATGCTCGTATCACTACCTGTGTCCTACTCTGGACTGACTTATCTTCCCTTATACAAGTGTAAGCCTAGCTGCCAGCACTCCCTGAGCCCAAATCGTTTCTCCTGATTCAAAAGCGAGCACGAGGGGCCTAGCCTGAATTGGGACGTTACAGCTAGCGCCCCGAGGTAGAAGGTAGCTCCATGCGGTAGGTCAGTAAGTCGACGAACCCGTCTCGACACTCGTAGAATGGCTAGCGTGGTGCGGTAACCAATATCGCCTAGCGGTAAGTCTGTAACTCGACGAACCCGTATCGACACTCATTGAGTGGCTAGCGCGGCGCGGTAGTGGTAAGCCTTAGCTATATCCTTAGCCCGCTTTTCTTTTGCGTATTCATCTTTACTTTATTGATTGACGTCTCACAGGATGCCGAGATGGTGGACCGAATACGCTCGCACATTTTTTCCCTGGAAGAGGAGAACAAAGACCTGAAGGCCCAAAACGCCCATCTTCGGGATAGCTCTTTGTCGTCCTCTCGCCCAGAACCCCTCCAGGCTCCTCCGCCTCATTATTCTTATGAACAGGATGAAGAGCTCTGCCGAGAAGCCAACATTAAGATGGCAAAGCACGTTATGAAGATGATGAAGGAGCTTGGAGTCATCAAAGAGAACTCCGAAACCGTCACTACTCGCGACCTAGTGCCACATCTATACGTTGAGGAGGACGAGGATTCCTTTTCCAGCGAAGAGGAGGGAAAAATCACGGCGGGACCTGGGGCTCCTCCTCTCCTCCTTTTGCTTCTCTTAACTGTACTGATTAACACTTGTTTTTCTTTTGAGATTTTTGAAGTATTCCTTCATAAGAGAGTACCCCCTCTCTTTTTTGTAATGAACAATTATGACAATGTATAAAGGAAACTTTTGCATGTCCCCTCGCTCTTCCTTCTCTTTATTTTTCTTTACTTTGCTTTGTTTACTACGAGACACCCCCTAATTTGTTTATAGTTGCGAGATGGAGCTACTCATCGTCTCGCCGCCTCGCTCGAGAGTTGGTTTTAGAGTGCGAGTCATCAGACTTCCCCCCGCCGCTTCTGCGCGCGAGACCATCTTACAACCCTCTCGCGTCTTGGCTCAAGATACCCCTTGCGTGAGTGGCCCCCAGGGATTAATACATTCTCTTATTATGTAAGGCCTTCCTTCCACCATGAGTGCCCACTTGCCGCGAGCAAGACCCTTATTCCTGAGCACCTGAAGGGAATTTTAATCTTCATTTGTACTGCTCCATCCTTTTCCTCCCATAGTTTCTTATTTTTAATGAACTTTCTTCGCTTGCTGAACTAGTAAAGTAATTTTTATTCAAGAGATCTCACTGTTTTCCCTACCACCGAGTGAGCCTACAGTCCTGCCAGCTTGGTGAGAGCCTGGTCAGTGGGTTTTTTTGGGGGGCCTTGATATTCATCCTGCCACCGAGTGAACCTACGGTCCTGGCAGCTTGATGAGAGCCTGGTCAACGGGTCTTCTCAGGGCCTTACCATTCATCCTGCCACCGAATGAGCCTACAACCCTGCCAGCTTGATGAGAGCCTGGTTAGTAGGTCATCTCGAGGCCTTGCCATTCATGCTACCACCGAGTGAGCCTACAGTCCTGCCAGCTTGATGAGAGCCTGGTCAACGGGTCTTCTCGGGGCCTTGTCATTCATCCTGCCACCGAGTGAGCCTACAGTCCTGCCAGCTTGATGAGAGCTTGGTCAGCAGGTCTTCTCGGGTCCTTGCCATTTTTCCTGCCACCAAGTGACCCTACAGTCTTGTCAGCTTCATGAGATTCTGGTCAGCGAGTCTTCTTAGGGTATTGAAATTCTTCCTGCAACCGAGTGAGCCTACAGTCCTGCCAGCTTGATGAGAGCCTGGTAAGTGGGTCTTCTCGAGGCCTTACCATTTATCCTGCCACTGAGTGAGCCTACATCCCTGCCATCTTAATGAGAGCCTGGTCAACAGGTCTTCTCTGGGCCTTGTCATTCATCCTTCCACTAAGTGAGCCAACAGTCCTGCCAGCTTGATGAGAGCGTGGTCAGCGGGTCTTCTCGAGGCCTTTCCATTCATCCTTCCACCGAGTGAGCCTACAACCCTGCCAGCTTGATGAGAGCATGGTCAGTGGGTCTTCTTGAGCCCTTGCCATTCATCCTGCCACCGAGTGAGCCTACAGCCCTGCCATCCTGATGAGAGCCTGGTCAGCGGCCGGGTATTCTCGAGGCCTGTCCATTCATCTGTTGTATTCTCATTTCGTGGAAGGAAACACCTTGAATTTTATTATATCCGAAAATCATAACAAATTTACAAGTATTTGAAAAGATGAAAAGAAAAGTCAAGGGTAGAATCTTTTCAGTTCGTTGTCGCTTCGGGCACAATAGAGGGGTACCCCGTCCACATCCTGGGGTGGTACCCTCCAGACTTCAGGATCTCACTTACCACAAAGGGGCCTTCCCAGTTGGGGATGAGTTTTCCCACTAAGGCTCCTCTACCCACTGTATCCACCTTTTTGAGAATCAAGTCGCCTTTCTGGAAATGCCTGACCCTTATATGCTTATCAAAATATCTGGTCATCCGACGCTTGACCTCTTCCTATTAGATTGATGCCAATTCTCTGAGCTCCTCAACAAGATCAAGAGAGAGTTTCTGATCTTCCTCATTCTTTACCCGTCATCCTTAATCTCCTTTCTTTTCCGCAACCACTCTGGGAGATTCAACCTCGAACTCTATAGGTATAATGGCCTCCGAGCTATGAGAGAGTTGAATGGAGTCTCTCTCATGGTCGTGTTCAGCGTGGTCCTCAAAGCCCAGAGAACGGAAGGGAGTTGTTCTACCCAACTTCCCCTTAAGTTCTCCACCTTCTTTTTTAAGAGATTCACTATAATCTTGTTCGCCGCTTCCACCTATTTGTTACTTCGAGGATGATGAACCGAGGCGAAGTGGAGGTCTATGCCAAGCTGTACACAAAAGTCTACAAATTCTCTGCTAGCGAAATGTGGTCCATTATTCGTGATGATGGCCAATGGGAGCCCATGATGGCAGATGATCTCTCCCCATACGAAAATTCTGACCACTTGTGATGTCACTTTACCAACGCCTTTACCTCTAACCACTTTAAAAAGTAACCCACCATGACTAGCAGGAATTTCCTCTGGCCACTTTCTTGGGGGAAAGGGCCCACCAAATCTAGCCCCCATATTACAAAGGGCCAGGGAGCCGTGATTGTGCGTAATCTTTGGGCAGGAAGGAGTTGAAGGGAGGGCAAACTCCTGGCATTTCTTACATATCTTTGCAAACTCTTTAGCATCTCTCCTGAGGATAGGCCAGAAGTAGCCTTGCCTTAACACCCTTCCTTCCAAGGTCCGACTTCTTGAGTGACTCCCACATTATCTTGAATGGATTTCTTCTAGAATGATTGAGAACTCCCTCTCCGACACACACCGAGCCAACAAACCCGATAGCGTCTTTCGGTATAACGTCCCCTGCTTCAGCAGGTAGTAGGACAATTTGTACCTGATCCACTTCTTATCAAGGTCTCTCTCGGGAAGAATTCCCGAGGTCAAAAAGGTGATAAAGGGGTCCATCTGAGATCCTTGTTGGTCCACTTCCATCAAATCTCCCTCTTCTATTGAGGGTCTGAAGATCTCTGTCACAGTTCCTCCAGCTTGAGGGCTGTGCTTGGAGAGCAGGTCAGCCTGAGCACTTTCTTCTCTTAGGATGTGTCGAATTGAAAAGTTACGGAACTGTCCGATGACACCTTTCACCTTCATCAAATACATTTGGAGGGTGGGCTCCCTTGCTTCAAACTCTCCATTGATTTGGCCTGCTACTACCATAGAGTCTATGGAGACCTTAATGTCTTGTATGCCCAACTCCCGTGCAAGCTTGAGCCCTACGATGATCGCTTTGTACTCTGCCTGGTTGTTAGTGATGGTGAAGTGAATCTTCTGGGCCCTCCCAAATTCTGGTTCCCTTGGCACTCACTAAGATTATCCCTCCTCCAAAAGAACTTTTCCTAGAGGCTCGATCTACTAGCATCTCCTAGGATGCTAGAATAGGTGCCTCAGCTTCTCCGACCTCAACCACATAATCTGCTAGGAAGTCCACTTTTGTTTGCGCCTTGATAGCCACCTGAGGAGTAAAATTAAGATCGAACTCACTGAGCTCTATCAACCACTTGGCCAACCTCCCAGAATGCTCCACCCCTTCTAGGATGCGGCAGATAGGATGATCTGTCACCACCTGGATTGAGTGAGCCTGAAAGTATGGCCTGAGCTTCCTGGCCGAGATGATGAGTGTGAAAGCCAACATTTCAAGGATAGGGTATCTGAGTTCTGCCTTCTTTAGGACCCTGCTTATGTTGTGGATTGGGATTTGCTTCTTTCTTTCTTCTCGTACAAGGACTGAACTTATTGCTCTAGTCCCCACTCCCAGGTACAAGAACAAACACTCCCATTCTCTTGGCCCTTAGAGTAGTGGTGTTTTGGTGTGCTATTGAGCTCGGAAAGATTATTCGCACTCGGGGCGCCATTCAAACTTCTTGCCTCCTCTCAGCGCTCGAAAGAAGGGAAAGCACTTCTCTCAAGCCCGAGAGAGAAACCTGCTTAATACGGCCAGCTTGCCGGAGAGACGTTGGACTTCTTTAGCGCTTCTCAGAGATTCCAATTCCAAGATCGCCTTCACTTTGTTTAGATTGGGCTCCACTCTTAAGGGGGTAAGGAGGTGTCACAAGAACATTCCCCTACTGGCCCCGAAGACGTACTTCAACGGATTTAGCCTCATCTTGTATTTCCTTATGGTCCCAAAAGTGTCTTCCAGATCCATAACATGAAACCTGAGATCTCGGCTCTTGATCATCAGGTCATCCATATAAACCTCGAGATTCCATCCCATCTACTCCCGGAAGATCCGGTCCATCACCCTTTAGTAGGTTTCCCCTGCGTTCTTTAATCCGAAGGGCATCATGTTGTAATTGAAGCACCCATATCTCATGACAAAGGTAACATCCTTGACATCTGGGGGGTGCATATGTATTTGATGGTACCCTGAAAATGCATCTTGAAAACTAATTAGTGAAAAACTGACGGCTGTGTCAACCAGCGCGTCGATTCGAGGCTGAGGATAACAATCCTTAGGTCATGCTTTATTCAAAAGAGAAAAATCCACACATATCCTCCATTTTCCCTCTCCCTTTTTTACCATTACTGTAAGACCCCCCTCTCGGAACACAACACACGGCACGAGAGGGGTCTTATGCCCAAAACAGCCGCCTTGCGGTAGCACTAACACTCGGGCTAGCCTGTACCACAAGACGCCTATCCTGCCTGCTATAACCAATATCATACATTTTTAACCCAACCAAATATAACATAAAAGTCAAATCCACACCAAGCAGATAGTCCATAATATAACAACAGTAGAGAAACTTCAACAAGCTTCTAACATCAGAATACATAAATAGTTTTCCCAAAAAGGGTACAATAAAAACTCTCAAACTCACATCAGTAACTGACGGTAGCGACGGTACCGTCCCCTCAGGTCCTGTTGTCCTGGCCTGGCTGTCCGGCTGCAAAACCTGCTGCTCCACCTGCGGGGTTTCCTCCTAAAAAGGGATACGTAGCAACCGTTAGTCATAAAGACTAAGTGGCTTCACATCCGCTCCCCCGGCGACTCCTCGGCACCGGGCGGAGAAAGGAACAGGGTACAATATGAATGAAACAAAGGTACAAGAAGGTGGTATATCTCAATGTAAATAAAGCAGTGTAATAAATGAGCAACATCTTATTCTAGAAATTCTATCATCTACAGCTGCATGAGAGTATAGTATTATAATAGATTGTAACTCAACTTATATGAATGCCCATACAAACATATAAGTTTAGGATCATTCAGCAGTAAGTAACTCATCGTATAGGAGTGCCCATACAAACTTATACGATGAGGATCTTGTGTATGCAATGGAGTGTAATGACATATATACAATGCAATGACTCACCCATGAATACGCACATGCACTCGCTATGTCGAAATAGACTTGAAGTTCCCACTTTTCGAGCAGGTAGATAACCTCTCAGGCGTCAACCGTCGTGGTCGGATGGTGACAATTGAGTGGACATATCCACTACAAGGCTTGTATCCACACTACCTAGCCTAGGCCTTCGTATACCTCAATGCTAAAAACACAACAGCGGAACTCACATGCATACTACGGTTCAGCGGGTGTCTCGGGTAGATGTGCATCGAGATCCTAACCCCGAACTGGCCTAAGGTGTGATACGGAAGGAGCCTCGGAAATGAACACGAGGACCAAGCCCAACCGTTCACTTGGCACGGAAGGAGCCTTGGGACGTGAACACCGAGGACCAAGCCCAACCACCCAAGGTCAAACTGTCAACTCCCATCGGTGTGACGATTGGCGAGACCGTAACCCTCCACACTAACCTTAACCCGGGATTACGACACCGTGTGTCGACTCACACCGCGAGCCACTCAACCATATTATGGTATGAAAGGAGCCTCAAAAACTAGCACGAGGACCAAGCCCAATCGACCATTAGGCACGGAAGGTACCTCGGGACATGAGCACCGAGGACCAAGAAAAACCGTCCATTCATGACTCTTCTCACGGCACCAACAACATTTAATTTACCAACCCAATCACTCGTGAGCACATGATTTACTCATCCGATTATCACAACATATGTTCATATCAATCAACACCGACCGAATACACAGGTTCTATTATTCTCGTGATTAGACCACTAATTATCATTTGCTCACTATCCCCCACAAAGTCACTTCATTCGATCACATGCCATTTAACCATTAGTTTACGTGGTGGGGCCTATCCAATAGTTTCATAGTGCATTGAATTGTCATAACCCTACATACTATGATTTGCATACGACTTAACGTCGGATTGTTACAAAACCTCTTTCGAGTTCAAATTCAATTATAAAACTAATCCAGGAATTTCAGGTGCAGAACACCTGCTGGACAACAACTTCAACCGAAGATTCCTATGGCTACAGGAATCCAGTGACTGCGTGTAACCACTCAATGGAAAGTTCTTTCCATGGGCTACAACTTTCATGTTCAGTCTGCAACCCAGATCAGAGTGTATCCCATATGAAATTGGCTCCAATGCCGGCTGTGTACAGAATACAATTTCTGTGCGCTTAGTCTATAGCCTCTACTTCGATCAGACATTCCCGTGGCTACAGACTTCACCTTAAGGCATGTAACCACTCGATGGAAAGGTAATTTCAAGGGCTACAACTTTCGTGTTTTGTTAAAAGCTCAGATCTGACGTTTTATTGCCTGAAAATAGCCAAGAAGGTCGCTGCGTGCAAAACACAAGTTTTTTGCACGCATCTTGAAGCGGAATGAACGGCATCGGTTCATCTTCCTCATCAAGCCGTGAAAGACTTTATTTCAAGAGCCTAAACACCTAGAGGGGGGGGGGGGTGAATAGGTTCTTATCTTTTTGTGTCTTTTTAATTTTTAGGAAAATAGATATATAACTTCTTTTAGCACAGATCAATCTATCTACAAAAATTTAAACACAACACAAAATGCACCAGATCTATAGTGGTTCCCCAAGATATGGGTACATCCACTTTCCCCCTTCGCCTATCCAGCAGATAACTAGATTCAGCCTAACTTTCTTCCACTGGCTCGGATCCGCAGATCTTACAATCTCATAACCCAAGATGGTTTCTACACCTCAGACTTAATACAAGTCCTACCTCTGATTCTTCTCTAGAATCCTACCTCAGGCCTCAGCCCTACCTCAGCCTTTATAATTAGGCTTACAACTCAGACATTCCATAAGTCCTACCTCAGGCACACAGCCCTACCTCAGCCTTTATAATTTTAGGCTTACAATCTTAGATCTAACAGTAGATCCTATAAGAATTTGTGAGTAAAGAGTAACTGAAAACTTCACAAGCTAGATTTCTCTGTTGATGTTGTATTCTTGATCAGTTCTTATATAGACTGATCCTTCTGATCCAACATAACTTAGCTTTTCAAAGCTTCTTGATAAGAACAAAATAAGGTGGATCTTCTCTTGATGTTGAAGTTGATCCTCAGTCAGCTTCTTTTGTAAATTCAGATTGAACTCTAAATCTTTCTTGCAGACAGCCATTGATCTGTCAGAATTATTCTTATTGATTCCTCTCTATCATTTCCGATCTGTCTCTTATATAGAGCTTGCTCCATAGTTACCGTCTGATCCGGTTCATAACAAACTTCTGACAGTTCTGACAGTGGTGTCAGACCGACTAGTTATGACAGATGTCAAGTCACCAGTCACGTCACCAGGTTCTTCAATGTCTTTTCAACTCAGCACACAACACTCAGCAAACTGCTTCACATGTGTCGACACATATAGGCTAAGTGTCTACACAAGTCTTCATGGCGTCGACACAATTACTCCAAGTGTCGACACAGTTATACTTCTGCTTCTCGACACTGCTTTTGTTGTTTGTGTCGACACAAGTCCTGTGTGTCGACACAGAAGCTCCTTGTCTTGACATTTATGTTGCAGATAGTTGGCGTTGAGTGTTTGTCAAATGGCATTGAGTGTGTGTCGACACAAGTCCTGTGTGTCGACACAATCACTTCTGAACTCGACACAGCCTTTTGAGAGTTGGTGTGTCGACTCAAGTCCTGTGTGTCGATATAATTGCTTCAGGTGTCGACATATCTTCTGAGTGTCAACACAGCTTCAGGTTTGAGTGTCGACACAAATCCTTCTTCAGATGTCGACACAATTCTGGATGTCGACACAACTGCTTCTTTGGGTGTCGACATAGCTTTGAGTGTCGAAACAGCTTCTTCATAAGTGTCGACACATCTTCTGGGTGTCGACACAACTTCTTTATAAGTGCCGACATAGCTTCTAAGTGTCGACACAAGTTCTTCATAAGTGTCGACATAATTTGCCTGTGTGTCGACACAGCTTGCCTGAGTGTCAACACAAGTTCCCTGAGTGTCGACACAGTTTCTTCACAAGTGTCGACACTTGTACTTAGAAAATTTTCCTTCAAATTCTTAAACCTGCACAATAAAACTCAAACTTCTATCAAATACAAATTGATGCATATCATTGACTAAGTTGTGACTTCTCCAAATCTGGTATACATTTTCCAATGTACCCAACAATCTCCCCCTATTTGGAGAAGTCATAACCCTTAGTCAAAGATATACATCTCTTAAGATAAAGCAAAATTGTAATAGATGTAAAAAAATTTCAGAGCAGGTTATCACATAATCATTGTAAACAACAAACAATTAATACTGAAACAGATTTCATTAATCAGTAAAATTTTGGTTTACAAGAATTTCTTATAGAACAAAAGAAACAAATTAGTACATTGTTCTATTACTTAAACCTAGCAATCATTTTACTGACTAGGCTCCTTAATAACTATTCCTTTGCCAGACTTGATTTTAGCCTGCACAGAAGGTTCAGCATCCTCAGTTGGCTTTTTCCCTTTTAGAGCTTTCTTTTTAATTCTTCAGCCTTGATCTTCTATCATTCAAAATTGTGGAAAGGTTTGGGGAAGTACTTGCTTGGCTCTTGAGCATTAGCAGATAGCTTCCCAGCCTTAACACTTCTTCTATGTTGAAGAATTGCTTTTGTCCTTCTTGATATTTATTCCACTCTTGCTCTGAATTCCACTTACCCCTGTTATGGGTTTTATCCTTTACAGCTTTCCAGGCAGTAAGTATGATGTTTCTAGAAGTTGGGCTCCATTGCTCAAAATCTGGCTTCAGCTCAGCCTGCTCTCTGAATCTCTTCTTGGAAAGTTGAGCTTCCTTCTGAGCTTCTAATGCAGCTTATGACATTTCAACCTTTTCCAGATCTACATTTTGTGCCTCTGGTGGAGGACTATACATTTTCAGCACTTCTTCTTGAACCATCTAAAAATCAGCTGGGGGTAGATCACCTGAGCAACTTCAGGCTAATCTCCTTCAAAATATGCAGGTTGTATGTCAGACTCTACTAAATTATCATCATCACAAAGAGGAGGATATCAAAGAGTAGCTCTGATGCTATTGGAAGTCCATTTAGCATGGTCAGAGCTGGCTTTTACTAGTAATCTCTCCCCCTTTATGACTTCTCTTATAACATGATCTCTTAAATCATCTTTCGGGAATCTCACTTGATCAGCTACATATTCAGTTTCCTATTTAAAATAAGCTCTGAATTTTGTCAGGAAAGCTTTAATCTTCTCCTAAGAGTCTTAAAATGTGGCTTTGATAACAGATATATCTTCCTGGATTTGCTTAGAGATTTCAGCCTTCAGAGCAGTGCTAGAATCATTGAGCTTTGTTAATATGACATGATGTGAATCCTTAAGGTTTTCATTCATTTTGATCTGATTCTCCAGTACATATCCTTGCTTCACTTCAATTTCATCCAGTATAGCTTTGATATCTTGCTGTTGCTTGGCAAGGAACACCACAACATTACCTCATTTATGGAAGGAATCTGTCATCTCCTTCTTATTCTGATTTACTTCAAACCTTATAGATTTGATGTCCCGGGCCAACTGAAACTGTAACTCTTTATGAGTTTCATCCACATATTTCTCTATTGTCTGTCTTTGATTATCTAATTTTATCTGCATCTGGACCAGTAAAGAACCAAAGTCCATGCATGATGTAGATGGTGCAGTTCCCATTTGTAAAGCCTTCTTATATCCAGAACTCTTTTTCTTTAACACAGTCAGCTTTCTTTTCTTAGCCAATATGGCTTCTTCATCTTTAGAAGATTCAGATGTACTTTTAATATCAACAGTGTCCTTTTTAGCTGGGGTATCCTTGGGTAACTCCCCCTCAGTCCTTGGAATTTCTTTTTCTTTTTAAGTATACTCCCCCTCAGTCCCACTTGTAGGAAGATCTGAAAACAATTCTTCCAAGGGGAATTCCTGCTGTATCTGTATAGAAGGAATTAGATTAGTTTTTAAAGTACTACTTAAAAGACTAATACCACTTGAAAGATTTTTTGTGTAAACAAAAGTGTCCCCTAGAACAATTTTTTTTGAGGAGAATCCCATCATATATCACTAGACTGTGGAGAAGATACATACTGGCTCATTTTGAGCATCTGTCTTATCAGTTTCTTCACCTGTAGTGTTGATTTTAGATACTACATACATGATTGTATGTGCAGCTAAGTCACTGTCTAGGACAACATCATCAATACCTCCCCCTTGGGCAGGCAGCTCAGTTTCTTGTTCTAAGTTTTCTCCTCCTGGAGTGGAGTCAACTTGTTGCTCCTGGGGCTCACTATCCTTTACTTGATCATGAGCATCCTGTTGGTGCTGGTCTTCATCAGAACTAAAGACCACTTCCTCCTCAGAATCACTGGAGGGGTCAGCCTGTACACCCACTTTCTTTTTCTTCTTGTCTTTCTTAGTTTACTCCTTAGGAGCAGGAACTTCCTTGGTCAGAACTCTGTCCAGTCTTGATAGTATCCTCACATCCATTTTCCTCATATGATTTATCTTAGAGCCATTTGCTTGTTTTAGAACATCTAGAATTACTGATGTTAAGCATAAACTGAGAATCCGTCCCAGGTTAGGTTTCTTTATTCCTTCTTGTATTTTATCAAACACTACTGTTGCCCAGTCAGTGTTTATCTTGAATATGATCCTCACCATCAGATTGAACATGCGGGCAGAAATCCTATCATGTCCACCAGTCTTGCATATAATCACTTTGCCCAAAACTTCTGAAAGAAATTTTTCTTGGGAATTCATCCCTTTTCTATTGATAGATGATCCAATCTTAATATTAGGACTCAGTCCACACTAGCTTAAAGCTTCAGTTATCTGGGAAGGAGTTATTTCATCTGTATCCTTGATCAATGGAAGATGTAGTGCTTTCCTGATTGATTTCAATGTGAGCTTCACCCAGGTATCTTGAATAGATGCCTTGATTTTCTTTCCTTTTGTGTCCACAGTAGCAGTTGTGTAGAACTCCATGACTTCCTTTTTCCAAATTTTTGTCGGTTCAGAGACCAAAAATTCTAATCCATTTTCAAAAATTAGGGCAATAACTCCATGAATTTCATTAGAAGCTGTCATGAAACCTTCACGAACCAGTTCATAGCCTTCATTAACCTTATCTTCTTGGTGTGACTCCATTGACGTAAGTGCTAGAGGAGAAGAGAAGAGAAGGTCTATGTCGACAGAAAGTGTAGAGTCAAAAATTCTTATAGCGTAGTCGACCAAATTTTGGCTTCACCTATTTATAGTACTTGTGTCAAGGGCAGGTCAAAAGTCGGGCCTAAGTCGACAAATCAGTTTTTGTGTCGACAAAAATGACCTAGGTCTTGACAGAACATAAGTTAAGTCGACACGACTATGTGTCGACATACTAATGTCTAAGTCGACAAAATGTATTTTCAGTCGACACATCTATGTGTCGACATACTTAGGTCTGTGTCGACAAACTTGCGTCTGTGTTGACACTGACAACTTTAGTCTCAACGGAGTTGTGTCGACACCAACTTCTTTGTATCAACACAAAAATCGTCTCGATATATGGTCTCGACAAGGTTGTGTCGACACATTTTCTTCTGTCGACACAGATATTGTTTCTGTGTCGACACATTCTTTTTCTTTGTCGACACAACATACTGAGTGTGTCGACACAACTTGCTTTTGTCAAGACAAACTTTGTACTTAGCCAAATTTCAATAGAAATTTGGTGCTTATATATGCTACTTATGGAAACTTATGTTAACCTATTCTAGGTTCAATATACCTAATTTAATTTTGAAATTATTTAATTTAGTTTCATCCAAAGGTTTTGTAAAAATATCAGCTATTTGATTATCAGTTTGCACAAACTCTAGGCTAATATTTTCTTTCTCTACATGTTCACAGATAAAATGAAACTTAATTTCTATATGCTTGGTCCTACTGTGTGATACTGGATTCTTAGCAATAGAAATAGCACTTGTAGAATCACAAAATAGTGGAATTCTACTTACCTGGATGTTATAATCTTCTAGTTGATGATTTATCTACATCAATTGTGCACAGTAGCTACCTGCAGCTATATACTCTGATTCAGCTGTTGATATAGCTACACTGGTTTGCTTCTTACTGCTCCATGACACCAGCCTCCAACCAAGGAATTGACAGGTTCCTGTGGTACTTTTTCTGTCTTCTTTACATCCAGCAAAATCTGCATCTGAGAAACCAGTTAATAGAAAATCTCTATTTTTAGGGTACCAAAGGCCTAGATTAGGTGTGCCCGTAAGATATCTCAATATTCTCTAAAATGCAGTATAATGAGATTCCTTAATGCATGCTTGATACTTAGCACAGACACATGTTGCATACATGATGTCAGGTCTACTAGCAGTCAAGTATAGAAGGGAGCCAATTATCCCTCTATACAAAGACTCATCAACAGGTTTCTCTGCTTCATCTTTGCATATAGGCATACTTGTTCCCATTGGAGTTTTCATAGTAGAAGTTGAGTCCAAACCATACTTCTTAATCAACTCCTTGGTGAAATTAGACTGGGATATGGACAATCCACTCTCTGTTTGTCTAACTTGAAGTCCCAAGAAGAACTTCAGCTCACCCATACTGCTCATCTCAAACTTCCCTTGCATAAGTTTGGCAAATATCCTACAAAGGCTGTTTTCAGTAGAACCAAAGATAATGTCATCCACATATTTCTGGACTAGTATTATCTTGCGTTTTAATTCCCTATATAATAGAGTTTTTTTCTATCTTTCCTCTAGAGAATTTATTCTCAATAAGGAAGGCAAACAAGGTTTCATACCAAGCTCTTGGAGCTTGTTTCAAACCATATAGTGCTTTCCTAAGCCTATATACATAATCAGGAAAGTTAGAGTCTACAAAACCCGAGGGTTGTTATATATAGACTTCTTCTTTTAAATCACCATTCAGAAATGCTTATTTCACATCCATCTGATATACTTTGAACCTTTGAAAGGCATCATAGGACAAGAATAGCCTTATAGCCTCAAGCCTTGCCACTAGAGCAAAGGTTTGATCAAAATCAATACCTTCCTCTTGCCTGTAGCCTTTTGCTACCAGTCTAGCCTTGTTCTTAACTATAATGCCATTCTCATCAAGCTTGTTCCTGTAGATCCAATTAGTTCTTATTATGTTATGATCCTTAAGTTTTGGCACCAGTTCTCAGACCTTACACCTTTTGAACTGACTGAGGTCTTCTTGCATTGCATCAATCCAGTTGGTGTCTTGCATTGCTTCTTCAATCTTCCTGGGTTCTATCTAAGACAGGAAGCTAGAACATAGAACTGTGTTGATGCTCCTGCTCCTTGTTAGAACACCCTGACTTGCATCAACAATGATCTGGTGAGCTGGATGATCCTTCAGGTGTCTCCTTGCTGGAGGAATTCTATCAGCATTATGGCTATCTCCAGTTTCCTCATCTTGATGCTCCACATTTTCTTCTTCACCCAGAGGGACTTGGTCTCCCCCTAGATAGCTGGCATCTTTACCCTCATCCAGTTTAGCAGGAACATCTTCATTGATGGTCAGCTTGTACAGCTTATCTGTTAGACCTGTAAAACAAACTGAAGAACTAGACAATTACGGTTAATAAACATTAACTCATCAAATACAACATGCACAGATTCTTCTACAACTTGAGTAGTCAAGTTATAGATTCTGTATGCTCTACTTTGGTTGCTGTACCCAACAAATATCCCTTCTAGGGATTTGGCATCAAACTTAGTTTGGTAGTGTTTACCACTGACTAGTACAAAACACTTACTACCAAAGATTCTGAAATAAGATATGTTTGGTTTTCTGTCATTCAAAATCTGGTAGGGAGTCATCTTTTGTTTCTTGTTGATGGAGGTCCTATTGAGCACATGACATACAGTATTTACTGCCTCAGCCCAGAAGTATTCAAGGAGAGTAGTGTCATTTAGTAGAGTTCTACTGGCCTAAATTAGAGTCCTATTCTTTCTTTCAGCAACACCATTTTGCTGAGGAGTTCTAGATGAAGAGAATTCCTGATGAATCCCAAGTTCTTCACAGAATTTTGTCATACATTCAGACTGAAATTCAGTTCCATGGTCACTTCTGATTTTGACCACTGAACTGTTGTATTCATTCTGTATTTGTCTGACAAAAGTCTTGAAAATAGTTGGGGTTTAAGATTTCTGCCTCAAGAAGAAAACCCATGTAAATCTAGAATAGTTATCCACAACAACAAGTGTGTATGCTTTCCTACCAAGACTATGAACTGGCATAGGACTAAACAAATCCGTATGCATGAGATACAAACATCTCTTTGAATCTTTGATGTCAAGTGACTGAAAAGAGGACTTAGTCTGCTTGCCTTTTTGGAAAGCTGAACACACACCATATTTTATGCACTTAACTTGAGGACCGTTCCTCACTAATCCCATGCTGAACAACAGTCCAATTGACTTATAATTCAGATGAGCTAGCCTCTTGTGCTATTTAACATATAGAGAAGCTTTCTATCCAGCAACCAAACAAATAGGTGAGCTATTAGACTCACAATCTAGGTTAAGGCAATACACATTTCCTTTCCCAGTGCTAGTCAAAATGATCTCTTTATCACTTGACCTTTTTACTAGGCACTCCCCTTTGAGGAAAGAAATGTCATAACCTAGATCACTAAGTTTACTTATGCTAATCAGGTTATATTTTAAACCCTTTACATTAGCCACTTTAGTGATTGTAATTGAATCACAAGAGATGTTACCAAATCCTTTTATGATTCCCTTTTCTGATCCACCAAAGATAACTTTTGGTCCATTCTTTATGGGCACATAGTTCCTAAGCATTCTCCTTGTTCCATTCATGTGTCTGGAACTGCCACTATCCAAGTCCATATAGGGGTATGATCACTTGGATTCACCTGCAACAAATAAAGAATCACTTACACTTAGAACCCAACTTGCTAGTGGGTCTTAGGTCCTTGTTAGTTTGAAATCCTGTAACTGATCTAACAGGAATTCTACATTTGGTTTTAACACTTGAGTTAAACAAGCAATCCATAGAAAAGTGGCCCACCTTGCCACAACACAAACACTCAAACCTATTATACCTTTTCTTAGGTACAGGTTTTCTTACTTTATTGCCAGTAGACTTATTAAGTGTTGGTGCTGGAACAAAATTCTTCAAGTACTCCTCTTGAATATGATGGGCATGCCTATAGATTGGTCTATTGACATTTGCACCCTTGCTCATGAAATTTTCATGCTCACAGTGACCATGTGTAATGTCATGATCATACCTGTTAGTAGGATTCACTACCTTCTTAAAGAAATAGGGGGATTAACAGCTAGAGGCTGAACTGTGGCTTTACCTTTTCTATGAGAATTGGTAGCCCTATTTCTTCCCTTAAAGCCTATTCCAGTCTTCCCTTTTCTTGAAACAAAATTATCTATCAAAGGTAAGAATGATTTTGGCTTGGAGAATTTAGCCACTAGCTCTCTCTTTTGCTAAAGTTTTTCCTCCAGTTTCTTGATATGATTCTCTTTGAATGAGACTGTGCCCATCTGAATAACTGTAATGTTTTTCAATTTGGCAACCTCATTCAGTTTTTGATCCAACATTTTTGCTGAATCTGCTGCAGCCAGCTTAAGAGACTCAATCTCTTTGACCTGCTCTTTAACAAGAAACTTGCTCTTCTTTAGAGCATGCAAAAACCCACCATACTGATTAATGAGTTGGTGAACATCCCCATCAGACTCAGATCCATCCACTTCTTTTGAAGCAGATGCTTCTGATTATGATCCAGTAAAGTAATCTGAGACTAGGGGAGAATTGTTTACCTTACTTGGTCCAGGCTGATCCTGGCATTTATCTTCTTCAGATTGAGCCATCAGCCCTTTACAATAATATTCTTCCACTCCATTTATAGAGTCCAGCATCTGTAGGAATTCTAGTTCTCTAGAATCCTCTTCTATTGAGAAGAGTCCAACATATGCTTCTGCCTCTTCTTCTCCAGATTCTGAAGATGAAGAGTCTGTCCAACTCTTCTTCTTCCGAGCCACTAAAGACTTCTCCTTCTTGCCTTTGACCATCTGCTTCTTCTTGTCCTTTGATTCCTTTCTTTTGTCAGGACAGTCAGCTATGATATGTCTAGACCTGTTGCAGCAATAACACACAATCTTAGAATTAGATTGTTTACCAGGTTTAGAAGCATACCTGCCCTCCTTAGGTATTTTCTTCTTCCTGTAGTATTCATCCTTGGAATAGGATGTTGATGAAGGCCTGGTTCTCCATTTCTTTTTCTTCATGAACCTTTGAAATTGTCTTGTGAAGGCAACAAAGTCTTCATCAGATGTGTGACTATCTGATGTACTAATTTCAGGAACTCCTTCTGCTTTAGTACTCCTTCTAGGTGGAGAAGGAGATTTTATCCTACCTTTCTTGAGCCCTCAGCCTTGAAGGCTACTGACTTTTCTTTATGCTCAGTTCTGATGCCCTTCTCTTCCTCTTTCCTAGCAGAAAGCTGCATTTCATATGAAAGCAGTTTTCCAAAAAGTGTAGGTGGAGGTGTGTCAGCTAGTTTGGCCACTTCCCTGATGGCACATATCTTAGTGTCCCAATCCTTTGTTAGGGATCTAAGAAACTTGTCATTCAGTTCATAAGTACTGAAGTCTCTTCCATATGTCATCAGTTCATTCACTATTCTGAAAAACTTTTTATAGCATTCAGCTATGCTGTCAGTTTTAGTCTGTCGAAAACTCTCATACTCCTGATTCAGCATAGACTTTCTATCCTCTCTGACTTCTTCTGTGCCTTCCATATAGACAATCAGTATATCCCACATTTCTTTGGAAGTTTTACAGTGCACAAGATTCTTGAATGTTGCATCATTTATGGCACTTACAATTATATTCTGAGCTCTTTTATCTTGTGTAGTCAAGATGATTTCATCCTTAGTCATCTATGAATAACTCTTTGGAGTTTGAATGCTTGCATCAAGAACTGAAACCCTCATTGGGATGAAGGGGCCTTCCTGTACTGTGATATAAATTCTTCGATCAGATGCTTCAATAAACAGCATGACCCTTTCTTTCCAAATGCCAAAAGATTCTTTCCTGCATATGGGATATTTCATAAATCCAAATTCCTTTTGATTTTCACTTGAACCCATTCTTGTTATCTGTTATTTGCCTTGGATAAATCCTCTGACTGTTAGGTAAAATTTTGAGTAACCTCCCTCTGATACCACTTGAAAGACTTTATTTCAAGAGCCTAAACACCTAGCGGGGGGGGGGGGGGTGAATTGGTTCTTATCTTTTTTTGTCTTTTTAATTTTTAGGCAAACAGATATATAACTTCTTTTAGCACAGATCGATTTATCTACAAAAATTTAAAAACAACACAGAATGCACTAGATCTATAGTGGTTCCCAAGATATGGGTACATCCACTTTCCCCCTTCGCCTATCCAGCAGATAACTGGATTCAGCCTAACTTCCTTCCACTGGCTCGGATCTGCAGATCTTACAATCTCATAACCCAAGATGGTTCCTACACCTCATACTTAACACAAGTCCTACCTCAGATTCTTCTCTAGAATCCTACCTCAGGCCCCAGCCCTACCTCAGCCTTTATAATTTGGCTTACAACTCAGACTTTCCACAAGTCCTATCTCAGGCACATAGCCCTACCTCAGCCTTTATAACTTTAGGCTTATAATCTGAGATCTAACAGTAGATCCTAAAAAGAATTTTTGAGAAAAGAGTAACTGAAAACTTCACCAGCTAGATTTCTCTATTGATGTTGTCTTCTTGATCAGTTCTTGTATAGACTGATCATTCTGATCCAACCTAACTTAGCTTTTCAAATATTCTTGATTAGAACAAAATAAGGTGGATCTTCTCTTGATGTTGAAGTTGATCCTCAGTCAGTTTCTTCTGTAAATTCAGATTAAACTCTTAATCTTTCTTGCAGACAGCCCTTGATCTGTCAGAATTCTTCTGATTGATTCCTCTCTGTCGTTTCCGATCTGTCTCTTATATAGAGCTTGCTCAATGATTACCGGTTGATCTGGTTCATAACAAACTTTTGACAGTTCTGACAGTGGTGTCAGACCGTCTAGTTATGATACCTGTTAAGTCACCAATTACGTCACCAGGTTCTTCAATGTCTTTTCAACTCAACACACAACACTCAGCAAACTGCTTCACATGTGTCGACACATATAGGCTAAGTGTCGACACAAGTCTTCATGGTGTTGACACAATTACTCCAAGTATTGACACAGTTATACTTTTGCTTCTCGACAATGCTTTTGTTGTATGTGTCGACACAAGTCCTATGTGTCGACACAGAAGCTCCTTGTCTCGACATTTCTGTTGCAGACAGTTGGCGTTGAGTTTTTGTCAAATGGCGTTGAGTATGTGTCGACACAAGTCCTGCGTGTCGATACAATCACTTTTGAACTCGACACAGCCTTTTGAGAGTTGGTGTGTCGACACAAGTCCTGTGTGTCGACACAATTACTTTAGGTGTCGACATATCTTCTGAGTGTCAACACAGATTCAATTTTAAGTGTCGACACAAATCCTTCTTCAGATGTCGACACAATTCTGGATGTCGACACAGCTTCTTCTTTAGGTGTCTACATAGCTTTGATTGTCGACACAGCTTCTTCATAAGTGTCGGCACAGCTTCTGGGTGTCGACACAACTTCTTTATATGTGTCGACACAGCTTCTGGGTGTCGACACAAGTTCTTCTTAAGTGTCGACACAATTTTCCTGTGTGTCGACACAGCTTGCCTGAGTGTCGACACAAGTTCCCTCAGTGTCGACACAGTTTCTTCACAAGTGTCGACACTTGTACTTACAAAATTTTCCTTCAAATTCTTAAACCTGCACAATGAAACTCAAACTTCTATCAAATACAAATTGTTGCATATCATTGACTAAGTTGTGGCTTCTCCAAATCTGGTACACATTTTACAATGTACCCAACAAGCCGGTCTTCCCAAATCGCGACCAGAAGTTCCTCCACCCTTATTCACCCTCTTAAGGCCATTCCTCTTCACGAATCAACCCCCATCATCACTTTGAAGAAGGGGAGGTTGAAGATGACTAAACATTAGAACACAAGTTCTAGAAAGGCCCTTCTAGAAATCTTCCTCTCACACATCAAGAATCATTTGAGTCGATGTCTCGCATAAGAATAACTATAGATCTAGCACCAAGGGAGAGGGGAGGAAGCTCACCTCATTTTAAGTGGTTCCTCCATTTTCGGCCATGGATCTTATCATCCTTCTCGTTGACATCATTTTTCCCTTGACGGCGGTGGCGTTTCCTCAAGGGGTTGGTTGGCTCCAGTAAAATCTTCCTCCTCCAGAAGTTCCTCTTCAGATAAAAGGGTTTGTAAGAGAATGAGACGGCTATGGTTAATTTTTCTCTTTTATACAAGAAGTGACACGGGTAGGGACACGACCATGTCCTTACCCGTATCCTGCTCTGGTGAAACGACGTCAACGGTTCGAGTGTCGCTGTGACACCAACACGGGTAGGGACACGTCCGTGTCCACTACCTGTGTCACCTGACACAGCCGTGTTCATGCACGTGTTCTTACCGGTGTCCTGCCCCGGGTGACATGGCTGGCTTCTGAAGATGTGCACACGGGTAGAGACACGCCCGTGTCTCTACCCGTGTCCTGCTCGGGCCACATTTTCTCGATTACCTCTCGACACCTCTCGAGAACTCGACGCATACGGGTAGGGACATGCCCGTGTCGCCACCTGTGTCCTACTTGGGACACACTTTCTTGAGTAACACTCGAGAACTCGACACCTCTCGAGAACTCGACGCACACGGGTAGGAACACGCCCGTGTCCCCACCCGTGTCCTGCTCGGGACACAATTTCTCGAGTACCACTCGACACCTATCGAGAACTCGACACCTCTCGAGAACTCGACGCACACGGCACATGGGTAGGGACACACCCGTGTCTCTACCCGTGTCCTACACAGGCCCAACCTCTCTTTTACCCACGAGTGCGCGCCTGATTGCCTGCACTCTCTGAGCCTAAATCAGTTCTCCTGAATCAAAAGCGCAAATGAGGGGCCTAGCGTAAATCGGGACGTTACAAATCCTATAAACAAAATAAACGATTTCATCCCCGAAATCAGGTTAAGGCTACGGGGAGAGAAAAGCATATATAAACATAAAATGAAATATGCTTTTCAAGATTACCTTGATGAAATAGCTCTGGGTAGCGCTTTTGCATCAAGTCCACCGGCTCCCACGTATACTCCTCTTTCCCATGATTAGACCACAGCACTTTCACTAGCAGAACACTTTTGCGACGCAAGGTCCTCGTTTCGCTGTCTAATATCCGCACAGGCTCTAGTCGCACCGACCTATCAGTCGCAACTGCTCCGTTAGTGGTTGGAACATATTGTTCATGCCGCATCAATGCCTTTCGGAGTGACGACACATGGAATACATCATGAAGATTCTCTAGCTCTGGCGGTAACTCCAATCGATATGCCAATGGGCTAATCCTTTCCAAGATGACGTAGGGCCCAACGTACCTTTGGCTGAGCTTCTTCACACCACGTACTCGAGATACTCCATGTATCGGCCTGATCTTCAAAAATACCTTGTATCCCACTTGAAATTCCACCATCCAGTGCTTTGCATTATAATATTTCGCTTGGCGACTTTGATCCTCGAGCATGCGGTCCCGTATTAGCCTCACACCCGCATCAGTATTATCTATGTATTCAATTACCAAAGCCTTCAGATCTTCATCCTGCACCCAAGACAAGGGTGTTCTACACCTTCTTCCATAAAGGGCTTCATGGGGCGCCATCCCGATGCTAGCTTGATGGCTGTTGTTGTATGAGAATTCTACCAAGTGTAGGATCCTTTCCCACGGCTCTCCTCTATCCAACACACACAACCTCAATAAGTCTTCCAATGTCCTGATAGTCCTTTCAGATTGCCCGTCGGTCTTAGGGTGAAACGTTGTGCTGAAGGTAAGATGCGAACCCAAATATGCCTACACCGCCTTCCATTCCCTAGAGGTAAACCGACCATCTCGGTCAGAAACAATTGTCTTTGGCACGCCATGATACCATACGAATTGTTCCACAAAAAGGCGTACCAAAACATCCACGTGTGCTTCTTTCTTCATAGGTATGAAATGGGCTACCTTCGTCAAGCGATCAACAATTAAACATATCGAATCATTCCCTGAGCGGGATCGAGGCAAACCGTGGACAAAGTCCATGGAAACTTCCTCGAACTTCCACTCGGGGATGGGCAATGACTGCAACAATCCAACGGGGATCCTGCATTCTGCCTTCACTCTTTGACAGGCCTCGCAATGCGTAACAAAATACCTGACGTCTTTCTTCATCCTCGGCCAACACATGGTCTTCCGCAAGTCGGCATACATCTTAACAATCCCAGGGTGCACAGAATACTGAGAGCAGTATGCTTCTCTCAAGATATCCTCCCGAATATTACCTCCCTTGGGAATGTAAAGCCGGCCACGGAAATGAACAAGGCCATCCTTTAGAGAGTACTCGCTAGTTGTCCCACCTTTAATTGACTTTATTGCCGGGGCCAGAGCTTCATCCATTCCTAGCTCTGCCCGGATTCGGTCTCGCACATCGCAAACTATATTCATTGCGGTCAAGTACTCCATATACCCATCCGTTTGGTCCTTGTACACCAAAGTGATCTCCATCTCCTCAAGCATCCGAGCTAACTCCATACGCATCAACCGGGACTCGTAACTTGCTTCCGGTACCTTCCTACTCAAAGAATCGGCTACGAAATTTACTTTTTTGGGGTGGTAGTTCAAGGTTTATTCATAACCGCACAAAAACTCCAACCACCGCCGCTGTCTCGGATTTAATTCCTTCTGGGTATGGACGTACTTTAAGTTCTTATGATCCGAGAATATTTCGTAGTGAACGCCATATAGATAGTGCCTCCAAATCTTCAAGGCGTACACCACTTCCCCCAATTCCAAATCATGTATTGGGTAGTTGATTTCATGCTTCTTCAGTTGTCTTGAAGCATGGCAATCACATGCCCGTGCTGGATCAATACCACTCCCATTCCTTGATATGATGCGTCCGTGTAAACTTGAAATCCTTCCTTCCCGGAGGGAAGGGCTAGGATGGGTGCGGATGTAAGTCTGTCCTTTAGTTCTTGGAACGCAGCTTCACATTGGGGTGTCCACTCATACGACACACCTTTATTTGTTAGGGAAGTAAGAGGAAGAGCAATCTTTGAGAGTCCCTTTACGAACTTGCGTTAGTACCCGGAAAGTCCAAGGAAAATCCGCATGTTTGTCGCTGACTTCAAAGGCAACCACTCCTTCACGACACGCACTTTGGCCGGATCCACAGCTAGCCCACCCCCACTGATCACATGACCCAAGAAGGCAACCCTCTTAAGCCAGAATTCACACTTGCTGAACTTGGAGAATAGGGTGTGCTCTTTTAACTTCTTCAGCACTAAGGCCAGATGCCCGGCGTGTTATTCCTCCGTCTTGGAGTAGACCAAGATATCATCGATGAAAACAATGACGAAAACATCTAGATAGGTTTCGAACACCTTGTTCATTAAGCTCATGAAAGCTGATTGGGCATTAGTGAGCCCAAACGGCAATACTGTGAACTCATACAAACCGTACCTTGAGCTGAAAGCCGTTTTCTTAATTTCATCCTCTTGTATTCTTAATTGATAATACCCCGAGCGCAAATCTAGCTTGGAAAACCAATGCGCTCCCACCAGTTGATCTAACAACTCATCGATCCGAGGTAACAGATAGGTGTTTCGTACCGTCAGTCGATTGAGCTCTCGATAGTCTATGCATAATCGCAAGGGTTCCATCCTTCTTCTTAACGAATAGAACAGGGGCTCCCCAAGGTGATGAGCTGGGGCGAACAAATCCTGATTCTACCAACTCTTGCAATTGAATCCTAAACTCCGCGAGTTCCTTTGGGGCCATCCGATAAGGAGTCCTGGAGACAGGCTTGGCACCCGGTACTAACTTGATTTGAAAATCTACTTCTCTGTGTGGGGGTAATCCTGGCAATTTCTCCGGAAACACTTCAGGGAAATCGTGCACCACACGCACATCCTTGATATCCAACGCCAAATCCTTCAGCTCGAAATAGATCATGAAAACTTCATCCCCCTTCATGTGTGCAGTTAAAGCCTAGACTGAAGATAATATCATACGAGGCGCGAAGTTAATACCTTGAAAGATGACCTCCGAGTCTCCATATCTCAACGAGATCCTTTTCTGCACGCAGTCAATCTTTGCATAGTGCTGATCTAGCCATACCATCCCCAAAATGAGGCCGAACTCTGGCATTCCCAAGATTGTGGCAGGGGTGTCGAAGAGCTTTCCTTCAAGGAGAACCTCAAACTCACACTTCGCGGTTGCCATCATCTCTGATCCGTCTGGAAGGCACACCCTTCGAGCAATACTAGTGAAGTACTACACTCCATCTATATCTTTGATGAATTGTTCAGACACAAAAGAGTGCGAGGCACCGGTGTTGAATAACGTATAGGTCGGTTTCCCGCCGACCATTACGGTGCCTAAGTATCAATAATAATTCTCAAGCTAGGTGTCTAATGCATTTTAAGCAACTTGAGGATATTAATGAAAATAAAATGACTAACTGTAATCATACCTGCAATCAATTTGAGGGTTCCGCTCTTGAGTCATGTCCAACGCATACATCTGATCCCGAGCGGGCCCGGGGTTTCCTCTTCGTGCTCCTCGTCCTCGACCACGCATGTGCCACCGCCATCGAGGAGCTGTCGGAGGGAAAGCGAGAGGCGCATTTCCAAATAGTTGCAGGCAGTAGCGTCGAATGTGGCCCGGTTGGTTGCATTTGAAGCACACTCGCTCCTGCCGCCCACCGGGTTGTGGAAATTGATGAGGTGGAGGCAATGCTGACGGTTGCGGAACCGGGCGCTCCATCCTAAAATTCTGGGGGAAACGTCCGCCAGCTCTTTGATATCCTCTTCCTCCTCAATTATCAAATCTCCTTATATTGCTGGGGCCGGCTTCCATCACACCTTCAGCTGGCCTCTTATTAATTTCCAAATCGTTCGCTTCCAACCTCTTCGCCATGTCAATAATATCGGCTAGACTAGAGTCTGCTATAAACAAAAGGGCTATCCTCAGGGGGTCTCGCAAGCCTTTGTAGAATCATTTTGCGCATCCTCTATCATCCAACTCATAAGAGTAAGCAAATCTAGACAAGTGCTGAAACTCCCGTTGGTATTCTGTCACCGACTTTGACCCTTGCTTCAGTTGCAAAAATCTCTCTTCAAGATTATCCCGAGCTTCCGAGGGGATGAAATGATCTAAAAAGGCTTCAGAGAATTCTCTTCAACTTATATCTGTATGCATCCATCCTTGAAAAGTGGAGCCCATGAGGGACTTCCACCACCTTTTGGCGTGCAGCTCTAAGAGTGTCACTACAAGGGTCACCGCCATGTTGTTTGGGAACCTTATTCCGTCTAACAGTTCCTGTACAGTGTCGAGCCATTCGTTCATACACACTGACGAATCCGTCCCAAGGTTAGCAGGAGGGGAGAGAGCTCGGAAAGTGCTTAACCAAGTGGATCCTGGACCATGCTGTTGTACAGGGGCTTGCTGAGATTGGGACCTGAAGGCGTTCAGGAAAGCTGTGAGCGTCTTCCCCAGCTCAGATTGTTGGAATTGTGTAGGTACGGATGGGGAGGGGGTGCCCCTCACCAGCTCGACATGTACTGGGATCTACACGTAAGGTACACACTTAAGGTTAGGTCGGCTAATCTAAGGTCAAAGATGGACAAACTTAGTGTGAATTATATATGGGTACACCACTGCTTCCGCTAAGTAAGTTTGTCCAAAAACTGACTAATCGAACGGCGGTGGAACCATTGTTAAATTACTTCTTCAGTTCAGGACCGTAGCAAGCTGATACCATTTGTATGACCCCCCCCCCTACCGGAACACAACACATGGCACAAGAGGGGTCTTATACGCAGAACAGCCGCCTTGCTATAGCACAGACACTCGGGCTAGCCTGTACCACAAGAGACCTATCCTGCCGGCTATAACCAATATCATACATTGCCAACCCAACCAAATATAACATAGAAGTCAAATCCACACCAAGCAGATAGTCCATAATATAATAATAGTAGAGAAGCTTCAATAAGATTCTAATATCAGAGTACGTAAATAGTTTTCCCAAAAAGGGTACAACAAAAACCTTTCACACTCACATCTATAACTGACGGTAGCGATGGTACCGTCCCCTCGGGCCCTGTCATCCTGGCCTGGCTATCCGGATGCATAACCTGCTGCTCCACCTACGGGGTTTCCTCCTAAAAAGGGAGATGCAGCAACCGTTTGTCATAAAGACAAAGTAGCTTCATATCCGCTCCCCCGACGACTCCTCGGCACCGGGCGGATAAAGGAATAGGGTACAATATAAATGAAACATAGGTACAAGCAGGTTGTATATCTCAATGTAAATAAAGCAGTGTAATAAATGAGAAACAACCTATTCTAGCAATTCTATCATCTACAGCAGCATGAGAGTATAGTATTATAACAGAATGTAACTCAACATATATGAATGCCCATACAAACATATAAGTTGAGGATCGTTCAGCAGTAAGTAACTCATCGTATAGGAGTGCCCATTCAAACTTATATGATGAGGATCTTGTGTATGCAATGGAGTGTAATGACATGTATGCAATGCAATGACTCACCCATGAACACGCACATGCACTCGCTATGTCGACACAGACTTGAAGTTACCACTTTTCGAGCAGGTAGCTAACCTCTCAGGCATCAACCGTCGTGGCCGGATGGTGACAGTGGAGCGGGCATCTCCACAACTAGGATAGTCTCCTCACTACCTAGCCTAGGTCTTCATACGCCTCAATGCTAAGAACAAAACAAAGGAGCTCACTTGCGTACTATGGCTCAACGGGTGTCTCGGGTAGATGTGCACCGAGATCCTAGCCCCGAACTAGCCTAAGGTGTGTTACGGAAGGAGCCTCAGAAAGGAACACGAGGACCAAGCCCAACCATTCACTTGGCATGGAAGGAGCCTCGGGACGTGAACTCCAAGGACCAAGCCCAATCGCCCAAGGTCTTGCTGTCAACTCCCATCGGTGTGATGATTGGCGAGCCCGTAGACCTGCCACACTATGCTTAACCCGGGATTACGACACCGCGTGTCGACTCACACCGCGAGACACATAACCACATTATGGTACGAAAGTATCCACGGAAACGAGCACGAGGACCAAGCCCAACCGACCATTAGGCACGGAAGGCACCTCGGGACATGAGCACTGAGGACCAAGCTCAACCGTCCATTCATGACTCTTCTCACGGCACCAACAACATTTAGTTTACCAACCCAATCACACGTGAGCACTTGAGTTACTCATCCGATTATCACAACACATGTTCATATCAATCAACACCGACCGAATACACAAGTTCTAGTATTCTCGTGATTAGACCACTAATTATCATTTGCTCACTATCCCCCACAAAGTCACTTCATTCGATCACAGACCATTTCACCATTAGTTTACATGGGGCCAATCATATTGTTTCATCATGCATTGAATTATCACAACCCTACATACTATGATTTGCCTACAACTTAACATCAGATTGTTACAAAACCTCTTCCGAGATCAAATTCAATTATAAAACTAATCCATGAATTTCAGGTGCAGAACACCTGCTGGACAACAACTTCAACCGAAGATTCCTGTGGCTATAGGAATCCGGTGAGTTCGTGTAACCCCTATATGGAAATTTCTTTACATGGGCTACAACTTTCATGTTCAGTCTGCAACCCAAATCAGACTGTATCCCACATGAAATTTGCTCCAAAGCCGGCTGCGTACAAAATACAATTTCTGCGCGCTTAGTCTACAACATCTACTTCGATCAGACATTCATGTGGCTACAGACTTCACCTGAAGGCATGTAACCACTCGTTGGAAAGGTGATTTCACGGGCTACAGCTTTTGTGTTTAGTCGAAAGCCCATATCTGACCTTTTCTTGCCTGAAAATAGCCAAGAAGGTCGCAGCGTGCAGAACACAGATTTTTGCACGCATCTTGAAGCGGAATGAATGACATCGGTTAATCTTCCTCATCAAGCTGGTCTTCCCAAATCGCAACCAGAAGTTCCTCCACCCTTATTCACCCTCTTAAGGCCATTCCTCTTCACGAATCCACCCCCATCATCACTTTGAAGAAGGGGAGGTTGAAGATGACTAAACATTAAAACACAAGTTCTAGAAAGGCCCTCATAGAAATCTTCTTCTCACACATCAAGACTCATTTGAGTCGATGTCTCTTCTAAGAATAACTTTAGATCTAGCACCAAGGGAGAGGGGAGGAATCTCACCTCATTTCCAGTGGTTCCGCCATTTCCAGCCATGGATCTTGGCATCCTTCTCGTTGGCATCCTTTTTCCCTTAACGGCGGTGGAGTTTCCTCAAGGGGTTGGTTGGCTCCAGCAAAATTTACCTCCTCCAAAAGTTCCTCTTCAGAAAAAAGAGTTTCTAAGAGAATGAGACGGCTAGGGTTCATTTTTCTCTTTTATACAAGAAGTGACACGGGTTGGGACATGGCCGTGTCCTTACCCGTGTCCTGCTCTGGCGAAATGGCTTTAATGGTTCGAGTGTCACTTTGACACCAACACGGATAGGGACATGCCCGTGTCCACTACCCGTGTCACATAACAAGACCGTGTTCATGCACGTGTTCTTACCCGTGTCCTTCCCCGGGTGACACGGTCGGATTCTGAAGATGTGTACACAGGTAGAGACACGCCTGTGTCTCTAGCCGTGTCCTGCTCGGGCCACATTTTCTCGATTACCTCTCGACACCTCTCGAGAACTCGACACCTCTCGAGAACTCGACGCACACGGGTAGGGACATGCCCATATCTCCACCCGTGTCCTGCTCGGGACACACTTTCTCGAGTACCACTCGACACCTCTCGAGAACTCGACGTACACGGGTAGGGACACGCCCGTGTCCCCACTCGTGTCCTGCTCAGGACACACTTTCTCGAGTACCACTCGACACCTCTCGAGAACTCGACGCACACGGTACATGGGTAGGGATACGCTCGTGTCTCTACCCGTGTCCTACACAGGCCCAACCTCACTTTTCCCCAAAAGTGCGCGCCTGATCGCCTGCACTCTCTGAGCCTAAATAAGTTCTCCTGACTCAAAAGCGCGCACAAGGCGCCTAGCGCAAATCGGGATGTTACAATTACAACGTTACTCACGCACCCCGGATACTTACTTACGGATATGAATCCCGCCTTGAGCATCTTCTCCACCTCTTCCCTGATGGGCCCGACCATCTTGGAATTGATGGCTCTCTTCTTCTGTTGTATTGGATGAGCCTTGGGGTCAAGATTGAGACGATGACATGCCACGTCCGCATCAACCCATGGCATGTCAGCTGCGATCCAAGCGAAGATGTCGATGTTCCTCTGCACACACTTCCTGATCTCCTCCAGGTCCCCGGATCTGAGCTCCCCACTGATTTTTATCTTCTCTTTCCTCCCTTCCTTGGTGAGAATTTCCATCTCCAGCACCTCGACCACCGCCTTCAGCCTTGAGGGATCCTCCTCTCCATCATGTTCCCTCAGCATCTCCTCCTGGTCCCAGGCCTCCCATTCTACGGACTCGCGCTCCGCGACGGCCACATCCACCTCCATCAGAAACCTCTCCACCTCTTCACTAGTTGGGACCCCTCCTAACAACGTACCTCCTCGCTCTTCCGGCCAAGCTTCCATCCTGGATAGCTCCCCTACTTCCCTTACCTTTCTTTTCCCTTTCCTTCCCCCTTCCTTTCCTCCTGTCCCTTCTATCTCCATCTCCCCCTCCTTATCTCATGCCATTTTTGGCTCTACCACAATGCCTCTCTCCACTCCTATTTCTTCCTTCTGCTCCTATACCTCCATCTCTTCCTCCTTCTCTCCTGCCTTTTCCGGCTCCACCACAATACCTCCCTCCACTCCTACTTCTTCCTTCTGCTCCCCTACCTTTTCTCCGACCTCCTGCTCCCATTGCTCCATCCTTTTCTTGAGTTTCTCGACATCACCTTGCCAAGAAATGGTATTCACCGCCATCACGTAGCACTCTCTAGCTTCTTTTGGATCTCCTCGTACTCTGATTTGGGTTCCTCCGGCGTTGAGCTTCAGGAATTGGTGGAAATACGATGGAATGCACTTAAAGGCACTGATCAAAGGGCGCCTAAAATGGCGTTATAACTGCTGGGAGCATCCATTATCACGAAGCTGCAATTCCTAGATAGCCCCCCCAAGAGTTACCTGAAGTCCAACTCCCCCCTCGACTTCCTTCCTTTCTCCCAAAAATCCAAACAATGGCCCATCTGCTTCCAACACCCTTCGGGCCTCCACCCTCATCTCATTGAATGCCTTCTTGAAGATTACATTCACCGAACTCCGATTATCGACCAGGATTCGTGACAACATAAAATTTTTGACGCCGGTCCGGATCACCAGCGCAACGCAAAATGGGTCCTCGTGGTCTGGCAAGTCCTTCCTAGAAAAGGTGATTTTCTCGTCCGGGGGAGTGGCTTGTAACGTCGAGGAAATGCTCCGACAATACATGGTATAAATCCTCGCCTTTTGGGTAGCCTCAATCCCTACTCCCCCGTGGATCACTCTGATCCCTCCTTGGTCTCCCAAATTAGCTCGATCTACGCATCGGTCCTCCTCCCTGGTCCCAGCCATCTCCACTATCTACACTGGTAGCAACTGCTCCCTTGCTCCTCTAACCCTCTTCATCTCCAGATACTATGGGCAGGTAGCCGTCGCGTGACCTTCCTCCTCGTGGAAGTCACAATATGGCAAGGCTACCTCCTCCTCCCGTCTCCCCTCGTGATGATTCCTCCACCTTCCAGCTCCAGCTTCTACTCTCCCCCATTCTCTTTCTCTTCCTCTCCCTCGGCCAATGGCCATAGCTTGCTGAGGCGGGGGTAGGGGTGGTCTAGGACCGTATCCTCACCCCTGCTAGTTGAATCATCCTGGTCCTGCTTGATAGTTCCTTCCACCTTGGGGAAAACTTCTTCCATGCCCTTGAACAGGGCCTTCTGGATGTCTCCAACCCAGCTCCTAGTATGCCAGAGCCCTCTGGTCCTCCCTCCTCCTTCCTTCTTTCTTCCTTGCTCCTCCTTGTTCTCTTGACTCCGCCTCCATCAGCCTTGCAAATTTTCTTGCAAACAACGGGTTCGCTGCCTCCATCACTATCTCCTTCGCAACTTTCTCCATCAATCCCTAAAATAACAACAGCGCCTTCCAGGTTAAACTCATCTTAAAGATGCCCTCCCTTAGTCTAACGGTGAAGACCATCTGGAGAGCAAATCTTGGTACCTCCTGAATGTCCCAGATTTCTTCCTGGAAGCGGTCCACGTACTTGGCCAAGGACTCATCTGCCTTCTGCCAGATCAGAAAAATCGATTCTGGGTTCCTTTTCCTTTTCTTCGAGGTCGAGAAGAGCAACAAGAAGCTCCTACTCAGGTCTTCAAAGCCATATATCGATCACGCCGGGAGTTGATGGAACCAGTCCCTAGCTTTGTCTTTCAGAGTGATGGAAAAGAGGAGGAACATGAACGTGTCCGTCATGGTCCGGATGGAAACCGCATCTTCAAACCATTGCAAGTGCTGGAGGGGATCATCTTTCCCAATATAGTAAGTCATCTCGGGCTCCCTGAATCCCTCCGAGACTGGAGCCAAAAGGATCAACTCACAGAAAGGTGATCCTCTCGCCATGGTTCTCGCCGCCCCCACCCGCGCGATGACACCTCCTGGCGAGAAGACACTCGCAACGCTAGGGAACAACTCCCTAACTGCTAGGTCTCCTCCCCCGGCCGCTATGCACCTTCTCCTTGCCGGGTCACCCCCCTTGGCGCGTCCTCTCCAACCCTTGCCGAGATGAGATCCTCCTGGTGTGAGAGAGCAGACGCCTGAGGCAAAGGGGTCGTATAGTCACCTCATCGCGAGATCTCCTGTAGCATTTCCATGATGCCCACAATGGACATCATGAATTCCACCCTTTCGACAAATCCTTCAAGGTTTTAAGACCCGCTCTCGTTCCCTTCGCCAAGTTCTCCTGCCATGAAGTGGTTCGAGATTCTTCTGTATAGGCTGCGATCCACACTCTCCGCACCAAAAATGTTGAAGCCAAAAACCCGACTTCACCTAGAGTTCGGATCTCGAGTTGCAGCTCACACCTACTCTTCCTGAATCCCTCCTTGACGAGAATCTCGAAGACTAGAAATTGACTGTGGGCTTCATCTCGGAGGTCCCATCTCTTACACGGAAGAACTAGAAATTCTTCCCACCCTTGCCAGTGCTGAGCTAGGTGCCTTAGTGGAAGAAGAAAAAAGGGGTCAACAACCTTCTTCAAGAAACCTTATCGGTCTATTTATTGGCCTCTGAGTTTAACCTGACAATAACCAAACTGAAAAGTCCTGAAATTACCAAAATAATATGGGTTAGGTCTGCCAACAGCAAAACTCCGCAATTTTGAAGGGTTATATGAAGACCAACAAGGGCAAAAGAGTAAAATTACCTAGGTTTAAAATGGTAAAATCCGCCTTCCAACTAGACAGGCATTCGACCAATCGTCGAATCAGCGCTAGACCCCTCTCTCCTCTCTCGCCTTGCAAGTGCCCCGTTCCAGGGCTCCCTCTCGCCTTGCGAGTGGGCTCTTGCCTTGCGAGTGGGCTATCGCCTTGCGAGTGCCCTGCTCATGGCTCCCTCTGGCCTTGCGAGTGGGCTCTCTCCTACTCCTCTCTTTTCCTTGAGCCTTCTCATCCCGCGGGCCTGAGGTTATACATCAATCTATCAAGAAACATAGTAAGGTGGAGTTAATTTTGATGAGGACTTGAGATTAAAGTCCTTAGGTCGGTGCTTATGAAGGGGGGTTTTGATTATTTGCGGAAAAATAAAGTAAAACACTAATAAACTACTCATATGCAATGCCACTATACAATGCTTCGCCAAGCATATGGAAAAATACAGGGGCCGCTATGCACCGAATCGCTAGGCGGATGGACAAGTAGGCTTGGGGATGAGGTTGTGAGAAGGAGTAAAAGAAAGTAAAATACTAATAAACTACATGGGCCGTTATGCACCATATCGCTAGGCGGATGGACGAGTAGGCTTGCGGATGAGGTGGTGAGAACGGCGGAATGAGGGTCGTGAGCATCTGTTCGCTACACACGCCACTAGCAATTGCTAGTGCGGGACTATGTGGTGGAGGATGGATAATGGCGCACCTCAAGAAAATAATGAGAATATAAAATCACATAGACATGATTGTACACAAACGTTTATCAAATCAAGAACACTTCATCAAATACAAAGAGATCAAACTACACTATCAACAATAAGAGAAGAAGAGAGTACGAAATCAACCGGATCTGAAGTCTTGCTGAGGATTCACGGAAGGAATCACCGAGTTTTAAATCCGCATCCTAGCTCGGTCCTCAACTACGTCCGGGGTATAGGAGGCTGTCATTAACTACCAATGGACCCGTCTTCTTCGTGTCACGATCTGGTGGAGGATGACACAAAATCCTCAAAGCTTGATGGTGAAAGCTAGGTCAAACCCTTCTTGAAGCCCAAGGATGCAGGAGGAGGCCGAGAGCAAGCTCCGGCTTGAATTTGGCGTTGAAAGCTTTCCCGGAACCCCTCCCTACGGTGGAGGATGAAGGAGATTAGTGGAACCCTCCTCGGAGATGAAAATAACGGAGGAAAAAGTCCACTCACCGGAATTAGGGCGGAACCTGCGAATTTATAGATTACATAAATAACAATGCACATGATTAGTGGCACGCGACAAGTGGTTGTGCGCACTGTATCCAGTGATCGTGCGTATTGGCATGGCAGAACTCAAAGAAAAACTGGGGTAACATGCACGAGCAGTGGTACACAACCGGTGGTTGTGCGTACTATGTCCAATGGTCGTGCGATTTCCCTAGACAGAACTCTAGAAAAAAAAGGAATAAACACGCACGAGCAGTGGTGCACAACCGATGGTCGTGCGTACTATGTCCAATGCTCGCGCGAATTCCTCAGATAGAACTTGGAAAAAAGGAGAATAGTGCGCATGATCAGTGGCTCACGACTAGGGGTCGTACACTATAGATGCAATGATCGTGCGCAGTGTTACTGTACTATTTGGGGTTCGACGAATAGGCCGCGAATGACCAGCGGTCGTGTGCCAAGGATTCCACTGACCGTGCTCGTGTAAAAATGCATGATCAGTGTCCCTTTGATAGAAAACATTCGCAAACAATCTCAGGACACGCACACAACCTTTGTACCTATAGAGAAAATAGACGAGCCACCAAAACGGGCATACCACATTCTCCATACACATAAAAACAACAAGTAGGGCAAAAGAGTAATAACTATCAAATTACACAGAAAATGGGCCAAAAGTGCACCTTAACATGGAACGGGCATAATAACAAATATGAACAATTATAGCTCTAAAGTGTAGTGCATCAATGAGAAAACAAGCTCAGATGAGTCCAAAAATAAGTATATAAATAGGACTCATCTAAAGTCCTAGTCGCACACCAAAGTCGGAGAAAAATCTCCTACAAATGTAAAAGAAAATTACACAAAAGTTTTACAAATACACTTGACAAGATTTAAAGTCATTTATCCGTCGTTCTTTATTTAGGTCGAACTTGAATAACTTGGAGAACATGGTAGAATCAAAAACCTTTAAGGCTTTGAATCTTGAATCTCGAAAAAGACTAGATCTGAAGGAGTAGAGATCTTTAGAATGCAAAGATTCAGTCCAATCGGAAGAAGGTCAAATCAAGCACTGCTTGCATCGACGAAAGTCGCGAGTCTTACAGGAGCCGATGGTTTCACTTATTGGATCGTGAGGTGCCCTTAGAGGGGGGTTGGGGGGGGGTGAATAAGGGTTAATTAATTTTTCTTAATCAAATAGGTTTTACTTAATGACAAACAAAAGATCACAAGACTAATTTTTCATAAACCAACATGAACACTTGAATTCTTATAGAAACAGAAACAAAGCCAAATATGAATACAATATATCTCTATAGAGCTAGAGATAAGGCTTATGAAAAAATACAATTTACTTTTGTTTTCGCCGGTCCTTCTACCAAGAACCGGTAGGCTAAAGCATATCTCTCCCTAGATCTTTCTACTAGCCTCTCCTAGATCTAACCCCAATCTAGACGTTGCACACAAGGCATCAATTTCTCCCTAAGATGCACAAGGACTTGGATGCCACGCACAAGGAGGCGATTTCCTCCTAAGCCACGCAAGGACCTAGACGTCACACACAAGGCGGCGATTTCTCCTAAGGATTACAATGAAAATAATGATAAATATAATCTTTAGAATTGAAAACTCCCTCTTAACAGTGCGTTGAAGATGCTGACGAATCCTTGCGAGGAATGATTTGAGGGTCGCGTACGTATTGTCAATATTTTGCTCCTTAACCTTCTTGAAAGTATGGAGGTAATTCTTGATGCTGGAGCTCTCTGGATGAAATGAACAGCAAGGTGTACTCCAGGTAATTCCAATTATTGATGTTGGAGCTCTCTCGAAGCATTCCTCGACTCGATTAATAACATAACATGCAGTACTAATTGCTTCGGCCCAAAATGACTTAGGTAATTTGTATTCTGATAACATAGTACGAGCTAGTTCTTGCAAAGTTCTATTTTTCCTCTCTACCACACCATTTTGTTGTGGTGTGCGAGGAGTGGAAAATTCATGTTTAATACCTAACTCATTGTAAAAGGATACAAATTTTTCATTATCAAACTCTCCTCCATGATCTGAACGAATGGATTTTATTTTCAAATCAAGTTCATTTTGAACACGTATACATAAATTGGAAAACTCTAAAAATGCATCAGATTTAGACACTAAAAAGATTGTCCAACATAAACGAGAGAAATAATCAATTAAGACAAAAGTGTACTTTCTACCCCCTAGGCTTTGTGTAGTAATTGGACCAAACAAATCCATATGAATCAACTGTAAAGGCCTAGTAGTGAAAACACCCTTTTTGCTCTTAAATGAAGATTTTGAAAATTTCCCTTTTTGACATGGTGAACATAAAGAAGATAGATTTCCATGTAAAATAGGTAAGCCTTTTACTAGTTTATTTTGAGACAATGTTACAATTAGCTTGGAACAAGAATGTCCAAGTCGTCTATGCCACAAATCTAATTCATCATTTTTAGACAAAAAGCATTTTAAAGAAGAGTGTGATAAGTCGTTAAATATAATCATGTAAACATTTTGAAATCTAGGAGCAGTAAGAACAATATCATTTGTCTTAGTATCAATAATCTTGCATAGGTTTGAAGATGAATCAAAAAAGACATTTAAACCTACATCACATAATTGACTTATAGAAATAAAATTATGCTTCAAACCTTTAACAAACAACACATTTGAAATAGTAAACGATTTGTTACCTACTATTCCACTGCCGATGATCTTTCCTTTTCCGTTATTACTTAACGTAACTACGCCTCCTTTCTTCATCTCTAGGCTAAGGAACTCTAATTTATTACCTGTCATGTGTTTGGTGCACCCTGAGTCCAAGTACCACTTGTCTTCTTTGTCCTTAGCCTGCCAACACACCTAGGAAGATAATGAGAGTAAAGATCTGGTTACCCAAGTGGTTCCTCCCTTAGTGTAGGTTGAAAGCTTAGGTACCCAGATTTGCTTAACATAACAATATCCCATTTTCTTACAAGTGTGTGTTGTGTGACCAAACTTATTACATTTGGCACACATGATGAAAGAAGTAGACGGGTTTATAAAAATCATTTTTGAGTTTTTGTATGGAGCAGCAGTGTTGGTAGACTTATTATTTTTACAACGATAAAGTGTGTTTTTGAAATTCTTCTTATCGCCGGCAATAACGAATGTCGTCGGGCGATAGTGATCTGGTGAGTATCCAAGTCCGAATTTTGCAGAACCATAGCAATGGCTTGCTAAAATCATATTCAGGGATTTTTGGAACATTCCAAATTTTTTTGTGGCCATTTAAAAATTTCGGACTCGTCCTCTCAATGCAGTGTTTTCAGCAATAATTGTGCCATATCGGTTTGCAAAGGACTTTTTACTATCATCTACTTGAGATTGAGAAAGCATTAAGGACCACTCTAAGGCTTCTTTCTCTCTTGTAAGAGATTCTACTCGAGAATTATACTTAGAGAGATCTTTCTCGAGTTCTAGTATCCTTGTCAATGAGGGACATTCCTCTTGACACATTGCTTTCTCCTTCCCAAGTTTTTTCACTTCATATTTTAATATTTTATTTTCTTTTACAACATTTTTATTCTCAGTTTTATGTAATTGAATTTCATCCAGCTTTTTATCTAAGTATTTGCAGGTTCTTAAAAATTCAAAATATAAAATATCATAAGTTTCAGAATTTATCTCTGTGTTGCTCTTGACACTACTATCTTCACCATTCGTTGAAACACTCTTTCCCATCAGGCACATGCTGGCCTCCTCTTCAGTTTCTGACCTTGAACTGCTTGACTCCTTAGAAGTTGCGTCATCCCATGTTTCTATGCTTCGACCTTTCTTAAAATTAACTCCTTATGAACTATATTTCCAAAAGAAACCCAATGTGTCTTATTTTAAGGTTTTCGGGTGCAAATGTTTTATTTTGAACACTAAGGGTAATTTAGGCAATTTTGATGAAAAATGTGATGAAGGTATTTATGTTGGCTATTCTTCAACAAGTAAAGCTTATAGGATTTATAATAAAAGGACAAACATGGTTGAAGAATCTATTCATGTTAAATTTGATGAGTTTTTCCCTTATGTAGAAACTAATCATACAGGTCAAAATGAAGAGCCATTCCCTCTACAAAAGTCGGATGATGATGAAATTCTTGGAGACAAAGAAGAAGAAAAAGAAAATGAACAAGAAGAAGAAATGCAAGAATATGTGCCTCCAACTGAGCTAAAATTCTCAAACGATCATCCACACAATTTTGTAATTGGAGAACCAACAAGTGGGGTAAGAACTCGTTCATCATTACATGATTTATTTGCAAATATGTGTTTTATTTCTGATATAAAACCTAAAAATGTTGAAACCGCTTTAAGTGATAATTCTTGGTTTTTAGCTATGACTGATAAGCTTAATCAATTCGAACGTAATAAGGTTTGGAAGTTAGTAGAAAGACCACCTAATCATCCTGTTGTAGGTGTTAAGTGGATATTCAAAAAGAAAATGGATTGTGAATCTAGGGTCACAAGGAACAAATCTAGACATTTAGCAAAGGGGTATTCACAAATTGAAGGAATAGAATTTGATGAAACTTTTGCACCCGTAGCACGTTTAGAAGCCGTTAGAATATTTCTTGCATTTGCTATCCATAAACGGTTTAGACTATTTCAAATGGATGTTAAAACTGCTTTTCTAAACAAGTATATTAAAGAAGAGGTTTATGTAGAATAACCTCCTGGCTTTGTTGATGTTAAATATCCTGATCATGTTATTAAATTAGAAAAAGCCCTTTATGGTTTAAAGCAAGCACCCTGAGCATGATATGATCGATTAATAGTCTATTTATTAAAAAATTGTTACAAAATTGGCGGTGCTGATTGTACTTTGTTTATTAAACATGTTCATGATGATCTTGTAGTTTTACAAGTATACGTTGATGATATTATTTTTGGATCCAGTAATGAGAACCTATGTAATGGTGTAGTTGAAATTAAGTAAAAATGAGTTTGATATGAGCATGATAGGCGAACTCACATATTTTCTTGGATTTCAAATTTCTCAAAAACATGATGGTATTTTTATCAATCAATCAAAATATATTCATGATGTTTTAAAAAGATTTGGATTTGAAAATCTAAAACAAGAAAATACCCCCATGATTGTCTCATTGAAATTCGGAAAAAAAGAAAGTGGTATTTCTATAGATCAAACATTGTATAGGGGAATGATATGATCATTATTATATTTGACCGCATCTAGACCTTATATTATGTTTGTTGTATGTTTATGTGCTAGATTTCAGGCTAATCCCAAAGAGTCTCATTTTAAAGCTGTTAAACGAATTTTTAGATATCTTATCGGTACATCTAATTTAGGCTTGTGGTATCCACACAATGATACCTTTATACTATATGGTTTTTTTTATTAAGATTATGCTGGTTGTTCGTTAGACCGTAAGAGCATGAGTGGTACTTGTCATATTCTTGGCCCTTCACTAATTTTGTTGTCAAGTAGGAAACAGAATTCTGTTGCCCTATCCACCACTGATGCTGAATACATTGCACTAGGTAGTTGTTGTGCACAAGCTCTTTGGATGAAACAAACTTTAGAGGATTTTGGAGTTTATCATGAATCAATTGAATTAAAATGTGATAACAAAAGTGCAATTGACTTAACATATAATCTTGCTCATCATTCTAGATCTAAACACATAGATGTTCATCATCACTTTATAAGAGACAACATTAAACAAGAAACAATTAAGGTTAATTTTGTAAGCATCGATGCACAGCTAGCTGATATATTCACAAAACCACTTCTAGACTCCCGTTTCTCTCATCTTAAACTAGAACTAGGAATAATGGATTTATCAAGTTAATGCTTTGCATTAATACACAAATTAAAAAAAAACAAATCTTAATTACCAACAAAAAAATAATATTAATGAAAGCCGTTAATTTCACGAGTCATAAACTGAATTACAATAATAATACCATCACATATGAATTTATAAAATATTACATCACATAATACTAAACAGAAATATGAAAAAACATAACAAAACACTGTCGCCGGCGATAGTGACTGTCCCCAAGAGATATTTGTAATGGTCCAGATTCATCAAAACTCTTCAGAAATCCCTACTATCCACTGCACCTGATTCATCCTGGCCTTCAGCTGCGCTTTGTCCACTGCTTCGTGAACGACGAGGTCGACGAGTAGATTGTCGAGGAGGCTCTGCAACTGGATTCTCCCATTCAGCCACCTCCGCTGGAGTCGGCTTCAATTAAAGGCTCTTGGTCAAGAACTTAAAGAACTTTTGAATACTAGAAAAACATTTCTGAACATCTCTCTTATGATCCTCAAACGACTCTCGCAAATCATTTACACTTTCACGTAATGAACCAGCCCTTGACTTACGTGGGTTTAGGATATCAGTCACTGGTTCACTGCTCCGTATAGAACCCCCTCTTGCTAGTCGGCCAAAGGTCGTTGAACCACATGTAAAGTAGATACCAGGCACACAGTCATGCAAATAGAAACCTGAATCTATCCAAGAATATTTCTAAAGCAAGATACATTGAATGACCGCCCCATAGGAAGTGTATTCAAATTTTTCCACATAGGGCTTTTTAGCCTAAATGTGTACCGGATAATCGATAGGATGAAGTCCGTCATATTAAAGGGTTCTCGCTCCAATATCATATATGTCACATAGCTCAATTGAGCTGTGATCATCCTCGTGTCACCCGATTTGAGCAACAACGTATTTCTCAAAATCTCTTGCACTAAACGTGCATCTGGAGTAAGCGTATCCGTAGAGTGGTTTAAAGTTTTCATGCAGTTTTCGTGTAACACCATATTTAGTAATGTCCAGTCTCTATCCTTCCTATATTTCTCCACCACATCCAACATATTCTCATGTGCAATCAAGATGAACTCCTCCCTATGGTCATGGTGTGTTATTTCTACTACTTTTCCATGAATCAAAGATCGTACACCACCATTCAAATACGTATGATTAGGGTCCATCAACTTATTATAAAAATCCCTAATCAAATCTGACGAAAACGAATCAGGGAGTATGATTGACATTATACCTATCATAGCTAACAGGTCATGGATGTGTGCATGCTGGATAGGATCAAATTCAATAACTTTGCCCAATCCTATAATTACGTTCTCAATTCCCGGATACGTGTGATACGGCGAATATGGGTCACTTCCTATACTCCTTCGTGCTTTAGAACTGGATTCCATTTCTGCAAACGAGAAAAAAAAGTAGCCACTATCGCCGAACAACACTCACTGTCGTCGGCGACAGTATAAATTCAAAATCTCGAACTTTGACTGTGGTGTTTTGTATTCCAGTCAAGATTAAGGTGTTCTACACTATACAACCACACCACTCTTCTATATTCTTCGATCTATGCCCTTATCTCTCACAAATGTCATCTTTTCTCACACATTCACATAAAAATCCAAAACCAAAGCATAGACCCAACTAAAATTTGCAAATTTTTCCATTATTTCTACCATTTCCTCTACCAAAGGTTTAGATCACAAAAAATTTTCATAAAGGAAAGACAAATTTCATGAAAAATACCTTGATTGTGGATTTTCGGTAGCAAGGGTGTGTTTTCCGCCGCAGGTGTTCAGGAAGAAGTGATCCCGCGATAGCCTTGACCCTAAAAAGCCGTGTTTTATAATTCCCCACTATCGCCGACCGGCGATATCCGCTGTCGCCCGCGATAACAATTTTTTATTTGGCAACTTTCTCTTCATTTTTGCGTTTTAAGCAAGATTCATTGTATATTCCATACTTAAGAGTTACTTATCTCATTGTTACAACGTTCAACAAAATCCTAATATTTTATACTACTCTTCTAGTGGCCTCTATATGTAATTATCTTTCGCATGCCTCTAAGTATGAGAAATATTTTAGTTCTGGTAATGATATCTCACTAACATTTGTGACAACCTACATTTGATTTCCCCTTCATGCATATGTGAATTGAGAATGTTCTACCATAACCACTAAAATTTAGTTCTAACGATCTCACTTACTCCTTGTTTTCTGTGCACTACTTATATTTAATTTAGCCTGTATAATCACACAAGTGAATTCGGATACCTTGGTATTGACAATCAAAAAAAAAGGAAAAGAGAAAAAACACTCCAAAAGAAAGGATAACAGGTTACCTCAACCAGTCATCATAACTATTGATGGTTTCCAGATTGCATTAATTAGGCTGACAAAGATCATCCACTAAGTACTACTTACCCTCCTGATAAGTCTTAATAAGCATTGTGAGGTTGAGCACCTTGGAAAGAATTGTAAAGTGTCTTGTGTAAATTTATATATGGTTAATCTCCTTCAATGTGCTATGAAATCCTCGGAGCAAGTCTCGCTCATTCTGCCTACATCAATGTTATGATTGTTTTTTCACATTCTACATATTCATATACTTGAAATGACTCAGTACGTGGTATCAACAAACTCTCACTTTTGCACCCCATTATCTTCTCTAAAATGTCTTCTTATGATAATATGACTGAAAATGATTCACACATAGCCCTCACAAGAATTTGTGTCTATAATTCAATTAGATGAACGTTGGTATCAATATTAGTGATAACTCTCATTATTCACTTATATACATTGTTTCTATACTTAGTTTGCTCATTCTGACTGTTCTTCTACTGCTTCCGCAAATCTCTGTGTTTTCTTTTGATAATACCAAGGGGGAGAATATACGTTGCACTTTAGACATTACAAAATCATTCATTCTCAAGAAGTTATGTCGAGAAACTATGTCGCCACATTTGGAGTATTTTAGTAGTATTTTATTTAGGGGGAGCGTTATGTGTACGGGGAGTGTTCCGTTCATCTGTTACATCAAAGGAAGGTTGTGCACAAATAACTACTTCGCGTAGTCAAGATAATCGTATCACCTAATATGTTATTCATGATTTTTGTCTAAGTAGATTTGTGATTATCAAAAGGGGGAGATTGTTGGAGAATGCGTTCCACGCTTCTTGGTTTGCTAATAACAAATCTCGTCTGTATTTGATTACTGGGTGTTTGGTGTGCAGATAACACGGGGCAGACCAAAGTGACATTGGAGCTTTGATTCGGAACAAAAAAAGGAGCTAAGGCTTTGTCTCCGGCGACAGCCAGTATCGCCATCCAGCCACAGCAAAAGTGACAGTTGGCCCACGATAAGAGGAATGACAGTTTTTGTCATTGTCGCCCCGCGACATCGATGTCGCCAGGCGACAGTGCACGTTTCGGAGGAGTTCAATTTGAAGTGCAAAAATGGCAATTTCGTGGGACACGTGTCATCATATGCGATGTTGCCAATCGGCGACAGTCATTGTCATCGGTGATATCGTCAAAGTATTAAATTGATGAAAATTTTGGTTGACATTACGAATTGGAATTACCTGGAGTACACCTTGTTATGGCGCGAAAGATTGACGACACATACGCGACCCTCGAAGCATTCCTCGCAAGGATTCGTCAGCATCTTCAGCGCATTGTTAAGCGGGAGTTTTCAATTCTAATGATTATATTTATCATTATTGTCATTGTAATCCTTAGGAGAAAATCGCCGCCTTGTTTGTGGCGTCTAGGTCCTTGCGTGGCTTAGGAGGAAATCGCCGCCTTGTGCGTGGACTCCAAGTCCTTGTGCGGCTTAGGGAGAAATCACTGCCTTGTGTGATGTGTCTAGATTGGTTTAGATCTAGGAGAGGCTAGTAGCAAGATCTAGGGAGAGATACGCTCTAGCCTACCGGTTCTTGGTAGAAGGACTGGCGAAAACAAAAGTAAATTGTATTTTTTCATAAGCCTTATCTCTAGCTCTATAGAGATTTATTGTATTCATATTTGGCTTTGTTTCTGTTTCTATAAGAATTCAAGTGTTCATGTTGGTTTATGAAAAATTAGTCTTGTGGTCTTGTGTTTGTCATTAAGTAAAACCTATTTGATTAAGAAAAATTAATTAGCACCCCCCCTCTAAGGGTGCCTAACGATCCAACATCACTTTTGGAATATTTTGCGATTTTGAATTTTGGACAATTAGCACGATTAGGGTTGACGAAAAATCCACCCTGAGTGTTTATAGAGACCCTCAATAGTAACGGTTATAAAAGAAATTTCAAAATTGGACTTGCAAAATTACTATGCATGACCGTCATCCAACCTAAGCCAAAATTTGAAAAGAAAACTAAAAAATTACCTAAGTCCTTTTCTTCGAGTATCGTCGAATATATCTGAGTATACTTGTGAAACTCGTAGTTAAATTCGACAAAATTTACTCAGAGAAATTCAGCTCAAGCTAGCTAGCAACTCAACGCCGTGCTGAAGTCATACTCGACGAATACGAAGAGTACCGTCTAGTATATTCAACGAATTCGACGAGTATCGGCTTGTATACTCGACGAACTCGACGCTATCGATGCACATGATGCCATCGACACAGTCGACGCACTCGACGCCATCGACTCAGTCGACACACTCGATGCCATCGATGCAATCGACACACTCGATGCAGTCAACGCCATTGACGCAGTCTACGCACTCGACAAAAATGCCTTGGATAAAACAAGAGAAGTAGTGTCGAGATGATTTGATGAATTTGGCGTCTAACAATATGTATATTCGACGAATTATACGAGTATCGTTAGATACATTCGATGAATTCGATGAGTATACTGATGATACACGACGAATTTTACTTAACTGTTTTCCACTCTCAGATATTCTACCACAAGTACATGTGATGAATTCGATGGGTGTTAGTAAGGATATTTGATGAATTAAACGAGTATCAATGAGTATACTTGAAGAATTCGACGAGTATCCCTTACAATACTCGACGAATTTTACTTGGGTAAAATTTCTATTTTTCTAAATCTGAGTCCTTCTCCTTCCTTGATCCTCCTCATGCACTTGGGATATAAGTACACCCCTATAGAGATATTACAAGCGAGTCAACACCTTGGCCTACAAAATAAAGTATTACATTGTATAGTCTTGTGTTTACTGACCAACTATAACCTGACATTGGTGTGTACTTAGCAATGTAGACCTGGAAGTACATCCCCAAAATAAAGCATCGAATACAGACTCAATTCATCTTAGCTTAACTAGACTCTTCTTCAAATCAGGGTTATTGTGGATACAATACCCAACAACTTGTTAAGTTCTCTACAGTCGATGCATAAGCGCAACGTCCCATCTTTCTTTTTCACTAACAACAGAGGAGTTTCCCATTACAAGGAACTCGGGTAGACAAATCCTGCTTTGATCAATTCCTGGAGTTGACTTTTTTAGCTCTGCCAATTCCATAGGAGCCATTCGGTTGGGTGCTCGGGATATCGGTTGGGCTTCAGGTACAAGGTCAATCTGAAAACTTATCTCTCATCATGGTGGAAATCCTGGGAGGGACTCAAGAAAGATACCAGAAAAATCTCGTATCATCGGGACTTTGGAGAGTACTTGGGTTTTATTTTTCATCTGGAAGTAGATGAGATATACCCTATATATAACATAAAACTAATCCTAGACACATCATCTATCACATCATTAGAGTCGGAAGTAGATACCTATAACCATATCGGGTGATGCCCTGTGTAGAAGATTCAAAGCGTATGCCTCAAGGGGCGCTGTTCAACCCTGTTGATCTCTCCTACTAGGCCTACTTATGCGTCATCTATGTCTAAGTCCTCTTACAGATGCTCCTCCCGAAAGTGACCTAGAGGGGGGGGGGTGTGAATAGGTTTCTGGTCTCTTTGAGATTTCCTTCTTTTTTGTGAGTTGTGAGTTAGTTACTTTAAGTTTTCAAGACACACCACAAAAGCACACACAAGGTTTATAGTAGTTCCCCAAATTATGGGTACATCCACTATCACTCCCACCTCTCGAACAGTGTGTTAGATAAGGATCTTCTCTAAATCTCAGCTCCTTAGAGCTTATAATACAGATCCCTCAAGATCTCTCAGTCTCCTCTAAGACTTACCTCAGGCACAAGGCCCTACCTCAAAGCAAGCTTGCTCCTACAGCTTAGTGATCACCAAATCACCTACCTCAGACTAAATTAATAGTATTACACTCAGGCTCGGAGGTTAGCCCTACACATAGAGAGTAAAACCCTCCTACAACTCAAATCTGAACCAGATCCTACCTCAGGCCAAAGGCCCTACCTCAGGCATATAGGTCGTACAACTCAGATCCACACAAGGATCCTACCTAAGGCAAAGGCCCTACCTCAGGCACACATGCCCTATAACTCAGATCCACACAATGATCCTACCTCAGGCAAAACTGCCCTACCTCAGATCCAAAACTGGATCCTATCTCAGCCTTTATAAAATAGGCCTACACTCAGATGTGTTAAGATCCTACAGAAAAGTAATAGTTTTGTTGTTGTTGATATAACTCTAGAGAAGTTTTCTGAGTCTACTACTTCTTGAGCTGAGTTATCTCAGCCCTTACTTCTTCTCAGGAATAAGAAAGTTGATCTTCAATAAGCTACTGCTTGTGCTGGAAGTAACTTAGAAACCAATTCTCTGAATTTGTTGTTGAAAACGGATGAGTTGACAGTTCTTATTAATTTTCAAACAGCTAACCTTGGTTGTAGAAAGTTGAAGGCTCTGCTTAGTCTTCTTTCTCAAAAAGATTTTCTGAACTTACTATAGCTGATGAAAACTGATACAGCTAACTGTAAGAACTTTTAGTTTAGCGGGTTTGAAACTTCAGCTACAAGCTCTACAACAATGGAAAGGAAGAAGACGTTGAAGTTTTTCCTCTTTTCGAAATGATAAACCTAAAAGTTGTCTTTGCATCGGCTGAACTTATCCCTCTTATCTTCCACCATCTAACATCTATTTGACCCATGGGCCCACTTGCAGTTGTTGGATGTAATCTCTAATTTTACAGGAAAAGTCATACAGTAGCCTTCCCACAACAATTTGAAACTGTGCTGACTCATGGTGACATCAACATCTTTGGAATTAGCCATTTTCTCAGATTCATCCCAGGAGTTGAGTGCGTTGAGTAAATGCCCTTCACTTTTTGCAAAAACCCTTAGCCTGATTTATAGCACTTCCATGCGTTGTGTGCGATGAGTGAACTAGCTTCACTAAATGAATCTGGACTTAGCCAAATTCCAGTACAATGCCAGGAGTTGAGTGCATTGAGTGAACCTTCATCACTCAACGCATCTGGACTTAGCCGCTTCACTGCGTGCCTGTCTGCCTTTATGCTAAGGCGTTGAGTGAACTGGCTTCACTCACCGCTTCTATACTTAACCGTAACTTTCTCTATGAATGCGTTGAGTTAGCCTTCATCACTCAACACTTCTGCCTTTGCCTGGATCCTTGTTGATGAGACGTTGAGTGAACTGGCTTCACTCAATGCTTCTGTACTTAGCTTCAACTTTCTTTATGAATATGTTGAGTGAGCCTTCATCACTCAACGCTTCTGTCTTTGCCTGGCTCCTTGTTGATGAGGTGTTGAGTGAACTGCCTTCACTCAACACTTCTGTACTCAGCCAATATTCTTGATGATCTTACATCATGTGAGTTGTCCTCACTCAATGCATCTGGACTTAGACAGATTTTTCTGTCTATCTTTCTTTAGGCTTTGACTGAACATTGCTCTGTCGACGCCTTCTTCTTTGGCGTTGAGTGAGCTGCCCTAAGTCAACGATTATGTACTTAGCCAGAATTCTTGAAAGAATCTTCAAATGCTTTAGCTTGACTCAACTCTTCTCTTTAGGCATTGAGTGAGCTTCCCACACTCAACAATTCTAGACTTAGTAAAAATTTCCCTTGCCAATGCTAAAGCTTTGACAGACATAGCTATACTCGATGCCTCTTGTTATATGGCGTTAAGTGAACTGCCTTCACTAAATACCTATGGACTTAGCCGCAATTCTTTCTTGCAAACTGCTGGGCTTTGACTGCCCACCCTTTGCTCGACACTTTTTGGAATCTGGCGTTGAGTGAACTGGCTTCACTCAATGCCTGTGGACTTAGATAATTTTCAGTCTTTCCAGCATCCTTCATTGGCATCTAGCATTGAGTGAACTGGCTTCACTCAACGCCTGTGGACTTAGACAGATTTCTGTCTCTCCACCTTTCTACCTTGTGAAAGACTTTGTATCAAGAGCCTAAACACCTAGAGGGGGGTTGAATAGGTTCTGATCTTTTTGTGTCTTTTTGATTTTAAGGCAAACAGATATTTGTAACTTCTTTTTGCACAGAATAATTCTATCTACAGAAATTAAATACAACACAGCAAACACCAGATCTATAGTGGTTCCCCAAGATATGGGTACATCCACTTTCCCCCTTCTCCTATCCAGCAGATAACTTGATTCAGCCTAACTTCCTTCCACTGGCTCGAATCCGCAGATCTTACAAACTCAGAACCTAAAATGGTTCCTACACCTCAGACTTTACACAAGTCCTACCTCAGATTCTTCCCTGAATCCTACCTCAGGCCTCAGCCTTTCATAATTAGGCTTACAACTCAGACTTTTCACAAGTCCTACCTCAGGCACACTGCCCTACCTCGACCTTTATAATTTTAGGCTTATAATCTCAGATTTAACAATAGATCCTACAAGAATTTGTGAGTAATAAGAATCTGAAAAATTCACCAGTTAGATTTCTGTGTTGATGTTATCTTCTTTATCAGTTCTTATATAGACTGATCCTTCTGATCCAACCTAACTTAGCTTTTCAAAGCTTCTTGATTAGGACAAATAAGGTGGATCTTCTCATGAAGTTGAAGTTGATCTTCAGTCAGCTTCTTCCTTAAATTTAGATAGAACTCTGAATCTTTCTTGCAGACAGTCCTTGATCTGTCAGAATTCTTCTTATTGATGCCTCACGTTGTTGTTCATGTCTTTTTCATTTCTGATCTGTCTCTTATATAGAGCTTGCTTCATGGTTACTGGCTGATCCGGTTCATAACAAACTTCTGACATTTCTGACAATGGTGTCAGACAGGTTAGTTATGACAGCTGTCAAGTCACCAGTCATGTCACTAGGTTCTTTAATGTCTTTTCAACTCAGCACACAACACTAAGCAGACTGCTTCACATTTGTCTACACATATAGACTAAGTTGAAAGTTCACCTAGTGTCAACTACCTTCACCTATGGGGGGGGGGGATAGGTGACTTGCAGCGTATTTGCGGAATTAAAAGTGTACCTGCAGATTCAAAACAAAACACACAGCACAGAAAATAACACAGGCAATATATAGTGGTTCCCCGATTTGGGTACGTCCACTTTCCCCCTTCGGCCTATCTCCCAATCCAGGGACGACTCGGTCACTCCACCAACAGGATTGAAATCCAATCCTTGCACTATCGGAAGGAACCCTTCCAAACGTAGGAGTTAACACTCCCACAATACGGGTTGCACCCAACCCTACAACTAGGAAGCAAATGTTCCTTTACAATGAAAACGAAATCAGAGTGTATAAGAAATACAAACAACTTGAAGATCTAGGTGTCCCTTTTCGTTAGTCGACTTGTTCTTGTAGGCAACGAAAAGTCCACAACCCTAGATCTTTCTTGGAGAGAATCTCCCCGAGACCGGCGGCGGCAACGGGCGGCGGCAAGGCTCTCGGTGTTGGCGGCGGCAACTGAAAATAGCAGCGATGCTTTGGAGATTCAATCTTCTTATCGAAGTCGGCAAGGTCTTCCAGCGGTCACACTAGGATCGATCGTCTCGATCGATTCAGACGGGGATGGATTTCCCTATCACAAATCAAGAGACTAAAAATCTCTGGTTAGACGCGTGAGACGCTGTGCAAGACTTGGCTTCTATCACTGTGGATCTGGAGGAGATCGAGATCGGCTACGGTGACCACTACACGATTGGCGGCATAGACGATCGGCGGAGCTAGGGCTCGGCGGCGGCTCTCCTTTTTGAATTTGCGTTTTTTCTGTATGTTACTGTTCACCAATACCTGTATATTTATACATTAGGTCATAAAGATGACCATTGTGGGCCCCACCGAAGCGAAGACCTAAGTCCGGTTCGAAATACCGCTGGAAACCTGGACCGGTCCAGGAAATGCCGGAAATTTGCCCAAGTCAGATTCAGCGAGAATCGTATGTGATTCTCGACGAATCGGCGAGAATCACTTGCGATTCTCGCCGAATCCTACTTGGCGAATTCTGGCAACACAGGTTATAGAGGCCGTGGAGAATCGGCGGGAATCACATTAGATTCTCGCCGAATCATCGAGAATGCAAAGACTTTCTCGACGAATCGGCGAGAATCACTTAGTGATTCTCGACGATTTACACTTGGACGATTTTTCCTCTTTCAACCCGTGAGCTGGTCTTTGGCCCATCCTTGCTCCTTGTCTGCTCTTGCTTTATCATAGCCCTGTACTTGAAATTAAGTACACCCCAATAGAGAGAGTACACATAGGCCAACACACTGATCTGCTCAACGAGGATTTCGTCGCGCAGATCCGTGTATATTGACCCACTGCACCCTGACATTGGTGTGTACTTAGCGTGGAATAACTGCAAGCACAACTTGAAGGAATTCATCAAATACATAGTGAATTCATCTTAGCTTGATAGGAGGCTTCCTCAAATCCAGGTGATTGTGGATACAATATCCAACAATCTCCCCCTATTTGACGAAGCCAAAATCCTACTAAGCTAAGATGAATTTCAACACTTAAGACAAATTATGCATTAACCAACAGAGGGAACAATAAACATAATTAGATCAATGTGAGAGTCAAATAATAAACCACACACATGTATATATAAATATGAATATCCACACAGAAATGTTCACATGATCACATGATAAGGAGAGTTTAAATGTGATAATTCCAAAAGCTAACATCCTAAAGATCTTTGTCCTTAGATATGTCTTCTTTAAGTTGCTTAGCTAGTAACTTTCTGCTTTGTCGCTCAAGATACTCCTTGGGCTTTGGATAGTATCTCGGAGGAGGGGCTTTATCTGCCGCGGTGTTGTTCCTGAAAAATATGCTACGTTTAGCTTCAAATTCTTTATGCCGCTCCCATTCGTACTGACTATATACATCATTTCGATTTATTTGCCCCCTCTGCAGTAACAAAAATGTGTCCAGGATAATACTATTTGATACAGGACTCCATTTTTCATTCCTCACATCATCCTCCTTCAATCTGATCTTCTTTTCAGCTTGCGTTTTCCTAGAAGTCCCTTCTTGAATTTTTCTCTTGTCCCTGGCTCTTGCTATGGCTTCTTGATCAAACCAGCTTCTTCGTTCAGCCCTTTCAGCAGCTTTCTTTGCCTCAGCTTCGCTCATTGGTACTTCTTCAGTCCTTATTTCACCCGCAGCAGTACCAGCAGGACCCACATCCTCAAGCGGAGCGACAGGAACATGTATTCCCGATGCCTCTGTTACCAGCCAGTGGGTCGTTTTAAAAATGTACCTATTGGTCTGATCGAAGTTTAGAAGTACTAACTCTTGAAGCCCTGCCATCTTAGCGTTATTCGCTTCCTCCCCCTTTTTGGCTTCGGCGGCTATAGAGTTTGTATAGGAATGCAGAGATGCATCAATGTGCTTCACAGTTTTACTGAATTCGTCCAGCAGAGATTTCTGATTTGCGTTCAGCGTTACCATGTTGACATCAAATTTTTGTATGGTCTGTGCCACAATATGTGCATATTTATTGACTACAGCCAGGTCGTCAGTATTCTTCTTCAGTCCTTTTATGAGAAGAGATACGGCTGTGCCTGCCTCTGTATATTTTCATCAAATTTCTTCTCCATCACATCAAGTTTATGGTTGATCTGAACCACATTCTTGAGCATGAGATCCTCAGAGTCCTTCAGTCTCGTTAGCACTTTATTGAGGGATTTATCAAACGTATCCTTGATCTCATCCAGCATCCCTTGGACAAAATTAACATTGTGATTTGCTAGGTTTGCTTGAAGTGGAGGAGCAGCAGGCAGACCCTGGTTAGGCTCCCCAGCATAAGTACTGGGAGAGTTGGACACTATAATAGAGTCCACAGGGGGGACAAAGGGTTGCTGAGAGGGCTCCCCCTGCATTCCTGCATCCGACCTCTCAGGAGCTTGTTCCTTAGATGAACCAGCAGCATCCTCCGGAGGATCTACCACTTTCTCCCTCTCAATTACTTCTTCCTCCATCTCAGTCTCCAAGTGCTCAGGCTTATCAGCAGAGTTGTGCATGTCTTCCTCTACTTCTTCTTCCTCCTCCACATCAGCCACCTCATCTCCCAGGTCATTCATATCTTCCTCACCTTCCTCTTCCTCTTCCACATCTGCCACTTCCTCCTCACCGTCTTCTTGCACAGTCTCCACAGCATCTTTAGCTATCTGAGAAATATCAGATATGATGTTTGCAGAAGAGTGTACAGGCTCCCCCTCAGTTCTTGCAATCAGTGTGTCAGGAACTTCTCTGGGTGCTGCCATAGAGTGTGCTGGAGTACTTGTGTCCTCGGCCGGAGATGCTTCCGCTGGGTCTATTTCCCTGGCAACCTGCCCTATTCGCCGCTCCCATCGGTCGAATATGCTTACGTCCATCTTTTTCAAATAGTGCAATGACACTCCTTTGCTCATGTCGAATGTATCTCCGTCCAGCTGATTCAGATAGAGGCTGATGATTCTGCCAAAGCTGGGGTTACGGAGTGTGTCTTTAATTCTTTCAAAGAGCATGGCTCCCCAATTGAATCGCTTTCGGCAGACGATTGCCACCAGAGTCTTGAACATTTCTCCTGAGATGTGGTCGTGGGAGCCAGGTTTGCAGATTAGAGCCTTCCCGACGATGTCAGACATCAATTTTCCCTCCTCGTTCATGTCTTTCCTTTTGATTGACCAGGTCCCCCTGGCCAGTCCACAGAAGGATAGGGTTCTTGCTCTATCCTCTTCCTCCAGGTAATCTTCTTCTTCACAACTGGATAGTCGCAGGCATTGGGTCAGTTTCCTAGCGGATAACTTGACCTTCTTCCCAGCAACCTTGCTCTTGATGGAAGTGTCTTCGTGACGGAGCTTGGCAGTTGTAAAGAACTCTAAGACTTCCTTATCCAAAATCTTGCTTGGGTGCTTCAGCACGAACGTCAGTCCTGCTTCCTCGAGCATAATGATTATGTTCCGGAACTCGTCCGAGGCCTGGGAGAATCTGGTTCTCACGAGTTCGCATCCAGTGGTCAGCCCAGCAGAAGTCCGTGGGGCCATAGCAAACTAGAAAGAAAAGGAATACCAATTTCCAAGTCTAAGGATCTCCGAAACCAAGAGAGTGAGAACAAAATCTACACTAAGCTCAATACACGGTAGGGGACAAGTAGGAGATTACCTAGTGCGGAGAGGCAGTAAAGGTTCCGGAGAGACGGCGAGCCTGGTTGCGAGAGAGATGCCGATCCGAGGCGAGGCTTGGACGAAACCCTGGTTGCGAGAGGAAGACTCCAGAAGTGTCGTTAGATCACCACACAGCGCCGAAGGAGGAACCCGCTGGGAGGAGAAGTCGAAGGGATTCCTACTGGGAGGTGTCGTTGGACGAGAGCTTGGAAGAGTCTCGACGAATAGCTGGAAGTTGAAGAGTCGGCGGTATTTAGGTTAGATCGGCGAGATTTAAGATGATTCGGCGGAATTTGAACAGTCGGCCTGAGGAGTTGGCGGGATTTAAATTGAGTTAGCTGGAATTTTAAGAGTCGCTGAAATTTGACGAGTCGTCGGGATGTAGGTTGGGTCGGTGGGATTTAAATTTAGTCGGCATGATACCACTTGAAGGTTCCATTGAATAACCGTGTTTATGCATCTATTAATGTCCGAAGCCTTCGTTCGACGATACTATGGTGGAATTTAGTATGAGGGAAGTCGCTGAGATTCCAAATTTATGTCGTTGTCAAGGGTAAGAAAGTCTTAATAGGCATAATGGTTTCTTAATCCAACCAAGGGGTTCAAAATTTTCAAGGGCGGACTTATGGCTGACAATGTCAAACTAATCACTACTAATGTAACTGAAGGTTATCTTACGCTCATACTCCTTCCCTAAGTGACTGAGCGTACGTGAATAATTTTTCTATATGACCATCCAATATCAAAAGAAGTGAACTCATTATAAAGTGTGGATATGTCAACATACATAAATACATATATGGAATTGTTTATGCTTTATGGCTCAAACATTTACGGCTAATTGCAGTTACCTGTGATAACAAGATGTAACATTCACATTACCAGCGCAGAGTATATCAGGAGGTCAGTATGCATGTGCCTGTAATGAAGGCACTGCTCCCATTCCCGACACTTTTTCCACGTCATTCTTGGAGCATCTCCTGTCCGGTTCCCATCAGGATTGCGGGACCCTGACCACCCTGCAAGAAAGAGTTATCTTGCCTTAGGAACCCAATAAGTATTGGGTCCTAGGTTCCTGTCAGCAAAATAGTTGGAATGCCTCCCCTCAGGAATCCTGGTGGGAGGACTAAAATTTCCTCGAGGATGTGGAAGTCCCCTTGCCTTTGACATAGAAGAGTTGTGCCAACAATCTATGGCAAAATGACCCACTTTGCCACAACACCAACATTCATGAATGTTGTATCGCCGTTTGTGACCTGAACGGGTGACTGAGGTAGTCATAGTTCTAGGTCTAAACGAGATAGAGCCTGACATGCTAACAGAATTGTCTCTTCCACCGTGACTATTGGAAGGGTGGAAAGAATGCATATGGCAGGCGTCATGAGGCCTGGGAGGTGGTGCCTTCCTTTCAGTCAGCCCCCTTCCAAGGACCCCATGAATCCCAACAACATGATTTCTAACCCCCCTTTCCTGAGTCCTAGGGAGGTGAGAGGCGCATTGTGAGCTGATGCTGGCAGATTCATGATGAGTTGGGGCTGTGGCCGAGAATACAAAGGGCTTGGTGGAAGCCTGAGGTATTTTCCTCTAGGTGGCCATGTCAGCTGTGGCACTGTGGGTATTTCCACATGAGGGCTGATCATTCTTGCAGTGACCAAGGTTGTTCCTATGGTCATACCTGAATGCATGATGTGTGCCCTTCCTGCTCGGGGTGGGGGGTCTGAACACAGTTTCCCCATTTCTCCATGAATTGACAATTTGGGAGATCCACTCATTCTCTGCTTTTCTTTTGATAGTATCTATCTTGGAAAAGTTAGAAACAATCCTCTTCTCGGTCTCTAGATGACTCTCTAGATCCGAGATCTTTGAGTCCTTTACCTTGATGGATTCCAATTGGAGATTCATCAAGGTCCTCAGCTGAGCAATCTCCTTAGCTTGCTCCTCCATAAGTAAGTTGCTCTTCTGAAGGGCACTCTCAAGAGAATCAGGATTTTCAATCCTTTGATTGAAGCTATCCATATCCCTTGCATCTCTGGAGGGACTACCCTCTAAATTGTTCCTGTCTTCAGGAACTTCAAGAGGAGAGGGGCATGAGGAAGAAGTTACCTGCTTCTGGCTTTGCTGTTCAGGGTTACCATAAATATCAGCAGATACTGTTGATTCAGCTTCATCAGAACTGCTTTCCTCAACTTCTTCTTCAGTCTCTGACAAGGACACAGGAGCCCTGATACTGACAGATTGATCATGCCCTTCATCTTCAGAAATGAGGACCCCTACATAGGCTTCATCCTCTTGTTGAAGACAGGTCCCTGTTTTCTCTGATCCCTCCATGAGGTCTGAGATGGTTTGCCACATGGACTTGGCTGTCCTACACTTGTCCACTCTAGAGCGAGAAGGTCCAGACCAGACATCAGTGAAGATCTAACGAATCACCTGGTCCAGGTTGAATAGTGAGAGCTCTGTCTCCGACATCTCTTTGGGACAGTTGGGGATTTGGAGATCTTTCCCCGAGCTGGAAGCCTTCATGGGAATGAAGGGACCCTCTTCCAGAATGAGTGATGCTCGAGGGTCGATGGCTTCTAGATGAAATAGTACTCTCATCTTCCATACAGGATAATACTCCTTTGTACATGATGGGAGTCTTAGAGGAGGGACATCACAATCCAACTCCATGCTTGAATTTGATCTTCTTGTTGACACTGGTGGCAGGATTCTACTCAAGGTGTTAACCTTTTTGATGAGTAACCTCCCTCTGATACCACTTGAAGGTTCACCTAGTGTCAACTACCTTCACCTATGGGGGGGGGATAGGTGACTTGCAGCGTATTTGCGGAATTAAAAGTGTACCTGCAGATTCAAAACAAAACACACAGCACAGAAAATAACACAGGCAATATATAGTGGTTCCTCGATTTGGGTACGTCCACTTTCCCCCTTCGACCTATCTCCCAATCCAGGGACGACTCGGTCACTCCACCAACAGGATTGAAATCCAATCCTTGCACTATCAGAAGGAACCCTTCCACACATAGGAGTTAACACTCCCACAATACGGGTTGCACCCAACCCTACAACTAGGAACCAAATGTTCCTTTACAATGAAAACGAAATCAGAGTGTATAAGAAATACAAACAACTTAACGATCTAGGTGTCCCTTTTCGTTAGTCTACTTGTTCTTGTAGGCAACGAAAAGTCCACAACCCTAGATCTTTCTTGGAGAGAATCTCCCCGAGACCGGCGGTGGCAACGGGCGGCGGCAAGGCTCTCAGTGTTGGCGGCGGCAACTGAAAACAGTAGCGATGATTTGTAGATTCAATCTTCTTAGCGAAGTCGGCAAGGTCTTCCAACGGTCACACTAGGATCGATCATCTCGATCGATTCGGACGGGGATGGATTTCCCTATCACAAATCAAGAGACTAAAGATCTCTGGTTAGACGCGTGAGACGCTGTGCAAGACTTGGCTTCTATCACCGTGGATCTGGAGGAGATCGAGATCGGCTACGGTGACCACTGCACGATCGGCGACAGAGATGATCGGCGGAGCTAGGGCTCGACGACGGCTCTCCTTTTTGAATTCGCATTTTTTCTGTATGTTACTGTTCACCAATACCTGTATATTTATACATTAGGTCATAAAGATGACAGTTGAGGGCCCCACCAAAGCGATGACCTAAGTCCGGTTTGAAATACCGCTGGAAACCTGGACCGGTCCAGGAAATGTCAGAAATTTGCCCAAGTCAGATTCGGCGAGAATCGTATGTGATTCTCGACGAATCGGCGAGAATCACTTGTGATTCTCGCCGAATCCTACTTGGCGAATTCTGGCATCACAGGTTATAGAGGCCGGGGAGAATCGGAGGGAATCACATTAGATTCTCGCCGAATCGTCGAGAATGCAAAGACTTTCACGACGAATCGGCGAGAATCACTTAGTGATTCTCGACGATTCTGCCTTAGAGAATTTTCTGGCGGCGTTGAGTCAGCTGGCCTCAACCAGCGAGAATCAACTAGTGATTCTCGACGACTCGTCGAGAATCACAAGTGATTCTCGACGAATCGGAGAGAATCACTTAGTGATTCTCGACGATTTACACTTGGACGATTTTTCCTCTTTCAACCCGTGAGCTGGTCTTTGACCCATCCTTGCTCCTTGTCTGCTCTTGCTTTATCATAACCCTGTACTTGAAATTAAGTACACCCGAATAGAGAGAGTACACGTAGGCCAACATACTGATCTGCTCAATGAGGGATTACGTCGCGCAGATCCGTGTATATTGACCCACTGCATCCTGACATTGGTGTGTACTTAGCGTGGAATAACTGCAAGCACAACTTGAAGGAATTCATCAAATACATAGTGAATTCATCTTAGCTTGATAGGAGGCTTCCTCAAATCCAGGTGATTGTGGATACAATACCCAACATAAGTGTCGACACAAGTCTTCATGGTGTCGACACAATTACTCCAGTGGCGACACAGTCATACTTCTCTTCTCGACACTACTTATGTTGTATGTGTCGACACAAGTCCTATGTGTCGACACAGCTGCTTCTTGTCTCGACATTTCTATTGCAGACAGTTGGTGTTGAGTGTTTGTCAAATGGCGTTAGGTATGTGTCGACACAAGTCCTGTGTATCGATACAATTACTTCTAAACTCGACACAGCCTCTTGAGAGTTGGTGTGTCGACACAAGTCCTGTGTGTCTTCACAATTACTTCAGGTGTCGACATAGCTCCTGAGTGTCGACTCATCTTCTGTTTTAAGTGTCAACACAATTTTGTTTTAAGTTGTCGACACAATTCTGGATGTCGAAACAACTGCTTCTTTAGGTGTTGACACAGCTTTGTGTGTCGACACAATTCTATTTTTAGTTGTCGACTTAATTATGGATGTCGACACAACTGCTTCTTTAGGTGTCGATACAGCTTTGAGTGTCGTCAAAACTTCTTTATAAGTGTCGACACATTTTGCCAGTGTGTTGACACAGCTTTCCTAAGTATCGACATAGCAGCTGGGTGTCGAAATAGCTTCTTCATAAGTGACGACACATTTCTCCTGTGTGTCGACACAGCTTGCCTGAGTGTCGACACAGTCTCCTTGAGTGTCGACACAGTCTCCTTGAGTGTCGACACAGTTTCTTCACAAGTGTCGACACTTGTACTTAAAAAATTTTCCTTCAAATTTTTAAACCTGCACAATGAAACTCAAACTTCTATCAAATACACATTGATGCATATCATTGACTAAGTTGTGGCTTCTCCAAATCTAGTACACATTTTCCAATGTACCCAACAATCTCCCCCTATTTGGAGAAGTCATAACCCTTAGTCAAAGATATATATCTCTTAAGATAAAACAAAATTGTAATAGAAGTAAAAACATTTCAGAGCAGGTTATTACATAATCATTGTAAACAAAAAACACTTAATACTGAAACAGATTTCATTAATCAGAAAAACTTTGGTATACATGAATTTCTTATAGAACAAAGAAAACAAATTAGTACATTGTTATATTACATAAACCTAGCAATCATATTACTGACTAGGCTCTTTAATAACTATTCCTTTGCTAGACTTGATTTTAGCCTGCACAGAAGGTTCAGCAACCTCAGCTGGCTTTTTCCCTTTTAGAGCTTTCTTCTTTAATGCTTCAGCCTTGATCTTCTGTCTTTCAAAATAGTGGAAAGGTTTGGGGAAGTACTTGCTTGGCTTTTGAGCATTAGCAGGTAGCTTCCCAGCCTTAGCACTTCTTCTATGTTGAAGAATTGCTTCTTGTCCTGCTTGATATTTATTCCACTCTTGTTCAGAATACCACTTACCCATGTCATAGGTTTTATCCTTTACAGATTTCCAGCCAGTAAGTATGATGTTTCTAGAAGTTGGGCTCCACTGCTCAAAATCTGGCTTCAGCTCAACCTGCTCTCTGAATCTATTCTTGGAATGTTGAGCTTCCTTTTGAGCTTCTAATGATGCTTCTGACATTTCAACCTTTTCCATAATTACATTTTGTGCCTCTGGTGGAGGACTATACATTTTCAGCACTTCTTCTTGAACCATCTCAAAATCAGTTGGGGGGTAGATCACCTGAGCAACTTCAAGCTGATCTCCTTCAAAATATTCAGGTTGTATCCCAGACTCAGCTACATTAGCATCATCACAAAGAGGAGGATATCCAAGAGTAGCTCTGATGTTATTGGTAGTCCATTTAGCATGGTCAGAGCTGGCTTTGACTAGTAATCTCTCCCCCTTTATGACTTCTCTTGCAACATGATCTCTTATATCTTCTTTCTGGAATCTGACTTGATCAGCTATATATTCAGTTCCCTCTTTAAAATAAGCTCTGAATTTTGTCAGGAAAGTTTTAATTTTCTCCTGAGATTCTTGAAATGTGGTTTTGATAGCAGATATATCTTCCTGGATTTGCTTGGAGATTTCAGCCTTCAGAGTAGTGCTAGAATCAGTGAGCTTTGTCAATATTTCATGATGTGAATCCTTGAGATTTTCATTCATCCTTAACTGATTCTCCAGTACAAATCTCTGCTTCACTTCATTTTTATCCACTTTAGCTTGGATATCTTGTTGTTGCTTGGCCAAGAACACCACAACATTACCTCCTTTATGGAAGCAATCTGTCATCTCCTTCTTATGTTGATTCACTTAAAATCTAATGGATTTGATGTCCTAGGCCAACTGAAACTGTAACTCCTTATGAGTTTCATCCAAATATTTTTCTATTATCTGCCTTTGATTATCTAATTTTATCTGCATCTGGACCAGTAAAGAACTGAAGTCCATGCTTGATGTAGATTGTGCAGTTCCAACTTGTAAAGCTTTCTTATATCCAGAACTCTTCTTCTTTAACACAAATAGTTTTCTTCGCTTAGCCAATGTGGCTTCTTCATCTTCAAATGATTCAGATGTTCTTTTAATATCAATAGTTTCCTTTTCAGCTGGGGTATCCTTGGATAACTCCCACCTCAGTCCTTGGAATATCCTTTTCTTTTTCAATTTCCTCCCCCTCAGTCCTATCAGTAAGCGGATCAGGAAATAATTCTTCCATTGTAAATTCCTGCTCTATCTGTTCAGAAGGAATATGATTAGTTTTTTTTTCTAAAAGAACTAATTAAAAGACTAATACCACTTGAAATACCTCTTTTGTTGTGTAAACAAAAGTGTCCATTTGAACAATTTTTTGAGGAGAATACTATAATACATCACTAGTCTGTGGAGAAGATACTTACTGGCTCATTTTGAGCATCATTCTTATCAGTTACTTCAGCTGCAGTGTTGATTTCAGATACAACATCCATTATTGTGTCTGCAGCTAAGTCACTATCCAGGACAGCATCATCAATACCTCCCCCTTGGGCAGGCAACTCAGTTTCTTTTTCTAGGTTTTCTCCCCCTGGAGTAGAGTCAATTTGTTGCTCTTGGGGCTCACAGTCCTTTGCTTGAGCATGAACATCTTGTTGTTGTTGGTCTTCATCAGAACTGAATACCACTTCTTCCTCAGAATCATTGGAGGAGTCAGCCTATACAACCACCTTCTTTTTCTTCGTGTTTGTTAGTTTGCTCCTTAGGAGCAGGGAATTCCTTGGTTAGAACTCTGTCCCACCTTGACAGTATCCTTACATCCATTTTCCTCATATGATTTATCTTAGAGCCATTTGCTTGTTTCAGAACATCTGGAATTACTGATGTTAAGCATAGGCTGAGGATCCTTCCCAGGTTAGATTTCTTTATTCCTTCTTGTAGTTTATCAAACACTACTACTGCCTAGTCAGTGTTTATCTTGAATATGATTCTCACCATCAGATTGAACATGTGGGCAGAAATCTGATCATGTCCACCTATTTTGCAGATAATCACTTTGCCCACTACTTCTAAAAGAAATTTTCCTTGGGAATTCATCCCTTTTTGATTGATAGATGAACCAATCTTAATAATACGATTCAGTCAACACCATCTTAATACTTCAGTTATTTGGGATGGAGTAATTTTGTCTGTATCCTTAATCAATGGCAGATGTAGTGCTTTCCTGATTGATTTCAAATTAAGATTCACCTGGGTACCTTGAATAGATCCCTTGATTTTCTTTCCTTTAGTGTCCAATGAAGTGGTTATGCAGAACTCCATGACTTCCTTCTTCCAAATTTTGGTCGGTTCTGAGACCAAAAATTCTAGTCCATTTTCAGAAATTAGGGCAATAACTCCCGGAATTTCGTGAGAAGCAGTTGTGAAACCTTCGCGAACCAGTTCGTAACATTCATTAACCTTATCTTCTTGGTTTGGCTCCATTGACGTAAGTGCTAGAGGAGAAGAGAAGAGAAGGTCTATGTCGACAGAAGGTGTAGAGTCAAAAATTCTGATAGCGTAGTCGACCAGATTTTGGATTCACCTTTTTATAGTACTTGAGTCAGAGACAGATCAAAAGTCGGGCTTAAGTCGACAAATCAGTTTTTTTGTCAACAAAAATGACCTAGGTCTTGACAGAACTTAAGTTAAGTCAACATGACCATGTATCGACATAATAATGTCTTAGTCGACAAAACGTATTTTAAGTCGACACATTTATGTGTCGACATACTTGAGTCTGTGTCGGCATACTTGTGTCTTTGTTGATTCTGATAACTTAAGTCTCGACAGAGTTGTATCGACACCAACTTTTTGTGTCGACACAAATATCCTCATGACTTATAGTCTCGATAAGGTTGTGTCGACACGTATTCTCCTGTCGACACAAATACTATTTCTGTGTCGACACATCCTTTTCCTATGTCGACACAACATACTGAGTGTGTCGACACAACTTGCTTGTGTCGACACAAAATTTGTACTTAGACAAATTTCAAGAGAAATTTGGTGCTTACTGATGCTACTCATGGAAACTTATGTTAACCTATTCTAGGTTCAACATACCTAATTCAATTTTGAAATTATTAAATTTAGTTTCATCCAGTGGTTTTGTGAAAATATCAGTTATTTGATTATCTATTTTTACAAACTCTAGACTAATATTTTCCTTTTCAACATATTTTCTGATAAAATGAAACTTTATTTGTTTATGTTTGGTCCTACTGTGATATATAGGATTCTTAGCAATAGAAATAGCACTTGTAGAATCACAAAATAGTGGAATTCTACTTACCTGGATGTCATAATCTTCTAGTTGATGCTTTATCCACATTAATTGTGCACAGCAGCTACCTACAGCTATATATTCTGATTCAGTTGTTGATATAGCTACACTGGTTTGCTTCTTGCTGCTCCATGACACAAGCCTCTCACCAAGGAACTGACAGGTTCTTGTGGTACTTTTTTTGTCTTCTTTGCATCCAGCAAAATTTGCATCTGAGAAATCTGTTAATAGAAAATCTCTATTCTTAGGGTACCAAAGGCCTAGATTAGGTGTGCCCTTAAGATATCTGAAAATTCTTTTAGCTGCAGTATAATGAGATTCCTTAGGGCATGCTTGATACCTAACACAGACACATGTTGCATACATGATGCCAGGTCTACTAGCAGTCAAGTATAGTTGGGAGCCAATTATCCCTCTATACAAAGACTCATCAACAGGTTTCCCTGCTTCATCTTTGCATATAGGCATACTTGTTCCCATTGGAGTTTTCATTGTAGAAGCTGAGTCCAAACCATACTTCTTAATCAACTCCTTTGTGAACAAAGACTGGGATATGGACAATCCACTCTCTATCTGTCTAACTTGAAGTCCCAAGAAGAACTTCAGCTCACCCATACTGCTCATCTCAAACTTCCCTTGCATAAGTTTGGAAACTTCCTATAAAGGATGTTTTCAGTAGCACCAAAGATAATGTCATCTACATATATCTGGACTAGTATTATCTTGCCTTTTGATTCCCTATAGAATAGAGTTTTGTCTATATTTCCTCTAGAGAATTTATTCTCAATGAGGAAGGAAGACAAGGTTTCATACCAAGCCCTTGGAGCTTGTTTCAAACCATATAGAGCTTTCCTAAGCCTATATACATAATCAGGAAAGTGAGAGTCTACAAAACCTGAGGGTTGTTCTACATAGACTTCTTCTTTTAAATTACCATTCAAAAATGTTGATTTCACATCCATTTGATATACTTTGAACCCTTGATAGGAAACATAGTCTAAGAACAGCCTTATTGCCTCCAGCCTTGCCACTAGAGCAATGGTTTGATCAAAATCAATACCTTCCTCTTGCCTGTAGCCTTTTGCTACCAGTCTAGCCTTGTTCTTGACTATAGTGCCATTCTCATCAAGCTTGTTCCTATAGATCCACTTATTTCATATTATGTTGTGATCCTTAGGTTTTGGCACCATTTCTCAGACCTTACACCTTTTGAACTGACTGAGCTCTTCTTGCATTGCATCAATCCAGTTGGTGTCTTGCATGGCATCTTCAATCTTCCTGGGTTCTATCTGAGACAAGAAGCTAGAATATAAAACTGTGTTCATGCTCCTGCTCTTTATTAGAACACCCTGACTTGCATCACCAATGATCTGGTGAGCTGGATGATTCTTCAGGTGTCTCCTTGCTGGAGGAATTCTGTCAGCATTATGGCTATCTCCAGTTTCCTCATCTTGATGCTCCATATTTTCTTATTCACCCAGAGAGACTTGATCTCCCCCTGGATAGCTATCATCTTTATACTCATCCAGTTTAGCAAGAACATCTTCATTGATGGTCAGCTTGTCTAGCTTATCTGTTAGACCTGTAGAACTAACTGAAGAACTAGACAATTCACTGTTAATAAACATTGACTCATCAAATACAACATGCACAGATTCTTCTATAACTTGAGTAGTCAAGTTGTAGATCCTGTATGCTCTACTATGGTTGATGTACCCAACAAATATCCCTTTTAGGGATTTGGCAGCAAACTTAGTTTGGTAGTGTTTACCATTGACTAGTACAAAACACTTACTACCAAAGATTCTGAAATAAGATATGTTTTGTTTTCTGCCTTTACAAATCTAGCAGGGAGTCATCTTGTGTTTCTTGTTGATGGAGGCCCTATTGAGCACATGACATATAATATTTACTTCCTCAGCCCAGAAGTATTCAGGGAGAGTAGTGTCATTCAGTAGAGTTCTACTGGCTTCAATTAGAGTCCTATTCTTTCTTTCAGCAACACCATTTTGCTGAGGAGTTCTAGGTGAAGAGAATTCCTGATGAATCCCAAGTTCTTCACAGAATTTTGTCATACATTCAGACTGAAATTCAGTTCCATGGTCACTTCTGATTTTGACCACTAAGCTGTTGTATTTATTCTGTATTTGTCTGACAAAAGTCTGGAAAATAGTTGGGGTTTTAGATTTCTGCCTCAAGAAGAAAACCCATGTAAATCTAAAATAGTCATCCACAACAACAAGTGTGTATGCTTTCCTACCAAGACTATGGACTGGTATAGGACCAAACAAATCCATATGCATGTGATACAAACATATCTTTAAATATTTGATGTCAAGTGACTGAAAAGTGGACTTTGTCTGCTTGCCTTTTTGGAAAGCTGAGCACACACCCTCTTTTATGCAATGAACTTGAGGACCATTCCTCACTAATCCCATGCTAAACAGTAGTCGAATTGACTTATAGTTCAGATGAGCTAGCCTCTTGTGCCATTTGACACATAGAGAAGCTTTCTCTCCTACAACCAAACAAATAGGTGAGTTATTAGACTCACACTCTAGGTTAAGACAATACACATTTCCTTTCCTAGTGCCAGTCAAAATGATCACTTGATCACCATACTTTTTTACTAGGCACTCCCCTTTGAGGAAAGAAATATCATAACCTAGGTCACTAAGTTGACTTATGCTAATCAGGTTATGTTTTAGACCCTTTACATAAGCCACTTTAGTGATTGTAATTGAATCACAAGATATGTTACCAAATACTTTTATGATTCCCTTTTTCTAATCCACCAAAGATAACTTTTGGTCCATTCTTTATAGGCACATTGTCCCTCAACATTCTCCTTGTTCTAGTACTTTTTCTGGAACAGCCACTATCCAAGTACCATATAGGGGTATGATCACTTGGATTCACCTACAACAAATAATAAATCACTTACCCTTAGTACCCAACTTGCTAGTGGGTCCTAGGTCCTTGAAAGTTTGAAATCCTGTAACTGATCTAACAGGAATCCTACTTTTGGATTTAACACTTGAGTTAAACCAGCAATCCATTACAAAGTGGCCCACCTTGCAACAAAACCAACACACAAACCTATTATACCTATTTTTAGGAACATGCCTTCTTACTTTATTGTCAGTACACTTATTAAGTGTTGGTGCTGGAACAACATTCTTCAAGAACTCCTCTTGAATATGATGGACATGCCTATAGATTGGTCTATTGGCATTAGCAACCTTGCTCATGAAATTTTCATGCTCACAGTGACCATGTGTAATGTCATGATCATACCTATTAGTAGGATTCACTACTTTCTTAAAGAAAATAGGGGGATTAACAGCTAGAGGCTAAACTGTGGCTTTACCTTTTCTATAAGAATTGGTAGCCCTAGTTCTTCCCTTAAAGCCAAGACCAGTCTTTCTTTTTTTGTGAAATAAAATTATCTATCAAAGGTAAGACTGATTTTGGCTTGGAGAATTTAGCCACTAGCTCACTCTCTTGCTGAAGTTTTCCCTCCATTTTCTTGATATGATTCTCTTTGAATGAGATTGTGCCCAACTGAATAACTGTAATGTTTTTCAATTTAGCAACCTCATTCAGTTTTTAATCTAGCAATTTTGCTTAAACTGCTGCAGCCAGCTTAAGAGACTCAATCACTTTGGCTTGCTCTTTAACAAGAAACTTGCTATTCTTTAGATCATGCAACAACCCACCACACTCATTAATGAGTTGGTGAACATCCCCCTCAGACTCAAATCCATCCACTTCTTTTGAAGAAGATTCTTCTGATTCTGATCCAGTAAAGTAATCTGAGACTAGGGGTGAATTGGTTACCTTACTTGGTCCAGGCTGATCCTGACACTTATCTTCTTCAAATTGAGCCATCAGCCCTTTACATCAATATTCTTCCACTCCATTTATGGAGTCCAGCATCTGCAGGAATTCTAGTTCCCTAGAATCCTCTTCTGTTGAGAAATGTCCAACATATGCTTCAGCCTCTTCTTCTCCATATTCTGAAGAAGAAGAGTCTGTCCAACTCTTCTATTTCTAAGCCACTAGAGACTTCTCCTTCTTGCCTTTGATTTGCTGCTTCTTCTTGTCCTTTGATTCCTTTCTTTTGTCAGGAGAGTCAGCTATGACATGCCCAGACCTGTTACAGCAATAAAACACAATCTTAGAATTAGATTGTTTACCAGGTTTAGAAGCATACCTGTCCTCCTTAGGTGTTTTCTTCTTCCTGTAGTATTCATCCTTGGAATAGGATGCTGATGAAGGCCAGGTTCTCCAATTCTTTTTCTTCATTAACCTTTGGAATTGTCTTGTGAAGGCAGCAAAGTCTTCATCAGATGTATGACTATCTGATGTACTTATTTCAGGAACACCTTCTTCTGCTTTAGTACTCCTTCTAGGTGGAGAAGGAGATTTTCTCCTACCCTTCTTTGAGCCCTCAGCCTTGAAGGCTACTGACTTTTCTTTATGTTCAGATCTGCTGCCCTTCTCTTCCTCTTTCCTAGCAGTAAGTTGCATTTCATATGAAAGCAGTTTTCCAAAAAGTGTAGGTGGTGGTGTGTCAGCTAGTTTGGCCACTTCCCTGATGACACATATCTTAGTGTCTCAATCCTTTATTAGGGACCTAAGAAACTTGTCATTCAGTTCATAAGTACTGAAGGCTCTTCCATATGTCATCAGTTCATTCACTATTCTGAAAAACTTTTTATAGCATTTAGTTATGCTGTCAGTTTTATTTTGCCTAAAGCTCTCATATTCCTAATTTAGCATAGAATTTCTGTCCTTTCTGACTTCTTCTGTGCCTTCCATATAGACAATCAATGTATCCCATATTTCTTTAGAAGTTTTACAGTGCACAAAATTCTGGAATGTTGCATCATCTATGACACTTACAATTATATTCTGAGCTTTTTTATCAAATGTAGCCAAGATGATTTCATCCTTAGTCATCTCTGAATAACTATTTGGAGTTTGAAAGTTTGCATCAAGAACTGAAACCTTCATTGGGATGAAGGGGCCTTCCTATACTGTAATATAAATTCTTCGATCAGATGCTTCCATAAATAGCCTGACCCTTTATTTCCAAATGCCAAAAGATTCTTTCCTGCATATGGGCAATTTCAAAGAACCAAACTCCTTTTGATTTTCACTTGAACCCATTCCTGTTGTCTATTATTTGCCTTGGAGAAATCCTCTGACTTTTAGGTCAAATTTTGAGGAACCTTCCTCTGATACCACTTGAAAGACTTTGTTTCAAGAGCCTAAACACCTAGAGGGGGGTGAATAGGTTCTAATCTTTTTGTGTCTTTTTTATTTTAAGGAAAACAGATATTTGTAACTTCTTTTAGCACAAAATAATTCTATCAATAGAAATTAAATACAACACAGCAAACACCAGATCTATTGTGGTTTCCTAAGATATGGGTACATCCACTTTCCCCCTTCGACTATCCAGCAGATAATTGGATTCAGCCTAACTTCCTTCCACTGCCTCAGATCCGCAAATCTTACAAACTCAGAACCCAAAATGGTTCCTACACCTCAGACTTTACACAAGTCCTACCTCAGATTCTTCCCTGAATCTTACCTCAGGCCTCAGCCCTACCTCAGCCTTTATAATTAGGCTTACGACTAAGACTTTTCACAAGTCCTACCTCAGGCACACTGCCCTATCTCAGCCTTTATAATTTTAGGCTTACAATCTTAGATCTAATAATAGATCCTACAAGAATTTGTAAGTAATAAGTATCTAAAAACTTCACTAGTTAGATTTCTCTGTTGATGTTGTCTTCTTGATCAGTTCTTATATAGACTGATCCTTCTGATCCAACCTAACTTAGCTTTTCAAAGCTTCTTGATTAGGATAAATAAGGTGTATCTTCTCTTGAAGTTAAAGTTGATCTTCAGTCAGCTTGTTCCTTAAATTCAGATAAAACTCTGAATTTTTGTTGCAGACAGTCCTTGATCTGTCAGAATTCTTCTTATTGATGCCTCACATTGTTGTTCATGTCTTTGTCATTTCCGATCTGTCTCATATATAGAGCTTGCTTCATGGTTACCGGCTGATTCGGTTCATAACAAACTTCTAACAGTTCTGACAGTGGTGTCAGACCGGTTAGTTATGACAGCTGTCTAGTCACCAGTCACGTCACCAGATTCTTCAATGTCTTTTCAACTCAGCACACAACACTCAGCAGACTGCTTCACATGTGTCGACACATATAAACTAAGTGTCAACACAAGTCTTCATGGTGTCAACACAATTACTCCAAGTGTCGACACAGTCATACTTCTGCTTCTCGACACTACTTATGTTGTATGTGTCAACACAAGTCCTGTGTGTCGACACAGCTGCTTCTTGTCTCGACATTTCTGTTGTAGATAGTTGGTGTTTAGTGTTTGTCAAATGGCGTTGAGTGTGTGTCGACACAATTACTTCTGAACTCGATACAGCCTCTTGAGAGTTGGTGTGTCGACACAAGTCCTGTGTGTCGACACAATTGCTTCAGGTGTCGACATAGCTCCTGAGTGTCGACTCATCTTCTGTTTTAAGTGTCGACACAATTCTATTTTAAGCTGTCGACACAATTTTGGATGTCGACACAACTGCTTCTTTAGGTGTCGACACTGCTTTGAGTGTCGACACAATTCTGTTTTATGTTGTCGACAAAATTCTGGATGTCGACACAACTGCTTCTTTAGGTGTCGACACAGCTTTGAGTGTCAACACAACTTCTTTATAAGTGTCGACACATTTTGTCAGTGTGTCGACACAGCTTTCCTGAGTGTCGACATAGCAGCTGGGTGTCAACATAGCTTCTTCATAAGTGTCGGCACATTTCGCCTGTGTGTCGACACAGCTTGCCTGAGTATCGATACAATCTCCTTAAGTGTCCACACAGTTTCTTCACAAGTGTCGACACTTGTACATAGAAAAGTTTCCTTCAAATTTTTAAACCTGCATAATAATACTCAAACTTCTATCAAATACACATTGATGCATATCATTGACTAAGTTGCGGCTTCTCCAAATCTTGTACACATTTTCTAATATACCCAACACCTTGTGACCACCTGTCACAACCACTTCGAAAACATGTCTAAACTTGTTTCAAGGAACATCCTGCACATAATGAGCTTGAACAACATCAAATATGACTGTGCTCTTAGTGTTGATGGTTATGCCTCTTCAAATCAAATCTAGGAAAAACATTGAGGGCAATATTCCCAACAATCTCCCCCATATTTGAAGATGGAAGAACACCCTGCGATACTAAGAAGGATTTTCTCCAAAAGTGTATAAATTCAAAAGCAGCTGTAAGCCTTCTCATATCACCTGAAAATTTAAAGTAGCTAACAACACTCCTCACTACTTAACACTTAAGTGGAGGACTTTCCTCAAACCACTTGAGGGTAGAAACATAATGTGCAATGACTCAACATTTCTCTCTTCATATTACTTGAATATTTTCAATTAATATTTACTTCTAAGTATTCTACATCTCCCCCTAGGATTGTATTGCCCAACATCTCCCCTTATCTTGAAAGTATTGCTCTACTCAGTATGCTCTACACCTCCCCCTTTAAGTTTAGGGTATTGCCTACCTCTCCCCCTTTCTGTCTTCTTCAAAAAAAGATTTTTCTAATGAGGGAGTGAGAGGTCTAAGTTGTTAGCCTAAATCACCTAGAGGGGGGTGAATTGGTGAAATGCGTGTCAAATGCGGAATTAAAAACTAACACAACACACATCAAGCAATCACATACGACAAGAGATTTATAGTGGTTCCCCAACCTTGGGTACGTCCACTTTCCTCACCGATCTAGCAAATCACTAGACTCGGCTACTCCACTATCTCGGATTGAAAAGAATCCTACACCTCGGAACCACGTTCCTACAAAACTCGATCCAACTGGATCTACAAAACTCGGAAGAAAGATCTTCCTACAAATCTCGGAGAAAAACTCCTACAAAGAAATTTTGGTTTGAGAATAAAAAATCAAAACAACAATCTCAGATCTGGATCTTTGACAGTCTTCTTCTTTAGGAACTTCTGCTTGATCAGAAACGGTTGAAGATGACTTGAGAGAGATCCACAAATCTGAAAACTAGAACCACCTCGATCAAGAAGTTAGATCTGAAATCTTTGAGGCTTAGCGAGATCGAGTGATTCGCTTTTGTCTGGATCGCTGGAGAAGTAGTCGTTGAAGACGGAGATCGGCGATCCAGAGTTTCTTCCGATGAACAACGATGGCGGCGGCGGCGTGAGAATTAGGGTTCACGGAATTTTCTCTTTCTTAAAAAGAATATCTCTGTAATCTTGTTAATTAGTCAATTCTGAAATGACCTATTTATAGGTGGACTCCAACGGTCATAATCTTAATTAAGGATGACACGTGGACCAATCAAAATTGACGGATTTAAAATACTTATGGCGAATTCGAACTTAGAAAAATTCTGGAATAGAGAACTGCTATACTCGAGTAAGAGAAGATATACTCGAGTATGGGAATTCAGATACTCGAGTGACAAAGAGGATTATACTCGAGTATGAGAGGAGAACTTTACTGAGTGAAAGATGAACTACTCGAGTATCAGAAGAGATATACTCGAGTATCAGAAAAGATATACTCGAGTATCAGCAAAGATATACTCGAGTGAAAGGAGAATTACTCGAGTATCAGAATACTTACTCGAGTATTAAGATCAACTACTCGAGTATCAGAATACTTACTCGAGTATTAAAATCAACTACTCGAGTATCAGAATACTTACTCGAGTATTAAAATCAACTACTCGAGTATCAGAATACTTACTCGAGTATTAAAATCAACTACTCGAGTATCAGAATACTTACTCGAGTATTAAAATCAACTACTCGAGTATCAGAATACTTACTCGAGTATGACTACTTGAACTTGCAGAGAAGAAAAGAAATGGAGCTACTCGAGTATGATACATGATTTACTCGAGTGATTAAGTTACTTACTCGAGTATGAAAAGAACTTACTCGAGTGACTAACTAACTAACTACTCGAGTATAGATTTATCTACACGAGTATTCAGAGCCTACTCGTGTAAGTCTAACTGATTACTCGAGTATGTCTAACTAGCTAATCGAGTATGTCTAACTAGCTACTCGAGTATTAAGTCTGATACTTGAGTATAAAAAGGGGTTACTCGAGTATTTTGGACTTAGGAATATTTTACTGAGGAAATTAGCTCCAATGCTTCTGTCCATCAATCCAAGTGCATGAATGAGAAGTGTATCCCAATAGAGAGGCTATACATGGGCCAACACTTTGGATCACACAATGAGGAATTACATTGCATGGTCCTGTGTTTGGTGACCCATTATAGACTGACATTGGTCTACACTTGGCAATTAGAACCTGCACACATACAACTCAAACACCACATCAAATACATCTTAATTCATCTTAGTTCAAGGTCTGACTTCCTACAAATCTGAGGTATTGTGGAGACAAACCCCAACAATCTCCCCCTATTTGTAGATGTCAGCACTCTCTATACTAAGGTGAATTACTTAAGAGTAAAAGAACAACATGCATATAACAGGAGAATAAACTAAACTAAAGCAGGGTAAACAAAACATTGCCATAATCAGAATTAAATATATATATATATATAGAAATGTTTTAAGCACAGAAACAAAAGTCCAGTTCCACATTCTCAGTTCAACTCAAGATGGGGCATCCTTGTGCATCCTTTCTCTTTTCAGCTCTTGCCTCTCTAGGTAGCTGAAAGGTTTTGGAAAGTAAGTCCTGGGCCTAGGAGGAGCAGCTGGGTTGTTGTGCCCCCAATTCCTGTCATGTAGCCTGATCTTTATCTGAGATGCTTCATAGGCTTTCCACTCTGAATAACTGTAGTAATTATCTCTGTTCTCTCCAAGATCAGTCACTAACCTCAAAGTATCAAGAATTAGGGACTTAGAGGTAGGACTCCACACTTCAGCATGAACAACAGGTGGTCTACCTTCAGAAGCTAGCTCTTTCCTGGGTGCAGAACGGCTGGCAGAAGCGCTGTCACCATAACTTCTTTTCTTCTTAGAAGGACCTTGAGAACTGGAAGGAAAATCATCTTGCCATGCTTCAGTATAGGATAGGGGAGGCTCAGTCACATCACCCTCAGGTCTGGGTGAGAAGACTGGCACACCTCCTTGAAAGGTTGCTTGAGCTGAGACATCTGCTGGAGGCTGTTCTGCAAGAGGATCTAGATGCTAAGGTATAATGGTAGGGTCCAGTTGAAACTCAGGAAAGTTTTGATTATGCAGCCAGACAGTAGTGTCATAGGTATAGAATTTGACAGACTGGAGCTGGGAAAGAATGGATTCTTTCAATCCTTTTACTAGATCACTTACAGCATCTTGAGATTGGGTAGATAGTTGTTTGATTTGAGCTTCAGCCTGTTCAGAGAGCTTTTCAACTTGTTCTTTTACGATCTTCTCCCCTTGCTGATATCTATGGATAGCTGGGCAATTGCTTCATCTCTGAAGGTGCCCACTTCATTACATACTTTCACAACATTAGTTTCAGCTCTCTCATCTAGCTTGAGCTGATTGTGAGCTACTGTCTCTGCCTGGTTTCTTAGCTCACCTATGCTTGTTATGGTGTGATCTATGGCTTTGCCTCCAATATTGAACAGCTGCTTGAGTGTGTCAGTGTTTGCTTGAATTTCAACAAAGCCTCTGCTCATCTCCTTTTCAAGAGCAGAGACCTTGGAGGTGACTGACTGCAGAGAGGCATCAAAGTAATCTCTCTGTTCTTTGAGCATAAGCTCAATCTTGCTTACAAGATCTGAAGAGGAAAAAGAAGAAGGGGCTGAGGTTGATGTAGGGACTGAGGGAGCAGGAGTATTCCAAGGGGGGATCTCTTCCACAATCACTGAGCTCACAGCTCTCTTGGTTGGAATTATCTCTATGGAATCACAAGGGTCAGTGAAGGAGGGGAGAGAGAAGTCAAGTGTCCTCAGAGGAGGGTCAACAGGTTCTGGGGAATCCTCCTCGTCATCAGACAGGATGATATCATCATGAAGATCTGCTGCTACTAAGGGAGAGTGAGCAGGGGATGGAGAAGGTTCTGCTGCAGGGGTCTGTTCTTCTGTGAGCTCAGGTTCTTTATCATGACTTACAGTATCTGCTGGAGGAGGGGAACTGGTATCTCTCAGTTCTTCAATCGTGCTGGCTATGTCTGCAGCTGAAGATAGAGGCTCCTCCTGAACCTGGGTTTCTGGCTGACTTAGAGCTTCTGAGGATATCTGGAGATTTGGAAAGGATGATGGAGAAGGATCTCTAACAGTTTGGACTGGTATCTCTGAAGTCTGTACCTGAAGGGTGGATGAGGCAGGCTCCCCCTCAATTACTGTACCCAGAGTGTCAGCAATTTGATGTTGAGGAGGATATGGAGTCCTGATCACAGCCTGATGTCTGGGAGCATCTGCTGTTTGGGAGGCCTTAGAGGATTGAGCAGTGTTCTGAAGCTTGATCTCGTATCTTTGTATAGAGGAGAGGGTGACTTTCTTCATGTGATGTAGAGGAGTCCCTTTTGAGAAGTCAAACACTGTAGGGTTGATCTCATGGAGGAGGAGGGAGATAATCCTAGCAAAACTGGGATTTTGACGCTTTCTCGGATCTTGTCCAGTATCATCATTCCGAACTGGAATTTCTTCCTGCAGACAATAGCTTGCATAACGTCGAAAAGATTTTGGGAGATGTCTCTTATGGAGTAGGTCTTGCACCATAGGATTTTGGCGATGATGTCAACGAGAAACTTCCCTTCTGAATTGAACAAAGATCGATTCAAGGTTTCACCTCCACCTTCAGGATCTCGACCACAGAATAGAGAGGTGCGGTCGGCATCATCCTTGTCTAGGTCATCTTCTTCGTCGACCACTGGCATCCGAATCAGAGTGGCGACTGAGGTTTTATCCAACCGAATTTCAACTCCCTTTACCTTGGATTTCAGAACTGTGCCGTTGTGTCTGACCTTCAGATTTCTGTAGAATTCTTCAACATCAGGAAGCAGGAGACGGCAGGGTTCTTGAAGAATGAAGGACAATTCGGCCGTGTCCAGGAGAATTAGTAAGTTCTTGAAGTCATCCGAAATATCTTCAATACCATCGGTTACTAGTTCAAAGCCGATTCTAATCTTGGAGGAGGGAGGAGCCATCAGCGATTCTGCAATGTGAAGGAAACAAGAACGAGGAAGACAAAGCTCTGCAACTGTTCTGGGAGACGAAGAGACAGAAATCTTGCGGCGACGGAAGAGGAAGAATAGGAATCGGGAATACGAAAAGTCGGCGGCTACTCGAGTGAATGAGAAGTGGAAAGGACTTTTTCGTTTTGAATATATATATATAAGTAATCCTAATTAGGTTTAAGAAGGATTAAGTATAATATCATACCTGAACGAGGCGGCAATTTGCTGGGTGCGAGTAGAGATTTTGAAAATAAAAAAAACGAGTACTCGAGTGGAAGATGACAGCATACACGAGTATGTGGTTTAGTATACTCGAGTAGGTACAACATACACGAGTAATCAATCATACATACTCGAGTATGTAATTAGCATACACGAGTATTAAGTCTTTGACGAATTTTCATACTCGAGTATAAGAAGTTCATACACGAGTATCTTTTGGATTACTCGAGTATATGAAACTTTTTACTCGAGTATTAGCCGTTTACTCGTGTAAGTGTAACGATGCTCGAGTCTCTAATACTTGAAGGAATTTCCCTGGCAGATGTCTGTTTCCACTGAAGAACTGTACCTCTGAGCAGCCAACATTATTGATATTTTCATAATTTGAGAGTCCATCACTGGTCTTCTTTGTTGAGCAGTCCAAGCTCAGTTTTGAAGAACGAGAACTTGGACTCGTCCAGCGGCTTCGTGAATATATCTGCCACTTGCCTGTCTGTGGAGACATATTGTAGATCTATGTCTCCATTCTCCACATGCTCCCGGATGAAATGATAGCGAAGCTCTATGTGCTTGGTCCTGCTGTGGGAGACTGGGTTGTTGGCTATTGCTATGGCGCTGGAAGAGTCACAGAACAGGGGAATGTTCTGGAACTTCATGTTGTAGTCTTCAAACTGATTCTTGATCCATAAAAGCTGTGCACAACAGCTGCCTGTAGAGATGTACTCTGATTCAGCCGTTGAGATGGCTACACAGTTTTGTTTCTTACTGCTCCAGGAAATGAGTCTCCTTCCGAGAAATTGGCAAGTCCCGGAGGTACATTTCCTGTCATCTTTGCTACCTGCAAAATCTGCATCTGAAAAACCAATTAGTTCACTATCATTACTTCTTGGGTACCATAAGCCAAGATTTGGTGTACCTTTGAGGTATCTCAAGATTCGCTTTGCAGCGATGTAGTGAGATTCCTTAGAGTTCACCTGAAATCTAGCACATACACATGTTGAGAACATTATATCTGGTCTACTTGCAGTGAGGTAGAGCAAGGACCCAATTATGCTTCTATACTTGGTTTCATCAAAAGGTTTCCCTTTCTCATCCTTGTCCAGAGACATAGCTGAGGCCATTGGAGTCCTCATAGAGGTTGCATTCTCCATTCCGAATTTCTTAAGTAGCTCTTTGGTGAACTTGGTCTGTGAGACGAAAATCCCATCTTCAGATTGTTTCACCTGAAGCCCTAAGAAATACTTCAGCTCTCCCATACTGCTCATTTCAAACTTCCCTTGCATAAGTTTAGAAAACTTCTTGTAGAGGTCGTTATCCGTAGAGCCGAAAATAATGTCGTCGACATAGATCTGCACTAGCAAAATCTTGCCTTTTATTTCCCTAAGAAATAATGTTTTGTCTATCTTTCCTCTTGTGAACTTGTTCTCAAGAAGGAAGCTAGACAGAGTCTCATACCAAGCTCGAGGAGCTTGTTTAAGACCATATAGTGCTTTTTGCAATAAGTATACATAATTAGGATGGGTTGAATCAACAAAACCTGGCAGTTGCTCTACGTATACTTCTTCCTTTATGTCACCATTCAGGAAGGCGGACTTTACGTCCATCTGATAGACGGTAAAGCCCTTAAGTGAAGCATAGGCAAGAAATAACCTGATCGCCTCCAGTCTTGCTATTGGAGCATAAGTCTGGTCGAAGTCGATTCCTTCTTCTTGACGATATCCCTTGGCGACAAGTCTGGCTTTATTCTTTATAATTGTTCCATCTTCGTCCATCTTATTCCGGTAGACCCATTTTGTCCCGATGACGTTCTTGTGCTTGGGTCTGGGAACAAGTGTCCAGACTTTGCATCGTTTGAACTGATTCAATTCTTCTTCCATGGCTAGAATCCAGGATGCGTCGGAGTTGGCTTCCTCAAATTTCTTTGGTTCAACCTGTGAGAGAAAACTTAAGTGTAAATTCTCGTTAGTTGTACCTCGACGAGTTCTGACGCCATCCCGAGGATCTCCTATTATTTGGTCAGCAGGATGATCCTTCAAGTGTCTGAACTCTAAAGTCCTTGCATCTGGGATCTCTTCAGCCACTGGAGTTGCATCTTCAGCTGGGATGTCTTCTTCATCTTGATCATTTACCTCTCCAATGGTGGTTGTAGAGGGGACCTTGATGAATGTCTCATCTTTATCTTCACTAGGTTCATCCAAGCTAAGTTCTTTCAACTTTGTACCTGCATCTACAATAGGCACACTAGACGAGTTGCTTTGCAACAGACTCGTCTCATCAAATACAAGATGTATCGACTCTTCCACCACCAGAGTTTTTCTATTGAATACTCTATAAGCCTTACTATGGCTACTATATCCTACAAAAATACCTTCAAAGCTTTTCTCGCTAAACTTGGTAGAGTGATACTTGCCGTTGTTAAGCACGAAGCATTTACAGCCAAAGATTCTGAAGTATGAAATGGTTGGTTGCCTGCCTTTTAGAAGTTTGTAAGGAGTCTTATCATGGTTCTTGTTGATGAGTGCTCGATTTTGCACGTGACAAGCGGTGTTGACGGCTTCAGCCCAGAAATACTCCGGAAGTGAGGCATCACTCAACATGGTCCGACAAGCCTCTATGAGTGTTCTGTTCCTTCTCTCAGCTACTCCATTTTGCTGTGGAGTGCGAGGAGAGGAAAACTCATGAAAGATACCTTGACTTTCACAAAATTCTGTCATGGCTCCAGATTTGAATTCCGTTCCATTGTCACTTCTGATTTTGACTACGGAATAGTTGTATTCATTCTGGATCTGCCTCACAAAATTAGTGAAAGTACCGAAGGTATCTGACTTGTGTTTCAGAAAGAACACCCACGCAAAGCACGAGTAATCATCCACAATAACCAACGTATATTCCTTACCTCCCAAACTTCTAACCTGCAGTGGACCAAACAAGTCCATATGGAGAAGCTGCAAACTTCTATTGGAATCTTTGCCTATTATGCTTTTAAACGTACTTCTTGTTTGCTTGCCTTTGATACAAGCGTGACAAGGGCTGTCCGTAACGCACTTGACATTAGGCGCATCACGTACTAAGTTTTGAGAGAATAATTTATTAATAGTTTTGAAATTAATGTGTGCTAGTCTCTTGTGCCATTGGTCAGCAAGAGATGCACTACTTTTTGCCAAAAGACACACTGGTGTCGAAGAGTCTATACAAATAAAATTTAGACAGAAAATATTTCTGCTTCGAGTGCCTGATAAAATAGTTTCCATATTTGTTAACCGAATTTATCAAACACTTGTCAGCATGAAATTCAACTACGTATCCTTTGTCGCATAGTTGGCTTATGCTAATGAGATTGTGTTCCAATCCTTCAACATAGGCTACATCCGAAAAGGATACGCTACCGTTAGAGATCATACCATAGCCTTTAGTTATTCCTCGATCTGAAACTCCAAAGATGACCTTTGGTCCGTTGCAGACTGAGGTGTAATTCTGTAGTAGGCTCCTTGTCCCGGTCATATGCCGAGAACATCCACTGTCCAAGTACCAGATTGGCATTTTGGTGGCCTTTGGACATACCTGCAATTACAATCATTTAGCCTTAGGAACCCAAACAAGTTTGGGTCCTTGGTCTCGAGTTAGAATACTCCCCCTACGAGTATTAGCCTCATGAGTGGTCACTCTCAAGTTGCTAACTTTAGGGGTTGCAGCATTTTCAGGATTGAACCAACAATCACTGGCAAAATGACCAATTCTGCCACAGCACCAACAGTTGAACCTGTTGTATCTTTGCCTTGTGTAGTCCTGCTTGACTTTCTGGAATGAAGGTCTAGCAGGAGCTTTACTCTTGGAGGAGGAGGCTTCATGATGACGGCAGTTACATGAGGTCTTCTCCTTCATAGGCTTTTCTACAATGGGTTTTACTTTTGGTGTCTTTTTGATATTATGACCATGAGCATAAGGTCCATAGCTTTGAAGCTGAATCTCCTCATAAGGTGCCTTGAAGACACTCTCGCCAAAGTTACGAGGACGAGTCCAACCTTGGTATCCTGACTTAGGCTTCTCAGGGATCGGTCTAGAAAAGTGTCCGTAGGTGGACTCATAATCGAGTTCATTCGTGGGAAAGATAACTTTCTTGAACACAACAGGTTCCAAGGGAGCTTTCCCTTTTTCTTCAGCTAGAGCCTTCCGGGCAGCCTTATTCTTTCTCTTGGCCTTGTTTCTCCTAGAGGATTTACTAGAAGAGACAATGTGGCCTAAACCAGCACCCTTGGCCTTAGCAGAGAATTCAGCAACGATTGGAAGAACTGTCTTAGGCTTAGAAAAACTCTCAACAAGCTTCTTTTCAGCCTCGAGTTGTCGTTCCAATTATTTGATGATTTCCTCTTTAAGGTCGATGTGCTTGAGAGCTTTATTGTATCCCTCCATAGCTGCATTGAGGTTCTCTTGAAGAGAGTTAGTCTTATCGACTTCTTCTCTCAAGCTGCTCTCACTAGCTCGTAGAGAATTTATCTCTTTGGCTTGAGTTTTCATTAATCTACGACATTTTTCGTAAGCGGTGAGTAACTCCTTATACTGACCCATGAGCTCAGATTCATCTTCAGAGGAATATCCCTCTTGCTCATTGTCATCATCAGAATCAGAGAGAGGAGTGCGAGATTTTACCTCCCCAGTAAACTGGGGGACTTGTTCATCATCTGAGTGAGCCATGAGCCCAAAGTAAGCTTCCTCTTCTTCACTCGACTCGGATGAGTCAGAGTCGCTGAGAGTTTTGCTCTTCTTGGCTACTAAGCTTTTCTCTTTCCTATTCTTATGGTGTGAGGATTTCTTTTCCTCTCTTCTTCCACCCTCTTTATTTTTGTGAGGGCAATCGGCGATGACGTGACCTGGCTTATTGCAACAATAACAAATGATGTTAGTTGAGATCTGTTTGTTCTGTTTAGAATTATACCTGTCATGGCTGCTTGAGCCTTTCTTCCGATGATCACCGTCATGTCGTGATCTTCTATATGAGGCATCCTTGCCTCTCCATTGCTTCTTCTTGTTCAAGAACTTCTTGAACTGCCTTGAGAGTAGGGAGAACTCTCCATCAAATAGTTTTGAGCCAGATGAGCTAGGCTCAGATGATTCTTCTTCATCAGCCTCAGGAACTGGGGCAGGAGAGCTAGCCTTTATCTTCCTTGAGCTATCTGCCTTTAGAGCGACAGATTTCTCCTTGGATGCAGACCTGCTTATCTCTTCTTCAGCTTTTCTTGAGTTGATTTGCAGCTCGTAAGACATAAGCTTTCCGAACAGATTCTGCGGGTCCGTCTCAGCTAACCTTCCAAACTCCCGAATGACACATACCTTATTGTCCCATTCCTTGGTTAGGGATCTTAAGAATTTGTCATTGAGTTCCCCGTTGGTGAAGACTCGGCCATAAACTCTTAGGCCGTTCACTATCTTGAAAAAGTTCTCGAACGTGTCAGCTATGGCTTCCTTGTGACCTTGCCGGAAGGCTTCATACTTTTGATTCAGAAGGGATCTCCGATCATCCCTCACTTCCTCTGTACCTTCCATTAGAGTCACTAGGGATTGCCACATCTCCTTGGCAGATTGGCAATGAATCAGATTTTGCAGCATTGAGTCATCGACTGCACTTGCTATGATATTCTTTGCTTTCTTGTCCAGAGAGACAAGTGCAATCTCATCCTTGTCTAGATCCATCAATTTCTTTGGTACCTTTTTGGTTGGATCTATTGTTGATGCGGTCATAGGAACATGAGGACCTTCTTCAACAATCATGAAGATTCGAGGGTCTACAGCTTCCATGAAGAATTTGACCCTTTCCTTCCACATAGGAAAGTTGTTCTTGGTGCAGATAGGGAGCTTGGCAAAATCCTTAGTCTTACTCATGCTTGATACTCAACTTAGAAGGATACGATCAAGGTGTTAACCTTTTAATGATCAACCTCCCTCTGATACCAATTGAGAGGTCTAAGTTGTTAGCCTAAATCACCTAGAGGGGGGTGAATAGGTGAAATGCGTGTCAAATGCGGAATTAAAAACTAACACGGCACACATCAAGCAATCACAGACGACAAGAGATTTATAGTGGTTCCCCAACCTTGGGTACGTCCACTTTCCTCACCGATCTAGCAAATCACTAGACTCGGCTACTCCACTATCTCGGATTGAAAACAATCCTACACCTCGGAACCATGTTCCTACAAAACTCGATCCAACTGGATCTACAAAACTCGGAAGAAAGATCTTCCTACAAATCTCGGAGAAAAACTCCTACAAAGAAATTTTGGTTTGAGAATAAAAAATCAAAACAACAATCTCAGATCTGGATCTTTGACAGTCTTCTTCTTTAGGAACTTCGGCTTGATCAGAAACGGTTGAAGATGACTTGAGAGAGATCCACAAATCTGAAAACTAGAACCACCTCGATCAAGAAGTTAGATCTGAAATCTTTGAGGCTTGGCGAGATCGAGTGATTCGCTTTTGTCTGGATCGCTGGAGAAGTAGTCGTTGAAGACGGAGATCGGCGATCCAGAGTTTCTTCCGATGAACAACGATGGCGGCGGCGGCGTGAGAATTAGGGTTCACGGAATTTTCTCTTTCTTAAAAAGAATATCTCTGTAATCTTGTTAATTAGTCAATTCTGAAATGACCTATTTATAGGTGGACTCCAACGATCATAATCTTAATTAAGGATGACACGTGGACCAATCAGAATTGACGGATTTAAAATACTTATGGCGAATTCGAACTTAGAAAAATTCTGGAATAGAGAACTGCTATACTCGAGTAAGAGAAGATATACTCGAGTATGGGAATTCAGATACTCGAGTGACAAAGAGGATTATACTCGAGTATGAGAGGAGAACTTTACTGAGTGAAAGATGAACTACTCGAGTATCAGAAGAGATATACTCGAGTATCAGAAAAGATATACTCGAGTATCAGCAAAGATATACTCGAGTGAAAGGAGAATTACTTGAGTATCAGAATACTTACTCGAGTATTAAGATCAACTACTCGAGTATCAGAATACTTACTCGAGTATTAAAATCAACTACTCGAGTATCAGAATACTTACTCGAGTATTAAAATCAACTACTCGAGTATCAGAATACTTACTCGAGTATTAAAATCAACTACTCGAGTATCAGAATACTTACTCGAGTATTAAAATCAACTACTCGAGTATCAGAATACTTACTCGAGTATGACTACTTGAACTTGCAGAGAAGAGAAGAAATGGAGCTACTCGAGTATGATACATGATTTACTCGAGTGATTAAGTTACTTACTCGAGTATGAAAAGAACTTACTCGAGTGACTAACTAACTAACTACTCGAGTATAGATTTATCTACACGAGTATTCAGAGCCTACTCGTGTAAGTCTAACTGATTACTCGAGTATGTCTAACTAGCTACTCGAGTATGTCTAACTAGCTACTCGAGTATTAAGTCTGATACTCGAGTATAAAAAGGGGTTACTCGAGTATTTTGGACTTAGGAATATTTTACTGAGGAAATTAGCTCCAATGCTTCTGTCCATCAATCCAAGTGCATGAATGAGAAGTGTATCCCAATAGAGAGGCTATACATGGGCCAACACTTTGGATCACACAATGAGGAATTACATTGCATGGTCCTGTGTTTGGTGACCCATTATAGACTGACATTGGTCTACACTTGGCAATTAGAACCTGCACACATACAACTCAAACACCACATCAAATACATCTTAATTCATCTTAGTTCAAGGTCTGACTTCCTACAAATCTGAGGTATTGTGGAGACAAACCCCAACAGGGAGGTGATAGGATCAAGGGAGAAATTTACTCTTGATCCTAACCAACATCTTTTGTTGATGCCACTTAAGAAATTTTCCTAGTGATCTGACTACTTTACTAGGAGTCATATCTTTTGTGTTGATACACTGATACAACACATCACTATAGCCACTTGAGCTAGCTGCTAACATTATTCCACTTGAGCAAATGCCACTCCTATACCAATTAAAGCTTCTGCAAAATGCAACAGTAGAAAGGGAGGTGCTTGTTATTCCTCTTGTCTTGCAGCAACATGTCTTTACAGTAGTAGAAGTAACTGTACAACAATAACCATCCACTAGGGTTGATCTCTCCCTCAGACTGTGCATAGTCCTGAGAACTTGCTGATCAGCTGTGATGATCTTTGATCCACTGCAGCTTTTGGCTGCCTCTTAACAGGAAGCTCAACTTGTTCCTACAACTGTTGGATTTTCTCCCCCCTAAATTGGAGCATCTGCTATCTTCACTTTACTTGACACTTGAGTCCATCTTAGTCTTGATACCATTTGATATCACTTGAGAGTCTTGATGTCAAGTGACAGACTTGACAGTCTTGATACCATTTTGGAGACTTGTCTACCTGCAAGAAGGGTGAGTTATGCAACAAAAATATTACATGGAGCAACTGAAGCTATACAAAGTTCAACATACCCAACTCAAACTTGAAGGTGTTGAACTTGACTTAATCTAGTGGCTTAGTAAAGATATAAGCCACTTGCTTGTCTTCAGGGAAAAACTCAAGACAGATATCTTTCTTTTCCACAGGCTCCCTAATAAAATTATACCTAATCTCAATATGCTTAGTCCTGCAATGAGATATAGGATTCCTAGCAATAGAGATTACACCAGTAGAATCACAGGACATGGGGATTCTACTTATTAGAAGGTTATAGTCCTTGAAATAATGTTGGATCCACATCAACTGTGTACAGCTGCTACCTATTGAGATATATTCCGACTCAATTGTTGAGATTGTAACACTGGTCTGCTTCATGCTACTCCAAGACACTATTCTTCCTCCTAAGAACTGACAAGTTCTTGATGTGCTCTTCCTGTCCTCATTGCAGCCTGCAAAATCTGCATCTGAATAGTCTGTTTGTTCAAAATCCCTATTTCTAGGGTACCATAGACCAAGATGATGCAGGCCAATGGTTCTGACGGATTAAACTACGTGCTTTTAGGTGCGAACAATTAAATAATTTACGTAGCATGCAGGACCTCTCTAAAATTCTACTGATGATTTAACCAATTTAACAACACACAAAAACAAAGGGACGCTACCCCTTTTAGAGATTGAACAAAAGACTATGTGTCAATGTTCGCTCAAGTGAATAGGACCTTCCCGATCCAGACAGTTAGCAATTCAAATTAAATTTATTGGCAAACCATTCGCGAACCCAACAAGAGAGGATCCGGACTAAAATAGTGATTTAAAAGAAGTCTAAAATCGATTCCAAATTAATTTAAATTGAGGTTACCAAATCACTTGAACTCGAGGAAAAATCAAGGATAATGAATCAGATTTCTACTAGCTGTACAACCCCATATCCGGCGAGTGAGTTAGCAAGAGCCATACTGGCCAAATCGGGTAGTCTGAGTCCCTGGGCAAGCTCGACAGGGAGGAGAGCTTGGCAGTCCCCGGATCGCCCAGGAGGGGTAGGATGCTTCTGGGAGGCGAGCTTGTAATCACCAAGCCCCGCTCATTGAGCTATGGGCTTTTCGTCTAGCTCTAGGACTTCCGTCGAGCTTTGGGACTTTCGTCGAGCTCTAGGCCTTTTGTCGAGCTCTTGGCCTTTTGTCGAGCTCTGGGCCTTTCGTCGAGCTCTGGGCCTCTCGCCGAGCTCTTGGCTATTCGTCGACCTCTGGGCCTTTCGTCAAGCTCTCGGCTATTCATTGATCTCTCGGCCTCCTAACGAGGTCTAGCCACTCAACGAACTCGCGGCAGGCGAGCTGGGCAGGACAGGCCCGCACTCGCCAAAGGCCGAGCAGAAGTAGGGAGTGCCAGCTCCATCAAGCACCCGTCTCCCCTGTCGAGTATAGATTGTTGAGGGCTACTCAGCTTATGCTTTGTGATGTGTTTTTACCATTATGCCCCCACTTGCATGCCCATAGCTAGTTAGAACATCAGAGTTACGCTATTGGGAGACCCAGTTGGACTGCACATAGCTGTTAAGAATAGTGGTGGTTCTCTATTTGCAGGACATTTCCAGGAATCTATAAATAAGGCCCAAGGGGCACTCCATGTCGAGCCCTTGGGTCAGCTCTTTGTTATTTTTCCTTATCGTTTTGCTTATAGGAGAGAAGTATGTGCGCGATCACCCCTTCCCCAATGGTGAACTCCACAAAGACTGATTTTTTGGTTTCAACATTCTTGTGCGGTGAGCGTGGAGCGTGGTCAGCACAGAAAATATTCAGCATGCTTGATGACGGGTGGAGAAGGACAAGGCTCGGATAGGTCTGACTTGCAACCCCCCCCCCCCCCCCCCGCCTCTCGCCATGATGGGGATGCTTGAAGACTAAAAACGAGAGTTGCTTGGTCTCATCAGGTTTTCACTCAGCGCACGTGTCGAGTGCTCGACTCCAGCGGCGCCAGTGCTTGCAAACCCGGCCCTTGGCGAAGACGCTCCCGGCAGGCGAGCTGGAAAAAAATTGCAGAGAAAGGAAGAGGCGGTGAGCTCCCCGGGCAAGTACTCTTCCTAGGCTCGACGAGCGGCAGCAAGTTCGGCAAGATGGGGGTGCGAGACCCCCCAACACGCTCAGTAGGGAGAGGAAGCCCCTTCAGCGAGCTGATTTATTCTGCACCAGTTCTAGAGGAGTTCAAGGAGCCCGAGAGGTCATACTACGCCGGGAAGGGAGACCTTGTCGAGCATGTCTAGTGGTTCGAGGACATGGTCTCGATCCAAGAGATGTCGGATGGGTTAAATGTTGGGTTTCTCTATGAGGTTGGCACAACACTTGTGCACGCAGCGGAAGTAATAAAATCTAGAACAACCCAAAAGAGACTGGATCAGGCCATGCATGTTGAATCAAGAAGTTAACAAAAATTAGGCAAATATTACCTCTTCGGTGTTGAGTAACAACTCAACGAAGATGCTCCAAATGTAATTCCTTGTCGTTGGCGAGTTCCACGTAGAATAACGTCCACGTCTCTGCAGAAATCCACACGAGCGGGAGAACCCCGAGCTTCGTCGCGCGAAGGGTCGGGAAGAAGATCAGCCGCACCTTTGAACTTCCCACGGACTGCTAGGTCCACGTCAAGGAAAGAAAGACCAACGACAGTCGCCGGAGAGGAGGTGGTCTGCGGAGCGAACAGCCGGTGGCGGAACGTTTCTGTCCGGCGGAATCGGGATTCGGCGGATCGGGAGATCGGCGGAACTCTTTCCGTCGGCTTCCGTTTTGCTACAGAAATCCCGATGTTGGTCGATCATATTCCTCAAAACCCTAAGTGTCCTATTTATACCAATGGCATAAACAATTCATAGGAATCGCTATCCGCAGACCACCCAAGTTAGAGCTTCTAGACCGTTCGGCGAGAATCACCTCCAGATTCGGCGAGAATCAGTCGGCGAGAATCTGTTGGTACCCTAGTTTGATTTGAGTTTAGTCTTGTCTTCTTAGTCTCTTGACCCATGGATTATCTATGGTCAAGGTTAGTTGTCTAGCTGTAGAGTTCCCAGCTTATCCAGATAAGAATTTGGTTAAGTAGTTTGTTCGTTCGACTATGGTCGATCGCCGCTCGACTATCGTCGACTAACTGTTCGACGATCGTCTATCAGTTGCTCGACGTTCTGTCTGCGTGGATAGTTCGACTATCTGTTGATAGTTCGACTATCTGTGTGCTGTGATAGTTTGACTATCTGTTGATAGGTCGACTATCTGCTTTCTTCTGATAGTTCGACTATCTGTTGATAGGTCGACTATCTATTTTCCCTTGGTAGTTCGACTATCTGCTTTGATAGTTCAACTATCTGATAGCTCGACTATCTTTTGATAGTTCGACTATCTGTCGTTCTTTGATAGTTAGACTATCTGTTGATAGTTCGACTATCTGTTCTGCGTTGATAGTTCGACTATCTGTTGATAGGTCGACTATCTGATAGCTCGACTATCTGTCCTGATAGTTCGACTATCCGTTGTTCTGTGATAGTTCGACTATCTGTTGATAGATCGACTATCTGTTTCTCTTCTGATAGTTCGACTATCTGTTGATAGGTCGACTATCAGTTTTGCTTTGATAGTTCGACTATCTGTTGATAGGTCGACTATCTGATAGCTCGACTATCTTTTGATAGTTTGACTATCTGTTGTGATAGTCGACTATCTCCTTTGATAGTTCGACTATCTGGATCGTTCGACTATCTGTCCGATAGTTCGACGATCTCCGTTCTTCGGTCGACGATCTCCGAGGGTCGTTCGACTTTTTCTGTTTGCCTTTTTATTTTGTATTTATTTATTCTATTTAATTAATTAATATACTATCTGGCATTTTATTTCAGTTATTTTTTTGATAATATTTCCAGGCAATATCTGCTCCATCCCTTTTGCCTGAGTCAAATCTTTTCAGATAAAGTTGTTTGTCTTATTAGTTGACAGTGTATTTTACTTTATCTGCTGTCAGTCCTTTATAGTCGTTAGACTGAAAAGTCTTCCTTCTGCTATAAAGAGTTTGTCTCTGATGTGATTTTATTTAGTACCTTTATTATCAGATTGCTTCCTGCAGCTTCTTTGAAAAAGGTTTATCCCTTTTATAGAATATTTTGCTGCAGAGTTTGTTTATCTTTGTGATATTTGCAGCCCAGGTTTTAAGTTTCAGAAGAAGACAAACAGTTCAAATTGAAAAGAGCCGTTGCTTATTGCTGCTATAAAAGGAATCCTTTGGAGAAGGATTTCAGCTAGCTAACCAGTTATTCTAAGAGTTATTCAATTAGCATTCAAGTTTTCATCAAGACCAAGTTCACTGCTCTCAGCAATCTTCATTCAACTGAGAAGTGTTAAGCTCTTCTGCTCTTCTTCAACCTGAGTTCTCCTGCCTCCAAGAAGTTCAGACTCAGAGTTCTTTTGAAGAAGAAGAAGAAGAAGATAGCTGCTAGAAGATTTCTATTTTATATTTTATATCTTCTTGTTGTTTTTCCTTCAGAACTTTCTGAAGTGTTTTCTGCACTGAAGCAAGACTTCACCTGGACATTCTTTGAGCCAAGGGGAGCCTTGATTCTTTTGAACTTTCTAGCTCAGTGCAAGTCTTTGTGCTTCTCTAATCTATTGTAAAATAGAGAAGACTTTTTAACCTTCTTTCCCCCTCCTATACAGGGTTATTACTCCCTTCAAAAGTATCCCTTGGTGGCAGGGCACCTGATCAAAAACCTGTGTTTAATTTTTAGACACCTGATCAAAATTCTAAAGGGTTTCTAGATCTACCTGAAGCAGATCTTGTGGTGGCAGGGCACCTGATCAAAAACCTGTAGTGGATTCCTACCTTGTTGGTAGAAGAGTGGACGTACCCAAGTTGTTTGGGGAACCACTATAAATTCCTTGTGTCATCTGGCTTGCTTAATTTAATTACTTGCATTGTGGCTGTGATTAGATATAACTAGGTTTGCTAGTTGCTGATTAGGATTTCCAAGACTTAACTGTAATTACAGTTAGCTTGAGTTTGTGCACAACACTTGTGTTAGGCTTTAGGGTTATCTCCTTATCTATAATCTTTTCATTCCGCATTTCACTCCAAGGGAGTTGGGTAGACTATTAAGTTTTATCTAGTGCAAAATTTGATAACTCTATTCACCCCCCCTCTAGAGTAGTATCTATCCCTTCACTTTCAATTGGTATCAGAGGGAGGTTGACTGACTGAATAGGCTAACACTTAAGTCACAAGATCCTGATAGATACCAAAGTTTATAGATATTCACTGTCACTATTATGGCCCAGTCCAAGGATTATTCCAGCACCAGACCTCCAGCATGCAACTTGGCTAAGTTTTTCATCTGGAAGGCAAGGATCAAATTATATATGAATTCTATTGATGAAAGTATTTTTGCTTCTATTTTGTCAGGACCCCCAAGAGCACCTGCTGCTGCTTCTGCCTCATCATCTGATATGAGTGCAGTGCCTCCTCCAGACTACAATGATGAGTACAAAAAGGGAAAGATAGCAGATGCCAAGGCAATGAATATACTGGCTCAGACAATGTCTGATGAAGTATTCCAGAAGGTTGCTGACTGCTCTTCAGCAAAAGTAATGTGGGATACACTGAACCAGATTGTAGCTGGTTTAGCTGATGAAAGGAAGGACAGAAGGTCCAACCTTATCTCACAATATGAAAACTTCAAGAAAACTGATGCTGAATCAGTTGAAGCCATGTATACAAGGCTCAGCTCAATCATCAATGAGCTGAGGACCCTTGACAAGGATATCTCATTGACAGAGGTCAATGATAAGATTCTTATGTGCTTCCCTAGCACATGGGATCTGAGGATCTGGCCCATCAAGGAAGCCAGAAGTACAACAGAGATCTCAACAGAAGGCCTTCTCGGCAAGCTCAAATCCTTTGAGCAAGTGCTGAAGACAAGGGAAGCAGAAGCTGAAGCAAAGACCCCTACTCCAACAAGAAAAGAGCAATCTCTAGCTCTTAAGGCTACTGATGCTTCTGAAGGCAGCCAATCCAATGAGGAACTAATGGCATTATTTGCTAAGAGGTTTCTCAAGATGGGGAGAAAGGAATTCAGAAAGAAGTCTTCACGCTATGAAGACAAACCAAGGTATGACCGTTCACCTGCTAAATAAATTATTTGTTATGGTTGCAGGAAACTTGGATATATCTTACCAGATTGTCCAGAGGAGAAGAACAAAGATAAGAGGAAAGAAAAGGAACAGCACAGGAAGCACTCCAAGCCAACCTCCTACAAGAACAAGAAGAAGGAGAGAGGTTTCATTGCTGAAACCTGGAGTGATTCAGATGAGGAATCTTCCTCCTCAAGCTCCAGTGAGGATGAGGAAGAGAAGAAGTCAAAGGAAATTTGCCTGATGGCAATAGATGCCTGCAGCAATCACTCAGCTGCAGAGAGTTCAGATTCAGAGGAAGAAATGCCAACAGAAGATGAGGTACTATCTTCTTATGATTTCACTTCTACAGAATTCAAATTAGATTTTAAATCTTTATGCTTAGATTTAATTAGTTCTGAAAAAGAGATTAAAGAACTTAGACATAGGCTAGCTGAATCAGAAATCATATCAATTGAAAATATTAAGTTAAAGGAAGATCTCACTAAGTATAGTGAAGAAATTAAGTTTCTTAAAATTGAGTTAGCTAAATCTAAGAGGTTAGAAGAATCTCTAAATGGTAGAAGCCTTAAGTTATTAGAAATAACCAGCATGACTAACACTAGGTCAGGCAATAACAAACTAGGCTTAGGAGCTTCTCCCAGTGAACCCCCAGTTATTCTTAAAAACCAACTTTCAACTCCAGTGAACTTTATCTCAGCTGATGGGATAAAGAACACTGAGCAAGTAAACCAAGTTAATAAAACTTTATATAAAGATAAGAGAGAGAAAAGAAAATAATTTTTTAAGGAAATACAAAGAGCGTCAAACGCTGCTCGACGATCGGAAGCTCAATGGTCGAACGAAGCTCGACGATCTGAGCGCCCATCGTCGAACGTCGATCGACGTTTTCAATATGATTTTCAAAATCATCATCAAACCCGTAGAAACCTAAATGAAAATAGAAACCCTAGGTTTGTTGACCCATCATCTGCATGGAGAATCCCACCTAGGAGATCTCACCCATTACGTTATCACCCTCAGCCTGCATTTTCATTTATTTCTAGCTTTTCTTATGTGAAAAACAAGGGACCCAAGGTTACCTGGGTCCACAATGTATAAAATGAATTTCTTACAGGTGAAGGCCTATCCTATCACTCAAAATAAGTGGTATTTGGATAGTGGATGCTCCAAGCATATGACAGGAAATAAAAATCATCTGTCAAAGTTCAAAGCTAAGCTCGGCCCAATGGTTATCTTTGGAGATTCAAGCTGTGGTCAGATAGAAGGCTATGGCAGGATCACAATTGAAGCTGTTACTTTCAAGAGAGTTGCATATGTGACTGTACTGAAGCACAATTTGATCTCAGTCAGCCAGCTATGTGATGCTGGCTACCAGGTTTCATTTTCTAACTCTTCTTGTAATATTACTTTAAATAATAATGTTGTTTTAGTAGGCATTAGATTAGGTAATATTTATTTAGTAGATTTCAATTCAACTCATTCTGAAATCTATTTATTTAATGAAGTAACAATTAATAATAATTCTTTATGGCATAAGAGGCTTAGTCATGTTAACCTTAAAAATATATCTAGGTTATCTAAACACAACCTTGTTAAAGGTTTACCTTCTTGCCCCTACAAGAGGGAGAGCCTATGCAAGGCTTGTCAGCTAGGCAAGCAAACCAAAAACTCTTTTAAATCTGTAAATAAAAGTGATTCTCCTAGAATCCTATATTTATTACATCTGGACCTTTTTGGCCCAATAAATGTACAGAGTTTAGGAGGGAAGTATTACACCTTAGTCATTGTAGATGACTTCTCTAGGTTCAGTTGGGTTTTCTTTTTGAGAACTAAGGCTGATAACTTCAAAGCCCTTACAGACTTTCTATTATGTGTGCAGACTGAGTACTCTACTCATGTAGCCTTGATCAGAAGTGATCATGGTACTGAGTTTGACTCTCTTCTCATGCAAGAATTCTGTGAGAGAGAAGGTATCAAACATAGCTTCTCAGCTCCTAGAACTCCCCAACAAAATGGGGTAGTTGAAAGGAAAAATCGAACACTCATTGAAGTTGCTAGCACATTGTTGGCAGATGCTAATATGCCTCTTTCCTATTGGGCAGAAGCTGTTAGTACAGCCAATTATGTCTTGAATAGAAGTTTGATACACAAGCTTAAGTGTAAAACTCCTTATGAGTTGCTTAAAGGAAAGAAACCTAAAATTAATTATTTTAGAATATTTGGTTGTGTAGTGTACATTCATAATAACAATAAAGAATACCTTAGAAAGTTTGAAGCAGAAGCTTCAATGGGAATTATTCTTGGATATTCCCAAGTAAGCAAAGCTTATAGGGTTTATAACAAATCAACCTGTAAAATTGAAGAATCTGTGCATGTATCTTTTGATGAGTCTCAGATGTTTTACAAGGAGAAGGAAAATTCTCCTTCCTCCAGTTCATTGCAGGTACCTGATGCTACTCAAGAGATTCTTCAACTATCAACTCTTCAGATCACTGAATCAGACAATGATGAAGACATTGCAGAAGTTGTTGCTGTACCACCAACAGTAGATCAAATTCCTCCTGAGGAATTAATCCCAACTATTGCTGAAGATCACATCCCACCTGCTGATATTGTCACACTTAGAGATCACCCCTCATCTCAAGTGATAGGAGACATATCAGCTGGTGTTCAAACAAGACATCAATTAAGACAGGATGTGATGCACGCTTGTTTCCTCTCACAGGTTGAGCCCCTCACCTTTAAAGATGCTGAGCTAGATCCCCACTGGATCATTGCTATGCAAGAGGAACTCAATCAGTTTGAGAGATGTAAAGTTTGGACTTTGGTTCCAAGACCTAAAGGCCAACTGATCATAGGCACCAAGTGGGTGTATAGAAACAAGTTGGATGCAAATGGAATTATTGTAAGGAATAAAGCTAGGCTTGTAGCTCAGGGCTACAGACAGGAGGAAGGTATAGATTATGACCAAACCTTTGCTCCTATTGCAAGGCTAGAAGCAATAAGGATCTTCTTGGCCTATGCAGCCTACATGATGTTTAAGGTCTTTCAGATGGATGTCAAAAGTGCATTCCTAAATGGTGAGCTTAAGGAAGAGGTGTTTGTTGAACAACCACCAGGGTTTGTTTCTTCAACTCAGCCCTCACATGTGTTTAAGTTGCAGAAAGCTCTTTATGGACTAAAGCAAGCACCAAGAGCCTGGTTTGAGACTCTAGCTAGTTTCCTGTTAGAGCACAACTTTACTAGGGGAGTAGTTGATAGAACCCTTTTCGTCAAGCACCACAAGGACACAATCCTGTTAGTTCAAGTGTATGTGGATGATATTATATTTGGTTCCACTGATCCCAAACTTTGCAAAAGGTTTTCTGACCTGATGCACTCTAAGTTTGAGATGAGTAGTATGGGTGTGCTGTCTTACTTTCTTGGTCTCCAAGTTAAGCAAGATGCTGATGGTATCTTCATCTCCCAATCCAAATATGCCAAGGAATTGGTAAAGAAATTTGGGATGGCTGATGCTTCAGCAATGCCTACACCTATGACAACTAATGTAGTTATTGATTCTGATGATCACGGCAAGCCTGTTGATCAAAAGAATTATAGGGCCATTGTTGGTTCCCTATTATATTTAATTGCAAGTAGGCCAGATATAATGTTTGCTACATGCCTCTGTGCTAGATTCCAGGTCAAACCCAAGGAATCTCATCTGATTCTTCTCAAGAGAATCCTAAGATACTTGAAGGGATGTCCAAATCTAGGACTTTGGTACCCAGCAGAATCAGAATTTGAGTTAATTGGATACTCTGACTCTGACTATGCTGGTTGCAGAGTTGATGGGTAGAGCACCTCAGGAACTTGTCAGTTCCTGGGAGAGAGATTGGTATCTTGGTTCTGTAAGAAGCAGGCTTCTGTCTCAACTTCAACTGCAGAGGCTGAATATATAGTAGCTGCCAGTTGTTGTTCACAGATCCTGTGGATTCAAAACCAGCTTGTGGATTATGGTTACTCACACAAGAACACCAAAATCATGTGTGATAGTACCAGTGCTATCTCAATTGTACAAAATCCTGTGCACCACTCTAGAACGAAGCACATTGAAATTCGGCACCATTTCCTGAGAGATTGTGTGGAAAAGAACAAGATTTGTCTTGAGTTCATATCCACTGAGTTTCAGAGAGGTGATATATTCACCAAGCCCTTAGATGAACAGAAGCATCTATTCTTTTTAGTTCAACTAGGCATGATCAATGGAAGAGACTAAGTGTGACTATATCTGCCAATGTTGAAACCTGCTTGAAGATCGTCGAACGATGCTCGAAGATCGTCGAATGCATCAAGCCTATCGTCGACCTCTGGTTGATGATAGCTTATCTATTTGAAGATCGTCGACCGGCGTTCGAAGATCGTCGAACAGGTCGAGCTTATCGTCGATCTATGGATGACGACAGCTTGTTGTTTGTGAAGATAGAAATAGTCGAACGATTGATCGACTACTCTGCTTCAGGACCGATCGTCGAATGACCGTTCGACCATCGTGTCCAGTATCTTTTAAATAGATCAACTATCTCCGGTCTAATATAAAGTCGATAGTCGACCTAGGTTAAAAGATCTTTGCTTTTATCGTCGACGGAGAGCGTCTTTTCATATTCCGTCGTCGTGCTTGCTCTGTCTCTTTTCTCTGCTGATTCGTCTTCTCTGTTCCTCTCGCTCCTTCTCCAGTAAATCGATGACGATTTCTCCAGCGCTCCTCGCAGTAGTCAAGTTTGACGCAGGTTTCAGCGTGGATTTTGATGCATTCAGCTGCTGTGAACCAGGTATCGTGGAAATTCTCCAGCTATGCAAAGATCAAGGATTGGAAAGGCTAATGTCTACAAGGATCAAGTTAAATATCCCAGAGATAAAGGAATGGGCATTTACTTCATCTTCTACTGAAGATTCAATGACAAGATCTATTGGCGGAGTAGAGGTAATTTTGACTCCCGCCGTCTTGACTGATTTATTTGGATTGACTAATGGCGAAGAATAATACGAGCAAGATGCTCCAGAATTTGGAAGAATGTTGATTGAGCTGGGACATGCAGAAGGCATTCCCTCGAAGCTGCTCAAGATAAATTTTCCTTTTAAGATTAAATTTCTTGCTGAGATTGTCGGAAAAGTGCTGCTAGGCAAACACTCTGCCCACGATAACATTACAAGACAACAATTTGCACTAATGTGTGCAATTGTCAACAAGAAAAGGATTAATTGGGCTGGTGTTATGTTTGATTTGATAAGAAAGAAGAATGGAAAGAAAGAGGTTACCCTAGGCAGGGTTATTGGGATTTTTCTGAAGGAGAAGTATTCTCATCTGCTAGTTTCAGCTGCTACCACCATTAATGCCAGCAAGAAGATGGATCCCAACTTGTTCTCAAAGTGGAAGAGGACATTCGTGAAGCCCGCTCCTGCAGGGGTTGCTCCAGCTGCATCTGAGAGCACAAGGACTGACTCTGTCGCTCCCCACCCTCAAGAAGTTGGCTCAGCTTCTTCATCTATTCCTTCATCATCTTCTGCTCTACTGTCTACTTCAGTTGAAGTTCCATCAACTTTAATTGAAGTACGACATTCTGCCTCTCCTGTTCATGATTTAACAACAGTTGAAATTCCATCTTCTCCTCCAGCATCTCCTATCCCTCATCATCTTGCTAGGATATCTCATCCTAGTGTCGATTTATTAGCTTTTGTACCTTCTACTCCAATTCGTTCTCCTCTTCAATCTTCAGATTATATTGATCTTCCTGCTTCCACCCATCCATCTCCAGTTAACTCTCCAATTCAATCTCCATCTCCAGTTCGTTCTCCAGTTCATCAGGAATACATTCCTCCTGCTGATCTTCCATCAACTGCAATTCCTCCACCATATTTTGAAATAACTCCAGCTTTTATTTCCAGCATTGTGGAGTTAATTACCCCCTCAATCAAACTCATGATTGAAGAGGCAATTTCTCCACTTGCTTCCTCCATTGCTTCTTTGACTGATGCCATCAAAATTCTCTTTAACTCTGCTGAGCCCTCTTCATCCAGGGGCCTGGTTTCAGTTCCCACTGAAATCAGGCAGGGGGAGATGTTCAATGAAGATGTCTCTGAGCAGCCTTTGGCCTCCCCTCCAGCAGCCCAACTTGCAGTAACAGAAAAAGTAGCAGAAGTTTCAGCTCCTCCTCAATCTGAAAAAGAAATATCTGATGCAATAATGTTGACTGAATTTGTTGTAAAAATTTACCTGGAAGAATCCTCAACTCCCCTGGTTGCCCAGTACCTAGAAGGAATTATCACCTCCTTTCTAGATGATTTCTGGGAGTTAGGTCACCCTGAAGAAAATCCTGAAGGTATGTCCCTTTCCCAATTTGTAGATTACTTAATTAATATGTTAGTATGGGAATATCTGGAAGGGATGACTAGATGTCATTTAGCAAGATTTTATTCCTAATCCTACAGAGATAATGGAAGAAGTAGTTGTTGTCAAAGAGACTGATTCTGTATCAGCTCCTGATGTCCAAGTGGTTGTAGAGCAAGCAGTGCTATCTGAGGCTGTAGAGCCTGTTCTAGTTTCTGAGGCTGCTGAACCTGCTCAGCAAGCAGTGCTATCTAAACTAGTCCCCTCGACAGTTCCTGAGTTTCAACAAAAGGATCCTGAAACTGAAACGGAAAAGTCTACTTTATGGGATGATTCCCCAGGTTTGGATCTAGATACTCTCCTGGCACAGGATGCCATGGAAGAAGAGAAAGAGAAAGCTGCCCTGAAAGAAAAGGAAAAGGCTGTATCAGAAGCCTATGATCCGTATGATCATCCTCCCTCATCTCATTCTGAGGATGAAGATGATTCAGATCTGTCTGAGGATTCTAAGAAAAAGTAAGCTACAAAGAGTAAAAGAAAAGTTGTAGCTCCTCCTCCTCCCTATCCCGATCATGACACTCCTTACTATATTCTGAAAGGGATTGATCCTAAATCCAAAGAGTTCCAGCACTGGATGTGGTTCTCTAAGAACCAGCAAAAGGAGAGGAAGAAATCAAAGAGGTATGATAGTCTTGCTCCCAGATGGACTCCCAGAGGTCCTCCTCCTCCACCTCCCGGTGCAGGAGCCTCTGGCAATATTTCAGCAAATCCATCTGCCCCTTCTGACAAATCTGCACCTTCTCAACCTCCTTCAAGGAGAAGTTCTCAAAGCCATCAAGGTAAATCATATTCTGGATATCAAAGTCACGATGCTGAGATAAAAGAGCAAGTAAAGGAGGTGGTTTATCAAAAGCCAACATTTTCACCCCCTCCTTCACCCAAGAGAAAAGTTTCACCTGCTGCTAAAGACACTTCAAAGAGTAAAAGAACTGTTTTCTCAGAAAAATCCAGTAAGAATTTTGCTGAGTTTGCTCCTCCGACATCTCTTGTTATTCAAGAAGTTAAAGATCCAGCTGAAAGTTTATTAGATCTGTCTACCAAGTTTAAAGCTGTGAAGCCAATAGATACTACATCTGAAAATAAGTATGAAAGTCAAGAGTTAGATCCTGATTTCAGGATGGCTCGTTTTCTAGAGCTTGTTGGCTCAGCCCAGATAAAGAAAGCTAAGGCTGAAGGAAAATATTCTGCAAGATTTACAACCATGTCAAAATTCAGAATGAAGGAACTTGATAAAATCCAGGTTAGCCCTGAAGTTTTTGACCCTTCTAAATACATGGAAAAGCATCCAGAAGCAGTCGTCCCAAGGGTATCAGAACTAAAAATTATTGGTGTATAAGATCTGAAGATGTCAAAGAAAGAAGCCATAGATCCCTTGAGGAAAATCTCTTTTGTTCCTGGATCTTCTGATCCCGAACCTGATTCTGTAGATCCTTAATTTTGATTGACTGTTATATATCTGACTGATTGTTAATTGCTAGTTAGTTGTTTAACTATTTCCTGTATTGATTTTATTGTTCTATAGCTAGCTCTGTGTTTTAGTTCTTGAGAGACTTAATTCAAATAGGGGGAGATTGTTGGTACCCTAGTTTGATTTGAGTTTAGTCTTGTCTTCTTAGTCACTTGACCCATGGATTATCTATGGTCAAGGTTAGTTGTCTAGCTGTAGAGTTCCCAGCTTATCCAGATAAGAATTTGGTTAAGTAGTTTATTCGTTCGACTATGGTCGATCGCCGCTCGACTATCGTCGACTAACTGTTCGACGATCGTCTATCAGTTGCTCGACGTTCTGTCTGCGTGGATAGTTCGACTATCTGTTGATAGTTCGACTATCTGTGTGCTGTGATAGTTCGACTATCTGTTGATAGGTTGACTATCTGCTTTCTTCTAATAGTTCGACTATCTGTTGATAGGTCGACTATATGTTTTCCCTTGGTAGTTCGACTATCTGCTTTGATAGTTCAACTATCTAATAGCTCGACTATCTGTTGATAGTTCGACTATCTGTCGTTCTTTGATAGTTCGACTATCTGTTGATAGTTCGACTATCTGTTCTGCGTTGATAGTTCGACTATCTGTTGATAGGTCGACTATCTGATAGCTCGACTATCTGTCCTGATAGTTCGACTATCCGTTGTTCTGTGATAGTTCGACTATCTGTTGATAGATCGACTATCTGTTTCTCTTCTGATAGTTCGACTATCTGTTGATAGGTCGACTATCGGTTTTGCTTTGATAGTTCGACTATCTGTTGATAGGTCGACTATCTGATAGCTCGACTATCTTCTGATAGTTCGACTATCTGTTGTGATAGTTCGACTATCTCCTTTGATAGTTCGACTATTTGGATCGTTCGACTATCTGTCCGATCGTTCGACGATCTCCGTTCTTCGGTCGACGATCTCCGAGGGTCGTTCGACGTTTTCTGTTTGCCTTTTTATTTTGTATTTATTTATTCTATTTAATTAATTAATATACTATCTGGCATTTTATTTCAGTTGTTTTTTTGATAATATTTCCAGGCAATATCTGCTCCATCCCTTTTGCCTGAGTCAAATCTTTTCAGATAAAGTTGTTTGTTTTATTAGTTGACAGTGTATTTTACTTTATTTGCTATCAGTCCTTTATAGCCGTTAGACTGAAAAGTCTTCCTTCTGCTATAAAGAGTTTGTCTCTGATGTGATTTTATTTAGTACTTTTATTATCAGATTGCTTCCTGTAGCTTCTTTGAAAAAGGTTTATCCCTTTTATAGAATATTTTGCTGCAGAGTTTGTTTGTCTTTGTGATATTTGTAGCCCAGGTTTCAAGTTTCAGAAGAAGACAAACAGTTCAAATTGTAAAGAGCCGTTGCTTGTTGCTGCTATAAAAGGAATCCTTTGGAGTAGGATTTCAGCTAGCTAACCAGTTATTCTAAGAGTTATTCAATTAGCATTCAAGCTTTCATCAAGACCAAGTTCACTGCTCTCAGCAATCTTCATTCAACTGAGAAGTGTTAAGCTCTTCTGCTCTTCTTCAACCTGAGTTCTCCTGCCTCCAAGAAGTTCAGACTCAGAGTTCTTTTGAAGAAGAAGAAGAAGAAGATAGCTGCTAGAAGATTTTTATTTTATATTTTATATCTTCTTGTAGTTTTTCCTTCAGAACTTTCTGAAGTGTTTTCTGCACTGAAGCAAGACTTCACCTGGACATTCTTTGAGCCAGGGGGAGCCTTGATTCTTTTGAGTTTTCTAGCTCAGTGCAAGTCTTTGTGCTTCTCTAATCTATTGTAAAATAGAGAAGACTTTTTAACCTTCTTTCCCCCTCCTATACAGGGTTATTACTCCCTTCAAAAGTATCCCTTGGTGGTAGGGCACCTGATCAAAAACCTGTGTTTGGTTTTTAGACACCTGATCAAAAGTCTAAAGGGTTTCTAGATCTACCTGAAGCAGATCTTGTGGTGACAGGGCACCTGATCAAAAACTTGTAGTGGATTTTTACCTTGTTGGTAGAAGAGTGGACGTACCCAAGTTGTTTGGGGAACCACTATAAATTCCTTGTGTCGTCTGGCTTGCTTAATTTAATTACTTGCATTGTGGCTGTGATTAGATATAACTAGGTTTGCTAGTTGCTAATTAGGATTTCCAAGACTTAACTGTAATTACAGTTAGCTTGAGTTTGTGCACAACACTTGTATTAGGCTTTAGGGTTATCTCTTTATCTATAATCTTTTCATTCCGCATTTCACTCCAAGGGAGTTGGGTAGACTATTAAGTTTTGTCTAGTGCAAAATTTGATAACTCTATTCACCCCCCCCCCCTCTAGAGTAGTATCTATCCCTTCACTTTCAGAATCGGTCGCAGAATCGACGAGAAACGGTCGCAGAATCGGCGAGAATCAGACGTAGAATCGGCGAGAATCGAATAGTTCGATTCTCGATGATTATGCCTTAGTCGGCGAGACATACACGACGACTCCCGTCGATTCTCGTCGATTTTGCCATAGTCGACGAGTCATACTCGACGACTCCCGTCGACTCTCGACGATTTTCCCTTGGTAACACTTGCCTGACTCCCCATACGGTAGGGTGATTGGTAACCCTTCCCAACACAGTTAATCTTCCAATTTCTCCACATGCTCTTATCTGCGACCCTGCAGGCTCATATCGCGTTGGCAGTGAGATTACATGTTTGACCACTTCTAGATCACCATGGTAACTCCAACAGTCTCCCACTTGATCTTGAAAGTATCAAACCAAAAACCTCACAAACAATGAGCGGCATCTAGCAATGCATCATTGCTCCCCAAGCAATAAGAGTTCATAACTCATAAGCCATCATGACCAATGTTCCAGCGTTGTCTTTGTCCCTATGTCCCTTACATCCGAAAAGAACTAGAGGCATGGACCGTGTCACCCTCATAGTAGCTCAATCCAAGTTTCTTTATCTAGAACTAACTTCCAGAGAATGGTGAGTCCAATATCACATACTGACTCAACCAAGCATGGCCATGCATTTCTTAGTCCAGTTCCATCAAGGGGCCCATGGATGCAACTCATGTCATATAGGAGGACAAATCCCATATTTGCTCACACACAAACATCCAAATGATTCGTAACGTACCCAACAACCACCCTTATCATCAACCTTTCTCAAGGAAGACTTTAGATGGCATCAAATCATGCTCTTCCTAACTTGATGAATGCTGTGACGTCAGGTCAAAGGACCACAACACCATTGCCAATAGAGACCTACTTGTGACAAGATTAGACAACAATCCACAAAGTAGTCTCAGGATGGGTCTGTCCAGTACAACTTGTTCATTAACAAGTACCCATGTGATGACTTGATATCACAATATCATGACCTGTGAGAACTAGTCATCAGTCAACGCACGTGCTAGTCTTAAGGTATCATTGTCACCCTTAGCTTCTATGATGATACAACGACCAGGGACCTTTTAAGAATGAAGCTTCAAATAAATCATAGGCTCTAACATTCAAGTCACGTACTTGATGTCCTATGGAAGCGAACACTCTAAGGGTATTTATTATGTTACAATTTAACTATCACATAGAAAAAAATCACAATAAAAGAACTTGCCATTAATTGTAAAAAGAAACATTTGGTACACAATTCATCATATGAATGAACAAAAACAGCCAACAGAATATATGTTTACATGCAACCCACAAGACTCCCACTAGAGTTGAACACTTAGGTATCGCATACCCATTGATCTAGTTTTACCATCATGCTTTCTCTGTGCGAGAGGCTTTGTCAGTTGATCCGCAATATTCTCCTCAGTCGGCACTCTGCAAATGTTCACATCTCCTCATTCGACAATCTCACGAATAAGATGGAACCGCCAAAGTATGTGCTTGGAGCGCTGATGGGATCTAGGTTCCTTAGATTGTGCAATTGCACCATTGTTATCACAGTAGAGAACTACGGGACCAACAATACTAGGAACTACATCAAGCTCGCCGATGAATTTCCTAATCCATACAGCCTCCTTCGATGCATTAGCTGCAGCGATATACTCGGCCTCTGTTGTAGAATCAGCAACTGTCTCTTGCTTGGAAATCTTCCAGCTCACAGCTCCTCCATTAAGGCAAAACACAAACCCTGACTGAGACTTTGAATCGTCTCTATCAGTTTTGAAGCTAGCATCCGTGTAACTACTTACAACGAGCTCTTCCTCTCCACCATACACCAAGAACACATCCTTAGTCCTTCTCAAGTACTTCAGGATATTCTTGACTGCAATCCAGTGACATTCACCGGGGTCTGACTGATACCTGCTAGTCATGCTCAAAGCAAAGGAGACATCGGGTCGAGTACATAACATTGCATACATGATTGATCCAATTGCCGAAGCATATGGAATCAACTTAATGCGGTCTTTATCTTCACAAGATTTTGGACACTGGTCCTTAGAGAGATTCACACCATGAGACATGGGTAAAAATCCTTTCTTGGACTCAAGCATGTTGAACTGCTTCAACACCTTTTCAATGTATGTACTCTGGGTCAAACCCATCAACTTCTTCAATCTATCTCTATAGATCTTAATACCGAGTATGTAAGTCGCTTCACCCAAGTCCTTCATAGAAAAGTAGTTCCCTAGGTTGTTCTTAACAACTTTCAGGGTAGGAATGTCATTCCCAATCAAAAGTATGTCATCTACATACAATATCAGGAAGACAACAATGCTCCCACTGATTCGCTTGTAAACACAAGGCTCATCTTCATTCTTGTTGAAACCAAACTCTTTGATTTTCTCATCAAAACAAAGATTCCAACTTCAAGAGGCCTTTTTCAGTCCACAGATGGACTTATTCAGCTTGCATATTTTAGTGGCTTCATTTGGGGATACAAAACCCTCGGGTTGTGTCATGTACACTTCCTCAAGGAGGTTTCCATTAAGGAAAGCCGTTTTGACATCCATCTGCCATATCTCGTAGTCATAATACGCAACAATAGCAAGCAATATCCTTATGCACTTTACCATGGCAACAGGGGAAAAGGTCTCATCATCGTCAATACCATGAATTTGCTTGAAACCCTTAGCCACCAGTCGCCCTTTGAATGTCTGTACATTCCCATCCATGTCGGTCTTCTTCTTGAAGACCCATTTGCACCCTATGGGTCGTACCCCTTCAGGTGGTTCCACCAAGTTCCAAACTTGGTTTGCATACATGGAGTCCATTTCGGATTTCATAGCCTCAAGCCATTTGTCGGAGTCCGGTCCATTCATAGCCTCTTGGTAGGTTGCTGGTTCATCATCATGATCCATAAGCAACACATTACCTATTTGAGACATGAGAAATCCATATCTCTCAGGCTCAAACCTCGGTCTACCAGATCTACGTAGGACTTGTGTTTCTTGAGCAGGTTCTCTAGCTACAACATCTTGTAGTCCTGTCTCAGAATCCAATTCCGGTTCATTCACTACTTGTGGTTCTTGAACTTCTTCAAGTTCTACCTTTTCAGTCTTTCTTGATAAGAACTCTTTCTCCAAGAAGACGTCAGTCCTTGCGATAAACACTTTGCCCTCGGACGGTAGGTAAAAGTAATACCCTTTCGTTTCCTTAGGATATCCCACCAGATAACATTTATCCGATTTGGGTTCCAGCTTGTCAGGCATTTGACGTCGCATGTATGCCTCACAGCCCCAAATTTTAATGAACGACATACTAGGACGCTTCCCAGTCTATATCTCATATGGTGTCTTCAAAACCATTTTCGTTGGAGCGTGATTCAGTGTCATTGCAGCAGTCTCTAAAGCAAAACCCCAAAAGGAAACAGACAAGTCTGCATGACTCATCATCGAACGTACCATGTCTAACAAAGTACGATTTCTCCTCTCAGATACACCATTATGCTGTGGTGTTCTAGGTGGAGTGAGCTGTGATACAATACCACACTCTTTCAGATGATCACGGAACTCATGACTCAGGTATTCACCACCTCGATTAGATCGGAGTGCTTTAACCCTTTTACCCAACTGATTTTCTACTTCATTCTTGAACTCTTTGAACTTTTCAAAGGTCTCGTATTTGCACTTCATAAGATACACATATCCGTATCTTATGAAATTATCAGTAAATGTAACGAAGTAGAAATACCCACCTCTAGCCATGGAACTCATGGGTCCTCATACATCACTATGTACAACACCCAAGAGATCCTCAGCCCTCTCAGTATAACAGTGAAAGGGGCCTTAGTCATCTTGCCTAACAAACAAGATTCGCATCGCTCAAATGATTCATAATCAAATGAGTCCAAAAGTCCATCTTTATGGAGCTTGGATATGCGGTTCTCGTTTATATGGCCCAAACGACAATGCCAGAGATATGTAGGGTTTGAGTCACTTGTTCTTAGTCTTTTATTATTTTCTACATTATAGATCTGATGGTCCAAGTTCAAAACATAAAGACCAAATTGGGCTACAGCATAACAAACATCATTCTTAAATATAGAACAATAGTTGTTCTTAATCATAAAAGAAAATTCAATCATGTCCAAGCATGAAATGGATATAATATTTCTAGTTATTGCCGGAACAAAATAACAGTTATCTAGTTCTATTACAAGCCCACTGGGCAAAGAAAGGCGGTAAACCCCTACAGCTACAACAGCAACTCTTCCTCCATTGCTGACGCGCAGGCCCACCTCCCCTTTACTCAGCAATCTTTTCCTTCCCAGTTCCTGCACATTTGTACAAATGTGAGAACCACATCCGGTATCCAATACCCAAGATGAAGGAGCAGAAAGGTTTATCTCTATAACGTAAATAGTTTAAGCGGAGGTCATACCTCCCTTCATTTTCTGTAGACCCTCAATGTACGAAGGACAGTTCCTCCTCCAATGACCAGCCTTGCCACAGTGGTGGCATTTCCCCTCCTTCACTGTGCTCTTCTTCTTCATCAGTGCAGAAGAATTGGGCTCAAGATGTGACTTAGGTCCCACCTTCGTATTCTTGAAGCCCATGGCCTTGCCCTTTCCCTTATGCACCATCAGTATGGGGCTGGCAGGCTTGGCCTTCTTCATATTGATCTCGGCAGTTCTCAACATGCTTAGGAGCTCGGGCAGTGTCTTGTCTATCTCATTCATATTGTAGTTCAAGACAAACTGCTCGTAACTGTCCGACAACGATTGCAAGATCAGATCTGTGGCCAACTCTTGACCCAGAGGAAAACCCAGTCTTTCAAGGTTCTCTATATACCCAATCATCTTGAGTACGTGAGTCCCTACTGAGTCTCGAACTCCCATCTTGCACTGAAACAACGCTTTGGTGATGTCAAACCTCTCTTGACAAGCTTGCCCTTGAAACATTTTCTTGAGATGCTCGTCAATCTCCTTGCACCCCATGTTCTCATGTTGCTTCTGAAGCTCAGAGTTCATAGTGTCAAGCATAAGGCATTCGACGTCCAAGGCGTCATCAGTATTCTTCTTATAAGTATCTTTATCAGCACGGGAAGAATTCCCGGTCGGCACATCGAGGGCTTCTTCTTCCAAGACGTAGAGCTTTCGCTCTTGCCTGAGAACAATTCTCAGGTTCCTGTACCAGTCCATGTAATTAGTCCCGCTGAGCTTATCCTTCTCAAGGATGGCTCTCAGAGATAGAGTGGAGTGTGAACCACTTGCCATGGAATTCTACAAGAATTCATGCAGAATAAATCAGTACCAAAATTTCAAAATACAATTATTTTCTTAATTTGGACTTCAATTAAAAAACTCCCACTATTTTATTCGAAATAATAGCCCTCACTATCAATTCGGAGAGTTCATGCGAGCTACTCTCTTTGTGGAAAAGATCCGTATTTCACCAACACTATGAGTCAGCTTTGGCTTTCCTCTCATAATGCGGTTATTTAGGTAGGCAACGCTTGCCAATTGCATCCTCATGCAATTCTTGTATGGTTGGTGAATAACTCCTTATTCGCATCCATCATATGGTGCATGCCAACCCCATGCCTCTAGGCACTCAACTTTTGAGGTCACCTAGTTAAAATGGACCTGATGTCGATAGTGGGATATCACAATTATCCGCTCTCACCATTACCAAGATAGATTAATGCACCTTGCTTTGGCAAGCCCATACATCATCGATCGAGGCAGGAAGAGTGTCATCCATCGGAAGGCATCCGAACACTTAATATTCTATGAAGGGAATTTTGATTATAGATTAACAATTAACCATGATCAACATTTGATCAATGTGCACATCCAAAGAAAAACACTTCACTAAAATCCCCATGCATCCCTTATGTGCACAACAGAACACTATAAGCATTTGATAGAAGAAAAGGGATAAATCTGAACATCTGGACACTTCCAAATCTTCAGGTTTACATGCATTGGACAAGGGACAAAGGCAACTCAACTTAAAGCAGTGGACAAGCTCATCTCTCCTTGTTGGATTCAAAATCTAAAACAAAATCGAGGGATGGTTACTGCTAAGGAGACAGCAATTCCTAACGATTAGAAATTACTACAAGATTCCCAGACGTTCCCGGCGGGGTGCCAAGATTAAATCTAGACATTTAGAACACTTCTAAATCCCTAGATTTACACGTACTGGAATAACCTAACTTCCAATACAACAAACATGGCCAAAACCTCGCTCTGATACCACTGTTGGGTTTCTCTATGAGGTTGGCACAACACTTGTGCACGCAGTGGAAGTAATAAAATCTAGAACAACCCAAAAGAGATTGGATCGGGCCATGCATGTTGAATCAAGAAGTTAACAAAAAATTTGGCAAAAATTACCTCTTCGGTGTTGACTCATAACTCAACGAAGATGCTCCAAATGTGATTCCTTGTCGGTGGCGAGTTCCACATAGAATAACGTCCACGTCTCTGCAGAAATCCACACGAGCGGGAGAACCCCGAGCTTCGTCGCACGAAGGGTCGGGAAGAAGATCAGCCGCACCTTTGCACTTCCCATGAATTGCTAGGTCCGCGTCAGGGAAAGCAAGACCAACGACAGTCGCCGGAGAGGAGGTGGTCGGCAGAGCGAATAGCCGGTGGCGGAACGTTTCCGTCCGACGGAATCAGGATTCGACGGATCAGGAGATCAGCGGAACTCTTTCCGTCAGCTTCCGTTTTGCTACAAAAATCCCGATGTTGGTCGATCATATTCCTCAAAACCTTAAGTGTCCTATTTATACCAATGGCATAAACAGTTCATAAGAATCGCTATCCGCAGACCACCAAAGTTAGGGCTTCTGGACCATTCGACAAGAATCACCTCCAGATTTGGCGAGAATCAGTCGGCGAGAATCGGTCGCAGAATCGGCGAGAATCAGTCGGCGAGAATCAGTCGCAGAATCGGCGAGAATAAGACGCAGAATCGGCGAGAATCGAACAGTTCGATTCTCGACGATTATGCCTTAGTCGGTGATACATACACAACGACTCCCGTCGATTCTCGTCAATTTTGCCATAGTCTACGAGTCATACTCGACGACTCCCGTCGACTCTCGACGATTTTCCCTTGGCAACACTTGCCTGACTCCCCATACGGTAGGGTGATTGGTAACCCTTTCCAACACAGTTAATCTTCCAATTTCTCCACATTCTCTTATGTGCGACCCTGCAGGCTCATATCACGTTGCCAGTGAGATTATATGTTTGACCACTACTAGATCACCATGGTAACTCCAACATAAAAGTACAGGCTCGTCGCCATCACTCTCAAGTAGAAGGCGAGAGAGTGGTTCCACCAGCTACCAGCCATCTACATTTACTGTTTCGAGGACCTATGTCGGGGGTTCATGTTGAGGTTCACCACCTCCAAGAGGAGGAAGGAGTCAAATTCCCTGTTCCACATCAAGCAGGGGGTGAATTAGACACTAGGGAGCTATATCGACCAATTCCAGGAGGAGGTGACCCAGGTCCAAGAGATTCCCGGTCATACCCTGATGATGGCCTTCACCCTGGGGCTGCAATCGGGTTTCTTTAGAATGGAACTGAAGAGGGTGTCTCCCTTCTCCTACGAGGAGCTAATAAGGAGCGATGCGAGAGAAGTTGATGGGGAGGAATCGAATCCGGAGTTTTCCCGAAAGCTGGCCAGGTGGGCCACCGAAGAAGAGAGGCCAAGAGATGGCAGAGGTCAGGAGGAGAGAACAGCTAAGCCCTGGCAGAGGGAATAGCAGCAGTAGCCCAGGTGGGGGTGTCAGGAGCAGAACCATCGACTAGGTTGGAGGCCGGAGTGGCAAGACAAAGGGCCGTGGAGAGGTTTCCATGGAGGAGAAAACCGTCAGGGAGGCCAGGGCCAATTTTACCCTCCAGGTGGGAGGCAGGGCCAGGGACCACCTCTCCCCGACCAGAACCAGGCTATGGCTATGGCCATGGGGGAGATGAGGAGAGCGACGCAGAGGAGGAGAAAGGATGTTAGGGTGAGTTACCCTACTGTGAATTCCATCAGGAGGAGGGGCACTCCACGGGCATGTGCCCAGAGTTCCTCGAGATGAGAGGAAACAGGGAGCAACAGTAGCAGCAAGACCGCTACAGAGTGCGGATCGAAGAAGTCCTTCCTCGGGCGAAGGAGGACAGGTATGAAGACTGGGCAGATGTTGGGGCCTGGGGAGGGATCGGAGTGATCCACGGGGTGGTGGGGGTTGAGGATTTCTTCAAGCCAAGTCTCCACACTATGTACCACTAGAGCATGGGCTCCACATCCCAGAACCCACCCCCGGAAGAGAAGATCACCTTCTCGAGGAAGGATATGCCAGACCATGAGGACCCCTTCTGCGACGCGCTGGTCATCCAGACAGCGGTCGAGAACTTCGCCGTCTCCTGGATCCTCATGAACAATGGGAGCTCGGTCAACGTCATCTTCAATAAGGTGTTTGACGCGATGAAGGTGGAGGCCAAGAGGTTGATGGCCTCAGATGGACCCTTGTTTGGGTTCTCGGGTGAGAGGAAGAAGGTAGAAGGAGGAGTAGGCCTCCACGTAACTCTAGGGGGGGCAGTCCCGCACCTGCAGGTTCGTCATTGTGGACGCCCCCAGTAGCTACAATGCCATATTCGGGAGACCCCTCATCAGTGCCTTTTGCTGCGTTTCGTCATCATTCCACCAATGCCTAAAGTTCAACACCGACGGGATCGAGGTCCGGGTTCAGGGTGACCCCAAGGTGGCAAGGGAGTGCTATGTCACAGTAGTGAACTCCATCTCATGGCAACAGGGGGGCGAGGAGATGGAGCGAAGGATGGAGGAGGAGGAGCAGGAGGCAGGAGTGGAGATGGAGGTGGAGGAAGACCGCACCTGGGTGGAGGTGGCAGAGGAAGTCCAGGAGTCGGCTGAGGCAATGGTCGTGGAGGAGCCAGAGGAGGAAATTATTGCCCCAGAATGGGAGGATGCAGTAGAATTGGGAGAGCAGTCTCTTCTATAGGCTGCGGAAGAGGTGGTGGAGAAGGAGGTTATCACCCTCGGAGGTATGGTGGAGAAGTTCCGCATCAGCGGGGGGTTGACCCCAGCCGACCAGGAGAGGATGTTGGAGTGCATCCAAAAGAACGTGGACATCTTCGCTAGGAGTGTCGCGGAGATGTCAGGTATCTACGTAGACGTGGCCTGCCATCTCCTCAACCTGGACCCCGAAGCTCGTCCCATCAAGCAAAAGAAGAGGTCCATTATGGACAAACTAGCCGAGCCTATCAGGGAGGAAGTGGCCAAGCTCCTCAAGACTGGCTTTGTATTCGAGATACAATACCCCGGTTGGGTCTCCAATGTAGTAATGGTAAAAAAAGGAGATGGCTGATGGAGAATGTGTGTTGATTTCTCTTTACTTAATAAATCGTGTCCTCAGGACTTTATCCTTTGCATTGGATCGACACGCTGGTTGACTCAGCCGTTGGTTTTCCTGAAATGAGTTATTTAGATGCATTTTCAGGTAATCACTAGATCAGGATGTACCCCCCAAACATCAAGGATATCTCCTTCATTATAGGGGATGAGTGTTACTGCTATAAAATGATACCCTTTGGGCTAAAGAATACAGGGAAGACATACCAAAAAATGATTGATAGGGTCTTCCAAGTGTAGAAGGGAAGGAACCCGGAGGTGTATGTAGATGACCTCATGATCAAGAGTCGAGACGTGTACTCTCACCTCTAGGACCTGGAGGAGACCTTCACCACCTTATGCAAGTATAAGATGCGGTTGAACCCCCTAAAGTGTATCTTCGGGGCAAGCAGGGGTAAGTTCCTGGGCCATCTCCTTACCCCTGCAGGAGCAGAGCCCAACCCCGACAAGGTGAGAGCAATCATGGAGTTGGGATCATCTCGGAATAGCAAGGAGGTATAATGGTTGATAGGGAAGCTGGCGGGATTGATCAGGCTTCCTCTCCCGGGTTGGGGAGAAGTGCTCCCCCTTCTTTAAAACTTTTAGGGGGGTGGCAGAAGTTCGAATGGACTAGGGAGTGCGAGGAGGCATTTCAGGCCTTGAAGAGGAAGTTGACCTAGGCCCCCCTGCCCTAAGGGACAAAGGAGGGGGAGGACCTATCTTTGTATCTAGGGGTCAGAGCAGAGGCCTTGATCTCCGTCCTGGTTCAAGAGGAGGGGAAGAAGAAACTCCCCATATATTATGTAAGTCGGGTCCTGAGGAAGGCAGAGCTTCGGTATCCCATCTTGGAGGAGCTAGCCTTTGCTTTGGTCATCTCAGTTCAGAGAATCCGGCCTTATTTCCAAGCACACTCAATCCGAGTGGTGACTGATAACCTCCTCCGCAACATCTTCGTGGGGGTGAAGCATTCAGGCAGGTTTGCTAAGTGGTCGGTGGAATTGAGCGAGTTCAATATCTCGTTTGTCCCACCTCTCTCGATCAAGGCCCAAGCAATGGCCGATTTCCTAGCCGACTATGTGGTGAAAGTGGCGGAGGAGGAAATCACTCACCCCAGTTCTCTGGAAAGTGATGGTAGATGGTTCCTTCAGGGAGCATTCCCTGGGTGTGGGGGTGATTTGGAGAGCCCTCAAGGAACTAGGATCGAGCAAACAGTGGTGGTGCACTTTCCCATCACCAACAACCAGGTCGAGTATGAGGCGGTGATCGTAGGAGTACGCCTAGCCAAAGAGCTGGGGTATTTGACGTGGAGGTCCTCACTGACTCCATGGTGGTGGATTCCCAGATCATGGGGAGTTCGAGTCAAGGGAGCCTACCCTCCAGTTATACTTGGAAAAGTAAAGGGGTTCATCGGCATGTTCCAGACCTTCTCCATCCGACACGTTCCCCGAGAGGAGAGCGAGCGGGTGGATCGACTGGCAAAGCATGGTCCCCGGGTGGTGGGTACCATCACTGACCTATTCCTCCCTTCCATTGAAGAGGGAGAGCTGATGGAGGTGGATCAACACCCCTCGTGGATGGATCCATTCATGACCTTCCTTTCCACAGAGGACTACCCAGAGGGATCGATAAGAAGAAGTTCAAATACAAGTCGGTGTACTATCTCATCCGCGATAAGCAGCTGTACAGAAAGACCCTCTCACGGATGTTGGCACGTTTGTGGCTGAGAGGGAGGTCCAAAGAATCTTGGAGGAGGTCCACTCCGGGGAGTGTGGGAGTCAATCCGAGAGTAAGACCTTGGAAGGAAGAATTGTCAAGCAAGGATATTTTTGGCCTACCTTGGGCCGCGACACGCCGGAATTTATGAAGAAGTGCCACAAGTGCCAGTGGTATGCCCCACTGGAATTGCAACCAGCCCAGCGCCTCAGAAGTATCATGGCCCCTGGCCCTTCACCATCTGGGGAATGGACATGGTGGGGCCTTTTACCCAGGCCAGCAGGCAGAGGAGGTTCTTACTCGTCATGATAGATTATTTTTCTGTGGTTGGTGGTAAAGGCGCTGGCTAAGATGACCTCCCAGGTTATCAGGAATTTTGTGTGGGGAGAGATCATCTGTCGGCATGGGCTACCCCAGGCCATTATCATGGATAATGAGCCTCAGTTCGCCGGAGCCGAGTTCTTCAGCTTCTGCAGGCAGCTCGGGATCGATCTCAGATTTGCCTCGGTCCATCACCCTAGGAGCAATGGTCAGGTGGAGGCGGCAAACAAAATCATAGTGAACCTCCTGAAAAAAAAAGTTAAAAATCTTAATGTTAGCTGGGTGGAGCAGCATCCCTCCATTCTTTGGGCCCTTAGAACCACCTCCAACACGGCCACGGGGGAAACCCCCTTCAAGCTCCCCCATGGATGCGAGGCAGTGCTTCCATTCGAGTTTGAGGTTAGGACTCCTCGGATAGTCAAGGCAGAGGAAGGTAGGGAGGAAGGGCAAGCTGAAAATGAGGAGGAGCTGCGGCTCTCCTTGACATGGTGGAGGAGATACGTGACCTCCCCGCCATCCGATAGGAAGAAGTGAAGAGAAGAATGGTCAAGTACTTCGACAAGCATGTCAGGGTCAAATAGTTCGTAGAAGGTGACTTGGTCCTAAAAAAGGTGGATGCTGCGGAAGATCAGCCGCTGTGGGGAAGCTGATCCCCAACTAGGATGGTCCGTACATTGTACAAGAGATATTGAAATCGGGAGGATACCACCTCCGGAATGTGGAGGGCAAGACCCTAAGTCTCACTTCGAGCGGTGATGACTTTAAACGTTTTTATCCCTAAACCATGTAAGTGTCTTTCTTCTTTCTAAGTAAAATTCTTGAAGTGCCAATACTCCTGTCATGTTTTATGTGAATAGGTGGTGTTCATTTAATAAACCCGAGCAGATCCTGCTGTCAGGCTCTCACCTAGCTGGCAAGGCTAGATGTCACTCTAGGGAGTCGTCCCAGACCCCGAGCAGATCTCGCTGTCAGGCTCTCACCTAGCTGACAGGGCTGGATGTCACTCGAGAGAGTCTACCCAGACCCCGAGCAGATCCCACTATCAGGCTCTCCCTTAGCTGTCAGGGAAAGATATCACTCGAGGAAGTCTACCCAGACCCCAAGCAGATCTCGCTTGTCAAGCTCTCACCTAGCCGACAGGGCTTGATTTCATTCCGAGGGAGTCTACCCAGACCCGAGCAAATCCGTTGTCATGCTCTCACCTAGCTGGCAGAGCTAGATATCACTCGAGGGAGTCTACCCAAACCCCGAGTAGAACCTTATGTTAGGCTCTCACCTAGCTGGTAGGGCTAGATATCACTCGAGGGAGTCTACCTAGACCCCGAGAATATCCCGCTGTCAGGCTCTCACCAAGATGGCAGGGTTGGATGTCACTCGAGGGAGTCCACCAGACTCGTAGATCCCGCTGTCAAGCTCTCACCTAGCTTGCAGGGAGGATGTCACTCGAGACAGTCTACCCAGACCCAGAGAATCCCGCTGTCAGGCTCTCACAAGGCTGGAAGGGTGGATGTCACTGGAGGGATTCCACCAGACCCTGAGCGGATCCCGCTGTCAGGCTCTCAGATGCTGGTAGGGCTGGGATATGTACTCGATGGATAATTTCCCAGACTCCGAA